>CM067339.1:95167157-96451657 GCA_034376525.1 Nicotiana benthamiana | reverse complement strand
ACATATTACCTTCCCCAGACCCCACCTGGTGGGAGTATACTGGGTAGTTGTTGTTGTTGTTGTTGTTGTTTGTTTCTGTTTCTTCCTGTGGACAGGGATCAAGATGAAAATTCTGCCGAAGTGTTGTCTCGAATGCTTGTACAGCGTCGTATATCCATTTATTCAAAACAACACAATCTTGTTGAAAGGAGTCCATCTTGTTCCAATGTCCCCTCAGTCGGCAATCAGGTCTCATTTGCTTTTCACAGCTTTAAGTGTCTTAGAGTGTTAGATCTGGAGTTTGTCACTGTTGCTTCTTTCCCAACTGAATTATCTCAACTGAGATACCTTGTACTTAGAACTTTTGAGGAATCTAATCCATCATCTATAGCCAATCTCCGGAATCTTGAAACACTTATGGTTAAAGGGCTTGGAATTGAACTTTCGTTGCCACACTCAGTGTGTAAGATGGTTAAGATGAGACATCTGCATTTAAACGACCGTGCCTCCTTCAATTCGCAGAACTTAAAAGTATTCCTTGAGGATCCCTCGGAATTAGATAATTTGGAAACTTTTTTCACTCCTGCTTTTTCATCCGGTGAGGATGTGGAGAAGGTATTGAGTGAGACCCCTAAACTTCGAAAACTGAGATGCGTATTTTCAGGATCATGGGGTTATTCTGAGGAACAACAAAAGGACTGCAATCAGTTCCCAAGATTACAGCACTTAACTAAGCTTGAATCACTCAAGTTGTTTTGTTTGCACAAGCCAGAGCGATCACCTTGCGTATTCAATCTCCCGTCAGATCTTAAGAAGCTGACACTTAGTGGTTTTGGATTGCCATGGAGTGAAATTTAGCCATCTCAACACTTCCTAACCTTGTGATACTCAAGCTACAATCCGATGCCTTTTGTGGTGAAGAATGGGAAGTAAGTGATGAGCAGTTCTCCCAACTAAAAGTGCTGAAGCTAGAAAATATTTCCTTTGCGTGTTGGAGTGTCACAGAGGATGCTTTCTCTAACCTTGAGCAACTGGTTCTGCATAGTTGTGATTGTCTTGTCGAAATCCCTTCTGAATTTGGTTACTTCACTTACCTACGATCCATCGAGGTAAAGTCATGCCAGGAATCTGTTGAAAAAAAAATTCAGCTAGGAATGTCGAGGAAATTCAGGTCGAAGAAATGCAAAATAACGGCTTCAACCTTTTTATCTACTAAGTTGATCAAGCAACATTTCTTAGTCATGTATGCCATTTCCAGATGGCTGCAACGTTCAGGTATGCTCCTTTAAAAATACTAGCTAGTTTTTACTCATTATATTTCTTCAGAATTTGCCTGGAAATATGTAAATTCTGTTTACAGTAAGATGAAATTAAGGATTTGCAAACTTGTGAGTTTTATTAAATGAATGCTGATGAAGTTAAGACTTTTATTCTTTTGTTGCAGGTGAAATTATTTGCTTCACATTGTCAATAATGAACTTTTCTTTGAGAAATCACATGAGATCACTTGTTTCATAGATTCTTCTTTTATGATAACGTCCAGTAAGCAGCTCAACATGATTTATCAAGAGCAGCAGCAGCTGGTCCCTCATTTATCAAGATCATTAAGAATCTCTTTTGCACGCTGCTTGTCTTAATTTTTTGTTTATTATGTGGTCTCTATTACTCTGGTTGATTCCTTCATATAATCTGTAAGACCTGATATTGCTGAATATGCATGATTGACATTTGAACACATACTCTTTTGGAGCAAATGTACTTTCAGTTGTTTTGAACACATAAATTCACTGCTTATCTTCCTTCTCAGTTGGAAAGTATAAGAATCTTGAGACTCTTGACCTTTCCTTTAATATCAATTTGTTTACAATGCGAGCATCTGAGATGACCTTTCAGCTTAAACTTCTTGGAGTCTTGTTTTTCAAGAATTCGTGGGGTGACGCATTATTTCTCACTCTTCATCATAATGTGGCAAATTATATCTGATATGAAGGCTGCTTAAGTGACAAGTGTATACCAGTAAAACCGACGCTAATGAGCATCCCGATTTCTCGGTGGGACAAACAAAGCAAGGACATAACTTCAAGGAATCGAAATTGAAGATGGGAGCCTCTCGTACCAAGGCCAAACAAAACTCCTGCGAGACCACGCTCCCCCGGACCTGGTTCGAATTCCAAGACCTTGGAAAGCATTACCAACATCCGCATACAATTAACAAAGGGCCGTGATATCCATGCTATCACGATCCATTTTCTGAACAAGCCGAGACCGGCACTCGATCACTAAACATGACCGAGTGAACCATCTCTGCTTATCAAACCTATTACAACTCCAAACTTTATATGCAAAAAAAAAAAAAAGCAATACTCTAGCCAAATACTTTTGATTAATTTAAATATTTAAATAAATCAACTCCAAAACTTTATTTGTAGTAACTACTGAATTACTGCTAAGTTACTATAAAATAATATCTGAATCTCAACCCAATGACTATGTTTATGAAGCCTCTACTGATAAACTGATGCACTGCTCAGGACATAAGATTTCCTGGTCAGTTCTCTAAGTAAACAAAGAAATAACTAAATAAAGATGACTCAAAAGAATACTCCACAAACAAAAGTGGAGCTCACCAATAGCACTGGAAGGGAAGGAAGTCCTAACTCGTAGCCTGCTCGCCTGCAAATCCGGTTCTTATATTGTACCGCAGACCAACGTAGGTTCCCAAAAGAGAATGTCAGTACCATCCATTGTACTCAGTGAGTCTCAACAACAGGGGGCGAAACTTTAATAACATATCATTATGAGCAAAGGTTCTAAATGCATGTAAAACATAAAGCTTATAATAATAATTCTAAATAATTGCATAATAGTAGTTTATGAATATTCTAAAAGAAATTCATTTCTTTTTCTTTCTTATAAAAAAAATACTTCACTTTATACTTTGGGAGTTCCAACTATCCTGACTTAATTCTGTCCCAGTCACCGTATGATCGGCACGGGTTCGATCCCAACCTGATCGAATAGGCACAATCCATGAGGTGCCACTCGCTTCATGGTTCTCAGCGCTCATGTATCATACATTAGCATGGCTAAGTAATTTCTCAACAACGAGACCTTCGGCTCGTGTGCTCCCTACTTTGGCACAAGTAGTTTCAGGAAATCAACGCCTTGATCAGGACCCTCAGCCTGGACGATGACCCTTTCTCAGAATAAAAGATACTCCCAAAAATCTTTTCTTTCTAAAACTTCTTCTTGTGTTTTTTCAAGACTAAATCTTTTATACATACTTATACTGGTATCCTTAACTGTAAGGCATGACATAAGAATGAAATAAACATTCAAAAGTATTTATAAAAGTTCTTGATCCTTCATGAATTTTCAACATGAAAATGGCATATATGAATAATATAAAATCTGAAATTTATGCACATATATCCAAATAATCATCTAAACTTTAGCTAGAAAATAATTCTAAGCTAATAGGTACTTACTACTCCAATTAAGTACAAAGAATAACATAAAATCTGAAATTTATGCACATATATCCCAATAATCATCTATACTTTAGTTAGAAAATAATTCTAAGCTAATAGGTACTTACTATTCCAATTAAGTACATATTAACCCTTTTATGCAATTCATCAAACACTTTGTGTGCGTGCTTTTGTGAGTTAAACCACTTTCATAAAGGGTTATATCAACTCACCTCAAAACTTCTCGAGCCAATACGTTGCCCCTGTCCAATTGACACCAGTCAACCAATCGATTCTACAACAACCAGTACATTTTAATCAATTTTGAAGTACTATACCTAAATATGAAATTTATTATTGATATAGAGTAAGAAGGGAATTGGCTATTCAATTCTTACCTATTACTACTTTAGGACAATTGAAAATAGGGAATTTTATATACATGAATTCAAGAATTAGTGATTTGTAAAGAAACCTAAAATCTTTTCGTGTTGTTTGCGTGAAATATTTCCTAGGTTTGCTGCCTCTGTTTCGTTACTCTCTGTTATAGTCTAGAGGATTTTTCCTGCTTTCATTATTCTCTCTTCTAGTATGAATAGAAGACTTTTATGTGCAAAGAAACCCTTTTTTGGTCCCAACAGGCCTTTATGGGCTTTTAGGTTCACGTTTTCCTTTTTTTTGGTTTTAACTTAACTAGTATTACTTATACATAACATACTTTTTGTTATGAAATCTCCTATTTAAGGTGAATGTCTATAATTAGAGAGATTCTAGAGTTCTATTCTTGGTAGCTAAATCATCCCCCTCCCTATAAATAAAGGGGTCTTCTACCATTGTAAATAACTCCTAACATTCTCTAAGTATCAATAAGAAGAACTCTCTCTACTCTTCTCTCTATTACTCTTGTTCTTTCATTATTGTTCTTGTCTTTTATATTATTTCATAACACGTTATCAGCACGAGTCTCTAACCAATTGAAATTTTCGATTGTCTTAACTTTTGTTTGTGTAGGGTTTTGCTTCAAAGAAAGAATGAAGAAAGAAGGAAAAGAAAAAAAAAGGGGGGGAGGAACGAAAAACAGAAAACAAAAGAAGGAGAAAAAAACACTGGAAAGCAAAAGAGAAAAGAAACGGAAGAGAGAAAAGGAAGAAAACATTGAAAATATAATTGGTATACCTTAAAGGTAAGTAATTTACTTTTCCCTTTCAAATTCTTGAAATTCTACGATTTGATTTTATATACAAACAAAGACAACAAAGTTTGATTATAACTCTAATGGAGTTTGTAAGAAATTATAACCACGGGAAGTGGTAAAATCTCTATGTCCTGCCATGATTAAATTCATGTATGATTGTGGGCAAAGAATTGAAAATCCGTCCCATTGAATTTGCTCCATTCCTTTTAGAGAATGTGGTAGCAGTATGTGATAAGTCTTAAAGAAGACAAAATTATTACCGTAAAGGTATCAATGGATGTGGACGTGGCAATAGACGAAATTATAATCGTCATTATTGTGATAATGAGAATAATAAAGATTCTCAAGATAATCTTTCACTTTATGAAAGTAATATTTGACATGAGACTGTGTAAAGCACATGATTATGATCCATTCCCTGAAGTGAATGTGATAATTGTAATAGAGCCCGTAAGTATGAACACGCTCTTGATGTAATTTTGTTTTATGTCTGACATTATGAAAAGAAAGTTCGTTGCCCTTGAAATTTCGGGCAAGAACTATATGACATGGATGTTGGATGCTGAAATCCACTTAGATGCTATGGGTCTTGGAGACGCCATTAATGACAGAAATAATGCATCCACCCAAGACTATGCTAAGGCCTTGATTTTCTTGCGCCATCACCTTGATGAAGGTTTGAAACTGTGCTAAGGCCTTGATTTTCTTGCGCCATCACCTTGATGAAGGTTTGAAAATGTGCTAAGGCCTTGATTTTCTTGTGCCATCACCTTGGTGAAGGTTTGAAACACGTTCTGATTTACAAATCTTGTAGTTAAGTTGTGTTGCAAGGCTAAAACACATACTTGTGGTGCGAGTACTTCTTATTTTAATTTATCGCTATTGTAGATATGTATGGCGGTCGAAGTACTTTACAGTCTTGTGAGCTTGCTATCGTATAGTGGTTTATTTCATTTATACATGACTATAATAGTGTATCGACATTCAAGGTAATAGAGGAATAATTTAATTAACCCATGTAAAAGTTTACGACTTCACAGTTTAACTCACTGGTGCAATATTTTGAATTTGTTTGTATTGTTGGATCATTGCCTACAAATGTGTTGGTTTTAACTAGCTTGTTTTTCTTTATGAACAACAATGCTACTATTTTTTTAATGAACCATGTATGAATTTATTGTGTGTCATTTTTTTTATTACAAATAGCTAAAGGTTTTGTATTGCTGACTTGTTGACTCACAGTGATACTACAACGTATCTTGTTGTTGTAGATGTGTTTAAAATTTCTTAAAAGCTTTTGATTATCTAACATTTCGCATTAAAACTGCAAAACAATCGATCGTCAATAATCAACAATCGATTGTCTATGTCTAACAATTGATTGTCTTTAAGACAGTGTGTTCTGAAATTTTTCAAAAATAATCAACAATCGATTGTCTATGATTAACAATCGATTGTCTTTAAAACAGTGTGTTCTGGAATTTTTCAAAAAACAGTTAACAATCGATTGTCGTTAGACAGTGTAATCTGGATTTTTTCAAAAATCATCCACAATCGATTGTCTATGTCTAACAATCGATTGTCATTAGACAGTGTAATCTGGAATTTTTCAAAATAGTCAACAATCGATTGTCTATGCTTAACAATCGATTGTCTTAAGACAGTGTGCTCTGGAAATTTTCAAAATAGCCAACAATCGATTGTCTATATTTAACAATCGATTGTCAATGCTCAACAATCGATTGTGTGTGTTTAACAATTGATTGTTTTGTAAAAAATGCTTAAACTAAAAAAATTTCAAGCTGCATAATAATCGATTATGGATAACATATCTGATTTTGTTAGTCAACTGTTAGCAGCAGATTTTGAAAATATTATGTGACACAAACGGATTGAAGTTGTTTATTCTCATGATTCATATATTTTCTTTTATATGTCAAACCATGGGAAGTAAATTGATTGAAGGCTCCGGAAGAGCAACTGTAACTCTGCCCAAAGGCACGACGTTTATCTTAGAGAATGCAATATTCTCCTCCAAGTCTAAGAAGAACTTGTTGAGTATTAATGATATCAATCGCAATGTTCTCCTCCAAGTCTAAAAGGAACTTGTTGAGTTTTAAAGATATCATTCAAAATGGATATCAGATTGAGACAATAGATGAGAATAATCTTGAATTCTTCATGAAAACGAGGCTGCCCATTTCGTTTTGGGTTCACGCCATTTTGCATGCAGCAATGCTAGTTCGTCGGCTGCCCACTTTGGTTTGGGGTCACGCCATTTTGCATGCAGCAATACTAGTTCGTCGGCTGCCCACTTCGGTTTGGGGACATGCCATTTTGCATACAGCAATGCTAGTTCGTCTCTGACTGACGAATTGACACAAATATTCCCCGTTGCAATTGGTTTTGGGTCATGAACCTAATATATCCCATTTAAGAATCTTTGGATGCGCAGTATATGTGCTTGTAGCACCGCCATCCCGCACCAAAATGGGTCTGCAAAGAAGGTTAGGAATATATGTTGAGGTTGAATCGCCCTCCATTATTCGCTACCTCGAAACATTGACAGGAGATTTGTTCACTGCACGATTTGCAGACTGTCAATTTGATGAGACACTTTTCCCAAAATTAGGGGGAGAAGTTGGTGAAACCAAACGAGAAATTTTGTGGAAAAATGCATCATTATCTCATCTTGATCCACATACCTCTATTTGTGAAAGAGGCACAAAATATTATCCATTTGCAAAGAATAGCAAATCAAATGCGTGACGCATTTATAGATTTGAAAAGGATAACAAAATCACATATCCCCGAAGTGAATGTGACAACATCTGATTCACGAATACATATTCATTATTGGAAGAATATGAACATGAAATTGGTATTAAATATACCACACTCACCCCTAGAAGGAGGTTTGAGATGATATATGGCATGAATGATCATTGGTCACGTACCTATTGTACGCCAAAGTATTTTGGAAATATGACTATAAAAGGACAACGATAATGCAAGAAACATATCTTGCATATAAGTTTGACATGACCATAATGGTATAACTTTCTCTTTAAGAAAGATATTCACCACATGGATGTTGATGAATCTGTGGTAGTACAAAATTAATTGAGAGCTCTAGAAGAGCCAATTATTACTATGTTGGAGAAACACAATTGAGTATTGTGCTGTAGTAAGTCTCAAAGAAACTTATTCAGTTTCCAAAGTACACGCGAAAGCGATTGATTATATTGAGACTATAAATAAATGAAGGCTTTGTTATCTCCTATTACTACAACTTGTAGCGGGGTAATTTGCATATGAAAAGCTACCCGCTTTGTTCTCCAGTTTGTACTACACAAATGAAAGAATGCCACAATAAAGTGGATATCTATTGGTATAAAACCCATGTCATAATAAACCTGAAGTTTATTGATAAGTGCACATGTCATGGTGTAAATTTGAAGTTTACCAATATTGATAATTTATTCAGTTGGCATTCGTGTTAGCCATCTCATTTTAAGTATGATGTGCAAATTCACATAGGTGAATATTAAAGAACTAGAAAGTTCTTTACGAATTCTCTTGTATCACTTGTTCTCATTAATGAACTGACCAACTAAAGAGTTCGGGTTGAAGCCCATAAATTCTGGGAATATCAAAGGTGAATATGGGCCCATTCACCTGCCATGTACACCACATATGATGCATCTATGATATGGTTACATGCGCAATTGTTATTAACCCGCAGCCTGGCCGGTGCTTGCGAGGTAAATTGCTCAGTAATCTAACTTCGAGCATAATTTCCAGATTTTCTACTCAAGATAGTTCATCTTGATAAGTTGGTTTATATCAAAGTTGGTTTAGCAAGATAATTATTGAGTGCTTCCATTTAATAGCTAAACTGTTTCTTATGAGAACAAAGTTATATATATCAGTTTGATATACGTTGTATACGAGAGTATATTATATTCTCCCCTCACAAGTGGTTCAGGGTCAGGAACCAAATAATTTCATCTTATTATTAATGTGCCGTGTATATTGACATGCTAATGCACAAAGATGATTTCCCAAAGTTGAGGAAACAAGTTAGCTTTTCTAACATGAGGGGGAGACATGATAAACACTTGAGAAAAGGTTACATGGGATGAATTATCATTTGTATATGTATATCCCCGAATATCATGATATGAACCTGAAGTTCATAAAAGGGATAATTCAATTGCAACATATTGCAAAGCATGCTATACGCATTTGCTGACCCAAAGAAAGTAACTAAATGGAAGAGATACAATTCAAGAAGAATTGATTCCATATGAAAGACATGTAGTTTTGAACCTATAGTTCAAATGCTTGAAAGTATAAAGTCAAAGGTATGTATAATCAGTTTTCGATATCTTATTTGTCTAGCATGACATGGAAAACTTGATATGCATCTAAAGTCTATTATATGGCTTATATGACTTAACTTGAAAGATTTAAGTTGCTTGAAGCATATGCAATTCTTGGTCCTGAAGTACCACATCCTTAGTACAATTTGTGTACATATGTATCTTGCTATAACTATAAGCATGATGGCATTGAGAATGCATCTATGGAGATATTGAAGAGTTATTCCACGACATTATATGAAGATGTTCATATCTATCAAGAATGATGATTTCAAGGTGCGGAATATTTATTCAAGTCAATATGGTTGATTTATTTATCAAATCTCTATCAAAGATCGTTTCGAAGATGATGCACAAGATTGGAATGCAAATGCTCAAGGATATAAATTGATGTACTCATTAGGGGGAGTTAATGCGCGTTGCACTCTTTTTCCCTTACAAGGTTTTGTCCCAACTGGGTTTTCCTTGCGAGGTTTTTAACGAGGCAACCAATAGGCGCATATTCAAACATGTGTACTCTTTTTCCTTTCTTTAATTTTTCCCATTGGGTTTTGGTTTTAAGGTTTTAACGAGGCACATTGTTGAATAGACATTCAAGGGGGAGTGTTATGAAATCTCCTATTTAAGGTGAATGTCTATAATTAGAGAGATTCTAGAGTTCTATTCTTGGTAGCTAAATCATCCCCCTCCCTATAAATAAAGGGGTCTTCTACCATTGTAAATAACTCCTAACATTCTCTACGTATCAATAAGAAGAACTCTCTCTACTCTTCTCTCTATTACTCTTGTTCTTGCATTATTGTTCTTGTCTTTTATATTATTTCATAACACTTTTAATATTTAATAATAACAAAATTATTAATATTCTCCTTATTGTACATCCAACTACTTAATTGTTATATATATATATATATATATATATATATATATATATATATATATATATATTCACTATAGGCAAAAAAATAAAAAAATAAAAATTTAATTCTATAAATAGCGTGTCTGAAACTTTTATAAATTTGAGGAGTATTACAATCTTCCCTCCTTAAAAACATTCATCCTCGAATATTGCTAGGGCCTCATTCTTAAGCTTATCATTATTCCTTAAGTCCTTGAACCTCTTAAATTTTCTTAGCACTACTCATTCTTCCAAGGGACTCAAAATTTTGCCTAACTCCCTAAATTTTCAAAAATTTCAGCGGAGTTTCCCTTGTAAATTGGACTATCCAAAAAAAAATGTCTCTGTCACAAATACCACAACTACATCAACAACAACCAAATACACCATAACAAGCCATTCATAAGCACCATACGCAACTCATAAATTAATTACCCATACTCCGGCAAGGAGGTACCACAATAACTAACAATTTTAGCACAAGTAAATCACTTTAATGAATTAAATATACTCTGGCATAAACTAAATCACTACAAAAACTAAATATAATCTAGGAAGGACATAAACACTTTTAAACTTGTATTTAATAAATGAAATATAAATGTCAAACCAAAATAAGGTTCACATACCTTTTTCCTTGAATAAATATAGATATTTTTTTCTCATTTCTTCCTCGACCTCTCATGTAGCCTCTTTTGAATCATGATTACTCCACAAAACCTTTACGATGCTAAATATTTTGTTTTCAACTTTCTTACTTGTCTATCGAGAATTTCTATAGGTACCTCTTCATAAATCAAACCATCTTTAATTTCTATGATATCGGCATGTATTATATACGACTCGTCATGAATGTACTTTCTAAGCATAGACACATGAAAGACAGGATGAATAGAGGACAACTCAACGGGTAGCGCTAGCTTATAAGCCACATTTCCTTTCTTTTCTAGAATTTCATAAGGTTCGATAAATCTAGGGCTAAGTTTCCCTTTCTTACCAAACCTCATAACTCCTTTCATTGGTGAAACTTTCAAAAATACCTTATCACCAACCATGAACTCTAACTCTATGTCCCTTGTCAGAATAAGACTTTTGACGACTCTGGGCCGCTTATGTCTTTCTCTAATTAGCTGAACTTTCTCTAAGGCCTCACAAACAAACACTGGACCGATCAACGGCACCTTTGCTGGTTCAAACCAACCCACTAGAGACCTACATCTCCGCCCATACAGCGCTTCATAAGGAGCCATACAATGCTGGCCTGATAGCTATTATTGTAAGCAAATTCTATAAATGGTAAGTGATCATCCCAATTACCTCCAAAATCTATAACGCACGCACGTAGCATATCTTCGAGAGTCTGAATGGTCCTTTCTACTTGGCCATCGATCTGTGGATGAAAAGCGGTGCTTAAATTGACCTTGGTAATTAATCATTTTTGAAATGCCTGCCAAAAATGCGACGTGAACTGAGGTCATCTGTCAGATATGATTGAAACTGGAGTATCATGCAATCGAACTATTTCTTTGATGTACAACTGCGCATACTTGCTTTGTGGAATATGTTGTCTTTATTGGTAGGAAATATTCAGACTTTGTCAGTCGGTCTACAATAACCCAAATTGAATCATGTTTACGGTATGTGCGAGGTAGACTTACTACGAAATCCATATTAATTATCTCCCACTTCCACTGTGGTATCTCTATGCCTTGAGCTAGGCCACCAGGCCATTGATGCTCGGCTTTGACTTGCTGGCAATTCAAACATTTAACCACACGATCTGCTACTTGTTTCTCATACCTTTCCACCAATACAACTCTTTCAAATCTAGATACAATTTGGTAGCACCTGGGTGGATAAAGTACCTTGAACTGTGAGCTTCATCCATTATGGCTTTCCTAAGACCATCTACATCAGGCACACATAACCGCCCATTCAACTTCAAAACTCTATCACTTCCTAGAGTGAAAGCAGTGATTTCTTTGTTTCTGACTCCTTTTTTAACTTCACTAAGTACGGATCTTCATCTTGCTTAGCCTTAACATGCACAACAAGGGAGTATTGCGCTAAGGCATAAGTAGTTATATTTCGTTCTTCGGTCTCATCCAATCTAATTCCATCATTTGCTAGTTTCAAAATTTCTTGACCCAAAGATCGCCTTGTACTGCCAGATGGGACAAGATACCCATTGACTTCCTACTAAGTGTATCTGCTACCACATTAGCTTTGCCCGGGTGATAAAGGATATTGATGTCATAATCTTTCAATAGCTCGAGCCACCTTCTCTATCTCAAATTTACTTCTTTTTGCTTGAAAATGTACTGGAGGCTTTTGTAATCTGTAAATACTTCAGAATGCTCACCATAAAGGTAGTGTCACCATATTTTTAATGCAAAAACCATTGTTGCAAGTTCCAAGTCGTGTGTGGGGTAGTTCTTTTCATGATTCATTAACTTCCTGGAAGCATAAGAAATAACTTTTCCATTTTGCATAAGAACATAACCAAGGCCCACTCTGGAGGCATCAAAATACACTGTGAATGCACCCGAACCTGTTGGCAAGGTTAACACAGGTGCAGTGGTCAACCTCTTCTTTAACTCTTGAAAACTCTGGTCAGAAGCGTCTGACCATTTGAACTTAACTTCTTTCTGAGTCAACTTAGTTAATGGAGTTGCAACTGAGGAAAACCCCTCCACAAACCTCCTATAGTAGCCAGCTAACCCCAAGAAACTCCTAATTTCGGTTAGCATTGTCGGCCTAAGCCAGTTCTTGACTACTTCCATCTTCTGTGGGTCTACTGTTATTCCTTGAGTAGATATCACGTGGCCTAAGAATGCCTTTGACTGCAACCAGAACACACATTTTTAAAGCTTGGCATAAAGCTCATTTTCCTTCAAGGTCTGCAATTCTGAGGTGTTCTGCATGATTTTCCTTGCTCTTAGAGTACACCAAAATATTGTCTATAAACATAACAATAAAGGTATCCAGGAATGGGTTAAAAACTCTGTTCATGAGGTCCATGAATGCGGCTGGAGCATTTGTTAACACGAAGGACATCATAGAAATTCATAGTGCTTGTAGCGAGTTCTAAAAGTTGTATTAGATATATCCTCTTTTCTGATTCTCAACTGATGGTATCTCGCCCTCAAGTCAATTTTTGAAAACTATTTCGCACCCTGAAGTTGATCAAATAAATCATCAATTCTTGGCAGTGGGCACTTGTTCTTAATGGCACCGATAGTCGACACACATTCTGAGAGACCCTTCTTTCTTCTTGACAAACAGGACCGGGGCATCCCATGGTGAAACACTCGGTCTAATGACTCCCTTGTCAAGAGGGTCTTTCAACTGTTCTCTCACCTCATTAAGTTCTGCTGGAGCCATCTTATAAGGAGGTATAGATATGGGCTGAGTGCCTGGCATGAGATCATCTGGGAAAACTTCTGGAAATTCTCTAACAACTGGCACTGACTGAAGAGCTGTTGGTTCTGATTCTGGATTAATAATGTGAGCAAAATAGGTGAGACATCCCTTACCGATCATTCGTTGTGCCTTAATGTAAGAAATAAACTTACCTACAAGCGATGTTGAACTACCCTTCCACTCTAACACTTCTTCATTTGGAAGCTGGAACCTGGCTATCTTGGCATGAGAATCTAACATGGCATAGAAGGAAGAAAACCAATCCATACCCATGATCACATCAAAATCCACCATTTCTAACTCTATGAGACCGGCTTTGGTGTTGCAACCTTGGACTGAAACTATACAACCTCTATAGACTCTGGATATCTTCACTGACTCGCCAACTTGAGTAGATACTAAGAATGGCTCACCAAGTTGTTCAGGTTCTAGTCCAAGGTTAATTGCAAAGTATAGAGTCACATATGAAAACGTTGAACCTGGATCTATTATGGCATAAGCATTATGTGAGAAGACTAAAAGTATACATGTAATAACTTCTGTAGATGCCTCTGCACTATGATGATCAAGTGTAGCAAACAAATGGGGTTGTCCCCCTCCCTAAGTAACTCGGTCTGCACCTCTGCCTGCTCCATGCCTGGTCTGATTATGAGAACCACGAGCCTGAGGTGGTGCAACTACAATGGCTGAGGAACTAGAAGGATGAATTGATCCACCTCTGAAATTACATCGCAACTTTGGCCAGTTGGCCTTTATATGCCCAATGTCTCTACAATGGTAGCAACCATGAAACCCGAGCCTGCACTGACCTGAATGTTGCCGCTTACATGGTCCACAAAGTTGATGAGCATGACTCTGGCTATAAGAGGATGATGTCCTAAAATTCCGATTCTTGTGAGGCTGTTTTCCATTACTCTGAGTACGTTTGAAGGAAAACCCACCACCTGATTGATGACCGGACTGAGCTGGTGCTAATGAATCCTTATTAAAGGAATGCCTTCCACCTCTACTGGATGTACCATTAAACCTGCCCGTTGTCCAAGCTTTCTTGTAATGCTATTTTTCTTCTCTCCTTTGTTGTTTGTCTTTTTAAGTCCTTGGCAAACCCCACAATAGAGGATAAGACTGTCATCCCTACTGCTGCAGTTGATGTCGTATCCTTAATGTGGTAAGCTAAACTGCCAACAAACATGTGAATCTTTGCTCTTTCTGTCTTAACCATGTGAGGAGCATGCTTAGCCAACCTTATGAATTCCATGTAGTACTCTTGCACACTTTTATTTCCTTGCTTGAGTTGTTCGAACTTTGTAGCCTTAGCTTCCCTATCCTCTTCTGGGTTAAAGTTAGCTATGAAGGCCTCTTCAAATTCTTCCCAAGTAGGTGGACCATCATCTTAATCTCTTTCATTTTCCCACATCTCAAACCAAGCGCCGACCACATCTCTAAGCTGGTAAGCAGCCAGCCCCACAGCTTTATCATCAAATGTTTTCATCACTCGGAGGTCTTTCTTGACACCCTCCAGGCACAACATCGGATCTTCATCAACTATAGAACCATGGAACACTAGAGGAATCAACTTTAAAAATTCATTTACTCTTGAGGACTCAGAATTGTTGTGTCTATTTTATTGAGGTAGAATCTCATCTCTTCTCCCGTTCTGGTTGGCCATAAAGGCTTTAAACATCTCCATAGCACTGTTGACTGCATTAAACATCTAACCCACCTATAGGGGATATAGTTGTCTGAGCGGGAGCTGCTATTGGGGGAGGTATTGGATCATCATTCTCCACCCCTTCTTTATGTTTAACCCGGGGGTACTTGAACCCCATTTGTAGATTTACCCTTCTGTGACGACCCGGCCGATCGTCTTTGGAATTTATGCCCCGTTTCCCCATTTTCTACTTCCCCTAAGTTCATTTCTGCTATTTTGGTATGCCGGGATGTTCGGTAATAGAATTCGGAGTGTTTTGGGACACTTAGTCCCTAAATGAGAGCTTAAGTATTGGAAAATGATCCAATAATCAGAACAGTGTTAAGACGACCTTGGAATGGAAAACTGATGGTTCCATTAGCTCCGTGATGTGATTTTGGGGTGGGGAGCATGTCCGGAATGTATTTTGGATGTCTGAAGCTCAATTAGGCTATGAATGCCGAAAGTTAGAAATTTGAAGTTCCGATCCGATGGTGAATTTTTTATCCGAGGGTAGGAATAGAATTCCGAGAGTCGCAGTGGCGTTTTTAGGTGATTTAGGATATGTCTGCAAATTTTCAGATCATTCAGACGTGTTTTGGATAGGTTTTGAGTCGAATACCGATATATTTATTTTCTTGGCCGCCAAGAAGGTTCACCGTTGATTTTGTTCCCCTCGAAACTAATGTTGACGGTAAACCGAGGAGAGTCTTTTGCCTCCTTTGAAGGCTCTACATTATCCTAGCTTTGGTCGTAATTGTTCTTGGCTCGATCACTTAAAAATTCCTTGAGATGGACATTCTTCAATAATGTTTCCACCTCTTTGCGTAGATGCCAACAGACCCCAGTATTATGACTGTGAGTCACACGAAATTGTGCTTCTTTGATATTCCTGTTAGCCAATACCAGCTCCACTAAGCTGATATTAAATTGTAATCTGATAACCAAGGATATGTGGAGTCCCTTGTAATGACCTGTTGTTACTGCCACGGTCTATTCTTTATGGGAGTGAACCTATCTGAGGACCGAAACCCTTTGTTATTGTAACTCTCGGTTCTTTCATACGACAGAAGACCATTGATCCGCATCAAAGTTTCACTTAAACTTGTCCTGATTCTTGCCTCGGTCCCCTCCGTTGGTTGATGTCAGGAACCCGAGCTGATCGTCTTCTATCTTTATTTTTTTACTCATAATGGTTACAAACATCTTCCCATGTGATTGCTTGAAATTCGAGCAGGCTTTCCTTTAATTTTTGGTAGGTTTCAGAGCTCTATGGATTCAAACCCTTTGTCAACACCTCTTTTGCCCACTCATCTAGTACAACCGGTAGCAACATCCTCTCTTTTTGGAACTGGATCATGAATTCTCGCAACAATTCGGACTCACCTTGCATAATTCTGAATATGTCTGCCTTCTTGGCTTGGACCTTCCTTGCCATTGCTTGGGCCTTGATAAATGAATCTTCAAGAATCTCTTAAGAGTCAATTGAATGCTCGAGTAAGAGTGAGTAGCATGTCAGGTTCCCTTTTGTGATGGTTTCGCTAAACTTTTTCAGCAAGACCGACTAGATCTAATATTGAGCCAAATCGTTCTCTTTCATAGCTGTGGTATAGGTTGTGATGTGCTCATGTGGATCCGAGGTCCCATCGTACTTTGGTATGTCTGCATTTGAACCTCTTCGAAATATATTGTAGCATTGTGCTCGACTTTAATGACAATTGTGTGTACTTTTTGAATCTGGACATTTCAAAACTAGCGGTGAGCCCAAAATCTGATCCATTTGGGCATGATACTCCTTCATATTTTGATTCATTCGTTCGTTCATTTCCTTCATAAACCTCATGGGCTCTATTTTGATTGGGTTATTCTAGTTGTCATTTCCATATCTTCCCTCGGCACCATAGAAATGACTTTACCCTTTGGGGTGTTATTGTCGACCCTCTGATCCGTTTGATTTAAAGAAATGTTGGGGGAACCGGGCCCTTTCCATTTGCATTATTGAAAGCACTTGACAATGTTCATTTAAACTCCGTAATTATCCGGTCCTGCCTTGAGAGATGGCTCATTTTGCCTTTTGCTGTTCTCTTAAGATTTTCACTGTTTCCACAATATTTTTGTGGTTTTTTATTGATGGTACTGATATATTATCTTTTTTTGTTTTTTCATCTTCTTAAGCCGACAGGTCTATCGGAAACAACATCTCTACCCCATCAAGGTAGAGGTAAGGTCTTCGTACACACTACCCTCACCAAACCCCACTTGTGGGACTATTCTGAACGTCGTCGTTGTTGTTGTTATTATTGTTGTTGTTTTTGTTGTTCTTCCTCCTTCGCATTATCAGGAGTTGGTGCCCGCACATGCCGGTGGTATTGCCCTTCACAAACCGGGGTTGTTTCATCCCTATTGTTATGGGTGTCGCTGATTGAGTAATTTTGTTGAGTCAAACCTTCGTGCCCCTCTACGTTGTGCGTGATATTGATATCATTAGCTTCCATGTCTGGTTTCTTACTAAGGAAAAATCAAACAAGTTAGCGGAAAACGTAAGAATCAAAGCAATTATGCAACTGTCTAAGCCCCATAGTAGGCACAAAACTGTTTACCCGTAGAATGGAACAACCAAATTTGTTGCGTGATTCATAAACAAGGAAACTGATTTGATCCAAAAATGATAAAGAAATAAGATTAAAAATGAGATTTAGCAATTGAAATTGAATATGATGACGAGCCAGGCTCCGGCGCTATATCTCCGAGGACAAAGTGAAAGCAGTTATAAAGAACAAGTAAAGTTGTTTAATTGAGAGCAAAAGTAAAATACATCGTATGTTTGCCAAGAATTTCGTGTCCTACAATGGCTAGTGAGCCTACTATTTATAACTTTATCTAGGGAAGCAAGATCCTAAGATCAAGCTCCTCTTCAATAATAATAAAAGTGTCAATGATGAATATGTAACGGCAAGTCATGAATATACATATTTTCTGTAATGGTTGTTCTTTTAGTGTCAGAGAATATTCTCTTATTAAATGCTATCTGATGGCAAATACTCGATCTGCTCCCACTGTCTATGCTCTCTTCGGGATTTACCCGTATATCGTTTGCAATTATTGTATCCGGGGGTAGTTGTCACTTGACTTGCCTTTTGCTTATCTTCAATTTCACGTGTCATGCTACCATTCAATCATTTATTATAAACTAATTTTACCCCATATAGTATCCGGTAGAAATTTATGAACAATCAAATATGATAGAATAGATATAACGCAAAATTATGCCAAAGCGGTAGAATTTATGAACAATTGAATAACATAGGCAAAATGTATATACCACAAAATCATATCAATTTCTATAATTTAAGATGCATTGAGATTTTTGTTAGAAAAATAATTGATAGTAAATTAAATTTGGGGTTCGTCTTTCCAGCGTTTCTCTTAGCAAAATTAATAGAGTTGTTATCACTATTGCCGATTAACCTTAACTTGGCATAGCATTTTTTTAAGTAAAAGAAACATTTTTTAGCATGAAACGTTCTGAAAGCCTCAGACTCCATCTCAATTAACATTCGAGGAGCCAGCTAAATATATTTCCAGATAAGCAGTTCCAGCAAACAAACAAAGGTTTTAGTCAATAGATACTTGAGTTAAGTAGGGAAGACAGAAATTTTTCAAAGATGTTCAAACATAACCAACAAAAAAAACACAAAGGATATTCAATATATGTATCTAAATAACTTTGTGAATCAAATTCCTTATTTTCTTTTTTTTATTATTCACAATTACAATTTAATATTTTACTTATATACACAGTATAATTTTTTGTAATTTTTTGACGAAGGGTGTTCAATTGACCAACCTTAACAAAAGGGCAAATATCACTTTTAGCCCGCAGCAAAAAATATTTATATTCAATAGCTGAAAATGTATAGAATTTATATATTTTATATATAACATTATAATCTATATATATATATATATATATATATATATATATATATATATATATATATATATATATATATATATATATATATATATATATATAAATACTTTCTTATTATTATTATTTTATGAACGACTATAAAATATCATTTTCTCTTAGCAAAAGGTGATTTAGCCCCGACTCCTCCATTTAAAGGAATCATGAGTGTTCATTGAAGTAGTTGCTGTGCGAATTTTCAGATTAGGGGCATTTCAGTCCAGAAATTTCTTATTAAACTTACACAGGCCATTTTCGCATAGTTGTGGAAACTGGGACAAAATATAAATAGCGGCACAAAACTAGCCTATTTGTGTAAATCACCCTCGTATGCTATCGAACTGAGTAAATAAATAGTGGCGCCAGAATTTCTCTTTCGCTGTTCAACTTCGTAAGGGCATGTTTATAGTATGCATGCAATTTAATTTGTAAGCAACATTCATCTTCATCTTTTGTTACCCACTCCCTATAGCAACATTCTTGATAGTATTATTTGCATTCTCTGAAACTCCCTTTTCCTTTTCATTATTTGACGGAGTTAAAAGATTCGGAAAAGTTTTCCAACTTAACACGGTCTGCTTATCGGATGGATTGGACGGTTGTTTATTTTTAATGATTTAATTTAATGATTATTGGCTTTTAAATATATTAATCCGCTAGTCATTCAATAAAATATTGTATTAAGCCATTAACCCATTATTAATAAGCCATTAAACTTTAATTCGATTTAATTTTCAATTTCGGATCCGTTTTGAAAACCCTTACCTCCCTCCCCCGCTAGGACTTTGCAGTCTAAACTAACTCTTTTTTGTGAAAAAAAACTTTTATCCCAGTTAAGCGGAATAACCAAGTACCTAAAATTAAAAAGACAACAATACCCTTTGAGTTTCTATTTCCTTGAGATAACTGAGAGTACTTATGTAGTTTTAGTTTAAATGGAGCAACATGATTGGCCAATAAGGAATCGTACTGTAGCTACTATATAAATATTTTAGTGATGTGACCAAATTATTCCTTGCTTACCCATCATTCACACCATATAATCCAAAAAGCTTTTCTGGAAATGTGGGTCCCACCAGATATTTTCTTATATCCATTGTTGGCACATTGCAAGATTTTGAATTTTCTGATCCCACATTTTTTCACTCCAAATAAAAATTTTAATAACTTGAAATATAGCAGAATTTGGGTTGACGATTTTTTTTTTTCGAGAAAAGGTCACCTCCTTCAATATTATGATTGGGTCGACTTATATTTAGCAGTAATAATTTGACATCAAAACCTCCTTATGGTATAACTAAATCGCTGCATCAACTTTTTAATTAAGTTTCACAACTATGAATAATAGTATTATTAAACCCTTTTTAACTATTTCTCTCTATCCATTGTTAGGAGATATGGCTCTAACAGTTGTAACTTAATTAAATATTATGAATGCATTTGTTGAAGAAGTGATGATTACTTATGCATATATAACAATCTTTAATTATTTTCTTTGTATATTATTATCTTTTGAGTACCATCTGTAATGATTTTTTTGAAATTTTAAACTAAATTTATTTGATAATATGTCCTAACAAAATTTTACAAATAAAAATATAATTTCATGATTAATTTTTCTAAAAAACAAAAGCGGGACCAGACAAGAAATTAGTTTTTTTTTCATATACTTTTAAAAAATGGTAGAATACTCCATTTTCTGGTGTTATATGAATTAAAATATGCATTCAAATGGAAATTTCTTAACATTTTGGGAATAAAATTTACAGTTACAAAAGTAATATATATGTTACAGTGCTTTTGTAAGTCGGATTTTGTTGTGTAGCATTGTGTATATAATGGAAAAAGTAGTTTAATATGCGATTTTAGAAAATAAAAAAAGATTTAAGTCAAGAAAAGTAGCCAATATTCTTCCTTTTTCTATATATTTTGTATACAGTCATGCAACTGTTAACATCTCGAAAAGTCACATGTACATAAATTAAATAGCTAACAAATAGCGCTGTGAGAAAACCCTAAAGTTTTTGAAGCTCACCATAAAGGGAAGAGACTGTATTTATGTGACTTTTCATGTTCTTTTGGTTAGATATTTGCATGCAGCTAAACAAACTTAAATTTATCATCATGCTATAAATCCTAATATATATGGTATCACATTAATTAATTAGCTTAAAGATGTATAAGAGACCATAAATTAGAAAATGTATTTTCGGCAATTAAGATACACATCACTTTTTTCTTCTCTAATAACACTCCAATTTTAGTTGGCGAAAAATGATTCATTCAATCATTTTTGTAAACAAAATATTCCAGTGTTCATATTGAATTTGGGCCCGGACGTAGCACGGGGTATAGATTAAGACTCAGAAACCAGTGAATAGAATATATAAATACAACGGCACAAAGCACAAGAAATTCCAGCCACCAAATGGTCTGCAGGAACAGATATTCACATTACTGCATGCAATTCCACTCGCACAGAAAATCAGAACTGCAAGCACTTGTGATACAAAACAAGGGACTACAAACAGCAAGATCAAAAGCTTATTTACACAAGCTGCATAAGATACTCGAATCTATGACGTGGTGTATTCCAGTGCCTGCAGAGTGGAACCATTCTCAAGGAAAATGTAAAGTTTCTGCACGAATTTGATTAGCCACATCATGCATCAGAATCTTGCTTGCTCGCTAAGCACAATTCATACAATTCGTTTAGAATCCATTCTTCCCCCGTATGGCCTCCCAGGACCAAGACCCTTGTTCCTCCAACCACACATGTGCTATGACCCCAAGCAAACTTTGGAGGTTGCCCAGGTACATTGAGAGTCCTCCATAACGGTTTTTCCTCGGAAGGATCCAATAAAAATAGTTGTGAAGGAGAGTGCAGTCCGGCAATTGAACCTCCAAAAATGATAATCCGGCCACAAGGCATGGTTACAGCAACGTGATCAAGTCTAGGAGGAGGAATCACAGCATTCTGACTTCCTACTCCTGTGAACGCCCCACACTCAAGTTGCCTCCATTCTGGCCTTACGTCCTCCAAGTCAATCGTGTATGATTCCCCTGATCTTAACCGCAAGTTACCACTCTTGGCAAGTCCACCAAACATTAGAATTTTTGTCTTCCCATAAGCTGAGAGTGAGTGTCCCAACCTCGACGGAGGAGCCCACGTAGTTGGAATTTCTCTCCATGTAGGCTTGTCAATAGTGAGATCCAACAAATATGTATCACTGAGGAGTACCCCTGCATCTGTGCAGCCACCAGAAACAACTAATTTTGAGCCTTCCATTGTGCATGAGCTGTGCCAGGATCTAGGAAGGGGCGGAGTTCCACCAGATACTTCTTTCCATGTTGGCTGTTTAGCATCTAAATCAAGAACAAACACATCATTAAGCAGTCCCTGTCTCCCACACCCACCAAATACCACCAACCAGGAACCATTAAGGCATGAGAGAGTATGGCCCCACCGTCCTGGTGGAGATGATTTGACACTAACTCGTCGCCACTCTGGATTAGCAGCATCAAGATTGAGAACAAATGTATCGTCCATTGGCTGCATATTAACACCTTCCCCTCCAAATAACACCAGCCGGTTCCCTGCAGCGCATGCACTGAAATTGCAACGTGAAGGCTCTACAGCCCCTCCAACTGTCAGTTTCTTCCAACAAACGGCTTCAAGAGTGGTTAGCTCCCTAGCCAGGCGCCCCCAAGCTAATCTTTTAGTCATGTGTTCCAGCACTCCTGTGACATCTGCTCCCCATGCATTTTGACAAACCATTTTTCTCACATGTTCATTTTTTGTCAATTGACGTATCCTTCTGCAAACAGAGCCAATGGACGCAACATCCCTTGGTGCCAACCGAGATAAAATGTTGTGAGCTAGCACTTCATCAGAGAGCTGAAGAATACCACATATTTCACGGTGCTGACATTTCAGTAAATCACCACTTTTAATAGAGTATTTGCTAGACTTGTCACATTGAGGCTGGCAAGTTTCTTTGAAAACAGGATATGACACAGTATTCAGGTCAATTTTTGCTTCGGAAAATATTTGAATCCCTATAACATGGGTAACTGTACCATCATCACCATGTATTGGAGCTAGCCTTAGCCTGTTCACCAGAGGTGTACCATCCTTTCTAAAGTTGAGAAGCTCCCCTTGGAATTCAACACCTTCTTCAAGACATCTTCTGATCTCAGAAACAACAACAGGATCCACCAAAGGATGACGCCTTTGGGCTCGTGGATCTCTAAATTGTAAAAACCGACTGAAGCAAATGAATCAGTGGATGTGTCAAGATTCCTCAAATATAAATGATGTTTAACATAAAGTAGATAATTCAATATTAGAATTTTGAAGTCAACGGTAAATGCGGGAAAAAAGCTTATCTAGCATGCCCATAGGTACATATCCACAGAGAAAAAATCTCTGTCAAAAAAATGTAACATTAAAAGAAGAAGTAAAGGAAAAATCAGCTATAACATCTCTATTAAACAATTCTATTAAAGAATTGATAATGTCAAGGGACAGAAAAGTTACAATATATTTGATAATATACTAACATTAGGTTGTCATTTATTGACTAATCAAAACCTATATTATGACTATTCTTTATCCTTGTGACACAAAAACTATTCCAAGGAGGAAAATAAATTGTAGTCTACTGGATAATCATAATAGATATAAAGATAAGATATATATCATAGTTGTTTATTTGCTTGTATACTCTGAACAATTTTTTATGGAGTGATAACTATATTTCGAAGCAAGACTCACACCATCTTTGTTTCTTTGGACAATTAGATCACTTAATTAAATCAAAAGGATATACAAATCATCAGCAAAAGAATCATCCATCCAAACAGTTTCAATACAAGAAGCGCCACTCTGACACAAGACACTCTTTATGTCGCATAGTTTTAGAGGCACTCTTGTCTCTCAGTTTTTATTCCTTTTAACTACATAATATGAATACTCCGTTGTTTTCAAACTTAGCTCATCCCTTGTGAGACATGATCTTAAAAGCAGTAGTCATTTGAAATAAGGCACCTGACACACAAAAAATGCCATAAAAGCACCTGACGCAACCCAGCAGCGGTCTGAGTTGTTGCAGCAATTTGCAACTTCTTAGGACAAAAAAAATTTCACGAAAAGGTAACATTCATTATTGTGCAGTCTTGAGTTCTGATTAAATAGGTAACTTCAGTTATTAGGATTGTTATTCTGATCATAGAAATGAGAAAGTTCCATCTCAACTTTGTGGAAGATGCGGCTGTGTTTCATACACCCAGAACCTATGTTGCTCGGACTCTCCAAAAATGTTGCCGGGTGCGTGTCGGATCCTCTAAATATAGTGTATTTTTGGAGGATCCAACAAGGGTGCGGCATCATTTTGAAGAGTCCGTGCAACATAGCGCATAACTCCTAATGCATTTAGTGGAACAAAAATAAGTCCTACAATTTATTTTTTGAAAAAAGATGAATAGCTAATTCTGCGGCCCAAAACCTTTTCTGCTCAGTTGACACACATAAGAGAGAAACAGCTTCAGATTCATTGTGCTCACCTTACAATCAGCGTGACGGCCTTGCCTTACAATCAATGTGATGGCCATTATCGTAGACTTAAAGCGCCTTATTATAACTCAGTAAATTTCTTTTCTGAGAATCAGCACGTGTAAAAGGTGTGGCTTAAGTTTTTTGGTCCAGTAGTTCTTTATTTTTACAGGGATAGCAGGTAGGCCAAGGTCATTAGCACTTTAAGTTATGGTTGAGCAAGCGCGTTCAATCAAACAGTTTTTTTGTATCCCGTTAAGTGAACTTATTTCTTCATTAAGCAGGGGTTGTTGGATTAAAACAACGGAAGACAGAAAGGAGAGAGGAATGGAAACGGGCATCAGTTTTTAATTAGGCAAAAAATAAAAGAATGGAACATAATCATTTGACCTTGAAGGGTTTTGGTTAAGGAATGTCTTTCAGAACTTCCCAAGACACATTCTTGCTTGGTATATGAAAGACCCTGGTTTCGGAAAGCACTTCTGGAAAAGCTTTGGAACCCAAAACCTAGAAAAACACAGCTTCTTCAACACCTCTTTACGATCCAAACACTATTTTTTCCTTCAAGTTCAAAACCTATCCAAAAACCTTCAAATCTTTTCTCAAAAATTAATCCGAAGTACATTACCCTACAAGATTTTTTAAAAAGCTTTTCCTTAAAATTCTTCCAAAATCTATTCCAAAAACACCATATGTCTCCTGCTTTTTAGACCCAACATTTTCAGAAAACCTAAGTCAATTTTGGCATTTAGAAAACCAGAGGTTTCATTCCCCTGTCATGCCTACACTTGTTGCAAAGAAAGTTACCTTTCTCTACTACCCTCTTGTTTTCTCTAATATTAATAAACTCTAAACTTCCATCTCCTCCCACACCACCACCAACCTTGATTTATCATCCTCAATGCTCTACAACGGATTCTTTTTCCTTCTGCGTGCTTGTCTACTCCTAGCCTCCTCAGTGGATTTCAAAAATGTATTCACTCCACTTGTAACCCCCCCCCCCCCCCCCCCCGGTTATATTTTTGGGTTAACATCATTTATTTTCATCCCATTCTGCATTTGTGTCTTCCTTGTCCTCTTGTCTCTATTTGTTAAGTCTATACGTGAAACCCTCTCTCGTCGAGGACGATAACAGACTATGGTTGAGGAGATGTCGGCTCTACACCTTAATGGTACTTAAAAGCTTGTTCCTTTGCCTCCATGTAAAAATTACAGTCGGTTGTCCCTAAGTTATATACCAAGGTTGGTCTGGATGATCAAACTTATTTCAACTTAAAGGTTGTCTGGATGCCAAAGATAATACTCAAGTATTTGGGCTTGATAATGGTGATAATCAATATCCTGTAGCTAAAAATGCATCAATCGGTCTTTCTTTGTCCATATTTATTCATTATTGACCTCCCTATTTGTTGGACATCAAGAATGTAACTGATCTTGAGGATGATGTTTATATGAAACAACCATCTTAGAGAGTCTCAAGTTGTGTATGTACATTATGCATACCCTTATAATCTGAAACAGTCACCTTGAGCATGATCTCATAAGTTCGGGATAGGTGCTCAGAAATTAGTAACGACCTGTGGTAAGGTTGTTTCTTTCGTATTCTATCAGCATTCTGTTTTGAGTTTGTGTATTTAATTGGTGATTTACGTTCATGACACAGTTATTACACGTAGTGATTAGAAGGATATATCTAAGTCAAGATGACATCTTAATCATCATTGTCAAAAAAATATTTGGGCAGATTGTGGTTTTTCCTAGGTGTTTAGTTACAAGATCCACGTCGAGCATTGTCTTCACACAGCGGACGCGTAAGCTTCTACTAGATCAGGGGAATTCACTCAGTGATCTTGAAAGATGTAGTTTAGCTAGAAAACTAAAAACTTCACAATTATCCGACATGTTTTTTTGAATTACTTATAAGGTAATAGCAATGATCCGACTTGATTTTTCTTTCCTTTGTGCATTATTCGTCAATTTTTTAGCTGTCTGTACAGTTGTCCATATCCTTCATTACATTTAATATGCTTCTTTACTAGGATTTATCTAAGAGATAAATGACAATGACATTAGCAGTTCTTCTCTACTCAACAAAAAACACCTCTAACTCCAATTCTCCCTGCAAATATTTACAGCTATTTGCAATACAAAATCCAACATTTTGTACAAACTACAGTATACTAAAAGATAATAAAAAATTAGTACTTAGATAAAGTTTTGTTTTTCACAAACAAAGTTTGAACAACTTATCAAGCTCAGATCAGCTAAATTCTCAATTCAAACTAAACAAGAAAAACTCAACAATTAAGTTCAGAAAGTCCAATGAATTAGAGGTATCCAAACAGCACTACACTCATATAACACACATAATTTGCAATCAAAATACAGAGAAATCGACAATTACAAGTAAAAGTAGACTAACAGCATAAGATCAATAAAAGAAGAAAAAAAGGGAAGTTTTGAAAACAAATTCATTCGAAAGCTACTCAAAAAGAAGAGGGGAAAAAAAGCTAACTCCAATTCTCCACCTCTGAATTTTCGTCAAATTTGCAATTCCAACCCTACATTTTGTTCGAATACAATCTAAATGGTAAAATTAATTCCTATACACACTAAAAACAGCTCAGATCAGCAAATTTCCCCAATTTATACTATCCAAAACCCATATGACACATAAAATTTGCAAATAACCAAAAGAAGAAAATAACTTACCAGTTACGACCGAGGACTTCGTCAGCGCGATAACCAGTAGAAATTTCGAACACAGTATTCACATATATGATAGGAAGATCAGGTTCTAAGGCATCAGAAACGACGATAGAAGACGGCGTCAAAGGGTAGAAAAATCCAACTGGTTGCTGTGAAGAAGGAACTTGTTCATTTTCCCTTTCTACTTCATAATCATCATAAAAGATTTCTCCTTCTTCTTCGTCTTGGTCCATGTTATTGTTATCATTTCTGGTGCATTTCAATCTCTTTCCTCCTCCTCCTTCCATTTTCTTCATTCCCATCGTTTTGACAAAAATATCTCTCGATTCTGGGCATACTTGTGTGAATACGTCCTGCAGTAGATATGTTGTAGATATCTTGTAAACCTGTTTTTCGTAAATAGGCCAAATTTTGAACTTATTTACAGATATACCATCTAGTTTTCAGTATTCACCAGCAATTATTTAAGGGATTTTTACTTGAAATTATGTTATCATCTCTACTTAAGTTCAATTTAATTATATGATTATATAATTTACCAATTATATTGAAATAAATTTTAAATGAGTATTTTTTTAAATTAGAAATTTAATAAGGAATATCAGTTATTTTCTTATTCATTTATATTTGTCCATTCTCTCTCTGGCTCTTTCCGTCTCTCTTTATGTATCTGACTCTCTCATCTTCATCTCTCTACTCTCCTTCTCTATTTTTTCTCCTATATTTTTTTCATTTAATATTCTCTTCTTCTTTTTATGCTTTCTGTTGTATAGAAATTTAATGGAATTCATCCATAGATTTCAATCGCTTTAACTTAGCAATTTTCTTTCATATTACACAATTGATGCTCAAATTAAAATTGTCAATCAATAACTTTTGAAAGTGTTTGACTCTCCACCATTGATAGCCATTAAAAAGCTTTGAAGCTTAGAACTTAAATTTGAATGTTCAAAAACCATATTTGTATGATTGGGTGTTGATACAAACAACTGGAAATATTATTTGGAGTTTATATCTCAATTTTGAGGATTTTTTGGTGAAGATTAAACTTAATTTAGGCTGAACTTCATATTGAAAAAAGAAAAAGAAGAAGAAGGTGATGATGATGACATGACATCACATGTACTTACGAAATTGTAATAAAGTTGTAATTGTATGTAAATTGCATTATGTTGTAGTTACATTTTTTTATTATTGTATGAAAGTTAAAAAATAATTGTATAATGTATGAACTATTGTATAAAATTTGTATTTAAGTTATCAATACTATCTTTTTATATAAAGTTGTTGATATGCATCAAAATTGTATTAAGAGAGTAGGTTTTGATTGAAATTTTAGAAAGGAAGAAGCACACCACATGTAAAATATACACAAATCAGATACGAAAGATATATTGTATAAATTTCGTATAAAAAATATATTTTGAGTTGTATGATATTATAGTTGTATTTATCTAGGTAGAAATAATATACGAAAGTTGTATATCATATAATTAGTTATATGAAATTTATTTTTACTGTGTATATATATAGTTGTAGATAATCAATTTGCATTAAATTTGTACGAAATTTATTTTTAATTTGTATGTTAATGTATTATATGTTGTTCTTAAATATAGAGATATTATGTGTTTAGTTTGTATATAAAAATACAATGAAGTTTAGATTCAGTAGAAGTTTTCTTTTAGATAGTGCTGATGAATAATACTGAAACCAGATCAATCAAAAAAAATCCAATAGTTCGTAAGAACGAAAAATTCCACTATTTAACCAGTAATTAAGTATAAGATCCCAAAGTTACGCTTTTATTAAACATTATAGGAGTGTGATAACCGACGATTATGGATGTCAGTACTGTCACACTTGACCCACCCGATTATGTTTAAATTAAGTGGTAATGAATTATTTACTAGAATTGAGAAACATAGGATTATGTTAGTTTTTAATTAGCTGTCTAGCTACTTAAAATATATTTAAGTACTAATAATGTAATGCCAAAATGGGCCGAATATGTATGTGTTCTTGCCACTATAGTTGATTCCTCGTTTGGGTAAAGTATAAGCAAAGCTTCCAAAGTATCATCTTATCACTCATTTTTGTATATTTTGGAATTTCAAATGTTATACAATGCGGCATGGTTTACATCACATATTTTGTATTTTCTGATAAATAAAGGAAAAAAATTGAAAAGAAAACAAAGCGGTCTTTGAATCCAAAACCAAATAAGTATATTGATTGTTGAGTAATAATAAAAGTTTAAATTATCTTTACAAAAATAACTGGTCATAATTCACATCATAATATCACAAATTATGAAATAACTTTCCCGCCAACTTAGTACTCTATTAGTTAATCAATAATACCAACAATAATATATCCAGTACAATCTTATAATTACACTTTAAAGAGGGTAAAGTATATGCAGACCTTATGTATTTGAACACGCAAAAAGGCATATCAGTTAATCAAACACTAAAATTTATGTCAAGGATAGAATAAAGCAAAAAATTAGAGTTTATTGCATTTTATTTCCTTGTTTTCACCTCCTTGGTCTCTTCGGTATCTTTTAACTCCATATTAATTTCACTATTTTTGTTCTATTTTCCCTTACTTAGTGTTACTTTACTTTATTTTGATTAAAATTACTCTTAATAAGTTTATGTTATTATAAATTCTTAATAAAAACATCAAAACAAGAAAAGAGAATAACACTTCAAAATAAAAATGTTTGATAGCCATTCGAAACATAAAATAAATATTCATTTTCATATTAAAAATTTATCTTGAACGCCAAGTAAAAAGATATATACTCCTAGAAATAAAAGAACTAGATCAATTTTAGACCAAAAAGAATATGTTTTTAAGTTTTAACACAAGAAAATATACTACTAACGAATCGTCTCGCGGGACGGTGGCATCTAAGTAATTCATGGGCATTTTATGGGCAAAAGTGAAAGTGGTTGTCTCAACTAAGAGGTTTAGGCCACACGTGGTTGAAAGATATTTTGAGGAGAAAATATCTAGACGTAACCTGCCACCAGGGGAAGTCCACGTTATCAGCCAGTTGCGGAAGATATTTTTATGGCTGACCTTCTTTAATTTACGGAAAAGGATTCAAATTTTTTTAAACTATTAGAAAAGATTTTAAAATATTTTAAATTTATTTATTAGATTAAAAATATTTCTCTACTTACTTTTTTGATTCACTTATATCGTTTAATCGCTACGTCAATGATGAATTAAAAATAATTACTTAAAAATAATTTTTTTCTGATTTAACAAATTTGTTTTTCAATTTTTATACAAAAATTTTCAACTTTTACAAGAAGATAATTTTTAAAAATTGAAAAAAATGAAATTTTTTTAATAAAAGATAAATTGTTGCCTTCCTATTGTGAGAAATGCCAAACAATAGGACACAACTGTGCAGGAAGCCAAAGGCAGTCCAGGAATGGAGAACTAAGGGCCCTATGCAAAATGTGCCACTACAGAAGCAGCTCCCAGTATAGCATAATGAACCAAAGGGAGTTCCTACTGAAGCCAGGACAGCCCAGAGCCAAAGGGTTGACAAAGGAAATGATAAAAGAGAAACAACCTCAGAGCCCAGCTTTCAACATCACTAATTTCCCACCTCTTTCCTACATCACTGTGAGTAATAGATTTGAGGTAGTTTCTGGTAGTAAAGAAGACCCTCCAGGGGAGCTAGGGAGATCAACTTCTCAACAATGAAGTGATTATTTTGGAATATAAAATAACAAAAATAAAAGATACAAGCAAAAAAAAGTTACGGAGTATATTAGGAAAAACAACATTAGCCTAGTTGGATTAGTAGAAACTAAGGTAAAATAAATACATGGTAGTAGAATTGCTAACCTACTAGCACCAGGATGGGGCATCTTAACAAACTATGTCTCTGGTGAAAAGGGTAGAGTATGGATTCTATGGAACCCAAAAGTATTTGAAGTCACTAGTGTTCTGGAGGAAAGCCAATTGATACATAGCAGGGTTATCAGCAGGACAGGGGATTTCACATGCCTCCTCACTGTGGTGTATGGCTTCAATGGGCTGGAGCAAAGAAGATCCCTATGGAGCAGCCTCCAAACACTGTCATTAGGGATGCAAGATCCATGAGTAGTTGCTAGTGATTTCAATGCTATCTTATGTGATAAAAATAGGCAGTCTTGCAAACCAGTCAGACTCCCTGAAACCCAAGAGTTCCGCAAATGTATTCAACACGCTGGTTTGTCAGAACTGCCTTGGAGGGGTGACTATTACACCTGTACAAATAAGCAGACTGGTGGAGACAGAGTATGCAGCAGACTGGATAGGGTATTTGGAAACTATGAATGGATGATCAAGTGGAACCAAGTGGTAACTGAATATGACCATCCTCTAATATCAAATCATAATCCCATGATAATGACACTGACATCATCTTCCTGGAATAGGAAAAAGACTTTCAAGTTCTTTAATGTATGGGCTGATCATGAAGATTTCCAGCAGATTTTGGCAAGAGTTTGACATGCTGGAAATTCAGATACTATGAAGGCAATATGGTCTAAACTCAAAGCTTTGAAAATTCCTCTGAAAGACCTAAATATTAAGGAATTCAAGACTATCTCACAGAAAATAGACCTTAGCAGACAGGAATTGGGGGCAATACAAGCCCAGATGACACAAGCATACTCTGATGTCCTGCAGCAGAAGGAGAAAGAGCTAGAGCTGAAACTGGAAAAATGGTCAATGATTGAGGAGAGTATTCTGCAGCAGAAGGCCAGAGCAAAATGGATACAACTTGGAGACTCCAACACTAAATACTTCTTTACAGTCATGAAGGAGAGAACTCAACACAACCAGATTACTGAACTTACCACTTCTATGTGTACCAAAATTACTACAGCTGAAGATATCAAAAAGGAGATCATTGGATTCTACAAGGCACTGATGGGAACCTCTGCATCCACCCTGCCAGCTATAAATCAAATGTACATGACAAATGGTCCAAAACTGTGACAACAACAAAGAAGGGATCTATGTGCTGATGTAACTAATATGGAAATTGTGGAGAGTCTCAAGGCTATTGGAGATGACAAAGCACCAGGGATAGATGGCTACAATGTTGTGTTCTTCAAAAAGAGCTGGAGAATCATTGGTAGGCAGGTTACCACTGCCATCAAGCAGTTCTTCTCCTCAACCAAGATGTACAAACCCATCAACTGTGCCACTATTACCCTCATTCCTAAAGTGTCCAAACCATCTACAGTCAAAGAGTATAGGCCAATTGCTTGCTGTTCTGTCCTCTATGAAATGATCTCAAAATTTCTGGCTAACAGGTTGTATTGATGGCAAGCATTATCAGTGAAGCCCAGGCAGGTTTCATCCCAGGCAGAAAGATCCAAGACAACATCATTCTGGCACATGAACTAGTCAAAAGCTACACCAGACAACATGTGTCTCCCAGATGCATGATTAAAATCAATCTCCAGAAAGCTTATGACTCAGTAGAAAGGACATTCCTACAGCAGGTTATGGAACAGATTGGCTTCCCCAGCACTTTCACCAAATGGATAATGGAATGCATCTCAACAGTGAGCTTCTCTGTGCTAGTCAATGGAGAGGCAACTGAACCTTTTGCTGCTGCTAGGGGACTTAGGAAAGGGGATCCTATTTCCCTCTTCCTATTTTCTCTGGTCATGGAGTACTTAAGCAGATCATGCAACTCACTAAAGGGAAATCCAGCATATCAGTTCCACCCTAGATGTAATAAACCAGGCATTACTCATATGTGCTTTGTTGATGATTTGTTGTTGTTTGCCAAAGGTGACACTACTTCTGTCATAGCCCTATCCAGATGTTTCTCTCAATTCTCTGAAGCTTCTGGCTTACAGGATAATCTGAACAATAGCTCTGTTTACTTTTGGGGGGAGGGGGGAGGGGGCAGGGGGTTGCACTGGATATTCAGAAATAGATTCTCGACCACCTTGGCTATGAGCAGGGTGAATTACCATTCAAGTACCTAGGAGTCCCCTTGTCCACCAAGAAAATCACATTTCTCCAATGGCAACCTCTAGTGGAAAGGATCACTGCCAAGATCACTTCATGGACTGCCAGAACACTGTCCTATTCTGGGAGAATCCAACTTGTCCAATATGTCATTTTTGGTATCCAAGATTACTGGGCACAACTGTTCATATTCCCTGTCAAAGTCCTGAAGATGATAGAAGGCATTTGTAGGAGCTTCATTTGGTCTGGGATGAGCTCTATCACTAGGAAAGCATATATCTCTTGGGACAGAATGTGTACCCCAAAATCAGCAGGAGGGATGAATCTCACTAATCTCAAGCTCTGGAATAAAGCTTCCATTGCTAAGACATGCTAGGATCTAGCTCATAAAAAGGACAAACTGTGGATTAGGTAGATCACTGTATACTACATCAAAAACAGACCTATTGAAACCATTCCAATTCCTGCTCAGGCAAGTTGGATGGTCAGAAAGATCATCCAATCAAGAGAAGTTTTGCAGAGGGTCCAACACTGGAAGGAGCATGGTTGCTCAGTTAGAAAGTTATACCAATCACAGATGCAAGACCTGCCGAGAGTCCCATGGAAGAATTTGATCATACAAAACTATGCAAGGCCAAAGGCAACCTTCAATCTATGGCTGTTCTTACAAGATAGACTTCCAAAAAAAGACAAATTGCACAGCTGGGGAATGAGTGTTGATCACCAATGTACCTTATGCCAAAATCACCCAGAAACCAGAGACCATTTGCTACTATTCTGCCCAGTCACTGTTGAATTATGGGAGAGAACAATGCACTGGCTTAAGGAGACTTATCCTCACCTCAATGACTGGAACTAGAAAATGTAGTGGCTAGTAAGCAAAGCCAAGGGTCGAACATGTCAAGCAGCCATCTTCAAAATGGTAGTTGCTGAGTGTGCATATACTATCCGGCTGGAAAGGAACTCAAGAATCTTCAACAAGACATGTCGCTGCAATGCAGCCCTTTTGAGAGACATAGTATACACTTGTAATGTTAGAGGTACCCCACGAATTAGAAAACAATTACAACACCTTCATATATAGTATTGGTAGGTAGTTAGGATATTAGATACAGTTTAAATGTTATATTAGATATAGTCAGTTGAGTTAAAGCTAAACTATGATTTTGTAATGTTACTTCATTGGTGATTAATGAAAAGCCTTAATTACCAAAAAAAAAGATAAATTGTTTTTTTTGAAATTAACAGTTAGCTTTCAACTACTCCGTTGTAGTCTAGGTGGTTAGGATACTGGCTCTCACCCGAGAGACCCAGGTTCAAGTCCCGGCAACAGAAACCATTTTACACTCACTTTTTCCAGACCCCACCTGGTGGGAGTATACTGGGAAGTTGTTGTTGTTAACAGTTAGCTTTCATTGATATCAAAAAGGTGTACAATGAAGAGTTTATAGTAGTAGTATGGACTAACCACTACTTTACAGTTTAAACAGTATACAAATACATGAATTTGCAAGCCTAAAGCTAAAGGTAATGGTTAAGTTGTCGCAGTCCAGCTTGCCAACGTTTACAGTTTCTGCCGCGAATGTGAATAAGCAACGCAACCTCTCGACAGAACTGGCTCTCCTCAAATGCTTTCCCTTCAAATCGAATATAGTTCCTGTTTCTCCAAATAAGTGAAACAGTGATCACAAAGGCAGAAGCAGCAACAGCTTTGTGCCACAGTTTACTCCTAGCTTGACAGCAGATCCATTGAAGTTCAGCTTCCCAACTACCAATTGTTCTGTTATGACCCAGCCATCAGCATATTCTAAACCACAGTCGATTAGTTAGTGGGCATTCAAAAAACAAATGAGCAAATTCTTCTACATGTTGATTACAGAATACACAATTCACAGACACGTGCACTCCAATCTTCTATAATCTGTCAACAGTAGGCAGTCCACGTTGAGCAGCAAGCCAAGCAGTGAATTTGTGTCGAGGTAGGACATTAGAAGTCAACAACAAATTCTTCCATTCCACCTTAGGAAAGCTAGGAAGCATTGCATGGTATAGTTTTTGAATATGGAATTTTCCTAGCATGCACAATCCAGACAGTCTAAGTAAGAGATCACCTTGCAGTTGTTGATTATCCATTACAGGAGTTCTGCAATCTAATATCTTCCTAACTACCCAAGAAGCTGCCTTGGAAATGGGCATTGTAGCAATGTCACGGTGTTTAATGTAATAGTGTATCCATTTGATCCACAAACAATCTTTCTTCCTAGCCAAGTCCCAAAGGAGCTTAGTAATAGCTGCCTTATTACATATATGCATGTCTATAATGTTGAGTCCTCCAGCAGTGACTGGTCTGCAGACCCTTTCCCAGGCTACCAGAGCTCTTTTAGATATTCTTGCACTTCCAGTCCACAGATAAGATCTACATACAGCTTCAATGATTTTCAGAACTTTTTTTGTCAGGATGAATACTTGTGCCCAATAAGTTTGAATACTAAAAATAACAGCTTTGATCAATTGACATCTTCCTGCATAAGATAGTAACTTGGCAGACCAGCAAGTGATTTTATCAGTAATCCTCTCAATCAGTGGCAAGTAATGGTGGATAGCAAGCTTCTTTGAGTGAAGAGGTATCCCTAAATATTTGAATGGAAGTTGACCCTCAATGAATCCCAGAGACTCTTGTATGACTTATTTGACATTCTGATGAACACCAGCCAGATAAACAGCACTCTTACTATTGTTAGCATGCAGTCCAGAAGTTACAGACAATGTAAGGAAAGCATCATGCAGAATCTGGATAGAAATAATATCAGCTCGACAGAACAGGAGGAGATCATCAGCAAAACAGACATGGGCACAGTTTAGCTTCCTGCATTTTGGATGGAAGTTGAAATCTCCATTTCTGTGTAACTGAGCCATCAGTCTATTCAAGTACTCCATAGCCAGGACAAACAAATAAGTTGACATGGGATCTCCTTGTCGAATACCCTTCCTTGCAGTGAAAGGCTTAGTGAGACCACCATTCAACACTAGTGAGTAAGTCACAGAAGTGACACAAGCCATTTTCCATTTAACAAATTTTGCTGGGAATCCAAGATCAATGAGTAGTTGTTTGAGGAAGTTCCATTCAAGAGTGTCATATGCCTTCCTCAAATCCACCTTCATAGCACATCTAGGAGACACACCTTTTCTGGAATAACCCCTGAAAATTTCATGGCTAAGCAAAATATTATCAATGATGCTCCTCCCTTCAATAAAGGCTGACTGGGCTTTTCCAACTAGATCACCAATAACAGATTTCATTCTCCTAGTAATGACTTTGGATATAATCTTATAGACAGTGGTGCATCAGACAATAGGTCTATAATCTTTCACTGTTTTAGGAGTTTTAACTTTAGGCACAAGAGCAATAGTAGTAGTATTGACCATGTGAGGCAGTTTACAGGTAGAAAAGAAGTCCTTTGTAGCAGCATATACATCCTCCTTAACTATCTCCCAGTTGCTAGTAAAGAACTCCACAGGAAAGCCATCTACACCTGGTGCTTTGTCTTTAGGCATATCTTTAATAGCTTCAGTGATTTCTTCCAGTGTAACATCCTGAATAAGTAACCTTTGCTGTGATAGGGTCAGACAGTGTCCTTCCTTAATAATAGCAGTGTTAACACAAGGCAATTCATCAGCACACTCACCCATCAATGACTTGAACACCTTAATAAACTCCTGCTCCACAGCCAAAGGATCTGTCAGCTTCATACCTGCATCAGTGTATATAGAAGTAATATTATTCTGACTGGTTCTAATCTTCCACTGAGCATGGAAATATTTTGTGTTTGCATCTCCACAGTCTATCCAACAAGCCTTTGATTTCTGTCTCATAATTTGCTCCTCTACATTTCTCCATTTCTCAATGTCATTAAGAGCTGCTTTCCCCTCATTAAACAACTGCTCTAAAAATGGATTATGTAGCAACTGATTCAGTATGATATCCAGTGATTCCCTAGCCTGGATAAGCCTCTATTTGTAGGAAGCCAGATGGATGCTCAGTCCCTTTAAGTGCTGCTTCAAGATCTTCAATTTATACCAGATCTATTGCAAAGGTGATCCTTCACATTTCTGACCCCATACATGTTGCTGAATAGAAGAAAACTGGGAATCCTCCATAATAGCATTATAGAATCTGAAAGGTTTAGGATGCAATAGCTTTTGACTCCCAAACTGTAAGAGAATAGGAGAGTGCTCAGAGATTGAGGGATTCATAAAATCAGCATCTAGATGCCCATACTGCTGAAGCCACTGAAAATTACCCAATGCCCAATCAATTTTGCTATAGACTCTAGAGGCACTACACTGCTTATTTGTCCATGAATATTGCCAACCTTTAGATCTAAGGGGGGTCAGTTGGAGATCAGAAATGACCTCTTTAAACCCTCTAATTTCAGTATCAGTGACATGAGAGCCAATCCTATCATCAGAGCATAGGACAGAACTAAAATCACCACTCAACAGCCATGCATCTTGACTGGGGACATTTACTGATCTTAGATCACTCCACAACTGTTCCCTTAGGACTGCAGAATTGTGAGCATAAATGACACTCAATTGTATTCTGACTTTATTTAAAGGATCTTCTAAAAGGCAATAAATAAACTGGTCAGTCACACGGGAGATATGGACCTGAATGTGAGGCTTCCAGATTAGCCATATTCTCCCATTGACAGCTTTGGCATAGCTGAATTGGACCTTCCATCCTTTAGCAATCTTATCTACAATCCTCTTTGCTTTATGTTCCTTGACTCTAGTTTCAAGACATCCCAGGACATCAACTTAATTTTCAGCCAGAAAGCTTTTCAATTCTTTCTGTTTATGGGCTTGATTAAGCCCCCTAATGTTCCAGGTGACGATAATCATGGAGCACTAGGCAGCAAGCTCCAAGAAGGACCTGGATCCAACTGTTGTCCCCTCCTAGCATCATCAAGTAAATCAACAACAGCCTTGCCCTTGTCATTGTCAGCCAAAGCCTCTGTATCACCACTAGATGTACTAATAGTTTCAACATGGACTTCCTGATTGGCAGGGTCATCTAATACAGTCTTTTGAATTGCATTCATATCAGAATTAATATGCACCCTCTGCATCTTCTCATCATGTTGCACAGATTGCACTGGCAGGCTTGGCAATGTATTTGCAGGCATTGGTAAGCTTACCAGTGTATCTGCACTAGCTTTAGGCAGCCATTCCTGCTTTGTAACCTTTGCTAGTTTTTTAACTCTAGTCCTTTGCCTTCTTTTCTTTCCTTGCTCTTGCATCTCCTGTACCCCAGCATTATCTCCATTATACCAACAATCAATAGAGTCATGGCCAAATTTCAAGCAGTGATTGCAAAATATAGGCTTCCAGTCATACTCAATCACCTGTATCTTCAGGCCAAAAGGAGTTTCAATCTCAATTTGCTCAGGCAGAGGATGGCAGCGTCTACTTCAGCTAGTACTCTAGCAAATGAGATCTTTTCAAAGTGAGCTGTGAATTTGTCAGTGTACAAAGGCTTACCCACTGCACTGGCTAGTTTGCTTAGAATTTCAGGAGACCAGTAGCCCACTGGTAGACCATGGAATCGAATCCATACAGGTACAGTACTAAGAACATCATTTTGAAAAGAGAAGTCAACATCCCAAGGTTTCAACACCATAGGTTTATTCCTGTACGAGTAAGGTCCAGATTGGAGAACTAAGTTTTTATCCTCAACATTATTAAATCGAAAGATACAATAACCTTCAGAATGGAGAAAATATGAGGCTTAGCCACAAAATTCCACACATGCATAACAAAATTCTCCAAAGTTTTCACAGTGGGATTATCACCGATAATGTAACCAATTAATGAAGCATTCCAGTACTCCGACTGAGATTTCAATTCAGCTTCACCGATTTTGACTACCTTTTTCCCATCCCTCTCAGTAGGAGGCACAAATGAGAGAGCCTTACCCATACTACGATTACTCCGGACGACCTCAGCAACAGTAGGAGATGAATGCTCAGATACAGCTACATCAGAGAACTGCAATCTTCTCACAGCAAGGCTTGCAGGAGCTTCATCAATTACCATCGGAGGAGGGACTACATTCACATCTTCATCTGCATGCTTAGTATCGATCGATTGGAATTTCTGAGGGAGAAAGTTGCCAAACGTTAGCGGTTCAAGTTCTTTAGTCACACCAGGTGTTGGTGTAACGATTTGGGCAGTGGTGACAATTGGTTGCCGCCGGCAACGAGCCATTATCGGTGAGAAAGCTTCGTGCTAACTTGCGCCAATATTTACTGTTTCATTGCGTTAATGTGTGCCGAGAGCATTGCGTTTATAATAACTAAAAAGAAGACGACAAAGATTTTACTAAATTAGTGGACTACTGGTGCATTAGTTTAAAAAATAAAAATATTTTTGTTAAATATTTTTTAAGTAATTATTTTTAATTTAGCATTGACACAACGGTAAAATGGCATAAGTGAACAAAAAAAGTGGATGAAGGGTTATTTTTAGCCCAATGGGTAGATAAAGGTCATTTTTAAATCTTTTCCAATAGTTTAGGGACATTTTGAACCCCTTTTCCATTTAATTTAAGTAGTGTGCATGAATAAATTAACCCACCTCGTCCTCGCCGTATTTTTCAAATTATTCCATCCGTTTCAATTTAAATGAGGTAGTTTAACTCAGCGCGGAGTTTAAGAAAAAAATTTAAAACTTACGATCTTAAAAGCTTAAAGGGTAAAATTTTTATAAGGTCATGATATTTGTGTGGTTATAAAAGTTTCTCATTAGGGATACAATAGATAAAATAAAGAGTTTAAAGTTGAATTATTTCTAAATTTAAAAGTATATCTTTTTTTAGAACGGTCTAAAAAGGAAAGTAGCTCACTAATTTGAAACAAAGAGAGTATTTATTTATCCCCCATTTGCAGCCATTGTGCTACACTACAATATTCCCCGACCAAGGAGTCCAAAACCCAACCGTAGTCTTTTTAGATAAGTGTGATATAAATATGTGTAAAAACAAAAGAGTGACCATTCCATATATAATGTGGTTTTACATCGTGCTATACTTTGACAGTAATTTGGTCGTTAAAGTATAGTGCGGTGTAAAACTGCATTATTTGTGTATAACGCATGTATAAATAGCGTTATGCTGCCTGATGTGATGGATATGTATAGCGCAGTTATGTACCACGCTATACCTGTTTGTAGGCCCACCAATAAGTCTCATACAGTTAACGACATAAAAATAATCTGAAATGGGTATATCGTTCTTTAAAATAGAGCTATACATCAAAAAGTCAGCCCCCGGCGCTAGGTGTTGCCTTATTTAAAGGCGTTATGATTTTACAAAAATCCCTTTAAAAAATATTCTAACTCCCATTCAAAATTTTCTTCTTGTTAAATTCTCAAGCATTTTTTATAATGTCTGAATAGTGAAAAATAAGGGTTTTATTATATTGGGGGAGTGAGGTTGTAACAGAGAATAACTCTGTGAGGTAGTTTATCTCCACAATGTCATATTAAATTTCCACCTACAATGGAGTACGATACATTGGTATCATTGTTACATTAAAAGTTTGAGTGTGAGCAAATGTTCGGTGAACCATAAAGTAATTGGTAAATATCTGTATTCCATCACTCCGCAAGGGAATGCTTGTTACACTAAGTTTAACGTCGACGATAGAGCTGAATAGTCATCGTCTGGATCTGTGAAGGTGAGGGCGGAATCAGGTCAGCTCGTCGATTCCAAGTATAGACCTGCGCCTCTAGCCATGCTACAAATGCGTCATCTGCCATGGAACGATCATCCCTCTAATAATGTATAGCCTCCCATGTAGGGCCCATCAGTATATATTATGGACGACCAAACTGGCAAAGTACCCGCTCTGTGGCATGATGCTCCACGATATCGAGGCATATCCGTAGAACGGAAGTGGTCCAAATCAGCCAGCCGACCGTGCAATAATCGGGCAGGCCACCTATCAAGTCATCATTGAATGATGTCCAGATGAACTATCAAATAAGAACATACAAGTGAGTATGGGCAACACAAGTGAATCTATACCAAGTAAGCTTAGGTACAAATTTACCTATGCGCCTCCACCACATCCTTGCAAAAAGGGGAGATTATGATGAGCATCATACTCTTGTACATATCCACGCCGGAGAACCCACCTCCTAGCTAGAGGAGAAACGGAGGTGGTACAACCAAAGGTAATGGTGGTAGAGTTGGTTGCTATGTAGGAATTGCTCCCAGGATCAAATCTAACATACAAATTTGATGTAAACTTTAAGATAATTTTTGACTACATAGAGTTGGAAGTAATGAAAATAGTATTCGAATATATTGTCACATGTAAAAGCGGCAGAAGACCACATACGTCGCTCTAGGAGCCCATGCTCGCTCGACATAGATGCCTGTACATGTAAGCGAGAACAGCAACACCCCAATTGTACTAGGGTAAATCATCTAGCAGCTGAAGATGATGAAGAAATCGCAAGCTCACTAGATTTCCTGAAGTGGTTGGGAACAAGACCCCTCTCCCAAAAATAAAAAGAGCAGCACCAACCTCGTATACCAGTGAATATGTAAATCATTTGTCTCGCTGGTGATGTCAGGGTGCAATATCTCCAAATGTTGTCTAATAACTATCAAACTCATGCAACTGGCCTCTGAATGTACAACTTCATCCTGTGGCCTGAAACCAATGAGTTGCTGTAGCAAGTCCAAATACTGCACGCGCGTCATATATCTCATACCTTGAGGCAGTGCAACAGACACTCCATCAACATGCATCCCATATAAAACCTCCAAGTCCTACAACGTGATGGTGGCCTCGCCAATGGGTAGGTGGAAAGTGTGCGTTTCTAGTCACCATTGCTCTATCAAGTCCATGATCTGAGACCAATCAAGCTGCAACCGCCCAATCTAAAAAATCCTATAGAAGACTGTATCCCGCAGGCATTTGAATACATGGGGATGGAGAACTCTGTCCCTCACAAAGTCCTCACACGTCTTCCACTCTCTTGGTGCGGAGAGGCTGGGCCAATATCTTTCCCTCCCATATATAGGCGATCCTATGATCGCCCTATAACACTAATAGCTCATCGGAGACAGGTCTAGGATGCATAGGCGGCACATCCATGACGTCTACTGTAAATTAAACTATATTAATTGTATGTTTGATCTGTAAATCAAATAATTAACTTTTATCATATTTAATTAGACAGAGTAAATATCTATGGGCTCCAAGATCGATATTTGAGGCCCAATAGCACCAAACTATCTTGAATTCTTATGTATGTCAATATTTTCATAATTTTGTGTGTTCATTTTTGAAAATTAAATAATTAATTTTTGTAAATTGTAATTGGACAGAGTATATAGCTATGGGTTCTAGGCTCGATATTTGAGGCCCAGTAGCACCAAGCTATCGTGAATTCTTATGTGTGTTAATATTTTTTTATAAATTAAATAATTAAATTTTGTAAATTGTAATTGGACAGAGTATATACCCATGGGTTCCAGGCTCGACATTTGAGGTACAGTAGCACCAAGTTATCCCAATTCTTATGTGTGTAAATTTAATATTTTTATAATTTTGTATTTTTGTTTTATACATTAAATAATTAATTTTTGTAAATTGTAATTGGACAGAGTATATACTTATAGGTTCTAGGCTCGATATTTGATGCCTAGTAGCATCAAGCTATCCTGAATTTATACGTGTTTCAATATTCTTTTATAATTTTGTGTTTTTATTTTGTAAATTAAATAATTAATTTTTGTAAATTGTAATTAGACAGAGCATATTCTTATGGGTTATAAGGCTCGATATTGTGGCCCAGTAGCACTAAGCTATCTTGAATTCTTATGTGTGTCAATTTTAATATTTTTATAATTGTGTGCTTTTGTTTTATATATTAAATAATTAATTTTTGTAAATTATAATTGGACATAGTTATTTTTTGATCTATCAATATAAAAGATACTTAAACTGCATGGATTATTTCTATGCAAAAAAGCTCTGCATTTTACTACGCTAAAAGGTTCTACATTTTACTACACTAAAAGGGCACTAATCCTTAAGCAAATAAATAATCTAAATTAGATAAAAATAATAAATTGTCATGCCCTTTTTCCTTTCCTCGGATAGGAGTCTGAGTTTCGACATTCATGGAGTGTAATGACTCATTTCCTTTTGGAAATTGGGTATTGCGTTTTTGAAGAGTCGTCACCTAACGAGTTTTAAAGTGTGTTAAAGGCACCTATAGGGTTCATTTCTAACTATATTTAGGGTAAAAGATTGAAATTATCCTAAGAGGAAGGTGTTAGGCACCCCTTAGGATCCACTAGTATGGTTCCCGGCCCGACAGTATTTTGTGAATTTGTGCAATTAGCAAGTAAGGCTCAAATAATAGGGGGATTTAAGTACCCAAGTATTTGAAAAGGATTAATGAAAGCAAGGTTTTGAAAAGAGCTACAATCTAAGCATGGTTATGAATGTAAAAGGGGTCCTAGGTTTATTTATAATAGGAATCACATCAATGCAATACCCAGTATGACACTCCTAAAAAGAGGGGATACACATGGTATTAGCGCATACATCATATACATATCTACTATTTCCCACATCATAAAGGCAATTAAAGCGAAAGTTGGTCTCGTCCTCTATTGCATGCAGTTACTCGTCCCTTCCTATCAGTCTCGGAGTAATTTAAGACTCCTATCCTATGGGGGATGGGGGGGGGGGGGGGTTCTCGCCATACCCTCAAGTTAAAAAAAAAAAAATACTAAGGCGACATACAAAACAAGTAGGACTGCATTTAAAAGGGGAAAACACAGAAAAACAAGCAGAAGGCTCAGTTATACCTCCACAAATAATGCACATAGTCAGCATAACTCATACACAGTTAAGGTCTAATTTAAGAATCCTAAAGCGGGGTGCTAAGTGGTAACATTAGTACCAGATTTATTACATAACTCAAAAAAGAAATCCGAATTAGGTTTTCCTACTAACTTTAATAGTTGATAATTAGATAAAGGCAGTTCTAATTTTATTAAAGTTATTACCTAAGGCTTTCTTAGGTGCAAAATGATATGCAAAGTTATTCAGAATTGGTAAGACGATTGGGGATTATTCTTTACCTAAAACATGCTATTCTACTTGCAGAGATTCTTACCAATTTCATTCATAAAACATTACAGTGTGAAAATTATTACTTTACTAGATTTTTCATAAATCAGTAATTAACTAGGCATTTTGAATGAAATGCAAACAGGATCCTAGAAGATGATATCTATTATGCACAAGCAAATGGCAGAATCCCTAATGCATGATTTCTAAATGTACACAATAGTTGCAGAATTGTTGAAATACGACTTCATGAGTAGCAGTTTATATGCCAATGTTGTTATTGTCCTAGAAGCAGGATTTCTAAATGGTAAAACATGGATAAGTGGTGGATGAGATGCTGAAGTAGGAAACAAAGGTTCTAAGAACATGGTTTTCTAATGTATGTGTGAATCCTAAACATGGTTTCTATTGTGCAAGTAGGAATATAAACTTAATAACATGCTTTCTACCTTTAACAACTATAGCATGCATATTTCCCCATCCCTTTTCACTAGCTACCACAATACTTGTCTACAAGTTATTACAAACCATTTTATTGAATTACATAAGAAGAAATGAAAAACAATATATAACTATATGAAGCCTGATTAGGACTTCCTCTCTGAGATATGTAATAAACCACCTTAAATGCCATTATTGTTCATATCTTTCCCATATCTAGGTGTGTTAGAGTTTCCTAAGGACCTCAAAGGATCTTGGGCAGCGGTCACACCCCGATTTTCAAGCCAAGACAGGGTAAGTGCAGTGTGGAAAGGCTAGCTTTCATGTGTCCAAGTTCAGAGGGATCTCAAAGGTCCCAAGGTAAGGCTCACACAAAGGGGCAGAACCTAGTATTCTAAGATTATAGGTGAGAGTGCTTAACATAGATTTAAAAGATTTGAGTTGGAAAATAGTTTGAAAACAACATGTTTGAAGTGAGTTTGAAAAAGACAGTAGAACAGTTGCTTAAGGAAAAATAGTTTTGAAAAGGGGAATGGGATAGTAGCCACAACAACACATAAATAACAAGTTCAAATAGCAGTACAACTTCAAGAGTTTCAAACAGGGAAATAGGGGTTGGGGACACAGAGGTCCAAATTAAAAAAAAACCCATAATTAGTCATGAATCAAGTACATTAGGAGTTATGCTAGTTAAATGACATAAACAGGAACAAGTAAACATGCGGATTACATTTTGAACAAAGGAGGGCAGAATTTTATACATGCTGAGTAAAGAAGTAAACAAGAAGTACAATGTAACAACATGAGACATTAATTTAGTGCAGAAAGAGACAAGGATTGACAAACAAAGAAACACATAGAGTTGAGTTTCAGAATTTAAACTAAGAACATACCAGTTGAGGAAGTAAAGTATAGAAAAAGTAAACCAGTCAGTGTTCCATAGTCTAGCCATGGTTTTCAGCCGGCTAGACAAAGTAGTAGAAAATAGTACAGAAAGAAGAGAGAGTATGAGTGTATATTTGTGTATTCTGAACTAATTTTCCATCTTTAAAGAAGAGAGAGTATGGCATTTATAGCTTAGAAAAGAAGAGGAAAATAAGGTAACAAGTAAAGGTTTAACACAAATATGAAAATAATCATTATCAGAATCAATTAATACAAGTACTTCCCCTTAATTAAGGAGTTACTGCTCAAATGGATACTAATATGAGTAATTAAGGAAATGGGTAATTAAGGAAAGAAAATCAGTTTGAGGAAGATTGATTTTTACCATATAAGGGGTAGTAAAAGTATATGGAATATAATTTAGTCTACGTATATAATATACTTAATTTGGTAAAAGGATTCAGCAGGGGTGAAACATCACCGCAAATAAAGGAAGGGAATCAATAAACTTAAACAAACGGGTAAAATTAGGGGTTTATAATAAAAGTTTTGCAATAAATTGTAACTTGAGGAAATCAAGATCAATCAATATGGCATAATTCTGCATTTTGATATATAAATAGAGAAGAATAAACAAGCGTATTAGAAATGCAAGGTCAAACGTATTGAAAAAATGAAGCAAACTAGATGAACACAAATATTTAGAAGTAACATGAGTAGGCTAAGGACTACTCAAATCATGGTAATCAATAAAGTCAACCAGTCATAGCTCACATAGAACCAGAGTGAGACCAACCTAATAGGTAAAGAAGATCAACACATAGAAACAAGAAAAGTCTTTAAACTCATAACAATAAGTGAAGAGAAAATTTATATGAAATTAGGGTTTTAACAGAGTTGAATTAAAAAGGCAAGAACTCAGAATCAGTGAAGTTAAATAAAGGAAAGGATCTAAACACAAAGAACTCAGTCGAAACAAGTATACAAAATAAATAAAGACAATTTTAGATTCGCGGATAGAACCAAAATACTTAGGGATTTCAACACCATGAACCAGGTAGAAAACATGAACAAACTGTTTAAACAGAGTAAAATCATAAGAAAACAACGAAATAAGAGGAGAAGTCTTTTAAAAGAGATTAAGAAAACCCTAATCTTTGAAGATGAAGAGTCATTTTTTTGAAAAATAAATCGGAGGAACCTTTGAGAAAAACACCAAGAGGATTATAACATACCCAGATCTAAAAGAAAAATGGGAAAGTCTTAAAATTTAGGGTTTCAGAGAACTCAGAAAAAGTGAGAAAACTTCGAAAAGTTACCGATATAGCCGGAAAAGTCATGGATCTGACTTGAACGGCCATGGATGGTCGGAAAGAGACCATGGATAGAAGTCGAGCATGGTCTAGGCTAGATCTCTTTGATATCTTTCCGTGAAATCACGAAAATAGGCAACCACCTAGACGTAGGAGAGCGGTATATGTCTCAAACAGCCCTGGGAGTCCATGGTTCGAGTGATGATAGAAAAGGATTAGTTGATTTGGGTGGCGGTGGCTAGGGTTTGAGTGATGTTGCAGAGAGAATTGGAGGGGAAATGGGATTCAAGGGCGGCAGATTGGTGGGAAATGAATTAGGTTAGGGGCTTCTTTGGGTTTAATTTGGTAAGGGGCAACGTAGATCATTGATTTGGGAGATCAACGGTCGATATTAGAGAGGGTTGGTGGGGGATCCAGTTTGGGCTTGGGTTAAAATTGGGTTAGGGTCGGAATAAAATAAAATTGGGCTGGGGAATTGGAGTCCAGTGGGCTAGAATTGAAATACAAAAAGGGCTATTATTTAAATAGCCAGTTTTTCTTTTTTAATTTATAAAAAATAGTAAATAGTTTCTAAAAAATAAATTTAAAGCACTAAAGTGATTTATAGTACATAATTAACAATTAAAAAAATAAAAAATATAATTTTTATGCATATAAAATATAATTAGATTTTAAAAGGGATAATATTATAATTATGTGAAATTTAGCTTTAAAAATACTAACGAAAATGTAAAAATATGTAAAATTACTTTAGCCTTATTGTGGCATAAGTATGGAAATATAATAGAAGAATTATCAAAATAATAATTTTAGAAATAATTTTTGGAGATCTTATGGATAAAAATGGAGATTTAAATCAATTTAAAGCTCTAAAATATTTCAAAAAAAACAAAACACTTGGACATACTTATATATGCATATACCTGCTATTTTGAATATATGCTATATATATTAAAATAAATAGAGAAAAATTGGGCATCAACAACTGCCCTTCTTTACCCGGGAAGAATGAAAGAGTTTTTGAGTAAATAAATGATGGTCAATTTTGGCCGAACGAAATGGTTTAAGAAGATTTAAGTTGCATCCCAGCTTCCGAGTTACCTACATATCCCTGGTTTTACTCTGCAGGTGTATCCTGGCCTACGAGCACTAGAGTGGAATAGCTCCTGCCAGGATGGTCGCCGCTCGCTGGTTTACCTGCAAATAAGCAATACAAGCATATATTGTGTGTAAATTTAAACATGATGCAAATTCCCCCCTTGGACCATGAATGCTGTCTTTGGATGGTTAGCACTGGCATCCTCAGACCATGTTGTCCTGGGCCATAAAGCGCATAATAGAGGATTCGCAGGCCATGAAATGATGTTCTCGGGCTATGAGAATGGTGCCTCTGAATCATGATGCCTTTAAATAATGATATTCAAAAGATTGAAAGGGATCCTCATGCCATGAGATGGTGTTCTCGGGCTATGAAGATGGTGCCTTCGAACGATGAAGCCTTTGGATGAGTTAGCGATATTTCCGCCCATGAAGGATGCAGTAGTATGTGGCGATCTTTCAGCCTATAAAATGTAGTATGAGGCGATCTTTTAGCCGTGCAGATGTAGTATATGGCGATCTTCCAGCCATGCAGAAGTAGTATGAGGCAAACTTTCAACTGGCAAATATAGTATATGGCGATCTTTCAGCCGTGCAAATATAATATGTGGCGATCTTTTAGCTATGCATATGTAGATGTGGAAATCTTTCAGCCATACAGATACCATGGTACTCCATTCTCAATCATTTTTGATCGAGGGGCTCAGTTCACAGTCAAAATTTGGAAAACGTTTCAGCAAGGTTTGGGTACGCAGGTAAATCTTAGCACATCTTTTCATCCTCAAACAGATGGACAAGCAGAGTGGACTATTCAGATATTTGAGGACATGTTGCGTGCTTGTACTCTTGATTTCAAAGGTAGCTGGGATGACCATTTGGCACTCATAGAATTTGCTTACAACATCAGCTTTCATGCGAGTATCTGGATGGAACTATTCGAGGCATGGTATGGTAGGAGATGCAGGTCTCCATTGGGTGGTTCGAGGTTGGAGAAACAGAATTGATAGGGCCAAACCTCGTGCATCAGGCCATGGAGAAAGTCAAGATTATTAAGGGGAGGTTGAGAACTGCTCAGAGTCACCAAATGTCTTACTCGGATATTCGTTGCAGAGATTTAGAGTTCAAAGAAGATGATTGGGTATTTTTGATGGTTTCCCCGATGAAGGGTATCATGCGGTTTGGAAAGAAGGGAAAATTAAGTCCGAGGTATGTCGGGTGGCATACAAGCTCGAGCTGCCACCCGAGATATCATTGGTACACCCGGTCTTTCATGTGTCTATGTTGAGAAAGGTAGTGGGAGTTCCATCCACTATTGTGCAGTTGAAACGATTGAGGTTAATGAAGAGCTATCGTATGAAGAAGTTCCAGTTCCCATTCTTGATAGGCAAATTCAAAAATTGAGAAATAAGGAAATTGCATTCGTGAAAGTGTTATGGCAGAACCAGTAAGTTGAGGAAGCCACTTGGGAAGCCGAGGATGAAATGAAAAATAAGTACCCACGTTTGTTTGAATAGTCATGTAAACAGCTCTTATGCATTGGTTCCTATAAACTCTTAAATTTTGATTGAATCTATGTAAAACTTTTCAATTTTAGTTATATATGCTACCTATACGACCATGGTTAATAAGGTACGAGTTATGTTATATCTATGGAATTTGTTTAAGTTGTTAGGATATGTTTCTAGGACTCTCTGACAGGTGGATAGGCCTAAATACAAAGGAAACTCTAGCGAAATTTTTAGAAATTTAGGGAGTTAATTTGGAGACTATTAATATGTTTTAGGTTGTAAAGAGGCAGAAGATTGCGTTAGGACTACTAATAAGTGAACCTTGATCCTTATTCGATGACGAATGATAAAGTGGGGGAGGATGTGAGGCCCCGTGAGATTTCTACTCAAAACCCAAATCTCGTAATGCCACATTAGGATCAGGTTTTAGATATTCATAAAGCCACGGTTCAGACCCTATTGGAATGCTCTATGCACTAAAAAGTCTAGAACTAATGTTTTCCATAAAAGTGTGATTCTACGGTTGAGAATGCGATTGCATATCAGGTATGTGAACCGCATAGTCGCCGCAAAGTGAAACAGTGTGTTAGCCAATTTGAGTTCAACTATGCGGTAAAATATGTGATCGCATAACAGATATGCGGACTACATAGGCATCACATAATTCCCTTGGGATTTTGTGAGGGGAATTTCTGTAGTGCATAATGCGACCGTAGAACGGGTATACGGACTACATTTCTATTGCATACCCAAATAGTGTATTCAGGTTTTGGGGAGTATTTTGCGGTCCATTATGCGGACCCATGTTAACTTCGCGATCGCAGATCTGAGTCGGGGCTCCAGATTTCTAAATATTAAACCCGACCCCTATCTTTTAGATAATACGCTTAACGCTAGAGGGGGGGGGGTGAATAGCGTTATAATAAAAATAGCGTAAACTTGCGGAATTTAAAAATTGCAGGAAATAAATGAGTGCTATAAGTAAATAAATAAGAACGAACGCACCGATATATCCTGGTTCACCACAACCCGTGGCTAGTCCAGTTCCCGAGAGACTCTCTCGAGATTTCCACTATCTTCGTCAAGCTTACGGGTGCTTAATAAACCGTTACAATTGCTCAAGGATACCGCACCTTAAGACTTCACTTGCTTGAGGATACCTTACCCTAAGACTTCAACCACTAAGACTTTGGGTACTTAGCAAACCCGACAAATGAGAAGATATGTTCTTCTCAAAACAACTCTCTTTTACAACAAATACTCTCTCAATAGAGTGGATAAAGAGAAACAAAATAAGCTCTATGAACAACACAAAGTTGTCTATCAAATGGCTCAACAAAAGCTCTAAAATGATGCTTGAAAATGATCAATATGTATATCAATATATGCAAGAGTTGTGTGTTTAAAATCAGCTCAAAAGACCTCTTTTTATAGGTGAAAAAGTAGTGCTGACCGTTGCTTAATTGACAAATAAAATCCCTGATTCTGTGCTCAAACAATCGATTGTTTGGAGGTGACAATCGATTGTCTGACCAACATTCAAAAAACATTCCTGATTTTAGGCTAAACAATCGATTGTTAAACCTGAATAATCGATTGTTCTTCAACGTTCAAAAATCAATTTAGGATTCTGTGGGAACGGTCAAAATATAATCGATTGTATGAAAGTGACAATCGATTGTTGATAATCGATTGTTTGACAAGACAATCGATTGTTTTGATGTTTAAAAACCGGTTGCACACTCTCAAAATAATCGATTGTTAAAAGTAGAAAATCGATTGTTGACTTCATATAATCGATTGTGTACTTCATATAATCGATTATGTTGTTCCAGTGTTCAAAACTGGCAACGGATCGATTATATACCATTGATATACACTTGATATACACTGTGTATACCAGAATTGAAAACTTACTTCAAAACCGATTTTGGTTAAAAATGAAAACGTTAAAATCATTTTGTTTGAAGTATATTAAAAATATTTATGATATATATGATTTAATAAAATGATTTACTTTAATAAAATAATTTTATGCATATTTATGATGACCTAATATTGAGCCAAAAGATAAGATAACTTAAACGTTGTTCTTACATTGGTTCTACCTAACGACCTACGTCTTGGGTCTTCGGTCTTGAACTCTTTGGCTCGACTTGGCTTGTCTATGCAATCCCGTCATCAATATGCTTCTCGCCATTTGATAGTTTGTCATATTATATCGTTGTTTGACGCTTGACTTCATTGTTTGTCATTCATCAAAACCTATACCTGAAAATCATGCTCATACAACCAAAGCGCACACATCATAGATATACATGATTTCCAACACTATCGTTATATTTTCTATGCTATAGCTAATTTTTAGCCTATTTTCCTAATGCTTTTAGAGAGAGAGTGGGGGTCTTAGAGAAGGGAAGTTCCTTTTATCAACGTTGATCTACAAATCCTAGTAAAACATTAAAGATAATTAAGTGAGGCACCTAAGTCTTCACTCCAAAAGGTAAGAAACTTGACCCCTAATCCCCGATTTCACATTCACACTAGGAGGAGTACTTAGCTTGGGGAATTATGGGTATTCGAATGGATTTCTTGCATGCATATAAAACCATAAAGTATTGGGAGGTAGTGAACTAAAAAGAATGCACTTGGGGTATAAAATTATAGAAATTTCTCTCAAAAAGGACCTAAGATCACAGTGCACCTTTAGTGTTTGATAATATGCTATAACAAGCTAGAATCTTAATCTCGTCTTTAATTCTCGGCTCAATTTGTAATTCTTACACAATTGATCGAAGTGCTAAGAGTTCCGAAATTTTGTGAGGATTAAGGAAAACTATATTGGGTATGTATGGCTAAAACCCCGTCTTTTAGAAATTGAGCTTCGTCGGTGTTTGTGTGAATATGGTAAAATTGAAGTTGAATTGTGGCATTTCTTGTTATTTTACATAAGATTAGTGTTGTAACCTTATATGTGTGTAAAATGTGTCTGAACATGATCAACGTGCTATCTTGATAACTTGGAAGGGGCAAAGGTATGAATTATGTGTTGAAATGCTTAGAACTTAAATCGAGATTGAAACAGTTTATATTGTGCCATCTATGTGAAGTCTTATCCATGCTTAAAATTTCAATTGCTCTTGTGTGCACCTACTGTCCTAAAGGGAAAGGCTAATATTGAAATTGGGTATAATGTAAAATACGGCCTAGCACCAATGATGATGTGATATGTTATGGCTCCAAGTACCTATGAAATAATATATGTGAAACGAAATGATTAATAAGAAGGGACAATGCCTTGGCAAGGCGGCCTAGCCGATCGAGCTGAGATCGGACTCCGCTCAAGATAGCGGTGGTATTGTGAATGAATTTTGGAAAAAAAAGAAGAAATGAGATTGTGATATAAGTGTATGTCTCAAATGAGGCAACCTAGCCGATCAGGTCGAGATCAGACTCCGCTCAAGATACCGGTGGTATTAGAAACAAATGATGAATAGTATGGAACTCCCCAAACTAAAAGCTATGAAAAATGATGTGAAAGTTGTACAATTCCTATGATTGATAATATGGTGATCGTTTGAAGTTTTGAGTTATATTTGTGAATTCCTATTCTTGTATAGTTCTTTCTAACTACGTAGTGGTTAGTTATACATACTAGTACTATTCCATGGTACTAATGTCCTTTTTGCTGGGGGCACTATATTTTTAAATGAATGTAGGTGGTTCTATAGTGGGCAGTGCCGATCACGCATAGTGGAGTGTCCTCCTCCCGAAGACTTGGTGAGCCCATTTTTCCTTAAAAGGGGTTATGTTCTTCTCTTCTGGTGTAGACTTTTACTTTTGAGGTATAATTGTGGCCTTGTTGCCGTCGTTGTCATATTACATCTTTTATATCCATAGAGGCTCCGTAGACAATGTGTGGGTTATGTATGGGCATTGGATGGGTTAATGATCTGTGTACAACTCTATTCTCTAGTTCGTCTAAGCAATGACTGCATAAAATCTTGAAAACTTAACCTCGATTTAAGATTTGTGATATAAAAATGAACTAACAACGTTAAACATTTAAGTTTGATATTGTCTAAATAATCGGAAACCGGACTTCCTTAATCATATTGAGTTGGGTAGGAACTGTCAACAAGGCTTTCTCAGTTGGCTTCACTCAATTGAGTGCCGGTCACGCCTCCCAAGGTTAGGGCATGACAGTTTAGTCTCGAAAAATAGTAGCCTTATGAAATGCGAATGCAAATGGAGACATTGTTTAGTCTTAGAAGGCAGAATAGTAGCCTTATATAAGAAATAAGATAACAAATACCAATATAGTTTTCTTTGCTAATAGCAGATTGCGGCGTAGTGATTACTGGGAGCATTGCGACATGAAGAATATCATGGGTGTGTTCTGATATCAAATGTTGGCCAGCGCAATGGTTTGGAGAGTCACATTCTTGAACAATGTTTGTTCCATGGGAATACACTATGTTTTAATGATTTCGCAATCCTAGTGCCTGCATCTAAAGAAAAATCGTGAGTTTTGTAAGGGGGAAGGTTAGTTCGTGTCCTCGCTATCTTTGCTTGACTCATTCGGCTCTGATCTGGTGATACTGTCTGTATCACTGGGGTAGCGTTGCTCAACCAAGAAATTTCAATAATAGACATGCATGATTTGTAAAAGTATGACATAAATGTATAATAAAAAAAATAGTGTTTTTGGATAAACCGATGATTGTGACGTAGTTAAGGACATTACAACCGCTCCTGCTGTGGAATTTTGAGGTTCCTTCTTAAAATTCTTCCTTAGTTTGATGGGTTGAAACTTCTAACTATTTCTCGTGCGGCAATCGGCTGAAATTACTTAAAAAGTTTGAGGGTCCTCTCCAAAATTCTACCCCAGTTTAAAATTTTAGGGGAAAATGAAATTTTTATTGAATTGTGACCGAATCCTTATGGTTGCCTACGTATCCCTCTTAAATGGGAATCAGGTCAGGTGTAGTTCAATTTATATTATATGAGGAAAGTATAAAGATTACACATAGTAACGCTTGACTGCATCTGAATTGATTTGTTTTAGCCAGACTTTTTCGTCAACTTCTGCAAGTATGAGGGCTCCACCTGTCAAAACCAGGAGAACCATGTATGAAACATGCCAGTTAGGAGAGAATTTCCCTTTGGCTTCGTCTTGATGCGAAAAAAATTTCTTTAACACTAGATGCCTAGTGTGAATTGTCTTGGCTTGATTCTTTTGTTGAAGGCTCTGGACATTCTATTCTAGTAGAGTTGACCATGGCAGACTGTGTTCATTCTCTTTCCGTCTATGAGAGCTAATTGCTTATAACAACTCTTTACCCATTCTGCACCGTCGAGCTCAGCTTCTTGTATAATTCTTAGGGAAGGAATTTCTACATCAGTGGGAATGGCAGCCACTATATCATATACCAACATATAGGGAGTTGCCCTAGTTGATGTGCGGATTGTGGTATGATACCCTAACAGAGCAAATGATAACTTCTTGTGCCACTATTTATGCTTCTTTATCATTTTCCGCAATATCTTATTGATATTCTTGTTGGTGGCTTCTACTGCTCTGTTCACTTTCTTGTGTTTGATCTTGAATGTTTTGCACATAGCTTTTATTAAGTAGCTATTGATATTGGAGCCATATCAGTAATGATCGACTCTGGAATACTGAATCAACAAAAAATTATGGTCGCAGACAAAGTCTACCATGACCTATTTAGTCACTGCTTTGTACGATACTGCTTTGACCATTTGGGAAAATAGTCGATGGCTACTAGGATAATCGTGTGTCTGTTGGAAGCAGCAGGCTTGATTGGTACATAAACATCCATTCCCTTAGTTGGCGAAAGACCAGAGTAAGCTTGTTGTATTGATCTCGCTTGGAGGTACCTTTATCATGCATGTATCTGACATCAATGGCATTTCAAAACATACTGGATGCAGTCTGTTTCCATAGTCATCCAGAAGTAACTAGCCCAAAGTATTCTTTGCTAAGATAAAATCGTTCATATGTAGACCACAGGTCCCAACATGAATTTCTCCTGGTAGCGTGGATGCTTCCGTTGCATCGACACATCTCAATAATCCTAAATCGAGAGTCCACCTATATAGGATTCCTCTGATGTGAAAGTAGTTGTTGACCAATATTTGAAGTGTCTGTTTCTGAGTGTGATTAACAAGCTCCGGGTATTCTCCTTTTGCCAAATATTCCTTGATATCATGAAACCAAGGTTATTCGTTTTCTTCCTCTTCAACATTGGCACAATAAGCTAGTTGATTATGGATTTTCACCGGAATAGGATCAATGGAATTCTTGTTGGGATGTTGTATCATAGATGATAGGGTCGCCAATGCATCAGCGAACTCATTCTGGATTTTGGGAACGTGCTGGAATTCCGTCGTTATGAACCTTTTTCTCAATTCCTGCACGTGATGCAGATACAATATTATATTTGAGTTCTTGGCTGCCCATTCTTCTCATACCTGATGTATAAGTAAGTCTGAATCTCCAATTACTAGCAGCTCTTGAACGTTTATGTCAATGGCGATTTTGGGTCATAAGATGCAAGCTTCATACTTGGCCATATTTTTGGTGCAGGGGAACCTGAGTTTGGCAGACACTAGGTAATGCTGACCAATTTCTGATATCAAGATTGCTCATATGGAAAGTCCTTTGAAGTTTGCTGGTCCAACGAAGAACGTTCGCCAACCGTCATACGGTTCTACAATATCTTCTCCGATGAATGATACCTCTTCATCAGGATAATACATTTTCCGGGGTTCGTAGCCTCCAACCACGGGGTCTTCAGCAAGGTGGTCTACCAGTGCCCTCCCTCGACCGCTTTCTAAGTCACGTAAGCAATGTCGAATTTACTCAACGGAATTTTCCATTTGGCTAGCTTGCCGGTGGGCATGGCCTTCTGAAATATGTACTTCAAAGGATCTATCCTTGATATGAGATATGTGGTATAGGCACATAAGTAATGTCTCAGCTTTTGATCTACCCAAGTCAGAGCACAATAGGTGCGTTCCAATAGAGAATATCAGGCCTCGTACGAGGTGAATTTCTTACTGAGATAATAACTGGCTTGTTCCTTCCTCCCCGTTTCATCATTTTGCTCCAAAATGCATCCAAAAGCTCCATCCAACACTGCAAGGTAGAGTAATAAAGGTCTACCTGGCTCAGGCGACACTAAGACTAGTGGTGTTGATAGGTACTTCTTGATTTTGTCGAAGGCCTTCTGGCAGTCATTGGTCTATTTGGTAGTGGCATCATTCTTTAATATTTTAAAGATTGGCTAACAGATAATTGTAGACTGTGCTATGAATCGGCTGAAGTAGTTCAACCTTCCCAAGAAACTCATCACATCTTTCTTGTTCTTTGGCGGTGGTATTTCTTGAATGGCTTTGACCTTTGATGGATCCAGTTTTATTCCTCCGCAGCTCATAATAAACCCAAGCAATTTCCCAGCAGGAACCCCAAATGCACACTTTCCAGGGTTTAGTTTTAGATTGTATCTTCGGAACCTATTAAAGAACTTCCTCAGATCTCCTATGTGGTCAATGGATTTTTTGGATTTGATAATAACATCATCCACATATACCTATATCTCCTTGTGTATCAAATCGTGAAAGATGGTAGTCATGGCCCTTATGTAGGTGGCCCATACATTCTTCAGGTAGAATGGCATCATCTTGTAACGATACACTCCCCACAAAATAGTGAAAGCTGTTTCCTAAGCATCTTCCTTATCCATCCAGATCTGATGGTAACTAGCGAAGCAATCTATGAATTATTGTGGCTCATGCTTGATGCAATTGTAAATCATGATGTGTATATTTGGCAAAGCGAAGTCATCTTTTGGACTGGCCCGGTTGAGATCCCAGGAGTCGACGTAGACTCTGACCTTCCCGTCATTCTTTGGCACTGGCACGATGTTAGCTACCATGTCGGGTATTCTATCACCCTGAGAACCTTAGCTTTGATCAGCTCGGTGACTTCTTCCTTGATTTTCAAACTCATATTAAGCTTGAACTTTCTGAGCTTTTGCTTTACTAGTGGAAACATTGGATCGGTTGGCAGTTTGTAGGCCACAATAGACGTACTCAGACCAGTCATGTCATTATACGACCAGGTGAATATGTCCTCATACTCATTTATAAACTCTGTGTATTCTTTCTTCTCCGATGGAGATAGGTGGATTTTGATTCGTGTTTTCTTGACGTTTTCTGCATCTCCCAGGTTGAAAATTTTGGTCTCGCCCAAGTTGGAATTAGGTCTGTTCTCAATGTGCTCAACTTCTTTGATAATCTTGTCAGGTATGTCATCATCCTCTAAATCAATGTACATTTGTTGCATTGTCTCATTGTACGCCACAGTCATTAGTTCATCAAGATAAGTAATAGTAATGCTTTATTGGTAAAGTAAGGAGGAAAATGATAACAATATTAACTTATAAGAAAAATCAAACATGCTTTTGATAGATTGAATAACTGTTTTGAACATTGAAGATCTTATTGCAGGAATTGAAGAAATGCGAAAAGAAAATTATTTAGTAAATAAGTAGTGAATAATGCTTGTTTTAGCCTTGCTATCCCGAGGCTCATCGGGCTTTGGTTGTTTTGATGGTCTAATTCTTAAGATGTTCCCCTCTGTGCACAACCTGAATGGAAGGACCTTCATCCCCTTCCCCCTCGAGAATAACACAACAGTCCATATCATTGTCCTCTAGAAACTGGCTCTTCACTACTGCGAGTGCTTCTTCTTCACCTGACCCATAAATGATATCGTCCTATTGGAAAGTTTGCTTGCGGTATTGGCTGCTCTTGTGGGTAGTAAGGCCCGCGCCATAATGGTGACCAACTATTGAACTCTTCCCATGTGTATTCATATCCCAAACCAAAGGCAGTGCTATATTTTTTAAGTTTTATGGGTTTAGAGATTCCTTGGAGGTTCTTGCCGAGCCCTTTGATAGGTTCATATCCATTCCAATTCATTATACTCTCGAATTGTTATCCTAACGTTTGTCTTGGTCGACAACATTGACTCTCCTGATGTGGTGGTAAGATTCTCCACCCGACTTCCTTCCCCCCCTCGACCGACGGAATGGTCTGGTGACTGTGTATAAGGTTGCTACCGTTACCATGAATGATCACTTCTTGATGGTTCCATTCGAATTTAGCTACCTGATGTAGCGATGATGCTACAACCCTAGTAACATGAATCCATGATCGTCTTAGCAGCAAGTTGTAAGATGCCGGTACATCTATCACCTGGAAAGCAACCTCGAACTAGGTCTGTCCCATTATCAAACATAGACTAGTCTCCTCGATGGTGGACCTTTGGGAACCATCAAAAGCTTTCACATTAATTTCTCTATCTTTTATATCATGTAGCCCTTTACTGAACTTCTTGAGTGTTACCAACAGACATATGTTAAGATTGGAACCTCTATCAATCAAGATTCTGGTGATGAAATAATCTTTGTATTGCACGGTTATGTGCAGTTCTTTGTTGTGATCTAGCACTTTAGGTGGTAGCTCGTCCTCATAAAAGGTGATCCTATAGCTTTCCAGCACGTGTCCCAACATATTAGCCATTTCCCCGCTAGTGATGTTACTTGGTACGTACGCTTCACTTAGCACTTGTAATAAAGCATTCTTGTGTTTTGGAATTTTGCAGCAAAGAAAGGATGGATATTTGTGCTAGCGTCTTATTTAACTGGTCGATGAACGAGTATTCTTTGGCTTGTATTTTCCTCCAAAGGTCCTTCGGACATGTCTCAATAAGGAGTGGACGATTGGAGGCATGCTTGCTTGATTCAGCTGGATGTTTAAGGGTATAGACTCTATCGATTCTTGTCATACCCTTTGTTGCGGCAGTTTCTTCAATCCTAACCTTGCCTTTCATTCTCGCCTTGTCTATATAATCCCAAGGTACGGAATTTGTATAGAATGATTGTATGGTTGTCATTGCCACTGGGATTGGCGTGGCTATCCTCACTTTGAACGAAACATGTGCCTGGGGTGGCGAGACTGCAACCTCAAATGGTGCGAGTGTATTTGCGGATGGCGCTGCTTCAAACTCAAGTGGTATAGACATATTTACCTTAGTGTCCTCAGATGGTTAGATTTGGACTATGATCGGTTGAGAGTAACTACTTGCTTCCTTGGTTCATCACCTTCTACAATCAACCCGATTGATCCCCCGGGATCCGAATCATCCCTACTTCTATCATGTGAATACCCTTATCCTTATGGTCCGACAGAGGGTTATTACGGATTTTTGGAGCGACTTCTTTTGCCACAATGATTTTTTATCAATCAAAGACTTTATCTTGTCTTTCAAGGAGTGACATTCATCGATGGTGTGCCCTTTCATGCTGTTGTGGTATGCGCAGGACTTGTTTGGGTTATCCCACCGAGAAGGATTCTCAGGGGTCGTAATAGGGACGGGGGTGACATAACCATCAACTTTGAGCCTCTCATATAGCTAGTCGATGGTTCAACGATGGTTGTATAATGTTTTGGAGATCTACGATCAAAATTAGGTCGGTGTCTAGGGAAATTTTGGTGTGTAGGAGGTGATTGATTTTGGGATGGTTGAGCATTATAGGTTTTGTATGCATGAGCGGGTTGGGAGTATCTGGGTGAGGTAGGTTAATATGTAGGAGCAGGAGAAGGCTAATAAGTTGGTGGTAGAGTTTGGTATGAGGGTGCTTGGTAATTTGGGGTTGGCTGGTTTATGAGTGGAGGTGTTGGATAGGCTTGGTATTTAAGGGGAGACTTGGTCCTTTGTGCAACCATCATGGCCCCTATATCCGTTTTCTTGGACACACCACCAGACTGTAAGGCCTTATTTGTAGCTTGCAAGGCCTCAAAGTTTGTAACCATACTGCTTTTAATTCCTTATTTAATTCTTTCACCTAGTTTGATAATGTAGAAAAACATATGTTTCTCAAACATCATTAGTCGTTCATAATACTTTGGGTCCTGAGCCCGGACAAAGAATTGTTTATCTGCTCATCTTCTAATACCAGTCTGACCTTAGCAGCTTCGGATCTCCAGTGAGTAGCATACTCGCAAAATGTCTCCATGGGATTTTTCTTCAGACTCTTGATATAGAATACATTTGGTGCGTTTTTGTATTAAACCTGAATCATTCAATAAAGTCGGATGCCATACCTACCCAGCTCGACCACTTCTTAGGATCTTGGCTGATGTACCAAGATAATGCATCTCCTTTCAACCTCCTCATGAACAACATCATGCGGATTCTTTCATATTTTTCTACTTTGATCAACTTGTCACAACATGTCCTCAGATGGACCCTTGCATCACCCGAACTATCAAACATTTCGAACTTAGGAGGTTTGTACCCCTCAGGAAGTTTGACATTAGGCTATATGCAAAGATCCTCATAGTCCAGTCACCCTAAATTCGGCTAGTTAGTTTCTTAAGTTCCTTATCCAAGTTCCTGACGAGCAGATCCTTTCCATTAGACTCAGGTGTACAAGATATAGGTTGAGTAGAGTATGGCATGGTCTCCACATAGATGGGATTGCTATGGTGGCCTATTGTATGGGCGTGGAAATGGTTGTTTCGCAGTTTTGAGGTTCTAGGTAGTGGAGTGTTATTTGGGGTATGGCAGGTGTTACATTAGTTCTTTGGTGTAGCAGTGGGGTGATTATGTTATTTTGGACATTTTGAGGAGGTGTAGGGTTTATGCCAGGTTTGCCAGACCCCGAACCCGATCGAGCTCTTCCTGGAACTTCAACAATTTCAATTTGACTTATGAGATATTCTTGTCGGGAACCCAAATACCATGGCCATCCGTGGCCTCTACCCGTTCTGTTATGTTCTCTTTTATGATGTTGTTCAAATCTTCCATCTTGCCTTTGTTCTTGCTTTTAACAAGGCTAAGATGAGGAGAGGTTGGAGGGCCCTAAATCTCGTGGAATAAGATGATGATGCAAGAGTGCACAAACTAACCTTTGAGGAGGGAAATAATAAAACCAAACAAATAAAATAAAAGGAAATCAAGTCAGTGAGGATTATAAAAAGTATTTCAATATTTAAGCACATAGTGCAGGAATGTAAAGTGCATCCTAATTTGGGAACCTCTTTTTGCCTGAGGTAGGCCTAATGAAAATTTATTAGGAGAACTTAGCATGCTAAATGCCTCATTTTATGATAAAAAAGGCGAATCCCAAAATGACACAAATAAGAAAAAATTCACTAATGGCTATTGTCCTAATTACATTCATAAGAGGAAAAACTAAATTTCTATTTATTTGGTCCTAGAAGGACCTTCCCTAGGTTGAATGCTCTCGCTCATCAAATCATCCAGTTCGTGTAGTTTCACCAGTAAAAATGCCTTCGCCAGGTGTTCCCCTTCGTTTCTCTCAGTGTTCTGGTAGTCGGTGACTCTCTTCCTCATTTTTCCTTCCGATTCCAGCAGACTGTATTCCAGATATTCCAACTTTCCGCTAGTTTTTGGAGGCCCTCTATTTCGACTCATTGATTTGGTCATTTGATGAAAGACTTCTCCACCAGTATAGCAAGAGTGGGGGCGTTCTAATCATACTAAAACTAGGGACCTCGTGCCTCATTTTTTGCAAAACAAAAGGGTTAGACCTTACCCTTACCAGACTTGACTATTTAACATCAACAATTAGCATGAAGGATTTAGTTCTCCAAATAAATGCACAGAAAGTGATGATGTTTGTTTGGGTTTAGGGAGACCCAGTGGACTTTTGGATAAGGCTATCTTAAAGGCTCATTATGTGAACAACATAACTGGCCAGACTAGGCTGACTATGATGCATGAACAATATAAATAGAGTAAGGTTCCACAGGGTTTTAGACTAGTACCCTTGACCGGACAAGGCAAGGGCAATGCACATAAATGTTGACTGCACGCTGATCGACTAGTTTTACCGCAAATATACCTTTCCAAATTTAAGGGGTAATGATATAGGAAGAGCGCAACCACTTATCAAATGTTGCTATATTATTTATTTGGCATGAGTGGAGTATGATGTTAAGCATGATTATGCAAAAAATAAAAAATCATGTTGACATGTATTTGCATGTTTAAGAAAGTGATAAATACAACAATTTCATAATTTAAAGCAGCGGTTAAAGTAAAGAAACAAGGAAGATACGTCAGTTTTGCTTTTGAAGAAGAAATTAAATGCTTAAAGAAATTAAACGAATAATTTCACATTGGGAGGTACAAATTCACAAGAATATTCTAAAATGGTAAAAGCATAAAAATCCCCACCAGAGTCGCCATGCTATCGCGCACCCTTTTTCGTTTCCTCGAAGAGGAGTCCGAGTTTCGGCATTTATGGAGTGTAATGACTCATTTCCTTTTGGGAATTGGGTATTGCATTTTTGAAGAGTCGCCACCTAACGATTTTAAAGGTGCGTTAGGGAACTTATAGGGTTCATTTCTGACTATGTTTGATCAATAGAGATAGAGTAAGGGCTTGAAATTATTCCAAGGGCAAGGTATTAGGACCCTCAGGATCCACTAACGTGGTTCCTGGCCAGACAGTTTTGTGAAATTTTGCAATTAGCAAGTAGGGCTCAAATAATAGGGGGATTTAAGTATACAAGTGTTTGAAAACAATTAATGAAAGCAAGGTTTTGAAAAGTGTTACAATCTAAGTATGCTTATGAATGTAAAGGGGATCCTAGGTTTATTTGTAATATGGATCACATCAATGTAATACCCGGTATGAAACTCCTCAAAAGAGGGGATACACGTGGTATTAGCGCACCGATCATCATATCCCTATCTACCGTTTCCCATCCCGTGAAGGTAATTAAAGCGAAGGTTGATCTCGACCCCTATTGCATGCTGTCACCCATCCCTTCCTATCAGTCCCGAAGGAATTTAAGAATCCTATTCTATAGGGGGGGGGGGTGTTCTAGGTAGACCCTTAATTTTAAAGGCAAAATACTAAGGCGACAAAAAAAAACAAGTAGGACTGCATTTAAAAGGGGGGAAAATAGAAAAACAAGAAGAAGGCTTAGTTATACCTCCACAAATAATGCACATAGTCAACATGACTCAAACACAATTAAGTTTTAAATTTAGAATCCTTAAGCGGGGTGTTTAAGTGGTAACATCATAACCATATTTACTACATAACTCAAAAAAGAATCTGAATCAGGTTTGGCTACTGACTTTAACAGTAGATAATTAGACAATGACAGTTCCAGTTTTGTTAAAGTTATTACCTAAGGCTTGCTTAGGTGCAAAAAAGATATGCATCAGTTATTCAGAATTGTTAAGACAGTTGGAGATTATTCTTTACCTAAAACATGTTGTTCTAGTTGTAGAGGTTGTTACCAATTTTATTCACAAAACATCACATTGTGAAAATTATTACATTACTACCCTTTTCATGGATCAGTAATTAACTAGGCATTTTAATCGAAATACAAACAGGATCCTAGACATGATATCTATTATGCACATGCAAAGGCAGAATCTCTAAGGCATAATTTCTAAATGCAAATAATAGTTGCAGAATTGTTGAAATACGACTTCATGAGTAACGGTTTTTATGCCAATGTTGTTATTGTCCTAGAAGCAGGATTTCTAAGTGGTAAAATATGGATTAGTGGTGGATGAGATCCTAAGCAGGAAACAAAAGTCCTATGAACATGGTTTTCTAATGCATATATGAATCCTAAATATAGTTTCTATCGCGCAAGTAGTAATATAAACCTAATAACATGCTTTATAGGCTTTAACAACTATAGCATGCATATTTCTCCATCCCGTTTCACTAGCCACCCCAATACTTGTCTACAAATTATTATAGGCCATGTGATTGAATTACATAAGTAGAAACGAAAAAAATTAAGCTACAACTATAGGAAGCCTGATTAGGACTTCCTCTCTAAGAAATGTAATAAAGCACCTAAAATGCCATTATTGTTCATAGCTTTCCCATATCTAAGTGTATCAGGTTTCCTAAGGACCTCAAGGGATCCAGGACAGTGGTCATAACTAGATTTCATAGCCGAGACAAGGTAACTACAGTGTGGAAAGGCCAGCTTTCATGTGCCCACGTTTAGAGGAAACCTAGTATTCTAAGAGTATAGGTGAGAGTGCTTAACACAAATTTAAAGGAGTTGAGTCGGAAAACAGTTTGAAAACAACGTGTCTGAAGTGAGTTTGAAAAAGACAGCAGAACAGTTGCCTAAGGAAAAGTAGTTTTGAAAAGGGGAAGGGGGTACTAGCCACAAAAACACATACAAAACAAGTTCGAATAGTAGTACAACTTCAAGATTTTTAAATAGGAAAATACGCGTTGGGGACACAGAGGGTCCAAATTAAAACAAAACACATAATTAGTTATTAATAAAGTACATTAGGAGTCATTCTAGTTGAAGGACATAAAAAGGAACAAGACATGTTGATTACATTTTGAAAAAGGAGGGCAAAATTTTAAACATATTGAATAAAGCAGTAAACAAGAAGTACAAATTAACAGCATGAGACATTAAGTTATTGCAGAAAGAGACAAGGATTGACAAACAAGGGAACACATAGAGTTGCATTTTGGAATTTAAACTAAGAACATATCAGTTGAGGAATCAAAGTACAGAAAAAGTAAATCAGTGTTCCACAGTCTAGCCGTGGTTTTTAGCCGGCTAGACAAAGCAGTAGCACAAATAGTAGAGAAAGAAGAGAGAGTTTGAGTGTATGTATGTGTATTCTGAACTAATTGTCCATCTTTAAAAAGAGAGGGTAGGGTATTTATAGCTTTGAAAAGAAGTGGAAAATAAGGTAACAAGTAAAGATTTAACACAAATATGAAAATAATCATCATCAGAATCAATTAATACAAGTACTTCCCCTTAATCAAGGAGTTATTACTCAAATAGATACTAATAAGGGTAATTAAGGAAAGAAAATCAGCTTGAGGAAGATTGATTTTTACCATATAAGGGGTAGTAAAAGAATATGACATATAATTGAGTCTATGTACACAATATGCTTAATTTGAAGAAAGGATTCAGCAGGGGTTAAACATCACAACAAATAAACGAAGGGAATCAATAACTTAAACAAATGAGTAAAATTAGGGGTTTATTTGAAAACTTTTGCAATCAATCGTAACTTGAGGAAATCAAGATCAATCAAGCAGGAATCATGATTCTACATTTTGACATATAAAAAGAGAAGCACGAACATGCGTATCAGACATGCAGGGTGAAACGTATTGACAAAAAGAAGCAAACTAGATAAACTCAAACATCTAAAAATGATATGAGTAGGCTAAGGACTACTCGAAGCATGGTAATCAACAAAGTCAAGTAGTCATGGCTCACTCATAGAACCAGAGTGAGACCAACCTAACAGGTAAAAAAGATCAACACACAGAAACAAGAAAAGTCTTTAAGCCTATAGAAATAAGTGAAGAGAAAATCTATAAGAAATTAGAGGTTTAACATAGCTGAGTTAAAAAGGTAAGAACTCAGAATCAGTCAAGTTAAAACAAAAAAAATGATCTAAACACAAATAAGTCAGTCGAAACAAGTATAAAAAATAAACAAAGATAGTTTCAGAACCCCAGATAGATCCAAAATACTTAGGGTTTTCAACATGATGAACCAGGTAGAAGAAAACAGGAACAAACAGTTTAAACATTGTAAAATCATAAGACAACACTGAAAATCAGAGGAAAAGTCTTTTAAAAGAGGTGAAGAAAACTTTAATCTTTGATGATGAAGAGTCATTTTTCTGAAAAAAATTCGGAGGAACATTTGAGAAAAACACCAAGGGGTTTATAACATACACGCATCTAAGACATGTCTGAAAGTACAATCGGAAAGTCTTAAGAGTTAGGGTTTCAGAGAACCCAGAAAAAATAAGAAAACTTCGAAAAGTTACCGATCTAGCCAAAAAAATCATGGATTCGACTTGAACGGCCATGGATGGTCGGAAAGAGACCATGGATAGAAGTCGAGCAAGGTTTGGGCTAGATCACTTTGAGATCTTTTCATGAAATCATGAAAATAGTCAACCAGTAGACATAGGAGACTGGTATACGTCTCAAACATCCTTGGGAGTCCATGATTTGAGTGAGGATAGAAGGGGATTAGGGTTGATTTGGATGGCGGTGGCTAGGGTTTGACTAAGGTTGCAGAGAGAATTGGAGTGGAAAGGGGATTCAAGGGCGGCAGGTTGGTGGGAAGTAATTAGGTTAGGAGGCCGTTTGGGTTTAATTTGGTAAGGGACAATGTGGACCATTGACTTGGGAGATCAACGGCCGATATTAGAGAGGGTAGTTGGGGGATCCAGTTTGGGCGTGGGTTAAAATTAGGTTAGGGTCGGATTAAAATTAAAATTGGGCTGGGGAATTGGAGTCCAATTTGGGCTAGAATTGAAATACAAAAGGGGCTGTTATTTAAATAGCAAGTTTTTCCTTTTTAATTTATAAAATAGTAAATAGTTTCTAAAAAATAAATTTAAAGCACTAAAGGGATTTATAGTACATAATTAACGATTTAAAAAATACAGAATCTAATTTTTATGCATATAAAACATAATTAGATTTTAAAACGTCTAATATTATAATTATGTGCATTTTAGCTTTAAAAATACCACTTTAACCTTATTTTGGCATGTGTATGGAAATATAATAGAAGAATTATCAAAATAACAATTTTGAAAACACTTATTGGGGATCTTATGGATAAAAAGGGAGAAGATAAATCAATTTAAAGCTCTAAAATATTAAAAATATAATAAAATACTTGGATATGATTATATATGCATATACATGCTATTCTGAAGATATGTTGCATATTAAAAATATATAAGGAAAAATTGGGTATTAACACAAATATATTTTAATAGCATAACATTCACGAAAATGCATTTATAACAACAAAAGAAATTTATTAACTTTTTTATTAACAAAAAAATTATTTTTCAATTTTTAAATATTTTTAAAATAGTAATATCTTAGTCCAGATAAAAATAGCATACTAGTTTAATCGCAAAGAAAACACAAAATAACATGAAAACACATTCAAGATAACTAATATGCATTATTATATGAGTTTCGACATAAACTAAATCGGAATACCTCGATTTATATTTTTCGGAAAGTCGATGAGTTTAAAATTTGAGTCCGAAAAAATGAAACCACAACAAAAGAATGCTTAACTAGAATGTGAGACCTACGTTCTTATCTTTTTGTGTGACGAGTGTGGTCCACTATAATTTTTTAAAGATGAATTTTAGGGGGGGGGGACTGTTTTTGTTTGAAAGAAGGAAAACGGGGCGTCTGGTTTCTGATCATTGGGGAAGAATGAGGGTTATTTAAGATAAGGTATAATGCGGTGTTTAAATGTGCTAAGTATAATGCGATTTTACGTAGCGCTATACTTTAACAGCTAAAATATCGTTAACGTATAGCGTGTTATAAAATTGCATTATATATAAAATGGTCATTCTTTTTTATACACATTTATATCGTACTTATCCAAAAAGACCATAATTAAATTCCGGATTGGAGGACTCCCCGCCAAATCCTTCCTTTGACATGAACTCACAAATATCATAATTGCTACATTCTTCTTTTCAATTCATTTGTATCTTTTTGTGGGTGAATTCTTGAAGATGGAAAAGAAGATCTTGTGGGTGGACCCTTGGAAGAAGCAAAACAAGATCTCTACAGTTCATCGGTTTTGGATCGTGACATATTGAGCTCACTTCTCATCTCTATGCTATTTGAGTTATCTTATAAATGTTGTTATTTTCTTCAAATTGACTCTACAGCCTTAAATATAGAATTTATGGTTTATGATTTAAGGCTTAGGGTTTAAGTGATGTAATGAGATTGACACGATTTAACCGAATAATGACAAAAGCATCGGAAGTTATAATTTGCTGAAAATAAGATAGAGAATGGATTTAGGAATTTTGACAACAATTTCTTATACTTTTATTATTTTTTGGGTACAAATATTGAGTCTAAGTAAAATTTATTAGGTTTACCTAAACCCCTAACCTTTATACTAGATTTGTCTCTAGTACCTGAATAGTTGTTTACGCATCAAACCAGATAATACATAATTATCTTTTACATCCAACTGTCTAAACAATGTATAATTATGTAACTTCATGAATTTGTTATTACATAATAATACCTATCACAAGGAAACATAAATATACAAAATTAAAAGAGTATATATACACCGACGAGTATGGTATGGTGAAGCTTCTTGGATCCCTACAGTTTTGCGGAATTTTATTTTGCAATATGTCACTACATTGGGCATTCAACTTGACAATTATTTTTTTCTCTAACTTTCTCTTGCTGGGGAAAACTTCCTTCAAGAACATAACATAAGAAAGCATCTGAGTGAGAAACTCTATGAATGGAATGTTTACATATAGTTACTTGAGCATCTCCAAGAACCGTCCAAAGCACTTGTCTAGTTTTTTTTGCTTCACCTTTGTAGGGAATAGTAGTGTTGACATGTGTCTTCTCTCTTCAACCTCCTTTTGTACCTCATTACTCTCAACTTTCTGTTCTTCGCTCTTTTGCTCCTCCATTGTATTAGTCTATCTGCTCAGCACCTCGCGTCACGTTTTCACAATTGGATCAGTCAAAGTTTTTCCACTTCTTAGCGACACAACCTTGATCGTTTCTTTTGAGTTCTTTTCTGTGTCAGAGGGTGGAGTCCCAGGAGCCCTCTCTGGATTTGGCCCACAGGTGTTTCTGGATTTCGAATAGAAGTACTATGAGTAACGAACCCCTCTGTAGACTTGTTGATGAAATCCTTTATGAAGTCTTCCATACTATACTAATTGGAATATTATGGCTTGTATTGTTGCCGTAACTAGTTCTAAAAACCTGGAGGACCTTGACCTTTGGTCTAGGATTATTTGCTGCCACGAGTTTAAATATCCACGTGGTGAATTCCATGAAAAATTCGGATATCTTTGACCCATAGCGTTGAAGTTTTTTTTCACCTTGGTAGATTTCTTTGTTATAGTTTTCCACAACATTGACTTCCTCACTTCAAGCTTAATACGTATGTGTAGGGTATCCCATTCCACAAAAATCACATGCTGCTTGCGGCTCCTTCTGCACCTTAGCTAAAGTCAACTTCCTTATTTCTTTGGCCATGGTGTCTACCTGAGCTTGCACTGATGTGTTAGAGTCCACTTGGTGAACCCTAGCTGATTTTATTTTGTCATTACTCTCAATAGGACATTGGTTAGAATTTTCAGATAATTCATCTAATATAGAGACAATCTCCTCTAGGATTTTCTTTATGAATAGACCTCTAACTTTATTAATTCATCTAGTATAGAGACAATCTCCTCTTGGATTTTCTTTATTAATAGACCTCTAGCCGTATTACTCAGAGATCTTCGTGAGGAGGGTGTCAGTCTATCCCAAAACTTTTAAAGTTGCATCGACAATTTGATTCCATTATCTTGGCACCTTCTCACTATCTCCTTGAATATTTCTCAAGCTTCGAGAAGTGTTCTAGTGTCTTTCTGTTAGAAATTATGGATCTACCTTGTAATTTCCCAATTTTTGCATATGAGTAGTACTTGTCTAGAAACGTTTTTGTCATATCTTCACATATCCTTATTGACCTAGTTGTTAAGCTTCGTCTCCAGTGCTTCGCTTCATCCTTCGATAAAAAAAGGAAATGCCATTAAATATACTGCATCTTTTGAGACTCCTTTTTAATTGGAAAGTGCTCATGGTTTCCTTAAAGTCTATTAAGTAAGTGTTTGGATCTTCAGTCACCTTCCCTTTGAAGACTCAATTGTTTTGAATAGTTTGAAGCAAGCCTTGTTTTAACTTAAAATTATTTCCTGCTATGGTTGGAGGTTTGACACTCAACAATCCTTGATTGTAGACTAGTCTGGCATTGTCATCCAATAATCTATCAGTGTTAGGACACATATTTTTGAATGCATCTTCAATAATAGGTCGGTTCAAGTTGAATATTCGTCCTCTCAGAGCTACTTTAGCACCTGCCCATGCAACTGCTTCTCGTAATTGGGTTGCTTCCTTTGTAGCCGGTTCAACTCCATCATCACCATTTTTAGACATGTGTTCTTGGATCGAATGTTGCCCAAAGGAATATCCAGTGAATCCTCTTTCTTTCTTAGTTATCACATGTGTTTTTCCAACTCTGGTTCGTAAGGTATCACTTACTTTGAAGAAGATCGATTCCTACATCAAAGAAATTAAGCACGTTACCTGCACACAAGTGAGAAAACATGAATACAATAAAATAAAATTTGTTCCTAAATTAGAATAAAAAATTATTTTAAAAACTATTGATTTCTAGTCCCCGATAACGGTACAAAAACTTGACGAGCGCAAAACACAACTGAAAAATTAAATGCTCTCTAGCCAAAAATAGTATAGTCACTTATCATCTCCACCAAGATTGAATTTAAAGAATGTTCGAATAATCTTTTGTTAATTGCTATCCAGGAGGATTAACACTTTGATTTTAATTAAAATTAACTACGAGTAACTACTAAAACTAAGGAAACTATCAATTGATCAAGGAAGACAAGAGCTGAGAAACACAAAAATATCAGTGGGAGAAGTAACGGTTATTGACTAGACACGTGCAAATAACTAACTTCGGATTCAATTCTTAAATTAGTTCACTTCTAAAATATTAATGATTCTCGCGAATTCACCATATAGTTAGATTACACTTGAAGTTAAGGTTCCTTTTTCGATTAAACATTAAATTCAAGAATTAATCCAATCGAACCACTGAGGATATAATGATGGTTTTAGTCCAAAGGATAACTTCTCACAGATATTTCTCTATTTTTAGTTCGATTAATAATTCAAGAGGCTCTTTCAATTATCTAGATGAATCACAAATTTAAACTAGAACATAAAATGCAAAGAAATTCAATATAAAACTCCTCATCTGATTAATAATCGAATCACAAATCAAATCATCAATTCTCCATGTCTGTCAAAATCCTAAAAAAAATTACTCCATAGCAATAGGAGAAATTATCACAGATAAAATCAAATAAAAAAAATATGAATTGAATCCAAACTTGGGTATTGCGTTGATTGAAGAATGATGAATTCTTGTGCCTTATAGTCTCCAGTGCTTTTCCAATCTCCCGTAGGTAAAAAGTACCCTTAAAATCATATTTTTGGTGTATTTATACCACATTAAAGGGGATCGAGATGGAACTACTCTTTTCAAGCTGAAGTGAAAAAACTTATCAGCGAAAATGTACAGACGCAACGCGCTCTACGGTAGACGCCGAACCAGCTAGGAAGTTTGGAGAGGTAGAATTCTATCAGAGATCTCCAAATGCACTATCACCCCACGCCTCGCAGCGCCCCATGCGACACGTTAGTGCACTTTTCTTAGTGGAAATTTTTTCACTTTTTGATATTCAGACTTGGTCATCGACTCTAGAACGCATTCTAGGTTTAATTCCTTGTGCTTTTACTCTGACTTCAAATCTTTAAATTATCCAATTTAGCTCCAAAATATCTTCTTAACTTGAAATCATATCGTACAAGGCATAATACATATATAAGTGCAAATCAACATCAATTAATTTCAAATATGAATAAAGTACAGTAATTAGAGTATAAAATATAGCTAAAATATGGGTTCCTAGCTTACTATCAATGATCCACATTTCCTTTTTTTGTACTTGAAATAATTAATGATTTTTTGAACAATAATGACATTGTCTGAGGCCGCTTGTTTTTTTTATTTGAAAAATGGATTGAGTATGACTAATAACGCAGTCTAATAGTGGTTTATGACGATTAACAAGAACCTTGTTAATGATTTTATATATTTTGACAGGTTGGACGATATTGAGTAATTAGTGGCAGCATTTTCAACTTTTGGAATAAGACAATTGACATCCTCGGAAATATTGTCAATGGTAAATGCATTTTGACAGAGTTATAACTGACAAGTCCACTATGTGCCAGTATTTTTGGAAGGAATAAGAATATAAGCCATCTGGACCTGATATTTGAAGGGCTTGAGAGATTGGATTGCTAGAAAAATTTCACTTATTTCTAAAGGTTGAGTAAGCAAACTTATTTCTGAAGATGATAAGTATTCCGTCCGTTTCATATTAAATGAGGTATTTTCTTTTTTAATTTGTTCCAAAATAAATGACATATTTTTAAATTTGAAAATAATTCAACTTTAAATTCTTCATTATATCCTTTTTGCCATTAATGAGAAGTTTTTATAGCCAAACAAATAGCATGGCCCCACAAACCTTTACCCCTTAAATTTTTAAGACTTTATTTTTAAAAGACTTCTTTTTTTATTAAACTTCTTGTCGAGTCAAACTAACTCAAATAATATAAAAGAAAGGAAGTATGATTTATGGCCAGCCATCGAAGAATATGATTGACTGCTGGAAAATAATTCTATGTAGCACGTGAGTCAGTCTCATGGATTCGTGATTGGTCAAAACACTATTTTCCCACACTATCTTGAAGAGCGGTAATACAGTTTCCACGGCGACGTTGTAATATTGTTAGGTGAGAAAATTTTAGTATTGACATCACCATTGTCGATCCATTAAATTCGAGATTTAAGTTTTCAGATATCTTCTTGAACAAGTCTTATAAGAAGACAATATAAGAATATGTAGGCGAAGATCAAATACCATCCAAACGATCAAGAATCGTTCCAATTAACCATGAGCCTTTATATTAATCAAATAAACACATTAAATTATATAAAAATATATTTGGATTAGCATATATTGAGCTAGCATAGTAGCAGAAAATAATCATTTGTGAGGATTATGTAATACTTGGATTATGACATGTACTTTCTATTGAGTCATTGTGATTGCATCCATATTCAAAAGATCGTCCTGCCATAGAAAAAATTTATCACCAGCTTGCCCCTCAATCAATCAAGGCACCTCGTGGCATACATACCTTATTCCCTCGGCCTCAAATTCAATATCAGTATTTTTTCACAATAAAGGTCCTCGGTCTTACTCAGTCAAAAATTCTCACAAGTCACTCGAACAATAGAAAAATAGTGTTTCTTATCCCAAACATCATTTATATATTTAAGACCGAGTAAACATGACTGAGTATGAAAACAGTGGAAAATAGCATAACTGAGTTCCAATATAAAGTCAAAACAGTGAGAAAATATCAATAAAAATCCTTGAATGTTTCAAATAGTTGGCATGAAACCCAAGTATGGCATTCAGACCATATAATGGTGATAGCAAATGGATTTCAATCAAATACGCAGTATAATCATCAATCAGGATGGACCAAGTCATAATCCCTAATAGTGCACGACCACACGCTCGTCATCAAGCATGTGGCTCACCTCAATACAGCACTACGATGTGTAATCTGGGGTTTGAAACCCCCAGAACATCATGTACAATCATTACTCACCTCGAAACAGTCAAATATCTAACTCACGATGCCTTTGCCTCTCGAATCGGCCTCCACTCACGTCGAATCTATCCAGAATCAGAATGAGGACATCAATATAGGCTAAGGGAACGAAACCCGAGTGAAAACAATCAATAATTGAAACAAAAATTCTGAAATTACCAAAACCCGACCTCCGTGCCCAAATCTTGGAATTTGATAATTTTTACATCAATAGATTCGTCATCTCCCCACGAGTTCATACATATCAAAATTTCAGAAATACAACCTCAAATTGTCCATCAAATCCTCAATCGAAAGTCTAAACTTCCAATCCCCAGTTCTTCAATTTTTGAATTAATTTTCATGATTTACTAGGTGGAATTCACATTAGAATCGAGTTTTAAGACCAATATTCTTACCTCCAAGTGATTCCCCTTGAATCCATCTTCAATCTTCTTCAAATAGCTTCAAAATCGACCAACAATGGAGGAACTTAGCCTTAAATTTGTGGAAATGAGCTTTTAAGACATTCTCCCCAGCTATTAAATTTTCTGTATCGCAATCGCGGGACAATCTTCGCAATCGCGAAGCAAAAATCCTCAGCTCCCAAAATTTACTCTACGCGAACGCATGAAATACCATGCGAACACAATGCTCAAGCATCTGACCCTACGCGATCGCGGATTGGTAACCGCATCCACATCGAAATCTACCATACTCAATAATAAAAGATCCACTAGGGTTTCCAGGCCCCCAATAGTCACCACAAACGACGGTACAACGGTCTACAACAACAGTATCACCTACCAGGGTAGATATATGAACAGGTAAAATAAGAAACTCACGAGGCGTACCAAAATAACGAGCAAAGTATGATGACACATAAGAAAAGGTGGAACTGGGATCAAATAATACGGAAGTATCTTTGTGGAAGACTGAGACAATACCTGTAATAACAACATCTAAAGCAATAACATCGAGTTTTCCTGGAAGAGCATAGAAACAGGCCTGACCGCCCCCTGATCGACCTCCCCCTCTGGGGCGACCTCTGGCTGACAGACCTCCACCCCATGCTAGATAAGTGGGTTGTGATGAAGCAACTGGTCCTGAAACCGATGACTAGCCACTCTACTGAGATAAACTAGCAAAACAATGAGGGCATTGCCTCCACATGTGACCCATCTATCCATAGTCATAACAGCTCCAGGGTGCTGGAGAAGGGGACTGAAGGGAACCCCTTGCACCGAAATGACTAGTAGATGCACTCGGTATGGAAGAGACCTGAACTGATGGAGCACGGGATTAACTCTGAGCTGGAAGGGTACTAAGTGATGACTGGACCTGATGAGAACTGTGAGAACCATGACCTGATGATGCCCACGATAACTTCGACATGCTGACTGAGCATGCCTAAATGGATGGCCTCTGCCGTGCTAAAACTGACCCCTTGAAGGAGCACCACCGTAACTACCATATCCATGAGGCCTCTTGGACTCCCTCTCCTCTTGCTCCTGGCATCGAACATACTCAATCTTGTAGAAAATATCCACAACCTCCTCGGAAGTAGCACCAGTCACCCTTTCCATGGTCATGAGAATACGGAGCTGATAAGTAATACCGTCAATAAACCTCCTGATCCTCTCTCTATTTGTCGGAACCAACCAGATGGCATGAAGAGACAACTCAGAGAACCTCAACTCATACCGTGACACAGTCATCTCCCCCTGATGCAGCAACTCAAACTGTTTGCGCAGCTCTTTTCTACGAGACTACGACACATACTTCTTTAGAAAGAGAACAGAGAACTACTGCCAGGAAAGGGGTGCTACACCAATAGGCCTACACCTCTCAAAATCATCCCACCAAGTGAAAGCAACTCCTAAAAACTAATAATCCGTGAAAGCAACCCCGCTGGTCACCAGAATACCTGCTTTATGAAGCATCCTATGACACTTATCTAGAAATCTCTAGGCATCCTCGCCCTCTGCACCATTGAAGTTTGGAGGCTGAAGCCTACCAAATCTCTCCAACCTACACTGCTCGTCCTCTGGCATGGCAGGAACTACATAGTTCTGAGCACCTACAACCGGCTGGGCTAGATGTCCCCCTAGAGTGTGAAGTCCATGCATGACCTGCTCAGGTGTGCAAGCAGCGGGAGTCTAACTGCGACTCCCGGCCTAAGAAGTAGCTGCGGTTATAGTGTCTGAAGCCGCCTGAGCTAGTCCAGTGTAAACTGATCTCTTTTTGGCTATACCTCTTGTAAATCAAAACACAAGTTTAGGTCACCCTAACAGTGGGCAACATGGAGATTAAATCATCTTTCTTTCTTTCCCTCAAAATATTACTGAGGCGAGTGTTCGGGCAGGTGGAGTGATGGCTAAGCATTCACGGTGCCATCCTCGTCTCTAGCTCCAACTGCATTGTGTGACTTGGCTGCTTCGGGAGACAGTGAGGTTGTTCTGCTTGGGGAGTAGCTCATCCTTTTTTAGTTTCATTAGGCTTTTTATTAGTTGGAACTTCCAGTTATCTTGGTAGAAATTTGATATCTTTTTTTCTGCCACAGCAAATCGTTTTTTTCCACAAGAACTCGTGATGTCTTTCTACGAAATTGCGGGTTTTTATTAGTTAGAAGCATATGCTTCCTTTACCAATAGCAAGTACTGAACTATCCTAAAGCCCTCTAAAAGGCTCAAGAAGAAGAATTGGATGATCTGCGGAATGAAAAAATTGCAACAATTGCCTGACCAAAGTCTTACCCTTTCTTTCCCTTTCGACTGGCATTATCACATCGCCATCAACAGATTCAATACGTTCCTGCTGCGCTCATGGTCCGGCTGGCCTGCCAGTGGTAGTGGGAGTTCTCCCGTTCCCTGGTAAAAGACTTGGTTGGATGCAGGATCTACTCCACGAGGAGCCTCCTGAAGACCTGAAATCACAATGGGCATAGTTGGTGCCTGAGCTGGTGATGTTGGAGTGTCCACAGCTGGGACCTAGTCCTGAACTGGGGCAACTGGTGGATCTACAGGTTCTGCCCTCGTTGCTCTGCCTCTACCACGACTACGACTGCATCCTCATCCTCTAGTGGCCACAGCTTGTGGTAGTGGTGGCCGTCCATCCTGATCTGTAGCGCACGTCCTCACCATCTGTGAGAGAATAGAATAACAGAAGTTTAGTACTCGGATAAACAAATTCGCACCACAAGAATTTCAAGAATATGAAGTTTTCCTAAAGGTTCTGTAGCCTCTTGAGGATAAATACAAAAGTCAACGTACCGATCTGTGAGACTCTACTAAACCTGCTCATGACCCGTGAGACCTATGTATCCTAGGCTCTAATACCACCTTGTCACGACTCTAAACTCGAACCCGATCCTGAAAACAAGGCCAACCGTCGCTTCCCATTTTTCAATTATTAATAGTTAAGCTTTAAAAATAGTCTAAACATAATAAATTAAATCTAAAATTGCAGATAATATCATGAATACACGGAAGAAGACCCATACACAGCCCGATACCGGAGTGTCACTAGCCATGAGCATCAATAAGTCATAATACAAGTATGCTAAGTCTGTAAACTAGGACAATTGTTTGAAACAAGATAGACATGATAAAGGGGGAGAAACACAGGACTGCGAACACTAGACAGCTACCTTGTGAACTCCGAATGTCCGCTTGAAGTTGGAAAGATCAGCACTTGTGAGCAAAACTAGCTACGCCTGAATTTGCACACAGGGTGCAGAGAGTAAAGTGAGTACTCCAACTCAATGAGTAACAAATATAAATAATGACTGAAAGCACAAAAACACGAAATACACAAAGCATTCTATAATGAAGCAGTAAAACCATTTAAAAACCATAAGCCAGTGAAATGATAAGAAAAATCCTTTTTCAACAAGTAAACAAGTAAGGCAATTAAGGAAAAATAAACATATGGAAGTTCGCCCCTCGGACAACATCTCAGAACAATACCAGCCCCTCCGGCTTAATCTCATATCATAATGGGTTCCCACGCTCACTGGGGGTGTGTAGACTACCGAAGGGGCCCCTTACGGCCCAAGCGCAATATCAAGCCATCTCATGGCTTCATCACTAGGCTCACGGCCTCATATCAATCAAGCCACCTCGTGGCGTACATACCTCCTGTCGTCGGCCTCAAATTCAATATTAATGTTTCCTCACAACATAAGCCCTCGACCTTGGTCAAAAATCCTCACAAGCCAATCGGGAAATAGTAAAACATTGTTTATTATCCCAAACATCATTTAAAATATCATTGAAATATTTAAAATAGAGTAAACATAGCTGAGTATGAAAATAATGGAAAATAGCATGACTGAGTTCCAATATAAAGTCAAACAGTGAGGAAACATCAATAAATATCCGCGATGGGTTCAAATAGTTGGCATGAAGCCCAAATATGGTATTCAACCCAAATAATGATGATAGCAAATTGATTTCAATCAAATACGGGGTAAAATCATCAATCGTGACAGAACAAGTCATAATCTCCGATATTGCATGACCCCACGCTCGTCATCAAGCATGTGCCTCAGCTTAATATATCACTACAATGTGTAATCCAGGGTTTCAAACCCTCATATCATTATTTACAATCATTAGTCACCTCGAACCGGTCAAATCTCTAGATTGCGATGCCTTTGCCCCTCAAATTTGCCTCCATGCGCTTCGAATTTATCAAAAATTAGAACGAGGATGTCAATATAGGCTAAGGTAATGAAGCCCAAGCGAAAACAATTAATAATCGACCCCCTGGCCCGCATCTCGGAATTTGATAATTTTTACATCAGCAGATTCCTCATCTCCCCATGAGTTCATACGTATCAAAAGTTCAGAAATTCAACCTCAAATGATCTATCAAATCCTCAATCAAATGTCTAAATTTCTAAGCCCTAGTTCTTCAATGTTTGACTTAATTTCCATGACTTACTAGGCGGAATTCACATTAGAATCGAGTTCTAAGACTAATAATACTAACTTTAAGGTATTCCCATTGAATCCCCTTTCTATCCTCTTCAAAAAGATTCCAGTCGACCAATAATGGAGGAGCTTAGCCTCAAATTCACAGAAATGAGCTTTTAAAATATTCTGCCCAGCTATTTAATTTCCTTCATCGCGATCGCGGGACAACCTTCGCGATCTCGAAGCACAAATCCCCAGCTCCCAAACTTTACACTATGCGAACGAGTGAAATGCCATGCATGTGCGTTGCTCAAGCATTTGACCCTACCCGATCGCGGACTTTCCACCGCATTCGCAATGAAAAACTTCCATCCAAGACCCTTGGTCCACTTACTCTACGCGAACACGACCTTCACTATGCATTCGCAATCAACAACTTCCTCACCTCTATGAGATCACGACCCAACTTCCGCGAATGCGAAGAACAACAGGACTTCCCCCTAAAAATCCTCTATCGCGAGATCCCCTACGATGATCGCGAAGAGGAATTCTCAGCAACAACTGAACCTACAATTTTGCAACATCTCCAAGGCATGAAATGGTCCGATTGGTCACCCGAATCTCACACGAGGCCCCTGGGACCTCAACCAAAGGCGTCATTATATCCTAAAACCTTATTCAAACTTGTACCAATCTTCAAAGCACATCAAACAACATAAAATCAACCAAAACACATCATATTCAAGCCTAAGTGTCCAAAAATCTTCAAAATTTCGCTATTTGATAAAAAATCCAACCAAAACACGTCCGAATGATCTGAAATTTTGCACACATATCCAAAATGACACAATGGAGCTATTGCAACTCTGAGAATGCTATTCTGGTATATCAAAATCTCACCTACCAACCAAAAATTGCCAAAATATCAACTTTGCCAAAATATCAAATTCTACCCCTCAACACCACTTCTCGAGGTTAGAAACTTATTGGGTCCGCAATGATTTACGTACTCATACTATACTTCTGCACTAATATTATAGGTACTGAGACAAGTATATTTGGTTGTCATCTTAGCTCATAGATGCAACTGGTTAGGAGACTTTATGGTGAGTTTCACTCTATTTTACGATCTGCAACACACAGAGTCCCCGTTTTAACTATTTACTGTATTCTATCTACTTTCTATTCTAGACAGTTATTGTAGTAGTATTGTATGTTCTAGTAGACATTTATGCACTTGTGACACTATGTTTTGGGGGTTTCTAGTAAATGTTCACAGTCTTACCTAATATTATTAACACTTTACTTTATCATCACTCATACTTAGTATTTTGGTAAAGAAGAAAGTATGTTTTCATGAGTTATAGATTTAACTCTATTTATTTAATGAAATTTCTAATTTCAAACGTTAAAATGGGTAATTATTTTGGAGGTTCACACGTTGCCTTGCCTATCAATATGGTTGTTCACTATCACAACATATTAATGGAATTTAGGCCGTGACAGCTTAGTATTAGAGGACTAGGTTCACTTTGGTCTCACGAGTGAAGAGCAAGTGTAGTAGTGTCAAGACCTAACTTTCCCTCTGCTTGGGTATCGTAATGGCACCTAGTCTTAAGAACTAGGTAAGCCTAACAATTGCGGAATAACAACAATACATAATAACATCTAAAATTCTTCTGAAATAAATTCTTTATACAATTAACATCTTCCAAAAACCCGGTAGTTCAAGTCATAAGCTCTATAGAGTTTTCGCTACAACTTCTAAAGACAACCGTATGGAAATAGGTATAGTAGTACCATAGGAAGGTTACTCCAAAACCCGCAAACAAAGAAAGATGTTTACCTTGAGTCTCCTCAGCGAAAATTCACACAGCTACTAGCGAATAATACCTGAAAATGCACAAAATAATGTGCAAAAATATAGTTTGAGCACACCACAGTAGTGCCCAGTCAGTATCAAAATTAACCTCGGTGGACTAGTTATGAGGAACTATCAAGACACTTACTAGTCTTGACAGAATAATCTATTACTGACACGGTTGCTTAAACTTTATATGCCATGCATCCCGAAGTGGATGAGGTACAAACTCTCTCAATGCATCTTTGGAAACTGAACCCAAATAACTGAAGCTGCATCGACCGGCTACCTAAATCATGCATTGGCTGCCATGATAAGCCGCTATGTCAAGTTGGAACATAGTAAAAGCAACCCCACTCGTCTATACAATACTCATAGTGTTGATAATGCAATGGCACTCCTCTACGAAACCCATTGTGCTCTTTTATGCCAACCTACTAAATGTAGGAGGGTAAAATTTTCTTGAACCTTGCAAATCTAAGTTGTTCTCCCTTGGATGCTGCTGCCCTGACCATGGGCTGAACTGGAACCACAAATTGTGCCTCCATGAAACATAGGACTTGACTAATGGAAACTCGCTGCTCTGAGTGTGGTCTAGTTGTGGCACATACTCCTCGTCGGCCTCTGCCACTACCTCTAGCGACACCTGCTATGGGAGCAGAATCGTTGATAACGGCAGCTCGTGTCCTCACTGTTGGTAAGAGAATGGAATGATAAAAGTTAAAATTCCAGGAGCAATAAGCTCGCGCGATAGGAATGAAAGAAGTGAGATTTTTTGATTACTTTCGTAGCCTCTCGAAGATAATTACAGACGTCTCTGTACCCATCTACAAGATTCTAGTAAACTCGTTTAAGACTTGTAGAACCTACGAACCTAGAGCTCTGATTCCAACCTGTCATAACCCAACTTATCCTCTATTTGGGTATTGTGATGACACTTAGTCCTAATAATTAGGTAAGCCTAACAATTGTGGAAAAACAACAATACATAATAACATCTAAAATTCCTCTGAAATAAATCCTATATCATGAACATTTTCCCAAAACTTGATTGTACAAGTCATAAGCTCTATTGAGTTTTTACTACAACTTCTAAACACAACCGAATGGAAATAGGTATAACAGTGTGAAAATAACATATGAAGGTGACTTCGAAGCCTGCAAACATAGCAGCAGGTTTACCTTGAGTCTCCTTGGCAAAAATTTGCATAGCTACTAGCGAACAATACCTGGATCTGCACAAAACAAATGTGCAGAAGTGTAGTATCAGCACACTACACTGGTGCCCAGTAAGTATCAAGGCTAATCTCGGTGGAGTAGTGCTGAGGAACAGTCAAGCCACCTACTGGTCTAATAAGAAGAACAAGTATAAGTATAGAAAAAAACCGAATATGATATCTATATAAAGACTAAGCGATATTTGTAACAATGCAGAAACTACAATAAGGAAAGGAAACAACAAGTAATAGTGGAAAACCATAATAAATCTAATAAAAGTGAATAAAAATGCAACCCAAACTCGCAATCACAAATACAGTAAGAGCAAGTCATAACTTAGCAACTACGATAACCCTCACCTTGAGTCTTAACCAGCAAGCATCAATCAAATAATAAAACTCTTTTCAAGTAATAAAAATTGATTTGAAATATACTTCCTTCATGTAACTGTCCTTTTCAAAAGAGTTTCTTCCAAAATAACGATTTCAAATATAATCTTTTCCAAAAAGAAAATCCTTCGAGTATAAGTCACCCTGTGACACCTCATCTCATAATCATACAATACGGGTCTCAATACCCGAACCCTAACACTTGGCGTCCTGTGGCATTATCACCCCTCATAATCATACTGACAACTCATGTGCCCTAAGAGTCATTCTCACATGGAAGGAAAATAAACAAGGGGTCTCCTACCCCATAAGGGTGAATAACTATGTGTATGCTTGTGCAAGTGTACTATCATAGTTTGCACCAACTAGCAGGTATAAGGAATGTAACAAAAATCACGTATAATGCTTACACGGGAATAGAATCGATGAAATCATCTGTTCAGAACAAAATAATTTTAACAGGGGATCTCCTAGGATATCCTCTCGTAGTCCCAAAAGTGAATATGTGTGCTAGGGATCTCTTAGTAACCCAAATATCTCTTGATATCCTCAATATATGTACTAGGGATCTATTAGTATCCCGAGGATCTCTTGATATTCTCAATATATGTGTTGTGATCTCTTGGTATTGCGAGAATCTCTTGGTATCCTTAATATATGTACTAGGTATCTCTTGGTATCCCGAGGATCTCCCGAGGATCTATTGGTATCCTCAATATATGTACTAGGGATCTCTTAGTGCACTCAATATATGTGTTGGGGATCTCTTGGTATTCTGCACTACAGCCAAAATCAATATATGTGCAGGGAAATCTCTCGGGTATAGTCCCGTAGTCCCAATAGTAAATACGTAGCTCAACAAATAGAAATAATAGTTAAAACCCAACAGAAAGCTCCTACCTCACCACGATACGTATAACAACAGCAAAAATGACAAAAATACAATGTAAGACAAGTAATCAACTTAAGGACTATAAATCATAAGGAAACCGTAGAACCAGCTCACAAGGAATAACCACAAAAAAATGATGACATAAAGGGAACAGTTTAACACGGGTTAGCAAATGTATAGTGACGATCCCCTAATATACAAGTCAATAACAAGGAAATCAAAGCGAGTCAAGTCGTCCCAAATATGGGCAAGTCAACAAGGATATAGATTATCTAACTCATTTTTAAGGTTGGAAATATTTCGAGGATATTCGACAATTCAATTAGGGAGAGATGATCTTCAGCTTCACTTATGACTAAACAAAGTTTCAGGACGGATGCTAATGGTTCTCAAATAAGACAAACAACTACGAAAAGATAACATGATAATTGGAGAAGTGAAATTCTTCAATTAAATAAAATAGGAGTCAGTTAAGCAATAGGAGTGAATCATAAAGAAATTATTTCCAATAAAGCATGTAGATGTGAAAATAGTAACTAGAAAACTTAGTCATGTCAAGAACACATTCTTACACAGTAAATATAAGGATCTAATAACTCTAAAAGACTAGATTTTCACAGATAAGTCCGAGTACTCACTCGTCACCTCGCGTACACGAATTACAATCAATAATAGAAGACTCAAATCCTAAGGGAAAGTCCCCCACACATGGTTAGAAAATATACTTACCTCAAACACGACACACTGATACTCTAAAATGCACTTCTCGGGTAAAAGGATCTCCGAACAGCTCAAATCTAACCAAATTAACTTCAAAGCACAAATAAAACACATTCCAGATTATAAAGTTTCAATCTTTAATAAAATGTAAAAATCGGTCCAAAAGTCGACCCTCGGTTCACACCTCGAAACCTGACAAATTTTAAAAAATCTGAATACCCATTCCAATACGAGTTCAACCATACAAAATTACAAAATTTCAATACCATTTCATCCCTCAAACTATGAAATTTTGTTTTGAAGATTTTCTTCAAAAACCAACATTTTCTTTAACCAAAAACACAATTTGAATGACAAAAACAAAGATTAATTCATGTAATATAAGTCTAAGTTAAGAATACTTACCCAATTGAATTATCCTAAAAACCCACCAAGAATAACTCAAAACCGAGGTCTACAAGTCCAAATATGATAAAAATGGTGAAACCCTCAATTTTGGAATATATTCCGTCTGCCCAGACATTTGTGGATTGCGAACGCGAGGAGAGGACTGCATTCGCAAATAAAAAAAGTTAAGGCTAACTAGGTTGCTCATCGTGAACGTGATGATGATCTTGCGAACGCGGAGAAGAAGGGCAGGAACCTACATGAATGCGTAAGGAAGGATGCGAACACAAAGAAGGAAAATGCAGGGCTTTGAGAACGCGAAGTGTTGCGCATGAATGCAATGAAGGGTTTCGAGGTGGTCAGAAACAAGGCATCGTGAACATGAAAGGCTATTCGCAATCGCGAAGGAGTATACTAGAAGAAGAAAACAACAGTTCCAAAAAAGGGAAAAATGACATATGGCCTACCTGGAACACACTCGAGGCCCTGAGACCCCATCTAAACACATATACAAATCACATAACCTAAAGCAGACTTACTCAAGGTTATGAATCACATTATACAACACCAAAACAACGAATCAAACTATAAATCGAACTTGTGAACTTTCAAATCTTCAAATTTCTAAACTCGGGCCGAGACCTATCAAATCAATCCAGAATGACTCCAAATTTTGCAGACAAGTCCAAAATGACATAATGGAGCTGTTCCAACTCTCGGAATATCATTCTGACCCTGATATCTCAAAAATCAACTATATGTCAAAATTTTCCATTTTTCAAACTTCAATTTTCCAACTTTCACCGAAATGCCTCAATTTACCCTACGAACATCCAAATCTGAATCCGGATGCGCGCCTAAGTTCAAAATTACCATAAGAAGCATTTAGAATCATCAAAAATTCATTTCGGGGTCATTTATTCCAAAGTCAAATTCAGGTCAAATTCTCACCACTTAAACTCCCAAAACTAGATTCCTTTTTTTAATTTGACCCCTAATCATCTGTTAACTGAATTCAACTATGCACGCAGGACGATACTCATAATATGAAGTTGTTACGGTCCTCACACCATTTAATGGAGCTTAAATTCTCAAAACAATAGGCCAGGTCATTACATCATCCCCCTCTTAAAACCAACGCTTGTCCTCGAACATGCTAAGTTTCGCCTCAAGGTCCTCAAATCATTGAATGCACAGTTCCAACATATACCCATGGGTGATTCCACATCACCCCAATCCAGCATGGCGAGACTATCTCAACTAAAATTTAGCCTTTTCTACTAATACCAATAAGTATTAGAGCAAAAAGTCTCACTTACCATTCACTTCCAAGAGACCCGATTCTAAATCCATATATGGTACCAGTCTCAACCAGCTACATCAACTCATGCCAACACCCATAGGGTACAACCATACAACATGACATCACACATATGCCCAAAATAACATTTTTGATAATAATATCGCCCAAAATCAAATTCAGCACCGGCCATAAGCCTCATATTCAATAGGAACCCGTTTCAAACCTCATAATACTGGCGATGATATGATAACCCCGAAAACCACATAACTCAACACCTGAATCACCAAGTCTCGGCTAATACCAACGGGCACACAACCTACAAGATAAAACTCAAGAAGCATAGAACGTAAATGACTGGATAGGGAAAGGGAAACACATAAGGGAACTATCAAACAATCCCAACAAGCACAAAATTTTCAATCAGTACTAATCTATAAAATACTAACAAGAAGAACTAAAGCATATAAAAGAATGACAAGGATCTCATATCGATATAACTCTCATCGTGGTACATAGCCCGATCTCAACACATCAAATCACATAAAATCACGAGGGTCCTGCCCTCAACTCTGAATCTCAAGTATGGTACACATCAAATCATCTAGAAACTCTCACTAGATCAATTCTTTCACAATTTTAAGCAAGTACTGGCTCCCACACAGGTGGAGCATTAAATATAACAGCTCGTAGCCAAAAATACTCAAAACTCACATTAAACTTATCTAAATGGACGACTAGAACTTACTATTAGTCTTATAACTCCCGAAATAACTAGAAACAGACAACTGACACAGCTATCACTCATAGAACCTCCCAATGACGTATCAAATGAACAAAGTGCAAATCATGAAACACCCCTATAAGTGGAGCAACAAATAGGGGAACTCATACCGATAAGCAGAACTATATGAACTACGGATAGTGCTCCTCTATAACATATCAAAATCATACCTGAATGATATCAACTAGTGCAACGACCTTAAGCCTACTATATGAAACACATCAATGGGCTGGGCCTCTCCCTATCTTGAGCACCCTCTACTTACCTGAATACCTTGCTATGACGCATCTGTCCGAAATCTGGGGAAACCTCTCACCATGTGGCTAGCATGTCCACGCTCAAAGTAATCCCTTTACTGATGTGGCTATGGGAACTATGCCGTATGGGTATTTTGAGACCCTTGAATGCCTGAATCACTATGAAGCCTGAAGTGAAACCTGAACTGGCTGAGCCATGAAACATCCAACATTTTGCACCATGCCGTCATAATAAAGACTAGCGGATCTCTCTCCGGTCTACGAGGCCTCTTTGTCTCCCTATACTCTCTCTCTCTCTCTCTCTCGATCTCATCTATCCTCTCACTCTTGATCCTACATATCCTCTAACCGAAGAGCAATCCCTACCACCTGCAGGAACAAAACATCAGACTCCAATTCTTGAGCAATGCTAAACTAAATATAATGACTTAGCCACTCATTGAATCCACAAACTCAATCTCTAATTGTAGCGACCAATGCAAGTGCATGTCTGAAATTGCTGAATCTGGCAGAATAATCTATTACTGACACAGCTGCTTAAACTTTATATACCATGCATCCCGAAGTGGACGAGGTACAAACTCTCTCAAAACATCTTTGGAAACTGAACCCAAATAACTGAAGCTGCATCAACCGAATACCTAACTCAAACATTGGCTGCCAGGATAAGCCGCTCTGTCAAGCTAGAACAAAGTAAAAGCAACCCCACTCCTCTACAATACTCATAGTGTTGATAATGTGATGGCACTCCTCTATGAAACCCATTCTGCTCTTTTATGCCAACCCACTAAATGTAGGAGGATAACATTTTCTTGAACCTTGCAAATCTAAGTTGTTCTCCCTTAGATGCTACTGCCCTGAACATGGGCTGAACTGGAACCACGAATTGTGCCGCCATGACACATAGGCTTGACTAATGGAAAGTCGCTGCTTTGAGTGTGGTCTAGTTGTGGCACATACTCCTCGTTGGCCTCTGCCACTGCCTCTAGCGACACCTGCTCTGGCAGCAGCACCGTTGATAACTACAGCTCGTGTTCTCACTGTCGGTAAGAGAATGGAATGATAAAAGTTAAAATTCCAGGATGAATAAGCTCGCACAATAGGAATAAAAAAAGTGAGATTTTTTTATTAGTTTCATAGCCTCTCGAAGATAAGTACAAACATCTCTGTACCGATGTACAAGATTCTACTAAACTCGTTTAAGACTCGTAGAACCTACGAACCTAGAGCTTTGATACCAACCTGTCATGACCCAACTTAACCTTTGTTTTGGTATCGTGATGGCGCCTAGTCCTAAAAACTAGGTAAGCCTAGCAATTGTGGAAAAACAACAATACATAATAACATCTCAAATTCCTCTGAAATAAATCCTATACAATTAACATTTTCACAAAACTTGATAGTACAAGTCATAAGTTCTATAGAGTTTTCACTACAACTTCTAAACACAATCGAATGGAAATAGGTATAACAGTGTGAAAATAACTTAAGAAGGTGACTCCGAAGCCTGCAAACGCAGCAGCAGGTTTACCTTGAGTCTCCTCGGCAAGAATCTGCATAGCTACTAACGAACAATACCTGGATCTGCACAAAAACAATGTGCAGAAGTGTAGTATGAGCACACTACACAAGTGCCCAGTAAGTAGCAAGACTAATGTCGGTGGAGTAGTGCTGAAGAACAGTCAAGACACCTATCGATCTAATAAGAAGAATAAGTATAAGTATAGAAATGAACCGAATATGATATCTAAATAAAGACTAAGCGATATTTGAAACGATACAAAAACTACAATAAGGAAAGGAAACAACAAGTAACAGTGGAAAACCATAAAAAATCTAATAAAAGAAAAAAAAATACAACCCAAAATCGAAATCACAAATACAGTAAGAGAAAGTCATAATTTAGCAACTACGACAGCCCTCACCTTGAGTCTTAACCAGCAAGCGTTAATCAAATAATCAAACGCTTTTCAAGTGATAAAATTGGTTTGAATATACTTCTTTCAAGTAAGTGTCTTTTCAGAAGAGTTTATTTCAAAATAATTATTTCAAGTATAATCTTTTCTAAAAAGAAAATACTCCGTATATAAGTCACCCTGCGACACCTCTTCTCATAATCATACAGGTCTCAATACGTGAACCCTAACACTTGGCATGTTATTCCCTTATCATCCCTCATAAAAATACTGACAACTCACGTGCCCAAAGAGTAATTCTTACATGGAATGAAAATATACAAGGGGTGCGTGTATACTCAGAAATCTCAAAGAGCCTCCTACCCGATAAGGGTGATTAACCACGTGTATGCTTGTGCACGTGTCCTAATGTAGTTCACACTAACTAGCAAGTATAATGAATGGGATGGAAAACACCTGTAATGTTTACACAGAGATAGAATCAATGAAAACATTAGCTCAGCACACAATGATTTTAAAGGGGATTTCCCAGGATATCAACCCCTAGTGCCAAACATAAATATGTGTGATAGGGATCTCTTCATATCCAAAAGATCACTTGGTATCCTCAATATATGTACTAGGGGTCTCTTGGTATACCGAGTATCTCTTGGTATCCTCAATATGTGCTAGGGATCTCTTGGTATCCTCAATATATACTAGGGATCTCTTGGTATCCCTCTCTACATCAAAAATCAAAATCTGCCGGGCTATAGTCCCGTAGTCCCAATTGTAAATACGCAGCTCAACCAATAGAAATAACAGTCACAACCCAACAGAGAGCTCGTACATCACCATGATGCATATAATAATAGTAAAAATGACAATAATACAAGGTAAGACAAGTAATCAACTTAAGGATGATGATATAAAAGGAAAAATTTAACACGGGAGAGCTACATATAGGGACGACCCCCCAATATACAAGTCAATACCAAGGAAATTAACACGAGTCAAGTAGCCCCAAATAAGGGCAAGTCAACAAGGATATAGATTATCTAACTCCTTTTTAAGGTTGGACAAATTCCGAGGATATTCGAAAATTCAATAAGGGAGAGATGATCTTTAGCTTCACTTAGGACTAAACAATGTTTAAGAAAGGATACTAATGGTTCTCAAATAAGACAAACAGCTACTAAAAGATATCATGACAATAGGAGAGGCGAAATTCTTCAATTATATCAAATAGGAGCCAGTTAAGCAATAAGAGTGAATCATGAAGCAACTATTTCCAATCAAGCATGTAGATGTTAAACTAGTAATTAGGAAACTCATTCATGTCAAGAACACATTCATACGCAATGAATATAAGGATCTAATAACTCTAAAAGACCATTTTTTAACAAATAATTCTGAGCATGAACTCGTCACCTTGCGTACACGAACTACAATCAATCATATAAGACTCAAATCCTTGGAGGAAGTCCCCCGCACAAGGTTAGACAAGATACTTACCTCAAAGACTACATGTCAATACTCAAAAATGCACTTCTCGAGTGAAAGGATCTTTGGACATCTCAAATCTATCCAATTAACTTCAAAGCACAAATAAAACACATAAGAAACAATTCCAGATTATAAACTTTCAATCTTTAACAAAATCAAAAAATCTGTCAAAAAACTGACCCCGGGTCCCGCCCCTCGGAACCTGACAAATTTTACAAAATCCAAAAACCCATTCCGATATGAGTTCAACTATACAAAAAGTACCAAATTCCAATACCATTTCGTCCCTCAAATCATGAAATTTCGTTTTGATATTTTTTTTTTCAAAACCAACATTTTCTCTAACTAAAAACACAATTTAAATGATAAAAAAAGACTAATTCATGTAATATATTTTAGTCTAAGTGAAGAATACTTATCCAATCGAATTATCTGAGAAACCAACCAAGAGTCGCTCAAAACCGAGGGCTACAAGCCCAAATATGATAAAAATGGTGAGACCCTCAATTTTGGAATATATTATGTCCGCCCAGACACTTGTGCATAGCGATACAAAGAGAGGACCGTGTTTGCGAATAAGAAAGGATAAGGCTACCCAAGTTGCTCATCGCGAACGCGATGATGAGCTCGCGAACACTGAGAAGAAGGGCAGGAACCTACGCGAATGCGTTTGAAGCCTCAATAGGATGAATACGGTAAGGTTAGACCGGTTGTGTTATATGGGTAACAACTCCGGCGATATTGTCTCCCTTATTAGGATTTATCCTTATTGTTGTATTTTACTATTTTCTATTAATAAAAATCTAGCCCTAGGCTTCGCCTAGTGGATTGCCAAAAAAAAAAAAATAATGCAAATAAGGAAAATGAAGGGCTTCACGAATGTGTAGAAGGATTTTGAGGTGTTCAACAACAAGGCATCGCGAACGCAAAAGGCTGTTTGCAATCGCAAAAGAGGATACAAGAAGCAGAAAACAACAGTTTCGAAAATGGGAAAAATGACTCTTGGCCCACCCAGAACACACCCGAGGCCCCAGGACCCTATCTTAAAGCATAAACAATTCACATAACCTGACATGGACTTGCTCGAAGTTACAAATCATATTAAACAACGCCAAAACAATGAATCAAACCTTAAATCGAACTTGTGATCTTTCAAATCTTCAAGTTTCTAAACTCGTGTCGAGACCTATCAAATCAATCTAGAACGACTCCAAATTTTGCAGACAAATCCAAAATGTCATAATGGAGTTGTTTTAGCTCTTAGAATTGCATTCCGACTCCGATATCACAAAAGTCAACTATGGATCAAACTTCTCCATTTCCAAACTTCAATTTTTTTCAACTTTTACCGAAATTCCTCAATTTACCCTACAGAACTCCAAATCTGAAATCCTGACGTGCACCTAAGTCCAAAACTACCATAAAGCTGTTGGAATCATCAAAATATTCATTTCGGAACTATTTACTCCAAAGTCCTATTCTGATAAAATTCTCACCGCTTAAACTCCCAAATCTGATTTCCTTCTTCCAATTTGACTCTAAATTATGTATTACCTAAATGCAACCATGCACCCAAGTCGATACTCAACTTATAAAGTTGTTCCAGACCTTACACCACTAAACAGAGCTTAAATTTTCAAAACGACCGGACTGATCGTTACAAGTTGAGTCTTGCGGATCGGTAGGAAGGCGCCTGTACTTATCTTTAAGAGGCTACATGGCTATTTGGAGAACTTCCCTTTCTTGATTCATTGTCGTGTTGTTTGATTTTTTTGAAGCCTATGTCTTCATTTCCTTCCTACTCATTCGAACACGATGTGAAATACTTGATATCAATTAGGCATTGAAGAGTGGCAGTGGTGCTACTGGTGTGGTGCAAGATGTTTTTCCCTGCATTTTAAGGGTAGATTTCTATTATTTCCTCGTGAAAAGGTGTTCGATTATTCAGTCGGTGTTGGTGATGCCTATGATTTCGAGGCTATATGCGGTGCATTGTGATGTTTCTCGTGTTTGTTCACTGATCTTTGCCCAAATCACATGTCAAATTAGAGATGAAAAGTAGTTGACTGCAATAACAATTACCTAACTAGGAGTCGGGATTGAATCCATAGGGAGTGTATATAGTATTAGTTGTAAAGACCCAGCCGATCATTTTATGAGTCATAGTCCCGTTCTCCCTATTTTTTATTCCTTATGTGTTATTCACCTATATTTTATCTTATTGTGTTGGTTGTTCTATGTTCGAAGTGGTCTTCAAGTGAAATGAGACACTTAGTCTTATTTGGAAGCTTTAGTTGGAAAATTCAACTCAGAAGTTGACTTGTGAGTAAATGATCTCGGAATTTTGTTTTTATGGTTCTGATTGCTTTGTTAGGTTATTTGGGATTGAGGAGCGGGTTCAGAATGTAATTTAGCGGTCCGTGGTAGATTTAGGCCTGAATTGGCGAAATTAGAAATTTAGAATTTTTCGGTCAGTATGGAAATCTTGATATCGGGGTCGAAATGGAATTCCTAAATTGGAGTAGGTCTGTTGTGTCATTTTTACGTGTACGCAAAATTATAGGTCATTCGGATAAGGTTTGATTTGTTTGGATCGATTGATGAATTCGGAAGTTAGGGAATCCTTAGGCTTGAATGCGAGGGTGATATGGTGTTTTGATGTTGTTTTGAGGGTTGGTACGAGTTTGAATGAATATATGTGAATTGTTTGTGTTTTTAATTGAGTTTCTCAGCGCCTCGGGATGATTTCGGAAGGTTGTCGGAGAGTTTAAACTTGAATTGAAGTAGCTAAAGCTGATGTGTTCTGTCATAATCACACATATGGATTGGGGACCGCAAGTGCGGGCCGCAGAAGTGGAAGGGTGATCGCAAAAGTGACAAGGAACGCAGGAGCGATGTATGAACCACATCTATGATCCCACAGGTGCGAAACCTGGGTTGTAGGTGTGGCATCTGAGGATTTTAATGAATACCACAGATGCGGTTAAGATGACCGATGGTGCAATAATTTGGTCGCAGGTGCGGAAATCACTACGTAGAAAGTATATAAGTTCCCCTTCGTGAAATTTAGCCCATTTTTAAGTCGGGATTGAAGCTTTTTGAGGGTTTTGAAGAGAAAATCAAGAGGATAATTGTTGAGGTAAGATTTTTGAACTTATTACTTGTATCTATGGTGAATTTCAGTTGATTAAACATGGAATATTATGAGATTAAGGGTGAAAAATTGAGAAATTAGAGCTTGAAATTGGAGAGGTAAAATTGGGGATTTGATGGGCCATTTGAGGTCCGATTTTGATGATTTTGGTATTTATAGACTCGTGAGAAAATAAGGATTCTAGTTTTGTAAATTTTATCGGATTTGGAGACATGATCTCGGGGTCGGGTTTGACCAATTTCGGGATTTTCGAGTTTATTTGATAATTTTGCATGAGCTTTGTCCTTTTGGCTTGTATTGATGTTATGATTCTAATTTTTAATAGATTCAGAATGATTTGAGGCCGACTCGAGAGGCAAGAGTGTTGCGGAGCAGATTTTCATCCGGTTTGAGGTAAGAAACGATTGTAAATCTAGACCTGAGGGTATGAAACCCCGACATTTCCTCACACTGGGTTTATATAGCATCTACTTAGTCACGATTTTTTACCTATTTATTGTTTGATTCAGTTTCATCACTCTGCTTTCAAATAGATGAAAAATGTTTGGGTTGAGTTCCCTGATTTTTACAAAAATGCCCGAATGGTTGTAAGGTTCATGACTAAGAGAGGTCGAGGACCGATGGTGAGGCTTATATATGTATTTGTGGATCGGGTTGCATGTGTCAGTGATATGTTTGATCGGGTTACGCATCGCAACGATATTGCACTTGGGCTGTAGAAGCCCTTCCGGAGTTGAGTTGAGTCACGAGTGAATGAGATGCTTTCCCCAAGGGCTATACTTATGAGTGATACTTTGCTTGGGCGCCTTGTTTATGAAATTACTGTTTTCACTCTTCTTTTATGCTGAGCCTCTATTGTAAAAATGCTGAACAAATGTTTTAAAGAACTTTCACTAAAACTATAGTTTTTACAAGATATTGAGCTATTGAACTACAGATTTTGACTTTTATATTTTTATGGAGATTCTTTGATAAAATATGTATATTACTTTGAATGCTCATCACTGCACTCAGCCTTTATTTACTTTGGTTACTTATTGAGTCGGCGTACTCATGTTACTCCCAACACCTTGTGTGCAGATCCAGGTGCCAGAACCTCCGAGTGAGAGATGTTCATTGCCTTCAGAGTACTATCCGGAGATTGCATGGTAGCTGCACGGCGTTTGGAGACCTACTTTTCTCCTTCCTATCCTTAGTATTTTATATTTCAGACTTATCTTGTATTAAACAGACAATGTTGAGTTGTATTTAGTGGCTCATGACTAGTGACACCGGGATCTGGCTAGGTTGATGTACTTATGTATTTGTCATTTTCGCATATTTGATATATATTAAAACAAAATATTAGAGATTATATCTGATTAGAAAAATAAATCTACAAAGACCTTTATAATGTTCGTTTAGTTTTGATTGGCTCAGTACTGCAATAGGCACCATCATGACCGGGGTGTTTGGGGTTGTCACAAGCGAGTATTTAAGCCTAGGTTACATAGGTCTCACAGGTCATGAGCTAGTTTAGTAGAGTCTCGCGGATCGGTACGGAGACGTCTCTACTTATCCTTGGGAGGCTGTAGAACCTTTGGGAGAAACTTCATGTTCTTGAAATTCCAATTGTGCAAATCTGTTGATTCTGGTACTAAACTTCTATAATTCTATTCTCTCACAGATAGTGAGTACACGTGCTACCAGTCACGATGGAAGACCACCAGTACGACCAGTTAGAGCCACTAGAGGTTGAGGTCGCGATATAGGCTCTTATAGGGGCAAGGTATAGCCCGCACAGTAGCTAGGGCAACACCAGTAGATCTACCAACCACCCCAATTCACGATCAGGTTACAGTTCGAATGCTCCAGTAGGACCAGCTAAAGCATAAGTTGTGCCGATTGTCATTCTAGGCCTTCAGGAGGCTCTAGCCGAAATTCTATAAGTGTGCACTAGCATGGCAGATGTGGTCTTAGTTACTACGGCTAAAGCTACTTCTCAGGTCGGGGGAGGCACCCAGACTCCTACCGCTCACACGCCTAAGCAGCTTATGTAGGGATATCAGACACCGGGGCAATTCTAGCCCGTTTGATTGCACTCGCTCAGGATTATGTGTTACCAGTTATACGTGACGACGAGATGCATTGATTGGAGAGGTTTGGTAGACTCCATCTTGCAACTTTCGGTGGTGCAGAGGGCGAGGATGCCAAGGTTTTCATAGACAAGTGCCAGATGATGCTTCATATTGCGGGTATTTTGAGGCCAGTGGGGTCTCGTTCATAACATTCTAGTTTTCAGGAGTTGTCTTTACTTGGTGGGAGGCTTATGAGAGGTGTAGGCATATTGATGCAGCACCCATTACCTAGGAGCAGTTCTCCGCTCTTTTTTTGGAGAAGTATGTACCATAATCTCAAATAGAGGAGCTGCACAGGCAGCTCGATCAATTATGTAAGTATGATATGACTGTGGTGCAGTATCAGATGAGATTTTCAAAGTTAGCTCGTCATGTTGTTTGGTTGGTTCATATGGATAGAGAAAGGATCAAAAGGTTCGTAGTTGGCCTCACGTATCAACTTCGAATTCTCAAGATCGGATAGAGGCTATCAGGGGCTGCTTTTGAGATGGTTGTTGATATTTCTTGGGAGATTGAGTCAGTTCATTTTTAGTAGCTAGATGAGAGGGAGTCAAAGAGATCTCGAGGATTTGGTAGTTTTGGTGGTCCTCCTACAAGGGGCGAGTTTTAGCTTGGCCGAGGCCGTCCATTCGGACATGCTTAGTCGGCTCGCCCAGTTCATCGTCGGGCATAATCAAGCCATGGTACTCACAGTTCTCATCAGGTCCATTCATCATTTAGTGCTCTTTCAGCCCAGAGTTTGTCCTGTGCTCTATCAGTTCAGGGATCTTCTATATCAGGATCTTCCGCCAGTCATCCTGGTGCTAGGGGTTCCCTTCAGTCCCTTCTCCAGCGCTAGGGAGTTGTTGTGAGTGTGGACAATTTGGGCATATGAGGAGCCAATGTCCTCTTCTTATTGGGGATCCATCTCCACAAAGGATTCAGCCCTCAATTTTAGCTCTAGTTACTTCACCAACCGCTTAGGCAGCCAGAGATGAGGGTCAGTCAGCTAGGGGTCACCCTAGAGGAGGAGGTCGATCAAGTGGTGGTCAAGACTATTTCTATGCACTCCCATATAGACCAGATGTTATTGCTCTAGATGTCGTGATTACATGTATTGTCTCAGTTTGCTGCAGAGATGCATCTGTGTTATTTGATCTTGGTTCCCCTTTTTCATATGTGTCATCATATTTTACTCATTATTTGGATACATTCCGTGAGTCTCTTGTTTCATCTGTTCATGTATGTACTCTGATGGGCAATACTACTGTTGTGGACCGTGTATATAAGTCGTGTGTGGTGACTATTAGTGGTCTTGAACTCGAGCAAACCTTTTGTTGTTTAGAATGGTGGACTTTGATATGGTATTAGGAATGGATTGGATATCTCCATATCGTGCTATATTTGACATGCTAAGACACTGATGTAGGCTATGCCGAGTGTATCACAGATTGAGTGGCAAGGTTTGACTGATTTTATCCCAAGTAGGGTGATTTTATTTCTGGAGGCCCATCAGATGGTTGAGAAAGTTTATCTTTCGTACTTAGCCTTTGTGAGGGACGTTAGTGCAGAGACTCATAATATATTGATTATGTTCAAGTAGTGAGATATTTTCCCGATGAGTTTCCTATAGACCTGCCAGGCAAGCCACTAGACATGGATATTGACTTTTTATTGATTACGTGCTAGGCACTCGGCCTATTTCTATTCAACTGTATCGTATGGCACCGGCGGAGTTGAAAAGGAAACTTCAGAAATTCTTGATAAGGGGTTTATTTGGGCTAGCATGTTGTCTTGGGGTGTGCCTATTCTATTTTTGAAGAATAAGGATGGGACGATGATGATGTGCATTAATTACAAGTAGTTGAGCAATGTTACAATAAAGAACAAGTATCCATTTTCTATTGATAACTTATTTGACGAGCTTTAGTGAGCGAGAGAGTTCTCTAAGATTGATCTTCGGTTAGGGTATCACTAGTTGAAGATCAAGGATTTTGATATTCGCAAGATGGCTTCAAGGACCCGATGTGGTCAATATGACTTCCTTGTGATGTCTTTTGGGCGGACCAATACCCCAGCATTGTTCATGCATTTGATGAATAGCACGTTTCGACCTTTTCTAGACTCGTTTGTGATTGTTTTCATTGATGATACTCTGGTCGCGTAGCTAGGAGGAGCATGCTGAGAAATTTTAGAGTTGTGTTGCAAGGATTGAGGGTAGAGAAGATTTATGAAAAGTTCTCCAAGTGTGAGTTTTGGCTAAGTTCAGTGGCTTTCTTGGGGCACGTGGTATCCAGTGAGGGTATTCAGGTTGGTCTGAAGAATATAGAGGCGGTTCAGAGTTAGCCCAGACAGTCCTCAGCCATAGAGATATGCAGCTTTCTTAGTTTGGTAGGTTATTACCGTCAGTTCATTGAAATTTTCATCAATTCTATCACCTTTGACCAAATAGACCCAAATGGGTGCTCCATTAAGGTGGTCAGATGAGAGCGAGGCAAGATTTCAGAAGCTCAAGACTTCCTTCACCACAACTTTAGTATTAGTTTTGCCATCAGGTTCAGGTTCATATATAATGTATTATGATTCTTCAAGAGTTGGTATGAGGCGTGTGTTGATACTGGAGGGTAGAGTGATTACTTATGCTTCTCGTGATTTAAAGCCCCATGGGAAGAACTACCATGTTCATGATTTGGAGTTGGCTACCTTTCTTCACGCATTGAATATTTGGATGCATTATCTCTATGGATTTCTTGTGAGATGTTTGCTGATCATCGTAACTCCAACACTTGTTCAAGCAGAAACATCTCAATTTAAGGCAGCGGAGATGGTTGGAGTTGCTAAAGGATTACGATATCACTATCTTGCACCATCCGGGAAAAGCCAAGTGGCTGATACCTTGAGCAGGAAGGAGGTTAGAATGGGCAGTTTGGCATATATTCCTGTCAGGGAGAGACCTCTTGAAGTGGATGCTCAGGCTTTGGCCAATCAGTTTGTGAGGTTTGATATTTCGGAGCCCATTCTAGTATTAGCTTGTGTGGTTTCTCGGTCTTCCTTGTTTGATAACATTAGATAGTGACAATATGATGATCCTCATTTGCTTGTCCTCAAGGACAGAGTTCAGTTCAATGATTCTAGAGATGTTATTATTGGTGATGACGAAGTATTGAGAATTCGGGGCCGGATATGTGTGACCAATGTAGATGCGCTTCGGGAGTTGATTTTAGAGGAGGCTCATAGCTCGTAGTATTCCATCCATTTGGGTGCCGCAAAGATGTAGCAGGATTTGAGACAACACTATTGGTGGAGGAGAATGAAGAAGAATATTGTGGGATTTGTACCTCAGTGTCTCAATTGTCATCAGATGAAATATGAGCATTAGAGACCAGGTGACTTGCTTCAGCGGTTAGATATTCTAGACTGGAAGTGAGAGCGAATCACCATAGATTTTTTCATTGGACTCCCATGTAGTTTGAAGAAGTTCGATGCTATTTGGGTGATTGTGGATCGGCTAACCAAGTCCACGCACTTCATTTCTCTGTGTACTACCTATACTTCAGAGTGTTTCGCAGAGATTTATATCCGAGTGATTGTTCGCTTGCATGGTGTTCCAGTTTTCATCATTGCGGATGAGGTACTCAGTTCACCTTGCAGTTTTAGAGAGCCATGCAGAGAGAGTTCGGTACTCAGGTTGAGTTGAGCATAGCCTTTCACCCTTACATGGACAGGATGTCCGAGCACACTATTTAGATATTGGAGGACATGTTGTGTGCTTGTGTCATTGATTTTGGGGGTTCATGGGATTAGTTTTTACCTCTCAGGAAGTTTGCATAAAACAACAATTATCAAACAAGTATTAAGATGGCTCCATATGAGGCTTTATATGGGAGATGGTGTAGATATCTAGTAGGATGATTTGAGCAGGGCGAGGCTAGGCTTTTGTGGAAAGACTTAGTACATGATGCTTTGGATAAGGTAAGAGTTATTCAGGAGCGACTTCATACAACGCAATCAAGATAGAAGAGTTATGCTGACAGGAAGGTTCGTGATGTGTCCAACATGGTTGGGAAAAGGTTCTACTAAAGTATTCACCCATGAAGGATGTTATGAGATTTTGGAAGAAGGGTAAATTGAGTCCTCGGTTCATTGGTCCTTTTGAGGTACTTTAGAGGATTGAGGAGGTGTCTTATGAGCTTGCTTTGCCACCCAAATTGTCGAGTGTGTATCGGTTATTTCGTATTTCTGTTCTATGGAAGTATATTAGCAATCCTTCTTATGGCTTGGATTTCATCACAGTTCAGTTAGACGGTGATTCAACTTATGATGTGGAGCTAGTGGCTATTTTGGAGCGTCAGGTTCGAAAGTTGAGATCAAAGGATATAGCTTCAGTGAAAGTGCAGTGGAGTGGTTGGCCCGTAGAAGAGGCTTCCTGGGAGACCAAGCAGGTTATGCAGAGCAGATATCCTCACCTATTTGAGGCTTTAGGTATGTTCCTAGACTCGTTCGAGGACGAACGTTTATTTAAGAGGGGGAGGATATAACGATTCGGCTGGTAGTTTCTTGAGTCACAATCCTGTTCTCCCCATTTCTTCTTCCTTAGTTTAGCTTATTTCATCTTATTGTTTTGGTTGTTCTGTGTTCGGAGTTGTCTTGGAGTGACAATGTCTTATTTGGAAGCTTTAGTTGGAAAATCAACTGGAAGTTCACTTGTGAGTAAATGATCTCGGAATTTGTTTTTTATTGTTTGGATAGCTTCATTAGGTGATTTGGGACTGAGGAGCAGGTTTGAAATGTAATTTAGAGGCCCGTGGTATATTTTAGGCTTGAATTGGCAAAATTTTAAATTTGGCATTTTCCTGTCGGTAGTGGAAATATTGATATTAGGGTCAGAATAGAACACCGAAAATTGGAGTAGGTTCGTTGTGTTATTTGTGACGTGTGTGCAAAATTTCAGTTCATTCGGATGAGGTTTAATAGGTTTGGATCAATTGCCGAATTCGGAAGTTTGGGAATCCTTAGGCTTGAATCCAAGGGTGATTTGGTGTTTCGATGTTATTTTAAGTATTCCGAGGGTTGGTATGAGCTTGAATTATCATATGTGACTTGTTCATATTTTTTATTGAGGTCCCGGGGGCCTCGAGATAATTTTGAAAGTTGTCTGAAAGTTTAGACTTGAATTGGAGCAACTGAAGCTTTTGTGTTCTATCATGACCGCACCTGCGGATTCAGGGCCGTAGGTGCGAGTCGCAGAAGCGGAAGGGTGATCGTAGAAGCGACAAGGAACACAAGACCAAGGTCTAGACCGCATCTGCGGCCCACAGGTGTGAGACCTAGGTCACAGGTGCGACATCTGATGATTTTATTGAAAATCGCAGATGCCGTTAAGGTGACCACAGGTGCCAAAAGTTGCCCGCAGGTGTGGAAATTGCTGGTCAGAAAGTATATAAGTTCCCCTTCGTCAAATTTATCCCATTCCATCTTTTGTGAAGTCGGGGTTGAAGATTTTGGAGGGTTTTGAAGAGGAAACCAACGAGATTCTTTATACTTGTTCTGTGATGAATTCAGTTGATTAAACATGGAAATTTATGAGATTAAAGGTGAAAATTGGGAAATTAGGGCTTGAAATTGGAGAGGTAAAATTGGGGAATTGAGGGGCAATTTAAGATCCGATTTTGATTATTTTGGTATGTATAGACTCGTTAGAGGATAAGAATTCTAGTGATGTGAATTTTATCGGATTTCGAGATGGGGGATAGAGGGTCGGGTTTGACCAATTTCGGGATTTATGAGTTTATTTGATATTTTTTGCATGCGCTTTGTCCCTTTGGCTTGTATTAATGTTATGATTCTTATTTTGGATAGATTCGAGACACTTTGAGGTTGATTCAAGAGGCAAGAGCGTTGCAAAGTAGATTTTTATCCGTTTCGATGTAAGTAACGATTGTAAATCTAGGCCTAACGGCATGATACCACGGAAATTTCATATTGCTTTGATAAATGAGGTGACACACATGCTAGGTGATGGGCGTGTGGGCGTGTACCATAGGGATTGTGCCTTGGTCTAATCCGTGGCAACTATAGATTTGCACATCTTGATAACTCTATATGATATCTATGTGTTTCAGAAATGAATCTGCTAATTTGGGATGAATGCCATGTTTGGGGAATTCTGCTGAGCTGGTTGGACCTTTAGAGGTATTTGACTACCTTCCTGACAGTATTTTGATTTGAAAGCATATCCTCAGTAATGATTTTTACCTATTTATTGTTTGATTCAGTTTCACCAGTCTACTTTCAAATATATGGAAACTGTTTGGATTGAATTCCTTGATTTTCATATAAATGCATGAGTGCTTGCGAGGTTAATGATTGAGAGAGAGAGAGAGAGAGAGAGAGGACCTGATGGTGAGGATTATATAAATATATTAATGGATCGAGCTGCATGCTGCAATGATATTTACATATATGGATCGGGCTGCATGACGCAACGATATGTTAGATCGGCTACGCGCCTCAACGATATAGCTCTTGTTTTGTAGGAGCTCCACTGGAGTCTGCACACCCCAGTGAGCGCAGTCAACTATATATTTATTGATCGGGTTGCATGCTGCAATGGTTATTATTATTAGATATCTATTGAGCGGGAGTGCTGACTGTGAGTACTAATTGACGAGAGTTGAGTCATGAGTGAATGAGAGGCTTACCTGAAGGGCTATACTTATGAGTGATACTTTGCCCGAGGGCTTTTTTATGCAATTACTGTTTTCACTCTTCTTTTATATTGAGCCTCTATTGTAAAAATGTTGAATAAATGTATTAAAGATCTTTCACTAAAATTGGAGTTTTTACGAGATATTCGGTTATTGAACTACAAATGTTTGAATTTGATACTTCTATGGAGATTATATGATAAAGCATGTATATGATTTAAAATGTCGTCACTGCACTCAGCCTTTATTTAATTTGGTTACTTACTGAGTTGGTATACTCACGTTATTACCTACACCTTGTGTGCAAATCCAGGTGCCAGAGCCTCCAAGTGAGAGTTGTTCGTTGCCTTTAGAGTACTATCTGTATATTGCAAGTTGGTTGCACGGCGTTCGTAGCCCTACATTTCTCCTTCCTATCCTTAGTATTTTATATTTCAGAATTATCTTGTGTTAAGCAGATAATGTTGAATTATATCTAGCGGTACATGACTAGTGACACTAGGATCTGGCTGGGTTGATTTACTTATGTATTCTTTCTTTTCCGCATATTTGATATGTATTAAAATGAAAGATTTGAGATTATATCTGATTAGAAAAATGAATTTACAAAAGACCTTTATATTGTTCGTGTTGTTTCGGCGGGCCTAGTACTGTAATAGGTGCCATTACGACCGGGGTGTTAAGGGTCGTGACATTAGCGGTATATCTTTGGACTAAGCGAGTAAAGTGTCTAAGTTGCACTTCCACAAACTTTGTTTTGGTTCTACTTCTAATTATGCTACGGTTTGCAAATATAAAATAGGAAACTAGAGAGTAATGTTTTGTTGTTGTTTTTTCAAATATTTCAAAGGTCTAGGGTTGTGACTTCCACCTAGGTGTTTACCTAATGGCTTGTGGGCTTTACTACAAGTTTTGGTTGTCGAGGTGTATTAGATCAATCAACACATGATTACACACTCAATACCTATCGGAAAGAGATCAATTTGGTTTTCTCAAGCCCAAATAGATGTTGTACAAAAAATTTTATAAATGATCAAGTCGGGTCTTACTATCTCTAGGTTCAGCCCTTTAATTGGGAGTATTAATCTCTTGAATTCATCCCAATTCCTAGACTAAGTCTCTCTTTCTGAAATAGAGACTAAGTTGAATAGGTTCGCATCAATGATTACAACCATCAATTCTACAATTATAGCAAGAACTAGGCTAAATACAAGCTCTAAATCAAACACCCACTAGGCACCCACATTAGGGTTGGGTCACAACCCTAGCAAGAAATTTAGCTACTCATAGTGGGTAATGAAGAAAACAGAGAAGATATTATAATTAAACTCTTATTGAAAGATTAAAAGACAAATATCTCATGTTTAATCACTAAAGTAAGCTAAAGTTTCTAAAACCAAAAAAGAAAAAAAGCTACAGATGTTTGGTTATTCAAAACTTGACCTAAATTCGTCAAAAAATGGCTATTTATACAAAGCTAGAAATTTCGGACAAAAATGCACTTTCGGAGGTCTTGCGGCAGCACAATTCCATGCGTAGTCCGCACTTCTTCTTCAATTTTCGCATGAGTTTGGTCTACGGCCGTGTAATTCTGGATTGCGGCCGCATGTTGCTTTTCCTATGGTCCGCACAATAGTGAGTGCGACCGCACATGCCCTTTCTTGGACCACATAAAATCTGAGTGCGGCCGCACAATATATCATTGAAGATTGAACTTGCACTTCTTTGATCTTGAATGCTGTGGTGGCTTTTGAGGCCGCACAATAATTGTGCAGTCTGTACATTGCATTAGACCTCTGACAAGTTTCACTTCACTTTCTGTGGTCCACATATTGTGTTTTCTGCTTGCTTTTTGTTCTCGAGTTCACTTAACACCTTTTTGAGTTGGATTTCATATTTGTGGCTCATTTTCCAGTACTCCTACATTTAAGCATATTTCATCAGTTTTCGGGAATATAATTAAGCACTTTTGGACTAAAATAAAAGTAAAAAGGCACTAATAAGTAGTCAAAATTCCCACTTATCAACTCCCCCAAACTTAAGTTTTTGCTTGTCTTCAGGCAATTAAAGTAATTCCCATCTCCACAAACTAAGAGTTTTTCCAACTATGCTAAGGTGAATGAAACAACATCAATTGGGACCAACAATTACCCACAACTCTTATGATTTATCAAGTAGGCAATGATTTGACTTTTTAAGCACAATAGTTCTTATGTGACACTAGAGCATCAAGAGTTGACTTGATTCATCAAGGAAGCGCGCTCTTTCATGTTGGTCGTTGTGGATAACAAACTCGTCCTCCTCTTCTCTCCGTTAGTATATCTCACATAAGAATGTAGCTCTCAATTCAAGGATTTCTGAAAAGCTTGCTCATCACTCTCAAAAGAATGTCACTCGTCTTGAAATCATGTAGGTTTTTTTATAATGCAAGGAAGGCTTTTGAACTAAGGTAGGGAATGATGGAATAGAACATGTTCATATTTCCTTAAGCACTCCATTTTTTTCTTTTTGTCTCATGTTTTACCGACTCTTTGAGTCATTTTCTTTTTTCTTATGGGAACTAGAGAGACTTAACATCACTCTTTCTTGATCATGATGTTTATTTTCTCCTTCTTTATTTTATCCAGGCTTTGCATCATTGCTTTTCTTTGAATCCCTTAAACTCTTCAATTTAATCACTTCCTTTTTGCGTTCTTCTGTTCTTTCTTTCTTGTTCTTTACTTTTCCTTTCTTCATCTCTTCTCTTTTTTTCTTGGTTCCTTGATTCCACTTTCAAACTCCTCGTCCCTCCCCCAAACTTATGCTTTTGCCAATCATTTCTCAAGAGTGCTAATGAAAGCTCGTATGCCAAGAGAGAGGGTCACTACAAGACAGGTAAAGGCTTGTAACATGGTTATCAAATTAGAAAGGTCTTAGGCTCAAGTGGTTGACTAGGGATAGAAATATTGGTGGGACATGGAAAATTTCAAGCGGGCCAAGGAGAGCCTACAATCACTTTTCAAGCTAAGCAAAACTTAGAATTTCGCCTAGAAACACATTCAGGGAAAGTTCTAGACCATTCATATGGGTACTTGGACTTGCAACAAAATCTCACTTCTCAAGCAACTGGATTGTTAAATAGAATAGTAAGGACCCACAACAACCATATTTAAGATTTAAAATCATTTATGTTTAAATTAAATCACTCGAATATTGCTTAAGTCAACACAAATGTCAAAAGGTCACTAACTAGAACTATTTCTTGCCAAGAAATTATTTTTAACCATAAGGTCGTAGTTAAATGTTGTTGGTACCAAGTAAAGCATGCTTGAAACTTTTATTCTTTACAACTATTTTTACCAAAACATGACGGACTTGATCCCTTAAGACGATTGTTACCCTATACATCGTTGGGAAAAGCCACCCCGTTCACACAAAAACTACCCTTGGAAAGAACTATGGCATTAAGAAAATCATAGGCTTATTGATCACTTAAACATAAAAAGAAGTTTTCAAATCAAAAAGAAGCTAAAAACATGAAAAAGAAACTATTAGACTAAACATTGACTACTATGAAAACAAGCTAAAGAAGCTATGAAATAAACTATCGAAAGCATGACTTAATATACATAAATAAGAAAGGGAAAGTGAATGTATACATCAATAGAGAGAAAGAAAAATATGTACATAAATAAAAAAGGAAAAGATAATGTTATCAAATAATTACAAGCCAACTATCATCAAATCAAAATAAGCTCCCCCTCCCTCCCCCCCCCCCCCCAAAAAAAATAAGAATAAGCATTGTACCTAATGCTTAACAAAATAAAAATCAAGGGAAAGAGTAGAGAAACTACCTATGCGGCCTTAGTATCCATAGTATCATCACCGCCCCTAGGCTCCTCCAACTGTTCTCATCGTCCTCTACTCGGGGAGTAGCGGAGTTGGTGAACATATATAGCATCGCCTTAGTAGTGTGGGCAGTGAGGTCTGGCTCCTCAGACCGGCCAGCTGCTGTCTCTGATGCCTCTAATATTGATGGTGTTGCTGGCACTGACTCTATTAATAGATCAAGTGGAAGATCCCCAGCCGATGCTATCTTGGCCACCTCTTTGGTCAGCTTGTCAAGTGCTTTCCTTGATGCCTGTGATTTCCTCATCTTCTTCACCTATTTACCTAACTCCTCAATTACTACCCGATGTGCTACCAGGGTATCCATAATAGTCTGCAAGTTTTCAAGAATCTTCTTCAAGATCTCCTCCAATGTGGGAGAAATCTGGGGTGCTGGGGTGGAAGACTATGCTGCAACAACATTGGATAAGTCAACCATCTTTGTTGTATCTAGGAGACTCCCACTGATGTGAGTGGATAGGTAGAAGATGAAGGCAATGAAGCTGATAGTGGCCTTGCAGGTGGTGGTGGAGAAATGGCAGTTGTACTACTAGAAGGCCTGGCTGAAGTGGTAGGCCTGTAACTTGAGGTATGGCCGCTGAAGCTGTAGCTAGCCTACAAGGGTCTTAAGACTATACTACGGTAATAGTTGACTGACCCTTGCTCTTGTTATTTGGGTTCCTTGGGTCCTTATGAGAGTACCATGAAAAAGGCTGCTTTTCCCAAACCCTTGTATCAAATAGCTTTGATTCCACTCCTGCATCTATAAGGCATTCTGTGATGGTGTTTGGATATGGGTAGGAGCTCTCACCCTGCTGACATGTTGGCTGACATGATGGCACCTATATTTATATGGTTATAAATTCCACTAAAACTACCCGAGGGATAGCAAGGATGTTCTCATTTTATCATGGTTTAATCTGGTTGCAAACAAATGTTTGCCAACCTTTGGTTTCAATGTTGAGGGCGTTTCGCTGAATGGGAACCCCTTCGATGATCCATGGTGGTAGTGGGTCAGAGCTGCTAGTATCTCGACCAACCAAAGGTGAGCCGCATCACCCAATCGACTTTTCTCTAGATATTATATGGGCTCCATACCCTTGAACCCAAGTAAGTGCTTAGGGATATCTGATAAAATCTAACCTTCAAATTGCTCATCTTGGTCACCTCAGTACCTTTCTTGACGTTTGCCACATTAGCATAAAATTCTCGAACTAATTGCTCCTTTGCGTCCACCACAACTTGGGTGAAGCATGCCGAACACCCTTTTCCTTCCTGAAACTGTCTTGCTACGTTTAGGTTTTATCTATCCAGATCCTTCAAATAAAATTTATGCTTAAGAGTGAACGATCTTTGATTCCACAATTCTCAAAAAATTGTTGAAAGCAGTTAGGCTCACGAATCTGTCCTCCCACACTTCCTTCTTTTTCGACCACTCTAGGCTAGCAACTCGGGTATCGTCCCCCAAACATTATCAAGCATATCATCATCATCATCAACTAGGATAGGTGATGTCGGGTCATGTGAGGAAGAACACTCTAAACCTTGGCTATCCTATTCTGAAACCCTCACAAGAGCTAGCTGAGGAAAGGCCCATCTCTGAGTTATAGTCTTCTTTGTAGAGATTGTGCATTGGGTTGCGCTTGCACAGAGTTGCCCGTTGAGGCTTCCCTATGTGGGATATTCACTGGATTCTGCAGGCTCTGGGACTCTCCTTGCAATGGGATTTTTTGTTATAGTTCTTTGTGCAGCAAGTGGTAGGATACCCCTGCCCCGGCCTCGGAAGGGTTCACCCTTCTCTTTGGATGTATCGCCTCTACCACGTGATCTTGCCATTTTCTGCAATTCATAGAAACAAGGTTCAATTAAGTCCAACTTCACGAGTTAAAATAGTTGTAGACAGTTATAGTGAAAATTGAAGCAGAGTCAAGAAGGGTGGTCTGCACAGAGTTAAGTGAAGACCACACAATTTTGAAGTGCGAACGCAGGCCTGGTTCTGCGATCCGCATAATTTCTTGTGCAACCACACAATTGAAGTGCGGATCGCATAATTTTGAGTATGGCCGCATAATTCTAGCATCAAACAAGCAACACTGACAATAGGGAATCAATCGATTTGCGGCTGCACATGGTTTTCTGCAACCGCTGTCCAACTTATGTGGACCACACAATTATAAGTGTGGTATGCATATTTAACTCACAATAAATGATATAAACGAAGGATCTGTGCACCATATAATATCTTGTGTGGCCGCACAATTAAAATTTACTGCCGTCACTTTGGGTTCTAACTTCTAAGCATAAATAAAGCATGGTAATGCCAATTAAACATGATAACTAGTCTATCCATCCCCCATTTAGAAAGTATGAAGTTACCCACATGAAATTAAGCCCAATGATCTTTAATTTTACGATTAGGTCTCAAAATTACTAAACTAATTATGAAAAAAAATTAAGAAAATTTAAAAAAAATCTAAGGATAAATTTAACATACCAGTAATGAAGTGATGCAAGGAAGAGATTAAGATGATGAACTTGATTGGGATTAAACTATTGTGTTCTTCCCTCTTGTGAATATGCGGAGTGTGAAAAGTGTAAGGAGGGCCTATTTATAGGTTGCCCAAGTTAGGGACAAATTTAATGTAGAGTGCCGCCGCAAAATATTGTGTGTCGTCTGCACTTTTTACCTGGCACCACTTCCATTCAATTAACATCTACGGTCCACACCATATTGAGGCACAATTTCTTGTATGGCCACAGATTTGCCCTTTTCCTGTCAAACAAAGTTCAGAGAGGTTGCATTTTTGGGTCTCCAGTTGTGCAGCCGCACTATGAATTGTACCATCGTAGATTCCTTTTTACTGTGGCTTTCAAGATTGTGCGGCCTGCACAATTAATGTGTCGTCCGCACTTTTTCAACTCTTGGCCCCTTTTTTCTCAGCACAATCCCTGCAAAGCACACTCTTTCATGCATCCACTACAAAAACAGTTAGAACAAAATAAAACCTATAAAAAGAAGAAAAAAAAAAGAAAAAAATAGACACATGGGTTGCCTCCCAAGAAGCGCCTGATTTAATGTTGCGGCACGACGCCAATTACCAATCACTTGATATGAAGAATTGTGATGACGTTGCCATCATCAAATTTTCCAAGATAGTGCTTCACCAAATGCCCATTGACTCTAAACATCTCGTCATTTTTATTTTTCAAGTCCAAAGTACCAAAGGGGGTTACATTCAAACCTCAGATGGGCCACTCCATTTACTTCAATTTGCCCGGAAACATCCGCAACTCAGAGTTGAATAAGAACACAAGATCACCTTTTTTGAACTCCTTTTTTAGAATGTACTTGTAATGGAGGTAGTTCATCTTCTCCATGTATTGGGACAAGCTTGTTTAGGCATGGTACCGGAATTCATCTAGCTCATTCAATTGCGTCACCCTTAAGTTTGTGGTGACATCCCACTCAAGCATTTCCATTTGTTCCTCCTGTGGCACACATCTTTAAATTAAACCATCAGTACAAACTTGGAATAGGTACAGTTCATCCCAATAATGGTCAAGGCATTCTCCTTTGAACTTCCTCCTTTGGTTTGAAGAGAACTCATTTGGTAAAATGCCACTCACAAGATAATTTGCTAAGTCAGGCGGAACATGGCATCTCGGTCATTGAAATGGCTAAAATTTACTCGTCGGGGAAGGAATCATTGATCTCAAGGCCTTCACGTGGCCTCCCCTCCTCCTCCAATCGAGACAAGTAGTCCGCCACTTGATTTTTATTGCCTTTGCGGTATTGGATCTCTAGATCAAACTGTTGCAATAAAAACACCCACAGCATTAACCTCACCTTTGATTCCGTATTTCTCATTAAGTATCGGAGCACAGCATGATTGATGTAGACAACCACCTTTGTACCTATCAAGTACGGCCAGAAATTCTCCATACCGAAGACAATACAAAGAGCTCCTTTTCCGTCACCGTGTAGTTGACTTGGGCATCGTTCATGGTCTTGCTAGCATTGCATACTAGATGGAAGATTTTGTTGATACATTTCCCAAAATCTTCTCCGACTACCACATCACTTCCATCTTATATGAGCTCAAAAGGCAAGCTCAGACCCGGTGCAGTGATAATAGGAGTAGTTGTCAATTTGAACTTGAGCAATTCAAATGCCTTCATGTAATCCTCAATAAAATTAAATTTGGCATTCTTCTCCAAAAGCTTACACAAAGGGCTCACCACTTTGGAAAAATCCTTGATAAAATGGTGAGAGAACCCAGCATGTCCCATGAAACTCCTCACTTTTTCACGGATGTAGGGGGAGGAAGCTTAGAAATCACCTCTATTTTGGCCTTGTTGACCTCAATACCGTTCTTTGAAATTTTTTGGCCAAGGACAACGCCTTCCTCGGCCATAAAGTGACACTTCTCCCAATTCAATACCAAGTTCGTTTCTTCATATCTTGCCAAGACCTTATCAAAGTTTTTCAACAAATCATCAAAACAATTCCCTATCATGAAAAAATTATCCATGAAGAACTCAAGAAAATATTCCACCATGTCGGTGAAGATAGCCATCATACACCGTTAAAAAGTCATCGGTGCATTGCATAACCTAAATACAATCCGCGAGAATGCGAAAGTATCACAGGGACAAGTGAAAGTAGTATTTTCTTGATCCTCCAGAGAAATAAGAATTTTTTTTGTAGCTAGAATACCGACTCAGGAAACAATACAAAGCACAGCCGGCCAACCTATCAAGCATTTGATCAAGAAAAGAAAGCGGGAAATGACCTTTTCTTGTGACTTTGTTGAGCTTGCGATAGTCCATACACAGTCTCCTCTTGGTCACTATTTTTATATGTTTTATTAACTTGCTCTAATCATTGGTAACCACAATCATGCCCCATTTCTTTGGGATTCAGTGCATCGAAGAAGTTCATGAACTATCAGAAATGGGGTAAACAACCCCTGCATCCAACCACTTTATGATCTCCTTTCTTACCACCTCTTTCTTCTTCATTTAGTCTCCTTTAGTTTTCAATAGAGGGTTTGGCTTCCTCCTGCAAAATAATGTTGCGCATGCAAAAAGGCAGGGCTTATGCCCTAAATATCCACTAATGTCCATCCTATAGTTTTCTTCCTCTTTTATTGCACTGTCAATGTGGACTCTACCTACATGTTAGTAAGACAAGAGGAAAGAATTATTGGAAAATTTGAACTAGGGCCTAAGATCTCATACTTGAGGTGTGGAGGTATCAGCTTCAACCCAACACTGGAGGTTCCTTGATTGAGGGCTTTGTAGGAGAAGTCTTTCTATTTTCAAGATCCAATGAGAGTTTCCTAGGCTCATAAGAATAAGAGCCCATTCCATTTATAGCATTCATGCACTCCACTCGTCCCTCATCCTCATTTATATCAAGATTCAACAAAATTGCCTCTAGGGGATCCTCCACATTGATCATTGCACTAGTATCATCAATTATTACTGCTGTGACAAGGTCAACAAAAAAGCATACCTTAGAACTGTTGGGCTGCTTTATTGACTTCCATACATAAAAGACCACTTTCTCATTACCCACCCAGAAGGTGAATTCCCTTGCTTTGACATCAACTAAGGCCTTCTAGTAGCCAGGAAAGGTGTTCCCAATATAATTGGAACCATATAATCTACCTCACAATCAAAGATCATAAAATTAGCTAGCAAGATAAATTGTCTACCTAGACAAGAACATCATTAATAATACCCAATGGTCTCTTTATAGTTGAATTTGCCATTTGCAATCTCATGGAAGTCGGCCCCAGTTTCCCATTACCCAAAGTCTTGAAAATTGAGTAGTGCATCAAGATAATACTTGCCCCTAAATTACATAGAGCTTTAGCAAAGTTCGAACTCCTAATGGTGCAAGGAATGGTTAAAGAACCGGGATATTCTAGCTTCAGGGCCATTGAGTGCACTATCGTACTAAGTTGGTGGGTCATCTTGATAGTTTCGAAATCCATGGATCTTTTCTTTGTCACCAAGTACTTCAAGAATTTAGCATAGCCTGGAATTTCTTCTAAAGCTTCCACCAAAGGAACATTAATGGATAAGCTCTTCATCATGTCAATAAACTTTTAAAATTGATTCTCATTTTTTTGTTTCGCAGGCATTTGATGATAAGGTGGAGGTGGCCTTGGAAAATAAGCCTCGGATTTAGGCACAACCATTTTTGGCATGTCTATTATGTGTTTCTTGGACGGGTTCACTTCATTCTGAGTATCCCCCTCAGCATCATAAATATCAATCCTCACTTCCTCATTCATGTTCTCATCAATCACATTTTCAACCACCAAAGGAATCTAATCTTCTTGCAACTCAACTTCATCACCCACAATTTCTTTTCGATTAAAGCCATTCACATCACCGCCTCGTCTATTTCTTGTAATTACCACCATACATGATTGTTGTCACCCTTTGACTTCACTACCATATCACTGGTAGAACCCCCTTAGGGCGACTGTTCAATGATTGTGAGAATTGGCCTAACTGAACCTCGAAGTTTCTGATTGAAGTATTGTGGGAAGCCAACTGAGCATCAAAGTCCGCATTTTACTTCATCATGTGTTCAAACATCATTTAAATTCTCCACATTTAATTGTTGGAAGAATTAGGACCTTGGGATGTAAAATGGGGGTGGATTATTCGGTTGTTCATATATTAGGGGCCTTTGAAAGCCTTGTCCCCTATTTACTTGATTGCCATTGTTCCAACCACCCTAATTATTGTTACCACCCTAGTTGTTGTTGTTTCTATTAAAATTACCTAATTATTCTGATTATTATTCCAATTGCCCCAATTGGAATTTTGGTTTTTGTTTCCCCAATTACTATTCCCTTGTTGTTGTTGATTATGCCAATTGCCTCACGATCTCTATTGTTGTTGGTTAGAAGAATTCCCATTTGGTTCTGATAAGTTTTCATATATTGCACATATCCATTCTGCCCATTGTAACTATCATCTGGAATCCACCACAATCATTGTCAAATTGATCCAAACTCCGTTTGTTCTACTGAACACTTTTGTCTTCTTTTGTTCACTAGCATGTTAGAACCCTCTATGGCATTTACTTGGCATTGATTTTGAACCTGCTGCAGCTGTGCCTTTACTAGCTGGTTTATTGTTGTTGTCAACTCTGCTATAGCCTCCCCATGATCATATAGATGGTAAAGTAGAACAAGGGCCAAGGATTTCATTTCTGATATGTGGAGAAAAATGACTTTAACTCCTAAGTTGAAGGCTCCTCCATTGAGGGCTTTGTTGGAGGAGTCTTCCGGTTTTCAAGATCCAAGGATAATTTGCAAGGTTCATAAGTGTACGACCTTATTCCTTGCAATGTATTCACACATTCCAAAAGCCAACTTTCTCTTCATCATCATCAAGGTTAAGCAAAATAGCCTCCAAAGTATCTTCAATATCCAATACGGCACTAGCATCATTAATAATACATCGGTCACCAAGTCTACAAACGAACAACTTCATTTCTATTCGATTGCCTCATAGATTTGCACACATGAAAGACCACCTTTTCATCACTCATCCGAAAGGTGAGCTCACCAGCTTCCACACCAACAAGGGCCTTCCCTATAGCAAGGAAAGGTCTAACCAAAATAATAGGCACCTCATAGTCAACTTCAAAATCGAGAATTACAAAGTCCTCCGGGAGGATGAACTTATCAACACAAATGAACACATCATCACTAATACCTAATGGTCTCTTCATAGTACGATCCACCATTTATAACCTCATAGATGTGGGTCTTGGTTTCCCAATTTCAAAAGTTTTGACCACCGAATTGGGCATCAAGTTGATATTATCCCCCAGATCACAAAGAGCTTTGACATTGTGAAAGTGCCTGGATCTTCCAATTTAGGATCCATTGAGTGCACAATTGCACTCACTTGATGTCTCATCTATATAGTCTCACGGTTCATAGACCTTTTCTTTATCACCAAGTCCTTCATGAACTTTGCATAACCCGGCATTTTCTCCAAGTCCTCAAGTATTGGCACATTAATGGACAAATTCTTCATCATGTCAATGAACTTTTTGAATTGGTTTTCGCCATTTTGCTTGGCAAGCCTTTGAGGTTATGGAGGAGGAGGCCTTGGCATTGGTGCCTTAGCCTTTGGCACTACTGGTTCCGGTATGTCAACAATGTGCTCCTTAGACAGGTTCACTTCTTCTTGAGTCTCCTCCACATTCTCGTCAATATCGATTCTCACCTCATCATTTTATTTCACTTTATTTCTTGGCATCTTATCTTCTTACACTAATTGCTCATCATCCACAATTTTCTTTTGACTTGAGGTGGTTTCATCCCCACCTTTTCCACTCCTTATAGTAATGTACATGGCATGTACCGTTTTTTTCCCACCCTTTGTGTTTACCATCGTATATCACTTAGTATTGCCCCCTCAGGACGAGTGTTCAACTCTTACGAGATTTGGCCTAATTGAAATTCCAAATTATTAATTGAAGTGTTGTGACAGACTAGTTGAGCATCATAGTTGGCGTTCTTCTCCATCATTTGTTTAACCATGTTTAGGGAGGTAGGCTGCTCGACTATTGAAACATCAGGGGACTTTGAGAACTCGACCCCTGGTTGTTGTTGTTCTACCCTCCTTGGTTGTGTTATTACCAGCTGGCTTTATTATTTCCACTCCAATTTCCTTGATGATTTTGACCATTTCAGTTTTCTTGATTGCTTTGATTGTTCCAATTCCTTAGGTTGTTACCATCGTTTCAGTTACTTTGGTTGTTTGAATTCTAACTCTCTGGATTTCCTTGTGGTCGTCATTGTTTATTATTTGGGCCTTGATTGTTTTTTCTTTTCCCTTGGAAGTTGTTCACATATTGTAACTCCTTTTCTTGCTCATTATATTTTCCATATTGATCAAATCCACTATCATCTCGTACATAATTTTCAACACGGTTTTGCACTTGACAACCCTGTTGCCTTCTCTTGCTTTTCATCATATTAACTCCCTCCATTGCATTAACTTACTTGGAACCTTGCACTTGTTTAAGTTGAGCTTTGGCTTGTTGATTCATTATGGTGGTCAACTTGGCAATAACTTGCCCATGATCATGTAATTCTTTATGCAAGTGAATCGCATTTGGATCACCTTGAGAAACATTTGCTCTACTTTGCCATGCCAATGAAGTATTCGCCATTTCATCTGAGATCTCACAAGCTTTCACATATGGCGTAGTCATGAAATTTCCACCAGCAAGTTGGTTGACCACGCATTGATTGGTAGTGTTGATCCCCCTATAGAAAGTTTGTTGAATCATAGGCTCCATTATGTCATTATTGGGACACTCTTTGACCATTGTTCGGTAACGTCCCATATCTTATGCAAAGGCTCGGTGAGTTCTTGTTTGGAAGCTATAATCTCATCCATAAGAATTTCCATATGCCCGGGAGAAAAGAACACGGAAATAAATTTCTTGGCCAATTCATCCCATGCATGGGTAGCATGATTTGGCAACCTCTCTAACCAATCCAAGGCCTTCCCCCGTAGAGAGAAAGGGAATAGCCTCAACCATAAAGCATCCTCAGAGACATTTATCTATTTACTCCCCTAGAAAGTGTCAAAAACCCTTTCAAGTGCTTGTATGAATTCTAACTCGGAGCCCCGGTGAAGAATCTCCGTTGTTCTAATAGTGTAAGCATAACATTTGTGATTTGAAAGTTTCTCGCCATAATGTGGGCTGAGACTATGGCAGTTGCATACTCTTCATCCGACAACACGTGATGTACAACCTCTCTTGGTGGAGGTAGGGGTGGAACGGGGACGTTTTCTTAAGGCGGTCAGCATCGTCTACGTGCTTGAGGTTCAAGAGGAACCTCTTCAACTTGGTCATCATCCCCGTCATCCCACATTGGCAAGTTTCCAAGAGGATCATTGTTGTTGGGAGCTTTGTATCACCTATAATTGTTTCACAAAGAGATTAGTAACACGCAGGGAAAGGAAGACAAATCACACATGTCACACTTCTTTTTTCCTACACCCCGCGAAGGGATGTATATAAGGGAGTTTTTTCTAATTTAAAGTGACAATTGAAATAAGATTATTTTATTAAAAATTTCAGAGTCCCCACTTGGGATAGTTAATGGTGTCCCAAGTCACCAGTTTCGTATCTCGAATCGAGGAAAGATTGACTCTATTTTACAATCCCTGAACCAGAAATTTGGATAAGGAATTAGGTTAACCCGTGAGAAGGTGTAAGGCATTCCCGAGTTCCGTGGTTCTATGATGGTCGCTCAACTGTTATAATTGGCATAATTATCTGATTTTAGAGCATTTTTGAACCTATGTGCATTTTTTAAACTTTAGACCACTTTTATTCGATTTTAAGAAGAATTCAACATCACATAAAATACGTTTTGAACTGCATCACATAAATGCACCCGCAGTCCACAACACATTTTATATAACATTGTTAGGATTTGGATTTGGGTCACATAAATGGGCATCCAAGTTTAGGAAGGTAAGTTATTAAAATAACGCGCCTAAAGCAACTACGCGTTTCAACTTTGTGAGGGCCATAAAAATTCGTTAAATGGCACACCTCGATTTCTAAGGATCAAAACCAGACTAATTAAATGAGGGCCGTGCAATTATCATTTTTGTTTGGCATAGCTCGCCTCAGTTCTAATTTTTAAAAGAAAAATCAAGCTTAATGTTTAAGGGCCACAAATTATTTGTGTTATCTAATACGGCTCACCTCCGCTCTACTCCTAAAAACTCAATTAATTAATGAAGTGCGGTTGAAGGAATTATAATTGCTCTAAACTACAACCTGTATTAAACAAACTAAACAAGCGGGTTAACAATAAGCGAGATTCAGTTGATTCTAAGTCCTGAGATGGAAATGAAGCTCCAAAACCCATCAGGATTATAAGGCCCTAGGGAACCACATCTTTATCAACAATCTGTTTAAAAACCTCTCTACTTAAATCAACTAACCCAGTCTAAGTATACTCATTCAGAATCACATTCCAGGAAACCACAATTTTTAGGCATCTCACTAACAACATACTAGCTAAATACCACCTAAGACAATACAATTGAAGCAAATTAGTGGATACATGAACGAAATCCATAACCCCAACTTTCAATGCCAACCCATCAAGCATAAAAATCTTCCTACAAAATTATGTAATTAATACACCTTATAGTGTAATTTCAAGACAAGCTTGCCAAGCTCAAATTCAAGAAAATAAAACACACTTTAACAAAATGCTTCACTTAAACACAATACAGTGCCGACACTTCCCTTCACACAGGTTTCGCAAGAAACAGACGTTCAGCTCCAAATTCAATCAACAAGAATAGGTCAACCACATATATAAATTAAAACCATGAGAGTAACATCGCAGAACTGAACAATAACTAAAACTGAGGCATCGAACCATCATGTAAGCAACGAAATAAAACAAAGAAAGAAGAAACTGAATAACGAAATTTTCAGAGAGACAAAGAAAAAATTATTACACATTTCAACCTAATAGAGCACCTATTGTTATAGCATTTCGAATTGCAAATTCATACCTGAAACGCGAATAAAAATTAAAATAAAAAAGAAACACGAACACAGACCAAATTGCTACCGAAACTTTAGCAACTGAACCTCGCTTGAAATCGGAAAAGGTTTGACCCCGCTTTTGGATCCTCCAGATCTGTTCTCACTATGGTTCACTCGACTTTTCTGGATTGAAATTCCATACCTCTGTTTGTGTGTGTGTGCGCGCACATTCAAAAACGAAGAAGAAGCAAAATCAGATGAGGGCTTCTGGGTTGTATCTCTCTGAAGAAGAAGATCGAAACAGTAAGGTGGTCGTTACTGGTCAAAGAAGGAGCTGAGGGTGGGTGAACTTAAGAAGATGATTACTGGGGGATGGGGTCGTTTTTTTGGGTTCTTACAGTTGTTGAAGCTTAGAGAATTGCTGAAGCTTTCTTCACATTTTTGTGAATAAGAAGAGAAACCGGTGGAGGAAGGGGGTCCTTTTGTGTTAGAGGGTGGCGGGGTGCAGAGAAGATGGGAAAATCAGGGGAGGGGTCTGTGTGTTGTGCACTCCTCTTCTCATTTCTTTTAGTGTACATCTATAGGTCTAGGTTTTCTTCATTAAGATAAGTGTAAAGGGAATGTGCTATGATTGTGTGGGTTTGGTACAGAAATTGTGGTTTAGGCGGGTTCTGGTTTTAAAAATGGTTCAATTTCTTAAATTAAAATTCCACTGCAATTAAATCATTATTCTTTTTTTTTGTTTTTCTTTAATTAAAATTCTAGAAATTAAAAATTCTAAATTAATCTATTCTTTTAGAAATTAAAATTCTTTATTTATTTTTAACATTGAAACAACTAATTAACTTTAAACTAAGGAAAAATGCTAATTTTAAAGACTAAAAGATAAATATGTAAAAATAACAATTTTTAGGATTTTTCTATGAATTAAAAATGTTAAAACGCATGAAATGCATATAAACAAATAAAAATTCCTAAAACTAATAAAATTATTTTTGGTCTATTTTTTAGAAGTTGTTCTCATGTAGGGCAAAAATTATATGCTCACAACTGCCCCTCTTTGTTCAGAAACCCGAAGGATTTTCGTGCAAAGATAAAGAGAGCGGATATAAGCAATTTTTTTTGCATTTGAATACTCCGTAGGAAGCATTTTTGAAAGATTTGACCAAACCTTGCTTCCGAGGTTGCCTACATATCCTTGGCTATAAAGGAATCATGTTAGTGTAGTTCAGAAATGAGCGAGATGATGGAGTATGCCAAGGTGGCGACCCAGTCGAGGTGCTGTCCCGCCGAGGTTCTGGTTAGTGGTCCTATTATTACATCAAAATCAAAAGAATGAAAATGACTAGCTAAACATGTCAACTACAAGTTTCAAGATTCATATCTATAAGTCTTCTGAAGCTTGATCTCGAGTCTTGAGTGGTTCTTCATTCAGACTCTAGATTTCAACCTTGACGCTTGTTAGTAGCAGGTGCTAGCTTGTTCTTCTTCAGCTTTTCTAATTATGGTCGGACATGTAGTGATTGCAACCTCAACCATTCCTTGAGAAGCTCATATCTTTAATCAGCTTTTGAATTTGGATTAACTTCTTGTCTTTCTCTTTTTCTTAGTTGTCACTAACTTCTGTTGAGCACCTCGGACTGTTGACTAGCATTCTTGCCGCGAGCTTTTTTTGTTGCTGGCTTGAATTGCATTCTGAAGTGAATTTTCTTATTCTCCAGATGGGTGCCTGATTGCCAAACTTGAACTGTATTCCCTTGTTCTCCAGGTGGGTGCCAGATTGCCAAAACTTGAGTTATATTCCCTTTTTTTTCCAGGTGGGCGCTTGATTGCCAAAACTTGAATTACATTCCCTTGTTCTCCAGGTAAGCGCCTGATTGCCAAAACTTATACTGTATTCCCTTGTTTTTCAGGTGGGTTCCTAATTGCCAAAACTTGAACTGTATTCCTTTGTTCTCCAGGTGGGCGCTTGATTGCCAAAACTTTAATTGTATTCCGTTGTTCTACAGGTGGGTGCCTGATTGCCAATGTTCAAATGTATTCCATAGTTCTCTAGATAGGTGCCTGATTGCCAAAACTTAAACTCTATTCCCTCGTTCTCCAGGTGGGCGCCTAATTGCCAAAACTTGAGCTATATTTCCTTGTTCTCAAGGTGGGCGCTTGATAGCCTAAAATTGAACTGTATTCCCTTATTTTCCAGGTGGGCGCCTGATTTCCAAAACTTGAACTATATTCCCTTGTTCTCGAGGGGTCGCCTGATTGCCAAAATTTGAGCTGTATTCCCTTGTTCTCTGGGTGGGTGCCTGATTGCCAAAACTTGACTATATTCCCTTGTTCTCCAGGGGGCGCCTGATTGCCAAAACTTGAGCTATATTCCCTTGTTCCTGGGTGGGTATCTGATTTCAAAAACTTGAACTGTATTCCCTTGTTCTCCAGGTGGGTGCTTGATTGCTAAAACTTGAACTGTGTTCCTTTGTTCTCCAGGTGGGTGTCTAATTGCCAAAACTTGAACTGTATTCCCTTGTTCTCCAAGCGGGCGCCTGATTGCTAAAACTTAAACTGTATTCCATTTTTCTGCAGGTGGGCACCCGATTGCCGTAACTTGAACTATATTACCTTGTTCTCCAGGTGGGTTCCTCATTGCCAAAACTTGTACTATATTCCTTTGTTCTCTAGGTGAGCTCCTGATTGCCCAAATTTGAATTGTATTACTTTGTTCTCCAGGTGGGCGCCTGAGTGCCAAAAACTTGAAATGTATTCCCTTGTTCTCCAGGTGGGTGCCTGATTGCCAAAAACTTGATATGTATTCCCTTGTTCTCCAGGTGGGAGCCTGATTGCCAAAAGCTTGAACAGTATTCCCTTGTTCTCCTGGTGGGCACTTCATTGCCAAAAACTTGAACTATATTCCCTTGTTCTCCAGTTTGGCGCCTGATTTCCAAAACTTGAACTGTATTCCTTTGTTCTCCATGTGGGTGCCTGATTGCAAAAACTTGAACAGTATTCCGTTGTTCTCCAGGTGGGAGCCCGATTTTCAAAACTTGAATTATATTCCCTTGTTCTTTAGGTAGGTGCCTGATTGCTAAAATTTGAATTGTATTCCCTTGTTCTCCGGATGGGCTCCTGATTGCCAAAACTTGAATTGTATTCCCTTGTTCTCCAGGTGGGCTCCTGATTGCCAAAACTTGAACTGTATTCCCTTGTTCTCAAGGTGGGTGCCTGATTGCCGAAACTTGAACTATATTCCCTTTTTCTCCAGGTGGGCGCCTCATTGCAAAAACTTGAATATCATTCCCTTGTTCTCCAGGTGGGTTCCTAATAATCAAAACTTGAATTGTATTCCCTTGTTCTGTAGGTGGGTCTCTGATTGCCAAAACTTGAACTGTGTTCCCTCCTTCTCCAGATGGGTGCCTGATTACCAAACTTGAATCGTATTCCCTTATTTTTCAGGTTGGTTCCTGATTACCAAACTTGAATCGTATTCCTTTGTTCTCTTTGTGGGTGCTTGATTTCAAAATATAGACAAAACAAAGGAAATTTTCTGCCCCAGTTTGGTAGCTGAGTACATATGTGAGTGTTAAATTGAATAATGTTACCAAATATTCTAAGAATTTGAAAGTTAGATCCCATTATCTAGGAGGGTCCTGACAACTCTTAGTTAAATGACACTTTTGAAAGCTAAATTATGTTTTCTTAAGGTATGACTTCCACTAAGTCTTGTTATCTAAGAGGGTCTTAAAACTACCGCGCATTATCTAGGAGAGTCCTGACAACTCTTAATTGAACGACAGTTTTAAATCTAAGTTATATCTTCTGGAGCTATTACTTTTAATATATCTTGTTATCAAAGAAAATATTAAGGCTACGTCCCATTATTTAGGAGGGTCCTGACAAATCTTAACTAACGATAATTTTAACACTAAGCTATATCTTCTAAAACTACAACTTTCACTACATCTTGTTATCTAAGAAAATATTAATGCTACGTCTCATTATCCAGGAGGGTCTTAACAACTCTTAACTAACGACAATTTTAACACTAAGATATATCTTCTAAAGGAAAAACTTTAACTACATCTTGTTATCTAAGCAGACCTTAAAACTATATCCCACTATCCAATAGGGTCCTGAAAATCAAAATCAAACCTTATCTTAAGAGTGATAACTTATAAGGCTGAATTATAATTTCCTACAGCGGAGCTTACGCTAAATCCTGTGATCTAACAGAAATCTTAAAGCTAGGTCCCATTATTCAGGAGGCTCCTGACAACTCCTAATTGAATCCTATCTCAAGTGTGCAAACTTTGAAACCAACTTATCTTCCTTTGGGGCTCATTTATGCTAGATTAGACTACTCGTGATTGTTTTGAATTTTAAACTAGGTCCCATTATTCAGGAGGGTCGTGAAAGCTATTACATAAATGACAACTTTAAAACTGAATTATATCTTCTAAAGGTATTACTTCCACTATATATTGTTATCTAAGAAAGTATTAAAGCTACATCTCATTATCCAGGCGAGTCCTGACAATCCAAACTAAAATTTCATTCTAAGAGTGACAATTCTTTGCGGCTGGATTATACTATCCTACAACAGAACTTATGCTAAATATTGTTATCTAATAGAAAGCCTAAAGATAAGTCCCATTATTCAGGAGGGTCCTGAAAGCTCCTGACTGAATCCTATCTTAAACATGCAAACTTTGAAACTAACTTATATTCATTTGCGGTACATTTATGCTAACTCATACTGCTCATGATTGTTTTAAATTTTAAACTAGGTCCCATTTTACAGGAGGGTCCTGAAAATAAAAAATCAAGTCATATCTTAAGAATGACGATTTTATGGCTGAATTATACTACCCTACAATAGAACTCTTATGGCTGAATTATACTTCCCTGCAACTGATATTACACTACATCTTGTTATCTTATAGAAATATTAAGGCTAGGTCCCATTAGGGTCCTGAAACATCGAATTGAATCCTATCCTAAACTGAAAACTTTGAAGCCAACTCATATTTCCTTGGGGTAAGACATATGCTAGATCTTGTTACTCATGAATGTTTTGAATTTTAAACTAGGTCCCATTTTCTAAGAGGGTCCAGAAAACTTCTAATTAAATCCTATCATACGAATGAAAACTTCAAAACCAACTTATATGCCTTTGGGGAGGGTACATTTATGCTAGATTATGCTACTCATTTTTAAAACTAGGTCCCATTTTCTAGGAGGGTCCTGAAAACTGCAAATTAAATCCCATTATTCAGGCGAGTCCTGAAAATTTACTGTCAAACCTGTTTGGTTCCTGCTTTTCCTTACGGAGGGTACCTCCGAAACAATCGAAATTTCCGCCCCTGTTTCAATCAAAGAAAATTCTTGTCAGTTTAAAATGTGGTGGTTGGTTTGTGGTCTTGACTTTAAGGGCTATTGCTCATTCACATCCCATGATAGCTTTGATTTCCATTCGACAGACCTTGCATGTTTATTGACTAACCACTTTCTCTGTCGCCCTTATCATAGAAAATACCTCTTCTCTATTCAGACCCAATATCCTTCATCTGTTGCATTGCTCATGAACTGACATTTACCTAACCTTTGTGTCTCACATAAATCCCAAAGCACATCAATTGCCACCCACCATGTGTGTATGCTGTCCTTTCTTGATTTAAACTACTGACCCTGGCCTTGAGGTCTACTGCTCCCTCACTTGCCATAATAACTTTGATTTCTGCATGGAAGACCTCACTTGCCACTAGTTAACCACTTTTTGTCAATCTTACCACAGAAAATGCCCTTGATCCGTTCACCTAATATCCTCTATCTGTTGCATTTTCTGTGAATTGATATGTACTAAACCTTGTAGTTCACAAGGTTCCCAAAGCATGTTGATTGTTACCAACTCAGTGCGCTGCTTGTTCTTTTTTGACTTATGACACTTTGATGTGCTAGCCAGATCCTGTTTTGTGCAATTGGAAAGCTGGTGGCAGATTTTATAGTCATTTCTCACTTATTTTGACCCAACAGATTCAGGAAGAGAAAGTAAACAAAATAAAAGAGACAACATAAAGGACGATGGAAAGATATGATTCCTAACGGAAAAAAACTGCAAAGTAAAAACCTATCAAAGATGGATACTAACTCTAATGGCCATGACATTCACCTGCGGCCTTTTCTGTCAAGCAAGTCTAATGTTCAACTCTTGTTATACCCCCTAAACCGCAAAACTGGGCTTCAATGCTCCAATTATCGAATCTGATTCACAATCCTTTCTCGACCCGTGGTTCTCGAAGGGTTTTTACCATCAAGCCTCTCTCATTTTGTTCTTTCTCTCAACGTACAGTTGCCTCAAGGTGCCCGTGAAGGTTTTCACCAATGAGACTCTCTCATTTTTTGATTTCTCTTAGCTCATGTCACCTTCTGTTGCCCGTGAGGGTTTTTACCAATAAAACTTTCTCATTCTTTATATCTCTCAGCTTTCATCACATTATGGTACCCGCGAGAGTGCTCGCCAATAAGGCTCTCTAATTTTTCATTCATCTTGTTTGGACCGGAGTGTTGCCCCTGATATGATTCACCTATATTTATTCGCCTTGGCATCTCTCAAAAGACTGATTACAAGGTCTTTATCTGAACCGTAATGTGAGATTTTTGATGGGGTTAGAAAGAAAGGGTATCAAAGGCTCAAAATAATTCAAATGGGTTCAAAATCACAACTTTCGGAATCAAATCTCTTGCACAACCAGAACTTCTGCTGCAGTTTCTTTGCTTGGGAACTTTTGAATTTTTATTCTGATGGGACCGAACCGTGAGGGTGCCTACGTATCCTTAAAAAGAATCAGGTCGAACGTAGTTCACGTCATAGGAATTACTTTGTTTGTTTTTATTATCTCTATTCTTTTTCTTTTTTCATCTTTCCTTTTTTTTTCTTTTTTTTTCTTTTTGTTTTGTTTTGTTGTTTTTCTTCTCTTTTTCTTTTTTCTTTCTCTTTTCATTCTTTTATTTCTCTTTTTCTTTCTTTCTCTTTTTCTCTTCTTCCTTTACTTATCTTTTGCGCTTGCAATTTTAAACTTTGCTATGGATTCCAAAAGAGGGGTATAAAAGAAAAGAAATAAGGCTCAAAGGGGTAACAAAGGATAAAGTGTTTAGATAGCAGAACAGAATGCCTTCGTCATTCCAATCTTCAAAACATGCCAAGTACAAACAACACAACTAAAAAAACCAAGGAAAACATATGTAACATCTTTTAAGTGTACCAGATCTGATAACTATATACACACGTTCGCCTTCTACATCTGGGGAATACAAAGCCTCATTGGACAACACTCTCACTCTCCTTACCATGAATGACCCCTGTCAAATTGGACAAACTTGCCTTTAGCTTCAACCCGATGTAGCATGATGAATTTTAATAGGGTTTCTTTATGCTCTATTTGCCCCAGTTTCACACAATTCAGTCTTGAAGTGATATCAACATCTCTTTACTTATTTCCCTCAAATGTCCATATCGTCTTCCAAATTGCTTCATGATTAAACTAACTTTTTTTTAAAAACCAGACTGAGAATTACGTGTGCATGTTATGTAACTAGAGTCAACAGGAACATGACTATAAAAGAAAAAGAGAACTAAACAAAAATGACTAGAAATAACATAAGACAGAAAATTGCATTAAACAGATGGTGAAAGGGTTTGAACAATAAAACAAGCAAACTAAACTGGGGTTACAACCCTGGGACAAACCTAGATAAAACTAAACGAGCTACTAAAAAAACTAGGCAAAATAAAAATATAGAAGGGTTTGAGTCACAACACAATATCCGAATTACTACCCTGAAAATAACCCGGTCAACAAAAATGACAACAAAATAAACCACCAAAGCTCCTCTCCGGCTAACCAAGAAATGAAGCATCTTTCCAATTACCAAGCTCTGCATCTTAGCCACTAAGTTCAACATCAACATTGCTATAACTTTCACAAGTCTTCATCTCATTGTCCTTAGCAAAATGCTGTTGGGTCCCTTTAGCCGGCTCGTTCTCATTATCAACTTCCGTAACCAAGGGTAATAGCGCTGAAAGCTTTGCGGCAGGTGGCCCTCCGAGTATCTCAGAATAGTTCTCATATTCCTCTTCCACACAAATCATGTCCTCCATATGCGTCTCATTATGAATAAGCAATGGACTTTGGCTAGTATCTGCTGCATTTGGATTTTACACGGTAATTACACCTACATCAATAAGCTTCTTGATTGCTCCCTTCATATGCCAACACTTCTCTATGTCATGCCCTGGGGCATCTGAGCAATATTCGCACCTTTGAGAAAAATCAAACTTCTTTGGAAGAGGGTTTTGTATTTTTATCTTAATTGGCTTCAACATGTCCAATTTCCTTAGTCTCTGGAACAAACTTGCATATGACTCTCCCAATGGAGTGAAGGTTTTCTTTCTCTGCAACCTCTCATTCTCGAATGCTTGAGTGGGCCGAAAACCTTATCCAGGAGGGTTTTGGTAGGCTCGCGGGGGCAGGGAAGACATTTGTGGACATGGTGTGGGCCATTACTGGCCTCGTGGACGTGGAGCATATTATGGTGCATTGGGGACGGGGTATCGAGAAAGTGATGCATGAGTTTGGGTATTCTGTCGAGAGAAGTAGCAATGGGGAGGATGACAAGGATATCCGCAGGGTCGATATTGAGGCTGAAAGTGTTTAGCAAGAATTCCCATTGGATCCTACAATTGGCAGGGCTCAGCAACATCTTTTCTATTAATGGGAGGACAGTCCCAAGCAACTTGTTTGTTCCGTCTGAGCCAAATGTCCCTAACATTTTCCTTGGGTTTCTTTTTCATCTGAGATAGGGAGGAGCGGTCTGGGACAATGTCTATTTTATACTAAAAGTGTCGCACAAAATCTTGATCCATATCACCCTATGTAGGCCACTTACCAATGTCTTGACGAGTATGCCACTCCAAAGATGCCCCAGTCAGGCTCTCACTAATGTATGCCATCATCACGTCATCTTTCTCTCGAATACTACTAATTTTACTGCAATAAACCTTCAGGTGGGCTACCGGATCTCCACACCCATCATACAAGATAAATTATGGAATTCCAAACCCCGAGGGCAGGCGAACGTTAGGGGACACAGACAATTCTTTGTATGCCATGTTACCCTGGTCTCCCATTCCTTGCTTGTTTTTAAGGACTATTCTATGCCTTTCAGCTTCTGGGTATCTCATCTCGCCTTTCTCTTCCTGTAAACTTTCTAGTTTCTACATGAGGAACATCCCGCGAGCCCTGCTTGTAAGACTTGGGAACCTTGTGGGCAACCTCTGAGGGGCAATATTGGGCATCATGAGCTTTTAGTGGGTGTTCCTTTTCGGGGATAGTGGATGTGACAGGAAGACACTTTTGAGAAAAGACGGTTGGAGGAAGAGAGATGGAGCTACTACGGTGGTTGGGAAAACTGTGATAAGCGGGTGGATTTGGAGAGCATGTAGGATCATCTGGCATTGTGTCCAGGGTTTGGGTAAGGGCAGCATCTAGGAAGCTAGGTGGTGGTAGGGGTGGTGCCTTCCCAGTCATCCAAGCCTGATACATGTACGCTATGTGTTGTCTTAACATTTTAACATCTTCAACCAACCCATTGTCCCGTTTAACCAACTTTCTTCGGGCACCGGTATCAACCAACTGAGTTCTGTTATTGTCTGCCATTGTCTTTTGACTTTATGTTGTAGAAAAGAGCTACCACTTCAAAAACCTTAAACTAACCACCCTTCTGCTTTATAACAAAAGGAACAAAATGAGGTCATCACGTTAGCGTTAGATTATTAAACAATCTAAAATATCATATTGCCTGCAATGCACCTAGTCACAGTTATCGGTTCTAACATGACTTCGAGGGTATGAAGGTCATATGGCATCATCCCAATTTTTTCATTTCAATCCTCTCCTTCCTTTGCTTTTCTAGCACTTCTTGGCTTGCTCACTTTCCTTCCTTTTTTCTCTTTTGATTATCGCTTTTTTCTACCCTCTCATTTCTCGCATCCCATAATTTCACCATCTTTTCTTTTCTGTTTACTTTTTGTTCGTTGTTTCTTTTATGTTTTTTATTAAAAAATTTAATCCGATCGAACCCTACGTAGGTTGCCTACAGATCATGACCCAACATGAATCATATCTTTGCGTAGTTCTGAAAGATCAGAAATAAAGTAAACAAACTAACATGCTTATTCTCTTCTTTTTTTTCTTCTTGTTACCTTAATGACTACTCCTATTAAATAAAAAGAGAAATAAAAAAAGCAAATCCGCTCTTTTTTTTATATTTTTATTACTTTTATTGCTTTTATTACTTTTATTTTTTCTCACACAAACAAGCATATTTAAATTTTCACAGCAGTAGAAGTCATTTCAGCATACAAGACACCGTCAAAATACAAACTAGTACTAGAATGTCTAAAATGCCACCACTGATGAACAACCAAAAGAAAAATACAATCCAACAAATAAACCAATGCATGAGGTATTTAGTATTCCTCATGATCACCGTCTTCTCCTTCCTCCAATTCAGCACCAACTTCCTCGTAATCCTTTTCTAGAGCAGCCAGATCTTCACATGCTTCATTGAACTCACTTTCTTCCATTCCCTCACCAACATACCAGTCGACAAATGCACTTTTAACATACATGAGATCAAATTCGTGGTCAATGCGTGAGAACATCTCAGAAACATCATCATTGTTACTGAACATGCAGACAGCTCGTGGCACCTTGGCCAGATCAACCCGGGGTACTACTGTTGGAGGCTAGTAGTTGATTCCACATTTTAAGCCAGTTGGCCACCCATAAACAAACTGAATAGTCCTCTTCGTTTTAATAGTAGCCACAACAACGTTGACATCATTAGGAACAACATCACTACGGAACATAAGGCATCAAGCCATGTACTTGCCATGATGAGGATCACACTTATCCGTCCTGGAAGATGGCTCAAAAGCACCGTTGGTGATCTCTGCAACTGAAAGCTGCTCATGATAGGCCTTCTCGGCTGAAAAAACAGGAGCATAGGAGAAAAGCATCAAATGAATCATGGGGTAGAAACAAGGTTGGTCTGGAATTCACTCACATCGGAGTTTGGTGCCCGATCAAACCTCAATGAAGCAGTCAAGAAAGAAATGACATGTGAACTAGGTCGGTTCAGATTGGTGTATGCGGGTCGCACAATGTCCAATGAGTGTCTATAAATGTCATAAATGGCCTTACTGTCAAAAAGAACTGTAACATCAGTGTGCTCAAGAAGGGAGTGGGTTGACAGGACATTGTTGTAAGGTTCCACCACCAACAGCATTGAAAACCAGAAAACCTTGAAGACCAGTACAGTTGTCTGCAAGCTTCCTGATGCGATCCAACCAGGGAGCAAATATCTCTTTTCCAATTGTACAATGTCCACGGGCAAAGTTGTTGGTTACATCTTCTTGGCCGCTAATAAGTTGCTCAGGGTGAAAGAACTGCCTGATCTACTACCGATACATTTTTCTCCAAAAACCGGTCATTATCATAGTAAGCGTACTTCCAAGTCAACATCATCTAAGCTCGATGTGTGAGCTTTCAAACATAGCATACTTCCAAGGAGTGTTGCGGCAAAGGATCCTCGGTGCTTTTTGCGGTTGGCTTGCCATATTCTTCCCCTTTGAAATTTGTAATTAAAATGAATACTCGTAGAAAAGATTTCAGGCGCCGCCTCTAATGGAAATATAAAATGAAACATTTTTCCAATGCAAAATAGAAAGTACAATAATAACAATAAAACTCGATATTACTATAAAAAACTAATGGTAACTGACGATGTAAAAAGAAAAACAGACTCAAAACATAAAAAAAGAAGAAAATCTTCTTTTAATACACTCCTGAATGAGCGATCCTGACTAGATGTCCTGGGGCTCTGTCATGCTCAAACTTCGATAAATAAATCCACACCTGAATGAGAAAATTAAAATCAAATAGGTTAAAAAGCTAGAATGCTATGTGAGACAATAACCCTTTCTGTTGGAAACACGCAAGACATGATTGAGGCTATTTTGCAAAATGGATTATGTGGCCAAAAGATGGCTAGAAGAGCAAAATTTGGCTAAGACCCCATAAAGCCAAGATCCTATGATTTACTAGGAAGACCGGACCCTATGTGGGTTGCCTATGTATCACACCCCGAAAGACAAGAATCAGGTTTGCGTAGTTCGGGCAAATTGGATACGGGCAAAAATTAAAAAACAACTAATTTTTAGAGAAAACATTTTCTTTTATCTTTTCAAAAAAAAAAAATTATGAAACATGTAAACTCTTTTCCTATTTTGATTTTCCGAAAATGATGAAAAATTGCAAAATGTTTTTGAATTTTTCATATATTTTTTTTTGTCTCTAATTTTTTTAATAAAAATATAACAAAAACATAACTGGACTTTCCTTGCTTTATATTCACATTTCACCCTCTCTTTTTATTTTTTTTCTTCTTCTTTTTCATTGTGTTTTTTTCATTTTTCATTTACCTTCAGCTATCATTGGTCTGCCAAATGACCCTTTCACCCTTTAATAAATGCAACATGTAGCACATAAGATGTATCAGGATGGTCTTTTATTTTTTTGGGTATACCTGTCCTAGACGGACCCAACCCCGGTGTTGAGTCCCTTTGGTCAAGTGAATATGATGCAAATAAACATTCCTACTAGGGACTTGGCATGAGGCTGAGTTATTTTAGGTTCAAAACCTGGGCATTTATTCTAGACATGTGTACCCGAGCAGACAACCTAAGTCGAGGAGGGGGCTACGTACCGGGAACCAAAAGGCCATCCGGCTTAGTAACTTTTCCGAGCCTCTTTCTTATTTCAAGGCATGACACTAACAGAATAGGGAGTCTCAACTAGTGAGCACATCCTCGAAGATGAGAAGAGAAGGGTTTCGTAGCAGTTTATACACAGTTCATATTATATCAAAACGGTAAACATTTGGCACATTAGGCCTAAACATGTAAATAAAATCAGACAATAAATAAAGCTAGATATAAAAATTTCTCTAAGCTCTTATTCTTTAACACTGAACTAGAGATTCTGGGTTCGATCTACAGCATAGTCGCTAGAGCTGTCATTCCTCCTTTTTCCTTCACCCCCGCGAAGGGATGTATATAAGGGAGTTTTTTTCCAATTTAAAGTGACAATGATGACGGGATTATTTTATTAAAAAATTCAGAGCTGTCACTTGGGATAATTAATGGTGTCCCAAGTCACCAGTTTAGAATCCGAATTGAGGAAAGATTGACTATGTTTTACAGTCCGCGAACCAGAAATTCGGGTAAGAAATTCTGTTAATTCGGGAGAAGGTGTTAGACATTCGTGAGTTCCGTGGTTCTAACACGGTCGATCAACTGTTGTAATTGGTATAATTATCTGATTTTAGAGCATTTTTGAACCTATGTGCATTTTTTAAACTTTAGACCACTTTCATTCGATTTTAAAAAGAATTCAACGTCACATAAATGCGTTTTGAACTGCATCACATAAATGCGCCCGCAATCCGCAACACATTTTATATAACATTGTTAGGATTTGGATTTGGGTCACATAAATGCGCACCCGAGTTTAGGAAGGTAAGTTATTAAAATAAAGTACCTAAAGAAACTGCGCGTTTTAACTTTGCGAGGGCCATAAAAATTCGTTAAATGGCACACCTCGATTTCGAAGATTCAAAACTGTGAGCATATGATTTTTACCCGGTCGAAACAAGCTCCTACAGGACTCTTAAAGTTTAGGATTTTTCTTTAAAAAGTTTGGGATTTTAATTTTTAGGATTTAATTGCATGCGCATGTCCATTACTGCGTTTTTAAGATTGATTAGGATTTAATAAATTTGTTTGCAATTGAAAATACAAAAAATATATATACATGTCCGACATTTGAAATTATTTTTATGGTTTAATTTTTTAACTTGGTTTCTTTTTTATTTATGATAATTAGGAATTTACGGTTGTAAGTAAAGTTAGAAATTATTTTTTGTTAATTTAATTGAAAGAAAAAGACAAAAATTGTATATGTGTATATATATACAGCCACTGAGGCTTGTCACAATTGGGCCAAACCTGAGTGGCCCAAACCTGCCTCTCCTAAAACAATACACTACCCAGCCCAATAATCGCCCTAGTCTAGTCCACACCCAACAAGCCAAACCACACCTTTTCAAATAGATAGGAATCATCACACCCGTCAATCTCATCTCATACAACGGCCACGGAACTCCCCCCCCCCCCCCCCCCCCCCATTTTGTTAACTTTTGTCCAAACACCTGTAATACACATCAGAGACCAAACACTCCCCTCCTCGTACCATTGTCTCCATATTGTAAAGTCTCCGTTGACCACCCAACTGCCACCCCTTGACCACCAGCCAACCACCCTACTGTTACCGCCGGAAATCGCCTCACAGTGGCGGCCGGCAACTAAACCTTACCAAATTAACACGTCTCAACTGTCATCACCTCCCCTACCCCGTCCTATGGTTAGCTTCCATCGAACACGCCCCGTACATCTCGAATCTTCAAAAACAGGGGCATCGGAACCACCATCTTCGGCGACCCTGTTCACCCGTCCTTCTTTACAAGAACACTAGGACACCCCCTTCCCCGTCCTGCAACCCACTCCCCTCGAATCTCTTCTCCCTCCCCCCATCATCTCAAATGTTCTCCGAAAGGTCGTCGGAAACCCTATCTCCGGTGACCCTGTCCCAAAGCCTTCCAAATTTACACCCCTAAGGCGCCTCAACTTCCGCGTTCCAACCGTATTGGTCACCCCTCTCGAATCTTCCTGAAACTCCTCGAATTTCAACTCAAAGCTTAACCCTAAAACACAAAACACGCCGGAAAGGTCTCAAACTCCTCCTAGTCAGTCATTGGTCCCTCTTTATGTTGGAACATATGTATATGTTCATATTTATATGTTTTGATAATTGACAAACCGATTTAAATAGAAAATAATATATGCCAAATAAATGTGAGTTATTATTGAATACACTTTAATTGATATTTAACTAAAGTGTATTTATTTATTAGATATGCAAAAGCATACAAGGGGGTAGATAAAGAATTGATATGTAAAGTTACAATGCGCATAGAGGAAGAAAAGGATATGCGACATTATTTTAAGTGGACAAGAATTGGAGTCCAAGAAGTTCAAGACAAGATCAAGAGAAGATATGAAGCAATGAAAATAAATGAAGACCTTTTGTTGAGTCTTATTTATATTGTCTTTATTGTGATCTTGATCCGACTTTAAGTTTGAGTCTTAGCTTCTCTCATAAAATGATTTTACAATGCATATCATAAAATGATTTTACAATATATGCGTATCATAAATGATTTTACTATATAGGCATATCATAATCATTTTTATAATATATGCATATCACAAATGGTTTTACAATATATGCATATCATAAATATTTTTATTGCATTTAAAACAAATTGGTTTTAAATGTTATATAATAAATAGTTTCAATACATTTAAAACAAAATGATTTTAAATGTTTTTATTGATCCGGAATGGTCATTACAATTGTTTTTCATGTTTAAGATATTTATAATATTTAATATCTTCAAACAAAGCTTTGAAAAATATTTTATAACTTATTTTCAATAAGTTAGTTGTTTTAAAAACAGACCATTTCCGCAAGGCAAGATAGTCGAATATCTAATATTGGATAGTCGACTATCCTGATGACTGTTGCCAAGATAGTCGAATATCCATATCAGATAGTTGACTATTCTGATGACCGTTGCCTAGATAGTCGAATATCCTCAAGATAGTCGACTATCTAACAGATTTTCAGAATCTGTCTTTATGACTTTTGCAACGGCTAGGAGTGATTTTGGAGCTATAAATACACCCCAAAATCACTCATTAAACACACAACTTCTGATCAAAACATTCATAAGCTTTCAAATACTTTCAATATCCTTTTTGATCATCTTTATCACATTTTGAGAGCCAATTCTTTGAATTTATTGTTGTGTTCTTGAGCGTACTTGTTTGCTCATATCTACTCTATTAAGAGAGTCTTGTTTAAGTGAGTATTAAGTGTTTTTATACACTTGAAGGGAAGTTTATAATCCCTTGTTGTAAGAAGGAATATTCTATTCCTTCGTGTGAAGTCTTGGAGTGTTGTATCTTCGAGCAAGGTTGTTTGAGACTTGTGTGACTCAAGCTCTCAAGTTGTAACGGTTTGTTCTGCACCCGTAAGCTTAACAGTGAAGTCTTGGGGTGAGGTATCCTCGAGCAAGTGAAGTCTTAAGGTGCGGTATCCTTGAGCAAGTGTAACGGTTTGTTAAGCACCCGTAAGCTTAACGAAGTTAGTGGAAATCTCGAGAGAGTCTCTCGGGGACTGGACTAGCCACGGCTTGTGGTGAACCAGGATACATCGGTGCGTTCGTTCTTATTTATTTACTTATCGCACTTATTTATTTCCTGAAATTTTTAAATTCCGCAAGTTTACGCTAATTTTTTATTATAACGCTATTCACCCCCCCCCCCCCCTCTAGCGTTAAGCGTATTTTCTAACAATTGGTATCAGAGCCTAACTCTCTGAAAGACTTAACAGTTTGAGAGAATCTTTCTATGGCTTCTACTAGTAGTGCTTTTGCAGGAATAGGTGAAGGTCACTCTACCTTTTTGCCTCCAATATTTGATGGAAGCAATTACACATATTGGAAAGATCGGATGAGAATCTTCATCAAATCAAGCAACTTTCGTCTATGGCAAATCATCGAGTATGGTGAGCAAATGACGACTAAAGTTGGGGAAGCCATGGTAAGTAAATACAATACCAAGGCAATCAATATGTTGTATAGCGCTTTGAATCACGAGAACTATCGGAAAATTTCCCACTGCAAAACTGCTAAAGAAATGTGGGATAAGCTTGAGGACACTTATGAAAGTACGCCTCAAGAAGCGGACAGCTCATGTGATGAACCTACCGCCGCATTGTGTCTCGTGGCAAACGAAGAAGAGGTAAGTACATCTAACTCTCACTCGTTTGAAGAATTACAAAATGCCTATGATGAATTGTATGGTGAATTTGTTAATGCTTCCAAAATGATAAAAGATTTGAAGAAACACTTTCTTTGCAGAAAACACTTTCTTTGCAAGAAGCAGATTTTCAGAAAACACTTTCTTTACAAGAAATAGATTTTGAAAAATTGACTAATGAAAATGGTGTTCATAAAAATAAAATTGAAGTTTTAGAAAAGAAAATAAATTTTTGGAAAATGACATTGTTGATTTTAAAAATAAGATCAAGGAATTGAATGAAGCTTCTTCAATTGATAAATGTTCTATTTGCTTATCTTGTGATTCCTTGAAATTAGAGAATTTGGAACTTAGGAACACTCTAGAAAAACGTAGTATAAATGCTCCGAAAATAGTTGAAGAGATTAAGAAGAAAATGCCTAAGAAAAATAAAAGGAGTAAAAAGAATAAGAATCATGTTAGGAAGTATGATGCACCACCTAGAAATAGTTCTAGGATTTGTTCAAGTGAGCCTAGAAATAATCATCTAAGGCAACCTGGAAATAATTTTAGGAATGAGTCTAGAATTAACCATTTTAGACCACCTAGAAACAATACTAGGTTTTTTAATGAGTCTAAAAATAATCTCTTTAGACCATCTAGAAACGATTATAGGGTTTCTGTCAATGAGTCTAGAATTAATAACTTTAGACCACCTAGAAACGATTCTAGGAACTGTGCAAATGAATCTAGAAATAATTATTCTAGACCGCCTAGAAATAACTCTAGGAATTTCAACGCTCCTAGGAATGATGACTTTAGATCACCTAGAACGTATTTGGCACAACCTAGGCATATGCACAACCCGAATGTTGTATGTCACTACTGCAACTGGGTAGGACACATAGCACCCACATGTTTTGCAAAACATAGGGATTTATCTTTTGGCTATGATTATTACTTGCCTAACCCCCAAGGACCTAAAAGTGTTTGGGTACCAAAAACCTATATTTAGGTACTTTTGCAGGTGTGCTTGAAGACTACAATATTGTAGTAGATGCACCAAGCACGAAACCTCATTGCATCAAGGGGGAATTTCGGTTAGTTATCCTTTTTGATAAAAACCGAATTATTGATATGTGCAAGCAACCGATATTAACATATTTGTTGTTAATTTGGTTCTTATATTGTTGAAATGTTTTATGTGCTTAATCGTAATAGTTGATATGTGTTAACAATTGAGATATCCTTGTTAACAATTAATATCAATTATCTTCGTTGATTCATATGTTGAAAATTTGTTGTTAAACAACAATTGGTATCAATTATAAAATGATTGATCCATGTTTTGATAATTATTTTTTATATCAATTATTTTTATTAATTCATGTTTTGATAATCTTCTAAAATAACAATTGGTATCAATTAGAAATTGATCCTTGTTAGTTATTTTTTTGTTAAGAATCTAATTGTTGATAAGTGCTAATAATTAGTATCTTTTTTATAAAAATAACCTTTGAAATGTTTGTGCAACAATTGATATGTATTAACTGTTAGCATATTTTTTTGTCAAAAAAAAACTTTTCACTCTTGTTTTTGATGAATGTTTTTTTGGTCTGAAAAATAATTGATATATTCCTGAAATAAATGATTCATGTTTTTAACAATTGATAAAAGTATTTCTGTTAAAAATCGACTCTTGATGAATATATCTTTTGGTCTGAATAATGGTTGATATATTTTTCAAAATTTGATTTATGGTTTTAATAAAACTGTTGATTTGTTATATATTAACAGTTGACATTTTTTTGGTAATTTGTTTTACTAAAAATAACAAATTAGTATCACTGTTAATAAAATAACATTTGATACATTTGTTATGTTTTCCAACAAATGGTTTTATCATTGTTTTATAACAATTGGTATATCCATGTTTTGTTGGTATGTCTTAATAATTTTTATTGATGATATTATGTTTGGAGCAACTAATAAATTTGTATGCAAGGAGTTTTAAAATTCATGACTAGCAAAATTTGAGATGTCAATGATGGACGAGCTAAATTTCAACTTGAGGTTGCAAGTGAAACAAATAAAAGAGGGAACTGTCATTTGTCAAACTCAATATTGCAATGAGCTGCTAAATCTATTTGAAATAAGCAACACCAAAGCAATGGCCACTTCAATGAATTCATATGACCGTCTTGACAGAAATGTGAAAGGTAAGGAGAGCAATACCAAGAAAAACAAAGGTATGATCGTTTCTTACTTTACGTTATTGCTAGTAGACTTGATATAGTATTTAGCGTTTATTGATATGCTAGATATAAATCATGTCCAATGAAGTAACTAATGCGGTTAAACGTTGATCTAAATGCATACATCTTAGGTTGCACTTATATCTTGAATATTACTGACTTGAGCGTCGGAGACGCGTATCTTCTTTTGCAGGTATCGCCCTAAAGACAGGGGGAACCAAGATAAAGTTTTAATTCAAGTCAATATTATTTTTTGCTTGGCTTGTGAATTTGGAAATGGCATATTTGTTTTGATAAAATTATGTTCATAAAATTATGATACATATTTTTACCAAAAATATAGTTTATTTTTAAATAAATGAATTCCATAAAATGAAAATTATTTTTCCAATATTTTCTGCTTAAACGATTTTTCAAAATCGTCGAAGTTAATCGACTAACTAGAAGTTATTTGAATAACTTGATTATCCAGAAAATCAAGCTATTTCTCCAGATATTCGACTAACCAGAAGTTATTCGAGTATATCTGTTTCCAGATATTCGACTATCCCAGAAGATATTCCAATATAGTTCCCAGATAGTCGACTATCTAATAAGATATTCGACTATCCTCGGTCAAATTTCAAAAATCTGACCGTTTTATAGCCGTTCCAATCAGTCCAAAAATCTGATTTTTGTCATTCAATGCTATGTTTTCTTGAACTCTATAAATAGGAATAGTGTGTACTCTTTGTTTCATACCAAAATCATTCTTGTTCAAGAATTCTCTTCAAAAATTCTATTCCAAATTTCTTCCAAAAGTTCTTCTTGCCTACAAATCTCAATGGCAAATAGAAGTTCTAAACGTTCTCGTGCCGGAAAGAATATCCCTTCTTCTTCAAATCCTCCTCCATCTCTACATTGTTATGATGATGGATCCGTTCTTTGGTTTGAACAAGAAAATGAGCTTCAAAGTTTTATTAGAAACTTTGAAAATTGAGATATTCTTCCACCTCGATTCAACCGCAAGATATCTAGCGGATTCTAATCATTCCAATATACTTCTACAAAGTTCAATCATTGACTTTGTTTATTTGAAGTATGATTTCATTCATCCTCTTTTGATTCAAGCCTTCTATTCGAATCTTAAGAAAGATGAAGATGGAGTTCTCTCTACCAAAGTTAATGGTATTCCTATTCTTCTAAGTGAAGAAAATATTCAAGCTATCACAAATCTTCCTCGTGATGGCCAAGACATCGAACAATTTACCGGTGTCGAAGGAATACTCTATGATGAAAATGTCCTCTTCAACCTTATTGGAATTGGACAATTTGAATTTACTCAAGAGCAAAAGAGAGCTCCTATTAAAGGAATTTTTTCGGAATTTCGTTTGATTCTTTATGTTGTCACTCGGATTCTTAAACCGAGAAAAAGCAATCACACGACAATTGGCCGTGAAGATGCAAAAATCATGCATGCTATTATTTCCAAAGCACGCATAAATTGGTGTAAATTTGTTCTTACACATATGTTTGATTCAATAGGAAGTGACAAACCTCTTCCTTATGCATTACTTATAATGCATCTTCTTGAAGCGTCTCAAGTCAACACCAATGTTGGTATCAAGAAAACTCGTACCAAATATTGGGAAATTCAAGAGACCTCTTTTCATGGCCATAATCAATCACATGATCAAATTCAAAATCCTCCTCCTCCAATTCAAGCTCGTCGTCCTCGTGCTCAACCGGATATGTCTCAAGCCATCTTGGATCAACTTGCCTCTCTATCGACTTCAATTAATCGAATCGATAGTAATGTGTCTCGCACGGAAAGAAATGTGCGTAGGCTTAGTGACGAAATCCACGGATATTTTGACCATGTCAATTATTCGTATTCTCACGTCTATTCCGCAAGTACTTCTAGCGATGACGATGATTTCGACAACGATGAAAGTTCTTGATTTGTATTTTCATTATTTGAATTGTATTTTCATTATTTGAAACGTATTTTCATTTATTGTAATGTATTTTCAATTACTCTTATTGTAATTTTCCTTCTTCATTAATGAAATTATCCTTTCTGTTAATGTCAAAAGGGGGAAGATTAAGGGTATATGCATATTTATCCTTTTTTTCATGCTTTTGGGAAGATAAAGGGTATATTTATTTTCCATGCATTGGGAAAGATAAGGGTATATGCATACTTATTTATTTATTTGTTTTAAATATTTATTACATAAATTGAGGGGGAACTCAATAATAACTTGTCTTATATTTGGCATAGTTTTTTTATAAAGGGTATATGCATATTCCCATGAAGGTTTGCCATTATCAAAAATGGGGAAATTGTTGGAACATATGTATATGTTCATATTTATATGTTTTGATAATTGACAAACCGATTTAAATGGAAAATAATATATGCCAAATAAATGTGAGTTATTATTGAATACACTTTAATTGATATTTAACTAAAGTGTATTTATTTTGTAGATATGCAAAAGCATACATGGGGGTAGATAAAGAATTGATATGCAAAGTTACAATGCGCATAGAGGAAGAAAAGGATATGCGGCATTATTTTAAGTGGACAAGAATTGGAGTCCAAGAAGTTCAAGACAAGATCAAGAGAAGATATGAAGCAATGAAAATAAATGAAGACCTTTTGTTGAGTCTTATTTATATTGTCTTTATTGTGATCTTGATCCGACTTTAAGTTTGAGTCTTGGCTTCTCTTATAAAATGATTTTACAATGCATATCATAAAATGATTTTACAATATATGCATATCTTAAATGATTTTACTATATAGGCATATCATAATCATTTTTACAATATATGCATATCACAAATGGTTTTACAATATATGCATATCATAAATATTTTTATTGCATTTAAAACAAATTGGTTTTAAATGTTATATAATAAATAGTTTCAATACATTTAAAACAAAATGATTTTAAATGTTTTTATTGATCCGGAATGGTCATTACAATTGTTTTTAATGTTTAAGATATTTATAATATTTAATATCTTCAAACAAAGCTTTGAAAAATATTTTATAACTTATTTTCAATAAGTTAGGTGTTTTTAAAAACGGACCATTTCCGCAAGGCAAGATAATCGAATATCTAATATTGGATAGTCGACTATCCTGATGACCGTTGCCAAGATAGGCGAATATCCATATCAGATAGTCGACTATCCTGATGACCGTTGCCTAGATAGTCGAATATCCTCAAGATAGTCGACTATCTAACAGATTTTCAGAATCTGTCTTTATGACTTTTGCAACGGCTAGGAGTGATTTTGGAGCTATAAATACACCCCAAAATCACTCACTAAACACACAACTTACTTTCAATATCATTTTTGATCATCTTTATCACATTTTGAGAGCCAATTCTTTGAATTTATTGTTGTGTTCTTGAGCGTACTTGTTTACTCATATCTACTCTATTAAGAAAGTCTTGTTTAAGTGAGTGTTAAGTGTTTTTATACACTTGAAGGGAAGTTTATAATCCCTTGTTGTAAGAAGGAATATTTTATTCCTTCGTGTGAAGTCTTGGAGTGTTGTATCTTCGAGCAAGGTTGTTTGAGACTTGTGTGACTCAAGCTCTCAAGTTGTAACGGTTTGTTAGGCACCCGTAAGCTTAACAGTGAAGTCTTGAGGTGAGGTATCCTCGAGCAAGTGAAGTCTTAAGGTGCGGTATCCTTGAGCAAGTGTAACGGTTTGTTAAGCACCCGTAAGCTTAACGAAGTTAGTGGAAATCTCGAGAGAGTCTCTCGGGGACTGGACTAGCCACGGGTTGTGGTGAACCAGGATACATCGGTGCGTTCGTTCTTATTTATTTACTTGTCGCACTTATTTATTTCCTGCAATTTTTAAATTCCGCAAGTTTACGCTAATTTTTTATTTTAACGCTATTCACCCCCCTCTAGCGTTAAGCGTATTTTCTAACACTTTACACTAACCATACCACCCATGAGTCTCAAACAACCCCAACCACTGAAAAATTCCAAATCTGAGACCTTGCTGAGGTCTCAGGACCTTGAAAACCTCCCTTGAGCTCTTAAGCTGATTATACACCGTCCTAGGAGGTTTAGAACACTTGTGGAGAAGGTCAAGAGCCATTTGAAATGGTCTAGACGGACAAGAATAAAAAATATAAGTATTTCTGTATATTTTAATTTTTTAGCTGATTAAATTCTTTATTTCTTTTAATGACTGATTAGGTTCAGTAGTTACATGTTTAATAGTTTGAATTTCTTTATTTGATTTTCTTTTGGTTGTTTGTCTTGTTTATCCATAAGTTCATCTGAAAAAGGTTTCAATATTCATATGCTTTGTTTGACACTAGTCTGGAAGTCTTTTTGTCTCTTGAATAATTTCCTGCTAATATCAACTCCTTGATCTTGGAAGCTAGTTAATTCTTCAGTAATGTGATTTATAGGGCTTAATTGACATGTATCTTCTGATTCTATGATTTCTGCTACGCCCCTAAGTATTTGAATGCAATAATGACTTTGGTTATTCAGAATTGATGTTGGTTCAAGTTGATTTGGGGGGTTAAGACCTTTAGTTGTTCATTGCGAGCCTTTACTTGCTTCCTAAGGTGGTTCCTGAACTACATTGTTGTGTGTTTCTCGTTGTTAAGTATTTCTGAAGCATTTTGATTGAGGCATTTCTGAAAACTGAGTGTTGATAAATGCATTCTTTCTTATGGTCCTTTGTTTTGACAATCATGTATAATGTTTGAATATGGAAGGCTACATTAAGGCATTTGATCGAACCTTGAATTTTGGTTGATTAAACCTTCATGAGCATATTATTCTAAGGTTGAAATGTGAACCAAGTTTGATTGAACAAGGTCAATTGTAACGACACTAGGGTCAAGGAATTGACTAAGGTCAAATTTCTGGGGAGGGTAACTTAGGAAAGGAAGTGAGGGTATAAGAGGGATTTGAACATTTTAAAAACCTGGTAGTAATCCCTTAAAACTTTCTAGAAAGGACTAAAACATAATTCTTGCCAAAAACATGATGTACAAGTTAGGAATTGGAGGACTACTTAGGCAAAATGAAATTTGAGTTAAGGACTAAAAAGAATACAAGGCTAAAATCTGATGCCCTAAAAGCTTTACTATAAAATGAATCAGTTGGGCATTGAAAAAGGATCCGGAACCTTTCTCTTAAATACTAGAGCTGAAATAAGTATTCCACATCTTAAAATACTATTAGTATTGTTTTGAATCATTTTCTGAAGATTGAATTCTCTAAACACTTTGTTGTAAGTCCTAGGTGCACTGTGTATTTGGCTGTTGATTGCTTAGCTGGTCTCTTCTATATACTCATAGGCTTGTTTCTTCTGCTGCATTACAGTAACACTCAATATTTATATATATATGCAGTTCAAGTGAAATATATTCCCAAGATCTCAGTTGTCATTTACATTTTTGAATTATTTCCCCCCATTTTCCCCTATTTAGTTTGTATATATGTGTAACAACAAAGTGATCATCATGTTGTAGTGTTAGACTGATCCATGTTTGTAATTATTGAACATTTGGGACTGTTTCAATGTGTAATAACTAGACATTCGACTCAATTTTTTCTTGAATGTGTTTAAGTAATAGTCAGTTCCAGTTTTAGTCTAGCTGCTTCAAGTGCTGATCTTGTGCACCTAGAGCTACTGGACTTAGGAAGCAATAGTTTTAATAATCATGTAAAACAAATCAAATGTTGTGAAACATCTCAGTTCATTTAAACCTCAACATGCTTAGTAATAATTTATTTTCAGATTTGTCCGTTGCAGTTTAACTTGAATCATACTTGAATTTTAGAATTGGATTCATATACTCTGACTGATGAGTATATGAATCATTTGATTCAGATCTGATGTAAAAATTTGATATATATAGAAAAACCGACTGCTAATGCTTTCTTCATGAGTGTGTAGATATTCGATTTTGTATATAATTTCGAAAAAAAATTGGTAATTAAAAATTGGGCTTTTGCGTTCAAATCGGTACTGGGATCATTCGAGAGGCCCAGCAAGCACCACAAAGTAATAATATTACTTTCTTCTGAATTGGACGAATCAAAGGTTCGGGCCAGTCATGAAACTGGCGCAATGGCTGTTAATACAACGTGTTATGGGCTGGTCCAGACTTGAATCCATGCACACAATTAGCCATGAATGAGGCTAACTGCAAGTACTACTTCTCCAAATACACAACCTGTACGTAAATTGATTAGTGCATTTAAGCACTCGCAAGAATAGAAATTTTAGCATGGATTAGGTTGTCCTTATAAAATAAAGTGAGCTGCATTAATTCAAGCAAATACTATGCGATGGCTCCTTAATTCATTAAAAGACGTAGAAAAATAGGAAATGCTGTTTAGAAAATTTCACGATCTTCGCACAAATCCCAAAGATGTAGTTAATATAGGCGCGCATGTTTAATAAAACACCTTCCTAAAATTTGGGTGCGCATTTATGTGACCCAAATCTTATTCTCAGTGGAATTATAATATGTCTAAGATTGCTGGTGCATTAATGTGATACGATTCACGACATGTTTTAATAACATTGCAAATTTCCCTAAAACAGATGTTAAAAGCGGTTAATAATCTAAAATTACAAATTAACATGTATAGCAAATAATGTTTCAGCCACTTATTATGAGTTTATGCGACCGTGCTAGAACCACGGGATCCGAGGGTGCCTAACATCTTCCCTCGGGTCAACAGAATTACTTACTCAAGAATTTCTGGTTCGCAGACTCCAATTGGGTAGTCGAACTTTCCTCGATTTGGGATGTTAAATAAATCGATGACCTGGGACACCAAAAAGCCAAACCTATCCCAAGTGGCGACTCTTGAAACAAATATTTAATCCCATCTCGAATAATGTCACTTTAATTGGAAAAACTCCTATACACGTGTTGCCTTTAGGGGTAACCACGTGTAAGCGGTAAAAAGGAGGCGTGACAGCTCTGGCGACTCTGCTGGGGATAGAGGATCCCAGAATCTCTAGTTGAGGGTTCAGGAATTCGAGCTTACAATGACTGTTATATTTGGCTTCTTCTGATTTGCTTACCTGTTCTGTGCTAAATGGCGCATGTTTTATCGCTTTGATATTATCTGAACAGTATATATAAACTGTTACGAAACCCTTCACTTCTCACCTCTGGGGATGTGCTTATTGGTTGTGACTCCCTATTCTATTAGTGTCTTACCCTGAATTAAGAAAGAGGCCGGACAAGTTACGAAGCCAGATGATCTCGCGGGTCCCCGGTACATAGCCCCCTTCTCGACCCGAGTTGTCCGTTCGGGTACACAGTCTAGACCCTATACCGAGGTTTTCAACTTAGTATAACAAAACTTCATGATGTATCCCTAGTAGGAACGTTTATTTGTATCATGCGTTTTGACTTAGGCGACTCAATACTGGGGTTGGGTCCGTCTAGGACAGGTGTCCTAAATAAAAGACCACCCTGATGCATTTTACATGCTACCTGCGCACTTATTTGCCTCGGATCCACTTGTTGATCGGCATGTAAACAAAGGGAATCAATTGAGAGAAATAAGCAGTGCTAGGGTAGTCGCTTTTAAAAACGAATGCTCAAATAGCGCCGAAATGCTTCCGGATTTTTCAAAAAGAAAACGAAAAAACACAAAGCAAAAAAAAAACTAAAAAAAACAAAACAAACAAAGGGCACCAAATTTTTGATGATGTTCAAAAATGTCTGCGGGTTTTGATAAATTATTTTTGCCGGGTCCAACCCCTTTTTCAAAATGTCAAGAAATGCCTGAGTTTGTTTTCCTACTTCAAAATGAGTCTGGTGGTGCCATTATTGCGATAACAGCTAAATGACACTACAGGGGTCGCCGGAAGGCTGATCATATGCAAATGGCTACCTCTGAATTTTATTTGGGCCAGTAAGCAAGCACAGCCCAAAAAACCTTCTAACCAAAGTGTCAAAAGGCCGTATTTGCAATGCCGATCCCTGTTTTGAAAGAAATTTCATAAAATGTCAATTTTAATGTTTTGAGAATACTAATCCGCCCTAATAAATATGCAGAATGAGCATGATAATGAATAAAATTTATTTGGAGCTGCGGCTGTGGTGGGATGACCTCGGAGAAGCCGGACAGAAAAAGGTCAACGCGCATCTGGGAGGCCTCACTAGTTTGCTGAAAATCAACCCTACGGGGGACATCATAAAGGCTTTAATCACCTTCTAGGACCCTGCTCACAAAGTCTTCCATTTATCAGATGTTGAGTTAACCCCAAATTTTGAGGAAATAACCGGATACATCGGGACTCACACAAATCCACTGAGACATCAATACTTGATAGCACCCAGGGCCCTCGTTGTGCAAAAAGTTCTGGATGTTTTGAACATTAGCAGGAAAATTCATAACCCTGACGTGTCGGCTGAATTTTTCACCCTCCAGTTTATATACCAAAGATATGGAAGCATCGGAGGATTCAACAACCCTGAAAACCTCATATGTTGCAAGGGAAATCGGATTAAATGGGAGGAGCATCGATGCTTCGCGTCTATCGTATCCTTTTTGGGTCTTTTAGTATTCCCCCGAATGGACGGAAACATCGACATACGGATTGCGGGGGTCATTTGTACCTTGATGGCTCAGGCAAAGAGCACTCTTGCTCCGATGATCCTGTCTGATATCTTCCGAGCCCTTACCACTTGCAAAGCAGGAGGGGATTTCTTTGAAGGCTGTAACTTGCTATTACAAATCTGGATGATTAAGCATCTATGTCCCAGGCCTCGGTTCGTCAATGGTGGGTTGCCAACGAAAGGTTGAATAGTAGAAGTTGACAACAGGATGAGTAGGTTTAAATTACCAGAGGGTGTCGCATAGTGGGTGTCACATCTCCGGTCTATTTCCGCAAATCAAATACGATGGACGCTCAGTTGGCTCTCCATCGACGAAGTTGTGTATATGCCCGCAACAGAACCGCATTTTCTCTTGATAGGCCTTAGAAGCATCCAGCCTTACGCCCCGCATCGAGCCTTGAGACAACTCAGAAGATTCCAGATAGTGCCAAAAGAAGAAGATCCCAGCATCCGGGTAGTCGAAATTGGGCCTGGTAGTCAGTTCCCCGAAGCCATGGTTCGTTCCCCGAAGCCATGGTTCGCAAAATCTGGAATGAATGCCAATACTTAACCGCTGACACTTGTGTACAAGATCCTGCCAGAGGTGAAGTGTCTCCGGGGTATCTTTCTTTGCATATAAGAGAAATTGAGCACGAAAGACAATCCAAAAGGCCTCACCTTCAAGATTTCGTCGAAACATCACAAGACCAGTGGGATTGATTAGCAAAGGAACATGAATACCGTGCTACCATAGGAAGGGTGGAAAAGAAAATTCAAGAATTGCAATTTGAAAACAACCTACACACTGCTGCTAGCAAAGGAGAAAAGAAGGTATTGGTTAAAGAAAACAAGGCCCTGAGAGCCCAAATTCATAAAATAAGAACAACCCCAGAAAATCCTCCGAAAAGTACAAAGGATGAAAAGCTCATAGATAACCCGCGCCGAAAAGTAACCGAATACAGTTTTGACCTAAATAAGGCAGAGGGGGAATTGTCTAGAGCTCAGAGGCAATTAGCTAACTGTGCTGAAGAAAGGGACCGCGTATTGGAGCAGTTAAAAGAAGAGAACGGCAATGAAAGCGTTGGTCTAAAACAGAGGGTTATCATAGCTAAAAGAATAATGGCCAAGCAGGCCAAGGATTTCAAAGCTGAGAGGGAGCATTGCTATGCGGTAATAACGGGGTTGGAAAGAGATTTGCGGCAGTTTCAAAAGCTAAATCAGGCATCTGACCGAACTTTAGAAGCACGGGCCAAACAAATAGGGTGTCTGCTACAAGAAAAAGGGGTTATCAGAGAAAAGGTGCGGGCAATTGCAGACTATATTATCACTAAATTCAATCACTGCGAGGACATGACCAAATCTATGTTTTTCGCCCCTGCTATGACATTTCTCCGACAAGTAATGGAATATCTCCACTATCTCCAAGGAAGTCTAGCACGCAAACATGCGGCAAGGCCGAATGATGCCCCGCTAGCTCCAAAAGCATTGGAAGTGTTAATGTATTCATAGACTTATATTTTTCTAAAAATAAAAAAGTCTGTCTTTTGTCTTTTCGAGTATGTAAAGGTGTTAAGTCCATGTCTGGTAGTTGCTCTTGGCCATTGTAATCAAAGTTTGTATCTTTATCAAATTGAACATCCTAAAAAAAATATTTTTGCTGCGTACTTATCCCTTCATTTCCATGAACTACGCTCGGTCTGATTCATGTGAAGTCATGATACGTAGGCAATCTCTATAGTATTCGACCGTATTCTTTAAGTTAAAATATATATATAGAAAAAAAAACAAAAGAAGAGGGAGAGGAAATAAAAGGGAGAAAGCAAAAGGAAATTAAAATTAAAAGTGTCGGGATGACACATGCGACTGTGGCAAGCATATAGGAACCCCATTATCTGCATAGGGGCATCATGCTCAACGTGTGATTTCCTGTTCTTCATCTACCTCGAACTAACTATGTTTTCTTGAATTACAGTTCAGGTGTTTAGAACAGTTGTTGGTTTTGCGTTAAATTGTCTTCACACGGATACATCACTCTTTCAAAGGGAAATACAGACATGTCAATCGAGATGACTCAAGTCACCGTTCCTATTCCAGAAGACAGTCCATTCACAAGAGTACCGGCCCCTGAATCTGCAGCGGCCGAAGAAAATAGGATCATGCGGCTCTGGGTCATGGAAATGTGGGACGCATGGACCAATGGAAAGGAACCTCCCAATGCCATCCCTGGATTTCCCGGGCTATTTCCACGGTCATGGGATACCTCTACTGTTCCTATCAGTCATCTGAGCATTCTCCTGGGGTAGCCCACCATCTCCGCTAATTTTGTTGGGCCGCCCTCTGAAACCCACCCTCCAATGTTTGCAGCCGGGCCAGGTCCCAACATCTTTACAGCCCCTCCGTGTGCAACTATAACACAACCGACAGTACCAAGGCCTGTGTTTGACCCTGCAGCCTTTACCTTCCAAACTCCTAATTACAAAAATGAGCCTCCCCTGTATCCTACATATAGCTACCCTCAGACCACATATGAACTTATCCCTGTTCCAGACAAAACTTCCAAAGCACCCGAGCAGGATGAGATCACAAGTAGAATGAGGAGTCTTAAGCAAAGCGTGAAGAATATGAAAGGAATGAGCGGACAGAAAAGTGTAGCCTATTCAGACCTGTGCATCTTCCTTTGGGGTTTAAAACGCCAAAGTTCGAGAAATACGATGGCCATGGCGATCCCATCGCCTATCTGAAATGGTATTGTAATCAATTACGTGGAGCTGGCGGAAAGGAAGAGCTCCTGGTGGCATACTTTGGGGAAAATTTAGTAGGTATTGCATCTGAATGGTACATAGATCAAGACATCACCCGATGGCACATATGGGATGACTTGGCCCATGACTTTGTTAAACAATTCTAGTACAATGTCGACATCGCCCCGGATAGGAATTCACTAGCCAACCTAAAGAAGAAACCTGCTGAAAGCTTCACGGAGTACGCTATTAAATGGCGACAGTAACCATCAAGGTTAAAGCCTCCTATGGATGAAACAGAAATGGTCACCGTCTTTTTGCAAGCAGAGGAGGCAGACTATTTCCAGAACATGATGTCCGCGATGGGCAAGCCATTTGTAGAAGCAATAAAGATTAGAGAGATGGTGGAGAATGACCTCAAAACAGGGAGGATTCTAAGTCAGTCTGCCATAAGGGCCACCTCTCAAGCTATACAAGGAGGGGCGGGAGGAATTCCCAGGAACAAGAAAAAAGAGGAAGCATCCATGGAAGCCTCCGGGGCGAGGAAACAACATACCCACATGCATGCATTCTCTGAAAGAGTGCCTCAACATTACTACCCTCATAGAGACATGCACTATGTCCCTCAACCCTACGCAATTATGAACGCTCAACCATTTCCCGACCTCAACAGCAGAATAACAGAAATCAAGCTCCAAGGAATCAACTTCCTCAGACTTATTACAATACCCGCCCTAAGTGAAACAACTATCGTCCCCGGGAGCCACCCCGGAGACAGAACTTCACCCCAATTGGAGAAACCTACTCTAGCCTGTTCCCAAAGCTAGTTCACCTGGGTCTCCTCCAGCCTGTACCCCCTAATAGACAGAATTATGAATCACCATCTTACCAAAGGGGGCATGCGTTGTGCCTACCACTTAGGGGCCGATGGGCATGATACTGAAAATTGTAAGACCCTAAAGCGAGCGGTGGAAGACTTGATTGATCAAAAGAAAATAGTTCTCCGAGATGACGAAACCCCAAATGTAACTAATAACCCGTTACTGTCCCACAACAACGGGTCGGTCATCAGAATGATCTGCGAGGACAAAGAATTTGTATCCCGCCCTGAAAGCCATCATAGCCATCGCCGAGGCCGATAGGAAACCAAAAGTCACCTCAAAGAAGAGGTAAGAAAATAAAACAAATGAAGCCAAGTGCTCGGAATCAGAAAAGAAGATTGAGGCCAAAGCTGAGACAACCCCCGCCAAAGAAATAATACTCTACATTCCCCGCGGAAGCAAAGAAAAGCGGCCCACTTTAAGCCCTCCCAAATGGTTTGAGCTGAACAAAGCACCAAATGTGCCAAAGAAGGCCTACGCGGTACGAGGATCAATTAAGCCACCGGTGCTGAATGAGCCCGTGGTTATTGGTCGCGTGCCACAGAAGCCCACAACCAACCCTTTAGCTGTCCCTTGGAATTATCAGGAAACCATTGTTACATATAAGGGCAAGGAAGTCCTTGGGGAAGCCCAAAAGGGAGGTTCCACCAAAAAATACCTTGACATAGAAGAGGTGAACGCCGCTACAAAATGGCGATTTTCGCCAAAGAGGCCAGTGAATGTTGAGGAAGTCGAAGCTTTTTCCAGAAAATGAAAATGTCGGAGTACAAATTGGTAGATCAACTCCAAAAATCTCTTGAGCAGATTTCTCTACTTTCACTCTTGATGAAATCCCCCGAGCATCAGCATGTGTTGGCCAAAACACTAAACGAAGCTTATGCGTCAGCTGAGACCTCTGTTGAACAGTTAGAGAAAATAGCAGAGAGATTCTTCGCTATCAATCAGATATCGTTCAGTAAGAATGACTTACCCCCTGAGGGAGCTGCTCATAACAGGGCTTTGCACCTTACTGTCAAATGTGAGGGGTATTATGTCAAGAGAGTGATGGTCGACGGAGGTTCTAGAGTAGACATATGTCCACTATCTACCTTGCGGAGAATGGAGATCAGGACAGGGAGGATCCGTCCTAACAACGTCTGTGTCCGGGCCTTCGATGGAATAAAAAGGGATACCATAGGTGAAATCGATTTGGTGCTCACTATTGGTCCAGTCGACTTCAAAGTAACCTTCTAGGTATTGGACATGGACACCTCCTACAACTACCTCCTGGGACGGTCGTAGATTCATGTAGCAGGGGCAGTGCCTTCAACCCTGCACCAAATGCTGAAATTTGAGTACGAAAATCAGGAGATTGTAGTTAATGGAGAGGAAGAAAAATCAATTTACCGGGACCCCTCTGTTCCCTGTCTAGAAGCCAAGGAATGGAGTGAAAACATAGTCTATCAAGATTTTGAAGTCGTAGTAGCTGATCAACATGAAGAGGGCAAGCCGCTCCCTCAGCCTTTCCTGTCAAATGCTTCAATTATGGTCGCACAGGAAATGACGCGCCAAGGCTTCAAGCCAGGCAAGGGACTCGAGCTCCCTACAAGGCATAACCAAGCCAGTCACCTTGCCTTCCACAGAAAAGTTCTTTAGACTGGGATTTCATCCAACCTTAGAAGATATCACCTGGGCTAATCATAGAAAACGCCAAGGATGGGCCTTACCATGAACCCTGACTCACTTTTACAAAACCTTTATAAAATCAAAGTACAGTGAAGATGAGGAGAAAGAAACCTTCGCGGCAGAAGAAATCGATGAGATTTGCGGGGCTATGAGAGAGCTGCTCTATGAAGTAAACATGGTCCAACCGGGAAAAGGTTCAAGTGCCTCTGAAATGCTGCATATGGGGCCAGATGCTAAACTTCAAAATTGGAAGGCCACAACCTTTCCGGTCAGGCGGGAGAACCGATAGTCTCGCCTTGCTACCTCTTCCCACATCACGAGCTATTTCAGGGTGTTTCTTGGTTGTTTGTTTTCCCTTTTAGCACTTTAAATCTCAAATTGTAAACCCTGTTTATCTTTCAAGTTCAAAGAAATAAAATCAATATTTTCATTTCTCTGCCTTTCTCTGATTTTTGTCTTTCTTTATTTTTCATCTTTTCTTTCAGTTCTGATAAGGCGGCTTTAAATAAAACGACAAGCTTGGGGACTTCTTGCCACGAGCCAAAGTTGTTGCCTGTCTGTGAAATAATTAACCAGGAACCGGAATACAATAAAGAAGAGGTTTTTAGGGAAATCACTCGAGAATTGGAACACTTTGAGAACAAACCTAAGCCTAACTTAAATGATACCGAACCGGTCAACCTGGGCGATCTCGATGAAATCAAAGAAACTAAAATAAGCATCCACGTAAATAAAAAGATACGGGATTCATTGGTTCAACTCTTATTGGCATTCAAGGATGTATTTGCGTGGTCCTGTGATGACATGCCCGGTCTGAGTATGGATTCGGTGGTTCATAAGTTGTCTACATACCCCGAATGCCCTCCAGTAAGCCAAAAGAAAAGAAAGTTCAAGCCTGATTTCAGTGATAAAATCAAGGAGGAAATTACAAAACAGCTTCAAGCAGGGGTAATCCGGGTAGTGCGGTACACCATATGGCTAGCTAATGTGTTCCCGGTGCCAAAGAAGGATGGAAAACTCGAGTGTGTGTGGATTATAGAAATCTGAACAAGGCGAGTCCCAAGGACAACTTCTCTCTAACCAACATCCACATCCTCGCCGATAATTGTGCCAAACATGAGATTCAATCCTTCGTAGACTGTTATGCAGGGTACCACCAAGTGCTAATGGATGAGGAAGATGCAGAGAAAACTGCCTTCACCACACCTTGGGGAACATATTGTTATAGAGTTATGCCTTTTGGATTGAAAAATGTTGGGGCAACCTACATGAGGGCTATGACCACCATCTTCCACCACATGATACATAGAGAAATAGAGGTATACGTGGATGACGTGATTATCAAATCTAAAACTCAGGCGATCATGTAAAGGATTTGAGGAAATTCTTCGAAAGGCTCCGCAAATATAACTTGAAATTGAATCCAGCAAAACGCGCATTTGGAGTTTCGTCGGGCAAGCTTTTGGGGTTCATCGTCAGTCGGAGAGGCATTGAGTTAGAATTAACCAAGATCAAATATTCGGGAACTACCCCCGCCAAGGACCAAAAAGGATGTGATGAGTCTATTGGGAGATTAAATTACATCAGCCGGTGGATGTGAGCCTATATTCAAAATGCTGAAGAAGGATGCGGCAATTAAGTGGACGGTCGAGTGTCAGGAAGCTTTTGATAAAATCAAACAATGCTTGTCCAATCCACCAGTTTTAGTTCCGCCTGAACCAGGAAGGCCATTGTTTCTCTATCTGACAGTCTTGGAAGGCTCTTTCGGTTGTATTCTTGAGCATCATGACGCCATGGGAAAGAAAGAGCAGGCCATTTATTACTTGAGCAAATATTTACCGGCTATGAGGCCAAGTAGACATTGTTGGAGAAAACGTGTTGCGCTTTTGACATGGGTAGCTCAAAAGCTGAGGCATTATCTGCAAGCTCATACCACGTACCTCATAACCAGGCTGGATCCACTAAGGTACATATTTCAAAAACCAATGCCCACGGGGCTACTGGCCAAATCACAGATCTTGCTTACCGAGTTCGACATTGTTTATGTCACTCGTACGGCGATGAAAGCTCAGGCACCAGAAGATCATCTGGCAGAAAACCTTGTTGATGACGAATATCACCCTTTAAACACTTAGTTCCCTGACGAAGAAGTGAACTCATTGGAAATAGTAGCTGAAGACACTCCCGTCTGGAAAATGTTCTTCGACGGAGCAGCAAACGCAAAGGGCGTAGGGATCAGGGAAATCTTGATCTCACCTACAAGCCAGCATTATCCAGCTACAGCTAGACTTCGGTTCTTTTGCACCAATAATACCGCTGAATATGAGGCTTGCATTATGGGCATGAACATGGCTATTAACCAAGATGTCGAAGAGTTACTAATCATGGAGGATTCCGATATAATCATCTGACAAGCTCAATGGGAGACAAGGGAAATTAAGCTCCTTCCTATAGACAGCATGTCGAAGACCTCAGCAAGCGGTTCAGGTTGGTACAGTTCAGATACATTCCCCGTTGTCACAATAAGTTAGCAGATGCGCTTGCAACGTTAACCTCCATGCTGCCATACCCTAGGAATGCCTTTGTTGATCCTTTACAGATCCAAATCAAAGAAAGAAATGGGAAATGTAATGCAACCGAAGCAGAGACTATCCCACATCCTTGGTATTACGACATCTTGATAATCCTAAAGACACAGGAGCACCCTGCGAAGGCCACCGGAGAACAAAAGAAGACAATCCGACGGCATGCAAGCAGTTTCTTCTTAAGTGGTGACACTTTGTATAAAAGGACTCTGGATCTTAATTTTGAGATGTGTAGATGCTAAAGAAGCAGGGAGAATTATGCACGAAGTACATGCGGGTGTATGTGGGCCCCATATGAATGGCTATGTATTGGCAAAGAAGATACTCTGAGATGGTTATTATTGGATGACTATGGAAAAAGACTGCTTCAGCTTTGTGCGGAAATATCATCAATGCCGGGTGCACGGTGCACGGTGATCTGATTCATGCACCACCAAATGAGTTGCATCCTATGTCGGCACCCTGGCCATTTGTTGCGTGGACAATGGACGTCATTGGGCTGATCGAGCCTAAGGCCTCAAACGGGCATAGATTTATATTGGTCGCCATTGATTATTTCACAAAATTGGTTGAGGCTATCACCCTCAAGTCTGTCACCAAGAAATTGGTAGTGGATTCGTGCATGCCAACATCATTTGCGTTTTGGGATTCCCGCTGTCATTATTATTGACAATGCAGCTAATCTAAACAGTCGGCTGATGGGAGAGATATGTGAACAATTAAAAATAACACATAGAAACTCCATTCCCTACCGACCTAAATCTAATGGTGCGGTCGAAGCAACTAACAAAAATATAAAGAAAATCATGAGGAAGATGATTCAAAACTCAAAGAAATGGCATGAAAAGCTGCATTTCGCATTGATGGGATATCGTACCACAGTACGTACATCTGTAGGAGCCACTCCCTATTTTCTGGTCTATGGAACTGAGGCTGTTATACCTGCCGAGGTGGAAATCCCTTCGCTCCGAGTGATTGTCGAGGCAAAAATCGAAGATAGTGAATGGGTCAAAACCCATTTGGAGCAACTGGCATTAATCGATGAGAAACGAATGGCCGCTGTGTGCCAAGGGCAGTTGTACCAACAAAGAATGGCCCGTGCCTACAACAAGAAAGTGCGCCCTAGGAATTTGTAAGTCGGGTAGCTGGTTCTGAGACGGATACTTCCCCATCATTAGGAGGCCAAAGGAAAATTTGCCTCGAATTGGAAAGGACCATACATCATCAGGAAGATATTTCCTAGAGGAGCATTGTACTTGGGAGACGTTGAAGGAGATGGCCCATGGCAGTGGTAAACGCAGACGCAGTAAAAAGGTACTATGTTTAAATCCCCTGCAGCAATTACCCCGGTGGATCGAAAAGACGAAGGCTTTATTCTCCCGCTATCCCCACCCTCTTTGTAACCCAAAAGGAAAAGAAAAAGATAATTCAAAAAAAAGAAAAGAAAAAAGAAGAAAAGAAGATTCAAAAAAAAGAAAGAAGGAATACAAAACAAAATTAGTTTAGGAAAAATTTCCTGAACTATGTCTGACTTGATTCCGAAAGGATACGTAGGTAGCCTCTCCCTGAAGTTCAGTCACATCAAAATAAAAACTCCATTTACGCAAGAAAATTAAAAGTGGGGCAGAAATGTATCAGTTCGGTTACAAATCCGTCCAGATGGTTGCAAAGTTATAGATCCCTGGGGAAGAAAATATCATTTGTTGGGGTTCGACACCAATCAAATTTGTGAGAAAAATAAATGAGAGAGTCTTATCGGTGAAAACCTCTGGGCACCATAAGGCGACGGTGAGTAGAGAGAAACAAAATGAGAGAGTCCATTTAACGAAAACTCGCAAAGAGCGCTATCGGGCGACGGGAGAAGAGAAATAAGAGAGGCCTATTGGCGAAAACCCACTAAGGGCACCGTCGACCGACGAGAGGAGATAGTGCTGCCCAGACCTAAGAAAAATTCTTTGGTGTTCGGAAAGTGGAAATCAGAAAGCAAAAATGGATTTGAGCTGGTTATCCAGTTAAGAAGCATGTCGTCGCCATTTAAAGTCGGCTCGTATTTCCAGATAAGTTCCTTCTTTGTCTTTAAAGTGCATACCTATCCAAATTCATACTTCACTCCTTTCCACCTTAAATTCCTCACCATTCCTTAAAGAAAGGTAGCAGGGCCGGCTTCACGGTTTTCTCCTTGCAAGAATTAGGGTAATGACCGACATCGTCAAGTACGCTTGGCCAATCCTGGTTGATCGTGACAGTTAATGCCCTAAAATAAGGAAATATGAGAAGGGAATTCAAAGTCAAAAGCATGGAGTTGAAGCAAAATCGAGGGTTTTAAGCCAAATCGGATGTTGATTCCTATCAAAAACCCATAAGCAAACAAAGACCAATCCGAAATAAAGACCCCCTGGCCAACTAAGCAAGGATGTAAATCCGATGGTTAGATTTTGAATACAAAGGAAGTCACAATCAAGCATCACAAGACTACAAAACCAATCACTGTTCAAACTAACAGTTTGTTTTGTTTCTGAACTAAAATAGGTGCAGTCGCAACTTAGGTAAACAAAAGGAACATGAGCCAAAACAACCAAGGATAGGCACAAGGGCCAAAGGTGCTGACGCATCAATGACCAAAGGGAAGTTTTCTTTTTATGTTTTTGCAAATCGTAAATGAGCATGGCAGCACGAGATCCCAATCCCTAGTTTGCACAGCTTGTGGACATCCTAGGCATTACCTAAGGATTGCATTCCACCCCCTCCAGCATCAACCGAGGAAGTTTCCCTCCATATCCCCAGCATAACCTGAGGATCTTCTCCCTACACTTCCTATTCCCCAGCGTAGTGTAGGAGTTAATACTCCCCTACCCTTAACATAACCTAAGAGTTATTCCTTTCCTCCTCTATCCCCAGCACAGTCAAAAGGATCTCCGAGGTCCTCCACTGCACTGCATATTTTCCTGGCATAACCCAGGAACCTTTTTCATTCATCCCGGCATAACCCGCGGATCTCCCTGGCATAACCCAGGAATCGGTTTTTATTTCATCCCGGCATAACCCGTGGATGTTTCCTTTCATCCCCAGTAGGGACCCTTCATTCCGGCATAACCCGCGGATCCCCCTAGCATAATCCAGGATTTTTTCTTCATCCCGGCATAACTCGTGGATTCCCCTGACATAACTCAACATCTCTTTCATCCCGGCATAACCCGCAGATTCCCCTAGTATAACCTATGATTTTTCATTCATCCCGGCATAACCCACGTATCCCCCTAGAATAACCTAGGATTGTTCCTTCATCCCGGCATAACCTGCGGATCCCCCTAGCATAACCTAGGATTTTTCCTTCATCCCGGCATAACCCGCGGATCCCCCTAGCATAACCTAGGATATTTCCTTCATCCCCGCATAACCCGTGGATTCCCCTAGCATAACTCAGGATATCTTTTCATCCCGGCATAACCCATGGATTCCCCTAGCATAACCTAGGATTTTTCATTCATCCCGGCATAACCCGTGGATTCCCCTGACATAACTCAGGATTTCTTTTCATCCCGGCATAACCCGAGGATTCTCCTAGCATAACCTAGGATTTTTCATTCATCCCGGCATAACCCGTGGATTCCCCTGACATAACTCAGGATCTCTTTTCATCTCGGCATAACCCGTGGATCCTTCTAGAAAGGACTAAAACATAATTCTTGCCTAAAACTTGAGGCACAAGTCAGGAATTGGAGGACTACTTAGGCAAAATGTAATTTGAGTTAAGGACTAAAAAGAAAACAAAGCAAAAATCTGATGCCCTAAAAGCTTTACTATAAAATGAATCAGCTGGGCATTGAAAAAGGATCCGGAACATTTCTTTTTAATACTAGAGCTGAAATAATTATTCCACATCTGAAAATACTATTAGTGCTGTTTTGAATCATTTTCTGAAGACTGGATTATCTAAAAACTCTGTTAAGTCCTGGTGCACTGTGTATTTGGCTGTTGATTGCTTAGCTGGTCTCTTCTATTTACTCATAGGCTTATTTCTTCTGATGCATTACAGGTACCACTCAATATTCATATATATGCAGTTCAAGTGAAATATATTCCCAAATGTGAAGATTCTCAGTTGTCATTTACATTTTCGAATTATTTCCCCCATTTTCCCTTATTTAGTTTGAATATACGTGTTAAACAAAGTGATCATCATGTTGTAGTGTTAGACTGATCCATGTTTGTAATAATTGGATATTTGGGACTGTTTTAATGTGTAATAACTGGACATTCGACTCAATTTTTTCTTGTATGTGCTTAAATAATAGTCAGTTCCAATTTTAGTCTAGCTGGTTCAAGTGCTGATCTTGTGCACTAGAGCTATTGGACTTAGGAAGCAGTAGTTTTAATAATCATGTAAAACAAATCAAATGCTGTGAACATCTAGTTCATTTAAATCTCAGCATGCTCAGTAATAATTTATTTTTCAGATTTGTCCCCTGTAGTGTAACTTGAATCACACTTGAATTTTAGAATTGGATTCTTATACTCTGACTAACGAGTATATGAATCATTTGATTCAGATCTGATGTTAAAATTTGACATATATAAAAAAATGACTGGTAATGCTTTCTTTGTGAGTGTGTATATATTCGATTTTGTATATAATTTCAAACAAAATTGGTTATTACAAATTGGGATCTTGCGTTCAAATCGGTACTGGGCTCATTCGAGAGGCCCAACAAGCACCATGAAGATATAATATTACTTGCTTCTGAATTGGAAGAATCAAAGGTTCGGGCCAGTCATGAAACAGGCGCAATGGCTGTTAATACAACGTGTTTTGGGTAGGCCCAGACTTGAGTCCATGCACACGATTAGCCATCATTGAGGCTAAGTGCAAGTACTACTTCTCCAAATACAAAACCTGTAAGTAAATTGATTAGTGCATTTAAGCACTCGCAAGAATAGAAAATTTAGCATGGATTAGGTTGTCCTTATAAAATAAAGTGAGCGGCGTTACTTCAAGCAAATACTATGCGATGACTCCTTAATTCATGAAAACACATAGAAAAATAGGAAGTTCCGTTTAGAAAATTTCACGGCCTTCCCACAAATCCCAAAGACGTAGTTACTATAGGCGGGCGTGTTTAATAAAATACCTTCCTAAAATTCGGGTGCGTATTTATGTGATCCAAATCCTATTCTCAGTGGAATTATAAAATGTCTAAAATTGCTGGTGCATTTATGTGACGAGATTCGCGACATGTTTTAATAACATTGCAAAATTCCCGAAAACAGATGTTAAAAGCGGTTATTAATCTAATATTACGAGTTAACAGGTATAGCAAATCATGTTTCAGCCACTTATAATGAGTTTAAGCGACCGTGCTAGAACAACGGGATCCGAGGGTGCCTATCACCTTCCCTCGAGTCAACAGAATTCCTTACTCAAGAATTTCTGGTTCGCAGACTCCAATTGGGTAGTAGAGCTTTCCTCGATTTGGGATTTTAAATAAATCGGTGACTTGGGACACCAAAAAGGCAAACTTATCCCAAGTGGCGACTCTTGAAACAAATAGCTAATTCCGTCTCGAATAATGTCACTTTAATTGGAAAAACTCTTATACACGTGTCGGCTTTCGGGGTAACCACGTGTAAGCGGTAAAAAGAAGATGTGACAAAAACCAAACTAATTAAACAAGGGTCGTGCAGTTATTATTTTTGTTTGGCACGGTGCACCTTAGTTCCAATTTTTAAAAGAAAGTCCAAGCTAAATATTTGAGGGCCATAAATTATTTGTGTTATCTAATATGGCTCACCTCCACTTTACTCCTGAAAACTCAATTAATTAATGAAGCGTGGTCGAACGAATTATAATGCTCTAAACTACAACCCATATTGAATCAAATTAAACAAGCAGGATAACACTAAGCGAGATTTGGCTTATTCTAAGTCCTGAGCTCGGAATGAAGCTCCAAAACCCATCAAGATTATAGGGCCCCAGGAAACCACATCTTTATCAACAATCTATTCAAAGACCTCTCTGCTTAAATCAACTAACCCAGCCTTAATATACTCATTCAGCATCACATTCCAGGAAACCACATTTTTTAGGCATCTCACTAACAACATACTAGCATCCTTAAACACCCACTAAGGCAGTAGAAATGAAGCAAATTAGTGGATACATGAACGAAATCCGTAACCCCAACTTTCAACGCCAACCCATGAAGCATAAAAATCTCCTACTTCATAAAATTATGTAATTAATACACCTTATAGCTTAACTTCAAGACTAGCCTGCCAAACTCATATTCAAGAAAATAAAAGATACTTTAACAAAATACTTCACTTAAACACAATACAGTGCCGACACTTCCCTTCACACAGGTTTTCGCAAGAAACAGACGTTCAGCTCCAAATTCAATCAACAAGAACATGTCAACCGCATATATCAATCAAAACCACGAGAGTAACATCGCAGAACTGAACAATAACCAAAATTGAGGCATCGAACCATCATATAAGCAACGAAATAAACAGAGAAAGAAGAAACTGAATAACAAAATTTTCAGAGAGACAAAGGAAAAATTATTACACATTTCAACCTAATAGATAACCTAATGACGATTATAGTATTTCAAATTGCAAATTCATACCTGAAACGCGAACAAAAAAAAAGAAATGCGAACACAGACCAAATCGCCACCGGAACTTTAGCAACTAAACCTCGCTTGAAATAGGAAAGGGTTTGACCCCGTTTTCGGCTCATCCAGATCTATTCTCACTATGGTTCACTCAATTTTTTCGGACTGAAATTCCATAACTCTGTTTGTATGTGTGTGTGCATTCAGAAACGGAGAAGAAACAAAATCATATGAGGGCTTTTGAGTTGTATCTCTCTTTAGAAGAAGATCGAAACAGTGAGGTGGTCGAAACTGGTCAAAGAAGGAGCTGAGCGGTGGGTGAACTCAAGAAGACGATGATTGGGGGTTGGGGATTGGTGTTTTTTCTGGATTCTTGCGGCTATTGAATCTCAGAGAATTGTTGTAGAATAAGAGAAAACCGGTGAGGGAAGGGGGTCCTTTTGTTTCAGAGAGTGGTGGGGTGCAGAGAAATGAGAAAATCAGGGGAGAGGTCTGTGTGATGTTGCGCTCCTCCTCTCATTTTTTAGTCTATATCTATAGGTCTAGGTTTTCTTAATTATGATAAGAGTTGATCGGGCGCACGTTAGCTGAGCACTATTTGCTCTCGGCGCACAATAGCAAGGTTGCGATTGCCCAGAAAAATGACTCGTCGCCGTAAAACTGCACCTCCCCTTCCTGCGCAGATCATCACACCTGCTAATGGTGTTACAAAGGAATTAGAACCGCTCACTTTTGGTAGCTTTCTTCCACAAAAGTTCCAATCAATTGAGGTGATTCATGAAGATGGTGGTGCTGAGGATGATATGCCTGAACAAGTGAGTAAACTGGAAGGAAACTCAAATTCACTTGTTCGTTACTTACACTTCTAGAATCTAGTGGTTCCGAGAAACCTACTCCATCTGATTCTGATATTGTCAGAGGTAATCGAAGCTCACAAATGGGGAAAACGCTCTCGTTTGTTCCCCCTACTGAAAGAGATGGTAAGAAAATTGTCAAATTAAGTGAGGATGATTTGAAATCACAGGCTGATTACTGGAAGACTTCCTTAATTGGGTACATATTTGGTGAGACGCCGTATAAGAAGACTATGGACAATTTTGTGTTGCATGTGTGGAATTTCGTCTCTAAACCTCAGATACTGATTCACTCTGAGGGTTACTGCCTTTTCAGATTCAATACTATAGAGGACATAGATCACAAGTTATTCAATCTGGTCCTTATTCTTACAGGAATAAGCCAATGGTGTTGAAACCTTGGGAAATTGATTTCTCTCTCCAGAAGGACATCTGAGTACAGTGCCAGTGTGGATTAGATTTCCGGGACTACCTGTAGGCTATTGGTCAACTGATGCATTGAGCAAGTTGGCTAGTGCAGTGGGAAATCCTTTGTATACAGATAAGTTCACAGCCCATTATGAGAAAATATCATATGCTAGGGTCCTAGTGGAGGTTGATGCTGCATACCCTCTACCTGATCAGATAGAGATTGAGACTCCTTTTGGGCTGAAAACGCAGTTGATTGATTATGACTGGAAGCCTATCTATTGCAATCACTGTCTGAAATTTGGCCATGATGCTATAGATTGCTGGTATAATTCTAGCTTTGATGAAGAACAGGTGCTGGATGAAGGGGGAAGCCAAAGAAGCAGAGGATCAGAATGAGGAAGTATGTAAAGTCGGTAAAACAAGAATGGCTGGTTAAAAAGGATAGAGATAGAACAGAGTTAAATCCACAGGAGATATTGCCAGCACAATCAGATAATAAGGAAGCTGGGGGGTTGGGGAAAATCACTATTACAATGGTGAATTCTCAACAGGATGCAAAGCAAAATACTGACATATAGGAGCAGAATGTAATAGTAAATAGTGAATCTATTTACAGCATCGATGAAATGGAAGTAAATAGCAGAAAGGGAAAGGCAATTGTTGAAGTGTTAGATGCTGGTAGAAGGGGACAGCAGATTGACCCTGGGCCTTCTCAACACCTAAATCCCAAGTTGATATGATTATTGTCACTTGGAATATTAGGGGGCTAAACCTAGCCCATAAGCAGAAAGAGTTGAAGACCTTTCTTTCTGTCAATAAAGTAGATATATTGGGTTGTATAGAGACTAGAGTTAAGGAACATAAAGCAAAGCAAATACAAAGGAAGATTACAAATGGATGGAATGTCCAATGCAATTATTCAAAGGCTGTTAATGGGAGAATTTGGCTTCTTTGGAAACCTCATATCCATCTTCAAGTTTCCCAAGTTACTGATCAATTCATTCAGTGCTTCATTGAAGATTCCAACAGTCAATTCAAAAGTCACTTCTGTGTCATTTATGCTCAGAATGATGGCAACCAAAGAGAACAATTGTGGATTAATCTGAGGCAAATACATATATCTGGCCAGGACAATTGGCTGCTGAGTGGTGATTTTAACAATGTCTTAAGTATTGAAGATAGAATTGGGTCACCTGTAACTGATGCTGAAGTTAAAGGTTTCAGAATGGTCATTTATGACTTGAAGCTTACTACTCTCAGGGCAAAAGGATGGCATTTCACTTGGACAAACAAGTAGGATGTTTCATCAAGGGTATATAGTAAGATTGACTGGCATTAGGTAATTATCAGTGGATACAACAGTATGGGAACATTGAAGCTGACTTTATGAATCCATCAATATCTGACCACTCTCATATCCTTATCAAATGTGATGGCCAGAAGTTGCTTCATCCAAAGCCTTTCAGATTGTTTATCAATGTTATGGAATCCCCTCAGTTCCAAAATATTGTACAGCATGTCTGGAGACAGAATTTTGTGGGTGAACCTATGCAGCAGATTTGGAGTAAATTAAAGAGTATGAAACAACAGCTAAAGGAGATTAATGCTTATATGGCTTCATATAGGAAAAATCTTATACATGCTAGAGAGAAACTATAAATTATCCAAAACCAGTTGCAGCAATCTCCATTACTGCAAACTCTGTTTAATGAGGAAAGAACAACACTTGAAGAAATCCAGAAATGGAGTATTGTGGAGGAACCAATAATGAGACAGAAATCCAAAGCTTGCTGGATCGATTGTGGTGATGCCAATACAAAGTACTTCTATGCTCAGTGGAAAATCAGAACCAGTCAGAACAGCATAACCTCCATATATACTGATACAGGTTTAAAACTGACAGATCCCAAGGCAGTGGAACATGAGTTTATCAGTGTTTTCCAATCATTGTTGGGAGATTGTGCTGGGGAATTACCATGTGTAAACACAGCTATCATCAAGGAGGGAACCTGTTTAACTCTACCACAACAAAGAATGCTGATACATGAGGTTACAATGAGAGAGATCACAGGAGCAACAATGGAGATGCCTAAGGATAAAGCACCTGGAGTGGATGGATTCCCTGTGGAATTCTTCACTACGAACTGGGAAATAGTCCAAGATGATATTCTTGCTGCTACAAATGACTTCTTTTCCACAAATAGAATGCCTCAAATGATTAATACAACAGCTATTGCACTTGTTTCCAAAGTTAAAGCTCCTACAACTGTTAAAGACTACAGGCCCAAAGCTTGCTGCACAACCTTATATAAGATCATATCTAATGTAATTACTAACAGAATGAAGAGTGTTATTGGTGACCTAATTGGACAGGCTCAATCGGCTTTCATTGAAGGAAGAAGCATAGTTGATAACATTCTACTTAGCCATGAAATCTTTATAGGATACTCTCGGAAAGGAGCGTCTCCCAGATATGTGTTGAAAGTGGATCTGAGAAAGGCTTATGATACTTTGGAATGGAGTTTTCTTAAGCAGGTTCTTATTGATTTAGGATTCCCTGCTAAATTTTTCCAATGGATTATGGCTTGTGTTACTACCGTCTCTTATTCTCTAGTTCTGAATGGGGGTTTAACAAACCTTTCAAAGCTAAGAGGGGTATTAGGCGGGGTGACCCTATGTTACCTTATCTATTTGTGATTGCTATGGAGTATTTAAACAGGGAACTGGGGCAGCTACAGAATAATGGTGATTTCAATTTTCATCCTAAATGCAGGAAGATTAACAGTATTCATGTATGCTTTGCTGATGACTTATTAATATTCTGTAGAGCTGATCTCATCTCTATTGGAATGTTAAAGGAGGCTTTTCACAGATTCTCTGAGGCATCTGGTATGTAGGAAAATGTTAACAAGAGTGCCATCTATATGGCTGGAATAGAGCAGAATGGCAGAGAGGTAATTCTGGGAACACTGGGTTTCATTGAAGGAGAGCTGTCATTTAGATATCTCTGCATACCCTTAGACTCCAAGAAACTGGCTATCTGTCACTGTTTTCCACTGATTGAGAAGATAACAGCTAAGATAACATGCTGGTCTGCAAAATTACTCTCTAGTGCCGGAAGATGTCAGCTGATCAAAGCTATCATTTTTTGAATGCAAACCTACTGGGCTCAAATTTTCATTATGCCTAAGAAAGTGATGAAAATTATTGAAACTATATGCAGAACATATTTGTGGACTGGAAGGGCTAATCCATCTAGGAAGGCACTAGTTGCTTGGGAAAGGGTATGCAGACCAAATACAGCAGGTGGACTGAATATCCTAGACATGAAGGCATGGAACAAAGCAACAATCTGCAAGCATCTTTGGGATTTAACTAGAAAGAAGGACTGCCTTTGGATAAAGTGGGTGCACAACTACTACATTAAACAGGAAGCTATTGAAACAATGACTACTCCTAAGACTGCTTCTTGGGTTGTGAGGAAAATACTGGACAGTAGAGATGCCATTATGGGGAATCAGTTGCTTCAGGGGACATTGTTTAGAAGATTACAAGGTATGTGCAAACTGGATCAATTTCAGATCAAGAAGATGTATCTCACTCTGATTCCTAATTACAGCAAAGTTGAATGGAAGAACTTGTTGTTGCTTGCCAATGTTTATCCTAGACATCGATTCACTATGTGGTTAGCTGCACATCAGAGGCTGCCAACAGTGGACATATTGCAGAAAATTGGCATCCAAGTGCCTGCAACATGTGTATTCTGTAAGTAGAATGTCGAATCCTTTAAACACTTATTTTTTGAATGCACAATTACGAGACATCTGTGGACTAGACTATGTTTATGGCTGGGACATCAAAGATTAGTTGGAGACTGGGAAACTGAACTGCAATGGGTAAACAGCAAATCAATGAGCAAACTGGGATTAAATGCTATAACAGCTGGTGTGTTTATCAGTACTATTGCATTCATCTGGAGGGAGAGAAACAGTATCAGATTTGAAAAGAAAGTCTATGAGGAGAATCAGATTTGCAGAGAAGTTGTTTTACATATCCATATTCGAGGAAGAAATTGTAGTCGCTGGCAAAATGGATTGAGGCAACTTAATAGTTTTTCATAGAATAATTTGTACTAGCTAACTTCTATACTTAGTTGTAATTAGTGAAGAGTAGTTAGATACTTAGTAGAGATAATTGTGATATAAAGGAGTAGTAGCAAGTCAAAGCTACTACTAGAGCTCTACCTTGTACATTTTTTCAATATTAATGGATACAAAATGTTAAATCAAAAAAAAAATTAAGATAAGAGTTGGGTTGTGTGTGTTTGGGTAGGGAAATTGTGGTTTGGGCTGGTTCTAGCTTAAAAAATGGCTCAGTTGTTTAATTTAAAATCTCATTGCAATTAAATCCTTATTCTATTTTCTTTTATTTTTCTTTAATTAAAAATTATAGAAATTAAAAATCCTAAATTAATCTATTCTTGTAGAGTAAAATTTTTTATTTTTTTTTAACATTGAAACAACTAATTAACTTTAAACTAAGGAAAAATGCTAATTTTAAAGGCAAAAAGACAAATATGTAAAAATGTTTAGGATTTTTCTATGATTTAAAAATGTTAAAACGCATGAAATGCAAATAAACAAAGAAAATTTTCTAAAACTAATAAAAATTATCTTTTATCTATTTTTAGGAGTTATTCTCATGTAGGGACAAAATCACGTGCTCACAACACACAAAACCAAATATATAGCTAAATCCATTTTTAACTCCCTGGTAGCGGAGCCAAAAATTGATCTCGCCCAAATCACACCTCAAATTAGAGTTATGAAACGGCCGATTGCAATAATAATCACCCAACTAGAAGTGGAGATCAAATTCACATGGAGCGTAGACGGTATTACTGGTATATATTTGGACTAAGCGCATAAAGTGTCTAAGTTACACTTTCACAAACTTTGTTTTGATTCTACTTCTAAAATATGATATGGTTTGGAAATATAAAATATGAAACTAGAGAATAATTTTTCTGATTGTGTTTCAAATATGTAAAAGGTCTAGGGATGTGACATCTACCTAGGTGTTTACCTATGGGTCGTGGGCTTTGAAGAGAATTCATTGGCCAGGGTGTATTATATCAAGTGTCACATAATTATCCACTCAATACCTCTCGGTAAGAGATTTATTTTGTCCAATTTGGCTTTCTCATGCCCAAATGGGTATTGCAAAAAATAATTTATAAATGATCAAATCGGTTCTTACTGTGTTTAGGTTTAACCCTTTAATTGGGACTATCAATCTCTTAAATTCATCCCAATTTCTTGTTAGCCAAGTTTTCCAAGACTAAATATCTATTTCTCAAGTAGAGACTAAGTTAAATAGGCTTGAATCAATGTTTGCAACTATCAATTTTACAATTATAGCACGAACTAGGCAAAATATTACACACTCAATCATAAACAAATCCTAAATCAAATACCCCACTAGGTGTCCACACTAGGATTGAATCACAACGCTAGCCAAAAATTTAGCTACTCATAATGAGTAGTGAAGAAAATAGAGAAAAAAATGATAACTGAACTCCCTAAAGTTTTGGAAGAAAGGAATGTTCTTACTGCAATAGTATAATAAGAAATTATATTCTGAGAACAAAGGAGAAAATATTTTCTATATTGAAGATCCACTACCTTATGAGAGGAAGATTGGACAGAAGAATGGTATTGCTCTAAAAAGGAAGAAGTTTGAAGTGGAAAGAAGATTCGTGCTACACTCAAAAAAGAAAAGTTTTAATAGAGGGTTAGTACTGCTATTAAGGAGGAAAATGTTCTTGAAAGATTTTTGCTGTACAAACTGAGTGCCATAATATAAGGAAGTGTGTAAGACAAAAGATCAAGAAGCACGTGCACATGAACACATCTAGATTCAAAGAAGATCAAGTCAAATTCCTTAGAATAGATAATTAGTTTTATTCGTTAAATGCTTTCCACAAATAGCTAAACCTTCCCAATAGCTATCGTTATGACGCAATCTCAAACATCTTGCACAAAATAGCAAAGAGTACAACAACAGAAAAAAGAACAAGCTACTTCAATTATGCGACAAATCAGGAAACCATATCAAGGAGGATTTACCCCAAATATGGAGCAACGATCAAAATAATTCCAAGATAGAGGAGTAACTATTTAAAGAGGATCTGAAGACACTTCTTAGCACTAACTTCGCTCACAACTTTCTTCCTCCTTCTATACCTTAGTCAAGAATTGTATTCTTAAGTTTTGCAAGTGTCATAAAAGATAGAGAGAAAGAAAAAAATACTGAAAAATTGTGTTATTGTTTGTTTTTTTGGTGAGCGAGTGAAAATTAAAGTGTTATTATTGGTGAGCGAGTGAAAACCAACCTTGTCAAAGTTGGTGGTGATCGTTGAAAACCACAAAAGTTATACTCAATTCAATTTACAAAAAGATCTAAAAAACACTCTTACAACCCAAGAGTACTGGATTAGGATACCACATTGGTTTCGAATCAGTATAAAAATTTCTAGTTTCATTTAGTTTATTGCTCTCGTATTATATCTATTCCTTTACTTTTGTTGTGATTTATACTTGTTTAAATCAAAATCACTAACAGTTATGTGCAGGTTGCCTCCGCATTAATCGACTAAGTCTAAATATAGTCGACCAATATTTAATAGGTGTACAATTCAGCCTTCCTCTCTTGTACTTTCAAAATATACAATTGCACTTCTTCTAGCTCATAAAGAATTGAGAAGAATACAAGTCTCGCACCGTCGTCATCGCTCGTTCTACTTCAACTTCGGATTTGGTCAAGTGATCATATTGTAATTTAATTTTTCCTCTATTTTAGTTTTCCTGTTACAATTTGGTTTAGCAGTTTGCATAAACAACCACCTTAAGTTGCAGCCTTACATGAAGAGTTGCAACTTTTCGGCATTACCCAATTTTCATGCTTTAAATACATGAACTCTCCCTCAGATTTTCCTTACGAAAATTATGATTTTCTCCTTCTTCCTTATGCATTGTTTTTAACAGAAAGAAAGCAGTAAGTGTAATTAACTACTATTCTTTGAGTTTGTTGGTCAATGGGGTTTGTAGTACCGCTATACCAGTGAGGGTAACCGTTTTATTTTAGGAGAAAATAATCTTGAACCTCGGGTACTAGGAGGGGATTAAGTTCCTTTAGAAACATTATAAATTCAGTGAGCCCGGATTAATTTTTTTTCTTCTACATTTCCGATTTTGCATTGCTATTAGTTTTTGAATATATTCTTCGAATATAGAATACTAACAAGCTATATATATGAGTTTTATCTTATATATATATAAAACTTGCTTCTTCTCATTTAAATGTAAGTTATAGTAGTATTTTCCTTAGTATAATTTAAACTTTAGTGTAAATAGTGAGTTTTTCTTATTTATATAGTTTCTTTAAGCCTTAAAGTAAGTTGGTTGATATATATATATATATATATATATATATATTGTTAGGATTATGATTCCAACTAAAACACAATAGCCTTCATATCGAATAATTTGGAAACAACAACATGAACGGAAGCGTACTTGAATCCATATGTGGAAATCCTTAAACCTCCTTTGATGATTGTTTGAAAACTCCTTGATCCTTATGTTCAAGATTGTCTTGAAGTATTGCTTACACAAGAATATGTCACAACAACCAAAATTGGAGTATAGTTTTCCACAAAGATATGCAAGACAAGAAAATGGCTCTCTTGATTCAATGGGAAGAAGAAGAAAATGTCTTGCTATAATGTGGGAACCATAACCCCCCACTTATAACAAATGAGTTATGAAACTCAAGAGTCATAAGCATGTAACCATGGTTGCATATATGTAACCTTAGTTAGCCCATCATGAACTAAGGTTACCCTTTTCGGTATCTACACATTAGTCCTACACTTTATATGACAATACATTAGCCCCCTTAACATAATGTCCATAAGACCACCAAATTAGGCCAAACCAAAAGATAGCACATAACATATAATTTATCCATATATTGTTCATATGTATGTAGATATAAGTCCATATATCTTACAATCTTCCACTTGGACGAGATACACGTACATATGTACAAACCTTAGCATTATATGTTACAATATAACCTTATGAGCTCAAAATTGCTATCACAATAAAATTGTCATGAACAATCCGGTCCATCAATCATACCAACATAGGAACTAAGAGCTCTTAGTTACTCTTGCATAACTAGAACCAACATAGATCACGTATATCAATATAACCAACGACATGGATCAAGTGTAGATGTGTAGCATGGAAATAACATAAAGTGTGGTCAATAGAATGTCTATTTCCAACTGGTTCTCTTTATTGAGATCAATCATAAACTGTAAGAGTACAAAAACTTTAAAACTGAATATCTGCGCAGATATAACTGAATTACTGAATGTAATGGACAATACATAATTGTATAATACGAACTCCCACTAAAATACATAATCCTTAATTGGTTTGACACCCATACAAGCAATATGCTTAAGAAATACTTTTGGTGTCAATCCCTTAGTGAGAGGATCCGCAAGCATGGAGTTTGTACTGATGTGCTCAATGCACAACTGTCCATTCTGTACTATTTCTTTAACAACCCGAAATTTGACGTCCATATGTTTTGCTTTCATCAAACTACTGTTGTTATTAGCATAAAGGACTGCCGATCTGTTGTCGCATAATAGCCTAATTGGCTTTTTAATGCTATCAACAATCCGCAGTCCACCAACAAAATTCCGCAGCCATAATGCCTCATTGGATGCTTCATAACATGCCATGAATTCCGCTTCCATGGTGGAAGTGGCTGTAAGAGTTTGCTTAATGCTTCTCCAAGAGATAGCACTGCCAGCAAGCATGTAAATATAGCCTGATGTAGACTTCAGACTATCCTGACATCCAGCAAAATCAGAATCGGTATACCCAATGATCTCAAGCTGGTCCGATTTCCAATATGTAAGCATGTAATCCTTTGTTCTCTGTAAGTACCTCATGACCCTTTTGGCTGCCTTCCAATGGTCCATTCTCGGATTGCTTAGATATCTGCCTAACATCCCAACAATGTATGCTATATCAGGTCGTGTACATACCTGAGCATACATCAGACTACCTACAGCCGAAGCATAAGGCGTCTTCTGCATTTCCGAAATTTCATAATTATTATTGGGGCACTGTTTGAGACTAAACTTGTCTCCCTTAGCAACAGGGGTGTTACCTGGTTTACAATCCTGCATGCCAAATCTTTTCAGAACCTTATCGATATAGCCATTTTGTGACAGACCGAGAACACCTTTGGAGCGATCTCGTTGTATCTGAATTACTAATACAAAAGAAGCTTCACCAAGATCTTTCATTTCAAATTTCTTTGAGACTATCTCGAAAATCTCCCCCATCAGGACCCTGATATTACTAATGAAAATCAAATTCAACAACCTCAAGAAACTGAAGTGCCATTAAGGAGATCCACTAGAGAGGAGAAATGCAATTCCGGATGATTATGTTGTATTTCTCCAAGAACAAGATAGTGATATTGGACTTGAGGAAGATGATCCAATCAACTTCCGTCAAGTCATTAAGGGTTCTAACTCTCAAAAGTGGATTGATTCCATGAATGATGAGATGAAGTCTATGAGCGATAATGACGTTTGGGAGCTTGTTACATTGCCCGAAGGTATTAAACCTATTGGTTGTAAATGGATTTTTAAAACCAAAAGGGATTCAGGGGGCAATGTTATTAAGTATAAAGCTCGTCTTGTCGCAAAAGGCTACACTCAAAAGGAAGGCATTGATTATAAAGAGACTTTCTCTCCAGTTTCATCGAAAGACTCTTTCAGGATTGTAATGGCACTCGTAGCACATTTTGATCTTGAGCTTCATCAGATGGATGTTAAGACAGCGTTTCTCAATGGTGACATTGAGGAAACAATTTATATGGTGCAACCTGAAAACTTTGTTTCGGATGAATCAGAGAAAAGGGTTTGCAAATTAAAGAAATCCATCTATGGGCTCAAGCAGGCTTACTGTCAATGGTATTATAAGTTTCATGCAGTCATTACATCTTTTGGTTTTGAACCGAATGTTGCTGATGACTGTATATACCATAAGTTCAGTGGGAGTAAGTATATTTTTCTGGTTTTATATGTCGATGACATACTGCTTGCCTGTAACGATATAGCATTATTGCATGAAACTAAGAAATTTCTTTCAAAGAAATTTGAAATGAAAGATCTTGGTGAAGCTTCTTTTGTATTAGGAATTCAGATACAACGAGATCGCTCCAAATGTGTTCTCGGTCTGTCACAAAAGGGCTATATCGATAAGGTTCTGAAAAGATTTGGCATGAAGGATTGTAAACCGGGTAACACCCCTGTTGGAGAAATACAACATAATCATCCGGAATTGCATTTCTCCTCTCTCTAGTGGATCTCCTTAATGGCACTTCAGTTTCTTGAGGTTGTTGAGTTTGATTTTCATTAGTAATATCAGGGTCCTGATGGGGGAGATTTTCGAGATTGTCTTGAACTGGAGTTGTGTGATCCGTGTCAGGAATGAGAACACCCTGACCATGATCAACAACTTGAGGGAAAGACACATGTTCTTCCTCAAAGACAAAATCTCTAATAACTTTATCTCCCCACCCCCAAACTCAATATCCTCAAAAACCTAGCATTACCCGTCTCAAAAATAGTTCTTGAAGTGGGATCATAAAACTTAAAACCCCTGGATCTTTCAGAGTATCCAACAAAATAGCTACTAACCGTCTTAGCATCCAGTTTCCTTTCATTCGGCCTATAAGGCCTTGCCTCAGCTGGACAACCCCAAATGTGTAAATGCCTAATACTGGGTTTATGCCCAGTCCAAAGTTCATATAGGTTTTGATTGTAGCTTTAGTTGGAACTCTATTAAGAATATAAGATGCGGTTTTTAATGCTTCTCCCCAGAGTGAGTCTGGCAAAGTAGTACGACAAATCATACTTCTTACCATATCCTTAAGGGTCCGATTTTGTCTCTCAGCTACACCATTCATCGTAGGACTTCCTGGCATAGTATACTGAGGGACGATCCCACACTCATCTAGGAATTTAGCAAATGGCCCTGGACGTTGTTCACCTGAACCGTCAGATCTGCCATAGTATTCACCACCACGGTCAGATCTAACGGATTTAATCCTTTTGCTTAGTTGATTTCAACTTCAGCCTTAAATGATTTGAACACGTCTATGGATTGGGACTTTTCATGAATAAGATATAGGTACCCATAACGAGAGTAATCGTCTATGAATGTGATAAAGTATTGTTGACCATTCCTACGAGGAGTAGGAAATGGCCCACAAATATCCGTATGTATCAATTCTAAGACGTTCGAAGCTCTCTTAGCACCTAATCTCAAGCTCTCGTAGCACCTAATCTCGTCTTGTTTGTTTGTTTTCCCTTGATACACTCAACACATATATCCGAATTTGAGGAATCAAGAGAATCAAGAATTCCATCTGACACGAGTTTCTGAATTCTTTGAATGGATATGTGACCCAAACGTTTGTGCCAGAGTGATATAGAATTCTCATTAGTTAATTTTCTTTTGGTACCACTTAAACTTGTATGCAAGGTTTCATTATTTGAGGTTATTGTATCAACCAAATATAGGCTATCAAATGTTGATAAAAGACCAGTACCAATAAGATTTGAATTCTGAAAGAGACTAACTTTATTGTCACCAAAAGAACATGAATAACCGGATATGTCCAATTTGGGAACAGAAATTAAATTCCGTCTAAAAGACGGTACAACAAAAGTCTCATCCAAATCTAAATAAAAATCGGTCTTAAACAACAGCCTAAACTTTCCAATAGCCTCAACTGGCACCTTCTTGCCGTCACCCACATAGATGTATCTTTCACCATCATTTGGTTTTCGGCAGTTCAGGCAACCCTGCATAGATATACTTATGTGAGTAGTAGCAGCAGAATCTACCCACCAAGTATCCTTAGGTACCGAAATTAAATTAACTTCAGAACAAACAAAAGAAAGAAATGTACCTTTTTTCGCACGCCAAGCGTGGTACTTGGTACAGTCTTTCTTCACATGATTAGTCCCCTTACAGAAAAAGCAACCTAATTCAGTAATTTCAACCTTAGGTTCCTTATGTTGCTTAATCTTGGGCCTTGCAACCGCAACTTCCTTACCTTTCATCTTCTTCATATCCATAGAAGAGGATGCCAAATGAGCACTTTCAGTCTTATCTTGCTTTATCCTTTCCTCCTCTTGCACACAATGTGAAATGAGCTCGTTAAGAGTCCATTTCTCCTTCAGGCAGTTGTAACTGACCTTAAACTGATTAAAGTGTGCAGGAAGAGATATCAAAACTAAATACACAAGCAGTTCCTCGGGTAATACTAGCTTGAGTGACTTAAGTTTCGAAGCAAGATGAGATATTTCAAAAATGTACTCCCTAATGTTTCCCTTGCCCTTATACCTCATGGAAACAAGTTTACTCAATAGTGTACTTGTTTCCGCCTTTTCGTTTTGTTCAAAACGCTTTTCAAGGTTTTCAAGGAAAACTTTGGCATTAGCTTCATCATTCATAGTGCCCCTGAACGATTCTGGAATTGCACGTTTCATGATCATTAGACTCATGCGATTCGAGCGTTCCCACTTCTCCATCTCCCTCCTTTCATCAGGAGAGGATGTATCCTCAAGAGAAGCAGGTTGCTCATTCCGAAGTGCAAGGTCAAGATTCATGCAACCGAGAACTATCATAATGTTCTCTTTCCATTCCTTAAAGTTTGTGCCGTTAAGCACAGGGATGCTGTTTATATTAGCAGATATCGAAGCAGCTGAAGAATTCACTGAAAATAGAACAAAGGATTACTTAATACATGCTTACAATAACTTGAACTTTAACTTTAGTTTTCAGATTCAAAATAGGCAAATACCATTACAAGATACCTAGCACAACATTGATTTTAGTCTTTGGACAGAAAATCAACTTGTAAGTGGTACTCTTGGTGTAGCGATCAAATATTGACAATAAACTCCTATCAAATATCAAGCCTTCCTTTGGGACGACTTAATATTCACATGGAAAACCAAATAATTGTCACATATTTATCACCACAAGCATGTTCGAATTCCTGCCAAATAACAACCTTCCTTTGGGCCGGTGTTAAACGCATGGAAGACTAACATCCACAGTCATCTTATATTTCAAGATCAATCAATCTACACAATAGAGGTTACTTTGGCAACATAATGCTTCAATTGACTAATTTAAAATATTAGATGCTAAAAACTTTAGTTCCTTAAGCCATATTATGAATCTTAACTTAATATGTTACATGTTTTGACATGCAACATCTGAATATTAATTATTTTAGACTTAATTGGACAATTCCAAAATCTGAAGTTTGATGGACTAAAAAAATTAATATTAAAACTGAATATTAAAATATTAATAATTAAAACTGAATATTAATTGTCATATTATAAATGTACAATTAAAATCTGAAACTTAAAAGACTTAAAACGTTTCATTAATTATGAAAAACGTTTCTTACATTATGTCCTCATTAAACAGCCAGAAAACAAAACGTTTCTGCAATTTATGGCCAGATAATCGATTATCTGATCCTGATAATCGATTATCTGGGCCTTCTGGAATCTCAAATTTTGCTGAAAAACTAGGATAATAGATTATCCTAATAGGATAATCGATTATCTTAGCTCTCTGGAATTTCCAATTTTGCTGAAAAAACTCCAGATAATCGATTATTTTAAATATAATCGATTATCCTCAGATTCTGTTTCAAAAATTTTGATGAACAAATTGCATAATCGATTATTTTCAAAGAATAATCGATTATGTGATGCTTCTGTTTTGCAAAATGTGGTGAACTTTAAAATTTATTCCAGGACCTTTTGCGGCGACGAACGTCGCCACTAAACCCATAGAAGTCGCCGCTAAATGTATTAGTGGCGACTATGTATTGAAACTGGAAACTGGAAACTGGAGTTGCCGTCTCTGAAGGTTATTTGTAGCAATAATTCCTTGTTGTTCAACAACCAAAATTTTGCAAACTTCAATATTTCAATTCATATAGAGATAACATAATATTGAATCACTAAAGTTCATCAACTACATAACATTCATGAAATCATGCTATATCATGGTACTAGAATTTCATAACCAAAATTCTATTATAATTTAAACATGAACTTTATATAACATGCAATTTCATGAACTTCCAAATTATCCAAATATGAAGGAGGCTCTGATACCAATTGTTAGGATTATGATTCCAACTAAAACACAATAGCCTTCATATCGAATAATTTGGAAACAACAACATGAACGGAAGCGTACCTGAATCCATATGTGAAAATCCTTAAGCCTCCTTTGTGATTGTTTGAAAACTCCTTGATCCTTAGCTTCAAGATTGTCTTGAAGTATTGCTTACACAAGAATATGTCACAACAACCAAAATTGGAGTATAGTTTTCCACAAAGATATGCAAGACAAGAAAATGGCTCTCTTGATTCAATGGGAAGAAGAAGAGAATGTCTTGCTATAATGTGGGAACCATAACCCCCCACTTATAACAAATGAGTTATGAAACTCAAGAGTTATAAGCATGTAACCATGGTTACATATATGTAACCTTAGTTAGCCCATCATTAACTAAGGTTACCCTTTTGGGTATCTACACATTAGTCCTACACTTTATATGACAATACATTGGCCCCCTTAACATAATGTGCATAAGACCACCAAATTAGGCCAAACCAAAAGATAGCACATAACATATAATTTATCCATATATTGTTCATATGTATGTAGATATAAGTCCATATATATATATATATATATATATATATATATATATATATATATATATATATATATATATATATATCTTCTATTTAATTTAAAAAAAGGTCAAAAAAAGTTAAATTAAAAATTAAAAAAAATACCATCCAACATCCCCACTTCACTCATTCTCACCCCCACTCCCTCGTAGTTGTTCACTCACTCCAAATGGGGGGAAACAACTAACTGCTAAAATGTTATTTATAAAAACAAAACAAAAAGGAAAAAAAAGGGAGGATATTGAGAGCAAAGGAAAAGTGTGAAAACCAAACGAAAACCTCTTTGAAATATCATGAAATAGCAAGCACCCACATCTGAGTTCTCAGACGGGTCTGCGGTTTCCTATCAAGCTTGTTTCTTCGTTCAATTGGAATTTTTGGGACTTTGGAGTTGTATTTTTGTGGATATTCCTTGTATTATTGAATCTCATTGATACCTTTTACCGCATTCCTCTCCTATATTTTCTTTTCTTTGGTTAAATTAGTGTGTTGTAAAATTTTTTTAATAGAAAAAGCAGATGCTTGCTTCTGGCTGTTTTTGTTAGCTAAAGAAATCAAGGATGAGAATTTTATATCATTTTTAGGTCCATATGCTTAATTAGAATTGTAGGCTTGAAATAATTATAGGATTACAAAGTTACTATGTCTTCTACCTCACATGATTGCCTTTTATTTCGTATTTATCGATTTACTTGTTACTGGCCATTTTCCATGTATTTTGATGTTTGTTATTGTGATTACCCTCTGAATTTAGGTGTTTGAATTGTTTAAAGATAAAGCGTAAGTTAAAATTTATTTCATTGCATAAGTGTCATACTGTTTGTAGCGTCAACGATAGAAGAATAAATTTGAGGCAATAAATTTCATTGTACAGTTGTTGAATTTTATGATATTTTGCTCTTGGATAGTTACTGCTGAGAAAGATGGAACTAAAATTTTTTGATTGGTTAAATATATTAAATTGTTATTAATAGAACTCTATTTAAGGTGAATGTCTATATTTAGAGAGATTCTAGGGTTTACTACTTGGTGGCTGAGTCACCACCTCCCTATAAATATAGGGGTTCTATTCTATTGTAAATCATCTCAAAGTATCAATAAGAATACTCCTCTCTCTACTTTTCTCTCTATTGTTCTTGTTCTTGTATTATTGTTCTTGTTCTTATATTATTCATAACACGTTATCAGCACGAGACTCTACCGTCTCAAGAAGCTCTTTGAGAAGATTAAGTACGAGAAAGATTTCAAAGAATAATCATGGCGAAAAAGGGAAAAACGTCAAGTGGAACAATACGTAACAATAAACCGAAGGAGTCATGTCGAATAATGAACAAATCCACGAGGAAAATAGAGACGACGACAACAAGGTTAGAAGAAGCTGTACAGAACCTACGGTTTGCATGAACATTATAGACGAGTATGGCATCTAGCAGTGGCCAGAATGGAATTCAACTCCTTTTAGCTGCCGAACAGGAAGCCCAACACATTGTCAATACAGCCAGGACTGCTAAACAGGCTAGATTGAAGCAGGCCAAGGAAAGTTAATAGACTTTGCACATTTTTCTATAAATATATATTTAACAAATTTATATAAAATGTTATTGATTGATTCTTCAATATTCTCGTACAAGTGAAGAAAGACTCATGTGGAGCGCGTGATTGATACTTAGTGCGGATTGCTGTCGAATCTTAAAGAAGCTTTGGGATTGAGCATAAAGATTGTCAATTGTTCCATGAATTTCCTTCATGAATAAATTATGGATTTTAAGGTAAGTAATTTACTTTTCTCTTTCAGATTCTTGAAATTATACGATTTTATTTCATATACAAACATAGACAACAAAGTTTGATTATAACTCTAATGGAGTTTGTAAGAAATTATAACCACGTGAAGTGGTAAAAGTTCTATGTCTTGCCATGATTAAATTCATGTATGATTGTGGGCAAAGAATTGAAAATCCGTCCCATTGAATTTGCTTCATTCTCATTCCCTTTAGAGAATGTGATAGCAGTATGTGATAAGTCTGAAAGAAGACAAAATTATTACCGTGAAGGTATCAATGGATGTGGATGTGGCAATAGACGGAATTATAATCGTCATCATTGTGATAATGAGAATAATAAAGATTCTCAAAATAATCTTTCACTTTATGAAAGTAATATTTGACATGAGATTGTATATAGCACATACAGATGATTATGATCCATTTCCTGAAGTGAATGTGATAATTGTAATAAAGCCCGTAAGTATGGACACGCTCTTGATGTAATTTTATTTTATGTCTGACATTATAAAAAGAAAGTTCGTTGCCCTTGAAATTTCGGGCAAGAACTATATGACATGGGTGTTGGATGCTGAAATCCATTTGGATGCAATGGGTCTTGGAGACGCCATTAAAGACAGAAATAATGCATCCACCCAAGACTATGCTAAGGCCTTGATTTTCTTGCGCCATCACCTTGATGAAGGTTTGAAACTGTGCTAAGGCCTTGATTTTCTTGCGCCATCACCTTGATGAAGGTTTGAAAATTGAATATAATCACAGTCAAAGATCCATCTATCTTGTGGAATGGCTTAAAGGAGAGATATGACAACCTGAAGTTGGTCACTCTGCCACAAGCACGATGCGATGAGAATCCAAAAGCAAATAGTTCATAAACTATATATTATCGTTGCGGTGGAAAAGGGCACTGGGCGAAAATTTGCCGTGTACCAAGACATTTGGTTGAGCTTTATCAAGCATCTCTAAAAGGTAAATGCCCTGAAACCAATTCTGTCTCTGACGACAATTTTGACATCACCCACTTGGATGTGGCAGACTTCTTTGAGCACCCTGAGGGGAAAATAGACCACTTAATTGGTGATGGATCTGTGATGAAGGAAGATGGAATTGTTTGATTTTATTTTACTTATTTGTATTAGTTAGTGAATAAACTAATAGTCATTAGTATCAGCTCGTATTAGTTAGTTTATGATATAATGTTAGTATTAGCTCTTTAGAATGTTTCAATATGCTTAAATTTCGAAGACATTTTTACTTCCCAGTAAAGTTAGTCGATTAACTAATAATTTAGTCGACTATCTAATATTTCGTATTAAAAACTGGATTTTTCGCAAGCTAAGTTAGTCGACTAACCAGTTTAGTTAGTCGACTAACCTGATGACTGTTTACTAAGTTAGTCGAATAACTAATTAGTTATTCGACTAACCAATATTTCGCATTAAAACTGGATTTTCCGCAAGGCTAGTTAGTCGAATATCAGGTTTAGTTATTAGAATAACCTAATGATTGCTTCCCAAGATAGTCGACTATCAACTCAGTTATTCGAATAACCTCAACAGATTTTGAAAATATTGTTTAATTATGAAGCAACGGATTAAATTTGTTTATTCTCATGTTCGTATATCTTTTTTGATTAATTGATTCATGTACCACACATACGATATTCAAAGAGAAGAAATATTACTCTCATTTAAGTATGTGTAAGGCAGATGTTACTACAATTTCTTGTAGTAGTAAATTGATTAAAGGCTCCGGAAGAGCAACTATAACTCTGCCTAAAGGAACAACATTTTAGAGAATGCAATGTCCTCCTCCAAGTCTAAAAGGAACTTGTTGAGTTTTAAAGATATCATTCAAAATGGATATCTGATTGAGACAATACATGAGTATAATCTTGAATACCTCATTTACTCATGAAACGAGGCTGCTCACTTCGGTTTGGGGTCACGCCATTTTGCATGCAGCAATGCTAGTTCGTCTCTGACTAACGAATTATCACAATATTCCCCGTTGCAATTAGTTTTGGGTCATGAACCTAATATATCCCATTTAAGAATTTTTGGATGTGCAGTAGATGTGCCTGTAGCACCGCCATATTGCACCAAAATGGGTCTGCAAAGAAGGTTAGGAATATATGTTGGGTTTTGAATCGCCCTCCATTATTCGCTACCTCGAAACATTGACAGGGGATTTGTACACTGCACGATTTGCAGACTGTCAATTCAATGAGACACTTTTCCCAAAATTAGGGGGAGAAGTTGGTGAAACCAAACGGGAAATTTTGTAGAAAAATGCATCATCATCTCATCTTGATCCACATACCTCTATTTGTGAAAAAGAGGTGCAAAATATTATCCATTTGCAAAGAATAGCAAATCAAATGCCAGACGCATTTACAGATTCGAAAAGGATAACAAAATCACATATCCCCGCAGTGAATGTGACAACATCTGATTCACGAATACATATTCACTATTGGAAGAATATGAACATGAAATTGGTATTGAATATACCACCCTCACCCCTAGAAGGAGGTTTGAGATGATATATGAAAATAATGTCATTATTATGGCATGAATGATCGTTGGTCACGTACCTATTGTACGCCAAAATATTTTGAAAATATGACTATTAAAGGACAACGATAATGCAAGAAACATATCTTGCATATAATTTTGACCATGACCATAATGGTATAACTTTCTCTTTAAAAGAGATATTCACCACATGGATGTTGATGAATCTGTGGTAGTACAAAATTAATTGAGAGCTCTAGAAGAGCCAATTATTACTATGTTGGAGAAACGCAATTGATTACCAATAAGGTATTGTGTGGTAGTAAGTCTCAAAGAAACTTATTCAGTTTCCAAAGTATATGCGAAAGCGATTGATTATATTGAGACTATAAAAAGGAAAGATTTGATATCTTCTATTACTACAACTTGTAGCGGGATAATTTGTATATGAAAAGCTACCCCCTTTATTCTCCAGTTTGTACTACACAAACAAAAGAATGCCACAATAAAGTGGATATTTATTGGTATAAAAACCCATACCATAATAAACTTGAAGTTTATTGATAATTGCACATGTCATGGTGTAAATTTGAAGTTTATCAATATTGATAATTTATTCAGTTGGCATTCGGGTTAGCCATCTCATTTTAAGTATGATGTGCAGTAATAGAGAATTCACATGGGTAAATATTAAAGAACTAAAAAGTTCTTTACGAATTCTCTTATATTACTTGTTCTCATTAATTGATTGACCAACTAAAGAGTTCAGGTTGAATCCCATAAATTCTGGAAATATCAAAGGTGAATATGGGCCCATTCACCTGCCATGTATACCACATATGATGCATCTATGATATGGTTACATGCGCGATTGTTATTAACCTGCAGCCTGGCCGGTGCTTGCGAGGTAAATTGCTCAGTAATCTAACTTCGAGCATAATTTCCAGATTTTCTATTCAAGATAGTTCATCTTGATAAGTTGGTTTACATCATAGTTGGTTTCGCAAGATAATTGAGTGCCTCCACTTAATAGCTAAACGGTTTCTTATGAGAACAAAGTTATATATATCAGTTTGATATACGTTGTATACGAGAGTATATTATATTCTCCCCTCACAAGTGGTTCAGGGTCAGGAACCAAATAACTCCATCTTATTATTGATGTGCGGTGTATATTTTCATTAACACCATAATGCACAAAGATGGACTCTCAAAGTTGAGGAAAGAAGTTAGCTTTTCTAACATGAGGGGGAGACGTGATAAACAATTGAGAAAAGGTTACATGGGATGAATTATCATTTGTATATATAGATCCTCGAATATCATAATATGAACCTGAAGTTCATAAAAGGATTATTCAATTGCAACATATTGCAAAGCATGCTACACCCAAAGAAAGTAACTATTTTCTCACTGCAAATGCTCATATTAAGTCCTAGAAGGACAAAGTCTTTGATACGCTTAAGGCGTATAGACAAATCATTTTCAAAAGGAACTTCTTAATAAAGAAGATGAGCAAATGATCAAAGTGATCATAATAAGGAGGCAAGTGATCCAGAAGATCACATGACATAACACTTCATAAAATCTCATGAGAGATTCAGGTACCTGAATGTGTGAATGAAGAGATCTCCATGTTATGTCCTTATGAAAATTTATTGGAACCAAAATAAAATGTTCGTCGACGACATCTATGATAGCGCTAAATATCGATGAGGATCTTATGTTTGTCGAATACAAACAAAAATATTGGCTAAATGGAAGAGATACAATTCAAGCAGAATTGATTCCATATGAAAGACATGTAGTTTTGGACATGTAGTTCAAATACTTGAAAGTATAAAGTCAATGGTATGTGCAATCAGTTTTCGATATCTATTTGTTTGGCATGACATGAAAACTTGATATGCATCTAAAGTCTATTATATGACTTAACTTGAAAGATTTAAGTTGCTTGAAGCATATACAATTCTTGGTCCTGAAGTACCACATCCTAAGTGCAATTTGTGTACATATGTATATTGCTATAAATATAAGCATGATGGCATCGAGAATACATCTATGGAGATATTGAAGAGTCATTCCACGACATTATATGAAGATGTTCATATCTATCAAGGATGATAATTTCAAGATGGTGCACAAGATTGGAATGCAAATGCTCAAGGATGTGAATTGATGCTCTTTTCAGGGGGAGTTAATGCGCGTTGCACTCTTTTTCCCTTACAAAGTTTTGTCCCACTGGGTTTTCCTTGCAAGGTTTTTAATGAGGCAACCAATAGGCGCATATTCAAACATGTGTACTCTTTTTCCTTTTCTATAATTTTTCCCATTGGGTTTTGTTTTAGTTAAGGTTTTAACGAGGCACATTATTGAATAGACATTCAAGGGGGAGTGTTATAAATAGAACTCTATTTAAGGTGAATGTCTATATTTAGAGAGATTCTAGGGTTTACTACTTGGTGGCTAAGTCACCACCTCCCTATAAATATAAGGGTTCTATTCTATTGTAAACCATCTCAAAATATCAATAAGAATGCTCCTCTCTCTACTTTTCTCTCTATTGTTCTTGTTCTTGTATTATTGTTCTTGTTCTTATATTATTTCATAACATAAATTAAATATTGGGTGTGGGTTTTATTTGATAATTTAGGTCATTAGTTAGTTTATTTTCTATATCACGTAGTAGATTTGTTTGAAATTTTTTTTATTTGAAACATTATTTGGACATGACTAAGATAAAACTTAGGAATAAGAAAACTTATATTGCTTTTGTAATATTATCTTCATTCTTATTTAATTGCCAAATTCGCTAGGCCAAGTAAATTACAATTTTATTTTGTTTTATAACTTATTGGAATAATCGACCTGGTAAATTATTTAGCAAAAAGATTTCATAATTTTTCCATAACCTTGTATCCTTAGATTATAGCCTCACAATAATCTCAAGCTTAGGAATAAAATACGATAAATAGATTAGAAAAGCTTTACACACAATTAAAATATTAGCTCATATGTTCATATTCGAACCCTGGAATGATATTTTTAAGTAATAGAAGGAGCATGTACGCATTCCCCCGTAATGATACTTTTAAATTTAAAATACTTATGTTTTGACCATGTGTATATCCGTACCTTGGCTTAATATCTAACTTCAAAAAAATATCTTGTGTACGTATTGCATCTAGATCCAAGCAATTAAATAAGATTATAATTAATTAAGCGGTGATAAATAAGCCATAATTAATAAATACAAGAATGTCTAAAAATTGATTTAAGCGTTACATTAGTGAATAAAAGCGACCGCGCTAGAACTACGGGACTCGAGGGGTTCCTAACACCTTCCTCTCAGTCAACAGAATTCCTTCCTCGGTATTCTCTTTCGTAGACCATAACTAAGAGTCAAACCTTCCTTTTAAACGGGGATTCAAATAAAAGGTAACTTTGAACACCAAAAACGCAATTCCAAGTGGCGACTCTAATAATAAATAATTTCTTTTCAAAAAGTGATTTCAATTGGAAAAACTCTTCTAACTTGACCTCGTAATAGGATTGCATGGGAGAAAAAAGAGGTGTGACAGCAAGTATCAATTTTGTTATTACTATGAATCATTAAAGGTTTAGTCCTCAATGAGGCATTTCAAGTTGCAGCAATGATTGAGAAGCTTTCACATTTATGGAGGGACTTCAAGAATTACTTAAAACACAACAAAATGTTACCTTACTGAGGGTCTTTTCAAACTAAATGTAATAGTTGTTGACAACAATAAAATTTTAGTTTCTTTTTTTTTACCAAAAATTTCAACTTCTTCTTACTTACTTGAGTCAAATAATTTATGGAATATTCATTTGGGACATGTCAATTATAAAACCTTACGAAAAATAATAAATTTGGAAGTATTGCCTAAGTTTGAATGCGATAAATCAAAATTTCAAATATGTGTGGAATCTAAGTATGTTAAGCGTCCTTATAAGTCAGTTGAAAGGAATTCAAATCCTTTAGACTTAATTCACATAGATATCTACGACATAAAGTCAATACAACCTCGCGGTGGAAAGAAGTATTTCATAACTTTTATTGATAGAAGTACTCAATATTGTTACGTTTACTTACTTAATAGTAAAGATGAAGAAATAGATGCATTCAAGAAATACAAAAATGAAGTTGAAATGCAACTTAACAAGAAAATCAAAATGATAAAAAGTGATAGGTGTAATGAATATGAATCTCCTTTTGAAGAAATATGTTTATAGTAAGGAATTGTTCATCAAACATGTCACGACCCTAAACAGGACTCGATCGTGATGGCGCCTATCGTGAAATAAAGCCAGCCGACACAAACCCCTAAACCAATTAATAGTTATAATAATTCATAATTAAGTCATTAATAAGTGATAAATCTCAAAAATAGAGTGAAATGGAACAAATGCAGAAACAAATACAGGCCAACATCGGGGTTTCACCAGTCATGAGCATCTAAATATCCATCTAAGAGTATGAACGGACTACACAGTATAGTACAAAGCTAATACAAGGAAAGTAAATATAGGAAGGAGAAGCACTGGGATACAAATGTCGAGCAGCTACCTTGTGAACTCCAAACAGCCTGGTGGAAGCAATCAGCCCTCGCTAGCGTGACGTGAGACTCCTAAATTTGCACATAGGGTGGAGGAAGTAATGTGAGTACGCCAACTCATCAAGTAATAAAAGTAAATGCAGTTGAGTGATAAGAAATCCTGTAAAATACTGCAAAATGCTACAACGAGGCAGTGTAAAACCATGACAATGCAATAAAACCGTAAAAACTCAAAAATTCTTCTTAGTTTAGTAGAACTTCTTGAAAATATGTTTTAGCAGTTCAACTAAGTGAATGAAAACAGGGAGAAAAGATAGAAACACAATCGAGCCCCTCGGGCAAAATACCAACAGAGCCAGCCCTTCGGGCTATCTCACAATCACTCGTATCAGCCCCTCAGGCAATGACATGGTACAACATCAGCCCTCGGGCTATATCACATCACGAACTGGGTACCTGCGCATACTGGGAGTGTACAGACTCCGGGAGGAGGCCCTTACGGCCCATATGCAATATCAAGTCATCTCATGGTACAATCAATAGGCTCCCGACCTCATATCAAGCCACCTCGTGACATAACAACTCGGGCCATCGGTCTCATAATCATAAATTAGTACAGCACTATTGCAGCATGCACCCCGATCCCATAATAACCTCACAATATCAGGCCTCGGCCCTACTCAGTCAGAAATCTCTGAAAACCACTAAGGCACAGTAAAATATGATGCTCAGCCCAAAAATATCATTTAAGATATCAAAATAGAGTGATTATGGCTGAGGTATGAAAAATAGTAGAATACAACATGACTGAGTATAACTACGAAATCAAAATAGTGAGGAATAGTAGTAAAAATATCCTATGGGTTCAAAACGGTCGGCACGAGGCTCAAATATGGCATTCAACCCAAAATATGATGATAGCAAATAGTTTTCAATCAAATACACAGTTAAACAGTCATACGGGATAGACTAAGTCACAATTCCCAACAGTGCATGATCCCACGCTTGTCATCTAGCATGTGTGTCACCTAAAAATAGCACAACGATGTAAATTCGGGATTTCATACCCTTAGGACAGCATTTATAATCTATGCATACCTCTATCCGCTCCAACTCTAGCCCGCAACGCCTTTGCCTCTCATCTCGGCCTTAACTTGCATCAAACTATCCAAAATCAGAATCGTGACATCAAAATATGCTAAGGGAACGAAGCCCGCAAAAACTAAACAAATTACTGCACAATTCCCGAAATTAACCAAACCCGACCACCGGGCCCATGGCTTGGAATCCAATAAAAATTACATCAACACGCTCCGTATCCTCCCACGAGTTCATACTTACCAAATTTACCAAAATCCAACCACGAATGACCCCTCAAATCCCAAATTTTAGGCCTTCAATTACAAGCCCTAGTTTTTCCAATGTTTACCCACAAATTTTCATAAATTTCAAGCCTAATTAATGATATAACACCATATGAATGAGTTTTATGTTCTATAACCATACCTCAGTGAAGTTCCATCTGATTCCCTCTTCAAAATCCCACAAAAAGCTCCAAAATTGATTTAAAATTGTGAAGAAATGCTAAGAATTGCAAAGGATGAAATATATACTTTCTGACCCAGGGATTCCACACCCGTAGTCCTTTTTCTGCTTCTGCGGTCCTGCTTCTTTGGCCCAAGCACCGCATCTGCGGTCTCCACTTAAAACTCTCATACCGTACATACGATCGAACCCCAACAAATGCGATACCGCAGGTGCGCTCATACAGCCTCTTTTGCGGTTTAGCTCCCATGGCCATTTTCACATCTGCGACCCACTGGGCGCTTCTGCAAGCCTGTACCTGCGGTCCCTAGCCGCATGTGCGGTTATGACATCAAATACAACTTCAGCTGCAAATTCTCAACTCCTAGCTTTCCATCAACCATCAGAAATCACCCTGAGAGCCCCCCCCCCCCCCAACCAAAAGCACAACCAAGTCACATATCACTATCCAAACTTATACCAATCTTCAAAACACCTCAAACAACATCGAATCAACCAAATCACATCGGTTTCAAGCCTTCTTTCTAATTTTGCTTTTGATCAGAAAGCCTATCAAACAACGTGCGAATGACCTGAAATTTTGCACACACATCCCAAATGACACAATGGACCTACTGTAACTCCCAAAACTTTATTCGGACCCCTATTCAAGCCTAAATCTACTATGGACCTCCAAAACACGTTCCGATCACACTCCTATGTCCCAAATCATATCTGAAGCTATCCAAACCATCTGAATTCACATTCGAGCCCTTTTTCAAATAAGTCAACATCCGACTAGATTTTCCAACTTAAGCTTACTCAAAAGAGACTAAGTGTCTCAAACCTTACTAAAATTATTCCGAATTTGAATCGACTAACCCAATTCCATATAACACGGATAAACAAAGCATAGAAAGCATAAATGGGAGAAATAGAGTGGTAACACATGAAACAATCAGCCGGGTCGTTACAAAACAACGGCCCCTTACACGCCCCAATCCAAAGGGACTGTGGAAATAAAGAATCATTAATTAAAGGATATTATGAACGTTTTGTTGATAAGTTCTGGTTTGTCTCAGAACTTGTGGGGGGAAGCCATACTTACTGCTAACCAGATACTAAATCAGGTACCTCAGAGCAAAACGCAATTCATTTCATATGAAAAATGAAAAGGAAGGAAGTCCAACTTGAATTATTTTAAAGTGTAGGGGTGTTTGTCAAAAGTGCAAATTCCTAAACCCAAAAGGGTAAAGATATGTCCAAAAACCTATGATTTTGTTATCATAGGATATGTGACCAATAGTAAAGCATATTGATTCGTGGTTCATAAATGAGAAATCCTGACATTAATAATAATATAGTTATAGAATCAAATAATGATGAACTTTCAAAAATATATATCCGTAAAAAAGGAACGTAAGTCAATTGGTAAAGGATTTAAACCCTCGGGAAGAAACAAAAGAAAGTACACATAATCAGGAGGATCCAAGACGTAGTTGTCACGATACCAAAACCAACTCGGTCATGATGGCGCCTATCATAAAATTAAGCTAACTGATACATTCACAAAGTATTCAACATTTCATTAAAGCTTAAATAACAACATTTTTCAACTAAAATTTCCATAAAAGATATAAAGTCAAAAACTAAAAGCCCGACCTCGAGTCTCAGTAAGTCATGAGTAGTACTACAATACATAACATAACAAGACCGAAAGAGTCTGAAAGTAGCCAAAGTATACTAGAAGGAAGATAAAGAATGAGAAAGGCCGGATTGTGGTTTCTAGGAAGTTATCTCGCTATCTTCAGTGATAACCTACAACTAGAATAGTCAACAGCTGCTACCCCGACCTGAGATACCTAGTTCTGCACACAAAGTATAGGGGGTAATGTAAGTACATCAAATCAGTTAGTAACAAGTCCAAACTATGGACCGATAGGTAGTGACGAACTAAACCTCAACAATTATAACATAATTAAATTGTACAGGAAAGTAGGCATGCTAGAAATACAATTATTCAACTCAACAGATAAAGTAAATACCAATCCAAATAATGTGAAGTGTAAATTTTAGCAAATCTATGCATGTCAATGCCATAAATGCATGAAAAACGCACTGTGTGCTCCAATTCTTAAGTGGTCAACCACTCGGTACCGCATATGGTCATCCAGCCTAGGAAAATCCATCCCGGAATATATACAACACTGATTTCAAGACAACTAGTACCGATGAACAAGGGTAATCCAACCCTGAGGAGAAATCAATCTCAAAGTATCAATACTTCGGAAAAATCCATGTCTAAGAAAATCCCTCCCTCAATAATATCAACCACGCTCACCGGGGGTATGTAGGCTCTAGAGAGGCTTCTTTCAGCCCAAGCGCTATAACAAGCCAATGAAGGTATAATCAATAATTTATTGCAGCGTGCAGCCCTATCCCATAACTGTCACTCATATTCAGGATCTCGGCGTAAAGCCCTAACATGGTAATTAGCATGATTTACAACTTATTAACTTAATCACATAATCAAAACACAAATATCAGCAAGAAATGGTAACTAATTGGTGCCTTGGAATAAACCAGGCCATAATTCTCGTGGTGCACGCCCACACGCCCGTCACATAGCATTTGGGTCACCCTAATATTCAATCACATAACACATAGTTCGGGGTTTCGAACCCTTATAACCAGTTTGGAAGCGTTAGTTACCTCAAACCAAGACAAAATCCTACTATGTATGCCTTTGCCTCTGGAATCTGCCTCCAAACATCCTAAATTTGATCAAAAGCAATAAAGCACAATCAATATAAGCCAAGGAATCAATTCCAAACAAAAAACTATCAATTCAATCAAAAATCTCGAAATTCACCCATACCCAACCCCCGAGCACAGGTCTCGAATCTTAAAAAAGTTACAAAACTAGGAACTCCTTCCACTCACAAGTCCATACGTACAAGATTTATCAATATCCAACTCCATTTAACCCCTCAAATCCTCAATCAAAGCTCTCCAAAATCCCAAGCCCTAACCCCTCATTTTCACCCTTAATCATCATTAATTACATTAGTGAAAGCCCCTTTGAATCCATAATCACGAGTATTAGAGCTCAAATTACTCACCTCAGTGAAAGCCCCCTTGAATCCCTCTTCAAATTGCTCCCAAAAGCTCCAAATCCAAATGAAAAATGGTGAAGAATGACCAAAATTCACGAAGGGGACTTTTGATACATTCTGCCCAGCACTTCTGCTTCTACGGCCAAATTCACGCACCTGAGGGATCGCATCTACGGGATTGCACCTGCAGTCCAAACTCTGCATCTGCGCATTTCACTTAAAACTCTGAATACGAGACTAGATTAATCGACTTGGCCCGCCATGCTCTTATCATACTTCCCACCGAAAGAGAAACGGTTAGGAGGCTTATTGAGGGACTTATTCAGCCAATTCGACTTTAGATGGCTAAGGAGACAGGGAGTGAGATTTCTTTTCAAGAGGCGGCCAATGTAGCCAAGAGAGTGGAGATGGTTCTGTCGTAGGGAGGTGGTCAGGGGTCTGATAAGAGGCCTCGTCATTCATGAAGATTTAGTGGAGCCTTGTCTGGAAGCAGGGATTCGTCTGGTAGGGGCCATCCTCCTAGGCCTTTTCAGTCAACACTTCAAGTTTCTCACGGTGCTTCAGGTGGTCGTGGATCTCATATGTAGTATTCTGATCAGCAGCTCTACAGTGCACCACCAACTCTTATCAGTGCACCGTCGCTCCACAGTTTTGGGGTGGTCACTCAGGTCGCTAGGGTCAGTCTCAGTTTTCACAGTTGCAGCACTCAGGTGGATGCTTTGAGTGTAATGAGTATGGTCATATCTGTGAGCATATGATTTTTACCCGGTTGAAACGGCTCCTACAGGTCTCTCAAAAGTTTAGGATTTTATTTAAATATTTTGTTTTTTTTTAGGATTTTAATTTTAAAATTTGGTTTCTTGCCAGTGCATGTTTATTAATGCATGTTTAAAATTGATTTAATTGTTAAATAGGTTTATTTTTACAAATTAAAATACAAAAATATGTGCAAATAATATTTCTGGCATTTTAAATTATTTTTTTATTTAATTTCAACTGGTTGCATTTTTATTTGTGTTAGTCAGAAATTTTGTTTTAAATAAAATTAAGGATTAATTAAAATAAAAAAAGAAAAGGACAAAGTACATATACATATGCACAGCCACTCAGGCTGGCCACAATTGGGCCAGACTTGAGTGCCCCAAACCTTTTTCCCTTTAAAACACACAGACCCAGCCCAAACAACCAATCCCCATCCAGTCCACACAAGACCAATCCAAACGACGTAGTTTAGAAATAAAGCATCCTAGCCGTTGATCAATTGATCATCCAACGGCCATGGAACCCCCACAAAAATAATACATATATGTCCAAATACGCCTAATACACTCATAGACATAATTCCTTTCTTCCTCGTACCATATACAACTGATGTAACACCACCATTGACCACCCTCGACCACCCCTTGACCACCCATTTACCACCCTAACGCCGCCGCAAATCGTCTCACGGCGGAGGGCGGTCACCAAACTTCCCCAGGTTTATACCATCAAACCATCACAACCTCTTATTTCCCGTACTGTGACTAATTTCGGTCGAATAAGTCCCTCCGTCTCGAATATTCGAAAGTAAGGTCATCGGAACCACCGTCTCCGGCGACCTTGTTCCAAACTTCCCCAGTTTTATACCATAGGACCACCAGGAACTCTCTTTCCCAGTATTGCATTCCACTCCCTTCAAATAACCCTCCATCATCTAAAATCCTCATAGAAAGGTCATCGGAACCCCCATCTCCGGCGACTCGACTCCAAACCCCTCAAAACTTACACCCCTGAAACAACTCAACACCCTCTTTACAACCATGTGTGTTAAACCCTTCGAATCCATTCAGAACGCTTTGAATATTAATTTGAAGTGTAACCCTAAAACTCAAACCCTGTCGGAATTTGGTCAAACTCCTCCCAGACAATCCCTGGCCATTCCCCTCCCCAATCATGCCACCCACGACTCCCAAACAACATCAATCACTGAAGAAATTCATATCTCAGACCTCACTAGGGTCTCAGAATCATAAATGCCCTTCCTGAACTTCTAAACCTGTTATCCACCATGCCATCTGCCCTAGAGGGTTAGAGAACCTCTACATAAGGGGTCAGGAACCAACGAAATGGTGTCAAGTGGATGTGCATGTGTAGAACAAAAGCTATGTATTTTATCTTTTTCAGTATATATTTGCTTCATCTCTATTTGTTAGACGCTTTGATTTCTTTTGAATAATTGTTTGTTTGTCTACAATCTCATATGAAATAGGTTCAGTAGTTATATGCCTTTGGTTGTCATTAGTTTGAAATCCCTTCGTCTCTTGAATGATTTGATATCCTGTTAATATTAGCTCCTTGATTCTGAAAGCTCGGTTTGTTGATTCTTCAGTAGTGTGATTCCTATGTTTTGTTGACCTTCATCCCATGATCTTCATTTGCTTATTCCCTGATATTCTGATTAGTTTGGTTAGGCGTTTAAGTTACTAAGTGTTTGATCTTCATAATAATTTTTTATCTTCAGTACTGGCATAGTTTAGGTTGATTTTTTTGGTTGAACCTTTAATTGTTTCCTGATTTTTGTTCATGAACTAAGTGTTCAATCCCTGCTTCAAGCTTTTATGGAGTGATTTAATTGGAATTTTCTTTTAATGAGTATTAGTTGATTGGTTTTCTGGTTGATAGTGATCCATTATTTTTAATACAAAGAAACCTGAATGTTTATGATCCAAAGTCATAATAACTGATAAGCCAATCCATATTAGGAAACTTAGTGGTATGGATCCAATGGACGTGTTAATCCAAACCAAACCTTGGCCCATAACCCAAACACAATCGACCAGGGTCAATGAATAACTGAGGTTAAAACCTCAGGTTGGCTATTTATGAAAAGAAATAGGGGTATAAAGGGGATTTGAAGTTTAAGAATCTGATAGTAATCCCCTAGAACATTTTAGTGAGGGATTAAAACACAATTTCTGCCTCAAACGTTAGGCACAAGTCAAGAAATGAGGGATCATTTAAGAAAAGCTGAAATCTAACTTAGGCACTAAAGGAAAAAACAAGGAAAAATAGATGCCCTAAGGCTCCATTATAAACGAAACCATCTGGGCATTTTTTGAGGGATCCGGAACCTTTCTTTTGAATTCAAGAGATAACAATACATATTAGCTCTTCCTATATCTGTGAAAACTACCAGTGTTGTTCTTAATCTTTTTTGGGATTTTAATTTTCTCAAAACTCTACTGAAAACCTGCGTACACTGTTCGATTGGCTGCTATTTTGCTTGTTGATTAACCTCATTACTCATAGGCTTCTTTTTCTTGCTAAAATTCCAGGTACATTTCGATGCTCATTGATATATGAAGTTCAAATATAATGCATTCCTAAGTGTGAAGATCTACATCTGTTGTCTTTATTTTTGAATCATCTCCCCATTTTCCCCTTATCTAGTTTGAATATAGACTTAATGATAAGATAATCATCTTGTTGTAATTAAACGGTGGACTGATTCATTTTTGTAATAACTGGACGTTGGGACTGATTTTACTTTGTGATATCTGGATATTCGAACTGCTATTTTAGATATGTATAATTATGAGTATGATTAGCTAGTGATAATCATTCGAAGATTAGAATATTGTGAAACATTTCAATTCATTTAAGTTTCAGTACATTAACAATGATTCATATTTATTTAACATGGTGTAATCAAAATCACAATTGGATTTTGGAAACTGAATTTGTATGCTCCGACTGTGGAGTATACGAATCATTTAGTTCGGTTTTAAAACTGAAAACTAATATAGAATAATCACTGGTAACTTTCATGTGAACATCATAGATATATTTGATAGTTAATTTTCTACATAATTTCAAACCAAAAGAATATTATTGAGATTTTTTTCCGTCCAAATTAACTATGGGCCTAGTTGAAGGGCCCAGTGATGGCCAGATATGATGAATGTTTCTGGGCTGGCCAAAATTTGGGGGCCGGCATGTGTGATTAGCCATGAATAAGGCTGAAATACAAGTACCAATTTCCCAGAATATACTACCTATATATATAAATAATTAGAGCATTTAAACACCAGCAATAGTAGAGAATTTCATATGCCTTAAGGTGACCTTATAAAACTAAAGTGAGCCGCAATAATCCAATAAAATACCCTGCGATGGCTCTCTAATTCATTAAAACATATCGAAAAATAGGAAGTTCCGTTTAGCAAAAAAAAAAGCCAAAACAGAGACGGATGCTCTCGGCGCACAATAGCACGACAATAAAACAGTTACCATTCCGGCGCACAATAGCACGGCGAGATTGACGCCGGAAATGGCCAGAAAACGAAGAAATGTTGCTCTGACGGCTACCGTTGTTCCTCCTAAGCTCATTACACCTGCGCATGGCATTACAACTACTCTAGAACCCCTAACATTTAGTAACTTCCTTCCACAGAAGTACCAGTCGAAGGAAAATTCACATGCAGAGATTGAAGAAGCAGTTAAGGTTCGATCGAAGGGAAATGATGAGAAGATTGAATCAACTGCAAGGAGATTACAATTTTTCTGAAGTAATTGAACCAGCAAAATCATTACCAATAGCTGTTGAAGTTGTTGAACCAGCAAAATCAGTACCAACAGCTGCGGAAGTTGTCAGAGGTAATAGAGATGTGCAGATGGGTTAGACTCTCTCCTTTGTTCCTCCTACAATGCGAGATGGAAAAAATAATTGTTAAGATCAGTGAAGAGGATTTGAAACCACAGCTGGACTATTGGCAAAATGCATTGATTGGGTTCATAATTGGAGACGACCTAGTGAGCAGAATATGGAGAACTTTGTTATGCATGTGTGGAATTTTGTCACCAAACCTCAGGTTCTGATTCATGCTGAAGGGTACTGTATTTTTAGATTTAATAATGCTGAGGACAGGGATTCAGTCATGCAATCAGGTCCCTATACTTTTAGGAATAGGCCTATGGTGCTGAGACCATGGGAAATTGATTTCAGTTTTCAGACTAGTGTAATCAGCACCATTCCTATCTGGATTCGTTTCCCAGGACTTCCTGTAGGATATTGGTCTACAGAGGTATTGAGCAAGTTGGCAAGTGCTATTGGGAAACCATTGTATACTGATAAATTTACTGCTCATTATGATAAAATTTCATTTGCTAGAATGCTTGTTGAAGTTGATGCTTCTTACAACCTTCCTGAGGAGCTGGAGATTGACACTCCTTATGGCCCTAAGATCCAGACTGCTGAATATGACTGGAAACCTACCTTTTGTAATCATTGCTTCAAGTTTGGTCATGATGCACTTGATTGTTGGTATTCTACTGAAAATTCAGAAAAGGAAAAGGAGGAACAGGTAGACATAAGGAATCTGAAAGCTAGAGTTAAGCAGCAGGGGAAACAAATGAAGAAGGAATGGATTGTAAAGAAGAATGTGACCAATGATGAAGTTCAAAATCAACAAGAGGGTTCTGTAGAACCACCAGGGCTTGAAAGGCAGGCATTCCAGGATTCAAACATGTTTAATGAGGGTCAAGTAACTAGTCCCTTGCAGCAAAATGAACAAAAGAATCCAGAAGAGCAATCCAGTGAAGTAGCTATTGCTATCACAAGTGATAGTGAACAGGTGTTTGACACAGGTAATAGAGGGAAAGCAATCATGAATGATATGGAGATCAGGGTGCAACAGTTTGATCCGGGGCCCTCTTACAGCTTAAATCCTAATGATCCATGATTGTAGCCACATGGAACATTAGGGGGCTTAACCAGCCTCATAAACAGAAGGAATTAAAAAATTTCCTTGCTGTTAATAAAGTGGATGTTATGGGAGTAGTAGAAACTAGAGTAAAGGAACATAAAGCTAATAAAATACTGAATAAGGTGGCCAAGGATTGGAAGGCACAGTGCAATTATTCCAAGGCTAACAATGGTAGAATCTGGTTATTATGGAAATCTTATATTCAAGTTCATATCTCTTCTATTACAGACAAACTAATACACTGTTCTATTGCTGATACAAGATCACAAATCAATTTTCAGTTTAGTGTTATATATGGTCATAACACTGCACCGCTTAGAGGGAAACTGTGGCATGATCTGAGAGCATTGCACATACCAAATCCAGATGCCTGGCTTATTAGTGGAGACTTCAACTGTGTGCTTAATTCTGAAGACAGAATTGTAGAAAATCACTCTATCTATGATATGTGCGCTTTGGTTGTATGAGCATGATTTTTCAGGTATAGGTTTTGATGAATGACAAACAATGAAGTCAGGTGTCAAAGAACGATATTATATGACAAACAATCAAGAATGAATGGCGAGAAGCATATTGATGACGGAATTGCATAGACAAGCCAAAGACGAGCTCAAATGTTCAAGACCGAAGACCCAAGGCGTAGGTCATTAGGTAGAACCAATGTAAGAGCAACATTTAAGTTATCTCGTCTTTTGGCTCAACATTAGGTCATCATAAACATGCATAAAACATTTTATCATATTTATCATAAACATGTTTTAAATACTTCAAACAAAATGATGTTACCGTTTTTAAACATGTCTTTTAAATCTGGACCAATACAATCGATTATATGAATCTTACAATCGATTGTATAGAGACAGTGTGATCTGAAGTTTTTCAAAACAGCAAACAATCGATTATATAGTTTGAACAATCGATTGTATAGAGACAGTGTGATCTGAAGTTTTTCAAAACAGAAAACAATCGATTATATATTTTGCCCAATCGATTATATTGAGACAGTGTGCAACCGAAGTTTTCAAACATCAAATAATCGATTACCCTTTTTATACAATCGATTATATTCAGACTGTTCCCACAGAATCCTAAATTGATTTTTGAACGTTATATAATAATCGATTATACATATTTTACAATCGATTATTTCCCTTAAAATCAGGAGTCTGTCTTTTGAACGTTCCTCAAACAATCGTTTATATAGGTCATACAATCGATTGTTTAAGCAAAAATTCAGGGATTTAATTTGTCAATTAAGCAACGGCCAGCACCACTTTTTCACCTATAAAAAGAGGTCTTTTGAGCTGATTTTAAAGACACAACTCCTCCATATATTGATATACATATTGATCATATTCAAGCATCATTTTAGAGCTTTTGTTGAGCCATTTGAGAGACAACTTTGTGTTGTTCATAGAGCTTATTTTGTTTCTCTTTATCCACTCTATTGAGAGAGTACTTGTTGTAAAAGAGAGGTGTAGGAGAAGAACATATCTTCTCATTTGTCGGGTTTGCTAAGTACCCAAAGTCTTAGTGGTTCAAGTCTTGTGGTGCGGTATCCACGAGCAAAGTGAAGTCTTGGGGTGTGGTATCCTCGAGCAATCGAAGTTTTGTAGAGTGTACATCTATGAGCAACTGTAATGGTTTGTTAAGCACCCGTAAGCTTGACGAAGATAGTGAAATCTCGAGAGAGTCTCTCGGGGACTGGACTAGCCACGGGTTGTGGTGAACCAGGATAAAATACGGTGTGTTCTTTCTTTATTTTTTCAATTACCGTATTTACTTTATTCCTGCAATTTTAATTCCGCATTATATTTCAATATTCTCGTGCCTCACTATTCACCCCCCCTCTAGTGAACAGCATAAATTCTAACAATTGGTATCAGAGCCTAACTCTCTGAAAGCCTTAACCGGTTGAGAGCTATATATATTTTTTGTATAGAATATTGAACGCAGGAATGATGAGCGAAGGACATTCCACCCATAGCCCTCTAATGTTTGACGGAACAAATTATACATATTGGAAAGAGCGGATGAGGATCTTCATCCAATCATATAATTTTCGCTTGTGGCGAATCATCAAAAATGGACAACAAATGCCAACAAAGGAGGAAGATGAATATGACGCCGAGGACATCAAAAAGGTTGAAATTAATGCAAAGGCGATCAACATATTATATTGTACGGTGAATCCGGATGACTATCGGAAAATATCTTGTTGCACAACCGCAAAGGAAATGTGGGATAAACTCGAGATTACTTATGAAGGTACGTCTCAAGTGCGAGAATCTAAAGTTGATTTTCTAACACATAAATATGAGATCTTTAAAATGGAGAAGGAACCCATTGGTATTATGTTCGAACGATTTTAAGAATCGTCAACGATCTCCATGCTCTCGGAAAAGTTTACACGAACAAAGATCTTGTTCGAAAAGTCCTACGGAGTCTCACTCCCGAATGGCGTTCCAAAGCCAATGCCATCCAAGAGTCGGTAGGATTCACGGATATCACAATTGATGAACTAAGAGGTAACCTCGAAACTTATGAAAGCACAATTCTTAATCCTTATCTTAGAAGTAATTCGAATTTTGCCTTCAAAGCCTCATCCTCTAAAAGAGAAGAGGTAAGTGACTCGGATAGCGATGATGATAATATTTCCAATGATATAATTGAAAAGTTTTATAAGTTTATGAAGAAGGAAATAAAGAAGGAAGAACCAAGTCCTTCATGCCAAAATTGTGGAAAACTTGGCCACACCAAATCACATTGTCCAAAAACCAAGAACAAGAAAAAGAAGAAACATCATCGTCGCGTGACATGGGATTCGGACAGCTCGGGTGATGAAACTGCCGCATTATGCTTCATGGCCGACAAAGAAGAAGAGGTAAGTACTTCTAATTCTTACTCGATTGAAGAAATACAAAATGCATATGATGAATTGTATGGTGAATTTGTCAATGCTTCCAAAACGATAAAAGAATTGAAGAAAACACTTTCTTTGCAGAAAACACTTTCTTTGCAAGAAACAGATTTTCAGAAAACACTTTCTTTGCAAGAAAAAGATTTTGAAAAACCATCTTCTTTGAAAGAAATAGATTTTGAAAAATTGACTAGTGAAAATGAGAAGCTAAAAGAAGAAAAGAATTCTTTTGAAAATGACAAAAAATTTCTTAAAAATAAAATTGAAGTTTTAGAAAAAGAAAATAATTTTTTGGAAAATGACATTGTTGATCTTAAAAATAAGATCAAGGAATTGAATGAAGCCTCTTCAATTGATAAATGTTCCAATTGTTCTTCTTGTAGTTCTTTAAAAAATAGAGAACATAGAACTTAGGAACGTACTAGAAAAACGTAGTATTGATATTCCTAAAATTGAAGATATTAAAAAGGATGAAAGTAATGAGGTCGGACCATCTAGAAAGAATTCTAGGAACCTCACAAATGAGTCTAAGATTAATTATTTTAGACCACCTAGAAACAACTCTAGGACTTTGGTTAATGAGTCTAGAATGAATAATTTTAGACCACCTAGACACAGTTCTAGGAATTTTATAAATGAGTCTAGAATGAATTATTTTAAACCACCTAGAAATGATTCTAGGAATTTCAACGCTTCTAGGAATAACGACTTTAGATCACCTAGAACGCATTTGGCTCAACCAAGACATTTGCAAAATCCTAATGTTATATGTCATTATTGTAACCGGGTAGGACACATTGCACCCGTATGTTTTGCTAAACATAGAGATTTATGTGTTGATTATGATTATTATCCTAACCCCCAAGGACCCAAAAGAAGTTGGGTACCAAAGACCTATTTTTAGGTACTTTTGCAGGTGTGCTTGAAGACTACAAAATTGTAGTAGATGCACCAAGCACGTAACCTTAATGCATTAAGGGGGAACGTCGATTAGTTATCGTATTTTGAATAAAAACGCAATAGTTGATATGTGCTAACAGTCGACATTAATTACTCTTGATTGATACATGTTTTAATAAGTTTTATTTTGAATAACAATTAGTATCAATTAGTTTTATATTAAATGATTGATTCATGTTTTGATGAATATTTTTAGTGTGAATAACTGTTGGTACATTTGAGAAAAATGACCGTTATTATGGTTAGTATGCTTTTACTAACATTTGGTATTATTTGTTGTTAATATGATTTTGTTTATAACAATTAGTATCGTCAATAGTTTAAATAACATTTGGCATATTCTTTTTGCTAATGCCAAAAGGGGGAAGAATATAGGTGATATGCATGCTTTAATTGAGAGGGAATATTCGATTAAGGGGGAACAATATTGAATTGTTTATATTGAATTGTGTGCATAAAATTGTATGTTGAGATATAGCATGAATTTAGGGGGAATTCAATATGCATATCTCCTGTTGTTTGTCATTATCAAAAAGGGGGAAATTGTAGAAAATCACTCTATCTATGATATGTGCGCTTTGGTTGTATGAGCATGATTTTTCAGGTATAGGTTTTGATGAATGACAAACAATGAAGTCAAGTGTCAAACAACGATATTATATGACAAACAATCAAGAATGAATGGCGAGAAGCATATTGATGACGGAATTGCATAGACAAGCCAAAGACGAGCTCAAATGTTCAAGACCGAAGACCCAAGGCGTAGGTCATTAGGTAGAACCAATGTAAGAGCAACATTTAAGTTATCTCGTCTTTTGGCTCAACATTAGTTTCATGGCATAGTTAAGCAAGTTTGGAAGAAGAAGTACCATGGATCACCAAAGCAACAGATTTGGAGTAAATTGAAGGCAGTGAAGTAGCAACTCAAGGGTATAAATGAACACTTGGCCAAATACAAACAGCAGATTATTCAGACAAGGGAAAGGCTTGACAGTATACAGGTGCATATGCAGAATAACCTTCTTTCACAGAAGCTGATAGATGATGAAAGAGGCCTCCTAGAAGAACTTGAAAAATGGAACAGTGTGGAGGAGCAAGTAATGAGGCAGAAATCCAAAGCAACATGGATTGAATGTGGTGATGCAAATACCAAGTATTTTCATGCACAATGGAGGATCAGGACAGGCCAGAACAATATCACTTCTATCTATACTGACACAGGTATAAAGCTAACTGATCCTTTTGCCGTGGAACAGGAATTCTTAAAGGTCTTTCAATCATTAATGGGGGAGTATGCTTATGAACTTCCCTGTGTGGATACTAGTATAATGAAAGATGGTAGATGCCTTACAATTGAACAGCAAAGAACTCTTATCAGACCAGTTACTATGGAGGAAATCAATGCAGCTGTAATTGATATGCCTAGAGACAAGGCTCCAGGAGTAGATGGTTTTCCTATTGAGTTCTTTACAAAGAACTGGAAGATAGTTCAAGAAGATATTTTCTCTGCTACTAAGGAATTCTTTAAAACCTGCCAAATGCCACATATGATTAATACCACTGCAATAGCCTTTGTGCCAAAGATCAAGACTCCTACCACTGTGAAGGATTTTAGACCTATTGCATGCTGTACTACACTGTACAAAATCATATCCAAAGTTATTACCAGAAGGATGAAGGGTGTAATTGGAGAACTGATTGGTCCTGCCCAATCTACATTTATTGAAGGAAGGAGTATCATGGATAACATTCTTCTCAGCCATGAAATATTCAAAGGCTACTCTAGGAAAGGTGTTTCTCCTAGATGTGTTCTTAAAGTGGATCTTAGGAAGGCATATGATACACTTGAATGGAGTTTTCTGAAGCAGATCCTAATAGCACTGGGGTTCCCTGCTAAGTTTACTGCTTGGGTCATGGCTTGTGTTTCATCTGCCTCATACTCCTTAGTAATGAATGGTGGCCTTACTAAACCATTCAATGCTAAGAGAGGTATAAGACAGGGGGACCCTATGTCTCCTTATCTATTTGTACTGGCCACGGAATATTTGAACAGACTACTACAGCAACTACATAAGGATGGAAACTTCAACTTCCATCCTAGGTGCAGGAAACTTAACATATCCCATGTATGTTTTGCTGATGACTTGCTAATGTTCTGTAGGGATGACATAGTATCTATCCAGATATTCCACAACACCTTTCTTATATTCTCAGCTGCATCTGGCCTTCAGGCTAATGTAAGTAAGAGTGCAATCTATTTGGCTGGAGTTCCACAGGAAAACAGAGAGGAGATTATTGCAGCTCTGGGATTCACTGAAGGTCAGCTGCCCTTCAGATATCTTGGAGTCCATCTGGATTCTAAGAAGCTAGCTGTACAGCACTATTTGCCTCTCATTGAAAAGATCACAGCAAGAATCACTTGCTGGTCAGAAAAATTGCTATCCTATGCTGGCAGAACTCAATTGATTAAGGCAGTGATCTTTGGAATGCAGACTTATTGGGCTCAGGTGTTTATAATACCTAAAAAAGTATTGAAGGCTATAGAGGCAATCTGTAGAACATACCTCTGGACAGGCAAAGCTACACTATCCAGGAGAGCACTTGTGGCCTGGGATAAGGTTTGCCAACCTATTTCCTCCTGGGGTCTTAATATAATGAGGATGGATATATGGAATAAAGCAGCCATAGCCAAATTACTTTGGGATTTGGCTAATAAAAAGGACTGTCTATGGGTCAGGTGGGTACATTCTTACTATATCAAGAATAGGAGCATTGAGTCAGTTGCTGTGCCATCCAACTCTTCTTGGGTGGTGAAGAAGATACTGGACAGTAGGGCATTGGTGTTGGGAAATACTCAGTTGCAAGGTGATATCATTAGCAAGCTGAAGAGTGTATGCAAGCTTGGAATATTTCAGATTCACAAAATGTATATTGCATTGCTGCCTAAGTTTCCTAAGATTGCATGGAGGAACTTAATGCTTATTTCATCTGCACTTCCTAAACATAGGTTTACTGTTTGGTTAGCTGCTCAACAAAAACTTCCCACAGTTGAGAGGTTGCAGTGTATAGGTATACAAATGCCAACTTTGTGTGTATTCTGTAAAATGCATGATGAAGAGTTCAATCGTCTTTATTTTGAATGTGACATTACCAGCAGAATATGGAGAAGAATCTGTGTGTGGTTGGGACATGCTAGGATCATTGAATGCTGGGAGAATGAAGTGAAATGAATTTGTAGCAAAGTTAAGAGTAAACACTGGTAGCAGGCAATCACTGCCACTGCATTTGTTACTACTGTTGCATTGCTATGGAGGAGTAGAAACTTGATCAGATTTGAGAACAAGCCATTTGATGAAGACCACTGTTGCAAAGAAGTGGCATTGTTAATACATGCAAGAAATAGGAAGTGTAAAAGGTGGTAGGAAGGGTTACAAATGCTCAACTGCTATCCTTAGTTTTGATCCTTAATTGCTAGTTAGAGTTGTCTATATGAGTTGTGTAATTAGAACTGAAATGTAATGACTAGTAGGAGTCCATACTACTACCATACATATTTTTTTGAATCAATGAAATTGATAGTTTATCTAAAAATTAAAAAAAATAAAAATTTGCATTATAAGTTTAAACAGGTATAGCAAATCATATTTTTAGCCACTTATAATGAGTTTAAGCGACTGTGTTAGAACCACGGGATCCGAGGGTGCCTAACACCTTCCCTCGGGTCAATATAATTCCTTACTCAGAAATTTCTGGTTCGCAGACTCCCATCGGCAGTCAAAATTTCCTCGATTTGGGATTTTAAATAAACTGGTGACTTGGGACGCCAAAAAACAAAACTTATCCGAAGTGGCGACTCTTATATAAATGAATAATCCCATTTCGAATAATGTCACATTAATTGAAAAAACTCCCTTATACGTGTCATCCTTCGGTGGAGCCATATAAAAAGGAGGTGTGACAGCTCTGACGACTCTACTAGGGACAGAGAAAACCAGAATCTCTGGTTCAGGGTTCAAGAAATCGAGCTTGTAATAACTGTTATATTTGGCTTCCTCTGATTTGCTTACATGTTCTGTGCTAAATGCCACATGTTTTACCGCTTTGATATTATCTGATCTGTATATATGAACTGCTACGGAACCCTTCACTTCTCACCTTCGGGGATTTGCTTACTGGTTGAGACTCCCTATTATGTTAGTGTCTTACCCTGAAATAAGAAAGAGGCCGGACAAGTTACTAAGTCGGAGGGCCTTTTGGTTTCCGGTACGTAGCCCCCTCCTCGACTTGAGTTGTCCGCTCGGGTACACAATCTAGACCCTGTACCAAATTCTAAACTTAGTATAAAAAAACCTCATGCCGGATCCCTAGTAGGAACATTTATCTGCATCATGCATTTTGACTTAGGGGACTCAACACAGGGGTTGGGTCCGTCTAGGACAGGTGCCCTAAAATAAAAGACCATCCTGATGCATTTTTACGTGCTACTTGCGCATTTATTTGTCTTGGACTCGCATGTTAACCGCCCTGTAAACAAAGGGAATAAATTGAGAAAAATAGCAGTGCTAGGGTAGTCACTTTTAAAACCAATGCTCAAATAACGCTGAAATGCTACCGGATTTTTCAAAAAAAAGAAGAAAAGGCACCAAATTTTGGAGTTTTTCAAGAATGTCTGTGGGTTTTGATAAATTATTTTGGCCAGGCCAAAACTGTCAAAAATGCCCAAGTTTATTTTCTTATTTTGAAATGAGTCGGATGGTTCCATTATTGCGATAATGGCTGAATTTTGCTACAACGGATGCTGGAAGGCTGATCTTGCGCAAATGGCCACCTCTGAATTTTATTCGGACTGGTAAGCAAGCAGATCTTGAAAAACCTTCTCGCCAAAGTGTCGAAAGGCCGTATTCGCAAAACCTGTCCTGGTTTTTAAAATAAATTTCGCGGAATATCAGTTTTAATGTTTTGAGAATACTAATTCGCCCTAATAAATGTGCAGAATGAGCACGATAATGAACAAAATTCCCTTGGAGCTGCGGCTGTGGTGGAATGATCTTGGGGAAGCAGGACAGAAAAAGATCAAAACACATTTGGGAGGTCTCACTTGAAAATTAACCCCAGGGGAGACATCATAAAGGCCTTAATCACCTTCAAGGACCCGGCCCACAACGTCTTCCACTTCTAGGATTTCGAGTTAACCCCGACTTTAGAGGAAATGACTGGATATATCGGGACCCATACAATCCCTTTGAGACATCAATACTTCATTGCACCCAGAGCCCTCGCTGTGCACAAATTTCTGGATACCTTGAAGATCAGCAGAAAAATTCACAATCCTGACTTATCGGCTGGCATTTTCACCCTCCAGTTTATATACCAAAGATACGGCCACATCGGAGGATTCTACAACCCTGAAAATCTTAGTTGTACCAAGGGTAATCGGCTTAAGTGGGAGGAGCATCGAAGATTCGCGTTCATGGTGTCTTTCTTGGGTATTTTAGTATTCCCGCGAAAGGACGGGAACATCAACGTACGGATAGCATGGGTCGTTAGTACTTTGATGACCCAGGCAAAGAGTACTCTTGCTCCAATGATCCTGTCTGATATCTTTCGATCCCTTACCATCTGTAAAGAAGGAGGTGATTTCTTTGAAGGTTGTAACCTGCTGCTACAAATCTGGCTGATTGAGCATTTATTTCACATGCCTCGGTTCATAAATTATGGGATGCCAACAAAAGGTTGCATAGAAGAACTTGACAACAGGGTGAATGGGTTTAATTTACTAGAGGGTGTCACAGAGTGGGTGTCGCGTCTTCGGATTATTTCTGCAAATCAAATAGAATGGACATTGAGTTGGCTCTCTATGGACAAAATTGTTTTTATGCCTGCCACCGGACCTCATTTCCTTTTGATGGGCATCCAAAGCATCCATCCTATGCGTCCTATAGAGTACTCAGGCAATTGGGTAGATGCCAAATGATTCCCAGAGAAGAGGATATCAGCCGCCATGCAGTTGAGATAAGCCTGAATGGTTAATTCCCCGAAGCTGTGGCACGCCAAATTTGGAGTGAATGCCAATACTTAATAGCTGACACTCGAGTACGTGACATATCTAAGGGTGAGGTTGCACCGAGGTATGTTACTTGGTACAAGAGGGATATAGAGCCTGGGAGGCCGGCAAAAAGACCCCATCTCTAGGAATTTACTGAGACTTCACAAGAGCAGTGGGATTGGTTGGCAAGAGAAAATGAATAATGGGCTACTATAGGAAGGATGGAAAAGAAAATGCAAGAATTGCAATTTGAAAACAGTCTGCAATCCGTAGCCAGCGAGGGAGAAAAGAAGGTATTGGTTAAAGAAAACGAAGACCTGCGAGCCTTGATTTAGAAAATGAAAATGGCCACAGACAATCCTCTGAGGAGTACAAAGGATGAAAAGCTCATAGAGAACCTGCATCGAAAAGTAATTGAATACGGTTTCGACCTGAATAAGGTAGAGGGTGAATTTTTTTGAGCTCAGAAACAATTAGTTAAAAGCGCAGAAGAAAGGGCCCGCATACTGGAGCAGTTAAAATAAGAAAGAGGCAATGATAGTGCTGGTTTTAGAGAAAGGGTTGTCATAGCTTAAAACAAAATGGCCAAACAAGCCAAGGATTTCAAAGCCGAGAGAGAACATTGCTCTGCGGTAATAGCGCGGTTGGAAAGAGATTTGAGGCAGTTTCAAAAGTTGAATCAGGCAGCTGAACGGACATTAGAAGCATGGGCCGAATAAATAGGGCGATTACTACAAGAAAAAGGGGTTATCAGGGAGAATGTGCGGGCAATTGCAGAATATATTACCACTAAATGCAATCACTGTGAGGACATGACAAGATCTATGTTTTTCGTTGTTGCTATGACACTTGTCAGACAAGTGATGGAAGATCTCCACTGTCTCAAGGAAGTCTAGCGCGCAAACCTGCAGCAAGGCCGAATGATGCCCCGCAAGCTCCAAAGACATTTGAAGTGTTAATGTACTCATAAATTTTTATTTTTCTGAAAAAAGTCTGTCTGTTGTCCTTTCGAGTCTGAAAGGTTATTAAATCTGTCTGTTAGCCATTGTAATCAAAGTTTATATCCTTATCAAAATTGAAAATCCCAAAAAAATATTTTACTGTGTACTTAACCTTTTGTTTCCATGAACTACGCTCGGTCTGATTCCTGCAAAGTCATGATATGTAGACAATCTCTATAGGATTCGACCATATTCTTTATAAAGCTCAAAAAAGAGGAATAAGAGGGAGGAAACAAAAAGGGAAGTTGAAATAAACGCCGGGATGACACATGCGACCATGGAAAGCATATAGAAACCCATTATCTGCATAGGTGAATCATGCCCAACGTGTGATTTCCTATTTTTTATCCACCCCAAACTAACTACATTTTCCAGTGTCCAATCCAGGTTTTTAAGAACAGTGGTTGGTTTGCGGTAAACTGGCTTCACATGGATACTTCACTCGGTCAAAGGGAAATACTGAGATGTCAACTTAAATGACTCTACCAGCCGTCCCTATTCCATAGGACAACCCAATCACAGGAGTATCAGCCTCTGAGTCTGAAGCGGCTGAAGAGAACCGAATCCTGCAGCTCCGAGTCATGGAAATGTGGGATGCCTGGACCAATGGGAAACCTCCCAGCTCTATCCCTGGATTTCCTGAGCTATTTCCAAGGCCAGGAGTGTACCTCCATCATCCCTATCAGTAACGCAAACACTCTTCTGGGGCAACCCTATACAAAGCTTATGTACTAGCTGAGACCTCTGTAGAGCAACTAGAGAAAATGGCAGAGCGATTCTTCGATGTTAACCAGGTATCGTTCAGTAAGAATGATTTACCCTCGGAGGGAGGTGCTCACAAAAAGGCTTTGCACCTCACTGTCAAGTGTGAGGGATATTATGTCAAGAGAGTGATAGTCGATGGAGGTTCCGGAATAGACATATGCCCACTATCTACCTTACAGAGAATGGAGATCGGGACAGGAAGGATTCGTCCTAACAACTTATGTGTCCGAGCCTTCATGGAATAAAAAGGGACACCATAGGTGAAATATATTTGGTGCTCACTATTGGTCCAGTCGACTTCGAAGTAACATTCCAGGTGTTGGACATGGACACCTCCTACAACTACCTCCTAGGAAGGCCATGGATTCATGCAGCAGGGGTAGTGCCTTCTACCCTGCACCGAATGCTGAAGTTTGAGTATGAAAACCAAGAGATTGTAGTTCATGGAGAGGATGAACAATCGATTTACCGGGACCCCTTTGTTCCATGTCTAGAAGCCAAGGAAGGGAGTGAACACATAATCTATCAGGCTTTTGAAGTTGTAGTAGTTGATCAGCATGAAGAGGGCAAGCCGCTCCCCCAGCCTTTCCTGTCAAATACTTTAATTATGGTAGCAAAGGAAATGACGCGCCAAGGTTTCAAGCCAGGCAAGGGACTCGGAAGCTCCCTACAAGGCATAACCGAGCCAGTCGCTTTTCACGCCACAGAAAGTTTCTTTGGACTGGGCTTTCATCCAACCTCAGAAGATATCACCTAGGCTAATCGCAGAAACCGCCAGGGATGGGCCTTACCATGACCCCTACCCCACTTGTACAAAACTTTTGTAAAACCAAAGTACAGTGAGGAGGAAGAAGAAGAAACCTTCATTGTAGAAGAAATTGACGAGATCTGCGGGGCTACGAGGGAGTTGCTCTATGAAGTAAACATGGTCAAACCGGGAGAAGGTTCAAGCGCCGCTGAAGTGCTGTATATGGGGCCAGATGCCAAACTTCAAAATTGGAAGGCCACGCCTTTTCTGGTCAGGCGGGAGACCCGGTAGTCTCTCCTTGCTACCTCTTCCCACATCACGAGCTATTTCAGGGTGTAGCTCGATTTTTTGTTTTCCTTTTATCACTTTAAATCTCAATTGTAAACCCTGTTACCTTTTAAGTTCGAAGAAATAAAATCACTATTTTGTCATTCGCACTTCTTTGCCTTTCTCTGATTTTTGTCTTTCTTTATTTTTCATATTTTCTTTCAATCCCAATAACGCAGCTTTAAATAAAATGACATGCTCGCGGACTTTATGCCAAGACCAAACTTGCTGCTTATCTGTGAAATAATGAACCAGGTATCTGAATATGATGAAGAAGAGACTTTTAGGGAAATCAACCGAGATCTGGAACACTTTGAAACAAATCTAAGCCAAAGTTAAATGTTACTAAACTGGTTAACCTGGGCAATCTCGATCAAATCAAAGAAACTAAAATAAGCATCCACGTAAATAAAGAAATACGGGATTCATTGGTTCAACTCCTGTTGGAATTCAAAGACGTATTTGCGTGGTCCTACGACGACATTCCTGGTTTGAGTATGTTTTTGGTGATTCATAAGTTGCCTACATACTCCGAATGCCCTCCAGTACAACAAAAGCAAAGAAAGTTCAAGCCTGATCTCAATGATAAAAAAGTCTTCCTAAGAAAGCAAAAAAAACTCTCTGCCTTCTCTCTAGGAAGAAGGGTAAATAGTGATCCCGTCACTATTCATCGGGCATATCATCGGAATCCGGCAGGGTAAGGTCACAAATTAGCTACCAAAAGAACACCTTACAGATTGTGAACAACCCAAATCTGATTTCTTCATAAAATCTTTAACCAATTGCATCAGATATTTGATTTTATCATTCGAGTTACTGTAGCAGCGTGTTAACTGGGTAGATTTCATCGCTGCTCTTTGTTTTCATTCTGTTTTTCTTTCTTCTTGATGGAGTATTGAAGAAATATGGATGCATCGTCCTCTCCCCAGCCTTTGGCTATGGGAGAGATGATCTCAAATGACAACTCAAAACAACGTATGCTGATCAATTGATCTAACAGAAGGTTGCAACTACTTTGAATCAAAAGTTGTTAAAACCAATTGAAATAATTCACGGGGTCCCAATAATCAAGTTTTCAATGGAGGAAAGGATGGATTTCGCAAAAGAGGAAGGTTTACATCAAGCCATTATAGTGAAGCTCTCTTCAAATGCACCAGATTTAATAGCCTTAAGAAATGTACTGGCATCAAAAGACAATGTCTAATCGGTCAACTAGCACCTCGACAATTGCTTATCAGGGTGGATCAACATGAAGATTTCGTTAATTCACTTGCGAGGTCAGTTAACTACTTCAAATTCAATCGTAAGGAGCATCAAATCTGAATTTTTCCGTGGTCCCTTGAATTTTAAGGTAAATGAAGAAACCACGAAGGCAGTGGTCTGGATTTCCTTACCAAATTTGCCAATGGAGTTGTTTGCGATGAAGGCTTTGTTGTCTATAGATTCAGTTGTTGGTAAGCCAATAGCTATTGACAAAGCTACCTAGACTAAGTCGCATCCTAGTGCTGCAAGAGTCAAAGTGATTCCTGATTTAATGGACAAATTACCTGAGAATGTGCGTTTACATTTCATGGATAAGCAGACGGGCAAGAGTGTTGAGTTCTTTCAAGAGTTTGTTTATGACAACTTACCTTTGTATTGTCACTGTTGTAAACATCAAGGACATGAATAAATATCATGTCGCAGATTAAACAAAAATACAACAAGGAATGTGCAAGGTACTGAAGAAGCTGTTGATATTGATCGTCCAATGCCTGCTGAAGTTTTGGGTTTGTCTGAGGAGATGAGCAAGGTGGAAAAATTGCAAGGGGATGCTAGGGAGATCCTAAATGCAAAGAGGGCTGCCCAAAATTTGGTAGTTGCTTCAGTGCAAGTTCAAAGTATTGAGCAGCAAAATGTGGAGGCTACTGTTGCATTTAAGGGAACTGGGGATCGAGAAGCTGTTGGGATTGATGAACCTAATGCTAATCGACCAACCAACGCCAATCTTACTGCATTGAATACCAAAATCGTATCTCTATAGTTCCAGCTAAGGATTTACAAGAAAATGATGTTAAGCAGCAGTAGATACTGAATGTGCAGGCTGAAGAAGGGCAAAAGGCTGCTACTGCATATGAAGGTGTTGGTGTTGGTGTTCCTAAGGCTAGTTCAAGCAAGCTTGTGCAGCCTATGAATGGTGCTTCACAAATTGGGAATCCAATTTCGGATGCTTCTAATGACTGAAGTGCAACTGGTATAAAGGTTTCAAATGATTGAAATGCTGCTGGGATGGCTAATACTAATACTGATCGGGAAACCAAGGCCAAAAATAATGCAACTGATGTAGTAGTAGGACATGTTGTTGCAGGAGGAGGTGTTGAATCAAGGAAACATTAGTCATAACCATTTAAAAGTAGCAGGGACATGACATATTGATGCAGGTACAAAGCTGGAGAAAACATGTGTTGAATGTGTTAGTGCACTATTTGATCAAGTGGAAAAATCATCAGGAGCATCCGGACAAATTACAAAGGAAGTCGGGAAAAAACAAAATGTGGCTAAGGTTTGGTCAGTTGTATCACCTAGTAAAAGGGCTGCTAATAATTCCAAAAAAACAAGAATTTACATCAGAAAATATTAGGTGCACAAATGCTTTTGAAGCCTTGACCATTGAACATGAAGATGGAGAGAATGATGCTGCTAAAAAATGCTAACAGGTGTTTGGAGATTCAAATTCAAAATCTGGAAAATACAGCTATCCAACAAATGTAAAACAAAAGCAAAGTTCTTCAAAAACTACAGCTCCAGTAAAAGAACATGCTAATGGCAAACCTCAAGCTTCAGGCAGTAGCAATCAACAGCAACATCCCAAGAGCACAGATGACCGACAAATTGTTTCGAAGACCATTATTCCTATTGTTGCCCAAACGACTGAGGCGATCAGCTCCAATACACCTAAAATGTATATTTCCAATCCTCACATCCAACAAATCATCAACGGCACACAAAAGGCAAGGATGATGAATTCTTTTGTGGTAAAACAACCCTTGATCACTTTGAACACTTCGGTGTTTCAAATCCCTTCACAATCAATTGAATCCTATGGCGAGTTTGAAGGTGCAGCTGGGCAGCTTACTCTCTCAACTGGAAACAATGATGAACTTATTCAACAAAAGGTGATCAAATCCAAATTTTGGTAGCAGCAACGTGAAGGGGATGACGAAGAAGATAATGATATTATCAAAGAAAATGTGAGGGAGCCAGCAATAAATTCCAAGATATGGATTCAACAACGTGAATACGATGATGAAGAAGATTTTGGAATTGATTTTGTGGATGACTTTTGAGACGATGGTGAGAAATGTTGTGGTGATGAGGAGATAACATTAGTAGTGTCTCCAATTCCAAAAGGAGGTAGCTAAGCTAAGATAGGATCTAGAAGCAGGCTCAATTCAACAACTCCAGATTTTATCCCTAGCTCAAGGCAGCAACATGGAGAAATAACCACAACTAAAACGAGGCTGATAGGAGAGGCAGTAGCAACGAATTCTGGGCAGTAACAGCAGTTCACTTCATCTGTTTCTACTGTTGAACGCGGGCAGCAGCGGGTGAATGAAAATACACACACAACTGCTCTAATAAGTGTACCAACAATCTATTTGGATGACAGAATGTTACTTGATGCGTTGGTAAGTCCCATACCTTTCAAAAATTTAAGTGCACCTAATGTTGCTAGCACTGGAAGAATGACCAACACCAGTAACAAAAATCAAAGAAACACAGTCTTGGTCACTAAAGAGGATAACACTTTGATATCACAAGATTTTCCTCAAGAAATTCCAATACCTATAAATTTAGGCAGAGATGTTTATGAAGAAAGTGAGGAAAATATTACTCTAAATCAACCCCGAGAAATGGCAGTGAGGAAAGGCGATTTGTCGCCATTATATAGCAAAAAGTAGGAAATCTAGAACAAGGGATAGAAGCTGGGATGGCAGGCAACACAGTTACGATGGAAAAGTAACACAAGATGTTGCCCTTAGGAAACCACCAATAAGAAATGCAAAGCAAAAGGCGAGTGTACCTACCACTTCCGCAAGGTCAAATAAATCCAAAAGTTTGAAGATTATTTGAAGAAAGCGGAAGAAGAATCAAAAGAGCTAAAAATTGGAGAACGCACAAGTTTCAACAAAGAAAACAAAGACTCAATTTGTTGCATTGTATTATTTTACCATTTTTTAAGTATTATCATCTATAATATCATCACATAGTATGCTATAAACTCTGTGATGATCATTGAACATTTAGTCTTAGCAAGTTCTTTCTTTTTGCATGCTTGCTAGTGAGGTTATTTTATGCCTCGATAGGATTAGAACAATAAGGGTAGCCCGGTTGTGTTATATGGGTAACAATACCGGTGCTATTGTACCCCTTATTTGTACTTTTTCTATTTGTTGTATTTTCTTTTTCTTTTTTGTTATTAATATAAAAATCAACCCTAGGCACTTGCCTAGTGGATTCAAAAAAATAAGATGTCAGTGATAAAATCAAAGAGGAGGATGCTGCTGAAATGAATATGGATCCGATCTTTATGAGGAGGATGCTGCTGAGACTGATGGTGAGTCTGATGATTCAATCGAATTTGAGTATGACACTTAAAATGAAGACGAGGATGGCTCAACTGATGATGATTTTAGCATGTATCCACCTTCACCTATTCCCAACAGTGGAGTAAAAATTGAAGAGATAGTGGAGGATGAAAATCCTAAAGATGAAAATGCTATATCCAAAAGGCAAAAGAAGAAGAAAAATCAGTCAAATGGGACTGATGACACAGAGAATTCTGAGCGTCAAATAGTTGTCAAGAGTAATACTGGCAGTCCTTTGCTGGAGAGTGAAGATGGGGATGGCTTCCCAATATCTGCTCCCAATGGAAGCAAAGCTAAATCAGTGAGATCAAAATTAAAATTAGATGGAATTAAAGATCAGGATACCCATGAGGAAGTATTGAATGAGAAGGCAAAAGATAATGTTGATGAGAGGAAAGGCTTAAAAAAAAGAGGTCGCGATGGTAATAGCAAAGTCAATGATAGTCAAAAAGGAGACAATGTGGTACTGGAAAACAACGCGAAGAAAAATAAAAAGAGTAAGAAGAAAAAGTTAATGGATAAGGAGTTGGCTCGTGAAAATGGATCAAACAACAATTCAGAGCATGCAGAGGCTAATGATGAGCCAGTTCCAGTAGGTAAAACTGAAGATGGTCAGAGGTCAACTGATGAAAAAACTTGTTCCGGCGATACTGAGAAAAAGAAGAAAAAGAAAAAGAACAAGAAAAATCAACAAGATGGAAAAGCAGTTACAGAGGTTGAACAAGATAAAAAGAATGAGCCACAGGAGGTGGAGGAAAATGAAGAGACTAAGCCTTCTCAATTGAGGACCTATGGAAATGGGTTGGTCATAGATGAGTTGGCAATGGGCCTTTCCCAGGAAGTAAGGTTGGTGTACGCTATATCGGCAAGCTGAAGAAGAACGGCAAAATATTCGATTCCAACATTGAGCAAAGAACACCTTTTGAATTTCGTCTAGGTATTGGTCAAGTTATAAAGGGTTGTGACGTCGGTGAAAATAGCATGCGCACCGGGGACAAAAGAAGACTTAAAATCCCACCAGCGATGGGGTATATATCTAAGGTGTTCGTGGCGCCATACCATCCAATTCATGGTTGGTATTTCATGTTGAGCTAGTAAGTTGTAAATGATTGTGCCATTGCATGGTGGAGAGTACCTAATTTTTCCATTTGCGGAATCCCAAAATTGTTGTTGTGGCCTTGCTCTTTAAGCAAAAATAAGTTAGCTTTACTAAAAGAAAGTGTACAAATTATACAAGTTGAGCTTGGATGCCAATGTTGTAACAGGGCTAAATTTCAGACTCCTGTCCAAATTTTGAACTTAAATGATTTATAGACCTGCTTGTTGTCCAAAAAAAAGAGGAGATTACAAAACAGCTTGAAGTAGGGGTAATCTGGGTAGTTCGGTACACCGCATGGCTGGCCAATGTGGTCCTGGTGCCGAAGAAGGACAGGAGAACTCGAGTGTGTGTGGATTACAGAGATTTGAACAAGGTGATTCCAAAGGATAATTTCTCTCTGCCCAACATCTACATCCTAGTTGATAATTGTGCCAAACATTGAGATTCAATCCTTTGTAGACTGCTACGCAGGGTATCTCCAAGTGCTGATGGATGAGGAAGATGCTGAAAAAACCGCCTTTACCATACCTTGGGGAACATATTGTTATAGGGTTATGCCCTTTTGATTGAAAAACGTCGGGGCAACATACATGAGGGCTATGACCACCATTTTCCACGATATGATGCATCGAGAAATAGAGGTGTACGTGGATGACGTGATTATCAAATCCAGGATGCAGGGCGATCATGTAAAAGATCTGAGGAAATTCTTCGAAAGGCTCCGCAAATATAATTTGAAATTAAACCCAGCAAAATGCACATTTGGAGTCCCTTCGGGCAAACTTCTGGGATTCATCGTCAGCCTAAGAGGCATTGAATTGGATCCGACTAAGATCAAATCCATTCGGGAGCTGCCCCCGCCAAGGATCAAAAAGGATGTAATGAGTCTATTGGGAAGATTGAATTACATCAGCTGATTCATCGCCCAATTGACTTCAACATGTGAGCCCGTATTTAAGCTACTAAAGAAGGATGCGGCAGTTAAGTGGACAGTCGAGTGTCAGAAAGCTTTTGATAGAATCAAACAATACTTGTCCAATCCACCCATTTTGGTTCTGCCAGAACCAGGAAGGCCATTATTTCTCTAGCTAACAGTCTTGGAAGGTTTTTTCGGCTGTATTCTTGGGCAGCATGACGCCACGAGAAAGAAAGAGCGGGCCGTTTATTATCTCAGCAAAAAGTTTACCAGTTACGAGGCCAAGTACACATTGTTAGAAAGAACTCGTTGCGCCTTGATGTGGGTGGCTCAGAAGTTAAGGCATTATCTGCAAGCTCATACCACGTACCTCATAACCAGGCTGGATCCACTAAGGTACATATTCCAAAAACCAATGTCCACATGACGACTGGCCAAATGGCAGATTTTGCTCACCGAGTTCGACATTGATTATGTGCCTCGTACTGTGATGAAAGCTCAAGCATTGGCAGATCATCTGGCAGAGAACCCCGTTGATGAAGAATATCAACCTTTAAACACCTATTTCCCTAATGAAGAAGTGAATTCCTTGGAAATAGCAGCTGAGGACACCCCCATCTGGAAAATGTTCTTCGACGGAGCAGTGAACGCAAAGGGCGTAGGTATTGGGGAAATTTTAATCTCACCCACAGGCCAGCATTATCCAGCTACAGCTAGACTACGATTTTTCTGCACCAATAATACAGTTGAATATGAGGCTTGCATTATGGGCATGAACATGGCTATTAACCAAGATGTCGAAGAGTTGCTAATCATGGGAGATTCCGATCTAATCATCCCCCAAGCTCAAGGAGAATAGGAGATAAGGGACATTAAGATCCTTCTATACAGACAGCATGTGGAAGACCTCAGCAAACGGTTCAGGTCAGTACAGTTCAGGTACATTCCCCGTTGCCACAATGAGTTAGCAGATGCGCTTGCAACTTTAGACTCCATGTTACCATACCCTGGGAATGCCTATGTCGATCCTTTACAAATCCAAATTAAAGAAAGGCATGGGTATTGCAATGCAAACGAAGCAGAGCCCATCACACAACCTTGGTATTACAACATGTTGAAATTCCTAAAAACACAGGAGTACCCTGAGCAAGCCACCGGAGAACAAAAGAAAACCATTCGACGGCATGCAAGCAATTTCTTCTTAAGTGGTGACACTTTGTATAAAAAGACTCTAGATCTTAATTTGTTGAGTTATGTGGATGCCGAAGAATCCGGGAGAATTATGCATGAAGTACATGCGGGCGTGTGTGGACCCCATATGAACGGCTATGTACTAGAAAAGAAGATACTCCGAGCTGGCTATTATTGGATGACCATGGAGAAAGACTATTTCAGCTTTGTCCGAAAATGTCATCAATGCCAGGTGCATGGTGATTTGATTCATGCACCATCAAATGAGCTGCATCCTATGTCAGCACCCTTGCCCTTTGCCGCCTGGGTATGGATGTCATTGGACCGATCGATCCAAAAGCCTCAAATAGGTACAGATTAATATTGGTCGCTATTTATTATTTCACAAAATGGGTTGAGGCCATCACCCTCAAGTCTGTTACCAAGAAAGAGGTAGTGGAATTTGTGCATTCCAACATCATTTGCCGCTTTGGGATTCCCGTTGTCATCATTACAAACAATGCAGCTAATCTAAATAGTCGGCTGATGGGAGAGATATGTGAACAGTTCAAGATAACACATAGAAACTCCACTCCCTACTGGCCCAAAGCTAATGGTGCGGTCGAAGCAGCCAACAAGAACATCAAGAAGATCTTGAGGAAAATGATTCAAAGTTGCATGAAAAGGTGCATTTCGCACTGATGGGATATCGCACAACAATACGTACATCGGTAGGAGCAACCACCTATTTGCTGGTATATTGAACTGAGGCTGTTATACCTGCCGAGGTAGAAATCCCTTCGCTCCGAGTGATTGTCGAAGAAGAAATCAAAGATAGTGAATAGGTCAAAACACGGTTGGATCAGCTTGCATTAGTTGATGAAAAAAAAATGGCCGCGGTATGCCACAGGCAGTTGTACCAACAAACAATGGCCCGCGCCTACAACAAGAAAGTGCACCACCGGAATTTCGCAGTCGGACAATTGGCGTTGAGACGAATACTTCCTCATCATCAGGAAGCCAAAGGAAAATTTGCTCTGAACTGGAAAGGCCCGTACATCATTAGAAAGATATTGCCTAAAGGAGCATTGTACTTGGACGACGTCGAAGGAGACGAGCCCGAGGCAGCGGTAAATGCAGCTGCGGTAAAAAGGTATTATGTTTGAATCCCCTGCAAAAATAACCCCAGTGGATTGAAATGACGAAGGCTTTGCTCTCCCGCTACCCCACCCTCTTTGTAACCCTGAGATGCTTTTCAAAGAAAAAAGAAAACAAAATGCAAAAACAAAAAAAAGGAAAAAAAAAAAAGAAAAGAAAATTCTAAAAAAAGAAGAAAAAAGAAAATGAAAAGAATAATACAAACAAAATTAGTTTAGGACCAAAGTTTCCTGAACTACGTCTGACTTGATTCCGAAAGGATACGTAGGCAGCCTTTCCCTGAGGTTCAGTCACATCAAAGTAAAAACCCCATTCACCCTCAAAATCAAAACTGGGGCAGAAATGTATTGATTCGGTTACAGATCCTTCCGAATGGTTATAAAGTTATAGATGTCCAGGATATTAAAAAATACAGTAGTTGGGATTCGGCACCAATCAAATTTTTGAGAGAAATAAAATGAGAGAGTCTTAGCGGTGAAAACCTCCGGGCACCATAAGGCGAGGGTAAGTAGAGAAAAAAATAAGAGAGTCAGTTTAGCGAAAACTCGCAAAGAGCGCTATCGGGCGACGGGAGAAGAGAAATGAGAGAGACTTATTGGTGAAAACCCGAAAAGGGCGCCGTCGGAAGAAAAGAGGAATTATTGATGCCCATGTATGATTAAGTTTCATTGGTTTTCGGAAAAGTTGAAGTCAGAAAGCAGAAATGGATTTGGGCCGGGTATCCAGTCCAAGAAGCATGTCGTCGCCATTTAAAGCCGGATTATATTTCCAGATAAGTTCCATATTTTCCCTTAGAAGAACATACCTCTAAATTCATACTTCACTCATTTCCACTTTAATTTTAATGTCCTGACCATTCCTTAAGAAAGGTAGCAGGGCCGACTTCGCGGTTTTCCCCTGGGAAGAATTAAGGGAATGCCCGACATTGTCAAGCGCGCTTAGCCAATCCCGTTTGATCTTGATAGTTAATGTCTCAAAAGTAAGGAAATAAAAGAAAGGAAATTCAAAGTCAAAGAGGCATGAAGGTGAAGCAAATCGGAGGGGTTTTAAGCCAAGCAGGATGTTGTTTCTTATCAAAATTCCCAAAAGCAAGCCCAAAATCAAAGGTGGGACAAGACTCGTAACCCAAGGCTTTGAAAAAAACCCCAACCCAAGATGAGGACCCCTTGACTAATCAACAAAGCAAGGATTGAAATTCAAGGGTTGGCGTTTGAACACAAAGGGATTTGAAATCAAGCGTGACAAGGCCGCAAAACCAATCACTGATCAAACTAACTGTTTGTTTTGTTTCTGAACTAAAATAGATGCAGGTGCAACCTAGAAAAACAAAAGTTACATAATGCAAAAACAACCAAAGGTCGGGCACAAGGACCAACGATGGTGTTGCTCCAGTGACAAAAGGGAAGTTTTCTTTCCATTTTCCTGCAAATTCATGACAGCACGGGACTCAAATTCCTAGTTTCCCATTGTAACAGCTTTCCTAGGCATTACCCAAGGATTGCATTCTACCCCCCCCCCTCCAACATAAGGTAAGAAGTCTTCTTCCTCCACATCCCAGCATAACCCGGAAGTTTCCCTTCACATCCCCAGCATAACCTAAGGATTCCCTCCCTACACTTTCTGCTCCCTAGCATAGTCTAGGAGTTAACGCTCCCCTACTCTTAGCATAACCTAAGGGTTGTTCCTTTCCTTCTCTATCCCCAGCACAATCAAAAGGATCTCTGTGGTCCTCCACTGCCTTACATCTCCCTAGCATAACCTAGGATTTTTCATTCATCCAGGCATAACTAGTGGATCTCCCTAGTATAACCTAGGATTTTTCATCCATCCCGGCGTAACCCGTGGATCTCCCTAGCATAACCTAGGATTTTTCATTCATCCCGGCATAACCCGTGGATCTCCCTAGCATAACCTAGGAGTATCTCATTCATCCTGGCATAACCCGTGGATCTCCCTAGCATAACCTAGGATTATTCATCCATCCCGGCATAACCCGTGGATCTCCCTAACATAACCTAGGATTTTTCATTCATCCCAGCATAACCCGTAGATCTTCCTAGCATAACCTAGGATTTTTCATTCATCCCGTCATAACCCGCGGATCCCCCTGACATAACTAAGGATCTTCTTTCATCCCGGCATAACCCTCGGATTCCCCTGGCGTAACCCAGGATCTCCTTTCATCCCGGCATAACCCGCGGATCTCCCTAACATAACCTAGGATTTTTTATTCATCCCGGCATAACCCGCGGATTCCCCTGGCATAACCTAGGATCCCCTTTCATCCCGGCATAACCCGTGGATCTCCTTATCATAACCCGTGGATTTTTCATTCATCCCGGCATAACCCGTGGATTCCCCTGACATAACTCAAGATCTTCTTTTATCCCAGCATAACCCGCGGACTCTCCTGGCATAACCCAGGATCTCTTTCCAATTCCGGCATAACCATCGGATTTCCCTAGCATAACCTAGGATTTTCATTCATCCCGGCATAACCCGCGGATTCCCCTGGCATAACCTGTGGATTTCCCTAGCATAACCTAGAATTTTTAATTTATCCCGGCATAACCCGTGGATCTCCCTAGCATAACCTAGGATTATTCTTTCATCCCGGCATAACCCGTGGATCTCCCTACCATAACCTAGGAGTTTCTCATTCATCCCGGCATAACCCGTGGATCTCCCTAGCATAACCTAGGATTTTCTCATTCATCCCACCATAATCCGCGGATCTCCTTAGCATAACCTAGGATTCTTCATTCATCCCGGCATAACCTGCAGATTCCCCTCACATAACTCAGGATCTTCTTTCATCCTGGCATAGCCCGCGGATTCCCCTGGTGTAACCCAGGATCTTCTTTCATCCCGGCATAACCAGTGGATCTCCCTAGCATAACCTAGGATTTTTCATTTATCCCGGCATAATCCGCGGATTCCCCTGGCATAACCCAGGATCCCCTTTCATCCCGGCATAAACCGTGGATCTCCCTAGCATAACCTAGGATTTTCCATTCATCCCGGCATAACCTGTGGATTCCCATGACATAACCCAGGATCTTCTTTTATCCTGGCATAACCCGCGGATTCCCCTGGCATAACCCAGGATCTCTTTCCAATCCCGACATAACCCGCTGATTTTTCCTAGATAAGCTAGGATTTTTCATTCATTCCGGCATAACCCGCGGATTCCCCTGGCATAACCTACGATCTCCTTCCAATCCTGGCATAACCCGGGGATCTCCCTAGCATAACCTAGGATTTTTTATTCATCCCGGCATAACTCGTGGATTCCCCTAGCATAACACAGGACCTCCTTCCAATCCCGGCATAACCCGCAGATCTCCCTACCATAACCTAGGAATTCAACCTATCACGGCATAACCCGCGGATCTTTTCTTTCCATCCCCACAGAGACCCCTTCTCATTCCCATTCAGGAATAACCCGTGAATTTTCATCTCATCCCTAGCAGGAACCCTTTCTCTTCCCATCATAACCTGGCGGTTCTTTTAAGGGATACATAATTCCGATTTTTATTATTTTCAATAAAGAGTAGCATAGATGTGTGTTGCAAATAACTCACGAAATTTTCTAGTGAAAACTGGGGCAGAAAAATTTCGTTCGTTTGTTTGTGTTGTTGTATGATCAGGTTTAACCTTAAGGCACAAGATTCACAATGACTGAAAGCATGAATGTCAATTCAGAACAAAAGAAAAGAAAAAGGATAAAGAAGTGAACTCAAAATGATGAAGCGGGCAAATACACAGACTGCTCAAAATATAATTAAAGTCACAAGCTCCGCACGCCACGATTTATTTCACAATTGAAGACTGACCCAGCAGATGCAGCTAACGAGCATCAAGATTCAGATCGGAGTCTTTCAAAAGATAGCCAAGACTCAAGATCAAGTTTCAAGAGACCCATAGATAGGAATCTTGTAACTTGTAGTTGATAGGCTTAGCTAGCTTAGCTTTTGATTTTCTTTTGGTGTAATAAGGAGTTCATCAAGTAGAAACAACAACAGCCAATCAGAGTATCCTGGTAGTCCCAGCTACCAAAACATCCAAAACAACACTGACCTGATTTTTTTATTGCCAAGGATATGAAGGAAACCTTTGAAGCGAGGTTTGCTCAGAAATTTTTCGAAATGCTTCACATTGAGTATTCAATCGGACGAAAATTGCTCATATTTGCTCACTTATTTTGCACGAAAACTCTTTGTATTCCAGCGTAAAGAGGGGCAGCTGTGAGCATATGATTTTTACCTGGTTGAAACGGCTCCTACAGGACTCTCAAAAGTTTAGGATTTTCTTTAATATTTGGTTTTTTTGGATTTTAATTTTAAAATTTGATTACGTGCCAGTGCGTGCTTATTAATGCATATTTAAAATTGTCAAGGATTTAGTTGTTAAATAGGTTTATTTTTACAAATTAAAATTAAAAAATATGTGCAAATAGTATTTCTGGCATTTTTAATTATTTTTTGTTTAATTTCAACTTGTTGAATTTTTATTTGTGTTAATTAGAAACTTTGTTTTAAATAAAATTAAGGATTAATAATAATAAAAAAAGAAAAGGACAAAAATACATATACATATGCACAGCCACTCAGGCTAGCCACAATTGGGCCAGACCTAAGTGGCCCAAACATTTTTCCCTTTAGAAATTAGAACACACAGACCCAGCCCAAACAACCAATCCCAGTTCGGTCCACACAAGACCAATCCAAACGACGTAGTTTAGAAATAAAGCATCCCAGCCGTTGATCAATTGATCATCCAACGGCCATAGAACCCTGACCAAAATAATACATATATATCCAAATACGCCTAATACACTTAGAGACATAATTCCTTTCATCCTCGTACCATCTACAACCGATGTAACACCACTATTGACCACCCGTTTACCACCCTAAAACCGTCGCCGAAAATCGCCTCACAACGGCAAACGGTCACCAAACATCCCCAGGTTTACACCATCAAACCATTACAACTTCCTCTTTCCCGTCCTGTGACTAGTTTCCCTCAAATAAGTCCCCTCCGTCTCGAATATTTGAAAGTAAGGTCGTCGAAACCACCATCTCTAGAGACCTTGTTCCAAACCTCCCCAGTTCTACACCATAAGACCAACAGGACCTCCCTTTCATCGTATTGCATTCCACTCCCTTCAAATAACCCCCCATCGTCTCAAATCTTCATAGAAAGGTCGTCGGAACCCCCCATCTCTAGTGACTCGACTCCAAACCCCTCCAAACTTACACCCCCGAAAAAACTCAACACCCTCTTTACAACCATGTGTGTTACACCCTTCGAATCCATTCAGAACGCTCTGAATATTAATTTGAAATGCAACCCTAAAACTCAAACCCTTTTGGAATTTGGTCAAACTCCTCCCAGGCAATCCCTGGCCAATCCCCTCCCCAACCATGCCACCCACGACTCCCAAACAATATCAATCACTAAAGACATTCAGATTCTGAGACCTCGCTGGGGTCTCAGAATCATAAATGCCCTTCCTAAACTTCTAAACATGTTATCCACCATGCCATCTGCCCTAGAGGGTTAGAGAACCTCTACATAAGGGGTCGGGAACCAACGAAATGGTTCAAGTGGATGTGCATGTGTAGAACAAAAGCTATGTAGTTTATCTTTTTCTGTATATATTTGCTTCATCTCTATTTGTTAGACACTTTGATTTCTTTTGAATAATTGTTTGTTTGTCTACAATCTCATTAAAATAGATTCAGTAGTTATATGCCTTTGGTTGTCATTAGTTAGAAATCCCTTCGTCTCTTGAATGATTTGATATCCTGTTAATATTAGCTCCTTGATTCTGAGAGCTCAGTTTGTTGATTCTTCAGTAGTGTGATTCCTATGTTTTGTTGACCTTAATCTCATGATCTTCATTTGTTTATTCCTTGATATTCTGATTAGTTTGGTTAGGCGTTTAAGTTACTAAGTGTTTGATCTTCATAGTAATTTTTGATCTTCAGTACTGGCATAGTTTAGGTTGATTTTTTTAGTTGAACCTTTAATTGTTTCCTTATTTTTGTTCATCAGCTAAGTGTTCAATCCCTGCTTCAAGCTTTTACTAAGTGATTTAATTGGGATTTTCTTTTAATGAGTATTAGTTAATTGGTTTTCTTGTTGATAGTGATCCATTGTTTTTAATACAAAGATACTTGAATGTTTATGATCCTAAGTTATGATAACGGATAAGCCAATCCATAGTAGGACACTTAGTGGTATGGATCCAATGGACCTGTTAATCCAAACCAAACCTTGGCCCATTACCCAAACACAATCGACCAAGGTCAAGGAATAACTGAGTTTAAAACCTCAGGTTGGTTATTTAGGAAAAGAAATAGGGGTATAAAGGGGATTTGAACTTTAAGAATCTGATAGTAATCCCCTAGAACATTTTAGTAAGGGATTAAAACACAATTTCTGCCTCAAACTTGAGGCACAAGTCAGGAAATGAGGGATCATTTAAGAAAAGCTGAAATCTAACTCAAAGATTAAAGGAAAAACTTATGCCCTAAGGCTCCATTATAAAAGAAACCATCCGGGCATTTTTTTGAGGGATCCAGAACCTTTCTTTTGAATTCAAGAGATAACAATACATATTAGCTCTTCCTATATCTGTGAAAACTACCAGTGCTGTTATTATTTTTTTTGGGATTTTAATTTTCTCAAAACTCTACTGAAAACCTGGGTACAATGTTTGATTGGCTGCTACGTTGCTTGTTAATTAACCTTATTACTCATAGGCTTCTTTTCGTTGCTAAAATTCCAAGTACATTTCAATGCTCATTGATATATAAAGTTCAAGCATAAGGCATTCCTAAGTGTGAAGATCTACATCTGTTGTCTTTATTTTTGAATCATCTCCCCATTTTCCCCTTATCTAGTTTGAATATAGATGTAATGATAAGATAATCATCTTGTTGTAATTAAACATTGGACTGATTCATTTTTGTAATAACTGGACGTTGGGACTGATTTTAATTTGTAATATCCGGATATTCGAACTACTATTTTAGATATGTATAATTATGAGTATGGTTAGCTAGTGATAATCATTCGAAGATTAGAATATTGTGTAACATTTCAATTCATTTAAGTATCAGTACATTAACAATAATTCATATTTATTTAACATGGTGTAATCAGAATCACAATCGGATTTTGGAAACTGAATTTGTATGCTCCGACTAACGAGTATACGAATCATTTAGTTCGGTTTTAAAATTGAAAACTTATATAATCACTGGTAACTTTCATGTGAACATCATAGATATATTTGATAGTTAATTTTGTATATAATTTCAAACCAAAAGAACATTATTAAGATTTGATTTTCCGTCCAAAGTAACTATGGGCCTAGTTGAAGGGCCTAGTGATGGACAGATATGATGAATGTTTCTGGGCTGGCCAAAATTTGGGTCCTGGCAAGTGTGATTAGCCATGAATTAGGCTGAAATACAAGTACCAATTTTTCGGAATACACTACCTATATATATAAATAATTAGAGCATTTAAACACCAGCAATAGTAGAGAATTTCATATGCCTTAGGGTGACCTTATAAAACTAAAGTGAGACGCAATAATCCAATCAAAACCCTTCGATGGCTCTCTAATTCATTAAAACATATAGAAAAATAGGAAGTGTCGTTTAGCAAATTTCACGGCCTTTCCATGAATTTGAAGACGTAGTTGCTATAGGAGCGAAGTTATTAATAAAATACCTTCCTAAAATTCGGGTGCGCATTTATGTGACCCAAATCCAAATCTCGATAGAGATAGAATATGATTAAAATTGTGTGCGCATTTATGTGACGTGATTTGCGATGTACTTTAATAACATTGCAAACTTCCTAAAAGATGTTAAAAGCGGTTAATAATTTAAAATTGCATTATACGTTTAAACAGGTATAGCAAATCACATTTTTATCCACTTATAATGAGTTTAAGAGACCGTGCTAGAACCACGGGATCCGAGGGTTCCTAACACCTTCCCTCGGGTCAACAAAATTCCTTACTCAGAAATTTCTGGTTCGCAGACTCCCATCGGGAAGTCAAAATTTCCTCGATTTGGGATTTTAAATAAACCGTTGACTTGGGACGCCAAAAACAAAACTTATCCCAAGTGGCGACTCTTAAATAAATGAATAATCCCATTTCGAATAATGTCACTTTAATTGGAAAAACTCCCTTATACGTGTCATATTTCGGGGTAGCCATGTAAAAGGAGGAGTGACAATACCCGGAGGGCTTGTCCGAGATTATTGGGTACTTAGTCGCAGCAGCAGGGTTCCCGTGCTATGGTTCCAGAACCAAGTGTTCCACCACCCGCTCCATTAGCTAGGTGTGGAGATTAGGTGTTAGAGGTCGAGGTAGCAGTATTATAGGTGTAGGTCATGCAGCTAGAGGTGGAGGCGAGCCAGCAGTAGGTCGTCCCCGAGATGTAGCTTAGGGTGGCGAGGCCCAACCCTGATGTTATACTCTTCCAGCCAGGCCTGAGGCTGAGGCTTCTGATGTAGTTATCACATGTATTGTTCTGGTTTATAGCAGAGATGCTTCAATTTTATTTGATCTAGGGTCTACATACTCCTATGTCTCATCTTATTTTTCATCGTATCTAGTCATGCCTAGTGATTCTTTGAGTGCTCATGTTTATGTGTCTACATCGGTGGGTGATTCTGTTATAGTTGATCGTGTTCATAAGTCTTGTGTAGTTGTGATTGGGGGTCTTGAGACCCAAGTAGACTTATTACTGCTGGACATGGTGGATTTCGATGTCATATTGGGGATGGACTGGTTATCACCTTACCATGCTATCTAAGACTGTCATGCCAAGACTGTGACCTTAGACTTATCGACTTTACCTCGTTTATAGTGGAGATGGATTCCTGGTCATTCTACCCGTAGTGTTATCTCTTATGTGAGGCTCGGTGTATGGTCGAGAAGGGGTGTTTGGCCTATTTGGCCTATGTTTGTGATTCTAGTGCTTAGGTTCCTTCTATTGATTCTATTCATGTTGTTCGTGAGTTCCCTAAGGTATTTTCTTAGACTTGTTGGGTATGCCATCCGACAGGGATATTGACTTTTGCATTGATTTGGCTCTGGACACTCAGCCCATTTCTATCCCGCTGTATCTTATGGCACTACCCGAGATGTAAGAATTGAAGGAGAAATTGCAAGACTTGCTTAAGAAAGGCTTCAATAGACCTAGTGTCTCACCTTGGGTGCGCCGGTGTTGTTTGTTAAGAAGAAGGATGGATCGATGCGAATGTGTATAGATTACTGGAAGTTGAACAAGGTTACAAACAAGAATAAGTATTCATTGCCAAGGATTGATAATTTATTTGATCAGCTTCAGGGTGACAAGGTATTTTCAACAATTGACTTGAGATCTGGTTAGCATCAGTTGAGAATTAGGGCATCTGATGTCCCTAAGATAGCTTTCTGCACTCGATACATGCATTATAAGTTCTTGGTGATGTCATTCGGGTTGACAAATGCCCGAACAGCTTTTATGGATTTGATGAACTGAGTGTTCAGGCCTTACTTGGATTCATTTGTGATAATCTTCATTAATGATATTTAGATTTATTCTCGCAGCCAAAAGGAGCATGAGCAGCATCTGAGAGTGGTTCTTCATACTCTGAGGGATGGTCAGTTGTATGCTAAGTTCTCGAAGTGTGAGTTGTAGTTGAGTTCAGTTGCATTCTTGGGTCATGTTGTATCGGCAGAGGGTACTCAGGTTGATCCATGGAAGATAGAGGCAATCGAGAACTGGCCTAGACCCGCATCAGCTACAAAGATCTGAATTTTCTTGGGATTAGTAGTCTATTATTGTCGGTTTGTGGAGAGGTTTTTGTCTATTGCAGTCCCGATTACCTAGTTGACCCAGAAAGGTGCCCAGATAAGATGGTTAAACGAGTGTGAGGCAAGCTTTCAGAAGCTCAAGACAACTTTGACTACGGCACCAGTGTTGGTTTTGCCCACGGGCTCAGGACCATATACATTTTATTGTGATGCATCTCGTATTGGACTTGGTGTGGTGTTGATGTAGGATGGCAAAGTCATTTCCTATGCTTCGAAGCAGTTAAAGATTCTTGAGAAGAACTATCCGATTCATAATTTGGAGTTGGCATCCATTGTTCACGCGTTGAAGATTTGGAGGCATTATTTGTATGGTGTGGCATGTGAGGTGTTTACGGATCACAAGAGTCTGCAGTATTTATTCAAGAAGAAGGAGCTAAACTTGAGGGAGAGAAGGTGGGTAGAGCTGTTGAAAGACTATAATATCACCATTTTATATCATCCGGGAAAGGCCAATGTGGTGGTCAATGTTTTGAGTAGGAAGTCAGCCAGTATGGGCAGTTTTGCTTATATTCAAGTCAGTGAGAGGCTGCTTGCTCTAGATGTTCAGTCTTTGGCCAATCAGTTCGTAAGGTTGGATATTTCTGAGTCCGGCCGTTTGTTAGCTTACACAGTCTCTCGTTCTTCATTAGTGGAGTGTTGTATCAGCGATCGACTGCATGATGATCCTCATTTGTGTGTCCTTAGGAGCAGTAGCACAGAGGTGCCAAGCAGGTTGTCTTGGGAGATGATGGAGTTTTGAGATGACAGGGTCGATTTTGTGTGCCTAATGTGGATGTCTCTAGGAGTTAATTTTAGAGGAGGCCCATAGTTCCCTGTACTCTATTTATCCGGGTGCTCTAAGATGATAAGGATTTGCGGTAGCATTATTGGTAGCAGAGACTAAAGACGGATATTGTTGTATATGTGGCTTGGTGTTTAAATTGTCAGCAGGTTGAGTATGAGCATCAAAGGCATGGTGGTTTGTTCCAGAAGATTGAGATTCCTGAGTGGAAGTGGAAGAGTATCACTATGGACTTTGTTGTTGGGCTCCCACAGACTCAAAGAAAGTTTGATGCAGTGTGGGTTATTTTTTATAGGCTAAACAAGTCAGCACATTTCATTCCTATGGTTGTCTCCTATTCTTCAGAGATGCTAGTTGAGATTTATATCCGGGAGATTGTTCGTCTTCATGTTGTGCCCATGTCTATCATTTCGGACCAAGGTACGTAGTTTACCTCACATTTCTGGAGAGCAATCCAGTGAGAGTTGGCCATACGGGTTGAGTTAAGCACATCATTTCATCCTCAGATAGATAGGCAGTTCGAGCGGACCACTCAGATTTTGAAAGATATGCTCAGAGCTTGTGTCATTGACATTGGAGGCTCGTGGGATTAGTTTTTTACTCTAGTAAAGTTTGCTTACAACAACAGCTAGCAGTCAAGTATCCAGATGGCTCTTTATGAGGCTTTATATGGAAAGGGGTGTTGGTTGCCAATTGGATGGTTTGATCCGAGAGAGGCTCGGTTGTTAGGTACGGATCTAGTACAGGATGCCATGGACTAGGTCAGGACCATTCAAGATAGGCTACGTACAACTCAGTCCAGGCAAAAGAGTTATCCCGACTGTAAGGTTCATGATTTGACATTCATGGTCGGTGAGCGGGTATTGCTTCGAGTGTCGCCTATGAAGGGCGTGATGAGATTTGGGAAGAAAGGAAAGCTTAGCCCTAGATTGATTGGTCCGCTTGAGATTCTTGATAGAGTAGGAGAGGTGGTTTACAGACTTGCATTGCAACCGAGCTTATCATTCGTGTATCCAGTGTTTCATATGTCCATGCTTCAGAAGTATCACAGTGATCCATCCTACGTGTTGGATTTCAGCACTATCTAGTTAAACAAAGACTTGTCCTATGAAAAGGAGCCGATAGTTATTTTAGACCGGCAGGTTCATCAGTTGAGATCGAAGAGTTTCCCTTCTGTTCGTATGCAGTGGAGAGGTCAGCCTGCTGAGGCATCGACCTGGGAGTAAGAGTCCGACATGCGGAGCCATTATCCCCATCTTTATCCCGACTCAGGTACTTTCTTTTTATGTCCGTTCGAGAACAGACGGTTGTATTAAAGGTGGAGAAAGTGATAACCCAAAAGGTCATCACTTGTTTTGAAAAAATATTCAACATTCCGAGGCCTTAAAAAACAACTTTCAGCATCGTCTTGATTTGTTGCGCAGTCCGGGCACGTAGCCAGAAATCCATTAAGTGAAAATCTATGAAAAATGATGAATTTTGACTTTAAAATGAATTTAAGTTGACTTTAATATACATTTTGGGTAAACGGACCCAGACCCATGATTTGATGATCCCGAGGGGTCCGTAAGAAAATATGGGACTTGTGCTTATGCCCAGAATCTAATTCCAAGGTCCCAAGCCCAAGAAATGAATTTTATTAAAAAAATTATTTTGTGGAATATCTATGAGTTTTTAAAAATGAAATGTGTTTAAAATTTGGTGGTATCGGGCCCATATTCTGGTTTCGAAGCTCGGTACAGGTCTTATATGTGGTTTAAGTTGAGTCTTTAAAATTTGGTAAGAATCAGACTTGAAATGACGTGAATCGGATCGTATTTGAGAAAACTGGTAAATTTGAGGTTCTTAAGTGATTTCATGATTTTGATGCTAAATTCGTAGTTGTTGATGTTATTTTGGTAATTTGATCTCACGAGTAAATTCATATGATATTTTTGAGTTAGTATGCATGTTTGGTTTGGAGCCCCGAGGGCTCAGGTGAGTTTCGGGTAGGTTCCGGGGTGTTTAGGCTTAGGAAAACACTGTTGTTGTATCAGTTCTGGTGTAACCGCACCTGCGAGCAAAGCACCGTAGTTGTGAGCTCGCAAGTGCAAATAGTGGGTTGCAGGTGTGTTCCAGCATCTCGCAGATGCGGGCAAGCTTTTGTAGAAGCGGTTCCGCAGGAGCGGATCTCCCCTCGCAGATACGGCCCCAACGGACCAAATCATTTTCGTAGAAGCGGTCTATTTTCTACACGTACGATTGCGCAGGGGCGACCCAAGCACAGCAGGTGAGAGAGTCGGGCAGTGGAGTCTTTTAAAATAAAATTTCAGGATTTCTCTTTCAAAGTTTCATAAAAATAGAAGGCCTGGGGCGATTTTCTCAAGAGGATTTCTTCCCGTATCATAAGTAAGTGTTCACTAACTAATTTCTTTCAACTCTCTAATATTTTTCATCAACTTTTATCTAAAATCCTAGGGTTTTAATGGTAGAAAATTGAGGATTTGGGTAGAGTTATGGCTTTGGATTAATTGGGATTTAGACCTCGTTTTGGGATCGAATTTTGAAACTTATTGCATATTTGGACTCGTGGGTGAATGGGTAATCGGATTTTGGTCCGAATTTGAGTTTCGACCAAGCGGGCCCAGGGTTGATTTTTGACTTTTTAGGAAGAGTAATAGGAAATCTATAATTAGCATTGGGTATGAAATCCTTTACATTTATTGTTGTTGTTAAATCAGTTTGGATTAGATACGAGTTGTTTGGAGGCGAATTCTAAAGGAAAAACAATGTTTGAGGCTTGAATTGGCCGTGGAAGTTCGAAGTAAGTGTTTGGTCTAACCTTAGCTTGAGGGATTAGGAGTTGTGTCCTATTTGCTACGTATTACTTGTTGAGTACGACGTATAGGCATAGGGACGAGTAACTATATGTTTGTGTCAAGCATAACCGTGAGTTGTAAAGTGAAATTATTATGTTCTTAATAAATACGACGAATACCTAAGTGGTTTATTCTCTGTGTTGAGCAAGGATTATGATTATTCTCGTGGAAATTACTTATGATTGAGTATTGGTTCTAGTTGAGAAAGTTAGATATTGGAACGCGTTTGGTTATAGCTGATTCTCCCTTGCTGGGACGTATTTACTTATACTATCGATTCCCTTGCCGGGATAGTGTTGTTTCTTTATTGAACCATTGTTGAGACTCCCTTTCTGATTGTTGTTGAACTGTATATGTGGAACAGGTTGCACGCCGTAACAATATTATGTATTGGATCGGGTTGCACGCCACAACAGAGATAAATGATATGGATCGGATTGTATGTCGTAACAGCTTTTTTATGATTTGGATTAGGTTGCACGCTGCAACAGTGATAAATGATATGGATCAGGTGTCATGCCGCAATGGTATTTTTATAATTCGGATCAGGTTGCGCACCGCAATAATAGAGAGTAAAAGTGCTTATTGATTGGTTACGAGTTCCTTATTCTTTTGCAGTGAACGTTAAATTCTTCTTTATGTTTTACCTCTTAAATTTCTGCTGGTAAATGATATTTTCCCCGCAACATGTCCCCCTATATTCTTATTTATTTCTATTTTTTTATTTCGTTGTATATTATATAACTGCACATGTTTATTTGATAGTCTGGTCCTAGCCTCGTTACTACTTCGCCGAGGTTAGGCTAGGCACTTACCAACACATGGGGTCGATTGTGCTGATACTACACTATGTACTTGGTGCAGATCCCGGAGCAGCATCATTCATACCTTAGCTTGGGTCACTGCCTTCAGTCTAGTCGGAGATTCTGAGGTAGTCTTGCATGCGTCCGTAGGCTCTGGCGTCTTCCTCTATTCTTTCATCCTGTTTCATTTACATATTTCGAAAATAATGTATTATTTATCTTTCAGACTTTATTTGTAGTGATTCTAGACTGTCTACGAAGCGCGACACCAGTTCTAGGTAGATTTTGCTTAAAATGTGTTATTGAATATTTTTCCAAATATTTTATCGTTTCTTTCGCTTGTTAAAAAAATTAGTTATTTATAAGCTATTATTTACTAATTATTAAAGAATTAAAAATGAGAAAAGATAATTGGTCCAAACAGTTGGCTTGCGTAGCTTTCATTAGTAGGGGGCATCACGACTCCCGAGAATAAAAAATTTGTGTCGTGTCAAAAGGAAAATACAAAAAGAGGGGATGAAGATAATGTTATGATATTTATATTTTTAATTAATTAAAAATAAAAAATAAATAAATAACAATAAAAAAAAGTATCAATAATACTAAATACTTACGAATTCAATAATAAAAACAAAAATGAACAAATATTTTGTATGATATGATGTGTATATTTTAATTTAGTAAATATATTATATTTTTGTGTACTATATTAAATAATATGCAATCATAATTTTATAAGATTAATATTCTAGTAAATTTTCGCGGATCAGGGTTTTTATACTAAAGAAAAAGAAATTCTTTGAACAAGGTACTACACTTATTACCACTCCTGTGTTGCCAACTGTCATAGCATCACTTCTTCAGTTCTTCTTTTCTAGTATACCATAACTTCCTTGGGTTCTCTCTCCATCTTCGGCCATTATTTCTAGCAACTGCATTAAATACTCATTTACTATCTCTTTCAATGTTTCTTTCACTCCCTTTTTTCTTTGTATTTTTCTCCACAACTTCGAACTTTCAACTTCACAAATAATCATTGTTAAATTTATATTCCTCCTACAACATAAACTTCCCCTCCCCGGAGATTCCTAAAAATGGACACAAATGAAGAAATAGCATTGACCCAAATGAGGAAATCAGTTGAAAAGCTTGGTTCTTCCACTGAGGTAAGCATAATTCACTCCCTAATTCTTTCCTCTTAAGTGTAAGGTTTAACTCTTAATTTGTACTGAAAATCAGGTTTTTTTTCTTCTTTTTTTTTGTTCAGGGTTATGGAGAGCAGACACTAATGAGGTTCTTGATTGCAAGATCAATGGACCCACAAAAAGCTGCAAAGATGTTTAGTCAGTGGCAAAAATGGAGGGCAGAAATGGTTCCAATTGGGTACATCTCCGATTCTGAAGTTGTTGATGAATTAGAAGCTAAAAAAATTTATTTGCAGGGATTATCCAAAAATGGGCACCCTGTTATGATTGTCAAAGTTAACAAGCATTTTTCTTCCAAAGATCAAGTTCAATTCAAAAGTAATTTCTTTTCTCCCTCAGAGTAAATTGCATTACCTTTTTTAGTTGTCTTGGTTAGTTCATTATTGCTTATATTTTTGTGTTTTATAGATATGAATATTCTGGTTGGTTCACTCAATTATGCCTGTTTTAATCTTTTATTGTCCAACTAATGGGCTATTGCACATGTCTTTAGTTTAAACAATCTTGTAGTTAGTTGTTAATTTCTTGGACTTGACTTCTTGTCGTTTAAAGTGTGCTAGCGTTAGGGAATCTGTAGCAGGAAAATAGTTTTCTTTCAAGTAATAAAAATCACTAATCCGTGTGACCAATAATATTCTAAGGAATACTATATTTAAGGGTAGTTGATTATGTTTATTCAATTACAAGTTGATTTGTCAAGATGCTGTGAGTATAGAATATTGAACTGATATCTAACCAGCTATAAATTTTAAAATGACAAAAAATGATCCATGGTATTGAACGTGTTAAAGAGTGGGCGGATCAAACTTGAACGAGTCAATGCGGGTCAAATCAGTAAATGGTCCATAAGCAAACCCGTCAAACTTTGATTATGTCAAAATGGGTTGAGTCGAATAAAGGATCATAAGCTAACCCTGTGTTACGGTCTATTGCATGGACAGGAACTTGAGTCCCACATCGATACTACGAAGTGGTGATGTGCGATTAATATAGCCTTGGGCTCTCCCACCTAAATAGCTAACTTTTAGGGTGTGTTTCTCCCTAGGTTGTATCAATGGTATCAGAACTACCCACACCCCCCCCCCCCCCCTTAAGGAGCTATTGCCTTGGGCTCTCCAATTTGATATAACCATATTGCCTTGGGATCTCCAATTTGATGTACCCCCCACCCCCCAAACCCTTATTATGAAGTTTGGCTAGCACAAAGTTTAAGGAAAAAAAGAATACTTTTGAAACATGTGGCGCTAAAAGTTTAAAAGCTTCTCATTAAGGTAAAGTGGATAGAATGAAAAGTTTAAAGCTAAATTATTTGTAAATATAAAAGTGTATTATTCTTTTAAAATGGACTAATAAGGAAAGTGTGACATTTAAGTTGAAACAAAGAGTAATTCTCAATGTTTGAATTTGATTCTTGATGTTTGAGTTTAGGTTGCATTTTGACCTGCAGCATTATACTATTTTAACGAAATAGTTTAATGGAGTTACTAATGCTTTTTTGTTTTTGTTTTTGTTTTTGTTTTTGTTTTTCCTTTCCTTCACTGAGCCGAGGGTCGATTGGAAACAACCTCTCTGCCCTTTCGGGTAGGGGTAAGGCCCGTCTACATATTACCCTCCCCAGACCCCATGTTGTGGGACTATACTGGGTAGTTGTTGTTGTTGTTGTAGTTTAATGGGTCATTTCAAATTCAATCCATTGGGTTAAATCAATAAATAAGTCATAACACAACCAACTTAATATTAGACGGTTTGGCCGATTACCAAAAATGGGCTGTTTTTGCCACCTTAACTGCAAAGGTGGGCAATGATTTGTAGGTTTGGAGGGCCTAATCATATGTTTACCCATCATAAAACATGTGCTGCTTGTCCCCTTCTCTATTTCTTACATAGATCTTTTGAGTTACTTGTTCACTTTTAGCTTTTTCCTTAATTGTTGTCCTAATTTTCTGTTAATAGATTAGTTAAACACTATCTTGTCTGACTGATAATGAAATTTGAGAGGCCTCAATGCTCAATAAGGTTGTCTAGGTGTGTAGTTTTGTTGGCTTATTCTGGCATGCAATAAATTGGTGTTTTTCCTATAATATAGAATTTTTCTCTGGCCTTTTCTTATGGCTGCTTCTTGTTTTATATCATACCTTGAAACACCCTACTATAGGTGAACTTCCTACTAGGTGAACAACAACAACTACTACGATGACGACCTAGTAAAATCCCACTAGTGGGATCTGGGGAGGGTAGTGCGTACGCAGAACTTACCCTTTTGTCGAGGGTCTTTTGGCGTCCTACTTGATGAAATGACTGGAAAAGGGGTACGGGAACTCTTAAATTCCGAAAAATACTATTTTGTGTTATCAAGGAACAATATTTAAGGACAAATACCAATCTATTTTGAGTTCTTAGGGAACATTGGTTAAGGCTTTTTCACCAAAATAACAACTATCTATAGTGTTTACCAAGTTGTATGGTCGTAAATGAATCATTGTAAGTATCCTTTTCTCTCGTATGCGCCCTTATCTCTGGTAACATAAAAGAGAAATTATTTGTGGTGACTAGTAATCGAATCTTGAATGAATTCTTCAGAATTCTTCTTTCTGTAGAATGCTAATGATTGCTCTTAACCAGAGGCGGATCCAGAATTTAAGCACTGTGGGTTCGATTTTTTAGATATTTAGTATTGGATCCACTATATTTATAAAGTTATGAGTTCAAACCCTCTATATATTACGATTTTAGTGAATTTTTATACTAAATTAATACTCCGTGTTGAAAGTACTGAGTTCAAATGAACTGGTACTATCACATTGCATACGACTCTGCTCTTAACAATAAAGTTAGTATTGACACACTTGCCTCTTTTGCAGAATTTGTGGTTCATCTACTAGACAAAACAATTGCAAGGTATCATTTTCATTCAACCATGTTGCTCTTTGACCATATCGAAATTTGCACATGATGAACTGCTTCTTAACTTTGTAAATTTGATGTTTCTTTACATAAATCGAAGTATCCGAGAAATTGCTTTTGAGAGAGAAGGAACATAGAGGTTTGTGCTGATATTTCTACCGAGCCAGCTAGAGATTGAGTGTGTGCATGTGTGTGCACGCGCGTGAGAGAGGAGGCAACGGCAGTGCGGTGCACTAAGCATCCCGAGTTCATGCAAGGTCCGGGGAAAGGCCGCACCAAATGATGTGACGTAGGCAACCTACCTTGATGCAAGTATCAGTGGATGATTCCACGGCTTAAACTCGTGACCTATAGGTCACACGGAGACAACTTTACCATTGCTCCAAGGCTCCCTTTTAGAGAGAGAAAGAGAGGACATTCTGAGAAATGGATGCATAGTGACTAGAAGTAGTATGAGCGGGGCTGGTTATGATGGTTCTTTGTTGGGCATTATTCTGTTTTTGCAGACTGTTGGGTATTGTGTTATTCACAAAACTAGGTATACTGCTAGAAGATTGGGCATGCATTTGTTTGGTATTATAGATCCTTTTACATTTTATTATTGTAGTCTAATATCTGTCTCTATTCAATGAGGAGTGAAGTAATGATCGAAACCTTCTTCTCTTACTTGTCCAAGAACTGATAATAATGATAAACTGCTTAGTGAGGTAATTCTATCCAAAGAAGAGGATTGCTTTCTCTTTTGTATGGGCAGTGACAGTGACTTTTAAAGGGGCACAAAAGAAAGTGCAGAGGAATTATTTCTCTCCTCTTATCTGATGCAATAGAGTTGATGGACTAGGAGGTGGGTAAAAAACTGAACTTTTTACAAATAAAATGTTAAACCGCTTGTATGTGGTTGCAGCTTAAGTTCTACCTTGATATTTATGTAGAAAATGAGCATCTACAAGAACCTAAAAGTGGCTTAGCATCTAGTCGGAATGACATTATCAGTGCGAATAGCATGCTTGCGTGCTCCTATATTAGGTGGATGTGGAATTGGAAGGATGAAATGTGTACAAGTGTAGAAGAGAATAGACACTAGTTACGTCGTAATATACAGACACTATTGAATAACCTAGCAAATTTATCTTTTGGAGCTGAATTTCATTTGGTTAAATACTCTGGTTGATTATCACCTTGGATCTAAGGTTAGTCAATTTGAATTGATGATTTCATCTGGTGAATCAATTGTGATCTCATGTGTGCATGGTCAGTCACCTCTTTCTGGAGCTTTGTAGTGGATAAAATTCTAGCTTCTCCAACTTCTAGCAAGTAATGACCATCAAAATTACCCGAATCTCAATTTTGTTCCTCCAGTTAAAGAGTAGAAAATATTTCCGCATTATCCTAAATCTCTATCCATGTATCATATGTAGAGATTGCAGCACAGAAGCGATACCAGATCTAGTAAATTGTACCAATATTTGCTATTACTTGTATTCTAGAAACAGAAAATTTTCCCTTTCCTTAAACTAGTTGATAGATGTTCACAGTAATATGGTAAATTCCAAGTCATATCCAGTAAGATTCCTATTAGAGGTCTTATGACTTTGAGACTCATGAAGTTCCTCAGCTTTTGTTTCTCCCCAACTATGTTTGTTGTGCTGAGAATCGTGGTTCTGTTTCTAACTTGGACCTCTTTGTGCTTGTTTCAGCTCGTTCAAAGGTAGCGAAATAGGAAATGAAAAACTTATTGGAATTCTTGATCTCCAGAATATTACCTATAGCAATGTTGATGCTCGTGGATTAATCACTGGTTTTCAGTTTTTACAGGTAACCCCTTTATGAAAAGAGATAATAATTGTACCTTTGACAGTGTTAAATAGTAACTCAGAACCTTATACATCTGTTGTCAGCTATAAGACAGTTCAAAGAGTCAAGATTAACAGCTTTAGTAGAACATAACTTACTAGTCTATGTATGTAGCTGGTATTGAACTCTCATGTGTGAGGTATCGTTAAAGCTTTGATTTGCATGCACTATGAGATGCCATTGGTGTAATGAATAATTTGGATATGCTGTCCACTTAAGTTCTCTGAAAATTCGGTCAAAATTTTTGCTGCTCTCAAACTCTTGAATCTTGATCTAGACTAGACAGATTAGTAGTAGCATTTACAGAACATCTGAGTTGTTAGTGCCGCATAATCATAATAATAATAATGATACAATTTTGTCCAGTTCTTATTTCACTTATGTTCTGTTATATTGATGCTGCTACCTACATTTCACACAGTTTCTTTCTACAGGCTTACTACCCTGAGCGTTTAGCTACTTGTTACCTTTTACACATGCCACAGTTCTTTGTCACTGTATGGCGATTTGTTTGTCGCTTCCTTGAAAAAGCAACTCAAGAGAAGGTATGTCAGTGTGCATAATGGCCCATCGATTGATATTGCATTTTAACAAAATGCAATAGTAAACGAATATTCTTCAATACTAGATCATTTCTGCAGCTATATATCTTAGATTTTTCTGCATAATTTTCTTCTTGGTGGAAACAATATTACGTACGGATCAAACATTGCTTATAATTAAGTTCCCGTATTTCGCCTGAAGCAAAACTTATTATGTTATGCAGATCAGGATTGTTAGAAGTGAAGAAGAAAGGGAAGAGTTCATCAGAGAGGTTGGTGAAGATGTCTTACCGGAGGAGTATGGAGGGCGAGCTAAAATTGTACTTTTGCAGGATGTTGCTGTGAACTACTAGCACAAAGAAAGGATTAATAGAAAGGGAAAATAATAAGAGCAAATCATAGGCATACTATTTATGTTACTAAATTTGTACACCTGGTTTCCTCGTCTTATAGAAAACCCAGAAATGTTCTGTAGTACTCGACTGCCACAGTTTAACCTGACTATTTCCAGGTGATTCAGTTAATTTGCAAATCATAACTAGAGAATACACTATGTGAAAAGTGTTTACATTTACGCTATGACTAAAATTGAAATGTTCTATTTTATGGCTCGCAAAACCAACAACCTAAACTATCCATACGGTTGTTCCAACTCTCAATACCATAACTTTATATCTTCCACTTTCTTTTTAGCTTCGGAAAAGGTCCAAATATGCCCTTGTATTATACGTAATTGAGCATATTTTCCCTTCGTTAATACTTTAACCCATATATGCCCTTAATGTTACATAGTTGGTCCATATATGCCCTTAGTATTACATAGTTGGTTCAAATATACCCTTTTCGAAACGGAATCCACCCAAATTAATTAACTCTATTGTTAATTGTAGTAAAATATATTACAAACATTATTTCTTTTTTATTAGTACTTTTATTTTTCTCTTTTCTTTCTTCTTTTTTCTTTTCTTCTCTTTTTTGTTCCTTTTTCTTTCACCTATATCCGAGTTCCTTCATTGGTGATGTCTTCTACATTTTCATCGCCTATTTAACTTGACAACACTCATGAATTCCTGCTAATTTTATTATCACAAACCCCACAGGTTCATCTAAGCTAAAGGAGATGAGAATTATCAGAGAAATTTTTCGGTGGTGTTAATTGGGTGAAGATAAGATATGGTTATTCAGATTTTGAAGGTCTTGTTCGCTTCAAATTTGAAGCTCCACAATGAACAACACATTCAAGTCCAAATAATCATATCCTACCTTCACCAAATTAATACCACTAAAAAAATTTCTCCGACAATTTTCATCTCCTTTTCAGAATAACTAGAGCCTTCTTGCTTGGAAGCTTTCACTGGTGTAAGTTTAATTTTTAGGAATAATCACGTGAATTTGGTAATAAAAAATGGAGAAAACATGAGTAATGGAGGAAATCAAATATAGGATAAAGAAAAGGGGGGAAAAGAGAAAAAAGAAGAAAGAAAAGAGAAAAATAAAGAAAAAGATACTAATAAAAAGGAAATAGTGTTTGTAATACATTTTAGTACAATTAACAAAAGAGCTCATTAATTTGGGTGGATTCCGTTTCAAAAAGGGCATATTTGGACCAACTATGTGATAGTAAGAGCATATATGGACCAACTATGTGACGATAAGGGCATATATGGGCTAAAGTATTAAAGAAACGCAAATATGCTCAATTTCGTATAGTACAAGGGCATATTTGGACCTTTGTTGTTTTAGATTTGTACTGTACCCGTCCCAATCTAGTACTGTATTCGGACAGGTTTAGTTGATAGCAAAATGTGTTATGCTATGGTGGATCTAGGATTTTGAATTCCTGGGTGTTTACTTTTTTTTAATAAACTTTGTTTACCTTGAAAATCACAATTAGATTTGATTTTATAGTTCTAAAAATACGTGATCTATTTTTATGCTAGTGGTTAGGCAATAGATGCTAAGTATGAGACTAGAAAATAAGATAAGAACTTGGAAATAATATGTTTAAGTAAACCGAGCGACTGAGAATGGGAGCCTCGAGCCTGGCTATATGGGGCCTCGAGGTCGAGGTCGAGCTCAATGCTGAGTTATGAATGACCGATGAAGGGCTAACGGTATTGAGAGCTTTGATGAGGGCTCTTTATGGTCAATAATTATTAGTACATGAAGAACAATAAATAGAACACAATGAATATAAGCAATAAATACAAGTAATGAAACCAAGAGAATATTTTTAAGTTAGAGAGCAAGAATGTTCTTGAATTGAATGTTATAAGTTGTATCCTCTTACAAAATGACAAGGGTCCCCTTTATATATGAGGGGGATTCTCAATACAGTACAAGTATACTTATTAAAAAGATGTATTGCTGGTACAACCATTTAATGTCACGGTAGGGGCCTGAACTAGCCTAATAGATTTGGCCAGCTTTAGTCATATGCCTTGGAAATCTCCCACTCGTTCATCATAGCAATCGATTTACTCCGCCCCAAGATCAAAATTGGACCTTCTAATTTTTGCCGTATATAGATAGTCCTCGCGTTTCTTAGATTAAAATAATAAGAAATAACTTCGACGTTGATCTCCTCGAGATTCTCATGATGACGTCAAACTTATGGCGTATGCTTGTGCGATGGCTAAGACATCCCATCAGTTCATCTTCTCAGAAGCATTCATTACACTGCCGGTTTATTTTGTCAGAACAAAAATACCGCCGCCGATCCGTCTCCCAAGAATCATTAATTGTGCATGTTGATACGTTTCCTAAAGGCATTGATTGTGATGTTGGTTACACTACCTCCTTTCTATAAATGAAATCTTTCTTGAATCAAAACTTCATTCAGTCATTCTTCAACATCCTTTGACTCATTTCTTCTCGTCCTTATCCATTTTATTTCTCATGTTTAAAGCCAGTGGCCGTAAGGTCACACCATAGTGTTCTAGCTAGTTATGTTATGGCTCTTTCTCAGAGCTCTCCCCTACTGAGTGGGATTGCACTGGTTTGTTGTTGTTATTGTTGTAGTCGTTGGCTCGAGACAACAAGAGAGGGGCGCTGAATTCTTCCTATTCAGGAAGATATACAAATTTTATATTGCTGCTCTGGAAGATGTTCGAACTTTACATTGCTACTCACCTTCCTACTTCACCTGGGTATCGCGCTTCACTCCTTTTGTTTCCGTGGAGTGAAGCGGCACTACCAGCTTCTAACTTGCATGGCTCAATATTCCAAGAAGTGGACTCTAAGTAGTTGTGCCAGTAAGGCATACGCTTGCCAAGTATTCCACCATGCTGTAATTTTCTCGGCCTACTAAGAGCTTTTGCTATTTGGCAGGCTATGGCCTTTTTTTCTTCTTTTTCTGCTTCTTCTTCATTGTTTTCTGCTTCTTTTTCATCATTTTCTGCTTCTTCTAAATCCTTGAAGATGCCGTTTTGAAGATCGAGATGACGCCGCCGAGGAAATGGTTCTCGAAGATATTGCCCCCGATGGTGTAGCCCCGAGAGTGGAATAGACTTTTAGCTGATATATATTTTTATTTTTTTTCTTATTTTTATGTGTAAGGACCCTTCGTGGGCCGTTGTAATCATTGTTTATTGATACAAAAATATTTCTTTAATTTGTCTCTGATTTGTGCTGGATTTCCCTTTATTTGTGTTTCTAAAGAATCTGAGCATGTGACTTTACCCATTGGTCAGAATATCGGATCTGGGTGTAGGTATTCCCCCAGTTCACAATTGGTTAATACGATATTCCCTGGAACCCTTTTTCCGTTTCTCAGACTAAGCCCGAATTTAATTGATACAAACTTAGGCCGCTAGGACATGTGTACTTGAATTGAACGCTAGTGAGGCTTCAAATTTTAAAACGAATTTTAGCTTTTTAGACCCCATTGATAGTCCTCGAGGGAGATTGTACTCGACCATCTGAGAATAAAGATAGCCCTGAGACTTTCACAGGAAGTCCCCGAGTGAGAGTTTGCTCGAACTCGGGCAGCCTAAAAAATTTGATTTGAACTTAGATTGGAGATAGCCCTGAGATGTTACAGATAGATCCCAGATAAGGGTATGTTTGGACTCGTATGGCCCTGGATTAAAGTAATTGAGAGAGCACTTAACTTGATCCTGAGGCGAAAATAGCCTTGAGGCTTCAATAGTAATTCTCGAATGAAAATTGGCTCGGGCTCAGGTAGCTCGAGGGCCAAAGAATTGGGTGAATGACCCGTACTTGTAATAGTAGAAATCCTTGAGATAGGGTACCACCTTGAGGTTAGGTTTATATGGACAGCTCCCTAGAGATTATCTTTTGTTTTAACAGAGATCCTCGAAATAGGGCACCATCTTGAGGCTTATACTCATATTGATGGCACATTAGAACCTATTTTCAGGGTACTAGAGATCCTCTAGATCGGATACCATCTTGAGGCTAGGTTAATGCGGGAGCCTTTGATCTATGAATATTGTATGATAGTGTTAATCATATGATGTGGTCATGGAATGATCTAGACGGTCCTGCCACTACATCTCCCCGAAAGTGATAATGGCCTAATTTAATTGGCTATTAGGGTAGGCAGACATTTTTCGCTTGCTCTATATGTGAGTATATTTCCTTCTTTTCTAAGGATTCTGCTATTTCGAGCCGTTATCCCTTTTCATAGAGTTCTTCCTCTTTGCGTCAGCCTTTCTATCATTTTAATTCAAAGTTTTTGCTTGAGTTTATTTTCCTTCAATGGCTGCTACGCCCAAATCCGTTTACCAGGAAGAGCAGGGTTCCGGCTCTTCTTCCCTTTCAATCGATGGTACACCGCTGGCGTCTAGCAATCCGAACTCAAAATGCTTTGTCTCGAGGAGGTACCTTTCTTTAGAGATATCCCCCCCCCCCTATTGTCGAGGCCATTGGCGTCATGCATCAAGATTCACTTCATCAATAGGAGAGGGACACCTTGAGCTAGTGAGGAGAGATTGTGGATGGGGAGACATGGTAGTACTACAGGTACCTTCTCCGAAAGAGAACATCACTGTTCATATAGAGGGGTTTTTACACGTATACACATACCCCTTCACGTTGGGACCTCTTGATAGGGTCGTGCTTGACTTTTATCGAAGATATCGAGCTACCCTGGCACAGGTTCACTCATTGTTATGGAGGACAATGCTGATAATGCGGTTCTTTGCGGAAGAAGTCGGGCTCGAGTTCACCTTTAGTCATCTCATCATATTGTACGGACCATTTCATTGCCGAGGCTTGATAGCTTCGCGATGCCGATCCACCAAGTCCTTTGTTGTCGATGATGAAGAAGATGGGAACCGAGGGTGGATGAATCGATTTGTCCGAGTAAGGATTGTCGATGTTATCCCCATGGAGTTCATGTCGTTTCCTGATAAATGGAATGTCACACGTAAATGGTACACTCGTGCTTTTGTTTTTGCTCATAGTTGAGATGTGCTCTGTGAAGATGCTTTCTTTTTCCTTTTTGCAGCAATCCCGTAGATTCCGTACGAGGTGCCATATCTGGCGGATTGGGCCTTGAAGATGGCGACTCGTGCAACCTACGATGGGCGTAAGTGGTGAGGCCTGTTCAAGGATAGATGGAAGTCAAAACACTACAGTACGCATTGTGCGATTCATTCCCTTTGAAATGTATTTTCTCTTACGTGTGTTAACTCTGTTATTGTAGGGAAAATTCCCTTATGTGAGACCATGCCCTCTCGGAGGGGAGGAAGAATCATCAGTTTTGAGGCCGAGGAATAATAACAAATGAAAAAGACCTTCGAAGGACGAAGGTGCTCATAGCGAGGCAAGCGCTGCTCGAAGGATCAAAGAAGATGTATCAGCTGAGCTCACAGCACCCGAGGCTTCCAGCCCCGAAAATGTAGTTCCCCCTTTTTAGCCGCCTTCTGTTCCCTTCCAAGGTACTTCAAAGGATACGGGTGTTCTGTCATTATCTTCATCTCCTGTCGAAGGTACTTCGAGAGATGTTTGAGGCCAGGGTCCACCTAAGCCACGCGAGGTGTCGATTGATCATGTTCCCATCGAGACGAGTTCTACTAGGGCCAATGATATCAGTTCTGTAGTGAGTTTTGATCGACTGTTTTGTCTTTTCAGTTTTGTACTTTTTTATTTTCTTATTGAGCTTCTTTTCATAGGCCTTTGATAAGCTCAAGTTTGAGTTTCTCTACCGTGAATCTATGCTGAGGATAACCTTGGATAGGGAGAAATCCCTCAGGCTTCTTTGTGATAAAAGGGGAGATGAGCTAGTATACTTGCGGTATGAGGCAAATCGGAGTCTAAACTATGAAAGCCACCTTGAGAAACAGGTAACCTTCGCTCCGAGAGAATGCACGCTTCTTTTTTCATCCTCAAAGATTAATGTTTTGATATTTCAGTTGTAGATCAAGAGAAAGGATCTAGAACGCCTTTGGGGCAAGGTTGGCCATGCCGAACATGAGTCTGCCGAGTTAAAGTCTCAGATAGATACCCATATTGCGGCCGAGAAGAATGTTTTGGCCGAGGTCTCTGCCTTCGAGGTAAATAATCGAAGTTCCCATAGAAACAGATTGGTTCAGACGAGTAGGATTGCAAGGCTTTATTCCGAGCTTTGGAGATGAAGGTCGAGGTCGTGGACACCTCGGCTAAGGCCGATAAGAAAGTGGTCATTTATTTAGAAGACGTTGTTGATGCTCGAGCAAAGTTGAGAGGTGCTTCCGCTCGAGAGAGCAAGAGTAATGAGTATGCTTGGTGTAAATCTCGCGGAGAAACCCTCGGAGATATTCACGCTCAGGGTCTCGATCTCTCGAAAGAGATAGCGCAGGACAAGGCCGATGAATATGATGCCAAGTTCTTTTTGTCCGATATCAAAGGCAATGACGGTCCACAGTCCCTGAGGGGGAAGTAGACTAGACTTTTCATTTTGGATTATTTGTATAGGTCTCTTAGAGAACTTTAAAAATGTAGCCTCGCATTGTTGCATACATGTGTATATATAAATAAACCTTTTGGTTTTCTCCTTCCATGAATTTCTATTTTCTCATATTTGTCTTTCTTCGTCTTGAGCTTTGATGTTTTGTCAATGATTAGCCAGATGAATTGACCTTTGAGTAAAAAAATTTGGGTTTGTAACTCAGCCTTGAGGCTTGTCGAGGTGGCTCGTAGGCTTTCATATGTTGGGTCGGTACAACCTCTTTATATATGCTGGCGACAGTGGCTCTTATGCATCGGATTGGTACGTACTCTTAGTGTGAGCTGGAGGCAGTGGCTCTTATGCATTTGCCTTTAGGAATTTTTTAGTTAATTATTTCGGGCTCAGTCTTTGAGTCGAATTTTGACTTGAGCTCATTGACCCTTAAGTTTTTAAGCAGGACTTTAGGCCCTTACACATTGGGTCGATATGACCTCTTATGTAGGCTTTATTTTCCCTCGCTAAAGACTTTTTGAAGTTTTTGTGTTTGCCTGACTCTTCGAGGGTTCGATAAGAACCTCAATTGTGAGCCGTTAGGTAATGGTAATTGGTCACCTCGGGAGGTTTCGCTCAACACCTGAATCATTTCGAAGACTGTTATTTGGATCCGATATGATTGAAGCTGTTTTGTTTATGCTAAGGCAACTTTATTAATTGGTTCTTTTCGAAGTAATTAAAGGCTTGTGATTTTATAGCGATGGTCAAGCGTCCCCGAGTCACTTTAATTTGGCCGGTACAGCCTTATGACCATAGTCATTGTGTTTGGCCTTAGCCCTTCAATCCCCAAGTGAAGTAGTTTCGGCGTCTATATCGAGGGTATGCCTTTTTAGGGGTCTTACAAATTCAGATATATAGCCTTAACTTTAAGATCAGTATTATGCCTTTTGTAAGGTATTATAAAATTTAACATGCCTTTCTTGAGATCTTATAGACTTGGTTACTTAGTACAAGTATGATTCATGCGTTTCTTGAGGCCTTACAGATTTGGTTACTTGGTACAATTATGAGTCATGCCTTGCTTGAAGTCTTACAGGTTTATTTTATCCTTATGAAGGCCTTATGAGCCCGAGGTTGCTCGCACGGGGTCTTATAGCCTCGACTTTTCAAATCGAAGGGGTGACAGTCGGTGACAGTCCCCAAGATATTGAGCGTTTTTTGGCTCTAGAGCGGTTTTCTATAAACTTGGTGTTACCTCATTGAGGGCTTGTGAATTTGAAGTTTTCTGGCCTGGAAGACGAGTTCCTGATGCCAGTCCCCGGGTGTTCAAGAAATTTTTGGCTTTGGAGTCATTTGAAAGCATTAGACTTCTTTGAAGAGTAAAGCGTTTTGATGGGGAGGAAATTTTCTTTGATTACTTGGCACAAGTATACATGTTTTTGCTGTTAAGGGCTCAATTATTTTATGCGGACATGGTTCGTTTGACCGTTTGTCCCGATACATCATTTTCCTGTCGAGACCCTTTTTGGCTTATCTTGACTTCTTCGAGAAGGCGATCTTCAGGGGGATGCCCCCCAGTGTTCGAGGTTGATTGAAGAGAAGCCTTGAATACTTGTTAATTTCTCCTTAGGTAGAATTTAGATGTTGCCTCGTTAAAAACCTTGCTGGTAAAACCCTTCTTAGGATAAAACCCGATTGAAGGAAAAGAGTGCAACATATGTTTGAAACCTTAAGGTCTTCGAGCTGGGAAGTGTTTCGACCGCTTTGATCGGGCATCTACACAAAAGGTTAGTGTAAGATGTAAATAAAAGGGATATGGTCATACCTTAGTGGCGATGGCACTTCGAGCCTTAATATGCTTCAATCGTTTGTCTGAGGACGTGGTATGGTCCTTTACTTGTTTAGTTAGGTGTAGTCAAGAGATTATCTCGCTATTAATGTATTGTTTGTTTATTCTTTGGCTCCTTCAATGTCGGAGGTATTGGCGTCGATGCCACGTCATTCACCGTGAACATCTCTCTCATTGCATGTTGTTCCCTATACACAGTTTTTATTTTGTCCTGCATTGGAAACTTCATCATTTGATGAAGGGTTGATGGTACTGCTCTCATGCACTGTATCCATGGCGTTCCGAGCAAGGTGTTGTACCTTATGTCTCCTTCGATGACATGGAATTTGGCATTTTAGATTGTGCCGGCCACGTTGATCGGGGATAGTGATTTAACCTTTTGTTGTTTCACTCACCATGTTGAATTCGTTGAGGACTGAAGAGGTGGACACAATTTGGTCAAGCAGTCCGAGCTGCTCCACCACCCTCGACCTGATAATGTTGGCCGAGCTACCTAGATCTACAAGTACACGTTTAATTTGAAATATATTCACAAGAAAAGAGATTACCAGTACGTTGTTATAAGGCTGAGACAAGGTCTCGATGTTCTCGTCGCTAAACATGAGAGTGTTCTCGGGTATGTAACCCCGAGTTCGCTTCTCTTTAGTGATATTTGTGTCCTTTTGATTGTGGGTTCTTGTGGGATGTCGACTCTGCAGACAGTCATGTAAATGACATATTGCGGTTCTTCTACTTCAATTTTCCTATTTGCCTTTCTTTCCGAATATTGGTTTTTAGCTCGGCCGCTGAGGAACTCTCGGAGGTTCGCATTGCTGAGCAGTCGGGCTACTTCTTCTCGGAGCTGTCTGCAATCTTTGGTCCTATGACCGTGTGTGCCATAAAATTCGCACACTAAGTTGGGGTTCCTCTGCGACGGATTTTATAGTACAGGTCTTGTCCACCTAGTGCCTCTGATTTTACTGATGGCGGATACGATGTCTAAAACATCAATTTTGAAGTTTTATTCTGACAGGTGGGGTGACTCTATCAGTCCTGTGTGCCTGTTTAATTCGATTATACTCAAGAGCCCCGAAGATTCTGACCTCAGTCTGTTCTTCAATTATTTCTGGGTAAGTTACGCGTTGGGGCGTTTCTCCTATCATCACTGTATGATTGGTACCTTTCCTTGTTTGTCTTTGGCTCTTTTGCCAGGAGTATGTTTGGATATACCGAGCTTGAGGGGGCTCCCAGTAGGTCGTCCTCGACCCTGATCGACCCTAATCGACCCTGATCTTTGATTGGTATCGGTTATGGACATTTGACCAGGTCATGGCGGGATATTCAACAAAATTCTGCTTTAACTGTTTCGAAGCTACCGATCTTTGCGCAACATGCCTTGGGTAAAGGCTTGCACTACCCAGTCATCAGAGACTGGTGGTAATTCCATTCACTCCATTTGAAAGCTAGATACAAGCTCTCGCAGAATCTCATTCTTTCTTTGCTTGATTTTGAAGACGTATGATTTCCTTGAAGCTACCTTGATGGCGCCGGCATGTGCCTTTATAAAGAATCAACCAACATGGCAAATGAATCTATTGAGTTCGAAGCAAGGTTGTGATACCACATCATGGCCCCTTTCGAAAGTGTTTCTCCGAATTATTTTAGCAGGACGGACTCGATCTAGTTGTCCTTTAGGTCGTTGCCCTTTACTACAAGTGTAGGCAGTGACGTGCTCGTTGGGGTCCAAAGATCTGTTGTACTTTAGAAGATCAGGCATTCTGAATTTCTTTGGGATGGGATTTGGAGCGGCGTTGTATAGGGATGGCTTTTGCACGAACTTCTTCGAATCTACAACTTTAAGTATCAGGGGTGCGCTCAGGATCTAGTAGACCCTTGAATTGTAGGTCTCCACCTTTTTATCGTTAGCTTCTATCAATTTTTTTCCCGATTCAATTCTCTTTGTAAGGTCTTCGAGGATGTTCATAATAGCCGGGTCAGCTGCTAACCCATTGTTACTCGATCTTTCTGGTACTTGTTCGGCTCAAGGGGTCGTTTCTGGTGCTGTTGTGCTTGGAGTTTTTTGGTGGCTTTGCAGTTGAGCTGTAGCCAACTGTTATGCCTGTAGTATCTCAAAAATAACGTGAAGGCTAACCTCTTGTTCCTCCCGAGCTGGGTTTTCATGAGATTTATATTAATCTCCTTGGTGTTTGCTCCTGTTTGTGTGGGAGATTATATCGACGTGTTGAGCATTATGTGAAACCACATCCGCGGGGATTAGCTCTGGCGCGTCCTCAGGGTTTTGTGGTGGTACACCAATACCTGGAACAGCTACGTCATTCTCCCCATGGTCCTCAATGCCGTTGTTCGCATGTGCATTTACGAAGTTAGACATTTTTGACGTAAAATCAAGATTTTTGGACAAGAAAAAGTGTGAAAGATAACTTGCGTTATGTGGTAAACCAGCAAGAAAATAATCACTATTATATTAAGCCCCACGGTGGGCGCCAACTATTTACCTTGAAAATGACAATTACAATTAGACTTGATTTTGTAGTTCTAAAAATACGGGATATGTGTTTATGCTAGTTGTTAGGTAATATATGCTAATTGTGAGACTAGAAAATAGGATAAGGACTTGAAAATAATATGTTTAAGCAAATCGAGCTACTGAGTATCGGAGCCTCGGGCCTGTCTATACGGGGTCTCGAAGTCGAGCTCGATGTTGAGTTATGAATGGCCGATGAAGGGCGAACAATATTGAGAGCTTTGATGAGGGTTCTTTACGGTTAATAATGAGAAATGAATGAAGAAGAATAAATATAACATAATGAATATAAGCAATAAAAGTAAACAATGAAACCAAGAGAACATGTTTAAGTTAGAGAGCAAGAATGTTCTTGTATTGAATATTATGAGTTGTATCCTTTTACAAAATGACAAGGATCCTCTTTTTATATATGAGGGGGAATCCCAATATAGTACACGTACGTTTATTACAAAGATTTATAGCTGGCACAGCCATTTAATGCCGCAGTACGGGCCTGAACTAGCCTAATAAATTTGGCCAGCTTTAGTCATATGCCTTGGGAATCTCCCACTCGTTCATCATAGTCGTCGATTTACTCTGCCCTGAGTTGAGCATATAGGACTCTCCGGCTCGAGCCCCGAGTTGGACTTCGAGCATTCTGGAAGTGGTATTTACGATGTGCCTCAACGGTTATAAAATCGAACCTTCTGATTTTTGTCGTATACAAACTTATTGTACTTACTGATATAAATACACAACAATTTTGATGCGACAGTGAAAAAAGTTACAAAGAAAACGCATATTTAATATTATGGACATCAATCTGTGCTGAGAATGCAATTTGCTAAAAGAAAAAATTGGTGGATTTTACCTTTTTGGAGGAACTATTAGTCTTTAAAATGGGTCGAACTTTGTGCTCTTTTTTAAGAAATTTTTTTTCTTTATTATGGAGGGTTAGGTAAAGCAAAATTAAAAATAAAAAGCTAAAATCAAAGGTCATCAAAAAAGAAATAAAAAAAAAGTAGCATTGGCTTAAGAAAGTATGCTTACAAAAAATTAAAAAAAGAAGACCTAGTTAATTGAGGGAAATATTTATATATAAAATACAAAGAAATTAAAAAATTAAAAATAGAAAAGAAGAAGAAGGAGGAGGAACAAAGTTGCCTTGAATATAAGAAAAAGAAACAGTTTACCTGGTTAAAGGTAATGCGTATAGGACTGAATTTCAAACTCCCACTCTTTAGCATCATTAAACTTTCAGCACCACTTCTTTACCAAAACACCCACCAACGTTTTTGTTTACTCGGTGCTTATTGACCTTTTATATCCATCTCGTTAAGTTTTTCATGGAATTATACATTTTCCAACTTAAGGTTAATAGGTGCTTACGCACCCAAAATTTGTATTTAAATCCGCCCCTGATGTTATTGAGCAAGGAATACCCCTCGTCTCATCTAAGACAACTAATTCATCTTAAAGTGTTATGAGTTTAAATTTTTATGATCTATTGGACATTATTACTTAATTGGAATTTCGAGTTTAAATCTTAATTATCTCTGGACCACTATTACCTAATTGGGTCATCCTCGTTCACTACGTAACAGTAAAATTGAATTTTTATAAGATTTAGACATAAAGTTAAAAACACACATTTTATATATCTAGCAAAAATATTTTTTTCCAGTACTCCTTATTGTTTATTAAGCAAACAACACATACTGATACATTTGGTAGCTATTATTGCCTCATTCTTTTCTTGAAAGAGGATTTTCTCAAAATTTTGAAATTCTTTAAATATGAATAATACAATACTTCTTAAATTTCTATAAGCGAAGTGTTCAATCACAACAAGAAATCGAATACTTTGATCCTTTCACTCTAACTCCTATCATTCTTTTCGAAATACAGTACTCCTGTGTTTTTATTTTAAATATAGTAATCCTATTGTGGAAAGCTCCGTGGTAGGATGCAATAAAGGAGATAATGCATGTATTACCTTTTGTATTATTAATTCTTTGTTTGGTATAATTTTTTAATTATATATTATTAATATAAATATTAATTATACAAGTCTATTTAGTATTATCTTATGTACAGTTAATACATAGCAAATTATGGTATTATCAATACCAAGGCTACATGGCCGGCTCTAATGTGATGAGGGGTAAGGCTTGTGCCTTACGCCCACAAATTTGGGGAGGGCCATTTTTAAAAATAATAGGTTTATATATATGTAAAAAATAACTTTTAATATTTTTAATACAAAAGTAGAGTTTTTAATATAAAAGAAAATAGAGCTCTTTAAATATGTAAATAAAGTAATAATTTACCATATTTAAAAAATGGTAGATGGATAGTATTCTCAACATTACAGTTTTACTTTTTCATTAGATAATGTATAAAAAATTACTCTCCCTTTCTTAATATGTCCAAGTAAATCTTTCTTTTCCCCAATTTTTTCATATTTCATAAACTCCTACAACAACATATTTTTCTCTCTTTCTTTTTAATATTCTTACTCTCCTTCTTTCTCCATGATTTCATTAGTTATACTATTCAACAATATAAACTTCTAATATTTCTATACTTCTATTGATTTATAGAATCTTTTTAAGATCAACAACATCTCAAGAGAAATTAAATGAGTGGCTATATTATCAATTAAATAAGAATAATTAGAGAAAATCGATTATAAAATAGATTATTAACAACTTTGTATTTCAAAAAGTTAGAAGAGTAAACTTCAAGTAAAACTTATGCTTAACTTCCTTTTAAAAAATTAGGCCTCATATTAAACTTTGGCTTTAGGCCCCACATATTCTTGAGTCGGTGCAAGGCTATTAACGCATGCATTAGCATGGTTAAAAATAAAATTGTCCTTAAAGTCCCATAAAGCGAAAGAATATGGAGGGCATTTTTGTAAACAACTAATTTTCTTACAAATTATGCAATGCATTTTAATATTTAATATACTACACCAGATAATGAATAAAAAATAATCTCTGCATAACTAATATTTGCATTACTAATCCCTATAATACTAAAACACCTTATTCATAATTATTCCGATACACTAACGACCCAAAATGTATAAGCACACCAATACCAGTATACCACACATCTAAGTCCTAGCCCAAAACCTATCAAAGAGGTACTAAATTAGGTTGGCCCAATCTTGGCCTGAGTTCTGTAAGCCTCTAAAAACCCAATATATCAATTTTTTTCAGCATTCTATTTTTTCAACTGAATTAATATTTAATATTTAGTTTAATTTATTTGTAGTGAAATAAATATAAAATCAATTATAAAATGTCAGTTTCATAAATCTGGTCCTTACATTTAAAAGATACAAACATCAAAATACAATTATTAATGAAATAATATCAAACATTTTTACACCTAAAAACGTTGTATGAATAGCAAAAAAGAAAGCAAAAACAAAATAACATATTGTTGGGCTGCGCTTAGAGGATAACCTAATAGCCCATAATGATTTAAGGGATTTTTACATATGTATACCATATAGTAAAACTTATTACCTCCCATGTTTAACGTTTGTGTTAATTACATTTGAGCATACCAAATTTCAATTTATGTACCATAATTCAAATTAAGGGTATAATTATTGCTTCATTTATTCTAGGCATGATTTTAGGAGCATATATTCCTTTTTCCTTTTTTTCCTCTTCTCTTTCCTAATGTTCTGTTTGGTTGCATATCTTTCACCAAAGTCATAGCTTCTTCGTTACCTATTTAATTTCTTTTTTCTCTTCACTTCCATGTCAAGTATTATACCAAAGCAGAAAATACGCAATGATTCCTGAAGCCAGAAGGATATTTACATGCATAGACAAAGTATTGCAAATCATGGGACTTAAAATGAAACGATTTATATGCATTGGCTGTTATAAAATAAATTATCACAACAACAGCCAATGCATATAAATCGTTCTTGCCCTTTCCAAATTTGCGGCACTCCCAAAATGGAAGTTTTGAATATTAAGAATTGATTAAATTCGGTATGCTTAAACTTTTTTGACACAAAATTGTAGTTTAATTGTAGTATAAATATATCGATACAACTTCATACAATACTTAAACTGATTTTTAGTTTATTTGTAGAAATTGTATCTACAAACTGAATACATTGAATTTTAATATTCCAATTCTCATTTCAATTGTAGCATAATTGGCATTTTCGACATAATTGTAGAAGACTTGGAGAAGTTTCAGTCTTCACAATCTACAATTTATCTACAAATTATCTACATTTTATCTAGAATTCTACAATTTAACTACAATTTCTAGAAAAATATGTCTTCTTCTTCTTCGACGAGTTTCAATATGAAATTCAGTCAAAACCAAGTCTAATCTTCACCAAAACCCCTCAAAATTGAATATAAACTCCTAAACATATTTTGAATTATTTACAACAACACCCAATCCAAGGGATTTTCAATTGTAGCATAATTGGCATTTTCGACATAATTGTAGAAGACTTGTAGAAGTTTTAGTCTTCCCAATCTACAATTTATCTACAACTTATCTACAATTTATCTATATTTTATCTACAATTCTACAATTTAACTATAATGTCTGGAAAAATATGTCTTCTTCTTCTTCGACGAGTTTCGATCTGAAATTCAGTCAAAACCAAGTCTAATCTTCACCAGAACCCCTCAAAATTGAGATATAAACTCCTAAACATATTTTGAATTATTTACAACAACACCCAATCCAAACAAATAATGATTTTTGAAAATCCAAATTTGAATTCAAAGCTTTCAAGCTTTTTAATGGCTATCAATGATGGAAAATATATGGAGAAGGAGAGAATTACGCTGCAATGGATTTTCTTCCGTTTTAAATTTCGAAATTAATGGTGATAGAATCACCATTAAATCTGATTCCTATAAATTTGGAGCCTTTTTAGGGTAGAATCTATCTATTTTTGGTTTGGTACATATTTTGCAGCAAAACTATGAACTAGGCGGATAAATACAATATTATGAATATTTTTTATAATAAAATTTGCTATATGGTATAGATAGGTAAAAATCTCATGAAAGAACTTAGGTGACTTCTTAGATGTGGCCAACATTCAATATACAGGAGTCAAATTTTTCGGTGACTTAAAAGGAATTTTATTTTTGACTTATAATAAAATCCTACCTAGTTTTTATACGGTATATTTTAACTGATATCTTTCTTTATTTCTCTAATCCATTATGCAACTATATTGTGGCTCCATAAAATTAATGATTTAAAATCAAATTTTAATAAAAAGTCTTATATTTTTTTATTAGCGTGTATATATATAAACATTAATTTTGTTAGTTTTTCATACTTATTGTTTATTGTATATATTCTTAAATAATATAAAATCTTTAACTTCTCGTAGTAATATTATTATTTATATTAGAAAAAGATAATTTTAATAAATGAGATGTTAGACATGTATTTGTTACCTTTGATATTGCTGTAAAAAATCTATTTACTAATATGAAGATTTAAGTAGTTTAATTCAAAGTGTTAAAAATATTTTTATTGTTAAAGAGTAGACACCTTTCTTTCTTTTTTACAATTTTTAAAATATTTTTTTATTGTTTTCTACAAGCATTAATATTGTCTAATTTGAAATAAAATCCATTATAAAAATTTTTGGGGTATCAAAATCAAGGCTTTACTAGTCTCATACTAGAGCCATTTGTCCGCCGTTGATATTCTCAATCAAATTTATAGAGTCTCACTTAAAATAAAGCAACAATGGCAAGAACATTAATGAAAGTGAGTGTTATTCAATTACTAAATGTGAATAAAACTGGTTGAATAGTACATTTATGGTGGGGCAATAGTCTATAAATAATGTTGATCGTCAATAAAGGACGAATCAACAAAACTGGTGGTCTAAAATCAAAATATATTAAAAAGACACTGAAACTTCTTTTATAAAGTTAATATAATATTAAGACACAAAAAAAACTACATAACTTTGATTTAATGGTGAGAGTATAACTCATAATGTATGAATTAGATACACGTTATATGGTATTGAATCATCCGTTTAAGTAAAAATGGTACATATATTTATCGTGTTTTAAACCTTACATAATTGGTCTATAAAATTTTTTAATTAAAAAAATGAGACACAAAAAATCTTACTTTCTAATATATGGATTAATTAAATATAAAAAAAAATTTTTTAAAGAATTTAAATTTAAATTAGAAAATAAAATCGTAACAACCTTAAAAAGGACTATACATATAAAAAGAAAGATAAAATTAATTAGAAGATAAATTTTTTATTAATAATTATATAAATATAAATGATGAATATATTATTTTTGGGGACCTTAAATATTTGGGCGCCTAAGGAAGGGCATCTCTTGCCTTAACCTTGAGCCGCCCTTTAGTCCACCGTCGCTTCCCGCAAAAATGAACACTCCAGCACTTTCTGTCCGCCACAACCATTTCCTCCACGGCGGCGCCACGGCCATTCCACGACCACGCTCCATCACCACTTCCACCTCCCCTTTCCGCGTCCGCATGTCTCTCCAAGAGAACGGCCCATCCGTCGCCGTCGTCGGCGTCACCGGAGCGGTCGGTCAAGAGTTTCTCTCCGTTCTCTCCGACCGCGACTTCCCTTACCGTTCGATGAAACTCCTCGCAAGCAAAAGATCAGCTGGTAAATCAATGAAATTCGAAGACAGAGATTATACAGTTGAAGAGCTCACGGAGGATAGTTTTGTAGGGATAGATATAGCATTGTTCAGTGCTGGCGGTTCTATTAGTAAGAAATTTGGACCGTTAGCGGCGCAAAAGGGGACTATAGTTGTGGATAATAGCTCGGCGTTTCGAATGTATGAGAACGTGCCTCTCGTGATACCCGAAGTGAATCCTGAAGCAATGGCGCATGTGAAGCTAGGTTCTGGAAAAGGAGCGCTTATTGCTAATCCCAATTGCTCTACTATTATTTGCTTGATGGCTGTTACTCCTCTTCATCGTTGTGCTAAGGTGACAGTTTGATCTATCATGTTCTTTTTCCTGGTATGTTTAAAGATGCTAAGTTGCTTGTTTGACTGAATAAGGAGTTTTAGATACGCAAAAAGAAAGACTAAAGCTTGTGATTTAAAATAAGCTATAAACATTTATATGGTTATGAATCATATCATTCAGGGTAAAATATGAAGTTTAAAACTAAATTATTTCTAAATATTGAAAGGTCCATTCTTTTTTGGGATGAACTAAAAAGGAAAGTGTATCATATAAAATGGGGTAAAGGGAATGGTGAAAATGTTGAGAACGTCTGGTTTAAAATTGTTAATTTGAGGTAGATAGGTCAGTAGCAATTGTGGAGAATGTCTAGTTTAGAATACGGTTACTTTAGGAATTACATCATTGGTGTATTTTAGTTAGTTTAGATATTTATTTGGCATGTCTGGAAAATATGTATAGAATTTTTAGTTTAGAGTACAGTAATTTATGTATTAGATCTTTCATGTCCTTTTAGAGTTTGATAGATTTAAGCATGAACAATGTATATCTTGTGGTAATTGTTACTTTTTTTGTTTCAATTTATGTGACATAGTTTGAGTTGACATGGAGTTTCTCGGAAAAAAATGAAAACTTTTGAAACTTGTATTATGAAGCATGCCATAATATTTGTGTGGCTAAGACATTTCAAACTTGTGGTCTAAAGTATTTCATAAAATTTGTGTAGCTTATAGAGTTCTGAGTGAAATGGGTAAAATAAAATTTTGAAAGTTATATTACTTTTAAATACATAGATATATTATTCTTTTGGAACAAACTAATAAGAAAAGTGTCACATAAATTGGAACGAGGGAGGACTTACTTTTACAACATCTCAGCCCCAAAATTTGGGGTCTCCATATACATCCTGCTCTATTTGGAAGTGTTTCATTATTATATTATTTTTATCTGGCATATGAACCGGCTGTTACTTGCAAACTGACATATACAACAGTGCTCTTCTATTTCTTATAAAATAAAAAATAAAAACAACAACAACATTTTTAAAAAAAATCAAATAGTAGTCCAATGCGCATATAGCTGATCAAAAAGTTTTAGGCTCTGGCTTCTGCCTATGGAGATAAAAGTTTTTTTTGATGAGGTGGATGTTGGAGGTGGCTGATTGTTAGGATTGCTATAATAGCTTGTTTTGATTGTCTGGTTTAAGAGCAATTAATTTGAGGCTAGATATATTGGTAGAAAGTGTAGCGAATGTCTAGTTTAGACCACGGTTAATTAGAGAATAGATCATTGGTGTCCCTTAGGGCTCGTTTGGTACGAGGGATAAGTGATAATTAATCTCGGAATTAAATTTGAGATGAGTTTATCCCACATTTGGTTGGGATAAAATCGCGATATAACTAATTCCGGGATTGTAGTATTTTTTTTATCTCAGTGGATGGTGAGATAACTAATCCCATGATAATAAATCATGGGATAATTTGCTTCCCAACCAAACGACCCCTTAGTTTGTTTAGAGATTTGTTTGGCATCTCAGTAGAAAATGTAGAGAATAATTTGAGAATTAGATCTTTCATGTCCTTTTAGTTCGCTTAGATATTTGTATGTCAGTATAAAATCTGACAATGTTAATTTGAAAATCTCTCTTACACATGCATCTTCATGGTAGTTGTGAAAACCTTTAGACCAACAGTTGATAGTCTAAGAACCGACTCAGTTCTGTTTTATTCATCCTAGGTAGATATGCACATTTTCAGGTCAAACGCATGGTTGTTAGTACATATCAGGCAGCTAGTGGTGCTGGGGCTGCTGCAATGGAAGAGCTAGTTCAGCAGACTCGTGAGGTTTTTATTATGCTTCCTCTATTTTCCATGGCTTAATATATCTAGTGATTTTAGGTTTACCAATTAAAATCTCATGATTTGATTGATGTTGCCTTGTACACATTAGGTCCTGGAGGGCAAAGAACCTACTTGCAATATCTTTAATCAGCAGGTCTCGCTTGTGATTTCCCTACTCAATGCTCAATTGTGTCTTAAATAACAAATGAATGCAGTGCCATCTAATTGCTTCTTTTACAAAATTGTGCAGTATGCCTTTAATCTTTTCTCACATAATGCACCTGTTCAACCAAATGGATATAACGAAGAGGAAATGAAGCTGGTCAAAGAAACAAGAAAAATATGGGTAAGTATACTTATTGTAAGACCTTGGTATTCAATGATCATGTTTGGTGCTAGAGACTAAAATAAAATAATTCGCCATCTACTGTAATAACGCATTCATTCTGCTTTACCAGAATGACATGGATGTCAAGGTTACTGCAACATGTATACGTGTCCCTGTTATGCGTGCACATGCTGAGAGCGTGAATCTTCAATTTGAGAAGCCCCTTGATGAGGTAACCTTTGCTAAACTGCAGCAAAATCTGTTATTTATCTTCCTGTCTTGGCAAATGGTACTTTTGCGTTTCAAACGAACTTTTTCTTTTCTTTCATTATCCTTTAGGCATTGAACTTGTGTTCATTTTACTAAAATGCATAAAAGCTGTTATAATCTAGGTTTAATTGCCGAAAAGTGCCAGTTCGTGTGGAGCACAGCGAAGGAGAATGTACCATCAAATAGTAATGACATAAAGAATAAAAAAAGGTTGCTCTAATGATCATATCTTAACAGTTCCATTCAGTACAACGTATTTAGTTGTGCGCTGAAGTAGCATGGAACTGCAGTGATATATGAAGTCCTTGCATAATAGTTACCAGAAATTGCGAAATTTGTCTCGCGGGCTGCTTGAAATTATTAAATTTTGAGCTTATTGGCTGGAATATCTATTTGATGAGTTCAACTCACCTGAAAGAATGATGCAATGAGATAGCCAAGTATTACATAACAATAAATTTTAGCTTTTCTATAATCTTGTGTTAAAATGAATATAGTCATGTGAACTATGTTTGGTCAGCAAATTCTGCCAATTTTCTGTTACTAGTCATCATGGGAAAGAAAGATAAAAATAATGAAGAGATTATTTCTCCTTTTTGATTAGTATTGGTGGAGCAACTGGAGATGTTTGTGTGCCAGTACTTTAAATATGTTCTTTGTGATCCATGGAGCGAAGAGATCCTTTTTGTAATTATTCTCGTACTTTCTCTTTACCTCAGGATAAATTAGTTGAAGCTTTTCTTGAACTGTGCAGGATACTGCAAGGGATATCCTTAAAAATGCTCCAGGTATAATTATCATTGATGATCGTGCTAGTAATCGATTTCCAACCCCACTTGAAGTTTCCAATAAGGATGATGTTGCAGTTGGGAGAGTACGCCGTGATGTTTCCCAAGATGGAGATTATGGGTAAGAATTGGTTTATAGGCAAGTGTTTTCTCTATTTTGCAGGACCTCCAGGCTAATGACTTCTTTTATACAGGCTGGACATCTTTGTTTGTGGTGATCAAATACGCAAGGGAGCCGCCCTTAATGCCGTCCAGATTGCAGAGATGCTGTTGTAGTTTTGCGATATAGCTTCATAAAAAAAAAGCTTTTGTGTACATCACCCGAAGGTTCTATTTTTGCTTGAATGTGAGAGACGTAGAACCTGAAGAAAGATAGAGGTGGTCGTGTTTTCCTCTAACATTTACATTTTGCTCATTGGGGTTTTGGCAATCTTCATTCTAGTTTGAGGAGAAATTTTGCTTCAGACTCGTTTCTGGAAACTTTTGTTATTTATCATAATCGGTTAAGGGTCAAATATATCCTTGTACTATTAAAAATAGGCCATATTTATCCTCCGTTTGAATTCTTTATCAAATATGTCCCCACCGTTACACATTAGGGCCATATATATCCCTCCGCCGTTAAAACACTCTCCCATATATTTAAATTACATTTAAGGGTCAAATATATCCTTATATTATTAAAAATAGGTCATATTTATCCTACGTTTGAATTTTTTATCAAATATGTCCCCACCGTTATATTTTTATCAAAACACCCTCCCATATTTTTAGTAGCACGTGGCATCTTATAATTGGACTAGACGACCCGCCCCGACACATGAAATTTAGTCTTCTTCTCCGTTCAATCCCTTCAATACTAGGTAGTGATGGCCCATGTTAGCATGTGCCCAATAATACAAAGGCTAAAACTCTATTTTTATATAAAATTATAGCTATATAAATTGGCTCATGAAAATGACCCTCAAAATCGGATAAGACGAAATGTATGCTAATTGTTGGGTATTAGTTACATGCATCAATGAATAAAATGTCCACTCTTGAATGTTGAGCGGTCACTCCTTAACGCCATGAGAGTACTCTTTCTGTATTGAAAACATAATTATTGTTCTTCTAATGATATCTGGTGAATTTCACTCCCAACCCATGAAGCTGCAGGTGGAAGTGTGAAACTATATTTCTGTGCTAGCTTTCTTTTATTTTGTACTTTTCTTTTTCCAAATTGGCATCTTCATGTAGAATTGCGGTCTGTTAAGTTTTTGGCTTCTAGACTTACTAAATTTCTCGCATATCGTATAGCTGCAAGTACATGAATTATAAAGGAAAAAAAATAGAATAGCAATAGTAGTACTAGTATTCGATAAGCATTCAAATGGATAATAGTTTAGAAATCAATATGGTGTTGTACTACATAAGTTATGCAATGAACCAGACACAAAAACTACCCATTTAGTAAATAACATACTCAATTTCTCTTTCCATCTCATATTTATGGCACAAGATTGTTATCACTCCCTACTTTTTAAGGCACCCTCAAAAAACTTTTTCATCAAATAGCAAAGAAGCATGCATTTTGCAGAAGCATAAGCATACTGAAGGGATTGAACGGAGAAGAAGACTAAATTTCATTGGGTCGGGGCGGGTTTAATTAAAGGAGTGTGGGCGGTCGTCTAGTCCAATCATAAGATGCCACGTGCTACTAAAAATATATGGGAGGGTATTTTGATAAAAATATAACGGTGGGGACATATTTGATAAAAAATTCAAACGGAGGATAAATATGGTCTATTTTTAATAGTATAAGGATATATTTGACCCTTAACCGTAATTTAAATATATGGGAGAGCGTTTTAACGGCTGAGGGATATATATGGCCCTAATGTATAACGGTGGGAACATATTTGATAAAGAATTCAAACGGAGGATAAATATGACCTATTTTTAATAGTACAAGGATATATTTGACACTTAACCGTATAATAGTTGTGTTGGCTGAGCTAATGAGTTGCCCTTAGACGGCTAAGCGAGTCTTCCATATTTTACTTCTTGGTTTTCCAGTATTCTCCCTTTGCACAATCAGCCCTGGTCAAATAACCATGTCTTTTTTCACGAGAGTCGAGTGAAGTATCTAAAACCAAGTTCATTGCTTGAGCTGCAAGTTTCTTTAAGATACTGTAGTTAATGCAATCATGCAACCAGTTATTCCATTTCATGTTCTCTGATCAAGCAAATCAGAGTTGATTGTGTTAAAACACCTATCACTTGGGAATCACATTCAACTTATATTATGCAAAAGCAAAACAATCTTGGTTTGACGTCGAAGGGACGTTCATTTTTAACCAGAAGAGATACTAACATTGACACCAGGAAAAGGGTAGATAATTGACATTGTCTTAAAACCACAGCGACATCCACAATTTTTCTTTTACCAAACCTCAGGGGAGGAGGAGAGGTGAAACACACAATTCCATTTAGTTTTTGTGGAGACAGCAATTCTAGACATAGGACTTGGGATGTTATCAGTTTTGTCTCTTGCGCTTCAGAGCAAGAAGTAGCAGAACTTTACTGTAACTTGCATCAAGTTTTGAATAAAACCCTTCGTTCTGGTCAATTCTTTCAAACAGACACTGCAGCCGAAATGCTCTGCTATAAGCTGCTCTAAGATGACTATTATTCTCTTTGGCATTAATTGGCTGATTCTTATAAACAAATGGATCTGGTGTCTTCATCATCTTAATGCTGAAGCAGCCATTTCTTTCACCCAGCTTTACCATCTCATCTGGAGTTGTGATGTAATAAGGCAAGTTGAAGGAGTCCACTTGAGCTTCACTGATTATTCCCTATAACCGCAAAATCTTTTATTATGGTAGTCACATCATTCTGCAGTTAATAACATATACTACTTCAGATTTGTGGGAGACCATTAGTAGAGGAATCAAAAGATCATATTTTACTTAAGTGAATGTTAAATGACTCAGTCAAGTAGTACAAGAACTAGTATTAACTATTGATGAAGGATTAAAATCACAATTTTCCATCTTCCTTTGCTAGAAAAAAGAAGAAGTAAGGAACTCACATCATTAGCCATATCCATTAGAACAGAGCCAATGGCATTAAAAGTAAAACCAATCGCAGTCTTTGAACGATGAAATCCTTGAGGAATAGCTGGTATGACAGGTAACAGTAACCCTCCAACAACAATCTCTTTAGCTCTGGCATTGAGAAAGTTATTGACATCCTTAGCAAACTGAGCTGCATAAGCTTCAGCTACTTCATCTGATGAAGTTGAATAGAAAATCTTTCCGCTATTCCATGCTGGAGACTGCTTGTTTTCTACTTCTATTGGCACTTGTGATAGCCAGCAAAGTGCATAAGAAGCATGCATAATATCCATGGAGGATTCGGGGAATAACCGGCTGTGGAAAGAACCAGGAACACCAGCTGCAAAGTAGTGGTTTTCAGGTGGTAGGGAAGCAAAGAGTGTATTGAAATCATTTGTGGCAAAATCATTGAAGAATACTTGGAATTCAGTAGTAGAGAGGCCTTTTAGTGCATGCTTTTTCTGCACTGCTTCTATTATATTTTGTACTGCAATGTAGGTGTTAGGACCAGTTGAACAACCTAAATCTGCAATTCTAATTGTGGTTGAAGTGTTGGAGATGTCGAGTAACTTGCTTATTGCCTCCTTCACTGCTTCTTTTGTAACCATCAGACCTCCTCTCTGCAAACAATCATGGGTTGGATATCTTTAGTTATTTCAAACAACAACAACAACAACCCAGTATAATCCCACTTAGTGGGGTCTGGGGAGGGTAGTGTGTACACAGACCTTACCCCTACCCTTGGGCAAAGATGTTGTTTTCAAATAGACCCCCGGCATCCTTCCCTCCAAGAACTTCTCACTTGCTCTTGGGGAGACTCGAACTCACAACCTTTCGGTTGGAAGTGGGGGTTGCTTACCATCAGAGCAACCCCTTTTTCTTTAGCTATTTCAAAGAAAAAGGAATAATCTTTAGGCAGTTGAACAATTCGTAGTAAGTATTAGATAATCAAGAAAATATATAGTTATTCTAAACTACCTGATAAGTGGAGTTTTTGAAGTAGCTGTATGTGCCATCTCCACCTTTCATTGGCAATGGTTTCAGTAAAGAAGATGCTTTGCTATCAGCCATCTTTTACTATCTCTATCTCTGTTGAAGTTGGGAATTGTAAATGAGAATGGAAAGTGAGGTGCTTTTTAAGGTTGCTGGAACCTGGGTGACAGGCCGTGGTTGATCCAGAATTTTTACCAAGGGGGATACACCGAAAAGTTTAAGGGAGTTAACGTATAATAAATATACATAAATAGCTTTTTCTGGCAAAGGGGGTGTCGATTGACGTCCCTTCGTTGAATGTCAGCTCCGCTACTGGTGACAGATGAATGTTCGATAAATATAGCTTTTTATACATCTGAATGAATGGTCTGGATGAGTACCAATATAAAATTTTGAATCTAGACATGCAACCTGATGTAAGAAATTATTACTCCTATTGTTTTTAATAATATTGGATCAGACAGGCTTATTTGGACCGATATAGACAATGAGAATTTATGTAGCCAACTTGGGATTGAGACATTTTTGTTATTGTTGTTGATTCGTTATACTACCTGATGTAAGACGCATTGTGAGGTTAGTGACCATTTTCACTCAAAGTTAAAAAGGGCAGAATTTTTTTTAAAAAAAAGTTCAAATATTTCTTTTCGTTGTGGGAACAAAGCCATAGATTAGTAACATAATCAAACCAGTTTTTCCAGCATGTAAAAGGAGATGAGATACAAATATAAGGGCAAATATAGGGTACGGTTATGTTTAGGCATATTCAAAAATCTTAGCTAGCGTTTGGTGTGGATTTTTAAATATTTTTTAAAATTTTTAATTTGGGTGACATAGGGTAAACATATTTTTTAAATTTATTTTGGAAAAATATATGTATTATTAGGGATTTAGCTCAAAACTAGCTATTGAGCTGATTTTGGGATTTGAAATTTTGTCAAAATACAGATAAAATTTAGGATCAAATATGTGTTTGCCAAATAAAATCTAAATTTATTTTGATAAAATTTATGACCAAATGAATCCTTAATTACGAATAAAGAATATTATGAGATATCACAAATAAACGACAAAAAGGATAATGAGAAACAAGATACAGAGATATGCTTCTAAATGCCACAACATGTAACGTTTAATTTTCTAAAATTAGATGGTCACACTATTGAACGGAGCAAGGGGTGTGGTGAAATAGTCGAACACCTCCATCTTCCTAATCAAATATTTCGAATTCAAATCTTAAAAATGAAAACCTGTTCGATAGGATGAATGTGCCTTGTCCCTTCAGTGGGTCTACCTCACGCTATTCCGAATTAGTTGGGCAAGTAAACTCGATGATATTATGGTAAGGCCTAGCGGTGAAAATAAGAATTTTTTTAAAGGTGTTTAAACTTGAAAAAAATAAAAAAATTTATTGAATAAAAAATGTTTAAATATATTATATATTTTTAAAATCTAATATATTTTATATATACATTATAATTTTTTGACGAATGGTGATCAATTAATCATCGTTAAACAAATGTCGCTTCGTCCTGCGTAACGGCGCGAAGCCCAAGATTAAAGATTTAATCATTCTCCCACGAAGTTAACTACCAATGTCTAAGATTTGCAGATTCTCGTAAGTTTGACAAATCAGATGCTTATTTTCTTCTTTGGTATTGACTGCTAGGTTGTTTATTGCATGTTACCAGGAAACAAAGTCTGCAATAATGCAGCTGTTTATATCTGCGTTCAGTACAGAAACCTTCTTGAGATTCACATTTGCTACATTTTTCTAAACTCTTAATCCCTCAATTATTGTTCCGAGGTCAGAATTTTACAGCATTTTATCTTTTAAGTACCATGATATATAGTATTTCTCCGGACCCAAAATAAGTAATTTTTTAGTTCTTTTTTTATGGTTCAAATATTATTTTCAGATTTTAAGAATGAATTAATTATTTTTTCATATATTGTCCTTGGAGTAAATAGTGTTGGAATACGTATTAGGAGTGTTTATGTGAGATAGCAAATGTTAATATGGTCAACTTCATTGTCAATTAATGCTAAAATGTGGATTCTTAGTCTGTGTGAAAACATCGAAAACATCACTTATTTTTTACCGGAGGGAGTATTCCTTCCGTTCCGTGAACTTATTTCCTTTTTGGTCTTGTAGGTATGTAAATTTTATTAAAATTAAATCCATAAAATAATTTGGATTATATTTTAATTAAGATATATTGGCCCAAATAAATATTATGGACTAATATAATTGAACTAATTATATAAGTTCAATATATATGGATTAAATAAATAAATCTTAATCCATTGGGCTAGCCCATTTAATTGGGCTAAAGTTATGAGCCCACTTCATTAAGCCCAAGATGATATCTTCCTAGAGGCCCAGTTTGGTGCCACATGACGTGGCGCGCCAAGTCAAACGGAAGAGACAATAGGATCATGTCACGTGTCAAAATGACAAGGCTTGCCAAGTCACACTAAAAGGCCAATAAAATCGCGCCACGTGTGCAAGTGACATGTTCTGGCCAATCAAATGCGGTCATGTCACACTTCAATTTGATTGGTCGAAAAGAGTTTGTTCTTATCACAACTCTTCCTTTCCACAACTATAAATAGGGGTCTTCATAACTCAGAAAAGACACCAGAAGTTATAACAAGAAGCAAGAAAGAGCTCGTGGATCAAACGCTGCAAATTTCTCCACAAGCAATCAAGTTCAAGAACGAAGAACAAACAATTTCAAGCTCAAGAACAAGATCATCGTTCATGGCAACAAATATAGATTCAAGATCAAGCTCCAAGGCCCTTTTACCATTAGAAAGAAGAATCAGAGGATTCATAGAGATTGTACACTCGAATATTCGAAATAAACTACTACGATTGTTGTGATATTTTTTTGTCTTGATTTTATTTTCTCGACCCATATTTATTGTCTACAGGCCTGTTCCAAAAAAATGGCTCATTTCTAAATTTGAAAATAATTTAGCTTAAATTTTCAATCTACCCTTAATGAGAAGCTTTTATAACTATACAAATACTCGGAATTCTTTTTTAATTTGTTAGGACCATAAATTTAAAAAATCTTTATTTTTTTTAAATTTCGTAGGTAATCAAATAGATTAATATAAATTGAAACATGGGGAGTAGTATATACTTGCAAAAGATAGTGACTAATTATGGTGGGAAGATTTGGACCAGAAATCCACGTGAAAATTAATGTTTATCTCCATTATTAATTGGGACGGAGAGAGCAAAAGGAAAAGGCATTTTGACACACTGTATACTATTCTCTTTATTTACTTTTACTTGATATTTTTTTAATTTTTATAACCCTTAATAATAAAAAATAAAATATATAATTTACTATAATACTCATATTAATTAATACATATTTTATTGAATTTGAGAAAATAATTTGAAACAAGTAATAAATAATGTGAGTAAAATAGAAAAAAATTTATTGTCTTCTCTTAATATGCGTAAAGTGATAAACAAAAATAAAAATTTAATTTTAATATACATGACAAATAAAAGATTAAAAGTGAGTGGAGGGAGTAATTGACAAGATAAATACTTACCCGGATATGTACTTAATTATTTGTTAATTCAAGCAGTTAATATGTCACAAGGACAACTTAAATAAATTTGGTGTGTGCGCTACTAGTCTACTTGATATGCTGTGTGGAAAAAACATTTCAGTTTTTGCTGCCATATTAATAGTTTTATTTTAACACTTATAATAGCTAATTATTTATTTATCTCCAAATTGTTTAGGAAAGAGGTGGTATAAGTTTCTGTATCATATAAATTGGAATATGATATTTTAGTATGTTGATGTTATATTAGATAAAGAAAGATTCTTTTTTTGGACTTCTTCTATAACTGGTTTGATTTTCTTTTCTTTCTTTATTTCTTCGTTTGTTTTATTTTTTGGTGTATTTGATTTGCTTTATTCATCTAAGACGTTGGATGAAGATGGAGAGAAGATCCAGCACTTGTATAATCTACAGAACAAAAATTGAACCGGCAAAACAGTTAAAATTATTATAATTTTAAATTACTTAAGCCTTATAAAATTATTGAAGTTATCTTTTATATTGATAATATGGGGGATAAGTCTCTTTTTTCTTTTACTTGATATTCATAATAAGGATTAAAGAGTCTGTCAGAGAGCCATTAGACCATCTCAGCACACCAAAGTTGGGGCTACGGCACCATAATCCGAGGGTCATGGGAGCTGTTAATCACGCTCTGGTCTAATGGCCATGATTCATCCACCAGACTTGGTTTTCTGTCTCTTAGAACTCAAGGATACAGTGGTACGAATACCATTTTTATTGACGAATAAAAAGATAATCTCAAATGGAAAATTTCGCAAAATAATATGATACTTGATTTCCCATAAAATAATAGTATACAACAATAATAACAACCCAATATAATCCCACTTAGTGGGGTCTGGAGAGAGTAGTATGTACGCAGACTTTACCCCTACCCTTGGGTAGAAAGGCTGTTTCCAAATAGACCATCGGCATCCTTCCCTCCAAGAACTTCCCATCTTGCTCTTGGGGAGACTCGAACTCACAACCTCTCGGTTGGAAGTATAATTAGATTGAATTGTACTCACACAACTAATACAGAATCCCCTCATAACTAATGCAGAGTTTGGTTAGTTGTATCATGCATCCAAGAAAAATGAAACAATACTACGTGTATAAGCAATAATATGATACAGGTAATTCAAGACAACCCGTAAAGATAACTTAAGTAGAATGCGACTAGTTGCTAAAAAAGATAAAAATTACTACTAGGACAAAACTACACCCACCCAAAAATAACACTAGTATAATCGTTAATGTCCTCGGACAAAATTATTGGGAAGAAGAAACATTAAGGCGAAACTCAAGCGGACAATCTGGACAAGGGAGTAACATGTCCATCTCCTGATCCATTTTCCCAGACTAGTTCAGAAAGATCACTCTCAAAGAATGTTTTGTGGAGAGCCCTTACACACTGCTCTGCTTCACTATCATTAACTATCAATGAGATATTGACCTGGGAACACAAAAGTTGGGGTGTTAATAATGTGAAGCACTTTCTCCCGTAATGCTTACAGATGATTTATGTATAGCTTTGAATAGAATAAGGTAGATTACCTTCGATGCACCTTGAGAGATCATTTGAACATTGATCCCATTGGTACGCAGAACATGGAAAGCCTGTCATTTAATGCACGACATGAATTACCCTTAAAAAGATAGATAATGATGTAAACTCCCATATAGGTGCAATGTAACAGCAAACTCGATACTGATGACTTAAACAACATACAAGTGATAGAATGAGACACTAAGTATGTGGCCTAAGGTGGCTAGGACTCCGCTTGACATCGCATATTAGATAATGCAGCACAATGGGCTAAAGTACCCAAGCAATACTAACTCTATACTACAGAAAAAGGTTCGGGAATAATAAGCAAATGAAAGCTCTGCTGGTCACTAAATGAATGTCTACGAGGATTATAATGGTCAGCAATAAGAGCTATTAGAGCACCTTTTCGAGAATCAGCGAGGACCTCTGGACGTTCCCAATCAGAGAGATGATTGATCTGTGTTGAAGTAGATTCACAACCGCAATTTTCTCAAGTTCTTCCACGACATGATCTAGCTCCTGCTCAGTTCAGTAATTTAGAATGTTAAAACAACCACTGAAAGAACCATAAAATGCACGAATGAATTTATGCACATGCAGGAAAGATATCCACATAAAAGGAGAGTTGAGATAAAATTTAGCAAACTACTAGTGATCACTTGAAAAACGATAGTACGCTGGCTGGAAAGTCGCAATTTATTGATGGGCCAAGAAATTAAGAAGGAAGTCGTACGCTTGCCTGTTGAATCAGTTCTCTGCTCCAAAGTTTTGATGGGTCCAATGTCAAGGAAATACTAACTTCACTTGTCGCAACGACGTCAACCGATATACCTAAATCTTCAAAGATGGAGAAAACCTGAAGAAGCTACAAACCACATCAGATTCCAGACTCGAGGGCAAAGTACTAAAAAGTGACGTGGAAGGTACCTTTGCAAGGAAACCAAATTGACCGAGCATGCGGGTACTCACAATATCCAACATGGTTACATTTCGTTTCAGAACAATACTTGTAAGTACTGCCTGCAAGCAAGTACGGGATGAACACAGTTATGTTTTCGTTATTTCTGCAGATAGAGTTAGTGGAAAAAGCTGCTCTAACCTTAGTCATATCTCTTGCTCTACAGATAAGGGTACCAGGAGCTTTAGGATTATATGAATTTTTAACCCTAACAGGAATATCACCCTCTCTTGCCGGCCTCATGGACTGTGGATGAAGGACCTGTAGAAGCATTTCGAGGAGAATTATAGCTATTCTAAATATAATAGTTAGACTGCAAATTCTTATGTCATCCATTTTCCATTTTAGGTTGTCAGAAATGGATAGACCTTCAATCTTAATTCTTGCCATAATAAATATTCTATGATTTTTCAACTTTGAATTGTAATCTTTTCCATTGAACTATAACTTTCCTGAACCTTTTAACAATTGTTAATAATAAAACATTTGCAACTAAGATACAGTAATCCATATCAAACTCCTTAACCAAATGTTACATAGAATGGTCAAACAACTGGTCACAAAAGAAGATCCATTGGACATTATGGCTTCCAGTATGATGGACCCTCTCTTTGATTTTTCAGACTAAGAATCTCAGTTGACGAGTGAGAGGGACAAAGTGGTGTAAGGTTGCTCCTAGCACTCAAGAGATTCTACTCAACAGCAACAAATACATCCCTGTCATTGAATAGTTAAACTTATTCTCCTCAGAAAGAGTGATAAGAATGGACCTTGTGCCTAACTCAACCCCAAAAGCTAGCTTATGAGGTGAGGATTGCCCAAGCCATATAAGGAGACCAAGGACCTCAAATCCCTCCGATGTGGGACAACTCAACACCCCCCTCACGCCCAGATCTCTGGAGCGTGGACAACATAAATGGGGGCCCAACATCGGTAACAATAATTGGGATGGGCATGGCTCTGATACCATGATAAGAATGGACCTTGTGCCTAACTTTTGGGGTTGAGTTAGGCACAAGGTCCATTCTTATCATGGTATCAGAGCCATGCCCATCCCAATTATTGTTACCGATGTTGGGCCCCCATTTATGTTGTCCACGCTCCAGAGATCTGGGCGTGAGGGGGGTGTTGAGTTGTCCCACATCGGAGGGATTTGAGGTCCTTGGTCTCCTTATATGGCTTGGGCATTCCTCACCTCATAAGCTAGTTTTTGGGGTTGAGTTAGGCACAAGGTCCATTCTTATCAGAGAGGATCTCTGCAAAACTTCTTGACTAGCTAGCTTGTCTGGAAGAGTAATAATGTAATAGTACTACTCTATTAATTAGGAAAATAAATCACTAAGACAAGCTACAACAAATGGATTTCCAGGATGAAAATAATTTCTGAAACAGCTAAAAGACCTGTGCGCCAAAGTATGCAAGTTCAGCTGCCTCGTCAAAAGTTAGATAAGGCACAGGCTGTGCACATGGATATATGTTGGGATCACATGTCAAAACACCATCAACATCCTTCCAAACCTGTCAGTCATATAACAAAGGATCATCAATCAAACCGGCTTCTTGATTGCAACTTCTTATGCTTATACAAGCAAGGGTGAAACTTAGAGATGTGATAAAAATAGTAAGCCAGATTCATCTGGTAACCTGAATTTCTCGTAGTCCCAATGCTTTACCAATGGTTGTAGCAGTCAAGTCACTACCACCCCTACCTAGTGTAGTCACAGCACAAGTCCTCCAACCCTTCAATTGGATATACAGATCATTGTCAACTCTAAGGAAAGGCAAACCAAAAAAGAAATGCGTGAAGAAATTAAAAAAAGCACCTTTCCCAGAAACCCAGTGACAATAGGGATTGCAGGATTATTCATCCAATCACTACTTAATCTCTTTGCAACAGCAGGATAAGTTGCCTCCAATATATCCGCATTAGTAAATTCATCAGTTGTTATAATACCCATCTCAAATGCATCATACTGCAGAGGAAACCCAAAAGTAAATAATCAGTATTTCCACACAAGAAGTGCCAGCCGACAAGACAACAAGATCTAAACAACTGCAAGGAATAATGCAGCAATCTTCCGTGTGTAAGGCGAAGCCCCCAAAAATGGTTTTCAAAAAATGGGTGATCAAAAGATCGAATTACTATGCTTATCTTGGTGGTCGTTACTTTTGGTGGTCTTTCTTTTTGCTCCGCATTCCTATAAAGGCAGGATCAGCATGATAATATCATCATAACCTTGACCATTTATCTCATTTTCTCACATAAGTAAGCAACTTACGTTTTGCTGCCCAATTAAAAGTTCAAGAAATTGTTTCTAAGTCACGCCACAAGTAGCTCGATGATATCCAATGTTAAATCATTTCCTTGCCTTATTAGGATACGATTAATACCTAACGTAACAAATGAATAACTCTTAGTATGTCCTCTGCCTCTAAGAATACGAGGCACTAAGGGAATTATCTGCCACTGAAATACTTTTTCTAACAACAACTTAATATTCATCAGCAATAGCTGCAAAAATAATGTCTTATCCAAATAATAGCAGAAGAAAAGATATGTACATACCTGTCGGGCTTTGACACCGAGTTTATTCAGATAGGCTGCAAATATTCTTGTGGACATGCACTCTCCAAAGGATACCAAGTAATCCCTTGTTCGTGGAGTCAACTCCTTCATCATAGCAATTCCGTTCAAAAGTTGTTCCAATTCAAGTAGATGCTCTGCAAATTTTCCCGAAAAATGATAAGAGCGTAATCAGAAAGACTCAGCTTTTACTTCTGAGATAATCTGGTGTCATAAAAGCAACAGACCCATGGATGAAAACAACAAAATACTCACAGAGCACTAAAAGGTCATAAAATCTGCTGCTGAAAGCATTCATTTGTAGTATATATTTCTCATTAAAAGTTTCATAAGACAAAACAATGGATCAATACATGAAAGCTTGTAAAACAATTCTGAGGGAGGGGGAAGGGGGACATAAGAGTTCAATTTAATTTTGTCCAAAAGAATATCACTATACAAGCTTCAACAAATTTCTGTGATACACGGCAATCGTACATTAGATACACTTTTACTAAATCAAGAATTGCAGCAATTTTTGAAATGGGTAACTTTAGAGTTTTTTGATAATGCAGGTGATGGAGGGTTCAATAATAAAGCTCAGAAGAATTTTGCACCCTGAGATGTATAGGGACCAAAAAATAATTTGTTAGAAGCTCGGAAAATCAAGTTTTCCCTACTCTAATTTTCCAAAGAGGAACACAACAAACATGATAATAGAGCTCCAAGTAATCACTCACTTGAAATGGTAGACTTTTCGACTCCAAGTTCGTCGATTGTCCTTTGTCCGCACATAAAAAATGATTAGAAAAAATCAAAATGATGAAGAATGATCCTGGAAACTAAAATTCGTAATGAAAGAGCTCATCTTTACCTAAAATGGAGATCCTTTATAAAATCCAATTCTTGCAGATCACAAACATTGGAAACACCACAAGTGACAGCCTTTTCCCCGGCCAGCAAAAGTTTGTTTGTTGTCTTTCCCATTGCAGAGAGAACAATAACAGGTCTCTCTTCAGAAAAGCTAAGAATAAGATCAGCTACTTCTCTCATTCTCTCCGCTGAGGCTACTGATGAACCACCAAACTTCATCACGCATGTAAATTCACCAAAAGCTTCATTCTTGGTTTCTTTAAGCTCGACTACATCAGCTGCTTGTGCTTTACATATCACACTCTGCAGTCTCTCATAACAAGAAGCCTTGGCATACTTACTTGGTACAGAAACAAAAGGGACAGAAGCCACAAACTCAAGCTGCCGGAAGTGCACGCTTCTTTTGAATAGAGAAGGGCAGGGAGTTTTAACCCCACAAAAATGTGACAAGGATGCCATAGCAAATCAGCTAAGGAATGTCAAAAAATGAGGATGTCGATGACAATAAGGTTCTTCGACAAATGAAGTGATTCAGGTTTTTCAAAAAAAGCAGAGAGAGCCAATTAACTTAGCTAATTAGCTCCCCCTGCTCAAAAGATATTACAAAGTATCATGCAATCCTGCACAAGTCAACAAGGAAATGAGCCTACTTAAAAAACAAGCATAAGAAAAACAATAGCCTACACCTCCCATTTATAGAAACAATACTCCGGGCATCCTATTAAACTTTATATAACAGTATTTGACAGAACACCAAGAGCAAGATGCTAATTTGACTTATAAAATATACGAGTTTAGCTACCTGTATTTTGAGATACACCCTTCATAAGAAATTAAATCCATACTGTATTAGTAATAATAAAAGAGAATATTACAGCAATTTGTGCGATAGTGAAATATCGTATCAAAGTTTAAGAAACAAACTGAAGAAAATTCGATAATTTAACAAATAAGAAATCTTGAAAATTTTGAAATAAGATATAGAAATGAGACATATATTAGGACCCCAAAAAACATTTCTCCCAAAACCAAGCAAGAATGACAACAGTGTTGTTCCCAAAAGCTTCAGGATTGGTCCTAACACTATTAAGAGAATCCCAAATTTCAATAGCTGAAATACATAAAATGCAAGAGAGCAAATAAGTTGTACATTTCTTATAGATATCATTTCAATGATCAACTGTTTCGCTTGAAACCCATATCAAAAACCCATATGGCTTACCTAATTCAAATCAGGTATTTCAGGTTCGCAGCTGTTGTTTGAAACAACCAATCGTTTTTTTTGTGTGGGTATTTTCTAATTCTCTGTAATGGTGTCAAAGGCCCACTTAATTTTGGAGCCTCCAGAAAAGAAGAGAAAGCTCGGCCGCAGAGAGGTAGTGGACGTGGTTACAACTTCGGCGGCGCTATTTTGCAAATTATTTCTGCTGTGTTATACTAGGTCTTTGTTGTCTATGATAGTTTTCTTTTGTTTTTGCTTTGTTTCTATTTTTCGTTTTTTGTAAAGCTTTTAAAGTAATTTTGAGATAATATATTTTAATGTGCCCTTGTACTATAAAATAAGGATATTTGACCAGTGTTAATATTTTAACTCATATATATTTTTATTGTTATATAGTTGATCCATATATATCTATATCGTTATATAGTTAGTATATATATACCTTTATGGTCACATAATTAATTCATATATGTCTTATCGTCACATAGTTGGTCCCTATAGTCTTTTTCCATTTAAATTAATTAGTTCATTCTTTAATTGTGTAAAGTGTATTATAAACACCATTTCCTTATTATTAATACTTTTTTTCTTTACCTCTCTCTTTTCTTTCTTCTTTTTTCTTATTTCTTTCGCCTATATTCGATTTTCATCACCAATTTCACGTAAAAAATTCAAACATATCCCACCAAAAGCTTCCTGACGAGAAGGCTCTGAAAAGAAGGAGATGAAAATTATGAGAAATTTTTTGAGTATTATTAATTTGGTGAATGTAGGATATGATTATTCAAATTTTAAAGATGTTGTTAGGAGCTACGGGACTGAAGTGAACAAGACCTTCAAAATCTGAATAATCATATCCTACCTTCACCAAATTAACAACACTGAAAAAAGAATATCTTATTAGTGATAGTAAAATTAGCAGTAATGAGTTTTATCAAGTGATATTAGTGATGAAAATGCAGAAGGCAACATCAATGGAGGAATCAAATATAGGAGAAGGAAAAAAAATAAAAACATAAGAATGTTATGAAATAATATAAGAACAAGAACAATATAGAGAGAAGTAGAGAGAGGAATATTCTTATTGATACTTTGGGATGGTTTACAATGGAATAGAACCCCTTTATTTATAGGGAGGTGGTGACTTAGCCACCAAGTAGTAAACCCTAGAATCTCTCTAAATATAGACATTCACCTTAAATAGGATTCTATTTATAACACTCCCCCTTGAATGTCTATTCAATAATGTGCCTCGTTAAAACCTTAACTAAAACAAAACCCAATGGGAAAAAATTATAGAAAAGGAAAAAGAGTACACATGTTTGAATATGCGCCTATTGGTTGCCTCGTTAAAAACCTTGCAAGGAAAACCCAGTGGGACAAAATCTTGTAAGGGAAAAAGAGTGCAACGCGCATTAACTCCCCCTGAAAAGGGCATCAATTCACATCCTTGAGCATTTGCATTCCAATCTTGTGCACCATCTTCAAAACGATCTTTTGATAAATAAATCAGCCATATTGATTTGAATAAATATTCCGCACCTTGAAATTATCATTCTTGATAGATATGAATCTTCATATAATGTCGTGGAATGACTCTTCAATATCTCCATAGAGGTATTCTCGATGCCATCATGCTTATAGTTATAGCAAGATACATATGTACACAAGTTGCACTTAGGATGTGGTACTTCAGGACCAAGAATTGTATATGCTTCAAGCAACTTCAATCTTTCATGGATTGACATATAAGTTAAGTCATATAAGCCATATAATAGACTTTAGATGCATATCAAGTTTTCATGTCATCCTAAACAAATAAGGTATCGAAAACTGATTACACATACCATTGACTTTATACTTTTAAGTATTTGAACTACATGTCCAAAACTACATGTCTTTCATATGGAATCAATTCTGCTTGAATTGTATCTCTTCCATTTAGCCAATATTTTTGTTTGTATTCGACAAACATAAGATCCTCATCGATATTTAGCGCTATCATAGATGTCGTCGACGAACATTTTATATCGGTTCCAGTAAATTTTCATAAAGACATAACATGGAGATCTCTTTATTCATATATTCAGGTACCTGAATCTCTCATGAGATTTTATGAAGTTTTATGTCATGTGATCTTCTAGATCACTTTGATCATTTGCTCATCTTCTTTATTAAGAAGTTATTTTGAAACTGATTTGTCTATACGCTTTAAGCGTATCAAAGACTTTGTCCTTCTGGGACTTAATATGAGCATTAGCAGTGAGAATATAGTTACTTTCTTTGGGTCAGCAAATGCGTATGACATGCTTTGCAATATGTTGCAATTGAATTATCCCTTTATGAACTTCAGGTTCATATTATGATATTCGAGGATCTATATATACAAATGATAATTCATCCCATGTAACCTTTTCTCAAGTGTTTATCATGTCTCCCCCTCATGTTAGAAAAGCTAACTTGTTTCCTCAACTTTGAGAGTCCATCTTTGTGCATTATGGTGTTAATGAAAATATACACCGCACATCAATAATAATAAGAAGAAATTATTTGGTTCCTGACCCTGAACCACTTGTGAGGGGAGAATATAATATACTCTCGTATACAATGTATATCAAACTGATATATATAATTTTGTTCTCATAAGAAACAGTTTAGCTATTAAGTGGAGGCACTCAATAATTACCTTGCTAAACCAACTATGATATAAACCAACTTATCAAGATGAACTATCTTGAATAGAAAATCTAGAAATTATGCTCGAAGTTATATTACTGAGCAATTTACCTCGCAAGCACCGGCCAGGCTGCGGGTTAATAACAATCGCACATGTAACCATACCATAGATGCATCATATGTGGTATACATGGTAGGTGAATGGGCCCATATTCACCTTTGATATTTCCAGAATTTATGAGATTCAACCCGAACTCTTTAGTTGGTCAATTAATTAATGAGAACAAGTAATACAAGAGAATTCGTAAAGAACTTTCTAGTTCTTTAATATTTACCAATGTGAATTCTCTATTACTGCACATCATTCTTAAAATGATATGGCTAACCCGAATGCCAACTGAATAAATTATCAATATTGATAAACTTCAAATTTACACCATGACATGTGCAATTATCAATAAACTTCAAGTTTATTATGATATGGGTTTTTATATCAATAAACGTCCACTTTATTGTGGTATTCTTCTGTAGTACAAACTGGAGAATAAAGCGGATAGTTTTTCACATACAGATTATCCCGCTACAAGTTGTAGTAATAGAAGATATCAAATATTTCCTTTATAGTCTCAATATAATCAATCGCTTTCGCATATACTTTGGAAACTGAATAAGTTTCTTTGAGACTTACTACAACACAATACCTTATTGGTAATCAATTGTGTTTCTCCAACATAGTAATAATTGGCTCTTCTAGAGCTCTCAATTAATTTTGTACTACGACAAATTCATCAACATCCATGTGGTGAATATCTCTTTTAAAGAGAAAGTTATACCATTATGGTCATGTCAAAATTATATGCAAGATATGTTTCTTGCATTATTATTGTCCTTTGATAATCACATTGACAAATTATTTTGGCGTACAATAGGTACGTGACCAATGACTATTCATGCCATAACAATGACATTATTTTCATATATCATCTCAAACCACCTTCTAGGGGTGAGTGTGGTATATTCAATACCAATTTCATGTTCATATTCTTCCAATAATGAATATGTATTCGTGAATCAGATGTTGTCACATTCACTGCGGGGATATGTGATTTTGTTATCCTTTTCAAATCTGTAAATGCGTCTGGCATTCGATTTGCTATTCTTTGCAAATGGATAATATTTTGCACCTCGTTTTCACAAATAGAGGTATGTGGATCAAGATGAGATAATGATGCATTTTTCCACAAAATTTCCCGTTTGGTTTCACCAACTTCTCCCCCTAAATTTGGGAAAAGTGTCTCATCGAATTGACAGTCTGCAAATCGTGCAGTGAACAAATCCCCTGTCAATGTTTCGAGGTAGCGAATAATGAAGGGCGATTCAAACTCAACATATATTCCTAACCTTCTTTGCAGACCCATTTTGGTGCAATATGGCGGTGCTACAGGCACATATACTGCACATCCAAAAATTCTTAAGTGGGATATATTAGGTTCATGACCCAAAACTCATTGCAACGGGGAATATTTGTAAAAATTCGTCGTTCTGAGACGAACTAGCATTGCTGCATGCAAAATGGCGTGACCCCAAACTGAAGTGGGCAGCCTCGTTTTCATGAGTATTCTCATCTATTGTCTCAATATGATATCCATTTTGAATGATATCTTTAAAACTCAACAAGTTCCTTTTAGAATTGGAGGAGAACATTGCATTCTCTAAAATGTTGTTCCTTTAGGCAGAGTTATAGTTTCTCTTCCGGAGCCTTTAATCAATTTACTACTACCAGAAATTGTAGTAACATCTGCCTTACACATACTTAAATGAGAGTAATATTTCTTCTCTTTGAATGTCGTATGTGTGGTACACGAATCAATTAATCAAAAGAGATATACGAACATGAGAATAAACAAATTTAATCCGTTGCTTCATAATTAAACAATATTTTCAAAATCTGCTGAGGTTATTCGACTAACTTAGTTGATAGTCGACTATCTTGGGAAGCAGTCATTAGGTTAGTCGACTATCTAAATCAGATAGTCGACTATCTTGCCTTGCGGAAAAGTCCAGTTTTAATGCGAAATATTAGTTAGTCGATTAACTAAGTTGATAGTCGACTAACTTAGTAAACAGTCATCAGGTTAGTCGACTATCTAAATCAGATAGTCGACTAACTCTACTGGAAAATAAAAATATCTTTGAAATTTAAGCATATTGAAACATTCTAAAGAACTAGTACTAACATTATATCATAAACTAATTAATACAAGCTGATACTAATGACTATTAGTTTATTCACTAACTAATACAAATAAGTAAAATAAAATCAAACAATTCCATCTTCCTTCATCACAGATCCATCACCAATTAAGTGGTCTATTTTCCCCTCAGGGTGCTCAAAGAAGTCTGCCACATCCAAGTGGGTGATGTCAAAATTGTCGTCAGAGACAGAATTGGTTTCAGGGCATTTAACTTTTAGAGATGCTTGATAAAGCTCAACCAAATGTCTTGGTACACGGCAAATTTTCGCCCAATGCCCTTTTCCACCGCAACGATAATATATAGTTTATGAACTATTTGCTTTTGGATTCTCATCGCATCGTGCTTGTGGCAGAGTGACCAACTTCAGGTTGTCATATCTCTCCTTTAAGCCATTCCACAAGATAGGTGGATCTTTGACTGTGATATATTCAATTTTCAAACCTTCATCAAGGTGATGGCGCAAGAAAATCAAGGCCTTAGCACAGTTTCAAACCTTCATCAAGGTGATGGCGCAAGAAAATCAAGGCCTTAGCATAGTCTTGGGTGGATGCATTATTTCTGTCTTTAATGGCGTCTCCAAGACCCATTGCATCCAAATGGATTTCAGCATCCAACACCCATGTCATATAGTTCTTGCCCGAAATTTCAAGGGCAACGAACTTTCTTTTCATAATGTCAGACATAAAACAAAATTACATCAAGAGCGTGTCCATACTTACGGGCTTTATTACAATTATCACATTCACTTCAGGGAATAGATCATAATCATCTGTATATATAATCTCATGTCAAATATTACTTTCATAAAGTGAAAGATTATTTTGAGAATCTTTATTATTCTCATTATCACAATGATGACGATTATAATTCCGTCTATTGCCACGTCCACATCCACTGATACCTTCACGGTAATAATTTTGTCTTCTTTCAGACTTATCACATACTGCTATCACATTCTCTAAAGGGAATGAGAATGAAGCAAATTCAGTGAGACGGATTTTCAATTCTTTGCCCACAATCATACATGAATTTAATCATGGCAAGACATAGAAATTTTACCACTTCACGTGTTTATAATTTCTTACAAACTCCATTAGAGTTATAATCAAACTTTGTTGTCTATGTTTGTATATGAAATCAAATCGTAGAATTTCAAGAATTTGAAAGGGAAAAGTAAATTACTTACCTTTAAGGTATACCAATAAATGTTGTGATATCAAATATACCTCTTGAGTTTCCATCCCGTTGCATTACTTTATGATGATACCATCTCTTCTATTCTTCCGTATAGAAATTCTCATATGGAGCAGTAGCAATCGTTATTACACTCTTTTGCTTGGAAATTCACTCAAATAGAAAACTCCAAACGACGGAACACGAATTAGAGTGGATGAATCTGATTGCAACTCGAGATTCTGAGAGCGATAATTGCTGAATATTAAATTTAGTTGGTTAGAGACTCGTGCTGATAACGTGTTATGAAATAATATAAGAACAAGAACAATAGAGGGAAAAGTAGAGAGAGGAGTATTCTTATTGATACTTTTGGGATGGTTTACAATGGAATAGAACCCCTTTATTTATAGGGAGGTGGTGACTTAGCCACCAAGTAGTAAATCCTAGAATCTCTCTAAATATAGACATTCACCTTAAATAGGATTCTATTTATAACATGTTATGAAATAATATAAGAACAAGAACAATAGAGAGAAAAGTAGAGAGATGAGTATTCTTATTGATACTTTTGGGATGGTTTACAATGGAATAGAACCCCTTTATTTATAGGGAGGTGGTGACTTAGCCACCAAGTAGTAAACCCTAGAATCTCTCTAAATATAGACATTCACCTTAAATAAGATTCTATTTATAACAAAGAAAAAATATAAGAAGAAAGAAACAGAAAGGTAAAGAAAAAGAAAATACTAATAAAAAACAAATATTATGTGTAATACACTTTAATATAATTAAAGAAAGATCTAATTCGTTTGGATTAATTTCGTTTTGAAAAGGGTATATATAAATTAACTATGTGACGATAAGGACATATATAAACTAAAGTATTAACGACGAATAAATATACTCAATTTAATATAATACAAAAGTATATTTGAACCGTTTTCGTATATTTTATAAAAAGAAAATGTGATTGTTCAAACAACTTGATCGAGAAGTAAATACAAATACCATATATAAGTTACCACTAGTGACATTTGGAGTTCAAGTGAAATTTAAAAAAGATTTGGGGAAAGATTTGATTTTTAGAAGTTAGAATAGACTCGGAGATAGAACATGATTTGCAACCTATTTAGTATGTACTTATTTATGGATGGAATTAAGGAAAACATATTAACTACAAAAGAAATTTGCTACTCTTTTTATTTAAACTTATATTTGTGGGTGACTTTGCTTGTATATTTACGAGTGATAGTTGACACTGACAACATGCTATTAATTTGGGATTTTTTCATTCACAGTCTCTAATCGAAAACTTTATTATCATAAATATGTATGTTTAGTAAATTATCTTATTTATACAACATTAATCACGTGATGGTGAAAATGCCTATTAAATAATATTTGTCAATTTTCAATAAATATAAATTTATACTTTCTTCGTCCAACGACAGGCCACAGATCAATCAATTATGAAAAAGAAAACAATAAAAGTACCAAACCATTATTTAAAGGCCCTGGTTTGAATTGGCAGTACACTTGCTTTTCTTTCATTTTCCACTCATTTATACAATTTATATATAACATTATCTTCGTCCTATTATTATATTTCTTCTGTCTTCATTTGCTTACGTGTTGTCCTGCATAATACTATTATTAATTATCATGTAGTGGTGAGCTGTTTTTTTTAATCAATCCACTAGGCAAGCGCCTAGAGCTAGTTTTCATTATTAATAATAATAAAAAGAAAATTACATCAAATAGAAAAATAAAATAATGGAGGACTCACCGCTATTGTTACCCATATAAAAACAACCGGCGGAAAACCTTACCTTATTAACCCTATTGATGCCAATAAAAGCCTGAAAAACTAACAAGCATGCAAAAAAAAGAAGTAGCAAGAACTAAAAAAAGTATGATCATCACAGAGTTTATAACATGCTCTGTGATGATATTACATAGAGAAATACTAATGAGATGAAAAATTAAAAAGTTGAAGAAATCATGTTGTTGCTCTCTTTTCTCCAATTTTGTGAAAAGTACAATTTGTAGATCAGCGACTTCGTCCATAATTTTTGTCAATATTGCTTCAAAATTCATGCTTTGTTTCTCGATCGATTGGACTTTGTAATAATTGTTTGAGTGCCCTGTTTTTGTTTTGCATTTCGCATTTGGGGTCTCCTTATGTTTGCGTCTCCAAACACCCTGACGTCTCAACTTTTATCCCTTTCACGAGACTTCTTGCTTGTTTTACTATGCATTGGTGACACATCACCTTTTCTTAACGCATCTGCCCGGCATTGCGTTAAGATATCGTCTTCCTCCCCTTCTTCATATATATGGCTTCCTGTCCTCGCGACTAGAGGTTGACTGTCCAGAAGAGAGTTTTCTGGGGCTATTGATATGAGCTGGTTCTGCCCCGACTGTGTAACTGTTGCTGTTTTGTTATCGACAGAAGAAAAATTAGTCACGGAATCGGACATTTTCTTCTCCTCAAAAGAAGTGATGGACTTTATTGGAACAATGTGATTCTGGACAGATGTTGGCAGTGTTGTTGCGACTCGACCAACAGCTGATGTTTCACCTGTTTTTGTAGTATTTCTTGAAAAAAATACTGAAGCATTATGGTTCAAGTTGCTATTTGTGTTTGGTACATGTTTTAGATTTGCATGGCAATTGACTGTCGTTGATTTCCTTTGAAATTTTGGCTTGAACTGAACATCAATGTCCTCTCCTTCACTGTCGTCATCAAACTCTTCGTCGTCTGCTGAAGATGAATAACCAGCAAGACCTTCTCCCCAACCCTCCTCATCGTTGTAATCTCGTTGGTGTTTCCATAGTTTTGATTTAATGACCATGTCCCTCATCGTAATGGTTGGAGAAATCTGATTCTTGACTATCTGCAAGTTTCGACCAGTGCTAATTCCATCGTCAATATTGACATTGGAAAATGCAGCAAATGAGTTTGAATAAGAATGTGAAGCTGGACTCTTATCAACAATGTTCATTTTGTTTTTGGATTTTGTAGTTGATTTTCTATTGGACATGGAAGAACAAATATTTGGAGGATGTTGAGCAGCTTCGAAAGTTTGTTGAGTAGCATAAGTAAGTTGTAAATCCAATCCTCGTTGAGAGGAGGCTTCATTAGAAACTGCAGTTGATGTATATGTGAATGAGACCACAGTGTTTTGTTTAACCATATCATTGTGATTAGAGCTATGTTGTCGAAATGTGTTCTGCACTAACTCATCGTCTGTAAGAATTGCTGTTGTTTGAATCACAGCATCTTGATTATCTTTCCCAGATATAGCTCGAACATCAGGATATTGCAAAGGGAGTGAATACTCCATTTCCGATAAGATAGAGACGTATTGTTGTCCAGAATTGTTTGAATCATCGAGTACATTTGTATTTGACGACTTCTCCCCTTGTTGAAATGACAAAACAGTATGATCTGTAACATTTTTGAAATTATTCGAGGCCTCCAACTTTGTATCATTTGCTTGACCAATTAGAGAAGTGTTTTTATTGTTAGAATTCTGCATTATCTGTTGCTGCTCGATCATCTTCTCTTTACTGGATTTTGCATTGTCATTTTCTGGATCTGTAGGTTTCAAAGTTGATACCATCTTTTCATTTACAACAAATGAAGGCAACTTCAGTGGACCTGTATCTGGCATTGTACAAAACTGGGCAGAATCATTTGTATTACCCTTTGGTGTTGGAAGAGTTTCTGCAGATGTACCATTTGTAGCAGAACCATTTTGTTGAGCTCCTAGCTGCTGCACATTGCGCCCAGCTTGTGCAGTAGTAGTAAAGTGATCTGCAGAGTTCTGTATTGTCACAACAGTATCCAAATATGATACCATTTTTCACTTTCGACCTTGAATGGAACAGTATGTTGCATTTTGGAAAATTGTGCAGAATCATCCTTTGGCCTTGGAAAAGCTTCTGCAGAAATACCATTTGTAGCATAAACATTTTTTTGATCTCCTAATTACTGCACATTGCACCTGTGATGCTGTCCAAAAATATCAGACACCTGCCCAGCCTTTGCACTATTAGTAATGTGATCTGCAGAGGACTGCATTGTCCAAGCAGTATCCAATTTTGAAACTATCTTTTTATTTACAACATTTGAAGGAATAGTATGTTGCATTTTACTAAACTGGGCAAAATCAGCCCGTGGCATTGGAAGAGCATGTGCAGATGTAACATTTGAATCAGAAACATTTGATTGAGCTCCTAGTTGCTGCACATCGCACCTATGATTGTGCCCATTAAGATCAAACATCTGCCGCACTAGTATTAATATGATCTGCAGAAGTATCATCCATAGACTCCACTGGAACTGCTGCATGAGTTGCATCTGATACACCAGCAACACTTACACTGTTTTGATTCTGCTTTTTCTGCTCCAAATGTTGTTGCTCAATAACTTTATCCTGCGCATATAGGTCTGTCAAACATTTGTCTGGACTTTTTGCATTTTCAGCTGCTGCTAAACCTGATGCAACAGTAGGCTCCAAATCCAGCACATCCGGATGTTTTCCAGTTAAGTCATTCATATTAGCAAGCAAAGGATTTTTACCAATCAGAGAAATATGAGTATTTTGCATTGAAAGAGCTTCAGCAGCTATGGTAATTGAACCAGAAAACTTTGTTAGTCCTGCATCTTCAATCACAGTAGGCTGCACATTGCACCTGTGATGTTGTCCATCAAGATCAACCACCTGCTCAGTGTGTGCACTCGAAGGAAAAAGATGTGCAGCAGTCTGCACCTGCAGTCTCCACATTTGTTTGTGCATATCTATTGGAAATAGGTACCCTTGTAGAAGGCTTAGAAGGTCGTTTATCCAACTTCAATACCTCCTACACAGTCTCAACTGCAGCTGCTACATGTGATGCATCTGATACAACAACAACCCCAGCACTCCTAGCCATAACCTGTTGATCTGCATTATCCCTATCATTTACAGTAGGTTGAGAATTCTTCAAAACATCATTCTTTTTCGTAACATCCATTACAATCCCAGGTTGTGCAGCTGGCTCACTTGGACCAACAACATCCTTCACTCCATTTTTTTAAAATCCTTAGTTCCTTTTCCAGTTTTTTAGCATTTAGGTAATCCCTTGTGTCCCTTGTAATTTGTCAGTATCATCCACCTCGATACCAGGCAGATCACTGTCCAACTTTTCCTCTGCCACCACCTCTGCTCCAGCTTTTTCTTTTTTAATTCTACACGCCTTCTCATCGTGGCCTTGATGCTTGCAATAGGTACAATACTTAGGAAAGTTGTCGTAGACTATTTCTTGATGGAACGCGACAGATTTACCTGAGCTTCTATCTAGAATCTGCAGCTTGACATTTTTAGGATGTTTATCCAAAAGATCCACTATAACCTTAACTCTTGCCGCGCTAGGTCTCGTTCTATCCTGCGTCGCCTTGTCTACAGCGAGAGGTTTTCCAACTGAGGCTATTGACATTAACGACCTCTTAGCAAAAAAATTTGGTGGTAGGCCTGGAAGAGAAATCCACACGACTGCCATCGACGTCTCCTCCTTTGGATTGAATCCAAAAGTCCATGGGAATGTTCTGAAGAAATATTCATCGCCTTTGGATTTAAGATATCCTTTCGACTTTGAAAGGAAGTGAAAATAATCATTGAAGAGATCAAACCTGATTAACAGGTGACGAAACTCCAACTGCCCAACGATATATTGACCTTGAACATCGAATTGCCACGAAAATATTCTTCGCACTTCCGATAGATCAGGTCTGCCATAAGAGAATTTTAAAACAACTGCCTGATGCAATCCTTCTTCCCTAATGAAGTTACTAACCTCTTCCATTGTGAATTGTATTACAGGTTCACCATGATCGATAATAACTAGACACAGCTCTAACTTTGATGGAGCAGACTGATTTGCTAGTAATGTTGTAGCATATGATTGCTTTGTGATTTCTTATGGATCTGTTTTGACGTGATTTTGAGTTGCCTCTCCCACAGCCAAAGGCTGGGGAGAGATCAATGAAGCCATGGCTGCCAAGCTTACAAAAACATGCCAATATCGAAGGAATTGAAAGAAATCTCCACCATTGATCTTAACCGAAAGCTATGTTGCTGCTATCAGAAGGAATAGTGCTGGAATTTGATTAAATTCTAGTTGCTACAGTAAATCTTGAAAATAAGATTTAAGATGTAGGAAAATTGGTTATAGATTTGAGGGAAAAATCAATTGTGGAATGTTCGCAAAGAGAAGGGGATCATGTGAAACCAATTTTGAGATAATCCATCGCCAAAATCCGGAAGTATGTCCGATGAATAGTGACGGGAACACTATTCACCCTTCTTCCTAGAGAGAAAATGTTATAGAAAAAGTTCGCTGAGCTGTTAGTTCTCCTATTGGAAGTATTTATTCTATGTAGATGGTCAATATAGTATCTTATCTACTTAAAAATATATTTACGAAAATAATTTGCATTTAATATATATTTGTTTTATCTAAATCCTATATTGAGCGGTTCGATTTTCTTCTCAATAGCAACATTAGCAATACGGACAGAGATAAAATATCGAATTATATTATAATACCAATCACCAAATATATAACGCCTCAATTTCACACTTAAAATTAGTCTGTTCACATTTTTATATTTTTCTATAAAGAAACAAGTCAAAAATAAGTATCAACACACCATTCTAAATATCTACAAAAGAAGTTTCAAAAATAGATGAAAGTGGCTTCAGATTCAACCACTTCTTTGTTTTTAACACTAATCCTTATTACACAATTACAATTTTTATATGATTTTATAAAATATATTTTGTATAATTTGTACATAATTTATACATAGAAAAAATAATTTTCATACAGTTAGTTATATATTATACAACTTATCTGTAATTTATCTACAAATTTCATATATTATTTCTACCCAGTTATATACAACTACAATATAGTACCTTAAATATAAATTTGATATAATATATCTTTGTATATTTTGTATCTAATTTATACATAGTAAAAATAAATTTCATATAATTAATTAGTTTACAATTTATCTATAACTTTCACACATTATTTCTACCTAGTTAAATACAATTACAATAACCTACAACTTAAATATAAATTTTATACAATATATCATTTGTATAATTTGTATCTAATTTATACAAAGTTAAAACAAATTCCATGCAACTAATTATATATTATACAAATTCTATTATTTTAATACATTATTTCTACTAAGTTATATACAATTATAATATCATACAACTTAATATAATTTTTGTACAATAAGCACAACTTTCATATAATAGTTAAATAAATAAAAGAAAAATAAATAAATAATAGAATACAATTTGTACTATAATTTTTGCAATATAATACATGCCATATCGCCGTCGTCGTCGTTGTCGTTGTCGTCTTCTTCTTCTTCTTCTTCTTCTTCTTCTTCTTCTTCTTCTTCTTCTTCTTCGAGTTTCAATCTGAAATTCAACCAAAACTAAGTCTAATCTTTACCAAAATCCATCAAAAGTGGGATATAAACTCCAAACCATATTCTTAATTATTTGCAACAATACCCAATCTTAATAAATAATAATTTTTGAAAATCCAAACTCGAATTCAAAGCTTCAAAGTTTTCTAATAGCTGTCAATGATGGAATTGCTGCTATCTTTTCCTTTGTTTTACATTACTAAAATTTGAGATTGAGAGATAGAGAGAGACGTAGAGAGAATTGTCAATTCTTTGTAACAAACATCCAATCCAAACCAACAATGTCTTTTGAAAACCTAAATTCGAATTCAGAGCTTTTTAGTAGTTATCAATGGTGGAGAAGTTACAGATTTTAGCTGGTTTTAGAAGAGGAAATAGTGGGTGATTGAAGAAGAAATCGTAGGGTGTGGTTCGATATGTGGGTGAGGGAGTGAGATTTGGAGAGAGAAACTTAGGGGGAGTGGGAATATACTGTAGAGTTAAATTATGAGACTAATTAATACCATTAAAATTCCTAAAATATACATAAATGGTAATTAGGTATATAAAGATAGTTATACTAAAAGCTAAGCATGGAAAGTAATATAGTTTACTATATGGCATATGAATATAAAAATCTCTTAATTTCTGTATCAATATTCTACAACTTGCCTAAACTATCATATTTTTGTCAGTTACATACTTAAGCTATTTAGTATCTCTAAACCTCCCCTAACTATATTCTCCTATATATTTAAAAAAAGAATCTTGGTAAATTTTTAATGAAATATGAAAGGTGCGCGTGGAAGATGAAATTATACATAAAAATGATCTCAATAGACCATGTCTAATGGTTAATTACTATTACTCTCCTTAAAATTTTTATTTTCCCCTCTATTTTCTTTATATTCTAGCCTTTGTCTTTAGTTTTTTTTAGTCTTTCTCTTCCTTTCTTCTTATGGGGTTTGATCTGAAAAGAATTTCTTCTCTTGTTTCTTCTAAAATAATCTTCTTCATTTAGGTCTTTTTCTTTCCATACTATTTAGTCCACCAAAAGCTAATAATCTTTATCAAACTCTAACTAAAAATTTTATCAGACTCTAATTTTCTTTATTCCAAATCTTATAATAAACTATAATTCACTAAGACAATGAAAGTTAATGGGAGAAAACCAATATTTAATCGGAGTTTAATGAAAATCACGATTGAAACATAGTGTAGCCATTATCGGAGAAGATGGAAGAGATTTTTATTGTATTTTACAAATGACCATGTGTTTATACCTTCACCCTCTTTCTTTGATTTTTAAACCCCCATGCAATTATCTATTTAATTATTTTTTATTATTGGTTAAAATTCTTGATTAAATTGATATTTAGATTAGATTGAGTAAATAGAAGGGTGTATCACACTCATCACTAAAAATTAACCAGGTATTATTAATATATAGGGCTAAGGAGGGTTCGGGAACACCAGATAGTTTAAATAGGTAACTGACAAAAAAATGCAATGCTTTAGAAGGTATTCACTCTTACAACAAATATAAATCATTGTGAATACGTGATTTTTGCCCTATGTCAAATACTCCTACAAATTAAAGAAATAGATTTTCTCTAATTGTTTGCACCTTTATAGAATTTTTATAGGAGTTATTAATTGTTTGCATTTTTGTGCACGTTTAATTTTTATTAAAATTATGAAAAACTAGCAAAAATAACATGTATTGAATTTAGATTTTGTTTAGGATTAATTTGTTAATTATTTGTTTTATTGAAAATGAAAATCACAAAAAATACTCATTTGTTTACATTTTAGCTTTTAATTTTAGATTAGTGATTTTTATTTTTAGAATACAGTAATTGTTATAAATATTATAATTAGATAATTAGCTTAATTTTATAATTTGGATTAATTTAGGATTTTAATTAAAGAAAAAAATAAAGGAAAAAGGAATAAAAGAGGTAATTGAAAAAAGGGGTTTTAATATGAATTTGGGTTAATTTTTTCTACCAAATTGCTCCAATTCTTCCCCAAAGTTAACCCAGATCCAAGCCCAAATTCGAACCAAACCCAGCCCAAATACACTTGAACCCATCAGTCCAAACCCACTACCCTTTATTTAAAAGAAACCTAGATATATTAAAGGGATTTTTACCTATCTATACCGTATAGCAAAACTTATTACCTTCCATGTTTAAGGTTTGTGTTTATTACATTTAAGCATACCAAATTTTAATTTATGTACCATAATTCAAATTAAGAGTATAATTATTGCTTCATTTATTCTAGGGATGATTTTAGGAGCATATATTTCTTTTCCCTTTTTTTCCTCCTCTTCTCTTTCCTTATGTTTCCTCCATCTTAATATACGGTAATCATTATTAAATTCATTAGGTGTATAAGTTACCAAATTACAATATTTATTTTGAATGAACAAAAAATTACTCACTGTTTTTCAAGTGATATTTGTATTGTATGTAAGCTCAAATTTACAAATACTCTTTTTATTGTCAGCTTCAAGTTTCAGCTTTTACCAAATATTGTCCAAACGCCTATTGTATTAATCCTTAGTAAGTTATTAGGAATTAGATTCAGATTATAAATGTGGATTATCCTACGATGAGTTCTACTTTGAACTATCCAAAAGATTAAGTCTTGAAGGTATAAGTTTAATATACACCTAAAGTGAATATATGCTCATAAAATCATGCCTAGAATAAGTGAAGCAATAATTGTACCCTTAATTTGAATTATGGTACATAAATTGAAATTTAGTATGCTTAAATTTTTTTGACACAAGATTGTAGTTTAATTGTAGTATAAATGTAACAATACAACTTTATACAATACTTAAACTGATTTGTAGTTTATTTGTAGAAATTGTATCTACAGACTGAATTTGAATTTTAATATTCCAATTCTCATTTCAATTGTAGCATAATTGGCATTTTCGACATAATTGTAGAAGACTTATAGAAGTTTTAGTCTTCCCAATCTATAATTTATCTACAAATTATCTACAATTCTATAATTTAACTATAATTTCTGGAAAAATATGTCTTCTTCTACTTCTTCTTCGACGAATTTCAATCTGAAATTCAGTCAAAACCAAGTCTAATCTTCACCAAAACCCCTCAAAATAGAGATATAAACTCCTAAACATATTTTGAATTATTTACAACAACACCCAATCCAAACAAATAATGATTTTTGAAAATCCAAATTTGAATTCAAAGCTTTCAAGTTTTTTAATGGCTATCAATGGTGGAAAATATAGGGAGAAGGAGAGAATTACGCTGCAATGGATTTTCTTCCATTTTAAATTTCGAAATTAATGTTGATCCAATCCTACAAATTTGGCACCTTTTTAGGGTTGAATCTATCTATTTTTGGTTTGGTACAGATTTTGTAGCAAAACTATGGACTAGACGGGTAGATATAATATTATAAATATTTTTGGTAATAAGATTTGCTATATGGTATATATAGGTAAAAATCCCACCTAATAAGAACTAAGGACTAGACTCTACGGATCCATCCACCGCAAAACACAAAAACAAAATGACCCTCCTCAGATTTGGGACTTCATCTCCTTCAGATTCAAAAAAAGGCTTGAACCTTATCTTCTTCATCCTTGAACTAGCAGCCATAAACGAACACACATAAAAAAGACTCCCCCCACGTCGATCTTCTTCTCGAACACAAACAACTATTTTAGACCTTCTTCTACAAACAAGGAAGCAGCCATAGACAGATATCGAATGCTTCAACTTTTTTTTCTTGCTGGAAAATGCAGCAACATAACCATGAAAAATGGTCCACCGGCTTCACACTCAACAAATGGCTTCCACTATTGTTAAAACACAATTTAAGTTTCGATGCTGAAGGTCCGTTCGAGTTAGAAGCTTTTTCAGTCGAGGTTCTGTTTGCGATTTCGATCTCGAGGCTGTTATTTGATATCAATTTTTCTTATCTCAATAATTATGGCTATTGTACAAAGCTTGGTTCGAAGTTTGTTAATATATTGAAAGAGGCTTCCATTGAAGAAGTCCTTCAAATTTCTTTGGTCCAGCTTGGTCTTAAGTTTATTTCTTTCCTCTGTTTGAGTTCATCGTTGCCGACTAGTCGTTGTAATCTCATTGGAGATGCTCAATAATAATGTTTGATCGATGTCATTTTGGTTCGAGTTTCCTGTGCCTAGTTGAGTTCCCTATGCGCTCAAAGCAATACTACAGTTGATTTCCAGCTATACTCAGGTCTATTTATTTTTTCCTTATAGTATTGTTTTTCTTGATATCGATGCTTTTATTATGTGCTCTATTTTGTCAAAGCGTATGGGTTAATGTTTTTTTTAAAAATAAATCCACTACGCATAGTGCGTAGGGCTGATTTTCATATATAAAACATAAAGTACAACAAAGGAGGGGGGCATAAACTTGACCTCGAGAAATATGGTACAAGGACACTTGATTATCCAACTATGATATTCAGGTGAGACCTGAATGCTATGATGAGTTAGACCTGTAATAATGATCCTATTGACTATCCCAGAATGATAGCTAATTGAATATACAAAACCATAATGAAGTGAACTTAGGTCAATTGTACAAAAAAGTACAAGAAAACCTAATTCTACCATAGAGTTGGTTTGGAAGTTAGTCTTCTATATACATAAAATTCTACACCAAACAACATGTAAAAAGTCCCTAGAAAAATATGCAAAAACCATGTGATGTTTGAGGAACCATCTTCAAATTTGCTTTGACATTAGTGCCAAAGAAAGCCAAATTGAACATGGCTAACAAAAGGGGGCCAAGATGTTGGGCTTGTGTTTTGATTCTGCTTGAGAATCTTGATAGAAAAGAGGGAGCACTGTCCTGGTGGATCGTTGCATTCAATCAGCAACATTGTGGTTGAAACTCCTGGAGACTGAACTGTTGAATCTGAGCCAGCTTGCTAATATGAAATTGTTGTGAGTGTTGGGTTGTCATTGAAACAGTTGAGAGTGAGTAGGTGAGAAAGACTGGAGCGACTGTGATCAACTGATAGATTTTCAGCAGAATGAGCATTAAGAATGCTGATACCACTGTTTGAAAAGTCATCGGTTGATCCAGTGAACTCCAAATACCTGCAAAAAGCAGCAAACACGTTAGTGAAGGGAGGGCTCAAACTCCAGGTTCTTGTGGGTTCTTGAGTTGAATCTGGGAGAGGGTAAAAATTGTGATCCCTATTCTAAACTCTGATTGAAGGTTTATGAATAAACTACAATCAGTAGTATAGATGCTCATGAAGAAAGGAGAACCATGGATTGAAAGATTCTGACTGCAAGTGTTAAGGAAACTGTAGAACTGGTGAAATTCTGCATCAATCACAGCTAGGAAGGGTGAGTGTTGCTGCAGATTTGTGATGAACTTACTGTGAGAGGGGTGAGAGAGCATCAACTGGTTTGGTTATGAGAAAGTGAACATAAGGGATGTTAATATCACTCTCAGGAACCATACCAGTTGTGTGAATAAAGAAAGGTATGAGGTATCTGCTGAACCTAAAACAGAAACAAAGTGTAATTGGGCAGAATTGTCCAGTTTTTTGGAACATTTGTGATTGAGGGGTTCAGAAGGATGTGTTTTGCGGAAAAACAAAAGGATGGGAGGCTCATCTAGGTTCTTGTAGGTTCTACAAGCCTTGAATTGGTGGGAGATGAGAGCCTTGGTGGGAAATGGGAGCCTTGGTGGGAACAGTTCCGAGGAAAATGTTTTCCTACAATTGATGTGTATCAGGGGTTTTTGGTGATATATGGTGTGGAAAAAAGGTGTGCTATAGTGGGGATAATATCTTTCCATTTGATACACTATTAGAACTGTCAAAATATGATAGTGTATCAATTGGTTGAGGGTAATATGAAACAAGAAACCTGCAAAAAAGTAAGCAAAGTTAGTGGAATTTTGGCATTTCTGCCCCTGTTTCCATTCCTTCTGCTTCTTTGTGATTTCTGATTGGTTGCCTTCAAGTTGTTGTTGTTGCTAAATTCAGGCACTTGGATTGACATGAAGAGGTGGTTAATTTTAGAAGAGGCAGAATAGTCTGTTGTTTGCTGAGACACTGTCTGATGCTGACTGATTCTTTGGACAAATTTGTAGGGCTCCCTTTCTGAATCTGTATTAGCCATAACCATGGGAAGAGGTATTAGGAGAATGGGAATGGTTTAGGAGTTGATTTGTTAGCTTGTGTCTGAAGGTTGGGATGCCAGATTTATCCATGAGGATTTGTCCTCTGATGTGGGAAGGGAGGTCCTGCAGGTTATTATTGTGAGTAATGGTGTGAAGATCATGGCTAAGTTTTGAGAGGGAATCTGCAGGAGCATTGCCTTCTCTGTAGACATGACTGAAGTATATGGATTCACACTGCTGGAAAAGCTCCTTGAGCTTATGAATGTGCATTGCAAGGGTGCATTGCAAGGGTCCAAGGTGGGGTTGCAAAAAAGGTTAACCAATGGATCAGAAGAGCAGAGTCAGCTTCCAACTATATTATGTGTTGACTAATCATTACCATCTGTTGTAGCCGGACGAATGAGTATTTTGACACATTTTGAATTTTTGTCTCTTGATAAAGCAACATAAAGTTGGCCATGTGAAAAAACAGGTTCGTGTAAATCGATTCCAACAAAATTTAATGTTTGACCTTGAGCTTTATTTATCGTCATAACAAAGCATAATCTTAAAGGAAACTGTGTTATCTTAAATTGAACAGGCATTTTTTAGTCTTGTGATGCTAACAATGGTATTCTTGGTATAAATACATGTGTATTTTTGAAGTCACCGCTTTCAATTTTAGCACTTATAACATGTGTTCTAAAATCACAACATGTTAATCGAGCACAATTGCATAAACCTTCAGAAGGATTCAAATTTTGTAACAATATAACTGGACAATTTTCTTTTAAAGTTAACTTATAAGAAGGTAGACCAGGAGGATCTAAACTATGTAAGTAATCTTCTAATTGACTTTAACCATTCAGTTCAACAGTTTCATCAATTGCAACAAATGTTGTAGCCCTTTCCGGAAATTTAGTGATTAACATATTATTTATTTCATTCACGAAATCATTCCTTGTTGTTAAAAAAACATGATAATTAAACAGATGAATCAGGGGAAAATGCATGTAAATCGGGATAGTTATATTAAATAGTACATCTAAAGATTCTTCTTCTGTAGTAAAAGGAATAACTAAAGAATCAGGAGTCTCAATTTTGTTTTCACAGTTAGTTGGTTCTTTTCCATTTCTGATCCTAAGTAGATATTCACAAAAATATGGATCTGTCTTGCGTGCATATTTTCATACAGATGCAATTCCTCAAGTTCATTCCAAATATTAAAATATAATAAGTTTTCATGAATAAAATCTTCTTTTTTGCTGTTTTGAACAACTGGAAGAGTCTGTCTAAAGTCACCTCCAAATACTACAACTTTACCTCCGAATAATATATTCACATCAATAATATCTCTGAGAAGTGCATCAAGAGCTTCATCATATTTTTTTTGTCATTGACGCTTCATCCCATACAATTAGATTTGCATCTCGAATCAAGGTTGCAAGTGAACTTTGTTTACTAATATTGTAGAAGAAATTATCATATATGTCTATTGGCATTTTGAAACATGAGTGAACAGTTCGTCCCCCGGGAAGTACGGAAGCTGCAACACAAAAGTTGCAGTTGCTAAAGCTATAAATCCCTGAGACGTGATAGTTGCTAATAATGCACAATATAAGAAAGTTTTACCACTTTTGTCGGGACCATGAATGAAAAAAGCTCCTGATTGCTTAGAAGATATTCTGTCAATTATTATGTTATATGAACGCAATTGTTCAACATTCAATCTCATTGGTAATAACAAGTCTTCTTCCACTAACAATTATGTTTCTTTCAAAATGAACATCTTTTGCATGTTTTGCAATCGCAGAAACTCTAATATTTTCTAGAACAAGCTTATACTCATTTATGTCATGGCCCATAGAATGCAAGATATCGTTGATATGGCTTAAGACGTTATGCCGAACACTTTGTGCTGCGGTTTTTGACAAACACTTAAAGTGTTCGGACATTGAATCCTCGAAAATTTTCCATAATTATTTTGGATTAGTAGGGCTGCAATATACTAACGTGTGTGGTAAATAAACGTCTCAAACTATATGGCATCTGATAGCTTACACCCTCTGACATACATTCAATCAGACTGTTGTTACAGTAGAGTAATCCTCTTTTTTTCTGCTGATTCTATAAATGTACTACAAGGTACACATTAACAGTATGAAGATCTTCATATGATTTTGGTGCTCTTAAATTCATCAATAGTAACCTAAGATAATATCTTTCCCCTTATGTTAGATGACATGTCATAACATGTTCGATTACCTTACATTTTTGCCGACGTGTCCACATTTTATATCCTGGAGACCATACAAAATGTTCTGGAAATTCCTTATACAGTAATTGCATATCTTTATCATGTTCATCGTTGCTATTCATAGTAAAAAAATTCAGTTAACATTGTTTTTCTAATCATTGGATTATTTAATATTCTATTCACGCTTTCAATACTTTTAAAAGAAACATATAGTTTCCCATCTAAATGTAACTGAAGATGATAGACACTCGGAGTCATTTCATTAATAGGAAAATCAAACAAACGCCATGCTGCTTCTGGAGGTGTTACCCATCTAGCAGATCGATATTCTTTGATTTCATCTACTTCTTCGTTTTCATGTACAAAAAAAGCAATTTTATCATGTCCTTTACCTTTGGAAAAACAATTGTCAATGCACCACTTGACCCCTAAAAAAGCAGCTTCAGTTTCAACAAGGTTATTTGTTTCTTCACCTAAATGGCTAGTAATGGCATGAATAAAGTCCCCTTGATGATTTCTGATGATGGCCCCAGCTCCCATTCTTCCTGGGTTACTCAAGGAACTTCTATCACTGTTAATTTTGACAAGACCAAGGGTAGGTCTTTACCAGCAGACCTGGGTGGTTTTGGTGAGAAAATTCAAACTCTCAATTAAGGAGCAAATCCCAGACCATTTAGATGGCCAAGTGATATTAGGGTAGGTGATTTTGAGGAGAAGGTTAATGTCAGTTAATGGAGAAAACAAATCTGGCCATGGAAGAATGTTTGTCGCCATGTTTTGCTCCACATCTGTTCTTCCAGAGATTCTAGCAGATGATAATAGGGAAAGTGTCCAAGAGCAATTTGTGGATTACATTTCTGGGCTTTTGAATCCACCATTTCATTAGAAGGTTTTAGAGAGGCATTTCTTCAAAAAGGAAACCAACAGGGCTAGTGAAAAGTTTTCAAACAGCCTTAGCAAAATGACCTCTGCTAAAAATATAGTCAACAGATTCAGCCTGGGAATTAATGCAGCAAACACATCTGTTGACAGAAGGAGATCCAAACCTGGCTACTCTATCATTAGTAGGAAGTTTATTCCTAAGGGCTCTCCATAGACAAAAGGACCATTTGAAGGGAATTTTCTTGTGCCATGTCATTTTATTGGTAACAAGGATTGGCCTTTTGGTTCTAACAACCTCCCAAGCAGATACACATGTAAAGGTATCAGAAGCATTGGGTTTCCAAATTGGATGGTCAGGGATTTGGGAGTTTTGGTAGAGAGGGATTTGAAGAAAATCCACATCTTGTACCATTGATGATCACATAATACCAGTTATTTGAAAGGGTCCTCCAAATCATATCAATTAGTCTTTCACTGAAACCGAATCTTCTCATCATAATGCAAGTGAAGGACCAGGAAACCCTATCATATGCCTTTGACATGTCTAGTTTGATCACCACATTAGTTCTAACATTTGGTTTCTTAATGACTTGAACAATCTCTTGAGCTAGCATGATGTTTTCTAAAATATTCCTGCCTTTGACAAAACTAGTTTGGTTGGGTGAGATGATTTTGGGGAGAATTGGAGCAAGACTGGAACAAATTAATTTGGAGATGACTTTTTTATGAAGTTACTCAAATTAATTGGTCTGAATTTAGAGAGGGAGTTAGGGAATTCAACCTTTGGGAGGAGGACTAGGCAGACATGGGACATGTATTTGGGCATAGAGTAACCTAAGAAAAGTATGTGACTACACTGAATAGATTCTTCTTAATAATCTCCCAACAATGTTGATAAAATTTTCCATTTAGGCCATTAGGACCAGCAACACTAGTGGGGATCATGGAAAAGACTACCTCTTTGAGTTCCTCCATAGAAGGTTCTTTGTTCAAAGGTTCATTATCATCATCAGTAACTAGGGTTAGGATATAAGATAAAAGATCCTCCCTGATTCTACACCCAGGATCAGTAAAGATGTTCTGGAAGTGGGTACAAGTGGCTTCACCAATGTTTTCATCACCTTGGATCTAGTTATTTTTTCATCTTTGATCTTGTGGATAAACAATTTTCTCCTTCTGCTTCTGATCAAGCTGTGGAAGTATTTAGAATTAGCATCCCCTTCTTTGAACCATTACATTGAGTTTTTTGCTTCAACATGGATTCCTCGATCTTGAGGTATTTAGTATACTGGGTTGTGAGATGATGAGGTTATCCCTATCAACATCAGTGTTTGTTTGAGTCCATGTTTCCTCTGCTTTCCTAACTTTATCCTCAAACTGTTTGGCCTTCTGAAAGATGTCAGCCTATTATTGCCTTGACCATTTGCTAAGTTTAGTGCAAAGGGCTTTAATTTTCTGATGAAATATCCACATTGGATTCCTTTGGAATGGTTTAGACTAGACATATTGGACAAGTGGGATGAATGTTTCATTTTCAATCCAGTAGTTCAAAATTTTAAAGTATCTTTTTGCTGAATCAGGTCTTACACGCATTTCTAAAAGAATGGGGGAATGACCTGAACCTGCTGAGGCAAGATGAGAGATGGTGGTAGCTTGAAAGGAAGTCAGCCAACTCTCATTGACTAGAGCTCTATCTAGTGTCTTCCACACTATAGCACATGGCCCTCTTCCATTAGACCAGGTATACCTTGGACCATAAAAGCCAAGGTCAGTGAGCCCACAATCTTCCATCATACTTAGGAAGTCAATGCTTTGGTTGATCTGGTATGGGAGGCCTCCAATTTTCTTTTCAATTGAAGCAATTACATTGAAGTCCCCAATAACACATCAATGGGTGGAGATGGCTACAGATTTGAGCCTGAGATTTTCCCAAAGAGGTCTTCTCAGGAGAGGTTTACGTTTAGCATAGATGACAAAGATGTGGACAGAGTCCCTAGCTTCAACATGTCTCAACTCCAAGGTGACTTGTTGATCATCAGAGTCAATAACAGTGCCAGACAAGTCTTGATCCCATAAAATCCAAATTTTATTATTGATATTAGAGACTGGAATGTGCATGGAGAGTTGGATTTTGAAGTGGTTAAGGTGAGTATCATGGAAAGTTGGAGATATTTTGTGGAGTTTTCTACGGATTTTTAGCCTTTCAATGGCTCTTCCATGTATGTGTGCTAATCATTAAAAATAGGAGCGGAGTTTGTGGTTTGGTGGGACACTGCCGCTGGAAACATCCTTCTTTCTAGTTATTCTTGGAGATATCTTGTTCTGGAGGCTTACTTTTTAGAGTTCATGGTTTCATCTTGACTAAGGGAGCCATTCACAGCCGATATCAAGAGATCACAATGTTGGTCTTCTTCTGATTGACCATTAATATCCGCATCTTCTGCGTCTTCCTCAAAATCACCTCTTATCTTATCCTCAAATAGAATGGGCCTGTATTCATCCTCCCAAGGAGAATTTTTGTTGAGTGGGAACTCTTCAGGAATAGGTTCTAAAGGATGAATGAGGTGTTCATTGTGGACTGGGGCTTGTGGGGGTATGGGAATTTTAGGATTTTGTGGATTAGTCTGCATTAAGGAAGAGGTAGTCTCATTGTTTGGGTTGTCAATGTCACTATTGTCATGGTTACTAAGAAGAGGTTGGGATAGAGAGAGGGATTGACAATGGTTGGGATATCTCTGGGATTGCTGGGAGAGTTGGATTTATCAGATACAGAACCAGAGATGCCTCCAGATTATAACAAAGGACCTTGCTTATCTGATGGCTCTTTGATGCTAATTCTAGCATTTTTCCTTTTCATTGCCTCTCTTTTTCTTACTTGTCTTGTTTTTTTGATTTGGGAGGATGTATCTTGAAAGAAGAGACAACATTACCTTTGCCTTTGAGCAAGGCTCTCATGTGAGAATGTTGATCCTTACTAGAACTCATAACCTCTTGTGATTCCATCTGATTATCAGCAACTATTGGGGGTTGAACATTTTGAGTAACATGGGTTGCAGGGGCTTAAGAGTCCACCTATGGTTATCCAAATGTGCAGAAGCAAACTCATGCATAGCATGAGGAACACCCACCCCTTTAGGATCCCCAACCTGAATTTATATTGGTTTCTCCTGACAGACCACCTTTTCTCCAGAAACTTCATAAACAACAACAAGGGGGGAAGGGGATGAGGGGGCCAAGGTGATGGGATGATTCTAGGCACCAGAATCAACACTCCTCTCCAGTGAGGTTGGAGGATTCATAGAATACATACCTGAGGATTGGTTGACCATTTTTTGAATATCATTTGATGCGACCAAATGTTGTTGTTGTGTTGTGTGACATTTTGGAATGTACACCTCTTGTTGTTTTTTTATTTTGGTAGGTGTCTTTGAAGTTCTTTCTTTTTTGGGTTTGTCATTCCTCATTTGAAATCTCAGCAACTGTATTTTGATTATTAATATTTTCTTGATGTTCTGCTTCCAGGTTGGTTTTCTTTTGGTCAGGTGCATTTATTTTTGATGGTCCCCCGTGTTCTTTCTTTTTGGTTTTTGCTTGTTCCTGCATCTTCATTTTGTTTCCTTTGATTGGTAGCCTGAGACTGTGCTGTTCCAGCAATTTCTTCCTTCTTTTTCTTTTTCTCCTCTTCTTGAAGTCTAGTTTCACAGTTGTACTCTGAATGGCCCAGATGTCTACAATGGACACAGTAAGCAGGAATACTCCTATATTGAACTTCTAACCATTCACCATCACCATTCTCATCTTGCTTATCATCATATCCAAGCCACACATGATGGGGCCTTCCCTTTGTGAGAATAATTTGAATGTTAACCTTAGCAACACTTCCCCCTGTTTTCTGAAAAGATGCTAGGTCAAAATATATAGCTTTGCCAATTGGGGAGAGTAGAGGTGTGAGGATTTCCATATAGTAAAGATGCCATGGTAGTTCAGAGATAACTACCCATATTGGTATAATAGTGGAATCCTCATTAGGCTTGAATGCAGGGGTCCATGCTTCAATTTTCATCATTTGCCCTTGAATCTACATGTGTTGTTTGCCCCAAACAGTAGAGTGATCATACTCATTATTCAGATCAATATAAACTGTCTTAGAATTGAAATGAGCTATCTTTACTCCACCTCTAAGCTCAGTTTGGCAATGAAGCTTTTCTTAATCATTTCCATTCTAGGCATAGTATAAGAAAATTTACCCACTACAGTGTATTTGCACATAACAGCAAATTTCACCATGTAATCTTCCTTCTTGAAGACAAAAACAGGTTGGCCTTGTTTGGTGGTTATTATTGGAGGGGTGAAAGCAATTGGTTTTTATCTCTGCCTCATGTCTACCTCTGAGTCTGTTGACAAATGAGTGAGTGATAGTGGGAGTGGTGGAGGTGTGTTGCCGGTGTGCTTTTGGTGGGATTAATTTTATTTTGAGGTGTGGAAGAAAGAGCAAGGGGTCTATTTATTGGGCTGAATTGGGGGTGTGGTGTTGGTTGGTATTTTGTGAGGATTTTTGGAATATTTTGGCCTATCAAAATTGGAAGATATTTTTATTAAGGGGTTTGCACTTGGAATAGGAGCTGGGGCTGGTAAGGAGGTTATGCGTGCATTGATCTGTATGGGTACAGATGTAACTGAGGGATGAGACTTGTTAGCATGGACTAAGGTTTGGGGGTTTTGGTGTTGTGCTTAGTTTGGATAGGCTCAAGGTTAGGATTGTTGAGGTGCTGCAACAGGGACTTGTTGAGTGCTACAGTGCACTAGAAGACTATTTTTTAGATTTGAGGAGTTCGGCTCATGTAAATTTGGTTTGAAGGCTTAGGAACAATCTTTTGAGGTGAGGGAACAATTTGGCATTAGTTTTGGATTAATTGGTTTGCCTGATCACCCTGCCCTACCAACTGATGAAGAACTAGAGCATTCAAAAATGTAGAAGTTTTATTCCTATCAATCAATTGGTGTGAAACTTAGTGCGTGTACTCCAAAGGCACTAAGGATTGATCTCTCATCAACAAACTCATTTGAATAGGGCTGGATTGAACATTGAAATTTGGTCGAACATTCTTGGATGGACAATGTTCAAAGATACCTTTTATAATATTCGAAGAGATAGACCCCTGTAAAATTTGTTCTGACGGGTTGGAAATACTCGCCCGATGTGTAGGAATAGAATGGCATTGGTATGGAGCTTCAATTATCCCTGGGCCATCATTTCCGAGCAAATGACCAACAACTGAGTTTCCCCATGATCTATCTGATCAATTCCCATGTTAGAATTGAGTGAATGTTTGCATACCTATTCCTTAGGTGATGTAGAATCAATTGTGCGTCGTTGTTGCACTTGAATTGGTCCAGAATTGAAAGTTTCATTTTGTCGAACACCATGGGATGACAGTTGAGCTGGAGAAGATGATTGAAAAATTGAAGGGATTGGTTGATACCCATGTGAAATTGGAGCTGTAAACCTGCGCTCCTCATTAAGAGGAGCATTTTGGTAACAAGGTTTTTCAATTTTGCCAGCTAGAACTTTTGCTCTGGCTATTTCTGCAACACCGAAAAATTTTAGTTGGTCTTTGCCGGCGATTCCCACTGTAGAATTGTCATATTTTTGGAGGGGAGGGGAACTTTGAGATGGGGAGTAATATCTACAGTTTGGATTATCAAAATTTGACCCAAAAAAACGTGGGAAATTTCTGAAGTTCCCACCCGATTTTTATGAAAAGTGATCGCAGCACCTTTTTGGACATCTGTTACGACTGGGATGGAGTTTTGGAGTGAGGTTTGTTGGAGGAGGTGCGCATTGTATTCTGCACATTTTGGCGTTGGTCCGGTGGTTTTTCACCAGTGGACGACGGAGAAACGTGCATTTGAACACTGCTGTGGCACTGTAGCAGTGAATCGCTTAGTACGGAGAGAATTTGTGAAAAAAAGGTATGGGTTAATGTTTCATTCCTTTGTTTTGGAATGTGGCTTACTAGCATTTTGTTTGTATTACTTTTTTTTTGCTATTTGCTATTTGTAATGGTTTGGTTTAAGCTTCTTGGGTAGATTTTCACGATTAAGAGATGAGTTTGGTTTCCTTGTATTGTTGCTCCATTAACATATAGATTTAACATGTGATGTTTAATATTTTGGTCTCTTGAGTTAAATCGACCTATTAATTAAAATTAGGCAATGGAATTGGGTATTAAAATAAAAGATGATATGCTATTATTTTGCTTTCATTAATCGTACGTTGGAGGCATGTTCAGGCCGGCCACACCAGATAGACAATCATTAGATTTTTGATATTTGCATGACATAATTACGGGTTCCAAAAATTAAGACCAAAGTATGCGTTCGCGCAACTTTGGGCCAAACAATCTCCATAATAATAAAATGTTGTTAATTGTATACACTTTCGTGTGACATAATTACGATTTAAAAAAATGAATATTCGTAGTTTGCTCTAGGCTCGACTTAGACTATTATTGTGATTATGTATACGTTCGCGAAACATAATTGCAAATTTAACTCTAAGAAAAGATAACTCGAGGGATGCGTTCTCACAACTTCAAGCAAACCGTTTTCAATAAAATAAATAAAACGTGATTAATTGTGGACACGTATGCGTGACACAATTTTTGATGCACCAAAAGAAACGAGTATATATACACGTAACTCATATTAAGTTAATTCTTTAATTGCGAACATATCAAGTGATTAAAGCGGCTGAAAGATAAATATATATAGGTCCTAAAAATAAGTAGTTAAATAATTTAAGACAAGTATAAATTGCTAAGCGACCGTGCTAGAACCACAAAACCCGAAAATGTCTCTTCCGGTTAACAAAATTCTTACTTAGTTCTGGTTTGCAGACTTTTAAATAAAGTCGAAACTTCCTCGATTTGGGATTTAAAATAACCGGTGACTTGGGATACCAAATAAACTATTTCAAGTGGCAGCTCTGAAGAAAATAAATAAAATAATCCCATTTCGAACAATATAACTTTAATTGAAAAAACTTCCTTATACCCCCTCTTGGGTGGTAAAAAAAGAGGTGTCACAACTCTGATGGGGATCGAACCCAGAATCTCTAGTTCAGGTTTCAAGAATTTGAGCTTTTTACCGTGATTTTTATTTGGCTTTATTGTTGATATTACTGTATTTTGTGAACTTAATGTGCTAATTGCTGTTTATTTACCGCTTTGATATTATTGAACTGTATATAAATGTCTTCTTACGCCTCCCTTATGAGTCTTCTAAAAAATGGTGCTCATGTTCACGTAGCCCACTTTCTGTTAGAGTTATACCCAAATAGAACGGGGCTAGTCAAGAAACAAGGCTGGGCAAACTTTCGTGATCCCCGTACATTGCCCCTCATCGACTTGAGTTTGTCAGCTCGGGTAAGCCAGACCTAGAATACAACCCCATATTTAAAATTAGAATAACGTAACCTCATGCCGGATTCCTAGTAGGAATGTTTATTTGCATATCGTGTATTTGGCCTTGGAGACAACACATGTTGGGTCCGTCTAGGATAGGGTTACCTAAAATAAAGACCCTCCTGATGCATCCTACGTGCTATGCGAATATTTATTTGTTTCGGCTTGCATGTTGACCAGCTAAGAAAAAGAAATAAAGATAAAAACCAAGAGTGAGGTAGGATAGAAAATTCGCCCAATTCTAAAAATTTCGGTATTTGAAAATACCTCGAAACTCTGCAGAAATTTTTTGAAAAGAAAAGAGGAAAGAAAAATGTATTTCAAAAAGAGTGAGTCAAAAAACATATTTTTTCCAATTATGTCAAAATTGACCGAACTACGCGGGTCCGATTCTCACTACGTAGGCAAACCTCATCGGTTTCGACCCCAGTTTTCAAGATAAAAAAAATATTTTTATTTAGTTCCTTTTTAGAAATCTTTCCTTAGAAATTTAAAAAAAAAGAATTTATTATTTAAAATTAAAAAAAATAGATTCTTTCTTTCTGAAGTCTTTTATACTGGAAAAAGAAATTAAAAAAAAATCAAAAATCAAAATCTAAAATACTGCTTTCCTTTATTGTGAAGTATTTTTTCAAAAAAATTCAAAAACAAATCAGAAAAAAAGAGAATTAATAAAATATTCTTTTCCTTCTTTAAAAGTCTTTTATTTATAAATAACATAAAAAAAATTTAAAACATTAAAGTCCAGAAATATTTTCGCTTATGAAAATTTAAAAAAAAAAACTTAAAAATCTAAATTATTTTCTTAATAGTCCCAATTTCGAAAATTAAGAGGCAAGTACCTATTTCAAAAAAAAAAAGAGGCAACTTTCAAAATCTGAAAATATTTTATTTCTTCTTTTGAAAAATAGAAAACAAATGAATAGTCAAAGAAAAATATTTTCCTTTTAGTTTTGAGATTCCCAAAGTTCCAATCAAAAGAAAAGAATTTTTTTAAAGTCTTATTTTCAATAAAATAAAATAAAAATTCCATAAAAAATATTTCTTTTCTTCTTTTAAAGCATTTTTTAGAAAATTCCAAAAAAAAAAAGGCCTTAAAGTTTTTATTGTTGAGTGTTATAAAAAGAAAAAGAAAAAAAGAGTTAGTTTATTTATTCAATTCTGATTTATGCGGCGTCATTAGGATCATAGCCATAAAATAAATAAACTGAAAAAATAGAAAAAGAAAGATTGAGTGAAAAAAAAGAAAAATAAAGTGAAAAAAGAGAGTAACAAAAAAAAAACAAAAAGAAAAAAAAAGAAGAAAGTGCCAAAAATAAAGAACGATAGAAACGAAATGAAAAAAATCAAGAGTGATTAAAGAAAAGCAGAAATAAAAGAAAAGGGGTACATACTGAAAAAAGTTAGTTATAGCCGGAATGAAACTTTCAACCGCTCAAACACATGATGGGAGAATTTAACTGTTAGGTGCATTGCATCCCAATGTGCGATTTCCTATATGTTAAATGTCTCAAAATTAACAAGGTTGTTGGGTGTGCAAACTAGCTAGAATCAGCAACTGCTGAAGAAAATAGGATATTGCATCTCTGCATATTGGAAATGTGAGGCGCCTGGTCTAATGGTAGGGAACTGGTAAGTGCAATCCCAGGGTTCCTTGAGTTGATCCCTAGGTCAGTCGAGGTTACCAATGCCCATGTGACCAACCCCCTCACTCCATGCGGGCACCCTCCAATGCCTTCCGATGATCCTGGCATGCCTTCTATGGTTCGCCCTCAAGCACTGACTTTAAGGACACCACCTCCAATATTCATCTTTCAGGGTCCACAACTTCAACCAGGAATAGCATATGTGACCCCATGCTCTTTCACTCAACCTCCGCAGTATGATCCCTCGATGGAACAAGAAAAAGGTTATTAAAAAACCTAAGCAAGAGGAAATGGCTCGAAAGATGAAGAGCATAGAACAAAGCCTAAAAAACATGCAAGGTCTGAGTGGCCAAAAGAGTATGTCATACTCTGACCTATGTATGTTTCCCCATGTCCACTTGCCAGCTGGCTCCAAGATGCCAAAATTTGAAAAGTACAACAGGCACAGAGACCCGGTCGGTCATCTAAAATGATACTGTAACCAGTTAAGGGGTGTTGGTGGAAAAAAAGGAGCTGCTACTGGCCTATTTTGGAGAAAGCCTCACCGGAATCGCTCTAAGTGGTATACGGACCAAGAAATTACCCATTGGCACGTGTAGGACAATATGGCCCGAGAGTTTTCCCGCCAGTTCAAACATAATGTGGACATCGCTCCAGATAGAAAACTTTGTCCAATATGTAAAAAAAATCGCGAAAAGCTTCCGCGAATGTGCTGTCAAATGGTATGAGCAAGCTGCCAGGGTAAAGCCTCCAATGGACGAAATTGAAATGGTCACGGTCTTTCTACAAGCCCAAGAGGTGGACTACTTGCAAAACTTGATGTCCGCTATGGGAAATCCATTCACTAAGGCTATCAAAATTGGGGAGATGGTTGAAAATGGTTTAAATATAGGGCGAATATTGAGTCATGCTGCTTTTAAGGCCACATCACAAGCTGCTCAGAATGGTTAAGAGGGTTTGATAAACAACAATGGAAGTGAAGAAGGAGCTATAATGGCTTCAAGCTCGAGGGGCCCCATAGGTCCTTCAGCCAATCATATGTGCCTCATATGGTCCCACCACACTATTATCCCCTTCAAGATGATGCTTGTACCGTGGAATCGCCTCCCTATAAGGTAATGCATAACCTTACATGTGGCCATACTATTATCCACAAATCGAGCTCCACCTCCCAAAAATGTCCATCATTGCCAAGCTCCATATAATCCTCAGCCAAATGATCCCCAATACAATCCTCGCCCAAGAGAGCCTTTCAGAAAGAATCAGTTCACCCCTATTGGTGAACCGTATTAAAGCTTGTTCCAAAAGCTTATTAGGCTAGATCTATTGCAGCCAATGGTCCCGAACCGGCCGAACCCTAAGTCCCCCTCACACCAAGCTGATGCTAGATGTAAATACCACTCTGGAGTAGTAGGACACAGAATAGAGGACTGTTGGACCCTTAAAAGGACAGTTAAAGACTTTATTGAAGCTGAAAGAATCATTTTTCGGGATGAAGAAGATCCTGATGTGATGAACAATATGTTGCATGCTCACAACACTAGGCCAATAGTCAGAATGATTTGTGAAGACGATTGCCAAGATTGAAAGCTACCCATCAGACGAGAGTCTCGGTAGCCAATCTTGCTATACTTTCTGCATCCGGATTATCTCAGAGTGTTATCCGAATGTTTTACTTTTTTATCTTACTTTCTGATGTTAACCCTTCTATCTTTTGAAATTTAAAAAAAATAAAAAATCAAATGACATTAATATTTCACTGTCCAGGAATGTCTTTTTTCTTAATTTCACTTTTCTTATTCTCTTTTTAGTTCGTTAAATGTATATTTCAATAACATGACATGCTTGCGTACTTCGTGCCTAGATCCTAAAATGTTGTCAGACTTCAATATAATGAGTCAAGAATTAGAATGCAATAAAGATAAGTTTAAGGAAAATAAAACAAAGAGTTGGAATAGCTGAAGGAAAATTTATTCCTGATTGGAAAGGTCCATACATCGCAGCAAGAGTACTGCCAAAAGAGTGTGTTGTACTTGGGACACATCAAAGGAAATGTCCCTGAAGCAACTGTCAATGCAAATGCAGTCAAAAGGTACTATGTTGGATCCCATATATAGCATTAATATTCTCCAATTGGGATGAGAAAGGCTTTCTTTCTCACTATCCAAACACTATCAATCATTTGCAAATCCTATGAGTTGGTCTTTTCTTTGATTACCCTCTTTGGAACCTAAAAGTGTTATCGAAAATGAAACAAAAATGATGATGAAAAGGAGAATAAAAAGAAGAAACATACAAAAAAAGAAGAAAAGACAAAGAAACTGAAATGAAAAAAAAATGAGAAAAGAGAGTGAAAAAAAGAGAAAAAAGCAAAACAACAAACAAAATAAAATCAAAAACAAAGTTTCCTAAACTACGTTCGACTTGATTCCGAAAGAATACGTAGGTAGCCTCTCTTTGGGGTTCAGTCACACCAAAACAAAATTCCAAATTCCTTAAAAGTTTAATATCTCTTTATAGTATTTTGTGTTTCAAATTTGAATTAAAAAATTTAAGTCATATCTATATAATATAATTTACAAGAAATTGACTTATATAAAAAAATTAAAAAAATATGCTAGGCTCACTTAGGCCCACACACACTGTGATGACCCAAAAGGTTATCACTTGCTATTAAATTAAATTCTGTATTTTTGAGGCCTTGAAAACCCCATATAGAGCCACCTAGATTTGCATGCGCTGTCCGAACGCGTAGCTGGAAAGCTTAAATATGAAAATCTATGAAGAATGGTAAGCATTTTGCGATAAAATGAGTTAATTTGATTTCGGTCAATGTTTTGGGTAAACGGACCCGAACTCATAATTTAACGGTCTCAGAGGGTTTGTAGGAAAATATGGGACTTGGACGTATGCCCAAAATTGAATGCCGAGGTCCCAAGCCCAAGAAATAAATTTTTAAAGAAAATTATTTTCTGAAATTGTTTAAGGTATTTTGAAATGAAATTTGAGTAGAACATGATAGTATCGGGCACATGTTTTGGTTACGACACCCGGTACAGGTCTAATATATGAATTAAGGCGATCCTGTGAAATTTGGTGAAAAATGAATTTCATTTGACGTGATTCAGACCTTAATTGAGAAATTCCATGTTTAAGAAGTTTTGATAAATTTAATTGATATTGAGGTTTAATTAGACTTTTTTTATGTTATTTTAGTGCTATGAGTACACGAATAAGTCTGTGGGATGTTTTTGAGGTTGTGTGTATAATTGGTTGGGAGCCCCGAGGGCTCGAGTAAGTTTTGGCCACGGAGTGCAATTTGAACTTAGAAAATTGCAGCTTTTCAATTAATGTGCACAGGTTTGCAGGCTTCGCATGCTCTCAAATGTGAGACATCCATCGCAAATGCAAAGATGGGACCTGTGCAGGCCTGATCGCAAATGCAACAAACTGGCTCGCAAATGCGAAAGGCCAGTGGCAAATGCAAAACTCCCCTATTCCGCCTTTGGTCACAAATACAACCACGTGTTCACAATTACCAAGTTGCAAATGCGACAAATGGTTCGCAAATGCGAAGGTTCCGTTTTCCTGAAGGGTTCACAAATGCGAACCCAATTTAGTAATTCCCAAGTTAGTAGGGGTCGAGGCCCACAATTGTGAAGCCCTGTTCGCAATTCCCACATTTGAGACCTACAACTTTTTATACTTAGCCAATTTTAAAACCTATTTTTCATATTCGTTCAAACATAAACATACTTAGGGGATTTTTCTAAGGATTTCTTCTTCTCCAAATCAATTGTAAGTTGTTTTTAACTAGTTTCCTTCAATCATTAACATCTTTTAACATGATTTCAACTTTAAATCAAAGATTTTCATGGGAAATTTTGGTGTTTTAGGTATAACCTAGGGTTTTCAAAAATTAGGGATATGGACCTTGATTTGAGGTCCAATTTCAAAATAAATTATATATATGAGTTCGTGGGGGAATGGGTAATCAAATTTTGGTTCGAACCTCGGGTTTTGACCATGTAGGTCCGTGGGCGATTTTTGACATTTTGGGCAAAAATTTGAAAAATTCATTTTCATTCATTCAAATTGATTCATTTAGCGTTTATTGATGTAATTAAATAACTTGTGACTATATACGAGCGAATTGACGGTAAAATCAAGGGTTAAAGCTACAATTGAAACTTGAGTTGTGGCCGTGGAAGTTCAATGTAAGTGTTTGGTCTGACCTTAGCTTGAGGGATTAGGAGTTGAGTCCTATTTGCTAGTCATTAAATTGTTCCCTTGCCGGGATATTGTTGCTTTATTGATTATATCCCTTGCCGGGATGTTGATATTCTTGATGTTGCTCCCATGCCAGGACTTATTTGTTAAATTGTTGTTCCTTGCCGGGATTCCTATTATAATCTTGTTATTCCCTTGCCCCCATTGTTTCTAATTGTTGTTTGGGTGAGGTTGAGTATTAAACCACGAAGGGTGATGCCATGCATTGCTTGTTTTGGTAAGGAAAGAGTGTAAAGCACGAAGGGTGATGCCATACATTGCTTGATGAGGAAAGAGTGTAAATCACGAAGAGTGATGCCGTGTATTATTTGTTATTGTAAGAAAAGAGTGTAAAGCACTAAAGGTGATACCCTGCTGCACGATGTACCATTCCATGCCGATTCTATTGATTATATGGTGAGAAAAAAGAGTAAAAGCATGAAGGATGATACCGTGCACACTTTTATTATATAATTGCTTTGATGAGGACGAGAGTAAAAGAACAAAGGATGATGCAATGCATTCACTGATTTTTGCTTCTTTATTGATATCCGAGTTATGTTGTTTCTTCGTTAATTGACGTCTCTCTATTCGTAGTTGTTATCTCCCCCACATTATGCTCCCCCACTTATATTGACTGGTTATCTTTGTATTTCTTTTTCACTGTATATATATTTGAATTGCACATGTTTATTTGGTAGTTTGGTCCTAGTCTCGTCACTACTTCGCCGAGGTAAGGCTAGGCACTTACCAGCGTATAGGGTCGATTATGCTGATACTACACTCTGCGCTGTATGTAGATCTTGGAGCTTTAATATTTGGACCTTAGCTTGGGTGTCTACCTTCAGTGCAATTGGAGATTCCGAGGGAGTCCCGAAGGCGTCCGTAGGCCCTGGCGTATCCCTCTTTCTCTTTTTACCTATTTTATTTTCCTTTTATTTTGAAACAGTATACTGTTATTTCTTTATACTTTGAATGTAGAAAATCTTATATAGTCTGCGACACCGTGTTTTGGGTATTTAAGGTTTAAGATTTGTAATAAATGTAGATTTCAGATATTTAATTTTCATCTTCCGCTTAATTATTTAAAGTTTCACTATTTTCATGAATTTTTCCTTATATATGCTAAAGAAGTAGTTGGATAACGAAGTAAGCAGTTAAGTATTGGCTTGCCTAGCTCTCATTACTAGGCTCTATCACGACTCCGAGGGTGGGAAATCCGGGTGGTGAAACGTTGGTATCAGAGCTCTAGGTTACATGGGTCTCGCAGTTCACAGACAAGCTTAGTAGAGTCTGAGTGATAGGTACGGAGATATCTATATTTATCTCCTAGAGGCTACACAGTTAGGAAAATTTAACATTTATTCTTTCTTGTCTTGCTGTTTGGTTTCTTAATACTGATTGAGTTTCTATTCTGTTCACTCGCAGATGCCGAGAATGCACATTTCCTTATCCGCTGACCAGTAGCATGAGCCCCCCATAGCAGTTCCTACGAGGGGTAGAGTGCGAGGCCGAGGCCGTGCTAGAGGCTGAGGTAGGGGCTAAGCTTTGCCCCGAGTAGCATCACTAGCGGTGGAGCCTCATATTGATTTTGATGAGGAGGTTCTGGCCCCAGCAGTTCCCATTGGCCCAGATCAAGTCCCAGAGGGGTTTATTGCTACCCTAGTTCTTCGGGATGCTCTGGTCTGACTAGTGGGACTCATGCACAGTGTCAACCGAGCAGGCTTGCTTCCAGTAGCACCAGCCTTTTTTCAGGCTGAAGGAGGAGCCCAGACTCTTGCTACTCACACTCCGGAGCAGGTGGCTCCCTAGTTTCAAACTCCAGCGATTCAGCTAGTGAGAGCAGTTCAGTCGGGGGTGGCTGCTCAGACCGGCGATGAAGCTACTATGTATGCCGATGCTTTGTGGAGGTTGGATAGGTTCACCAAGCTCCTCACTACTACTTTTAGCGGTGCATCTACTAAGGATCCCCAAGATTCTCTAGACATCTGTTACGGGGTTCTTCGGAACATTGATATTGTTGAGACCAATAGGGTTGATTTTGTTACATTTCGCTTGTCTGGATCCGCAAAGACTTAGTGGAGGGATTATTGCTTAGCTAGTCCAACATGATCGCCAACCTTGACTTGGGAGCAATTTGCATTGTTATTTCTGGAGAAGTTTCTCCTTGTTACTTAGAGAGAGGCCTATCAGAGGTAGTTTGAGTTCCTCCAGCAGGGTTCCATAACAGTTACTCAATACGAGACCAGATTCCTAGATTTGGCTCGCCATGCCCTTATTATACTCCCCCCTGAGAGAGAGAGAGGGCGAGGAGGTTTATTGATGGACTTATTCAGCCGATTCGCCTTCAGATGGCTAGGGAGGCTGGGAGTGAGATCATTTTTCAGGAGGCGGCCAATGAGGCCGTATAGTTGAGATGGTTTTATCACATGGAGGCGATCATGGTCAAACAAAAGGCTCCGTCATTCAGGATGGTTCAGTGGTACCTCGTCTGGAGGTAGAGATTCATATGGTAGGGGCCATCCTCCTAGGCCTTTTTAGTTAACGCTTCAGGTTTCTCACGGTTCTTTAGGTGGATGTGGTTCTCAGATGCATTGTTCTGATCAGCAGTCCTATAGTGTGCCACCAGCTCTTATCAGCGCTTGCCGCTTCAAAGTCTTCAGGGTGGTCATTCAGGTCATCAGGGCCAACAGTCTCAGCAACCGAGGGCTTGTTACAGTTGTGGTGATATAGGTCACATTGACAGGTTTACTCCTAGAGCATAGAGTAGCTCTCGGCATCAGGGTTCCTGTGCTATGGTTATGGCAATAAGTGTTCCATAGACTGACAGCCAGCTAGAGATGGGAGTAGAGGTGCTAGAGGTGGAGGTAGAGGATTTAGAGATAGAGCTCAGACCGCTAGAGGTAGAGGCTAGCCAGCTTCAGTCCGTCCTAGAGATATAGCCCAGTGTGGTGGGGCCCAACCCCGATGTTATGCTCTTCCATCCAGGCACGAGGCTGAGGCTTCAGATGTGGTGATCACAAGTATTGTTCTAGTTTGTGATAGAGATGCTTCAATGCTATTTGATCCATGGTCTACATACTCATATGTGTCATCTTATTTTGCACCGTGCCTGGTTATGTATAGTGATTCTTTGAGTGTTCCCATTTATGTGTCTACACCGGTGGATGATTCTATTATGGTAGATCGAGTCCATCATTCTTGTGTAGTTGTGATTGAGGGTCTTGAGAGTCGTCTGGATTTGTTGCTTCTACACATGGTCGATTTTAATGTTATATTGGGGATGGTCTGGTTATCACCTTACACGCTATCTTGGACTGTCATGTCAAGACTGTGAATTTGGCTTTACCGAGTTTGCCTATTTTAGAGTGGAGAGGGACTCAGTGTCATTCTATTCGCATTGTTCTTTTGTATGTGAAGGCTCAATGTATGGTTGAGAAGGGGTGTTTGGACTATTTGGAATATGTTCGTAATTCTAGTGCTGAGGTCCCTTCTATTGATTCTCTGCCCGTTGTTCATGACTTTCCTAATATTTTCCTTTCAGTCTAACCGTAATACCACCCGATAGGGATATTGAATTTTGCATTGATTTGGCTCCGGGCACTCAGATCATTTCTATCCCGCCGTGTTGTATGGCCCCGCCGGAGTTGAAAGAGTTGAAGGAACATTTGCGAGACTTCCTTGAGAAGGGTTTCATTAGACCCATGTTTCTCCTTGGGGTGTGTCGGTGTTGTTTGTTAATAAGAAGGACGGGTCGATGATAATGTGTATAGATTATCGACAGTTGAACAAGGTTACAATCAAGAATAAGTATCCATTGCTAAGGATTGATGATTTGTTCGATCAGCTTCAGGGTGCCAAGGTATTTTCAAAGATTGTCTTGAAAACTGGCTACCATCAGTTAGGATTAGGGCATCCGATGTCCCTAAAATAGCATTCCGCACTCGGTATGGGCATTATGAGTTCTTGGTTATGTTATTCGGGTCGACAAATACCCCAGTAGCTTTTATATATTTGATGAAACGAGTGTTTAGGCCTTATTTGGATTACGTGATAGTCTTCATTGATGATATTTTGATATATTCCCGCAGCTGGGAGGAGCTTCAGTAGCATCTTAGAGTGGTTCTTCAGACTTTGAAGGATAGCCAGCTATATGCTAAGTTTTCGAAGTGTGAGTTTTAGTTGAGTTAAGTTGCATTCCTGTGTCATGTTGTATTAGTAGAAGGTATTGTGGTTGATCCGAAGAAAATTGAGGCAGTCAGGAATTGGCCTAGACCAGTATCACCCAGAGAGATTCAGAGTTTCTTAGTGTTGGCAGGCTACTATCGTTGACACATGGAGAGGTTCTCATCAATAGCTACCCCGATGACCAGGTTGACCTAGAAGTGTGCCCAGTTCAAATGGTCGGATGAGTGTGAGAGGACTTTCAGAAGCTCAAGACAGCTCTGACTACGACACCAGTGTTGGTTTTGCCCACAGGTTTTGGGACTTATACAGTTTATTGTGATGCTTCTCGTATTGGGCTTGGTGTAGTGTTGATGAAGGATGGTAAGGTCATAGCCTATGCTTCACATCAGTTGAAGATTCATGAAAAGAACTATCTGGTTCATGATTTGGAGTTGGCAACTAATTCATTCTACAAGAGGTCTGAAATAGGGGGACCCTCTATCTCCATCTCTCTTCATTCTAGGTGCATAACTCCTTTCCAGATTACTTAATAACCTCTCTCATGATCAGTTCTTTAATTAATTTTATATGGAGAAAAGAGGTCCTCAAGTCACACACCTTAGCTTTGCTGATGATATTATCATCTTTACCTTTGTGGCAGAGCCTCTTTGAAAAAGATCATGACCATCCTTCAAACATATGAGCACACCTCTGGCCAGTTGATCAACAAAAGAAAAATCCATTTCATGATATCCCCCTGTGCATTTCCATATACCATAAGATGAAATTCAGCAGATTACAGGGTTTTCCAAGAAACAGTCCCCAATCACATACTGGGATGCCCTCTCTATATTGGCAGGAAAAGGATCATTCATTTCAATCCCATCATCTCTAAAGTAGTTATTATATTAGGTGGCAATGTAGGCTTCTTTATCATGGGGGCAGGGCTTCCCTTATCAAGCATGTCCTCCAATCTCTTCCCATTCACATCCTGTCTGTAGTTTCCCCTCCAAAAACTGTGATTAAACAAATTGAAAAGCTTGCTTCCATTTTTTTCTGGGGTATGGATTACAACAAGAATAAGTATCACTCGGCCTCTTGGCACAAATTAGCAAATACTCTGGTTAAACGTGGAGTAGGTTTCAGATCCATTGAAGACATATGTAAATCCCTTGAGTTCAAACAGTGGAGGCTCGATGGTTCATTTCAGAGGATTGAGATTCTCGAGTGGAAGTGGGAACGGATACTATGGATTTCGTTGTTGGACTCCCGCCGACTCGGAGGAAGTTCAACGCATTATGGGTCATTGTTGAGAGAATGACCAAGTTAGTTCATTTCATTCATGTTGCAGTCTCCTACTCTTCTGAGAGATTAGCTGAGATCTATATCCAGGAGATTGTTCGCCTTCATGGTGTGCCCGTATCTATTATTTCAGACCGAGGTACATAGTTTACGTCATGTTTATGGAGAGTAGTTTAGTGAGAGTTGGACACACAGGTTGAGTTGAGTACAGGATTTCATCCCAGACGGACATCCAGTCCGAGCAGACTATTCAGATTTTGTAAGATATGCTCTGAGCTTGTGTTATTGACTTTGGAGGCTGGTGGGATCAGCTTTTGCCTTTAACGGAGTTTGCCTGCAAAAACACCTACAAGTCAAGTATTCAGATGGCTCCTTATGAGGCTTTATATGGTAGGCGGTGTCGTTCTCCGATTGGATGGTTTATCCGGGAGAGGTTTGATTGTTGGGTAAGGATCTGGTTTAGGATGCCTTGGAAAAGGTCAAGATTATTCAGGATAGGATCCATACAGCTCAGCCTGGCAAAATAGTTATGCCGACCGCAAGGTTCACGATTTTCTTTCATGGTCGGTGTGTGGGTACTGCGAGTGTCGCCTATGAACGGCGTGATGAGATTTGGCAAGAAGGGTAAGCTTAGCCCTAGGTTCATTAGTCTATTTGAGATTCTTGATCGAGTGGGAGAGGTAACTTATGGACTTGCATTACTGCCGAGCTTAACATCCGTGCATCCAGTGTTTCATGTGTCCATGCTTTGGAAGTACCACAACGATCCATCCCACGTGTTAGATTTCAGCACTGTCCAGTTGGACGAGGACTTGTCTAATGAGGAGGAGCCGATGGCTATTCTAGACCGGCAGGTTTGTCAGTTGAGATCGAAGAGTTTTCCTCCTATTCGTGTCCAGAAGAGAGGTTAGCCTTCTAAGGCATCGACCTAGGAGTCTGCGTCCGATATGCGGAGCCGTTATCCCCATATTTTTCCCGAATCAAGTACTTCTTTCTTCTGTCCATTCGAGGACGAATAATTGTTTTAGAGGTGGAGTATGTGATGACCCAAAAGGTAATTACTTGCTTTTAAATTAAATTTTGTATTTCTAAGGCCTTGAAACCTCATAGAGAGCCACCTCGATTTACATGCGCAATCCGGACGCGTAGCAAAAAAGCTTATATATATAAATATGTGAAAAATGGTATAAATTTGTCTATATAAAGAGTTAATTTGACTTCGTTCAACATTTTGGGTAAACGAACTTGGACCTGTGATTTGATAGTCCCAGAGGGTCCATAGGAAAATATGGGACTTGGGCGTAGGCCCAGAATCAAATTCTGAGGTCCCAAGCCCGAGAAATGAATTTTTAAAGAAAATTATTTTTTGAAGTTGTTTAAGGTCTTTTGAATTTTTTTTTATTGGAACATGATAGTATCGGGCCCATATTTTGGTTCTGGCGCCCGGTACAGGTCTTATATGTGATTTTAGACGAACCTGTGAAATTTGGTGAAAAACGGATATCATTTGACGTGATTCGAACCTTAATTAACAAATTCGAAGTTTAAGAAGTTTTGATAAATTTCATTGATATTGAGGTTTAACTTGATGTTTTTGATGTTATTTTAGTGTTATGAGTACACAAATAAGTCCGTGGGATGTTTTTGAGGTTGTGTGTATATTTGGTTGGGAGTCTCGAGGGATCAGGTGAGTTTTGGATAGGCCACAGAGTGAATTTTAATCTTAGAAAATTGAAGGTTTCAGTTAATGTGCATAGGTCTGCAGGCTTCGCAAATGCAAGACATCCATCGCAAATGAGAAGATGGGACCTGGGCAGGCCTGATCGCAAATATGACCAACTGGCTCACAAATGCGAACCAGCCGCAAATGCGACGTTTGTGATCGCAAATGCGAAACTCTCCTATTCAGCCTTGGGTCGCAAATGTGACCCTATATTCGCAATTACCAAGTCGTAAATGCGACAAATGGTTCGCAAACGCAAAGGTTTTGCTTTCTTGAAGGGTTCGTAAATGCGCACCTAGTTTCGGGAGGAAATTGTGTGTTTTGGGTAGAACTTGGGTTTTTCTAAACAATGGGGGATTTGAACCTCGATTTGAGGTCTGATTTCAAAATAAATTATATATTTGAGTTCGTGGGGGAATGGGTAATCGGGTTCTGGTTTGAACCTCGGGTTTTGACTATGTGGGTCTGGGGGCGATTTTTGATTATTTGGACAACTTTAGGAAATTCATTTACATTCATTCAAATCGATTCATTTAGCGTTTATAGATGTTATTAAGTAACTTGTGACTAGATACGAGCGAATTGGTGGTGGAATCAAGGGGTAAAGCTATAAATGAAAATTGATTTGTGGCCTTGGAAGATCGAGGTTAGTGTTTGGTCTAACCTTAGCTTGAGGGATTAGGAGTTGAGTCCTATTTGCTAGTCATTAAATTGTTCCCATGCCGGGATATTGTTGCTTTATTGTGGCCTTGTGTTGTTTCCCCCACAACATGCTCCACCACCTATGTTGACTGGTTACTCTATATTTCTTATATATATATATATATATATATATATATATATATATATATATATATATTTGAATTGCACAGGTTTATTTGGTAATCTGGTCCTAGTCTCGTCACTACTTCGTCGAGGTTAAGCTAGGCACTTACCAGCACATGGGGTCGGTTGCGCTGATACTATACTGTGTGCCGATCTCAGAGCAGCAGCATTCGGACCTTAGTTTGGGTGGCTGCCTTCAACCCAGTTGGAGATTTCGTGGTAGTCCTGCAGGCGTCTGTAGGCCATGACATCTCCCTCTGTCTCTATTTCCCTATTTTATTTTCCTTTTATTCAGAAATAATGTACTGTTATTTCTTCAGACTTTGCATATGGAAATCTTAGATACTCTGTGATACTGGGACACCAGGTTTTGGGTATTAAGGTTTAAGAGTTGTAATATATGTAAATTTCAGATATATAATTGTCATCTTACGCTTAATTATTTAAAGTTCCACTGTTTTCATGATTTTTGCCTTATATTTGCTAATGAAGTAATTGGATAACGAAGTAAGAAGTTAAGGATTGACTTCCTAGGTCTCACTAGTAAGCACCATCATGATACCGAGGGTGGGAAATTCGGGTCATGACACACATGCACACGCACACGCACACACACACACACACATACACACACACACACACACACACACACATATATATATATATATATATATATATATATATATATATATATATATATATATATATATATATGTATAAAATTTACAAGAAATTGCCTTAGATAAAAAAATATGAAAAAAGTAGGCCTGACCCACTTAGCCCGAGACCATTAATTCGTGGTCCCAGTACGGTTCTTACCAAAAGCCCATGAATTCGGGGTCTGCTTATGCCCAACCCATAATGTTCGAGCCCACATAGGACCGACCTATGAGGCCCATTTAGGCCTTGGCCCAGCCTACTTATCAGCCTTACCCCACAGTCACACTCAATCAATGAATAAACCCACCCCGCCTGTACCCTTCTCAATAGATGAAATTTAATGCCTGAGGAAAATCAAACGCCATCCTCATCAGTGAAGTGACACTGAATGTCAATCTCTCAAGATGGAGCAACAATCTCAATCGACATAACACAAATTCCAACATTCCCTAAATGGACTATACCTAGGCAACTGATGAGATGCCTTCATTTCCTAGCTTAAACGAGGATCTTCCCCAAAAATCTTCTCCCAATGGCGACTCTAAACAACCCAAATCCTATACCATAACCACCTTCTCATCATGTCCACCATCCCACTACCACTAAGCTTGATGCTGGAGTCATGGATGGATATGTACCTACAAGGCCACTCCTAAAACTTGAAAATGATAGTTGGGCCAATACCAATCTCCATCACCATACAGGATCCCCGCTACTCGGAACAACTAGCAACCTACCTACTGTACCAGGGTTTGTCCAATTTCAGCCATCAGCTATGGCTATCCACCCTCTTCTAAGCCCAATACATGGGCACACAATAACCCCTATCAATGGAGGAGCTCAAGTCCCTCATGGGACAACTCTGCCAAACAATGCCCTTCTTCCCATTAATGAAACTGAACACCCCCCTTCCATCACCGACCTTCGCAATATGGCCTTAGGTGATCCAACCCACTCCCCCGCCAGTGAACCATCAAACTCCCTCACCAAAAAATCAGACGGCAACCATGGACATGCTAATAAAGGAGAAGAACGAAATCCTAGTCTATCTCAAAGAGTCCAATACAGACCTAAAAACATCTTGGAAAAGCTAGGAGTCCCAAAAACAGCATTCCTTCTCATGTAGGAGACCATGGTGATTGATTTCAAAGAGCTGTTTGGAGAAATACTTATTTCTCTCCACCCCAGTAAGCTAGTAAGCTGCAAACTAAATCTCCAAGCTTTCCTCATCTCCAAGCTTAGGAAACTCGGCAGTTGGAATAAGCCCTATGTTGGGAGGAATGAAACCAACCCCAGTGGGAAAGGAGAAAGGATTCAAGAGAAATGCCCCATCTCGAAACCAGTTGTTGGTGAATTTCAGAATATGAAATGCGAGAGGAGACAACATTGCTGAATTCCACAAACATTGTACCTCTGTGGTGAAGCTGCACAAATGTACAGTTCTTGTCCTCCTTGAGACAAGAATAGCTGACCACACGCACTTAGCTGCTAGGCTTCAATTCATAGCTTAATTCAAATTCCTGTTGTTAGCCAATCAGGAGGAATAGTAGTTATATGGAAGGAATACCTAGTAAAGCTTGAAAAGGTTTGTACCATACCCCGGGGTGTGCATGTCATAATTAAGGTAATCCCCCAACCACCCTAAATGGCCTTTTTCTATGATCACACACTTACAGGATATAATTAGTTCATGGCAGTCCCTTGAGGACATGGCCTATATTTATAAAGGAATATGGCTTGTAGGAGGTGACTTGAATGAGTAGCATCAGTACAAATAGAAGCAATATTTTCTGGAGTTGTGTGAACCATTGTAAATTAGTTGTCTTAGGCTTCAAAGGCTCAAAGTATACATGGTCAAACAAGAGGTACACAAACATACATGAACTTATCCTTGAATGATAGGTGTCTTGCCACCGAGGACAGGATTAAGTCATACCCAGAAGCCTCATTTACCCACCTTCGCAAGACCCATTCTGACCACTGCTCTCTTCTTTTAAAGCATTACTAGTCACCGACACAGTGATCATAATAGACCATTTAGGCTAGAGACAGTGTGGTGTGGCCATCCTAATTTTTCCACCATTGTGCAAAACAATTTCACCTCTTCTAATATTCTAATGCGAGATACCATTGCTCTTGAAAAAATGTGACCATGCCCCGAACTTCATATGTTTAAGCCATGGACTTACTTCATTCTTTAAATGTAGGATAGAAGTGTTTGAGATCCTAGAACTGATGATGTCTTTGTCTCTATGTGTGAAACCGATTCTTTTAAGCATGACAAGCATATCATATGCATTACATCATATACTTATTTAGATTGTGATTACATCAAGAGGATTGGTCGTTTTCTGATCCTATAAGTACTGTTATAAAAGTTTACACATACTTATGTGGCATGGTGTCACCTTGACATTGAGATTCACATTGAAGTGCTTCATTGGAACTTGAATATATAAGGAGTAGTAATGTGATTCGTTAGGGGTAATTAGGAGTGAAGTTTAGTCCTTGGATGAGATACTCTCATTAGTTCAATCATTGCCCTAGGTCTTAAGACTCTTGGGAACTTTGAAGTGTCAAGGGTCAAAAGAGAGCTTTGGCCATGAATAAAGCTCTAACCTTTGCCTATAATCAATTGATATGTTTTACTTCCTTAAGGTTTAGTGTTTAATGACAATGAAAGGTTTCAATGTAAATTGCTTTGTCACATATGACCCCACATTAGTGCAATCCATATAGTCTAAATTATCATTGATCGCCATAATTTGTCTAGACCCTTACTAGTTTGTTTCATGTATAATTACATGAATAGAGTAGCATATTGGATTGCTGCATTTTTGTTATTCTTATCTCTCCCATGTATAAAATAATTATCATATTATATTTAATGCTTTAATTTACCATACCCTAGAAGGAAAGAGAGACTATTTCTGATAGACCCTCGACTAAAGAAGGTGAAAGAAGTCCTGAAAGCAAGTAATAGCAAGACAAGTACTTTGAAAACTAAATCAAAGTTCGAAACAGAGAATGTGGAAAAGGTGCCGATAACAAGTAGTAGCAAGATAATATATTTAGAAAAATAAATCCAAGGCAGCAAACGAGAAATATGAATGCGGTACTGCAAGCAAACTACGGATTAACGATGGTAAGTTACAGCGGAACAAGACATGCAAATATAGCAAACTAATGAAAAATCGGTACCGTACTAGCACTAATACTATCAAACTAGAGAAGACAAAGGGAAACATACAACTGCCTACTAACCTTTCGCCCTAATCTTCAATCTCAAAATCCTTCTAACTAGGGCCATGTCCTCAGGCAGCTCAAGTTGCGCCATGTCATGTATGATCACCTCTACCTAAGACTTCTTTCGCCTACCTCTACCCCTACTCTCATCTACCCAGGCCAACCTCTCACATCTCCTAACTAGGGCATTTATGCTTCTTCTCTTAACATGTTCGAACCATCTCTTCCTCGCCTCATGCATCTTTGCCTCCACAGGTGCCACTCCCACCTTGTTTCGAATAACTTCATTCCTTATTTTATCCAACCTAGTATGCCCACACCGATCTTAATATTCTTATTTTCTCTACTTTCATCTACTAGACATGAGAGTTTTTGACCGGCCAACACTCTTTCCCACACAACATAATCGATTTAACTACTACCTTGTATAACTTACCCTTAAGTCTCAACGGCACATTCTTATCACATAGGACACCAGAAGCGAGCCTCCACTTCATCTATCCTACTCCGATACAGTGTCTGACATCCTAATCTATCTCCCCGTCCTTCTTAATTGTGACCATAGATTCTTGAAACTCACTCTCTTGGGAATGACTTGTGTATTGAGCCTCACATCCCTATCTGCCTCCTGGGTAAAACCGCAGAACTTGCACTCCAAGTACTCTGGTTTGGTCCTAATCAACTTGAAATCATTAGACTTTAGACCTCTAGCCTCTCGATAATGTCACTTTGCGTCTCATCAATCAGGACATCTGAAAATAACAAGCACCAAGGCGCGTCCCTTGACTATGTTGCGTCAAAGAATCCATCACTAGGGAAAACAAAAATGGGCTAAGTGTTGATCCCTGATGCAACCCTATCTACATCCGAAAGTAGTGAGGGTTTCCTACTGCTGTCCTAACCTGTGTCTTAGCTACATCATACATGGCCTGAATCAATCTAATATATGCTACACACACTCGTTTAGCCTCTAAGCATCTCCATAGAATCTCTATCTGGACTTTGTCAAAGGCTTTCTCCAGGTCAATAAACAACATAAGCAAATCCTTCTTCACCGCCCTATGCATCTCCGCCAAACTCCTCACAATGTGAATGGCCTCAGTAGTTGATCGTCACGGCCTAAAAACAAACTGGTTCTCAGAAATAGACACACACCTCTTTAACCTCCACTCAATCACCCTATCACACACTTTTATCGCGGTGCTTAACAACTTGATACCCCCATAGTTGTTGTAGTTTTAGATATCCCCCTTGTTTTTGTACAACAGGATCATCGTACTCTGCCTTCACCCTATTGGCACCTTCTTTGTTCGAAAAATGATGTTAAACAACCTGGCAAGCCATTTCAACCCCTCCTACCCCTACTCTTCTAGAATTCCATCACGATCTCGTCTGTCCTATTAGCTCTACACCTACTCATCCTACGCATAGACCCTACAACCTCCCCCATTTGTATGCATCTACAATACCAAAAATCTTATTGTCGTTACATCCCATGTTTTCATAAGTGAGAATATATTGTAAGACAATTGATATAAGCTCCAAATGAGATTATTTTTAATAGTATGTAGCGTATGTTCCTAATTTTATCTTAGAGGTCATAAGTCTTTAAGATCATGAATAACAAGTACCAAAGGGGTTGGAAAGCATAGACGCTAAATTAACTGAATAAAATAAGCTTCATACAATGTTGACAAGTTTGGAATAATATAACATAAACTTTAGGGTGAGACTAGGGAGATTAAAATGATAAATGAGTTAAATTATGAATTATTTTAGTCTTATGATGGTTGTGTGTTACGTTTCTAAGCCAAGCGAATTGTGGAACAAAAGTTGGCAAAGGTCATCACAAGTTGCATTTATTATGTGCTAAAATTTAGGTCAAATGTAAATGCATTTTTCTCCTAATATACCTGGAATCAAGAGTTGATTTATATATATATATATATATATATATATATATCAAAATGAAGATCTACGAGTCTAGTATCTAACATATTTAACTTTTTGTCAATACGACATCGGACTATAGAGATATTTGCATTTTCACGAGACTGCACCAAGCATCTTCCTATGGGGCCCACATAGGCAGTTTAAGATATATGAATATATATAAGATGCCTCAACCCAATATTAAGTCATTATTTTCACTATATTTAGAACTTAAAACCCTAGAAATACTCTCTGAAGGTTCTCTAATGATCCAAACAAAGGGTAAACAACACAAATTAAGTGTCGGGAATCCCGTGGCACTAGTATGTTTCTTGTTCTTCTTGTTGTGCTAATTTTTGGGTGGCTACAACTCGTGTTGGAGGTTGTTTTGAGTGGTTTATATTCTATAAAATACTCTCTCATGGTTGTCATATCTACCAGGTTATTTCGAGTCTTTCAAATAGATTACACCATATCTTCCCGAACCCCATGAAGGTAATTAAAGAAAGGGTTGGTCTCGACCCCTATTGCATGTTGTTACCCGTCCATTCCTATCCGTCCCAGGGAAATTTATGACTCATATCTTATAAAAAGTGGGTTTTAGGAAAACCCTCAAGTTTAAAGGTAAAATACTAAGGCGACACATAATAAACAGATAGGACTTCAATTAAAGGGAAGCATGGAAGACAAATAAAAGGCTCAAATATACATCCACACATAGTACACATAAACAACATGACTCATACACAATTAAGGTCTAAATTCAAATACCAAGCATGGTATCTAAGTGATAACAGCAGAGTCAAATTTATTACACAACTTAGAGAGTAAGTCCTAATCAGGCTTGCCTACTGATTTTAACATGCTAACAGTTAAACACTAATCACAAAGACGCTTTTGGTTTTATTTTAAAGTTGATTACCTAAGGCTTGCCAACGTGTAAAATAATAAGTAGTGGTTACTCAGATTTGTTAATAATTCCAGGTAGTTATACCTAGTACCATGCAATTCTAAATATTGCAAATATATAGAGACTAATTACCAGTTTTTTTAGAACATGAGGATTGTTTATACATATTTATTTAGACTAGGTGTGATTGAATAAGTACGATTATATAACATGATGTCTAACGCAACATTATGCATAATAACTTAATATCTAAGTGAAAGGACTTCTATTATGGATATAATACACGCATGTTGTGTTCTATGTATTAAATCTAAATATGTCCATAAAGCAGTGCCATGCTAACCCAGCTTGACCATTTCTTGAGATCTTGGCTGATGTACCAAGACAATGCATCTCTTTTTAAACTTCTCTTGAACGGCTTCGTGTGGATCCTTTCATCCTTCCCTACTCCAACCAGCTTGTCGCAATAGGTCCTCAGATGGATCCTTGGATTACCCATACCATCAAACATTTCTAATATAGGAGGTTTGTATCCCTCAGGCAGTTCGACATCAGATTGTATTCAAAGGTCCTCACAATTCAGCCCATCGACCCCTTTGCTTCCCTCGATGCCCTGAATCCGGAAAGTTAGTTTCTTAAGTTCCTCTACCAAGTTCCTGATAAGTAGATCCTTTTCATCATACTCAGGTGTGTATGAGATAAGTTGGGTGGAGTGTGGCATGGTCTCCACGTAGACAGGAATGTTATGGTGGCTTGGTGTATGAGTGTGGAAATTGTCATTTGTAGAGACCTGAGGTTCAGAGACAAGTAGTGGAGTGTTTTTTGGGGTATGGTAGGCATTGCATTAGTTCTTTACTGGAGTAGTGTGATGGTGAGGTGCAGGATGATTCTGCTATTTGGGGATATTTTGAAGAGGTATAGGGTTTTGAGTGTTGGGGATGTTGATGTCTGGGATGTTGAGGGAAAATGATAGGTTTGGCAGATTTCGATCATGATTGAGTTCTTCCTGGAATTTCAATAAATTATGTTCAAGTTGTGACACATTCTAACTAGTAACCCGAATACCCTGTCCATCAGTGGCCTCTACCCATTCAACTTTCTTCTCTTTCCTTATGCTGTTTAAATTTTCCATTTTATTCTTGCCTTTAAAGGGACTAGGAGGATGAGCGGGTAGAGGGCCCTTGGATCTTGTGAAATAAGACGATGATGATAGAGTGCACGAACTAACCTTTGGGGAGTGGAATAAAAAGAAGGAAAACAAAACAAAAACAAACGGTAATCAAGTCAGTGAGGATTATAAAAAAGTATTGCAATATTTAAACACATAGTGTGGTAATATAAAGCGCGTCCTATTTGAGAACCTATTTGTTGCCTGAGGTAGGCCTAGAGACAAATTGATTTGAATAACATAGAATGCTAAATGCCTCATTTTATTGATAAAATAGACGAATCCCAAAATGATACTAAATAAGCAAGAAATAAAGGTCACTAATGGCCATTGGCCGTATTATATTCATGAAGCGAAAAAGTTAATTCCTATCTATTTGGTCCAAGAAGGACCTTCCCCAGACTCGACATTATTGGCTCCTTCGAACAGCTTCCCCAATTCGCGAAGTCCAAGCAATAGGTATGCTCTGGCTAGATGTACACCTTTGGTTCCTTCAGCCTTTTGACAGTCTTCAACCCTTTTGAGAAATTCTCCCTCTAATTCTACTATGCCTCGCTCTAAGTATCCTAGCCTTTTATTGGTACTGATAGCCAGGTATTTCCATTTCTCAATCAGCTTCCTATTGGACTCGTGTATCTCGCGTTGTTCGCTCTCGCATTCACGGATCCTTTTGTGCATTTGGTTGTATTTGACTTGCGCCTCAGCCTTTTCATCTATAATTCTATGGTCTTGAACAAACCATGGCTTGCCCAAACCATCCCAATTGTCTTCCATCCAACCAGAATAGAAAGGGGTAGAACCGGCATGATATCAATCCGGATCAATAGTTTCTTTCTCCATTACGATCTTACAGTGCCAAAGGTGCTGGGCTTGGAACTTGTGGGGACTATCATCATTTTGGAAGTTAGCTCAAAGATGGCTCATCTTGTCGACCTTAGGTATGACTTGCTTCCTACCTGCTTGCCTCATAACTCGAAGAGGGACATAATGGTATGTTCCTCTTAGATCAATCAGTATCAGGAAAGGTGCATCTCTGGATTAGGTGATGCACTCCTTTGTCTGAAACCACTCGAACATCCATTGAACCTAATCTTCAGTCAGATTATCAAAGAGCTCAACCATTCTTTGGCATTCTCAGGTTGAGTAAACATGTCAAGGATGTATTTCCTTTGCTCTGGATGGTGGAAAGCAATGTGGTCATCCAATGCCCTTCGCTGAAATTCTTGTAGGTATTCTCCCTTTTGGAGATGTTCCATGAGCTAAAGCTGAAGTAGTAGATTGTAGCCTTCGAAGTGTCTCGCTCCTCGTTGACATTTCTCTTAGGCTTGGTATATGTTTGTGTTGACATTTCTCTAAGTCTTGGTATATGTCTGTGTTGATACAATGTTGAATGTCTGCCTACCAATCCCCTTCATTAGGTTCTTGGTTACTATAGCCGGCCTAGCATGGATTCTCTCTATCTTCATCGGAAACATGATCAGACCCAAGAAGCTAAACATAAAGACGAATACCCTACGATGCATATGTCCCAAGATTTGATGGAAAACTCACCATGGTAGGTACGGTATGATTTTCCTTGACCGTACCTTTCGTACAGGTTGTCAAAAGGAATGTACGATTCCTTTAGGCATACCAGTTCTGCATTCTTCTTCAAACCCATCATTTTTAGGAAACCCTTGCTTGTGCGGTTCTAAGGCATTAGCAAACCCAGGGTTTCCCACACTTACACTAGCCAGTCCTCCTATCTCCTATAGACAAGCTGTCATTTCGATATCCCAAATGCGGAACACGACCCTTTCACAATCCCAAAATAAGGTAGCATCCTCAATTATCATGTTGTTAGTCCTGATCTCTAGAAGGGATGGTAGGTTATCCAACTATTTTCTGACGAGGGTTTTGTCTCTAGAATGTAAATCTTCCCACCAACTCAGCAATCTTTGGTGGATATTGGTGACCATGCCGAATTTGGGGACTTTGTGCTTTATATTTCTACAAGGCAAACAAAGTTAGTGCCTAACCCACACCAGACTCAAATATTTAACATCAACAATTATCATGAAGCATTTAGTTCTCCAAATAAATGCACAGAACATAATGATGTTCTTTTGGATTTAGCGAAACCTAGTGGACTTTTGGACAAGGCTATCTTAAAAGTTATTGTGTGGACAACACTTTTAGCCTGGCTAGGTTTTTCCATGATGCATGCAACAACAATAACAGAGTAAGGTTTCTATGGGATATAACAGCGGTACCCTTGAGCGTAAAACTCAAGGGGGGAGCTATGAAATCATCGACTGTACCGTTGATCGACTAGTTTTACCACAAATATAGCTTTCCGAATTTAGGGGGTAATGATATAGGAAGGGTGCAACCACTAATCAGAAACTACTATAGTATTTTGTTTGGCACAACTGGAGTATGATGTTGAGCATGATTATGCAATAACTAAAATCATGTTGTCATGTATTTGCACGTTAAGAAAATGATAAATACAGTAGTTTTATAATTTAAAACGGTTACAAAGGAAGGGAACAAGAAAGATACGTTAGTTTTCTTTTGAAGAAAAAATCAAATACTTATAGGAATGAAACAAACAATTGCACATAAGGGGTTACAAATTTACAAAAACGATCTGAAATAGTAAAGGCCTAAAAATCCCCAACAAAGTCGTCATGCTTTCGTGCCCCCTTTTCTCATGAAATAAGGTTTATGGCCTTTTGATTGAAACATATCATTCCTTATCGGAAAGGGTTTTGCAATTTTGAAGAGTCGTCACCTACGATTTAAGGTGCATTTGGGCACATAGAGGGTTCATTTATAACTACGTTGTGTGACTAGAGACAGGGTAAGGGGGTAAGGGCTTGAAATTATCCTAAGGGGAAGGTAGGCACCTCTCAAGATCCACCAATATGGTTCTCATCCAAACAAATTTTGTGGATTTGTACAATTTAGCAAATAAACAAGTATGGCCCAAATAATAGGGAGTTTAAGTTTAAGCACACAGATGTTTGGAAAATAGTTAATGAAAAGCTAGATTATGAAAGGAATTACAATCTAAGCATATTTGTGAATGTGAAAGGGTATCTTATGTTAGTTTATAATATGGATCACATCAATGAAATATCTGGTATGACACTCTTCAACGAGGGGCTACACGTGGTATTAATATACCGGTTATCATACCCATATCTACCCTTCCCTACCCATGAAGGTAATTAAAGCGAGGCTTAGTCTCTACCTATATTTCATGTTGTTACACGTCTATTCCAATCAGTCCCGGAGGAATTTAGGACTCCTATCCTATAAAAAGGGGGGTTCTAGGCAGACCCTCAAGTTTAAAGGTAAAATAATAAGGCGCTACATAGTAAACAGATTTGACTTCAGTTAAAAGGGAGCATGGAAAACAAATAAAAGGTTCAGATATACATCCAAAGATAGTACACATTAACAGCATGACTCATACACAATTAAGGTCTAAATTCATATCCTAAGCATGATATCTAAGTGATAACAATAGGGTAAAATTTATTACATAACTCAGAGAGGAAGTCCTAATCAGGATTGCCTACTAATTTTTACATGCAGACAGTTAAACACTAATCACAAAGATAGTTCTGGTTTTATTTCAAAGTTGATTACCTAAGGTTTTCCTGGGCGTAAAATAATATGTAGCACTTATTCAGATTTATTAATAATTCCAGGTTGTTATACCTAGTAGCACGTAATTCTAAATGTTGCAAACATCCAGGGACTAATTACAAGTCATAGGAGGACTATTTATACATCTGCATTTAGATTAGGTGTGATTGAATAAATGTGATCCTATAACACGATGTCTAATGCAGCATAATGCATTATAACTTAAACAGTATTTCTATATGCACATCAAATTATGCACAGCTTCAAAATGGGCAGGAACGACAATTTTGATGTTGCTTACCTAAAGCAGGATTTCTAAGTGCGGATGAGATGCTGAAAACTGTACATATAAAGCCTAAATAACATGAAATATAATGCATAACATGCTTGGCATGTTTCACCTATACATGGCTGCTACTGTGCATAGAGAAAGTAAACATAAGAACATGATTTCCACCCTGGTTTATACTACAACATGCATATTACCCACCCATTTTCACTATCAGACCCCATAATCGTTTACAAATAATTATTATAGTCCTTTGAATAATAATTACATAATTGAAAATAAAGAAAAAAGTAAGAATTTAATTATGGGGAGCCTAAAGAATAGGTTCAAGTCTCCAGGTCCTCAATACCATGTATTGTTTCACAACCTTTCTCATAATCCGGGTATGTCAGAGTTCCCTACGGATCTCAAGGTCTCCTAAGTAGTGCTCACACCCATATTTCATAGCCAAGATAGAGTAAGTGCAGTGTGGAAAGGCCAGCTTTTGTGTGTCAAAGTTCAGAGGGAGCTCAAGGGTCTCAAGGCATACTCAAACAAAAAGGATAGAACTTAGTGGTCTAAGAGCAGAGTGAGAGTGCTCTTGATATAGTTTTGAAGAGTTTAAGTAAGGAAACAGTTTTTAAAAAGGGTAAGTAAGAAATTTGTTTTTAAGAGAGACTTAATTAGAATAGTTTTATAACAATGTTTAACTGATGAAAACAATTTGAAGGAGCACGCATACCAATCGCAGAACTAAGACAAAGCCAGCATCACACCAAGGACCAAGAATAGTCCATCAAACACAAGCAAAGGAATGTGATTGGAGGGAAAAATATGGAGCATGTGAGGGCAAAAATGTAGCAGGCAGAAACATATATGAGCACATAATCAGAAACTCCTACAGAAACATATATGAGCGCACAATCAGAAACTCCTACAGAAACATGTTGATCATTGACAAGTAAAGCATAACTTAACATGTAGAGGGAATCTAGGATCCTAATTACACGTTGAACAACAAAAAAGTAAATAAAAGCAAGTAAGAAATACAAGGAATTGTAATAGTAATAGAAACATGTTGGTTTGAGGACTAAAATCTGAATTAAAACATACGAGTGTAGTGATGAAAGCAAAAACACAAAGCAGAAATAGGAGAGGCACAGTAGTTAGTCTTGGCTTGCAGTTGGCTAACTTAGAATAGTAGCAAGTAGCACAGAAGAAAGAATAGATAGTTTTAGTTGTGTGAGAGAGAGAGTTGAACAGATTTTGTTTGTATGTTATGCTAATGAATTAATAAAGTATATATAGTTTGAAAACCGGCGGAAGAATAAGGTAAAAATAATAGTTCAGCAGTAATTATAGAAATAAATATTAATTAGAATCAATTTAGTATACATACTTCCTTTAATTAAGAAATCATACTCAAACAATAAGAAGCAATGGCAAAATAAGGAAAAGAATCAAGTAAAGTTGCGTACAACACAATAAGGAAGTAGTACAAGTGTAATAAAGGTGTAGAGCATGCAATTAAGGTCAAGTACAAAATCCTAGTTAAGGAAAATACATACAAATTAGTTTGATAGCGGAATGAACCAAAGAAATAAGGCAAGAGATATTTCAAATTCTGGAAATCAGTTAGGAGATCCTCGAGGAGCTTCTAATTATAGGAAATCAATAGTTATCAAAGGAAAATATCACACATGAGCAGAGTAACATGCTATAGGCAAGGATAAACAGGAAACCAGTATTAATTAAAGGGATATCTCAAGAATCAGTAGAGAATATCATGCAAGATCGATGAAGAACCAATCACGGGGATTCGAAGACCCACAAATAGAGAACAATACCAATTTACGAGAAATTAGCATAAGCCCATGAGAATAAACATATTAAACTCATAATAGACGAAGATCAGCAACTCTTACAAGTACACATAGGGTAAAAGCATATAAGCCAGAATTCACATAGAGTGGTACCCTTGAGCAGACAACTCAAGGGGGAAGGCATCGAACCGTCGACTGTATCGCTGATCGACTAGGTTAACCACAAATAAACCTTTCCGAATTTAGGGGGGTAATGATTTAGGAAGGGCACAACCACTCATCAAGCGCTGCCTTAATATTTTGTTTGGAACGAGTGGAGTATGATGTTGAACATAATTATGCAATAATTAAAAGCAAGTTGTCATGTATTTGCACGTTAAGAAAGAGATAAATACAATAGTTTTATAATTTAAAATGGTTACAGAGGAAGGGAATAGAAATATACGTTAGTTTGCTATTGAAGAAGAAATTAAATGCTTATAGGAATTAAATAAATAATTGCGCATAAGGGGTTACAAATTTACAAAAACAATCTGAAATAGTAAAAGCCCAAAAATCCCCAGCAGATTCACCATTCTTTCGCGCCCCATTTTTCTTACGAAATCGGGTTTATGGCATTTTGGTTGACACAACTCATTCCTTTTGGGAAAGGGGTTTGCATTATTTTAAAAGTGGCCACCTAACAATTTAAGGTGTATTTAGGCACCTAGAGGGTTCAATTATTGTTGGAACATATGTATATGTTCATACTTATACGTTTTGATAATTGACAAACAAATTTAATGGAAAATAATATATGCCAAATAAATGTGAGTTATTATTGAATACACTTTAATTTATATTTTAACTATAGTGCTATTCATTTTGTAGATATGCAAAAGGAAGATAAAGAATTGATATGCAAAATTACAATGAGCATAGAGGAAGAAAAGGCTATGCAACGTTATTTGAGCGGACAAGAATTGGAGTCCAAGAAGTTCAAGACAAGATCGAGAGAAGCAATGAAAATAAATGAAGACCTTTTGTTGAGTCTTATTTATATTGTCTTTATTGTGATCTTGATCCGACTTTAAGTTTGAGTCTTGGCTTCTCTCATAAAATGATTTTACAACATATGCATATCATAAATGGTTTTACAATATATGCATATCACAAATGGTTTTACAATATATGCATATCATAAATAATTTTACAATATATGCATATCATAAATGGTTTTACAATATATGCATATCATAAATGATTTTACAATATATGCATATCATAAATGGTTTTACAATATACGCATATCATTAATATTTTTATTTGTGATAAAAATATTTTTATTGGTTTTAAATGTTATATAATAAATATGTTCAATACATTTAAAACAAAATAATTTTAAATGTTTTTATTGATTCGGAATGGTCATTACAATTGTTTTTCATGTTTAAGATATTTATATCTTCAAACAAAGCTTTGAAAAACATTTTATAACTTATTTTCAATAAGTTAGTTGTTTTAAAAACGGACCATTTCCGCAGGGTCAGATAGTCGAATATCTGATATTGGATAGTCGACTATCCTGATGACCGTTGCCAAGATAGTCGAATATCCATATCAGATAGTCGACTATCCTTGTGACCGTTGCCAAGATAGTCGAATAACCATATCGGATAGTCGACTATCTAACAGATTTTCAGAATCTGTATTTATGATCATAGCAACGGCTAGGAGTGATTTTGGAGCTATAAATACACCTCAAAATCACTCATTAAACACACAACTTCTGACCAAAAACATTCTTAAGCTTTCATACATTCCCAATATCATTTATTGATCATTTTTATCATATTTTGAAAGCCAAGGTCTTGAATTTATTGTTGTGTTCTTGAGCGTATTTGTTTACTCATATCCACTCTATTAAGAGAGTCTTGTTTAAGTGAGTGCTTAGTGTTTTGTACACTTGAAGAGAATTGTTATTCTCTTGTTGTAAGAAGGAACTTGTATTTCCTTGGTTGAAGTCTTGGAGTGTTGTATCTCCGAGCAAAGGTGTTGAGGCTTGTGTCCTCTGGTTGTAAAGGTTTGTTAGGCACCCGTAAGCTTAACAGTGAAGTCTTGGGGTGAGGTATCCTCGAGCAAGTGAAGTCTTAAGGTGTGGTATCCTTGAGCAAGTGTAACGGTTTGTTAAGCACCCGTAAGCTTAACGAAGTTAGTGGAAATCTCGAGAGAGTCTCTCGGGGACTGGACTAGCCACGGGTTGTGGTGAACCAGGATACATCGGTGCGTTCATTCTTGTTTATTTACTTATCGCACTTATTTATTTCCTGCAATTTTCAAATTTCGCAAGTTTACGCTATATTTTATTATAACGCTATTCACCCCCCCTCTAGCGTTAAGCGTATTATCTAACAATTGGTATCAGAGTTTAACTCTCTGAAAGACTTAACAGTTTGAGAGAATCCTTCTATGGCTTCTACTAGTAGAGCTTTTGCAGGAATAGGTGAAGGTCACTCTATCTTTTTGCCTCCAATATTTGATGGAAGCAATTACACACATTGGAAAGATCGGATGACAATCTTCATCAAATCAAACAACTTTCGTCTATGGCAAATCATCAAGTATGGTGAACAATTGACAAAACAAGTTGGAAAAGCCATGGTAAGTGAATACAATACCAAGGCTATCAATATGTTGTATAGTTCCTTGAAACAAGAGGACTATCGGAAAATTTCCCAATACAAAACTGCTAAAGAGATGTGGGACAAGCTTGAGGACACTTATGAAAATGTGGCTCAAAAAGCAGACAGTTCATGTGATGAACCAACTGCCAAATGCCTCATGGCCGACGAAGGAGAAGAGGTAAGTACATCTAACTCTCACTCTTTTGAAGAATTACAAAGTGCCTATAATGAACTGTATGGTGAATTTGTTAATGCCTCCAAAATGATAAAAGATTTGAAGAAAACATTTTCTTTGCAGAAAACACTTTCTTTGCAAGAAACAGATTTTCAGAAAACACTTTCTTTACAAGAAAAGGATTTTGGAAAATCCTCCTCTTTGAAAGAAATAGATTTTGAAAAATTAACTAATGAAAATGGTGTTCTCAAAAATAAAATTGATGTTTTAGAAAAAGAAAATGATTTCTTGAAAAATGACATTTTTGATCTTAGAAATAAGATTAAAGCAATGAATGAATCTTCTTCAATTGATAAAAGTTCTATTTGTTTATCTTGTGATTCTCTGAAACTAGAAAACATTGAACTTAGGAACACACTAGAAAAATACAATGTAGATGCTCCTAAAACTATTGAAGTGATTAAGAAGAAAAAGCCTAAGAAAAATAGAAGGCGTAAAAAGAATAAGAATCATGCTAGAAATTATGATGCACCACCTAGAAATAATTCTAGGATTTTTAATGAGTCTAGAATTAATAATTTTAGACCACCTAGGAACGATTCTAGGAATTGTGCAAATGAATCTAGAAATAATTATTCTAGACCGCCTAGAAATAACTCTAGGAATTTCAACGCTCCTAGGAATGTTGATTTTAGATTACCTAGAACGTACTTGGCACAACCTAGGCATATGCACAACCCGAATGTGGTATGTCACTATTGCAACCGGGTAGGACACATAGCACCCACATGTTTTGCAAAACATAGGGATTTATCTTGTGGCTATAATTATTATTTGCCTAACCCCCAAGGACCCAAAAGTGTTTGGGTACCAAAAACCTATGTCTAGGTACTTTTGCAGGTGTGCTTGAAGACTACAATATTGTAGTAGATGCACCAAGCACGGAACCTCATTGCATCAAGGGGGAATTTCGGTTAGTTATCCTTTCGATAAAAACCGAATTGTTGATATGTGCAAGCAATCGATGTTAACATATTTGTTGTTAATTTAGTTCTTATACTGTTGAAATTTCTGATATGCTTAATCGTAATAGTTGTTAAATAACAATTGATACATCTGTTATGTTTTCCAATAACAATTATTTTTACAAAATCATGCATATTTAATTTAATGCTAAATGATTTTAAATCATGCATATTTACTTTGGTCAAAATGATTTTTAAACATGCCTCTAAAATCTGGACTAAGATAATCGATTATGTACTTATGATAATCGATTATGTTAAGCCAAGACTGCATGACAATCGATTGTGAACTAATGACAATCGATTGTGTTAAGGCAGTGAGCATCAAAATTTTCAAATCTGCATGACAATCGATTGTGAACCTTATGATAATCGATTGTGATGAGGCAGTGTCCATCAAAGTTTTTCAAAGCTCAAAATAATCGATTGTGAAGCTAATGACAATCGATTGTGAAGAGACAGTATCCATCAGATTTTTCAAAGTCACAAAATAATCGATTGTGAACTTATGACAAGCGATTGTGTTGAGGCAGTGTCTTCCAGACTTTTTCAAAGTTATTATATAATCGATTATGAGTTTATAACAATCGATTTTCAAGAGGCAGTGTCTAAATTGATTTTTCAAGACTGATATATAATCGATTGTCAACATTGCATAATCGATTGTATAACTGACCGTTGCCAAAAAGTTTTCAAATACCGTCAGGTAATCGATTGTAGATTTGTAACAATCGATTGTTTTAATTAAAATCTGGAAAAGATTTTTTGAACGTTGCCAGTAATCGATTGTTAAGCGTAAAATCTGGGAATGATTTTTAGAATGACTGGCAGACAATCGATTGTGGCAACTTGACAATCGATTGTCACAGAGCAAAATCAGCATTTCTTAATTGGCAATTAGGCAACTGTTGTGTATGTTTTTCAACAAATAGTTTTATCACTGTTTATAACAATTGGTAGATCTATGTTTTGTTGGTATGTCTTGATAAATTTCTATAAATCTCCATACTGCATGCTCCTCATAGTTTTTCCTTAATATACTCTTCTTGCTAAATGCCAAAAAGAAGAAGTGTTTAGGTGATATGCTTCAAGTAAGGGGGAATATCTTTACATTCTAGTTTGCCTTAATTGAGGGGGAATTTTTCATTAAGGAAATTGCATGAATGTTATTGATGATATTTCTTGTACTTTAAAAATAATTTTTATTGATGATATTACATTTGGAGCAACTAATAAATTTGTATGCAAGGAGTTTAAAACTCATGACTAGCAAATTCTTGAAATATCATGATGGACGAACTAAATTTCAACTTGAGGTTGCAAGTGAAACAAATGAAAGAGGGAACTCTCATTTGTCATGCTCAATATTGCAATGAGTTGCTAAATCGCTTTGAAATAAGCAACACCAAAGCAATGGCCAATTCAATGAATTCATATGACCGTCTTGACAGAAATGTGAAAGGTAAGGAAAGCAATACCAAGTATTACAAAGGTATGATCGTTCCTCACTTTACCTTATTGCTAGCAGAATTGATATAATATTTAGCGTTTATTGATGTGCTAAGACATAAATCATGTTCAAAGGAGTCACGTCCAAATGCGGTTAAACGTTGATCTAAATGCATACATTTTTTTTTGTTGCATTTATATTTTGAATATTACTGACTTGAGCGTGGAAGACGCGTATTTTCTTTTGCAGGTATCACCCTAAATTCATGGGGAACCAAGATAAAGTTTCAATTCAAGTCAATATTATTTTTCTTACTTGACTTGTGAATTTAGAAATAGCATATTTGATTTGATAAAATTATGTTCATAAAATTATGATATATACTTTTACCAAAAATATAGTTTATTTTTAATAAACGAATTCCATAAAATGAAAATTATTTTTCCAATATTTTCTGCTTAAACGATTTTTCAAAGTTGTCGAAATTAATCGACTAACAAGAAGTTATTCGAATAACTTGATTATCCAGAAAATCAAGCTATTTCTCCAGATATTCGACTAACCTGAAGTTATTCGAGTATATCTGTTTCCAGATATTCGACTATCCCAGAAGATATTCGAATATCGTTCCCAGATAGTCGACTATTCAATAAGTTATTCGACTATCCTCAGTCAAATTTCAAAAATCTGACCGTTTTATAGCCGTTCCAATCAGTCCAAAAATCTGATTTTTGTCATTCAATGCTATGTTTTCTTGAACTCTATAAATAGGATTAGTGTGCACTCTTTGTTTCACACCAAAATCATTCTTGTTCAAGAAATTCTCTTTAAAAAAATTCTATTCCAAAATTCTTCCAAAAGTTCTTCTTGCCTACAAATTTCAATGGCAAATAGAAGTTCTAAATGCTCTCGTGCCGGAAAGAATATCCCTTCTTCTTCAAATCCTCCTCCATCTCTACATTGTTATGACGATGGATCCGTTCTTTGGTTTGAACAAGAAAATGAGCTTCAACGATTTATTAGAAAATTTGAAAATCGAGATATTCTTCCACCTCGATTCACAACAGCAAGATATCTAGCGGATTCTAATCATTCCAATATACTTCTACAAAGTTCAATCCTTGACTTTGTTTATTTGAAGTATGATTTCACTCACCTCTTTTGATTCAAGCCTTCTATTCGAACCTTAAAGATGAAGATGGAGTTCTCTCTACCAAAGTCAATGGCATTCCTATCCTTTTAAGTGAAGAAAATATTCAATCTACCACAAATCTTCCTCGTGATGGCCAAGACATCGAACAATATACCGGTGTCGAAGGAATACTCTATGATGAAAATGTCCTCTTCAACCTTATTGGAATTGGACAATTTGAATTCTCTCAAGAGCAAAAGAGAGCTCCTATTAAAGGAATTTTTCCGGAATTTCGTTTGATTCTTTATGTTGTCACTCGGATTCTTAAACCGAGAAAAAGCAATCACACGACAATTGGCCGTGAAGATGCAAAAAAAAACATGCATGCTATTATTTCTAAAGCACGCATAAATTGGTGTAAATTTGTTCTTACACATATGTTTGACTCAATAGGAAGTGACAAACCCCTTCCTTATGCATTACTTATAATGCATCTTCTTGAAGCATCTCAAGTCAACACCAATGTTGGTATCAAGAAAACTCGCACCAAACATTGGGAAATTCAAGAGACCTCTTTTCATGGCCATGACCAACCACATGATCAAATTCCAAATCCTCCTCCTCCAATTCAAGCTCGTCGTCCTCGTGCCCAACCGGATGTGTCTCAAGCCATCTTGGATCAACTTGCCTCTCATCGACCTCAACTAATCAAATCGCATAGTTATGTGTCTCGCACGGAAAGAAATGTGCGTAGGCTTAGTGACGAAATCCACGGATATTTTGACCATGTCAATTATTCGTATTCTCATGTCTATTCCGCAAGTACTTCTAGCGATGACGATGATTTCGACGACGATGAAAGTTCTTGATTTGTATTTTCATTATTTGAAATGTATTTTCATTTATTTTAATATATTTTCAATTACTCTTATTGTAATTTTCCTTCTTCATTAATGAAATTATCTTTCTGTTAATGTCAAAAGGGGGAAGATTAAGGGTATATGCATATTTATCTTTAATCATGCTTTTGGGAAGATTAAGGGTATATTTATTTTCCATGCATTGGGAAAGATAAGGGTATATGCATACTTATTTATTTATATGCATATTTATTTGTTTTAAATATTTATTGCATAAATTGAGGGGGAACTCAATAATAACTTGTTTTACATTTGGCATAGTCTTTTATAAAGGGTATATGCATATTCCCATTAAGGTTTGCCATTATCAAAAAGGGGGAAATTGTTGGAACATATGTATATGTTCATACTTATATGTTTTGATAATTGACAAACAAATTTAATGGAAAATAATATATGCCAAATAAATGTGAGTTATTATTGAATACACTTTAATTTATATTTTAACTAAAGTGCTATTCATTTTGTAGATATGCAAAAGGAAGATAAAGAATTGATATGCAAAATTACAATGAGCATAGAGGAAGAAAAGGCTATGCAACGTTATTTGAGCGGACAAGAATTGGAGTCCAAGAAGTTCAAGACAAGATCGAGAGAAGCAATGAAAATAAATGAAGACCTTTTGTTGAGTCTTATTTATATTGTCTTTATTGTGATCTTGATCCGACTTTAAGTTTGAGTCTTGGCTTCTCTCATAAAATGATTGTACAACATATGCATATCATAAATGGTTTTACAATATATGCATATCACAAATGGTTTTACAATATATGCATATCATAAATGATTTTACAATATATGCATATCATAAATGGTTTTACAATATATGCATATCATAAATGATTTTACAATATATGCATATCATAAATGGTTTTACAATATATGCATATCATAAATATTTTTGTTTGTGATAAAAATATTTTTATTGGTTTTAAATGTTATATAATAAATATTTTCAATACATTTAAAACAAAATTATTTTAAATGTTTTTATTGATTCGGAATGGTCATTACAATTGTTTTTCATGTTTAAGATATTTATATCTTCAAACAAAGCTTTGAAAAACATTTTATAACTTATTTTCAATAAGTTAGTTGTTTTAAAAACGGACCATTTTCGCAGGGTCAGATAGTCGAATATCTGATATTGGATAGTCGACTATCCTGATGACCGTTGCCATAGTCGAATATCCATATCAGATAGTCAACTATCCTTGTGACTGTTGCCAAGATAGTCGAATAACCATATCGGATAGTCGACTATCTAACAGATTTTCAAAATCTGTATTTATGATCATAGCAACGGCTAGGAGTGATTTTGGAGCTATAAATACACCTCAAAATCACTCATTAAACACACAACTTCTGACCAAAAACATTCTTAAGCTTTCATACATTTCCAATATCATTTATTGATCATTTTTATCATATTTTGAAAGCCAAGGTCTTGAATTTATTGTTGTGTTCTTGAGTGTATTTGTTTACTCATATCCACTCTATTAAGAGTCTTGTTTAAGTGAGTGCTTAGTGTTTTGTACACTTGAAGAGAATTGTTATTCTCTTGTTGTAGGAAGGAACTTGTGTTTCCTTGGTTGAAGTCTTGGAGTGTTGTATCTCCGAGCAAAGGTGTTGAGGCTTGTGTCCTCTGGTTGTAAAGGTTTGTTAGGCACCCGTAAGCTTAACAGTGAAGTCTTTGGGTGAGGTATCCTCGAGCAAGTGAAGTCATAAGGTGTGGTATCCTTGAGCAAGTGTAACGGTTTGTTAAGCACCCGTAAGCTTAACAAAGTTAGTGGAAATCTCGAGAGAGTCTCTCGGGGACTGGACTAGCCACGGGTTGTGGTGAACCAGGATACATCGGTGCGTTCATTCTTGTTTATTTACTTATCGCACTTATTTATTTCCTGCAATTTTCAAATTCCGCAAGTTTACGCTATATTTTATTATAACGCTATTCACCCCCCCTCTAGCGTTAAGCGTATTATCTAACAAATTATAACTATGTTTTGTAACCAGAGATAGGGTGAGGGCTTGAAATTATCCTAAGGGGAAGGTGTTAGGCGCCCCTCAAGATCCACCAGTGTGGTTCTCAGCCAAACAACTTTTATGGATTTGTTCCATTTAGCAAATAAACAAGTATGGCACAAATAATAGAGGATTTAAGTTTAAGTACACAAATGTTTGGAAAATAGTTAATATAAAGCTAGATTATGTAAGGAATTACAATCTAAAAATACTTGTGAATGTAAAAGGGTATCCTACGTTTATTTATAATATGGATCATATAAATGCAATAATTGGTATGACACTCCTCAAAGAGGGGCTACACGTGGTATTAATGCACTAGTCATCATATCCATATCCACCCTTTCCTATCCCGTGAAGGTAATTAAAGCGAGAGTTAGTCTCGACCCCTATTTCATGTTATTACCCATCCATTCCAATCAATCCCGGAGGAATTTAGGACTCTGATCCTATAAAAAGGGGGTTCTAGGCAAACCCTCAAGTTTAAAGGTAAAATACTAAGGCGACACATAATAAACAAATAGGATTTCAATTAAAGGGGATAGAAAACAAATAAAAGGCTCAGATATACCTGTGCAGATAGTACACATAAACAACATGACTCATACACAATTAAGGTCTAAATTCGGATCCTAATCATGGTATCTAAGTGGTAACAGTAGAGTCAGATTTATTACATAACTCAAAGAGGAAGTCCTAATCAGGCTTGCCTACTGATTTAACATGCAGACAGTTAAACACTATCACAAAGATGGTTTTAGTTTAATTTGAAAGTTGATTACCTAAGGCTTGCCTAGGCATAAATTAATACGTAGTAGTTATTCAGATTTACTAAGGTAAAATACTAAGGCGACACATAATAAACAGATAGCACTTCAATTAAAAGGGAGCATAGAAGACAAACAAAAGGCTCAAATATACCTCCACAGATAGTACACATAAACAGCATGACTCATACACAATTAAGGTCAAAATTCGGATCCTAAGCATGGTATCTAAGTGATAACAGTAGAGTCAGATTTATTACATAACTCAAAGAGGAAGTCCTAATAAGGCTTGCCTACTGATTTTAACATGCAGACAGTTAAGCACTATCACAAAGATGGTTCTAGTTTTATTTTAAAGTTGATTACCTAAGGCTTGCCTAGGCATAAATTAATATGTAGCAGTTATTCAGATTTATTAATAATTCTAGGTTGTTATACCTAGTAGCACGCAATTCTAAACGTTGCAAACATCCAGAGATTAATTATCAGTCGTTTAGAATAGGAAGAATGTTTATACATCTATATTTAGATTAGGTGCGACTAAATAAGTGTGATCCCGTAACATGATGTCTAATGCAGCATAATGCATAATAACTTAAACAAGATTTGTAAATGCACATCAAATTATGCACAGCTTCAAAATGGGCAGGAGAGACAGTTTTGATGTTGTTTACCTAAAGTAGGATTTTTAAGTGCAGATGAGACGCTAAAAACAGTACATATAAAGCCTAAATAGCATGATATGTAATACATGGCATGCTTGGCATGTTGTACCTATACATGGCTGCTATTGCGCATAGAGAAAGTAAACATAGGAACATGATTTCTACCCTTATACTAAAGCATGTATATTTTCCACCACTTTTCACTATCAGACCCCAGAATAAATAATTATTGCATCCTTTTAAATAGGTATTACATAACTGAAAATACAGAAAAAAATAAGAAGTTACTTATAGGGAGCCTATAGAACAGGCCCTAGTCTCCAGGCCCTCAATGCCAAGTATTGTTTCACAATCTTTCTCATAATTCGGGTATGTTAGAGTTCCCTAAAGATCTCAAGGTCTCCCAGGCAATTCTCACACCTATATTTCATGGCCAAGATAGAGTAAGTGCAGTGTGGAAAGGCCAGCTTTTGTGTGTCAAAGTTCAGAGTGAGCTCAAGGGTCCCAAGGTAATGCTCACACAAAAAGGGCAAAACATAGTGGTCTAAGAGTACAGTGAGCGTGATCTTGATATAGTTTTGAAGAGTTTAAGTAAGAAAACAGTTTTGAAAAGGGTAAGTAAGAAACAATTTTAAAAGAAAGACTTAATTAGAATAGTTTTATAACAAAGTTTAACTGATTAAAATAATTTGAAGGAGCACGCATACCAATCTCATAATTAAAACAAAGCCAGCATCACACCAAGGACCAAGAATTGTCCATCAAACACAAGCAATGGAATGGGATTCGGAGGGACAAATATGGAGCATGTGAGGGCCAACATGTAGGAGGAAGGAACATATATGAGCACATAATCAGAAACTCCTACAAGTTAAAAGGATCAGGGGGCAGTAGGGTGTTATATTAGATTAACATATCAACACCAAACAACTAAGACCGTGATCAAATTAACGTACCAATCATGGAGATTCAGATAAGAAACATGTACCAAGTATACAGAAACATGCTGGTCATTGACAAGTAAAGCATAACATAACATGTAGAACGAATTCAGGATCCTAATAACACATTGAACGACAAAAAAGTAAATAAAAGCCACATAAGAAATGCCAGGAATTGTAACAGTAACAGAAACATGTTAGTTTGAGGACTAATTCTAAATTAGAACCAGTGAAGTGATGAAAGCAAAAACACAAAGCAAAAATATGAGAGGCACAATAGTTAGCCTTGGCTTACATCCGGCTAACTTAGAATAGTAGAAAGTAGAACATAAGAGAGAATAGAGAGTTTTAGTTGTGTGAGAGAGAGTTGAATAGAGAGAGAGTTGAATAGATTTTGTTTGTATATTATGCTAATGAATCAATAGAGTATATATAGTTTGAAAGCGGCAGAAAAATAAGGTAAAAATAAGAGTTCAGCAAAAATTATAGAAATAATTGTTAATTAGAATCAATTTAGTATATAGACTTCCTTAAATTAAGGAATAATACTCAAACGGTAATAAGTAGTACCAAAATAAGGAAAGGAATCAAGTAAACCTGCTTACAACACAATAAGGAAGTAGTACAAGTGTAATATAGGTGTAGAGCATGCAACTAAAGTCAAGTACAGAATCGTATTTAAGGAAAATATATACAAATTAGTTTGACAGCAGAATCAACCAGATCAATAAGGCAGGAGATATTTCAAATTCTGGGACACAATTAAGAGATACTTGAGTGAGGTCCTAATGATAGGGAATTAACAGTTATCAAAGGAAAATATCACATATGAGCGGAGTAACATGCTATAGGCAAGGATAAATAGGAAACTAGCATTAATTAAAGGGATATCTCAAGAATGACTAGAGAATATCATGCACAATCGATGAAGAATAAACCATAGGGATTCAAAGACCCACAAATATAGAATACTACCAATATAGGAGAAATTAGCATAAGCTCATGAGAATAACCAGATCAAACTCATAATAGACGAAAATCGGCAACTCTAACAAGCACACATAGGGTAAACCCATATAAATCAGGAATTCACATAGAGTTGTACCCTTGAGCAGACAACTCAAGGGGGAAGGCACAGAATCATCAACTGTACCGCTGATCGACTAGTTTAACCGCAAATAAACCTTTCTGTATTTAGGGGTAATGATATTGGAAGGGCGAAACCACTCATGCTATAGTATTTTGTTTGGCACGAGTGGAGTATGATGTTGAGCATAATTATGCAATAATTAAAAGCATGTTGTCATGTATTTGCATGTTAAGAAAGTGATAAATACAGTAGTTTTATAATTTAAAATGGTTACAAAGGAAGGGAACAAGAAAGATATGTTAGTTTTTTTACGAAGAAGAAATTAAATTCTTATTGGAATTAAATAAATAATTGCACATAAGGGGGTACAAGTTTACAAAAATGATCTGAAATAATAAAAGCCTAAAAATCCCCAGCAGAGTCGCCATGTTGTAGCGCTCCCTTTTCTCGTGAAATTGAGTTTATGACATTTTGGTTTACACAACTCATTCCTTGTAGGAAAGGCGTTTGCATTTTGAACCTAGTAATTTAAGGTGAGTTGAGGCACCTACAGGGTTCATTTATAACTACGTTTGATAGTCAGAGACAAGGTAAGGGCTTGAAATTATCCTCAAAGGGAAGGTGTTAGGCACCCCTCAGGATTCACCAGTGTGGTTCTCGGCCAAACAGATTTTGTGGATTTGTACTATTTAGCAAATAACCAAGTATGGCTCAAATAATAGAGGATTTAAGTACAAGTACACAAATGTTTGGAAATAGTTAATGAGAAGATAGATTTTAAAAGGAATTACAATCTAAGCATATTTGTGAACGTAAAGGGGTACCCTAGGTTTGTTTATAATATGGATCACATCAATGCAATACAAGGTATGACACTCCTCAAATAGGGGCTACATGTGGTATTAATGTACCGGTCATCATATCCATATCTACCCTTTTCCAGCCCATGAAGGTAATAAAAGCGAGGGTTGGTCTCGACCCATATTTCATGCTCTTACTCCTCCCTTTTTATCACTCCCTGAAGAACTTAGGACTCATATCCTATAAAAAGGGCGTTCTAGGCAGTCCCTCGAGTTTAAAGGCAAAATACTAAGGCGACACATACTAAACAGATAGAACTTTAATTAAAAGGGAGCATGGAAGACAAATAAAAGGCTAAGATATACCTCCACACCTAGTACACATAAACACAATGACTCATACACAACTAAGGTCTAAATTTAGATCCTAAGCATGGTATCTAAGTGATAATAGAGAGTTAGATTTATTACATAACTTAGAGAGAAAGTCCTAATCAAGCTTGCCTACTGATTTTAATATGCTGACACTTAAACACAAATCACAAATATTCCTTGATGTCATGAAACCAACGCTTTCCGTCTGTTTCTTCTTCATCATGGGCAAAGTAAGCTGGCTGATTATGGATTTTCATCGGAATAGGATCAATGGATTTCTTGTCTGGATGTTGTGTCATAGATTATAGGGTAGCCAATGCATCGACGAACTCATTCTGGACTCTGGGAACATGTTGGAATTCCATCTTTTTGAGCCTCTTTCTTAATTCCTATATGTGGTGCAGATATGGGAGTATCTTAGAATTCTTGGTTGCCCATTCTCCTCGTACCTAATGTATAAGTAAGTCTAAATCTCCAATCACTAGTAGCTCTTGAACATTCATGTCAATGGACATTTTGAGTCCTAAGATGCAGGTATGCAGGCTGTATAATCGGCCATATTGTTGGTGTAGGGGAACCTGAGTTTGGCAGACACCAAATAATGGTGACCATTTTCTGATATTAAGACTGCTCCAATGCCAATTCCTTTGAAGTTCGTTGTTCCGTCGAAGAACATTCTCCAACTGTCATAGGATTCTGCAATGTCTTCTCCTATAAATGACACCTCTTCATCAAGAAAATATGTTTTCAGGGGTCCGTATTCTCCATTTATGGGGTTTTCAGCAAGTTATTCTGACGGTCCTTTGACGACTTTCTCAGTTACATAAACAATGTTGAACTCACTCAACAGGATTTGGCACTTGGCTAGCTTGCCAGTGGGCATGGGCTTCTGAAATATGTACTTTAAGGGATCTATTCTCGATATGAGATATGTAGTATAAGGACATAAGTAATGTCTCAGATTCTAAGCTACCCAAGTCGAAGCACAACAGGTGCATTCTAATTGAGAATACCGAGCCTCGTGTGGGGTGAACTTCTTGCTGAGGTAATAAATGGCTTGCTCCTTCCTTCCTGTTTCATCGTATTTCCCCAGAACGCAGCCAATAGCTCTATCTAACACTGCAAGATAGAGTAATAAGGGTCTACTTGGCTAAGGTGGGACTGAGACTAGTGGTGTTGACAGGTACTCCTTGATTTCGTCGAAGAAATTTTGGAAATCATTGGTCTATTTGGCAGTGGCTTCCTTCTATAACATCTTGAAGATTGGCTCACAGATAACTATAGACTGTACGATGAATCGGCTGATGTAGTTAAGCCTTCCCAAGAAACTCATCACATCTTTCTTTTTCCTTGGCGATAGTAGTTCTTGAATGGACTTGACCTTTGATGGATCCAGTTCTATCCCTCGGTGGCTCACAATAAACCCAAGAAATTTCCTAGTAGGAACCCTAAATGCACACTTTGCGAGATTTAATTTTAGGTTGTATTTCCGCAGTCTATTAAAGAACCTCCTCATATCTTCTATATGGCTAGTGGACTTCTTGGACTTGATAATTACATCATCCACATATACCTCGATCTCCTTGTGTATCATATAATGGAAAACGGTAGTCATGCCCTTCATGTAGGTGGCCCCTGCATTTTTCAGGCCGAATGGCGTCATCTTGTAACAGTACACTCCTCACGGTGTAATAAATAGCATCTTCCTCATCCATCCATATTTGATGATAACTAGCGAAGCAATCTACGAATTATTGTACCTCATGCTTGGCGCAATTGTCAATCATTATGTATATATTTGGCAAATGGAAGTCATCTTTCAGGCTAGCCCGGTTGAGATCCCGATAGTCGATACAAACTTTGACTTACCCATCCTTCTTTGGGCACAATATTGGCTAACTACATCGGGTATTCTACTATCCATAGAACCTTAGTGTTGATCTACTTGGTAACTTCTTTCTTGATTTTAAAGCTCATATCAGGCTTGAACTTCCTGAACTTTTTCTTTATCGATGGGCATATTAGATTGGTTGGCAGTTTGTGAGCCACAATAGACATACTCAGACCAGTCATGTTATTATACGACCAGGCGAATGTGTCCTTATACTCCTTTAGAAATTTTGTGTATTCTTCTTCTCTGATGGAAATAGGTCAATACTGATTCGCATTTCCTTGACATTCTCTGAATCTCCTAGGTTGAAAATTTTGGTCTCGTCCAAGTTAGACTTAGGTCTGTTCTCATAATTCTCAACTTCTTTGACAATCACATCTGGTATGTCATATTCTCTGAATCAATGTCCGTTTGTCGCGTTGTCTCATTATGTCACAGTCATTGGTTCATTAAGACAAGTAATAGTAATGTTGTATAGGTAAAGTAATGAGAGAAAACGATAGCAAAAAATATTGAGTCATAAGAAAAATCAAAAAGGCTTTTGATAAATTGAATAATTATTTTGAACAATGATAATCTTATTGCAGGAATTAAAAAATGAGAAAAGAAAATCATTTTATAAATAAAACAATGAATAATACTTGTTTTAGCTTTCTACCCTGAGGCTCGACGGGCTTTGGTTAACCTGAAGGTCCAATTCTTTATATGTGCCCCTCTGCTCACGGCTTGTATGGAAGGGCCTTCCTCCCATTCCTTCTCGAGAATAATGCAACAATCCATATCACCGTTCTCTAGAAACAACTTCCTCACTGTTGCAAGTGCTTCTTCTTTATCTGATCCATAAATAATGTCAGCATGTTGGAAGTCTGTTCCATATATGGCATTGCTTGCTCTAGTGGGTATTAAGAACCGAGCCATGGTGGCGACTAGCTATTGAACTTTTCCCAATTTTATTTATATCCCAAACTGAAGGTAGTTTCATGTTCCTTGAAGGTTCTTTTTGAGCCCTTTTCAAGGGTCGTTCCCACTCCAACTATGTATATTCTCAATTTTGCTATCCCTATATTTGTCTTTGTCGATAACATTGACCCTTTCAATATGGTGGTAAGCTTCACCACCAAGCTTTCTTCGTCTCCTCGATCGCAGGAATAGTCTGGCAACTATATAAAGGGTTGTAACCATCACTGTGAATGATCACTTCCTGATGATTCCATTCGAACTTTACTAACTGATGCAGCATTGATGTTATGGCCCCAGCAACATGGATCCATGGCCATCCCGCAGCAAGTTGTAAGATGCTAGTACATCTATTACCTAGAAATTAACATCGAACTAGGTTGGTCCCATCTGCAGGCATAGACTAATGTCACTAATGGTGGACCTCTGAGAACCATCGAAAGCTTTCATATTTATTGCTCCATCCCTTTTCTCATGTAGCCCTTTACCCAACTTCTTGAGCGTTATTAGCGGAAAAATGTTAAGACTGGACCCTTCATCTCAGGATTCTAGTGATGAAATGATCTTTCATTGCACAGTGATGTGCAGTGCTTTGTTGTCCCCAGCCCTTCAGGTGGCAGCTTGTCCTCATGAAAGGTGATCTTATGGCTTTTCAGCACTTGTCCTACCATATTAGCCATTTCCACGCTAGTGATGTTATTTGGTACGTACGTTTCATTCAACACCTTCAACAAAGCATTCATGTGCGTCTCAGAATTTTGCAGCAAAGAGAGAATGGATATTTTTGCCGGTGTCTTGTTCAACTGATCGATGACCGAATAGTCTTTGGCTTGTACTTTACACCAAAGGTTGTCCGAACCTGTCTCAATGAGGGGTGGCTGATTGGAAGCATGCTTGTTTGATTCAGCTAGATGTTCAGGGGTATAGACTCTGCCAGTTCTTGTCATACCCTATGCTGCGACAGTTTCTTCAGTCCTGACCTTGCCTTTCCTTCTCGCCTCGGCTGTATAGTCCCAGGGTACAATATTTGTATAGAAGAGTGGCGTGGTTGACATCGCCACTAGGATTTGGATGGTTATCCTCACTTCGAATGGAAGATGTGCCTTGGGTGGCAAGACTACAACCTCAAATGGCCCGGGTGCATTTGTCGGAGACATGAATTCAATTGGTACCGATGTCTTTATGGGTGGCGCCGCTTCAAACTCAAGTGGTATAGACATATTTACCTCAACATACTATGATGGTTAGATCTAGACTATGATTGGATTGAGAGTAATTATCGGTTTTTTTAAGTCATCACCTTCAGCGATCAACCCGATTGATCCTTTGGGATCCTCGTCATCTTTTAGTTCAATCATGTGGATACCTCCACCTTTATGGTCTGGTAGCGGATTATTGTGGACGTTTGGAGCGGGTTCCTTTGCCACAATGATCTTCTTATCAATCAAATACTGTATCTTGTCTTTCAAAGAGTGGCATTCATCGATGGTGTGCCCTTTCATGCTGGAGTGGTATGCACAGGACTTGTTCGGGTTAACCTATTGAGAAATATTCTCAAAAGTGCAGTAGGGATGGGGGTGACATAATTAGTATATTTGGCTTCTCAAATAGCTAGTCGATGAGTTCAGCAATGGCGGTATATTATTTTGGAGGTCTGCATTCAAAATTCGGTCGAGGTCTATAGACGTTTTAGCATATATGGGGTGATTTATAATGGGATGGTTTAGAATTATAAGTGTGGTAAACATGAGCGGGTTGAGAGTATCTGGGTGAGGGTGAGGGTGCTTGGTAAATTGGGGTTGGCTGGTATATGAGTGGAGGTGTTGAGTAAGTCTGGTATTTAAGGGGATACTTGGTCCTTTGTGAGACCATCACGGCTTCTACGTCCCTTTTCTTGAGCACTCCACTGGACTGTAAAGCCTTATTTGTAGCTTGCAAGGCTTTGAAATTTGTGAACATACCACTTTTAATACCTTCTTCAATTTTTCACCTAATTTGATAATGTCGGAGAACTTGTGGTTATCAATCATCATCAATCGTTCATAGTATTGTGGGTCCTGAGCCTGTACAAAGAACTTGTTCATTTGTTCCTTTTCTAAGGTGGGTCTGAAATTTGTAGCTTTGGACCTCAAGTGAGTAGCATACTCGCGAAATTTCTTCATGGGTTTCCTCTTCAAAATCTGGATATAGAACACTTCTGGTGCATTCTCTGTTTTAATTCTGAATCTGTCCATAAATTCAGATGCCATGCTCACCCAGCTTGACCATTTCTTGGGATCTTGGCTGATGTACCTAAACAATGCATCTCTTTTCAAACTCCTCATGAACAGCTTCATGCGGATCCTTTCATCCTTCCCTACTCCAACCAGCTTGTCGCAATAGGTCCTCAGATGGACCCTTGGATCACCCATACCATCAAACATACGTTTGTACCACTCAAGCTGTTCGACATCAGGTTGTATGCAGAGGTCCTCAAAGTTTAGCCCCTCGATCCTTTTGCTTCCCTCGACGCCCTGAATCCGGCTAGTCGGTTTCTTAAGTTCGTTGACCAAGTTCCTGATAAGCAGATCTTTTTCATCAGACTTAGGTGTGTATGAGATAGGTTGGGTGGAGTGTGGTATGGTCTCCACGTAGATAGGATTATTATGGTGGCCTAGTGTATGAGTGTGAAAATGATCGTTTGTGGAGTTATGAGGATTTGGAATAAGTAGTGGAGTGTTGTTTGGGGAATGGAAAGTGCAACATTGGTTCTTTGGTGGAGTAGCATGATGGTAAGGTGCGGGATGATTCTGCTGTTTTAGGATATTTTGAGGAGGTGTAGGGTTTTGACCGTTGGGGAAGTTAATGTCTGGGACGCTGAGGGAAAATGACTGGTTTGCCAGATTTCGAGCCTGATCGAGCTCTTCCTGGAATTTCAACGGTTTCTGTTAAAGTAGTGACACGTTCTCATTAGGAACCCCAATACCCTGCCTATCAGTGGCCTCTACCCGTTCAACTATGTTCTCCTTCCTGATGCTATTTAAATTTCCCATTTTATTCTTGCCTTTGTTCTTACCTTTAGAGGGACTAGGAGGAGGAGTAGCTGGAGGACCCCTAGATCTTGTGAACTAAGATGATGATGCCAAAGTGCACAAACTAAACTTTGGGGAGGGGAATAAAAAGAAAAAAAAACAAAAGATAATCAAATCAGTGAGGATTATAAAAAGTATTCCAATATTTAAGCACATAATGCAGGAATGTAAAGCGCGTCCTAATTTGAGAACCTTTTTGTGCCGGAGGTAAGCCTAGCGACAAATAGATTTGGAGAACTTAGAATGCTAAATGCCTCATTTTATTGATAAAAATAGACGAATCCCAAAATAACACAAAATAAGCAAGAAATAAAGGTCACTAATGGCCATTAGTCTTATTACATTCATAGGAATAATTGGATTTCACTTAGTTACAAGTAAGAAATAATAATGAAGAAATAAAAATTATAGAATTTTTTTGATTTTTGATTTTTCATTTATATAGGGCTATACGGACTCGAACCGCAGTCTTCAACCCTTTTGAGAAATTTTCCCTCTAGTTCTACAATGCCTCGCTCTAATTATCCGAGCTTTTTGTTGGTACTGATAGCCATGTCTTTCCATTCCTTAATCAGCTTATTACTGGACTCGTGTATCTCGCGGTGTTCGCTCTCACATTCACGGTTCCTTTTGAACATCTGATTGTATTTGACTTGCGCCTCGGACTTTTCATCTATAACTCTGCGGCCTTGAATGTGCCCTGGCTTGCCTAGACCATCCCAAGTGTCTTGTGGCCAACCAGAATAGAAAGGGGTAGAACCGGTATGATATCTGTATGGCTCAATAGTGTCTTTATCCATTACGAACTTGCAGTGCCACATGTTTTGGGCTTGGCACTTGTTGGGACTATCATCATTTTGGAAGTTAGCTCGAAGATGGCTCATCTTGTCGACCCTGGGCATGACTTTCTTCCTACATGCTTGCCTCATAACTTGAAGAGGGACATAAGGGTATGCTCCTCTTAGACCAATCAGTATAAGGAAAGGTGCATCTCTAGATCGGACTATGAACTCCTCTATCGGAAACCACTCAGACATCCATTGAACCTGTTCTTCAGTTAGATTATCAAAGAGCTCAACCCATTCTTTGGCATTCTCAGGCTGAGCGAACATGTCAGGGATGTAATTCATTTTCTTTGGATGGTGGAAAGTGGTGTGGTCATCCCAGGCACTTCGCTGAATTTCTTGTCGGTATTCACCCTCTTGGAGATGTTCTATGAGCCAAAGCTGAAGTAGTAGATTGCAGCCTTCGAAGTGTCTCTCTCCTTGTTGACAATTCTCTAATGATCGATATATATCTGCAATGATAATGGGTATAATGCTGAATGTCTGGCCACCAATCCCCTCCATTAGGGTCTTGGTTACCATAGCCAACCTAGTATGGATCCTCTATCTTCATTGGAAACAAAATAAGACCCAGGAATAAAAACATGAAGACAAATACCCTACGATGGATATGTCCTAAGAATGTATTGGCAAACTCGTCATGCTAGGTACGGTATGATTTTCTGTGACCGTACCTTTCATAACGGTAGTCAAAAGGGATGTACGATTCCTTTAGGCATACCAATTCTGCATTCTTCTTCAAACCCATTATTTTTAGGAAACCTTTGCCTGTACGGTTCTCACGCATTAGCAAACTTGGGGTTTCCCATACTTAGGCTAGCCAGTCCTCCTATCTCCTCTAGCAAAGGTGCCATTTCGATGTCCCCAAAGTGGAACACGGCCCTTTCACAATCCCAAAATAAGGTAGCAGCCTTTATAATCATGTTGTTAGGTTGGTCTCCATGAGGAATTGTAGATTACTCAGATATTCTCTGATGAGAGTTTTGTCACTAGAATATAAATCTTCCCACTAACTCGGCAATCTTGGGTGGACATTTGTGACCATGCCGAATCTGTGGACTTTATGCCTCATATTTTTGCAAGGCAAATAAATTAGGCCCTTAACCTTACCATTCTCGACTATTTAACATCAAGAATTAGCATGAAGCATTTAGTTCTCCAAATAAATGCACAAAGCGAGATGATGTCCATTTGGGTTTAGGGAAACCCAGTGGACTTTTGGATAAGGCTATCTTAAAAGCTATTGTGCGGATAACGCTTTTAGCATGACTAGGTTTGACCATGATACATGCAATAACAATAACAGAGTAAGGTTTTTATGGGGTTTTAGATTGGTACCCTTGAGCAGACAACTCAAAGGGGAAGGCACATAACTGTCAACTATACCGATGATCGACTAGTTTTACCGCAAATAAGTCTTTCCGAATTTATAGGGTAATGATATAGGAAGGGTGCAACCACTCATCAAGTATTGCTATAGTATTTTACTTGGCATGATTGGAATATGATGTTGAGCATGATTATGCAATAATTAAAAGCATGTTGTCATGTATTTACACGTTAAGAAAGCGATAAATACAGTAGTTTTATAATTTAAAATAGTTACAAAGGAAGGAAACAAGAAAGATACGTAAATTTGCTTTTTGAAGAAGAAATTAAACACTTATAGGAATTAAACAAATAATTTCACATAGGGGATACAAATTTTCAAAAATAACCTGAAATAGTAAAAACCTAAAAATCCCCAGCAGAGTCGCCATGTTGTAGTGTCCTGTAATAATCCGAAATATTTATGCACCTATCAATTAGGAGATTGGAGAACTAATGTAATCTGTAGATATTGGGGTCAAATAATAAGTTGTGAAAATAATTTCTTTTTACTATATGAGATATGATACTAAATAAGTGGTTAGTGGCTAAACTATACTTACATAGTTGACTTTGGTTATTTATTAATAAATTGGAGTAGGCTAAGCCCATTATTTTATAGCTGCCACATTTTTAGTGACCTAAAGAGTGGAATTTTTGGATAATTAGTTCCTTATTCTTGATGAAACAAAGAGGCAAAATACTCGGAGAAGATTCATATTGAGGAAATTAGTGGCGGCATCGTAGGATGCTAGGTGGTTAGCTTTTATAAGGCAGGTATGTCGATTAGTTCACTGCTGTGATATAAAAATTATCCTGCACATTAGTTTTGTAAAGAAGTATAATGGTGGTTCAATACCAAGCCATGATATGATATTAATTAGGGGATACAACGATTACACAATGATGGGCAATTCTTTAGAAATAAAAGTTAGAGAAATTAGCCGTGTGAGAATTTTCGGTACTGTTCAAACTCTCCTTATAGTGCATCAATTTTTTATTATTTTACAAACCTTAGGATTTATGCTATAATAGGTGTCAATCACTTATCACTCTGTAATGAGATTAGATTGTCATCATTCTAAATTAAGAAGTGATGAATCTGTTAGTCATGCTACCTTAGTGGAGAGTCTCTGAGGGCTTGCAATGTGAAATATTACAAAGGTATTGAGTTCCCAAGTATCTGTATAACCCCCCCCCCCACACACATATATATATATATATATATATTTCCTTTCCAGTTAAGTTTCATTAAATCAATTAACAAAGAATAGATGATCATATTTTGAGGAGTGGAAACAGATTAAAGGATTAGATTTGACAAGATCTGGAATAGATTATATTGGTAGTTCACGAAGCTTATACCTGATTGATTTTGTAACAACATAGGTCGTGAAAAAAGTCACACGAAGTGATCGCAAGTGACAATTTTATATTTCAACTCGATTACTGTTAGTAATAATCTTACCACAATTTGTATTTTCATAATTTAAATGATTTATACATAATTTTTAATATGAATATATTATCGATTATTTCAAGTTGCATGTGGGACAAGTGTTTTACTTTATATGATACCGAAATAGTTATTTGAGAAGATTACCGTTGTTTTAAATATTTTTGTTGTCACTAAATTTATTTTACCGTTACTTGAATTTACTGTTATTGAAAAGGAATTATATGAATTGATAAGAGCCGAATGCCCTGTATTGTTTTAAAATAGTCTCTACGAGTATATACGGATTACAGAAACAAGTATAAATGGGAGTAGACATTGAAGGATCCCGTAGTTGTGCACCTTGTAATTATCGATTACCGTCATAGCCCTCGCTGGTGGAAAGATAGAACGAGCATACCGTTACCGATTTCCCTCGAGTAGGAGTATCGTTATAGATGACTTTTTGCAAAGAAGTCCACAGTTATACCGATTACATGATCCGTTCACTAAAACCTCCTAAATGTGAATATTGATATTATACATTGGCCGAGCTTATTACTGAATTGTTAATTGTGTCATACTACAAGAAAAACATGATGAGACTGAAAATTATTTATTGTTTTTTAAAGGGCGATGTTATATGTTTGAGATACAAGCATGTTTTTTGACTCGTTCCCAATAAAAATGGTTGTGGTTAAGTGTTATTACTCACTGAGCTAGGGACTCATTCCCCGCTAATTTTTTTACAGAGACAGCAGTTGACGCAGGCGAGGATTTCGTTAATTAGAGCGCACAGGTTGATAGTTCTTGACGAGCCTCGCACTTGTTCGTGTGGGTGGAGATTTTATTTATTGTTATGGTCTTTACTTTGAATTTTTAAGTCGCTCCATAGTCATTCGTTTAGTTTCATGAGTATTATTTATTTATTATAGTTTTATGCTAGTATCATTTTTTATTATCAAAGTTGGAGATAAGTTAGTATTTCTGGTTGTTAGTAGGTTGATTAGTGATGGTGGAGACTTATTTTGGTTTATTGATAAGTTATCGATTATTTGGTACGATATTAGAATTTTTGGTTGTTGATTTGAGACAAGAAAATTTTTGGGATAGTCCAAAAATAGGAAAAACTATGTCCAATTTTTTGTAAAATAACGATAAGGCTTACTTGGGAGCACTTGCTCCCAAGCGCTGGTCAAGATCCTGAATTGGGTCTTGACATGCCTCCTTTTTCTCGCGAAATCGGGTTTATAACATTTTGGTTGACATAACTCGTTCCTTTAAGGAAAGAGGTTTGAATTTTGAAAAATCGTCACCTAATGATTTAAGGTGCGTTAAGACACATAGATGGTTCAATTATAACTACATTTGATAATCAGAAATAAGGTAAGCGCTTGAAATTATCCTAAGGGAAGGTGTTAGACACCCCTCTTGATTCACTAGTGTAGTTCTTAGCCAAACAACTTTTGTGGATTTGTTCAATTTAGCAAATAACCAAGTATGACTCAAATAATAGGGGATTTACATTGAAGTACACAGATATTTAGAAAATAGTTAATGAAAAGATAGATTTTGAGAGGAATTACAATCTAAGCATATTTGTGAATGTAAAGGGGTTAGGTTTGTTTATAATATGGATCACATCAATACAATACCCGGTATAACACTCCTCAAAGAGAGGCTACACGTGGTATTAATGTACCGGTCATCTTATCCATATCTACCCTTTCCCACCCCATGAAGATAATTAAAGCGAGGGTTTGTCTCGACCCCTATTGCATGTTGTTACCCATCCCTTTCTATCAGTACCAGAGGAATTTAGGACTCATATCCTATAAAAAGGGCGTTCTAGACAGACCCTCAAGTTAAAAGGAAAAACACTAAGGCGACACATAATAAATAGATAGAACTTTAATTAAAGGGCAGCATGGAAAACAAATGAAAGGCTCAGATATACCTCCACACATAGCATACATAAACACCATGACTCATATACAACTCAGGTCAAAATACATACCCTAAGCATGGTATCTAAGTGATAACAGCAGAGTCAGATTTATTAAATTAACTCAGAGAGGAAGCCTTAATCAAGCTTGCCTACTAATTTTATTATGCTAACAGTTAAACACTGATCACAAAGACGGTTCTGGTTTTATTTTAAAGTTCATTACCTAAGGCTTGCCTAGGTGTAATATAATATGTAGCAGTTATTTAAATTTGTTAATAATTCGAAGTTGTTATATCTAATAGCATGTAATTCTAAATATTGCAAACATCCAGAGACTAACTACCCGTTTGTTTAGAATGGGAGGACTGTTTATACATCTATATTTAGACTAGGTGTAATTAAATAAGTGCGATCTTATAACATGATGTCTAATTAAGCAAGATGCATAATAACTAAACAGGATTTCTAAATGCACATCAAATTATGCACACCTTCAAAATGGGCAGGAGTGATAGTTTTGATGTTATTTACCCAAAGCAGGATTTCTAAGGATGAGATGTGAAAACAGTACATATAATTCCTGAATTGCATGATATCTAGTGAATGACATGCTTAGAATATTGTACCTAAACATGGCTACTATTGCACATAGAGAAAGTAAAACTCGGAACATGATTTCTACCATATATTATACTATAGTACGCATATTACCCACCCTTTTTCGCTATCCAACCCTAGAGTCATTTACAAATAATTATTACAGGCCTTTGAATAGGAATTATATAACTGAAAATAATGAAAAAGATAAAAAGTTAAATATAGGGAGCCTATGGAATAGGCCCAAGTCTCCAGGTCCTCAATGCCAAGTATTGTTTCACAACCTTCCTAATAATCGGGGTGTGTCAGAGCTCCCTAAGAATCTCAAGGACTCCCGGGCAATGCTCACACCTGGATTTCATAGCCAAGATTGAGTAAGTGTAGTATAGAAAGGCCAACTTTTATGTGTTAAAGTTCAGAGGGATCTCAAGGGTTTCAAGGCAATGCTCCACACAAAGGGGCAGAACTTACTGGTCTAGGAGTAGAGTAGGAGTGCTCGACATAGTTTTGAAGAGTTTAAGTAAGAAAACAGTTTTGAAAACGGGTAAGTAAGAAACAGTTTTGAAAAGAGAGACTTAATTGGAATAGTTTTATAACAAAGTTTAACTGATCAAAATAATTTGAAAGAGTATGCATACCAATCTTAAAACCAAAATAAAGTCAGCATCACACCAAGGACCAAGAATAGTCCAGCAAACACAAGCAAGAGAATGGGATTGGAGGGACAAATATGGAGCATGTGAGGACAAATATGTAGCAGGTGGGAACATATATGAGCACACAATCAGAAACTCCTACAGGTTCAGATGATTAGGCGGTAGTAGGGTAATGGATTAGATTAACATATCAACACCAAACAACTAAGACCATGATCAAACTCACATACCAATCATGGGGATTCACATAAAAAACATGTACTAAGTATACAGAAACATGATGGTCATTGACATGTAAAGTATAACTTAACATGTAGAGGGAATTCAAGAACTTAATTACATGTTGAACAGAAAAAATAGTAAATAAAAGCATATCAGAAATACAAGGAATTGTAACAGTAATAGAAACATGCCTGTTTGAGGACTGAAATCTGAATTAGTACATACTAGTGTTGTGAAGAAAGCAAAAACACAAAACAGAAATAGGATAGGCATAATAGTTAGCCAGATCTAAAAGAAATCGGAAAATCTTAAGAGCTAGGGTTTCAGAGAACCTAGAGAAGATTAGAAAACCTTAAAACATTACTAGTTTTAGCCGTAAAAGTCATAGATCTTACTCAAATGGTTGGAGGTGGCCAGAAAATGCCATGAAGGTCCATGGGTAGGAGTTGAACCACTTCAGGTTCACTGAGGACCTCAGGGTGATATCAAACTAGCTTAAGGTGAAGCAGAGGCCAGGATATGATGAGAGGCCATGATTTTCGGCGAGGGAGGTGGCCGGAGAATGTAGACAGGCTCCATCGGAGAATAGGGGAGAAAATAAGGTTCTAGATAGAACCAAAGATAAACAGAGGGAGATAGAGAGACCGACTGAGAGAAAATGAGAGGGGGAGATAAGAGATGGGGGTAGTCATTATGGGGTTAAATTAGGAAGGGGTTGATCTGGACTGTTGATTCAAAATAATCAACAACTCGGATGGAATGGGGATTAGGCCGGGTAGGATATATTATTGGGCTTGGGGTCTGGTGGGCTATATAATTTGGACCAGGTTTAATTAGGCTATAATTTAAATAAGAATGGCTAATTGTTAAATAACCATCAAAATTAAATAAGTAATTAACAAAAATCTCTAATAATTAGATAAAATGGAATTAAAGCTAACTAGGTGAAATTAAGGTAATTAAATAATATTTAAAATATAAAATGATTGATTATTGAATTAAAATAATATAAAGTGTGCAATTAGGCTATAATTGCAAAATTATTGTAATTATAGCCAAACAATGTCAGATTGGCTAATTTGTGAAATAATTAAATTCTAATAGGATTAAAAATAATATATTGAGATATGGCATACTTTGAAATTACTTGTAATATAATTTATGAATAATTATTGGATATAAAGTACTGAATAAATTAGAAAAATAAAATGATAATAATATGAAAATTATGGAAAAATACCAATTATTATAAAAAGTGATCTTGAAGATATATATGCAAATTTTAAAATAGTTTAAGGAAGAAATGGGTATCAAAATTCACCACATCAGGTATGAATCTTAACTCGTTCGAGGACGAACATTTAATTAAGAGGTGGACAATGTGACGACCCGACCAATCGTTTTGCTTTCTAGAACCCCGTTCCTCAAAGTGTGATACCCTGTACTTTGGAAGAATTTGGGTTGAAATGAGAACACTTGGTTCCTTAAGGTTGACTTAAACGAAAAAGTTTTACTTTGGTCAATATTTTTTGTAAACGAACATAGAATCGCGATTTTATGGTTCCAATAAGTTCGTATGATTATTTCAAACTTGGTCATATGTTCGAATGGGGTTTTGGATGACTCAGGAGCATTTTGGAACCCAATAGTGAAAGTTAGCTCTTGAAGGTTTTAGAAATCTTTAAATTTGGTTTGGAGCGGGTTTTAGTGATATCGAGGTCAAAAAAAAATTCTAAGACCATGAATAGGTTCATAAATGTCATTTAAGAGCATGCAAAATTTGGTGTCATTCCGAGTAGTATAAGTACGTTTTGGCGCATTTGAAGTAAATTGAAGAACTTGAAGTTCTTAAGTTTGATTCAATTGGTTTTGGGGTGTGATTATTAGTATTAATGTTGTTTCAGGTGTTTCAAGAGTTTGAGCAAGTCTGTTTTATGATTTCAAACTTGTTGGTATTTTCGGGAAGAGCCCTAAGGGTCCTAATTTCCAATCGGACGAGGCTCAGACCATGTTTTGAATTTGGAGCAACAGCTGAAGCACCAGGTCTGTCATAATCGCACATGTGCTTGATCAGTCGTAGGTGCGAGCCAAGCTACACAAAAGCAGCCAAGGAAGGGACGCCCAATTTTTGCAAGTTCGGCCCATTCTCCGGAGAAGTGGGACCGCAGAAGCAGGTACCCATCCACAGATGTGATGCCAGCCAGCCCAGGGCATTTTCGTAGAAACGGACTCTTGTCCACATAAGCAAGGGCATAGGTGCGGCCCTATGACCGTAGGTACGGAAATCGCTGGAGGCAGTAAGCCTCATTTATATGGGCTTAGGTCATTTTTGTCACAATTTCTTTCACTCTTGGGCGATTTGAGAGCTTTTATGAAGGGGATTTCGGCCTATCCTAGTAAGGTAAGTAATTTCTATTTAATGTGAGTTTAATACATAGATTATGGGTATATTCCAACCTGAAAATTGGTAGAATTTATGGGTTTATATGGAAAAGCCTAGGGTTTGACAAAAATGTGATTTTACCACAAAAAAAATTATGAAACTTAGTCAAAATCATAAATTTACGTTCCTAAGGTTATAGATAATAACTTTCTTCGAAAATTTCCTAAATTTGGACACGTGGGCCCAAGGTGAATTTTAGAAACCTTATGTAAAGGGTTGGATAATCACTAAAATAGTTAGAATGTAAACTGTTGGACATATATTGATTAGTTTTTACGCTATTTGAATAGTTTTACATTGTTCGACTCTGATTTGAGGGTTTGAGTGCATTGTTAAATTTTGAAGTAGTTTTTGAGATGAGGTAAGTCTTTCAAACCTTGTAAGAAGGAATCAACCCTGTAGGTGAATTAATGAAATGTGTGTACCTATTTTTGGGGGTTGCGTACGTGTGAGGTGATGAGATTCCATAAGTAGCTACTACATTGCTATTGTCCAGGTAGTTTAGGCCTCGTATCATGCTTTTTTTGAAATATTTGTGCTAGTACTTGCTAATTTAATTGCTTCAGTCATGTTGGCACTTGATAAAAGAATTTCAAAAGGTTAAATTCACTTATTTGAAGATTGAATGGAATACTTGACTATAAATGAAAATTTTTTAATTCTTTAAAACTAATTCCTATTTGTTGATCGAGTCGTATGCCTAGGTAATAGATAGACACATCTCTTATGCTTATTCTACAAGGGAATCAACTCACTCTAGTCTCTCACTGGTTACTACACACACAAACAAGTTAATACTTAATAAATGGAAAAATACCCTATGGACAGTATTTCTAGGAGACCTATAGGGCATGAATACTGCCCCTTCTCTACACAATTCCAGCACTATCAAGAGGTGTCAACACAACTTCCACCACAAGAACTCTCAGCTTCCAACTTTCTAGAAATCCTATAATTATTTCTTGTATAGTCTACTTCCACTAGTCCGAGTTTTCAACATGACATACATAGGGGCCCAGACATAGTTTCAGTGTCTTGCTTCTTCATCAATCTGCTGCAGCAAAGAATAACTCAACACTCTGGCCACAAACTGGGGAGACCTGAAGTAGGAAAATGCTCGCTCTCTCTTGTCACAAACATAACCCAACAACAACTTCAATGCTAATATCCAATGGTTGCTTTGATGTTTATCTTCAACCTGTCTTTCTTTGACCACAATATCAAATCTATTTTGAAGATAAATCCCTTCATATTCATATGGTTTTTTCATACTCTCTACGGAATTTCTATAGCTTTTGTAATTTCTCTAGCTGTAGATATTATTATATATGGAAGGAAATCTTCCCACTCATCTACTCAGTAGTATTAGGATTAGTTGTGCATATTGGTATAGTTGACCTAGGCCTAATCTACTTTGTTTTTGTATACCCAATTGGATATCGTTGTTGGATAGACAGTTGGTGCATCATCTTAGGTCTTACTGCACATAGTCTCAAGGATTTATCTAGTCACCAGATGTTGATGACCAGATATTTTATCACCTTATTTTGGGAAGTAAGGTCTATGTCCCCCTACTTTGTTGTACCCATTATTATTATTACTATTATTATTATTATTATTATTATTATTATTATTATCATCATCATCATCATCATCATTATTATATATATATATATATATATATATATATATATATATATGAAAATCAACCCTAGGCACAATGCCTAGTGAATTAAATTAAAATATTTATGAGAAATCACTAGGTTGTTCATTATTGGCTTGGCTAGCAACGGCTCTGGATGCGATCACGACCTGATATGAGTTGGGTCGTGACAACAATCCAAGTATCAGATTCCAATATGCAAGAAAGTAATCAAATGACGAAGAAATGAATACGAGCATGAAGCTATTGGAGGAAAGGTGTGAAGCCACCCTTGTTCGATTGTCTCCCCAAATGCAATGGATCAAGAAGTATTACAGTCAAAGGGAAAACCTTTGATACTTCAATATTGGAGATTTAGTACTAATGAAGGTCACACTGAACACCCGGAATTCGAACAAAGAAAAATTGGGCCCGAACTGGGAGGGGACCATACCAAATTCTCGAGGTTATCAGGAAACGATCTTATAAGCTCGGAGTGATGAACGGATAACTACTGAATAATTGGAACATAACTCACCTAAGCCAATATTACTGCTAAGGTACGACCCCATTTTATTTCCTTTTATTTTCAGACTAACACTTGCAAGTGATCGACATGGAGCGGCACGAAGTCTTTAGGTCTGAAAGCACATGTTGCACTCTTTTTCCTTTGAACTGTCTTTGACCCAAATGAGAATTTCGACAAGGTTTGTGACGAGGCAATACTGGATCATGCTAACTTAGAATCAAAGACCAATATTGAATCGGTGTTGAAGATCACGTTAACAGTATCCAAGGTTCCTCTACAATCAACCTAAAAAAATAGAGCGTATTACCCTCGGATATCGACTTTTGCAAGGAAGTTACTTCGTAATAGAAGGGTCTCAATAGGTAAGATTTGTTGTAAGGGCCAAACGATCAAACAAAACATGCCAATATAGATTGCTAGAGCCCTATCATAAAACATGTACGCATGTGTAACTGTTTTGTGCATGAATAAAGAGAAGTACTTTCCTTCCAATTATCTTATGTTTTAAAAGTTCCCTTTTAACATCCCATAAAGAATTTTGTACTTCCAATCTCCTAAAGGTAATGGGCCTAAGGGCCGCTTATAACTAGAGTTCGAATGGTCACTCCCTCACTTAAGGAATGTCGTTCGAAAATAAACTCGAACGGATCGAGCTATTAAACATCGGGGGCATAAAACCTATTAAGCAAACTCCAAATTCTAGAGGCCATGGTCGTACCCGCTCAGGGACTGTTATCTTAGGCAAGCCTGGATAACTCATGAAAGTAATACCACTGGCGACACCTGAACTAAAAGGCTAAGACCATATTAACGCAGTTAGGAGACGTCCGAAACCCGTAACAAAAACTAGGCCTTCGAAAAAGAAAAACTTTTTTCATAACCGATTCTAAAGGCCACCCTCGGTGAACTATAATCTTAAAGACCTACTTTAGGAAAAAGTTTGTAGTAACACAGAACCCCCAAGATGACCTAAAATAGAGTAATGTAAAGGCGAGGTTTGTTTGAACTTTCAATCATAACCTAAGTTATTTTATGCTAATGCATCCCCGCCTTCCTGAATACAAGTGATAAGGTAAAAGAAAAATATGAAAGCCGAAAAGGAAATAAAGCCTTACATGCATATTCATTCACCAATCTTTTTACAAAGGCCAGAATGGACTAATACAAAATACTACAGCAGCCGAAACAGCATCAAAAAGATATAAAAAAACAAAAAAATAAAAACATATAAAGGCCTAAGCGGCCTGGTCCCCATCGGATTCAACATATGTATCCTAGAGATCTTCCCGTCTTTAGATTCGCTTAAGCTCTCAGAATCTTCCTCGGTAAACGTTAGCTTCCGGTTCCCTGGCTTCATCTATATTGACACTCTAGAGTTTAGGCAGTACGTTGAAGGTCTGAGTATGAACTCCTTCGAGGATTTCCCTTTGATCTTTCCACTTTGCATGCTCCACCATGCTTGTGGCTTACGCTTAGATCGCCTCAACGTCAACCTTGAACTAGGCCACTTTAGCGTCAGACTCGTCTTGGACATAACCAGTTCAGATTTGGCCACCTCGAGTTCCTTGGCCAGATTATCTTTATCTAAAATAGCCAAGTTTAATTGAGATTGAAGCTCCTCTTGTTTCTTGGTCTGTACCAATGTTTTCTCTTTTCCAGCTTGGAGCTAGGCCTCGGCTGACTCCATTTGTGCTTCGACAGCTTCGTTTTTCGAGGCCAAGAGGTCTATATTTTTCTTGAACTACTCAGTATCAGCTTGTATCATTTTTGTTGTGCCTTGAGCTGCTCGATTTGTTCAAGCCTCTGTCGGACCTGCAGGATCAGATTGTTAACCACTGTGTCAAATTTGTCTTCTATTGCAAAAAATTCAAATTACCTGCTCGTCCATCTTGACGTGTTCCTTTCGAGATGCTTCTAACTCGACCTAAATCTTCTCACTTAGAAGCTTGTAGGTATCCCTCTTCTCAGTAAGCACTCGAACCTCGGCCTTGTACTGGGTTAACTCCTCCCGGCATCAGAGGAAAGTCTCATGATATAGCACCGAGGCCTGCAAGTATAAAGGAAGATGTTAAGATTGTTTGCAACTCCAAGTTTAAATTACATTATGAAAAAGACACTTGAAGTTACCCTATTTAATGCATATTGAGCTTCATTAAATAGGCAGGGCATTTCCACTATATCCATCATAGCCTGGTCCTCTTAGGTCACCAAATACCGATGGTAGCTAGCCACCCCTATGGGGGTAGAGAAAACCTGGGCATCCTTCGAGATAGAGAAAACTATTTACTACATTCGATCAGGGTCAACACTCGGAGCCGAAAATCAATCGAGGAAGACCCACTGGGTCCCAGCGATGGTACTTTCTTTGGCATTGTCAATACTCCGAGCCTAATGCCGTCCTTTGAGGCAGCAGACTCTAATCCATCTAAGAAATTATGGATATCTATAGCCCCTGAGGCCCCTCGTAAGAATTAGGTTCTAGCATGTCGACCTCATAGATCATATCATCTGATAACTGAGGAGACCCCTCGATAAGGTCGATCGCCCCAACCGCTTCTTTTAGGGAATTTTCCTCTAATCGAGGAGTATTATCTTGATCTCCCTCTTGAGTCCCCCCCACCCCCATCTTGGGACGAAGTGACCTCACCCTCTTCTAGTTCGAGAGCCTCGGCTAAATCTCCCTCATTGACCTCCTCATATTGTGGCGATTCGACTTCAACACCCACAAGTTCGAATGGCCCTTGTATCACGACACCTGCCCGCACATGGGCCAGCAGGTTGGATTTCTCTTATTGTTCTTCTTCGAACTCAGCCCTTAACTGGTGGATTGCATATGAGGATAAAGCATCGGTGCTTCCCTTGGGCTTGCGCAATTTCTTCTTTGGTTTTTTCTTTTCCGAATTTGGGGAACTCGAGGCCTTTTTTATTTTCTTTTCATCCTCTTGCCTCGGAGCAGGGGACTCGAGAGGCACATCCGCATCATCGGATGGAGGCCTCATAGAAACATCTTTGAGGAGATCTACAAAAGAAAAAAGAATAGATAAGAATTCGATAACTCAATTAGGAAATCGAACATTATTACATCGGAAAGGAAAACTTACCATGATTACGGTCCTCCCACCAACCCTTCGACAATTCGCTCCATGCACGCTCGGGATATGGTCTCTATGACACCCGGCCCTGGACCCACTCTTTGAGCTGAGGAACTGCATCGAACATCCGAGACACAACTGCACCACAGAAACACCGATAAGAACGTAGGAAACGGAAGAAAAACAATAAATAAAATCTTTAAGGAGAATTTATACTTACATTTCATGTTCCATTTCTTGGGAAATGGCGTATCCTTGGCAGGGATCAAGTATGAGATCCTCATATGAATAAACTGGCCCATCCAGCCTTGGTCCTGATCATCATCCATACTTGAGAATAGGGCCTTGGTGGACTGGCGAGCAAGTTTAATTAATCCACCTCGATAAAGTCGGGGACTATACAAGCGCATAAGATGATCGAGGGTGAAGTCACACCCCTCGATTTTGTTTACGAAAAAACAAAGAAGAACCACTATCCTCCAAAAAGCGGGGTGAATCTGACCGAGGGTCACTTCATACCTTTTGCAAAAGGCAGTAATGATCGGGTCTAAGGGACCTAACGTGAAAGGGATAAGTGTATACACTTAAAAAAAACCTCTATGTGGGTAGTGATTGATTTCTCAGGCGAGGGCACCACCACGTGTTTATCAGTATAATCATAATCCTCTTTGACATTGGGGAGAAGATCATTGGTGATTGTACATATATATCTTGAGACTGGCTCACATCGAGGCGGTACCGAGGAAGTTTTTTCGACCTTGAAATGAGCACGATTGGACACCCTCCTAGAAAGAATTCTTTAAAGGGTGGCTCTGCCACAGCCCCATCTTCGAGAGGCCATGATGAAGAGACTTTTTCTTTCTGTGGAACAGTCTTAGAAGTTTTCACTATTCTAAAGTAGAGATGAAGAAAAGGAGATTAAAAAGGTACGCTTAGTGATTGCAAAAGGTTCAAGAAATCTAAGCACAAAACTTGGAGAGTGAAGAAATTCTTAAAGAAAAATAGTAGAAAAAGCTTTTTGAATATAAAGTATGAATGAATGAATGTTGGAATATTTGTAGATTGCTAATGAAGGTTCAAAACCAATAGTGGCTGACCAACACAGATACATATTTAATGTCTTAGAGAACTGACCGACAGGACGTTTTAATGACCTTTGTTTTCTTAAGTCATGATCTCCTGGAGTGAGGTTCGGAAGTTCATATCGTTTCTCGTCTTCTTCTCTCCGAAAAATGAGGGAATTATCTGTATACGGTCGAAACCGTATTCGTCCATTGATTAACCAATCGAGGTTGAAACATGATAGGTCAAAGCTCAATTTCGGTTTATATCGAGCCAAGGCGCAAAATTATATTGGCGAGCTCGTGACCTAGAGATCGAGAAAGGTTGAGACCGAAAAAAATCGAGCGAAACTTACCGAGCCAAATAACGTAAAGTTGATATATCCGCAATCGAACGAGGATCATAGCAAAACTCTCGGCACATATTAAGAAGAGGACAATTAATTAGTGCATCATGATATTTTTACCTTGTATATAATTATACCAAAAGTAGAACACTCCTACTACATAAAGGGGGGTTCTAATCATTTGTAAGACATATTGTAACTCGAATAAAGAAAGCAATATACTGATTATTTTTAGTTGTTATCATCTCGTTGTTCAATTCTAACACTAGTTGAGATATTTCTTGGCTCGATGATGACTAAATGCAGAGGCTAAGGCTATTCAGTTCTGTGGTTTGCATTTATTTTTCTTATTATTATGGTTAATTGCGATATTAATCTATCTTTTTAATTTATATCAAGTTATATCACGTATTTTTAAAATCGCGTACAAATTTATTGGATATATTCACGAGTTTTCGGAGCGCTTTATAAATTTTTTAGGACACTTCACTCATTAGCATACCATGTACCTGTATGATTCATCATCCCTTTCTCTGTTCATGTTATCACTTTGGACTTCTCTCTCTTAACTCGTATCATGGAGTATTTAAGCTACTCGCCCAAACCCCGAGTGTAATATCTATTTCTACTCCCAAAATTGACTATGTTAGTGTATTTAATTTATTCCCAAAATTGAAATTGAACTTCGTTGCCTTATTAATTGTTGATAATAAGTAAGCAAAATCAACTTCGGCTATACCAAGAGAACCACTGCAAAAGATAATATCCTCTCGGGCCTAACATCGTATGTGGTGCATAAATATATAAGGTAAAAATAGCACGATTTAATCAGTGTTTATAGTCAGTATTTGTAAAGTCATTGAAAAATAGCCAGTACTTTGTTGTGTGACACAGAAAGTTCCACTATACTAGAAGATTGATGCACTAGTGTATGAACTTCCAGCATATTATGCTGGAATTCCAACATGCGGAAAGTTCTAGTTCTAGTATAATATACTGGAGTTTGGAGCACTGGTGCTCCAATCTCTTGTATATTATGCTGGATCGGTATATTATATTGGAGATCCAACATAAGTATAATGGAACTCAAGTATATTATACTGAATTATATTTTCGGATTTTGAACAATGTTCGTTCAAATTTATTTTTATATAATAAGTTTTTTCGTTCAAATTTATCTTTACATGAAAAGTGACTAAATTTCTATTACTTTTAAAACTATGACTATTTTTAAATAACCAGCCATAAATCTGGCCATTTTTAAATTTCTCCTCTGTATAAGGGCAAGGTAAAACGAATAGGCCTTTTGCTTGTACAGGACATTGGTCAATTATGGTTTTAGGTTTTTGTTTAACATGTTCTTTTATGTTTTATTAAATGCTGTTTCAATCTATATCCGGCAAAAAACATAACAAATGACATGTTTCTATTGAATATGCTTGTATCTCTGAAGCATGATTAATCAATTAGTATGCATACACATCAAGTTATCACGTAATAAATGCATTCACAGCTCAACCTCTTTTTCTTTTTTTAAAAGGAACGAAAGCCTAGTTGTACTATCAGCTAACATCTGCAGAAGGGAGGAATTGCTTCAAAAATGGTATGGCGAGTTGAAAATACGCAGTGCATCAAATGCTTTTATTTTAAAGAAACTAAAAAACCAATTTGGGAAAATCCAACTCATCTCTTCACAGGTAATTGCAATGTGAAACACAGATGTAAAAACTAATAAATAAACATTATTTGTCATATTTAGCGGACATCAAAATCTTAATGCTAGCAAGAGCAAATATAACGACTGATAGCATGTTTGACCAAATTTATTTTTGGTTAAAAATATTTCTTCTTTTTCTTGCCACAAGCATATTTGGCTTTGGCCAAACTTTTGGAAGAAAAAAAAAATATTTTTAAGGAAAAGCAGAAAAAAGTAATTTTTCTCCAAAAGTATTTTTTTGAGAAACTCTTTTGAAAAAATGCACTTAGAAGCAATTTTTAATATTTGATCAGATACTAATTGCTGCTCAAAAATACTTTTCAAACTAATTACCCAATACAAATTGTTTCTCGCCAAAAGTACTTTTAAGAAAAGCACATTTGAAAAAAAGTACTTTTCAAAATAAGTTGTTTTGCAGCTTGGCCAAAAGGGCTATAAGTGAGAACCTACTAGCTACAGCTGAGAATACCAAAATTTCATATAGTGATCATGTATCTTTTTTATAAGGGAATTTTTTGTATATATACCATATATGAAACTATATTATCAAATATGTTCATAGTTTGCATATTACCATTCATGCTAATAGTATTTCTACATAATATATACAATGCACTAAATAAGGAATCATTGTAGCTTTATGATTCCTTATTTAGGCGCGGTAAAAAAGGAAAATTAAATATTCTTCCAGATCTTCCACAACGTAAATCACGCACATTAATCTTCTTCATCAGTTTCATTTCAAATTTAGCGTCTCTGCTTTTTCGATACACTGTGTTTCAAACCTTTTTTCTTATTTCATAAATAAAAAAACGACTAAATCTTCTACAATTCTTCTACATCAAACGCAATTTTGTCTAAATTTTAATAATAAAAAGAGTAACAATTGCACCATTGACAGCGATTAAAAAGCTTTGAATTGAAATTTTGGTTTTCAAAAATTATTATTTGTTTGGAGTGGGTGTTGTTGCAAATAATTGAGAATATTATTGCACAAATTTTTAGAAAAATTATAGATAAATAATAGCAAAATTATAGATTGTTGTTTTTTATTTTTCTTTTATTCATTTACCTGTTGTATGAAAGTTAAACAACATAGTATAAAAATTATATTTAAGTGGATGATTTAGTAATGTTTTGGACAAAAATATGTATAAAATGAGAAACAAACATTTCAGGGGAAACATGTCAAGTTCAAATATGTACCCAGTTTGTAGATATTTTGTAGATAAATTATAGTAGATTATTTGTATCCTGATTGTAGATACTTTATTTTCTGTTTTTACAAATAAAAAATGACAAAAACTTCTATAAATCTTCTGAAAAAATGTAATTATGTCAAAAAATCCCAATTATGCTACAATTGAATGGGAACTGGGATATTAAAATTCAATATATCCAGTTTGTAGATATTTTATAGATAAATTGTAGATTATTTGTATTTTGATTGTAGATGCTTTGTTTTTCTGTTTTCACAAATCAAAAACGACTAAAACTTCTATAGATCTTCTGCAAAGATGCAATTATGTTGAAATTCACAATTATGCTATAATTAAATGGGAATTGGAATATTAAAATTTAATGTACCAAGTTTGTAGATATTTTATATATAATTTGTAGAAACATTGAAATTTTGTATTTTTATATTAATTTTTTAAATGATATATAGTTTTGTTGTGGATTAAATATAGAAAATAAGCCACTGTGAGTCTTATTTGACTCATTCCTCACATCCAACCTATTTTACAAATCCGCACCTCTTTAAATACAATCATACTTCTTGAATTTAAAGGTATAACAATATATATAATTTAAAAAAACATTTTCTCCTCTGAACAAGTTAGCTCCAAAACATACGAAGTGAAATAACAAGCTCCCATCAAAACTTTTAACACAAAAACACAAAGCTGAAAAATAAATAAACAACAGTCTACAATTTTTCTATACTTTTTCTACAATTTCTGCAATATGATGTATGTCATATCTTCAAAATTGAGATATAAACTCTAAAATATTCCCAATTATTTACAACAATACTCAGTCCAAACAAATAACAATTTTTCAAAACTCAAATTAAAATTTAAAGCTTCAAAGCTTTTTAATGACTGTCAATGGTGGAATTGTTGCTTTCTTTTCATTTCCTCTTATATTACTGAAATTTGAGATTGCGCGATATAGAGAGACGTAGAGAGAATTCTCAAATCTTTGCAACAACATCCAATCCAAACAAACAATGTCTTTTGAAAATCCAAATTTGAATTTAAAGCTTTGGCTAATGAAGAAATAATGGGAGTTTGATACAGAAATCGTGGGTGTGGGAGGGAAACGTGGGTGAAGGTGTGAGGATTTGAGAGAGAAACGTGGGGAGAATGGCATTAGAAGGAACATACGGTACCATTAAATTAGGGGAAGCCTTTAAGTTAAAAGTTAATTTACTTATTTACCCTTCTTAAAATATAATTACCTCCTTATTTAACATTTTTATATAAAGAAAAAAATCCATAACCCATGCTTAATCCAAAAAAATATGTTCTTCGGTAGAAGTTCCTTAAGGATATGAAGGGATGTGCTCCTTCATAAAAGTAATCTGTAAGTTAAACATTCTAATCAAAATTATGAAATTATACCTCCGGCTATTCAATGAAAACTTCCTCATCAAACCAATTTACTTCTTTTGTCTTTGATTATCAATTTTTGCTACTTTGTTGAGTGTCTGCATTTTGTTCATTTCCTATAAAGAAAGGTATGCCACTGTGCAACTTTATATTTGGCGTTTCGAATATGTAGGTTTGCCACCTTCTCTTTTATTAGAGATTGCTTAGGATCAACTTTTTTCATTGAGGTTTACCATAATCTAACTTGTGTTTTGATATCTGTTAACAATCTGACTCGTCGGATTGAAAGGAAAATTGAAGAAGAAGATGAACAGTTGAGAGGAAAGAGAAGAGAGGAAAATGAAACTGAAAAGTTGTATTGATTGACTGATTATCTCGAACCTTCCGCTTCAGTATATACAAAACGTAATAAAAATCTAATGTGTGTGTGTAATTACATTTGTGCCCCTGTCTTATATACAAAATTATACAACAAATTAAATATACCAACTACCCTTGGGCTGCTGCTAACTTGGGCTGCTAACTTGAGTAGTGGGCTGACACTGCAGAAGCCCAACACCCCCCTTCAAGCTGGAGGGTGAAGAAACACCCAGCTTGGACAAAAAATGATGATGCAAAATACCTGCCAATGGCTTAGTAAAGATGTCAGCTAACTGGCCACCAGATGCAACATGATGCAGAGAAATGAGACCATCCTGAAGCTTGGTACGAATGAAATGGCAATCAACTTCAATATGTTTAGTCCGCTCGTGGAACACTGGATTTTTTGCTATGTGTATGGCAGCTTGGTTATCACAAAAGATAGGCACAGCAGATGAAACAGGAATACCAAAGTCAGAAAATAACCTGATCAGCCAAGTAAGCTCACCAACTGTTTTGCTAATAGCCCTGTACTCAGCTTCAGCTGAGGACAAAGAAACCACTGGCTGTTTCTTTGCTTTCCAACCAATCAAAGAACCCCCCAAGAATATGCTGAAACCAGAAACAGACCTTCTGTCTGGGCAATAGGCCCAGTCACTATCACAATAGGTAGTCAAAGATAAATCAGGAGTGTTATTGAGAAAAACTCCAAGATCAGATGTCCCTTTGAGGTATCTAAGAGTATGTAGAGCAGCATGCATGTGGACAGAAGTTGGGTTTTGAAGAAATTGGCTAAGATGTTGCACAGCAAAGGCCAAATCAGGCCTTGTATGAGTGAGAAAGTTAAGCTTTCCAACTAGGCTTCTGTAAGACTCAGGGGAAGAAAGAGGAGTTCCTATGTCATGCCTTAGTTTAACAGAAAGGTCAAGAGGACATGTGACAGAAAGAAACATCAGAACAATTATAAGAGAGAAGAAGATCAGTGATGAACTTCTTCTGGTGAAGAAGAAGACCATCAGCACAATAAGCAACCTCAATGCCAAGGAAATAGTTAAGAATTCCCAGATCCTTTATCCTGAAAGCAGAATCTAAGAAGGCTTTCAAGGCAGTGATTTCCTCAAGATCATTACCAGTGAGTATAATATCATCAACATACACAGCTAATAGGACAATTGAATGACCAGATTTCTTATGAAAAAGAGAGTAATCATTAACAGAGGAAGAATACCCTTTAGAGCATAAAGCCTGGGAAAGTTTGGCATACCATTGCCTAGAGGCTTGTTTGAGTCCATATAAAGATTTCTGGAGAAGACAGACAAAAGGAGGAGGAGAAGAAGAAGAAGAAGAAGAGGAAACAACTGATAGACCAGGAGGCAACTTCATATAGACTTCCTCATTAAGATCACCATGGAGGAATGCATTATTAACATCCAACTGAAATAAAGGCCAAGACTTTTTGACAGCAACTGCAACCAAGGATTGGATGGTAGAGAACTTCACAACAGGAGAGAATGTATCAGTGTAATCCACACCCTCAACTTGAGTATCACCCCTGACCACTAATCTAGCTTTATACCTCTCCACACTCCCATCAGCTCTATATTTAATCTTGTAAACCCATTTGCACCCAATAGGCTTCTTGCCAGGGGGAAGAGGAACCAAGGACCATGTATTATTGGCTGCCAATGCCTCAAATTCTTTGGTCATGGCAGCCTGCCAAGCAGGATCAGAGGCTGCTTGGTTGTAAGATGTAGGCTCAACCAGTGCAGTGCTAACAGAGCCATTGCAGCAAGTGGAAAAAGAACTGGTGCCAGAGATGGAAAAGGGAGGTCAAAGATGTATTGTTGAAGGTGGGCAGGAGTGGTGTGGTGCCTGCCAGATCTCCTAGGAGCAGGCAGAGGATCTGAAGAAGGAGAAGTGTGAACAGGATTAGACAAGGGTAGGATATCAGAAGGTGGTGAATGTGATGTAGAGTCAGGGAATGAAGGGGAAAAATCAGATGAGGAGGAAGGGCTGAGTGATGGAGCATCAGCAAAAGAGGGATAGTCAGGGTATGAAGGATGAATAGAAGGTGGAGCAGATGCATCAGCAGTAGAGGGATAATCATAGCATGAAGAAGGAATAGAAGATGGAACAGAAGAAGTACTCCAAGGAAAAGCAAAAGGAAAAACATCCTCATGAAAACAACATCCCTGGATATGAGTGTAAGTTTGGTTTTCAAGTTATATAACTTGTAACCCTTTTTACCCAGTGGGTATCCTAGGAATACACAAGGATCAGCCCTTGGTTGAAACTTGTCTCTATGTTGTTTAGGTACAGAAGCAAAACAGAGACAACCAAAGGTTTTAAGATGGAGATAAGAGGGACTCCTTCTAAACAGTAATTCATAAGGAGAAACATTGTTAAGAAGTTTAGAAGGAAATCAATTGATGAGATATGTGGCAGTAAGGACACAATCCCCCCAGAATCTGAGAGGGAGTTTGGACTGAAAAAGCAAAGCTCTGGATGTTTCTAAAAGATGTCTATGTTTTCTCTCAACAACACCATTTTGTTGTGGAGTGTGTGAGCAAGATGTTTGGTGAAGGATGCCATTGTCAGTGAAGAATTTGGTTCCAGCATGACTGGACCCAAGTTCAAGAGCATTATCACTTCTAATGGTTTGTACAACAGCCTGAAATTGGGTTTTTATCATGGCAATAAATGCTTGGATAATGGAAAGAGCATTGCTCTTGGACCCCATAAGGTGAGTCCAAGTAGCTCTTGTGTAATCATCAACTATGGTCAAAAAATACTTGCAACCATTATGAGTAGGGGTGGCCTAAGGCCCCCCATGTATCCAAATGGATAATCTGAAAAGGTTGGGATGTTTTAATAGAACTTTCAGGAAAGGACAACCTAGACTGCCTTGCCAATGGGCAAATAGTACATATAAAAGGTTGTTTATTTGCAAATTTACATGGAATAGAAGATATGTCTTTCATTCTAACAAAGGGAATATGTCCAAGTCTATTATGCCACAATATTTCCATTTTATTCAACTCAGTATGGAAAGTACAATGAGAAGAAGAAGTAACAGCTAATGGAGAATGGTAAGATTGAGAAGGATTAGAAAGAGATGATTGTACAAGCCTGTAAAGACCATCATCCAGTTTACCAATTTCCAATGGCCTCTTCAGAGAAGGGGCCTGTATTAGACAAGAAAATTTAGTAAATAGGACAATAGAATTCAACTGTTGAACAAGCTTGGAAACAGAAATGAGATTGTATTGAAAACTGGGAATACATAGGACATGATGTAAAGTGAAACAAAGAAATTTAAGAGATCCAGTACATGTTACTTTTACCTTGTAACCATTAGGTAGGGTAACTAAGTATGGGATAACTAGGGGTTTGATGTCAAAGAGAAGGGATTTATTTGAAGTCATATGGTCAGTGGCACCAGAATCAATAATCCAAATACATGCACTAACTCTAGTTAACATGCAAGCACCATAAGACACATCTTTTAAAGGTTTGATAGAAGAAGAAAGTGTACCAGCAAAATTTGCAGAACCCATCACACTGGATTGATGCTGAGATTCAGAGGCTTGAGTTTGTTGGAGAAGGATCAAGAGCTGAGAATACTGCTCCTTTGTCAACCCAGGAATACCAGAATCTGATGGAGAACTATTTTGAACACTTTCACCCATATTGGACAGACCAACATTTGCAGCAGAATCCATACCCTTTTGTACATCAACACTTGCAGCAGTTCTCTTATCTTTGGTAAACTTGAAATCTGGGGGAAACCCATGCAACTTGTAGCATTTCTCAATTAAATGACCTGGTTTCTTGCAGTATCTACACACTAGGTTTGTTTTGTTTGTGTCAAATCTAATTTTCTGATTGAACTGTTTAGGATTTGAATATGTGCCATAAGGCTTCTTCATAAATTGGGTGCTAAAGGCACTGGAATCAGTGTGAAATTGGGAAGGGGAATGAGTGACTTGTCTCTGCCTCTCATCCTGAAGGAGTATATTATAAGCACTGTCCAATGAGGATGGGGGTTGCATCATAAGGATATTACTCCTAACACCTATGTATGTCTCATTCAGCCCCATAAGAAATTGATGTAGTTTATTCTCATCATCTTCTTTCTGAAATTCAATCCTAGCACTACATGCAACACCACAAGCAGAAGCAGTACCCCTTGAGGATCTCATAAAATTCAACTCATCCCATAACTTCTTCAATTTGTTGAAATAAGATGCTATATCTAAGGAGCCCTGAGTAGTAGAAGCTAATTGTTGTTTTACTTCAAAAAGTTTTGTACCATTAACTGACCCATATCTGTTGTTAAGTTGACTCCAAATACTCTGAGCAGTGTTAGAGTATTGGACACTCTCTGCTATCTCAGGAGTAAGAGAATTTGTGAGCCACGAAATGACCATATTGTTGCATCTATCCCACTGTCTAAATTGAGGAGAATTTTCAGGAGGCTTAGGCACAGAACCATCGATGAAACCTAGTTGGTTTCTAGCGGACAAAGAAACTATTACGTTTCTCCTCCATCCCCCAAAACCAACCCCTGAGAACAGATTGGTAACCAAGGATACTCCGGGAACATCGGATGACATAAGGAATAAAAGGTTTGTGGGACTAGGAACAAAAGTAGTAGGAACAGAGGAAGAATCATCATCGTTTTCTACCATTTTTAACTACTGATGATGTTTAAAACACAACAAACCAACAGATCGTAACTACAACAAACGACTATCACAGACTCTAACCAAAAACAACAAAAAATACAGTCTATGATATTTACACAACAGATAACAAGTTTTACAACAAAAAATATGAATGATTTACGAAAAAACTAACCGAATCGAAAAAAAACCTAACTTCTGAGAATCAACAGAAACATGGATGGAAATGGCTGAGGGTAACACCGATTGAACGCTGATGACGAGGAGAACCAGAATATACCCGTTCTGATACCATGTTAACAATCTAACTCGTCGGATTGAAAGGAAAATTGAAGAAGAAGATGAACAGTTGAGAGGAAAGAGAAGAGAGGAAAATGAAACTGAAAAGTTGTATTGATTGACTGATTGTCTCGAACCTTCCGCTTCAGTATATACAAAACGTAATAAAAATCTAATGTGTGTGTAATTACATTTGTGCCCCTGTCTTATATACAAAATTATACAACAAATTAAATATACCAACTACCCTTGGGCTGCTGCTAACTTGGGCTGCTAACTTGAGTAGTGGGCTGATACTGCAGAAGCCCAACTATCTACCAAAATGTCTGAACAACGACATCTTTGATAGAATCCAGTTTGCTAATTATTAAAAGAAAATGCTAATGCATATGGAAAGATATAAGCTAATGTTGATTATATTGGGTGTTTGAGAACATATCGTATTGATCAAATTAGTTACCAATGATTGAAAATAAGTAACTCTTCTAATTTTTAACTTTGTATGGAGAATATATGAGAAATACGAACTTACAAATAAAAATATCGTGAGAGTCGGATTACTATATATTATGCTAATCTTGTCGAGAGTATTTGATCCTTGAGATAACTTCTACTACGTGTGGCTGGATAGTAAAGACCGTAGTTTTTTCATGCTTCAGAATATTTAAGAAAAATACATTATTTTTTTCTAAGTGATTCTTGTCCTGAATATACACAAAACAGAAGTATTCGTATAATTTTTGTGTGTCTGTTTTTTAACAATTGATAAGTTTTTTATCATTTCAAGGAAACTATTTGAAAGGAGAACAGATTTAGCTTAGTTTGGTGTACACTCATACATACATGATACCACACATTCATTACAATATTTTTTCGAGTGAGTCAACGCTTTAAATATTGAGAATATGGATGAATGTAAATTTATGATGTATGAGTATGAGTAGATGAATCAATGTATTGGAACGTAAGGACATGAATCAAGAATTCAAGGGAAATTAAGTGAATAAAGTATATTCTTTGCCTTCTCCATATCTTCATGAAAAGTCTAACGCAATATGAACAAAGCACCAAAATAACTTTAGACGTTGTTTTCAGTTAGAGTATAATCTTTGCTTCATTTTTCTAATATTGGAAAGTTGGGTCATTGTTTCTTATCCAATTATCTCTTTTCAGAATGTTGAAAATTTCCGATATGCCTGAGGTTCATAACTCTTTGCCAATGATCTAACATTTTAGTTTAAGCTTTCTCAGTATTTGGAAATGTATTTGGTGAGATACAAGGGTATGAATCTTATGAAATTAAGTTCAATTTCCAATGGATCATTTTCGTCTCGGCACCTTTTCCTTTTATCGTATGAGAATTAGAATTAATTCATGTTTATCTATTCTATCCATGTGGGTCATCTTTTTCCTCATATCTCCAAGTTTTTATTTCTTTCAAATTAGGAGGATTGACATTTGGCCAAGATATGATCTTTGTCCTTGGTTGTAGTGAATCTTTGATTTTATTTAGCAAATAACCGTTTCACTCTGCGCCAAATGATCAAAGCTAAAAGCTTTAAGTATCTTTTGAGTACTGAAATTATTTCTACATGGAGATAAACATGTGTAAAGTTTATTTATTAACAAAGAACTTTGCAAAGTTTATTTCACATACTATTAAGACATGTTAGACCTCACTTCTTTGACTCCAACTATTTGTTTTTGGGTTGAAAAGAAAAGTAGCTTCCTCTAAATTGCAGAGTGTTGAGTCTGGGACAAGAAGATTGTTCTTTAGATATAGACAATCGCAAGAGCGAATAGGAGTAACGTTATTAACTCGGACATTACTGGGGGTTCTTAGATCAACAAGTTTGATAATGTTGGCGATTGCTATCAGTAGGGGCTGCAATATTACCAGGTCATACAAAATATACTACATCAAGATAACAAGTGCAACACATGTGCCGAGAGAGTAGTATCCTTAAAAATCACTAATGATGTATAATTAATAATTAGGCATAATGTAATTATATAAACATTGAAGGTAATATAGTTTCTTATATGGCATAGGAATGCAAAAACCACTTTTTATAGTTCTAAAATCCCTTCCCTATAGTTTGTAAACTAATGGAGGGAAGAAGAAAATAAGGTTGAGGTTGATTTTTTCTGGAAGATTATAAAACAACAAAAGAAACAAGAGAATTGTAGCTTAGACACTCATGTACAATTTACTAGAAAGAGAGCAACTTAAATCCTGGAAGGGCAAAAAACAGAAGAAATTAAGTCAAATATTTGTAATGCAACTGTCTATAGTCCATTAATTTACAACTCATTAAAACAAGAAAACTGAGAGACCACCCCTTTGGCCTACATATGATAGAATAAAGCATTTCTCCTGGCCTAATGAACTCTATAGAGGTAAGATTTGTTTGGCGACAGAGGCCAAGCCTTGCATCAGTCTGACTATCTCGGTAGTGTCATCAAGATAGTATTTTGCCTTGCTCGGCTTCCGGCCGACAGTACAAGCAAAGACTTCAGCAGTTGGAGCCATGGACGGGCTAGACATCGAGCTCATGATCACCTCGAACATGTCTTCATCTGATCGGTCATCTCCTATGCAGAGAACAAAATCTGGTGACATTCCTTTCTCTTGCATTGCAGAAAGCAGGCGCTTGGCAACAAGCCCTTTGGATACGCCCTGCAGAAAGGAACACGTTTGAGGACATACATTCGCAATACCATAAACTAACCATATATATATCTCAAGGATTGCAATGTCTCGAGGCAGATTTGAATTTACAACTATATGGTTTTAGAACGGTTCCATGATATAGAGTTTCGATATAAAACTCTTAACATTGTAGTATCTTGACCGGTTTCTATATAAAACTCTTAACATTGTACTATATTGACCGGTCTCCAACAACAACAACAACAACAACGACCCAGTAAAAATTATTCCAAGAAGAAACAGAACTAAATGATACTCTAACAAATGTTTCCTTTTCCTATTGCCGCAAAAGGTTTTTTCCCCAAGAAAAGAGACAATTAATTACGCCCTTTTTTTTATCGTAAAGAGAGTTATGTATCTGCTTTTATGGAACCAAATAAAAGCAAGTGAATTCCAGGGTTAGGTTTCTGTCAACAGAAGATGTAGATTTTAATTTTTTTGATGAGTCACAAACCAACAAGTAGAGATGCTGGAGCTATTATGGAGATATTGCTCTATTATCAACTTCTATGATTTAGAACCTTGCATTAGTTTCATTACTAATCATATGCAACAACCAATTTGACAGTTTTCCACTGAGAATCTAGAATTACGATTGAAACCCAGTCTTTCGCCTCATAAATGCATCGCCAGGCCTCTAAAGAACAAACCAAGATATACCCAAAAGCATCTACCTTTTAAAATAACAGTTTAGCTTTAACTCATACACTATGCAAGCAAGCTATGGAAGTGCTTTCACTAAAGGTAGTACAAGCAAACCTCCTCCTAAGAGAGAAAAAACACATACCTGCGGCTTAACTTCCACTGTATTCTGTCCACTCCTGACAGTGACAGGTTCATTAGCCAGTACACTTTCTAGGTGATCAAGAAGTTCTTTAGCCTGACATGATCCGAAATCAGGATCTGCATCCTCGTAAGACCAGACCATTGATGTTTCCTTATCTTCAATAACTGATCCATCTGTAGTCTCTGTGTAAAGTTGCATAACAGGCTCAGCTATTTCTTTCCAACAACATTCCACTGGTGGTACACATGTTTCCCATTCTTCATCTTGACTTGTCCTGTAAATTCAAGAACCATTTGCATAAAATTGTGAAAATATATATCACAAAGAAACAAAAGTTAGAACATCAGGCAATACCTCAAGAAATAGCCGTGCTCAGCTGCAATCCCAAGTTTCTCACAAGTTGGAAACCAGTCATCTAATGTCGTTCGGCTTCGTGCACTGACTATGAAAACCATGTTGTTCTTGTCTCTGCATAAAGTTTTGATGATTTCAATGGTTTTAGCACTTGGCTTCTTATCAATTGCATTTTGAGGCATCAAAGTTCCATCATAGTCCAGAAGGATTGCCCTTGTTGTTGTCCTTTTATATGCTGAAACTATATGCTCCATTGAAAGTTTCCTAAAATTTGGATCAAGTGCAACAACCCTGAAACTTAAGCCGAATCCAATACCCCAGCATCTTCGTCTAACATGATTCCTGCACGTTCTCTCCAAATCTTGCAAGAAACTGCGAGCCCAATATCCAACATCATGGGTGCTAACGTATCTGTAATGTTTCTCATGCCTAAGTTGCTTCTCTGGCTCAGGCATTACTAAAGCAGAGTCCATTGCATCGGCCACTACATCAATGTTCCATGGATTTACTCGGATTGCTCCACTCAAAGAAGGAGAACACCCAATAAACTCAGAAACAACTAACATGCTCTTCTTTGGTGTAGAAGAGTCCAGTTTCAGAACCTTATCCAGCTTCTCATTTCCTTGGCGGCTAATTATGTACTCATATGGTATAAGGTTCATGCCATCCCTGACAGCAGTGACTAGGCAACACTCGGCCACAACATAATAAGCAATCCTTTCAAAAAACTTTAGTGGCTTATCAATCAAGATAACTGGTTCATACCCAGGTCTTCCAAATTCTTCATTAATTCGCTTCACCGTCGAATATGTTTCTTCCTGCACTTCTTTGACATCTTTTCCTTTGCCTCTTGCAGGATTGGCTATTTGCACCAAAACAACCTTCCCCTGCTTCTCCGGGTGCTGCAATAGAAGTTGTTCCATTGCTAATAACTTCAAACTGATGCCTTTAAATATGTCCATGTCATCAACTCCGAGCAATAATGTTCTCCCCTGATGATTAAACTGCTGCACTAGTTCCAACACTTTTGCCTCTGTCTCCGGGAGACCCAAGACTTGCTGAAGCTGCCCCATATGAATACCCACTGGCAAAATTTTAATACTTACAGTCCTGCCATAATACTCAAGGCCTATGTAACCCCTTTTCGACTCATAAGAAATACCTAACATACGACTGCAACACGAAAGGAAGTGCCTCGCGTAGTCAAAAGTGTGGAACCCAATCAAATCCGAATTCAAGAGAGCTCGTAAAATCTCTTCGCGAATAGGCAAAGTTTTATATATCTCAGAAGAAGGAAATGGGCTATGCAGGAAAAATCCAAGCTTTACTCTATTGAATCTCTTCCTTAAGAAGGTAGGTAGTACCATTAGATGGTAGTCATGAACCCACACAAAGTCATCTTCCGGGTTGATTACTTCCATTATCCTATCAGCAAAAATCTTGTTAACAGAAACATAAGCCTGCCACAGCGAGCGATTGAATCGACCACCTAGATCCGGTGAAAGGGGTAACATATAGTGGAACAATGGCCAAAGTTGCTGTTTACAAAATCCATGGTAGAACTTAGTAAACAGATCAGGTGGTACAAAAGTGGGGACACATTTAAATGTCTCAAGGAGTATTTGTGAAACCTCATCTTGTTCATTCGGGTGGATTTCTTCCTTAAGACAACCAACATATATAACCTCAAGTTCATCATTTCCTAGTCCATCTTTCAGCTGGAGAAGAAGTGAATTCTCATCCCAGCTGAATAACCATCCTTTACTGCCATCATTTTTCCTTTGTACTCTAATTGGCAGCTGATTAGCTACAATAATTATCCTATCTTTTTGAGCTGAAGATGATGATGGATCAGAGCAAACACTCTCTGATCCATCATCATCCAGATCAGACATTATACCGGCAACAGTCATAATACGAGGAATCCTCCGGCTCATACAGCCAAAAGACGGCGATGGAGCCTCGCCGGAGGCTAGCTCTAAGAGATTGGAATAAGATCTTGACACCATTTTTTTTTAAATTCCTTTTCACTAACTAACAACACCAAACCCACCAAACCAAAACACACACTCTCTACAGTAAACTCCTAACATAGAAAGAAATAAACACACCCTCACTTCAGAAAACTTGCCCCAATCAATTACAACTTCAACCTTTTGCTTTTCTTCTTCCTGTACAAAGCAAGCACAAGCTTTTTAGATTGTGTGATTCAAGAAAACAAAAGGGTACAAGCAAGATTTCAATTTGACAAGTAAATCACAGATATGGGCGGACAATATAATACATGAGGTATCATCTCAAACAGTTAAGATTTATAAGAGAGAACAAGAATATATTCAAAAATCACAATTCTTGGAATAATTGACAAGAAGCACATAACATCACACCCCAACAATTAAAACCACAACTACCAGATATTAAAAGATTTGAGAGAGAAAATGCAAAGAAACAAATAGTAATCTAAGGAAGTTACCAGTTATTGAGACTTTGAATTCTTAAAAGTTGAAACCCTAAAGTGGAAAAAAGAGAGTGAAGACTGAGGAGAAAAGGCAGCTAAGCAACAGCTACAACAATGGTGTTTACTTTCTTTTTGTTATCTATATTGTGGTGGGAGCTGCCTGAAAAGCTTATTATATACACTGCACACTGTGTTATATATATATATATATATATATATATAATTATTATTTTTTTTAATATACTATATCTATTGTTGCGTCTGTCTTACCAGTCATGATATGCCAAGAGTGACTCTTCATGTGATATAAGTTGTAAGCAAATGTTTAAATAATGGAGTATATAGATAATTTAATTTAGAGTGTCATTTCGATATTGCCAATAAGTTTCGCATACATTATTCATCACAGTGTGAGTGGACCAATATTATAAATGTATATATACGTGTTTTGCAACATATTGCACTTTGCTAATCCTTCTTTAATAGGATTATTATCTTTTTAATATGTCACTTTCTTCCTCACAACATTGAATCAATGAAACTGACAATTTTGATAGAATTATTTACTTACACCAATTCAAGATATATTCGAAATTTTGAATACCAAAAAAGTAGAATATTATACTTTTAGTATTAAATTTTACATTCAAATAAACATCGTAACCACAAAAAAGAAAAAAAAAAGAGTTCTTATCACCCATTATCACAAACAAAAAATATTTAGTAGTTAAAATGGTGGTATGTATCTTTACTTTGTAAATGATGGGACCAGGAAAAAAATTTGTCATACAATTTTGAATAACATTACTAAAAATGTGAGATACATTCTTGACGAAAATTATTTATATTAATGTTGCAACAACTTCATAAATACTCAAAGATCATGATCAGTTTTATGAATATAAAAAGAAATCGTGGATTATGTTAGTTCTGAAACTGGTTTCAAATGGAATTGTGTACATCTCTTCTGGTTCAAAATAAATAATTTTTTAATTTTTTGACTTTTCTCTTATGGTTCAAAGTAAGTAATTTTTTTAAATTTTAAGAATGAATTAATTATTATTTTTTTCTATATTATTTTTAAAGTAAATAATGTTGGAATATGTATTAGAAGTATTTATATGAGATAGTAAAAATTAATATGATTAATTCTATTACTAATTAATGTTAAAAGATAAAATTTTTAATCTGTATAAAATATTTAAGAGAATTACTTATTCTGAATCGGAAGGAGTATTATATAGGTACTATTTCCAAAAATATCTAGGCACAAGAGCTTTATTTTAATAGAACAATTAAGTTTATCCATTTGACCTAACTTTTAGCTATTGCTTTTATATGTTTTGAGGCCTTAGTTTCAATGACCCAAGCTTCCTAAGTACTTCTTCCGTTCGCTTTTGGCCATGGACATTTTATGGCTCTTAAAAAATAATAATTATAACATATATTTTACTTATAATTTCTTAAAATAATAATATTTTAAAAAAATAAGAAAATAATTTTAAAAATAAATAATAAATGATAAGGATAAAAAAGAAAAAATTATCTTTCTTTTAATTTATTAAAATAAACAAATAAAAATAAAAATATATTTTAATATAGTAGATAAGTAAATATGAATTAAGAGAGTAAATTGACAAAGAGAAACCATTGAAGGTTCTGGAGTGATAACTATTTCGTTATTCTTAATTAAAAAAATTTAATTTGAATATGAAGTCAATTTGGACAGGGAGTATTTTATCTCCCCTCCTTCCTAAAAGAGGCTACACGATTCAAATTCGAATTAATCGAACTCCAAAATAAATATTAAACATCAAATACGAAATAATATAATAAAAATAAAAATAAAAGACAAAGAGGATGTAGAGGAGGATGTACACCTGAGTTACATAAGATCATAACTCCACGAGTTTATCCACAAGGGAACTTCGTTTGTTGAAGCCGAGAAGAAAGTGCCTGTTGTCCGAAGGGCTTGTGGGACCCCACTCGAGAAAATTTTGTCCTCCTACAAAATTGCTCTTATATATGATTCAAATTACCAAGTTAGCCATCTATTGACGTATTTGACGTATTTCTACGAGGAAATTGCACTTTCATTTTTGAGTCTTAGCTTAATCGAGCTTTGATCCATCATTTTATTGTACTGATAGTTAATCCATAATTAGTTTGCTTAAACTGGCCAGTTTAATCATTTCATAGAAGAGTATTAATCCATCATTTTTTTTACGAAATTCACGGCTCTTTTTTCATGGTGGGCCAGTAATACCCGCCCGTTGAGGCATGCCTGATTGTCGGAATGAGCTCACAGTGACCTCTGTGGGACTCTTCGAGGGTGCGCCACGTCTGATTTGGGCCAAAGCATTTTTCCAGAGGGCCGGCATACTCTCTCTTGTACAGGTCGTTGTGAATGATGTTGTACTTGGCTGCCTGCATTCGCAATTTGTTGGCCTTTTTTATCACTTGGGAGTACGCCGTTCCGCAAGTATGTAACAATACCATTGCGCCAGACCCAAGTCAGGTTTATGGTTCTTACCTCGACTTTGTCTATCGATGAGTTGAGAAGGGAGACTACACTTTTGTCCCCGGTTGCAATGTTTTTGGTGGTTGCGGCTAATTTGGCGAGGCCATCCGCCTCGGCATCCTTTGCTCAAGGGATCATGTTGAGTTGACATTAGTCGAATTCAGGTAGTAGCTTGCAATTTTGGTTTTGTATTTTTGTAACCTCTGTTCCTTGATTTGAAAAGTTCATGTAACTTGATTGACTACGAGTTGAGAATCGTAGCGTAGCCTTAACCGTTTTGCCCCATATTTAAGTGCCACCCTTAACCCTGTAATTACGACCTCGTACTCGGCCTCGTTGTTTGTCATATCCAACACCTTATGGATTGGCAAATCACTTCACCAGTTGGTACTTCGAGTACAAGTCCCAATATGGATCCTGATGTATTAGATGCACCGTCGGTATACAAGACCCAGATGTCTTGTGTTTGGGGGAAGCATGGATGGCTTATCTTTCGACTTCAGGCATTATTTTTGCGCTAAAATCGGCGACGAAATCTGTAAGGACTTCTGACTTTATCATTGTTTGCGGGTGATATGTGATATCGTACTTGCTCAGCTCGATGGCCCATTTGGCCAACCTGTCTGATAGCTCAGATTTATACAAATGCTTCTTAGGTTGAAAATCGTAACAGCCGAGATGGGGTGGTATTAGAAATATGGTCTAAGCTTTCGTGAAGCTACAACTAAGGACAGAGCCAATTTCTTGAGGTAAGGGTATCTCGTCTCGGCGTTGACTAGTGTTTTGCTAATGTAATAGATGGGAGACAGCATACCTTTGCTTTCTAGGACCAAGACTTCGCTAACAGCTACTTTGAATACGGCGAGGTAGACAAGGAGACGCTACCCCGCCTCTAGTTTTGAAAGTAATGGTAGCGATGATAAATATGCTTTTAACTCCTTTAGGTCTTGGACGTACTCAGAAGTCCATTGGTGGTTGTTATCTTTTTTTAGTACGCCGAAGAATTTGTGACACATATCGGATGATCGCAAAATGAATCTTGAAAGGGCTAACCTCTGAACCTGTTTTTTGGTGGTTAAGTGTCTTGGTATCCCTTCGATGGCTCTAATGATCAGGGTTGACGTCGATCCCTTGCTCCGACACCAGGGAAATTAGAAATTACCCGAGGTCATGCCGAATGCACATATTCGGGATTCAGTTTCATTTTGTACCACCTGAGTATGTCGAAGGTTTCTCTTAGGTGGTCGACGTGATGTTCTTTCCTTTTGGACTTAACCAGCATGTCGTCTATATAGACTTCCATTGTTTTACCGAGTTAATCCTTGAAAATCCTCGTCACTAGCCTTTGGTAAGTTGCCTCTGCATTTTTCAACCCGAAGGGCATGACCCTATAGAAATACGTCTCCTAATGGGTGATGAAAGTAGTTTTCTCCTGATCATCTTCTTCCATGAAGATCTGGTTATAGACAGAGTAGGCGTCCAAAAAGCTTAGCAGTTTGTGCCTGGCTGTTGCATCGATGAGTTAGTCAATATGGGTTAGTAGAATAAATCCTTGGGGCATGCTTTGTTCAAATCTATGAAAAATATGCACATCCACCATTTTTCATTCTTATTTTTCACCATGACCCCGTTGGAAACCCATTGGGGGTTATTTCGACTCCCTGACGGAGCCATTTCCAATAGCTTTTCCACCTCTTCACATACTGCATCATTAATTATGGAGTTACACTTATGCCTAACCTGTCTTACTCGGGGGTGGAATTGATCAACGTTCACTTTGTGTGCGGCAATCTCTTTTGGGATACCTGGCATATCTGTATGGCATTATGGCTAAAAGCAAACAGGTCCGATTAGCAGTTAAGAATTGATGAAACTGACCCGATTCTTTATGTTTGCAGTTGATGTATGCTTTCTTGTCGTGGTCGTTGCTATCTAAATGAACGAGTTGGAGGTGTTCTATGGTTGATCCCACAACTTTGACCATAACTATCATCGCATATCAACCTCGATCATGTTGATTGTTATGCCTATTTTTCTTTGTCCTTTGTTTGTTGAGTGATCGTGCAGTCTAGGGAGATACGATAGCATCCTATGATGTGCATCGTTCCCCTTGTATGCTGAATATTCTCCATGCAGTTAGGAATTTAATGGCTTGGTACAAACTAGAAAGAGTGACTCTTATGGTGTGTATCCATGGTCAACCTGGCATTGTACGCTGATCCATGATATGGAACATGGTTTCCAGAGTGATGCCTCCGTCCAGGACGGGGAGTGCGATTTCGCCAAATGTTCTCTCAACTACATTGCTAAAAGATGTTAGTGTGATGGAACATGGCATTATCTTATCTTCGAGTTTCATTTATGTAAGTACCTGAGGGTGGATAATGCACGTGCCTCTCCTGTCATCTAACATAATGCATTTCACATCGGTATCTAAAAATTTTCAAGTGATAGCACGGGCATCATAGTGAGGGAAGACCAAACCCTATTGGTATCAGACTTATCGAAGATGATACTCTCTTCAAATTTGTCATACCATTCGTGGGTGATTGACCGTTTGAGCTTGTGGGTTATGGTAAACATCACGTTGCTGATGGAAGAATCGTCACTATTGTCGATAATCATGTGGACTATACGGGTGATGAGGGCAGTTTCGGTGGTCCTTGATGTTGTTCGCGTCCTCTGGCAAAGTGCCATTCCTCGGTCACTCAGTAATTTCTTTGTGTTGTCTCTGTCGTAGCATGTTTACGACCTCCTGTCTTAGGGCGATGCAATCCTTGTTTTTGTGTCCTCGTTCTTGGTAGAACTCGCATATGGCATCCGATTTCTTGGTAATCGTGTCCGACCTCATCTTTTGTCTCCTTTCACCTTTGGTCCGAGATTTTCCAAGGCATAAACTATTTATGTAGGTGACACACAAAAATAATGAGTAGATAATAAAGGGGGCATACCTCTTTCGTTTTGCTGAGTCCCTGTCCTTAATCTTGGTGGGCCCTCTTCGTGGCCGAGGAGGAATCAATGGCGGTTCTGACATATAGCAGTTATCGTTCCCTATTGCGGCTCAGAGCTACAAGGTCTCTCCTAATATCATTTCTTAGATCTTTTCAGGATTCGGCTTGCAACAAGGTCAATTGATGAGTCAGCTCATTGAGGTTATCCTCGTCTACTCGGACCTCGGCACAATATGTGTTGTGTATTGTTTACCTCGAAAAAGGTAATTACAACTAGATTTAATTTTATGGTTCTAAAAACATATGATCTATTTTTATGCTAGTTGTTAGGCAATCTCAGACCAATTGTCAATGAACATCACAGATTATTCCAATAAGTCAGAGGGAAAACGAGAAATAATGACAAAAAGGCCTTCTATATCCATATATATTGCTCACAAAGGTACGTTTACAAGGCCTATAAAGCCCTTACAAGGGAGAGAAAAAATAAAAATCTACCATCCGGTCTATGCCTTTGACGGCTCCCTCGGAGGTTGAGTCCCAACAGTTTCGGCCACGGTCCCATGGTCTTTAACGGTTTCCTATGGGAATTCCGCCTTCATTCTTATCATCTCCTGAGCCACAGCTTGACACACCTTTAGAAGCAAGAATGGTAGCAGCTTTCTTCTCTAGGGTCTTCATCCACTCGAGTTCGGCAGACAGATTAATGCCCCCGCATGTATATCCTCGAGAGTCCGCCTCCGAGATCTTAACTAAACTTGTTCTATGGCTCGAGTCAATTTCAGTTCGGCCACCTTGGGCACTCTCCTAGCTTGAGCATATATTACAACAACATCCTCTTTGTGTAGGGATATCAGCGTATCGGCCTCAGCTTTGATCCCGGTTAACGCAACAACTAACTCATTGTGAAGACCTCTATACTTATTGTTCTCTGCCTCGCCTCATGAAGTTGATGCCCGACTTAGGCCATCTTTCCCTAGAGGGTATCCTTTTTGGAAGTTATCTCACTCACGTATCGCTTGAGTTCGAGAATTTTGGAGTCTCTCGCTCGAAGCTCCTCCCTTATTGGCGAGTCTTTCTTCTCAAACTACGCAAATCAGATCAAAGGTATCAAAACGCCAAGATTTGGTGAACATTCGGGAAAAGCAAATAGAAACTACATAACCTGCTCGGCAAGATGAGTATTCTCACGCTCATAGTGAGTCAGCTCAGCTTGAAATCGGGTGAAGGTCTAATTATAAAGCACCTCTGGCCTAGAACCATGAAAGAGACAAGTTAGAAAGGCGAAGATCAAGGCGAAAAGAAGAATTTACAAAAAATTACCTGCTCACAGAGCCTGTCCATCTCACTAAAAATATGTGAGACATCGAGCTCAGGGATTTTTTAAGGCACAGCTAAAGGCCTTTCGGGCTAATCATTATCTCCGACAGGCACCCCCACACCGGAAGGTTCTTTATTCGGGCATCCTGCATTTCCTTAGGAGGTAAGGCCGGTTCTGGAGGAAAATCGCTCACGTCAATAACACAGATGGGATCATTCGGGGCCATTTCTTATCTCTGAAGAGCTTCAGAACTTGACTCCTCTGGACCGCCTACCAAATGCGCCTCAGCTCGAGTAATATTTTGGCCTTCAATCGGCTCATTGATATTACCAAATACATCCCAGAAGGCCTCTTTAACCTGGGGATGGACAACGACGACATCAAATTCCGACTTGGAAGCCATTGTCCCTGTGGTATCAGGGGAGATCATGTTTTCCCTACCTCGGATGCTATCAAAGAATCATCTTTCTCCCCACCTTCAGCCCGGGGACTCCCCACTACTTCTGGAATTAAGTCTGCTGAATCAGCCTTAGGTTCTTCCACTTTGATCTTCTTGGATTATGAAGGCCCGGTCGATGATTCCCTTTGTTTTTTCTTCTTTTCGATGGGTCTCGGGGTATCTGCTTCACCAAGCTGCACTTCCTTCTATAGGTAAACCTCCCCAAGACCTACAAATGCAAAATATAAACACAGGGAGTGAGGATGCCATCAACAATAATTACAGCAGAAGTAAAGGCCCACCGTGGTCCTTGGCTTCCTATCGAGCCCGGGACAGATCGCGCCACACGCGCTCAATGAATGGGACACTCTAATCCAGTTGTTTGACCCAGCCCGAGAGGTCCTTAACCATATTAGGGTACATGATGATGGTTGCATCAGCAAAAGAAGTCAATTCGTAGGAATATGTACCCAAAGAGAAGCAAGAGGATATTTAACTAGCGTATCTACTTACGTTTCATGTTCCACTTTTCAGGGAACGACATCCTCTCTGCTAGAATCAGGTCCGAAGTACTAACTCGGATAAAATGAATCATATACCCTCCGTTCATAACCTCATTAGTACAAGAAAAAATGGCTCTCGAGGCCCGACAATAAGCTTTATCAGCCCCCACAGAGGAGTCGGGGACTATACATTCTGATTAGGTGGTCGAGAGTGAACAACATCTTCTTAATCATGTTCGAATAGTATCTGGTCATGTAAACAATACACCAGAATGAAGGATGATCTGGCCGAGGGTTACTCGATATCGTTTGCAAAAGAGGATCATGGGTTCTATTAGAGGTGAGGATGGCTCCACCGGGCCAACGGTAAACGGATAAGTATACACATTGAGGAAGCCGGCCTTGTATGTCGTTATGTCCTCCTCCCTAGAAGGAATTTCCAAAAGCACCGTATCCCCCCAGCGGCAGTCGGCCTTCACCCGTACGACATCTGCTATTGAACTAACATATTGGGACAGGGGTTCGCATCGCCCCGAACTTCGGAGAAGTTTTTTCGATCTTATAATCGGATGTTGTTTCAAAGGCCCCTGGAATGCATTCCCCAACACAAGTGGGCATTGTTACTTTTACCTTAGACGAGCGTGAGGGAGACGAGGGCACATCTTCTTGAGGAACAGAGGTGTAAGTTTTTGCCATTCTTGTTGAAAGGTTTTAGAGGAGAAATGAAAATTGCATTTCACAAGAGAACACGAGGGAGAGGTAGGAAGAACTCTTTTGAGGGCTTGGTGATGCAGTGGAAAATAAGGAGCGAGAGAAGAAACATTTACATAGGTCTAACACGAACGATGGAACATGCCAAAAGACAGCCAACCGTTGTAATAAATTCGAAGGCTTTTAAAGGTTGTGTGGACGCGACCTCAAGACACCTCATTTTTGTCATATCAATCGCTCGATAAGGCATGGCTATTATTGGGATAAAAGTATCGGAGGGGTAGGAATTCGAGATTGTTTTTTATCGGTTTACGCTAAGAAACGCGGGGACTATATGTATACGGGTGAAATCCGAGAGCACAATATCACGATCATTATGTGTGTTCCTTGTCATCGCCTCGAAAGGCCTCGAAGGCCCGGAGGCACAGTTCGAGGTTTTGACCTCAAGGGGTCCTTATACCTGACCTCGGTGCTGCACGAGTCGATGGTTATCATGTATAAATAGGAAGTTCCCTAGGCACGTGGTCCAAACTGACAACACCTACAAGAATAGTACCAGTCTACACCAGGCTGCTAAGTAGTTGTACCAGCTATTTTGTAATAAATACACATGTACTATATTGGGATTCCCTCCTTCTATATTAAGGGGGTCTTTACTTTTTTTGGGGTATATATACAACATTACTCACAACATTCAATACAAGAACATTTTCTGGTCTCTAACTTAAACATATTCTCTTGGTTTTACTACTTATATTTATTGTGTTCTATCTATTGCTCTTCATTTATTGCTTATTATTAGTCATAAAGAGCCTTCATTAAAGCTCTCAAAATTGTTAGCCTCTCACCGACGAACAATAACTTAGTATCGAGCCCGGCCTCGAGGCCTCGTATAACCCACTTCGAGGTCTTGATTCTTAGTCGCTCGGTTTGCTTAAACATACTACTTTCGAGTTCTCATCTTATTTTTCTAGTCTCACACTTAGCATCTATTGACTAACAACAACAACAACAATCCAGTATAAATCCTACTTAGTGGCGTCTGGGGAGGGTAGTATGTACGCAAACCTTACCCCTACCCTTGAGTAGAGAGGCTGTTCCCAAATAGACCCCCGGCATCCTTCCCTCCAAGAACTTCCCACCTTGCTCCTGGGGAGACTCGAACTCACAACCTCTCGGTTGGAAGTGGGGATTGCTTACCATAGAGCAACCCCTCTTGTCTTCCATCTATTGACTAACAATTAGCATAAAATACATCTCTTAATTTTAGAACCACAAAATCAAATTTAATTGTAATTACCATTTTTATTGTAAAAAAACACACACATCGATTTAAGGGGAAAAGCGCAAATACCGATCTTTTGTACTTCATCTTCATCTGTATTTTCTTCAAATCAATTAATGCAGTTGTGCAACATATATACGTACAAAGTTTGTCAGTTAGCTATGGTTAAGCGTTGCACATTTTCTCCTTAAGGAGTACCAATTTCAATTAAGTATTAGTTGCTTGACGAATTAAAATTATTTTAATATATTTTGACATTTTAGAAATTTTTTTAAAGAAAATTATTTATTACTTTGTTTGATTTTTTGAAATTTACCCCCGATGCTCTTATTACTGGTGTTAATAAAGTAAGATCTTTTAGCAAAGTATAAAATTATTCAAATCCTCGTGTGATTATTATCATTAAAAAATTTTGTTAAATAATATTTTCTCTGGTAAAACATAAGTGAATTTTTTAGCTTTTTTTTCTTGTGATCCAAAATAAGTGATTTTTTTTTCAGATTTTAAGAATAAATTAATTATTTTTTTTCTACATTGTCCTTGAAGTAAATAGGGTTGGAAAAATTTTATAGGAGTGTTTATGTGAGAAAGTAAAAATTAATATAATTAATTCTATAACTAATTAGTGCTAAAAAGTGAATTTCTTAATATGTCTAAAAATACTCAAAAAATTACTTATTTTGGACCCAAAAAAATATGTAAGAACCTTAAACGAAAGAAGTAATTTTCGAACATTTAATTAATTAATTTACTGTGAAACACGAATAAATAGTTATCGCAACAATTAACATGTCAAGCAGATTAGAGGAACATCTTGCAGTCTGTGCCAGCAGTAAAGCCAACAGTTTGAACAGTTTTGACACAAAAAATTTTATTAGTCCGACAACAAAACAGCCAAAAAAGGCTGTACTCCAATTTTATGTAGTATTTGTCTTTCTCCCAAGTGTTGTTTCTTAAGATCATTCACTCGGATTTAAGTGAAATATTATCGGAAATTTCAAATAAGATATTAAAGTAATATCAAATAAAAGCATATTTCAAGTAACCCACAAATATTTAATCTTTACGGATTTAATTTTCCATGTGAAGATTATGCATATACTCTTGCCTACTTAATCAATTGAGTTTGTAATATTACTGGTTGACTTCATCTTTCTATTTAATGTGATACTCCATCTTTTAGTATGTCGCACAAAAATTATACGTTTTTATATTTTAAAACTATTTAATCTTATCATTTTTATTAATCGTATCCACTCGGGCATGGCTTATTGGGACACACTTGATAAAAAACACATTCTTCAATTAGGGAGAAACATGAATGGGTAATAATTTACTTGTTGGTATTGCATGCAAAATATTTATTATTTTGTATATATTTTGTTGATTTGTCAACAAGCATTTTTATTTTTCAAACTTTATGTCAATTTAAAATATGTCACATAAAATTAAAATGGATATATTGTTTGGAAACAAAGAAAGTATTGCAATTTGTATATATTTTCTCAAAAAAAGAAAAGAAAAACTAAAAAATAAGTCAAAATGAAGATCACAGAAGGGTGGCAAGAAGAATCTTAGTTTAGTTTCTTGGTTGGCTATATTAACTCACTTAGTTGTAACTTGTTACTCATTCAATTTCTCATACTGCGATCTAAAATAAGTAATTTTTTCTATGATTCAAAAAAAGTGATTTTTCTAAATTTTGAAAATAAATTAATTATATTTTTCTACATTTTTCTTGGAGTAAATATATTAGAATATGTATTAGAAATATTTATATAAGATAATAAAAATTAATATAATTAATTTTATTGTTCATTAATATTAAAAAATAAATTTCTTAATTTGTAAAAATACCAAAAAAAATTACTTATTTAAAATACGAAGGAATATAAAAAAAGGGTGGCCGGATTGTTAGTAAGTGTGCAAAAACCAAACAAAAACATGGTACTAATTCCTATTTCCCATACACAGCTGTCCCTCACATTGACTTATCCTTAGATGGGTCCCCAATTAGGTATTATTTTTTCCGATTTAAAATAATTAATTTTTTAAATTTTTTATGCAAATTAAAAAATTTATATTTTAGCATTAATTAGTAGTAGAATTGATTATATAAACATTTACTATCTCATATAAACATTCATAACATATATTTCAATGATAATGTAGGAAAAAAATAATTAATTTATTTTTAAAATCTCAAAAAATTATTTATTTTGAATTACAAAAACGGCCAAAAATTACTTATTTTGGACCGGCTGGGGTAGCTTGCAGAGTTAAGAGGGTTGTTTTGTGTTTTCACTTATCCTTAAAAAAAACGTCTAATTAAACTAATCAATCGTAGGATGAATTTAATCTTGTTACTAATTGTGATTACCGTTCCCTTTTCAACACATGTCCACCAGCTCTTAGAAGTCATTAGGGATTCTCGATATAAAGTACAATAACTTGCCGGCTTTAGGTGACCTTTAATTTCTTTGAGTATGAAAGAGATTAATTAACCAATTGAGATAATCTTGTTTAGTAATACATGTGTTGATATTTGTTAATATTCTGTAGTATAAGTTTTTCATACTGTCTAGTATACAAATGTTTAGATTAAAGAATTTATTATATTGAAAATCAAATTAAAGACTAACCAAGCCTAATATCAATAATATGAACGTATGCACTATAATTATTTAGCTAATCCCTCCAACAAAAACACTCTAAAAATAACAGAAATGTTCAATGAAATTATAAGAGCTTAAATTACAAAAAGAAATTATATTCCTTATTTTTAATTAGTCCCACATGAGAAATGGGTTTGACACGATAAGACCAATGAAACTCTTTCATGATAGAGCAATTTATATTATTCCCTACTAATTGGGTTTGACTTTGTAAAGCCAATGAAACATTTTTCACTGTAGTAGTCAACTCTTTCCTTGATAGAACAAAATACACTATATCTTTTTCTTTTGCTAACCATTAAACTAATCATTAAATAAAGTCTTTCAGCTGTAAAAGAGAATTAATGACACTTTTAATTTGCAAGTTGCCGATATTCTCATCTCCCAATAACGCTAAACCTGGCTTTCTTAGCACTAGGATTGATGCTACTTATTCCATTTTCTCTTAAAGATCATATCACTATACTCATGTCTATGCCATGATTTATTTCAATTTGTTCCCTCTTTTTGGTCAAAGTTCTCTATTTCATGCGCAAACACACTCTTTTTTAATATTCATTATATCACCCGTTTAGTTATTTTGAAATATATTTTGAAATTATATTTATCTCATGTTGGGTTACGAGTAATAACTAATACCGATACAAAAGTAATGATATTAACTAACGTGCTCGAAAATCTTGGATGTTCAATGATAATTTCAGGATTATAAACTTGGTATTATTAATCCCCCGATAACCCTCCTCAGAATCAAAGACATTGTCAATTTTGCTTCTCTGTCGAAAAACAGACGTATAATGCACTAGTCATCCTTCATTGATAAAAAAAAACATTTAACTATTGACTCAATTATACAATTCTACGTATTTTCATTAATCAACCCATACAAATCAACAAGTTATAAGATGATGAATATAATTATTTATGACATATTTGGTTAGCTAGAAATGACAATCTTTTCAATCAGAAAAAGGTGCCCATCAATTTTTATGATATCACCAAGGCAAAATAGGTCTCTCTCTCTAGAATGGAAGCTTCTCTCAGCTAAGGCTGAATGAAGAGGAAGACACGGACTGGAGGGCATGGACAAGGAGGAATAGCAAATCATTAGGGGAATATTGCCAAAAAAGGTGTTCCCCAATCGGAAGACGCGAAGAAAACTAGAAGTTTGAATGTGATACAAGGTGTAATACCGCTAGAATGGAAGCAAACATCAACCGTTGTCGTCACTATGGTTACTCCAATAGCGAACAATCACTTGATAACCTCAATGGGAACAAGTAACGAAACACATGCACAGAGCTCTGGGAAGAATTCCTGGGTGGACCGGGTTGAAGATGAAGAAAAATCCAAAAATGAATCAGGTAGTTCTCAAACCATACATCCTAAATCGTGGAGCAATATTGTGAGAAAAGCAATTATAAGTGAGGGCTTTGATTTGGAAGGGGAAGGAGAAACCTCCACAAATGTCAAAATTACTTGGTAGATGTGTAGGAGGAAAGTGAATACTGGCAGTCTTTGGTAGTTTGCTATGTCCTGGGATCAAATCCCCCATTAACTGTAATAGAGGTGTTCTTCAAGAGAATATGGGGTCTTTTCGGGTTGGATAAGGTGGCTTAAACTAATAAACGGGGTTTTATGTAATATTTCATAGTTTAGAAGGACGAACAAAAGCAATTGAAGGGGGAAATAAAGCCTTTGATAGGAAACCACTGGTGGTAAAGCCATAAAAACCAAGCATGGAAATGAGCAAAATAATTGTGGAACAGGTCTCAATCTGATTCGTCTTGTGGGATTGGACCTCAAATATTGGGGTCAAGATGCTTTGGACAAAATTATTGGGTTGGTAGGTAAGCCGGCGAAAGATGATACTACAACGACAAGGAAAGAAACTAATGTATGCTAGGGTGATGGTTGAAGTACCATTTAATAAAACATACCAGAAATAATAATGTTTGAGAATGAGCTAGGGCAAATAATTGGACAGATAGTAGAGTATGAATGGAAGCCAACACTGTTATGATCATTGTAGAAATTTTGGACACATAAAAGAACACTACAGGAAACTACAGAACACACAAATGAACCAGGCAGCACAAGAATGGAAACCTATAAATGGCAAAATCCAAGTCGAAGTGCAAAGAGGAGAAGGCAATAAAGAAGTGCTGGAAGAGATAACATGACCAAGGCAAGCAGTAGTGCAACCAATTACCACTCCTTTGAGGAACTCATTAGCTACTTTAGAGGAGCAACATGAGAAGAAAGAACATCAAGCAGTGGTAGTGAATAAAAAAAACAAACTTGAATAACAGAAGAACAAAGGAAAAACAATAGTCTTACAACAGAGCGACAAGGAACACAATACACAAGTAGCACAACAATGGATGCCATAAGCACTAGAGGTGCACATGTGAAAAATGAAATAGGTTCAAGTAATGTGAGAGGAGTAGGAGCTCCTGCACCTAGTGGATAAAATAGGATTCTTGCATACCAGGGGGCTAAATAGGCAAGACAAGTAAAAAGAGATGAATTTGTTTCTGCACAACTCTAAAGTTGGCCTATTTGGGTTCCTGGAGACAAAGGTTACGAGGTCTAAAGCATCATCATATACTCTTAACCTTTATAATGGATGGTCATTCAGTACAAACCTAAACCATCATCCGGGTATTAGAATTTAGGTGCTACGAAATACATAAATTTACAGTGTTAACATCACAAGTGTGTATTTGCTCAAATAATACATTATATGGTAGAACATAGAGGAACTTAGTACGAGTTTCAAATAACACTAGTATATGGCTTCAATGATCAAGGCCTAAGAAGAGGTTTGTGGCAAGAAATTAAAAAAATATACAGTACTATTCAAAGACGATGGACAGTAATGAGGGACTTCAACTGTGTCCTACATAGAGATGAGAGAGTGGGGAGACCAATATCAGTATCAGAGACAATTCACTTCAAAGAATGTGCGGGAAAGTATTCATTCAAAGAACTCAAGTTTTTTGGATCATTCTATACATGGAACAATAAACTTGGGGACAATAGTCGAGTCTATAGCAGAATTGACAGTCTCTTAGTAAATGGGGAGTGGATGAGTGCATTTCCAGGATCAAATGTGCACCTTGGGAATGCGCGTCTCATAGATCATTATCCTTCTTTAATAAACTAGGATAATGGACCTCATCAGAACCAACACAAATTCAGATATTTCAACATGTGAAGTTAAGCCATAAATTTTCAACAACAAGTGAATGAAAGCTATGACAAGAGCATATATGGTACACGTATGATAAACCGGTGAGGAAACTTAACAAGGTCAAGTCTGTTCTCAAAGCAATAAATACATGCCAATTTAGCGATATTGAAGGCAAAGCTATACAAGCATAAAGGAAATTGAAGGAATGTCAAAAGGCACTATAAAGGGACCTTGCTAATCTGGAACTAATAATGTAAGAAGCCCAGCTTTCCAAGCAATGCCAGAGATGGACACAAGTAAAGAATAAATATCTGCAGCAGAAATGCGAAATGCATTGGTTGAATGCAAGGGACATGTACACTAAGTTCTTTCACAACATGATTAAAGCTAGAAGGAACTCTAATAGAATCTTTGCCATAAGAGATGGTGAAGTGATCACAAAAACTAGGCACAAAATGCACAAGTAGGACAAGAGTATGTAGTACAACTGTAAAAGAAGGGCCTATGATTTCAGATGAACAAAGGAGAATGCTGATAGCATAATTCAGTATTCAGGAGATAAAGAAAGCCTTATGGGACATTATAGGTGACAAAAAACTAAGACTAGATGGCTATATTTTTCAAAGACTACTCGGAAACCATTTAAGAAAACTTAATAGCAGGGGTGATGGAGTTTTTTAGAGCAAGGAAACTACATAAAATATGGAACAATATAGTTCTTACATTGATCCCAAAGTCAGACCATACATACATAGTATGTGACAACAGACCAACTACATATTGCAAGACTATCTATAAAATAGTGTCCAAAATACTCTCCAACAGGTTGAAACTAGTCTTGCCAGAGATTATATCACCCAATCAAAGTGCATTTGTAGTTGGGAGAAACATAGTGTAAAACATCCTTATATGCCAAGACTTGGTGAGGCTTTATAACAGGAAGAAGGCAACTAGTAGTTGCCTTATTGAAATAGACTTGAAAAAGACATATGATACCATGGAATGGGAGTTTGTAAAGGAGATGCTGCATGCCATGGAGTTTCCTCAAAAGTACAACAAATGGGTCATGAATTGTATTACAACTGTGCACTACTCTATAGCTATAAATGGAGGAATGTATGGTAGCATTAAAATGGGAAAGAGGACTGAGGCAAGGACATCCAATATCCCCATTACGATTTGTTATATGCATGGAGTATTTCACTAGGATAGTAGGGGTAATAGCTAAACAAAAGGGCTTTAGGTATCATACCAAATGTAGGAATTTGAACCTGAACCACTTATGCTTTGCTGATGATGTACTATTCTTCAGCAAAGGGGACTTCCAATTAGTACATCTACTCCCTAGGGGATTAAAGACATTCTCCAACACAACATGGCTATGCATAAATGCCAACAAATCAAATATCTTCAATGTAAATATGAATCCTCAAAGTTCAAATGACCTGATTGAAATGACTGGATGCAAAAAAGAAGCCTCCAATTTAGATACCTTGGTTTGCCCATTTCGGCTAAGATAATCCCAAAAATGGATTGTGAAGATTTACTTGACAAGATGACAGTAAGAATTAAAAGCTGGGTTACCAGGCATATTTCCTATTCCGGGAGAGTGTTGTTTGTAAACTTTGTACTGTTACACATTCATAGTTATTGGTCCTCCGTATTCATACTACCAAATAGTGTATTTAAAGGCATCACCACAATATGCGGGAATTTCCTCTAGGATGGAAAAGTTGTCACAAATAGACTTCCCTTAGTGGCATGAGACCTAGTATACAGGGCCATGAATGAGGGTATACTGGGGATCACATATTGCATTAAATTGAATGAAGCAGCTATTGCAAAATATGTCTGGAATATGGCACAGAAAGCTGATAACTTATGTGTAAAATAGATAACCAACATATACTTAAAAGATAAGGCTTGGTGGCAATGCACATGTCCAATCAATTGTTGCTAGTACTAGAACAAGATATGCAAAATTAGAGATGCGTTTGAACCTGATTTCATACAAGATGGATGGTAGCATACTAATGGACATTACACTATGAGAAATGGGTATAAATGGAGTACCACAAATTGTGAGCTTCCAAGAGAATCAACTCACACAATCAGTCCACATTGGGCACACAATAGCCTATCCTGCATCCTCAATGCACCATCAGCTCCAATAATGACCTCCTTAGCATTACCATGCAGAACCGTGTGCCTAAGGACGAGCAAATGGGGGTCGTCATACTGACGCACCCTAATACAATCATAAAAATAAGACTGGGAGATCATACAAGCAATTAAGTTCTCATACTCGTGAACTTGTTCCATGGTTGTCTTGTCATCAACGATCTGAAACTTGATCCACTTTCCAACGATATAATTCATTTTTTCGTGTCATCAGCACCATATTTCTTTTTCAAGTTGTCCCATATGACTTTAGCAGATTTAAACAAATTAAAGAGAAGGCTAGTCATATGGTTAAGCAGATGCCCACTTACTATTTTATTATACATTTCAAATTTCTTCTTAGCAACATCATCAGCAACAACAATATTAACAGCATTAGAATTATTAGCAACAATATCAGCAAGAGGATAGTTAAACAAAACATATTCTACTTCTAATTGTTCAAAGAAAATTAAAAAAATTTGGGACCAACACTTATCATTATTTCCATCTAAAGGTTCAAGCTTTGAGAGATCAGGAAGTGTTTTGTTCAAAGTAGTGGACATTAGTCAATATTATATGTGAGACCGCTTTAAAATTATTAGAAAAATGAGTAGATAATATTGCCTAAGAAGAAGAAGGAAAGAAGAATAACTTAGCAAAAATACTATGTTGTAGCAAGCCACTGCCTTGAAAGCGATTTCGGCCCGACGAGGTGCAAATTATTAAGACCGGTCACTCCCCAAGATTCCACAGCACCTCCAAACGCGTGGCCGGAAGTTTAGAATTTGCACAAAACATTTGCCTAGAAAAAAGAGAGATGAAGGCATTTTATGTATTGGATAATTCATAAAGAAAACTAGGAAGAAAGTAATAGTTAGCTAGATGAATTCTTGATTAAGAATTGAGTGAATTTGATGGCTAATAATTATCTTATTTATAGGTAATTAGGGAGGTTGCATGTATGACAAGTGTGGAGAGTCTTTTGACAGTTGTCCCAATATATACTTGTCTTCAATATTAACAAGCGTATCTTCCCTGCATGAAGACACGTGGTAGATTTGCATAGCCACTTGCCAAAGTCATTCAACACTTGGCTTTAAGATTTCATGCAAGAAGCCACTTGGAAATACATATGATATTTGAAAAAAAAATAAAAAACCTTGTGGCTATTACTTGTAAATAAAATTTCAAAAAGGAATTTTCGACTTTGCATTATGAATAATTTCAACATATATATCATAACATCCTTATATTCTGAAACATATAAAATACACATAATTAGTGGAAATATATAAGGTATATATGTTGTATAATATACATTATAAATTATTTAGTTTTTTGGTATAATTAAAAAACCTTAGATGATATCTTCCTTCAGTTAAAGTGTGTATCATTATTATACAAAATGGTTTAATGATGGTATTAGAAACAGCCTCTCTGCCCTTTCGGGTAGGGGTAAGGCTCGTCTACATATTACCCTCCTCAGACCCCACTTTGTGGGACTATACTGGATAGTTGTTGTTGTTGTTGGTTTAATGATGGTATTCCATATACTTTCGTGGTTATTTTTGTTTTCCCGTATATATCTCACAAAGATATGTTAATGGCAATGTGAGATATGTTAATGGCATATATGTGATAAGCTTTCATAGTTTGATAGCATATACAATTTTCCGTTATCACTGCCTCAAGTACAACAATTGTGAGATGCTAAATGAAATCCCAAGAAAATGCAAAAAGCTAGATCCAACAAATTGACATATTAATAAAAATGACATTTAGAGCTATAGAAATACATCTGGTTCCGGGAACCTGGGAATCATTGTGAGCGGCGGCTACAACTCCTTATTTCTTCTTCAACAACAACTCTTTTTATCATACTGCGATGTAAGCACATAGAAAGAAATACTTCATCATAATACAATTTCAGATAAAAAACAAAGCAAGGGATGACGATTCAGGTTGTTTTGGTTGAAGAAAACCATGACAATTACAACCTTGGTTAAGAAGTGCTCAATATTTTTAGGGATGTGGTGGAGTTGTTGAAGGGCAACAATTAATTGACTATTGTGCAGAGATGGAGGTTCACGTTGGAGAGGTGACTATGAAGCTTTTGGGTACGATGGAGAAGAAAGAGAGTCAATGGTAGAGCAGCTGATGTTAGAGTAAATCTATTTCATTATCTACTGCTTGTTTATATTCTTTATAATTATTACTTACACTTGTAATTATCCCCTACCATCTCAGTTGTTATCCTTTATAGCTATCTCTTCCACTTTATAGCCTATATATACTTCATCCATATATCAATGATAAACACAATAGAGTGATTGGCTTCACAATTCTTCTTTGTTATCTTATTTTTCACATGGTATCCGAGCCCTAAATGAATTCCTCTCCACGCTTCTCGCTATGTTTGTTGCTCCTAACACATCTTCCTCCTTCATTTCTCCCACTCTGGTCATCACCTCTACCCATTCTTTTGCTGTTAAACATACACCAAAAAATTACTTCCTCATTTCATATTTAATAAGGTACTTTCTTTTTAAATTTGTTTCAAAATAAGTGACATATTTCTAAATTTAGAAATAATTCAACTTATAAATTTTTCATTTTATCCCTTTTGCTCTTAATGAGAAGCTTTTATACCCACACAAATGGTATGACCCACAAAATGTTAACACCACGAGTTTCAAAAGTGTTCTTTATTTTTCTTAAACTCCAGGCCGAGTCGAACTAGCTCAAGCAGTATGAAACGGAAGGAGTATTTGGCATGGAATACTCAATTTTTTCCTCTTCTAAACTACCAAAGTCTTCGTGGTTTCATCAGTTGGACTACTCCCGCTCAACCAGTAATTGTTGCCTCTTCCACTGATCCCACCCTTCAAGTTCCCAACCAAGACTTTGACACATGGTTTTGCAAAGATCGAATACTTCATTCCTGGTTGCTTGCTTCTATCCCCATGTTATAGGTCTTACATCTTTCATTGCAGTTTGGGAGGCGCTTACTAACGCCTTTGGTTCTGTCTCGCAAAATCGTCAACTACAATTACATATAGAATTGCAAGAGTTAAAGAAGAATGATCTTTCTCTGTCCAACAATCTATAAAAATCCAAAACTCTTTTAGATGAACTTACTGCCGCTGGAGATATGTTCCTCGTAACTCTGGGTAATTCCCACAACAAAATAATTATGCTTCTCCACCAATGGCTAACTATTCTGCGGTTGCGCCCTCTTCACCAAGTATGGCATACTACATTCTCCATTGAAATCTCTTTACTTGAAAAATGCTTCATGTGTTCCAAAATAGTTAAGAACCTACTCTCAATTAACGTCTAACAATTCTTACTTTTTTAAATTTTGGCCTTTTTATTTTCTTATTAAGGACCAGCGAACCAGCCAACTACTGATGCACACCCAAGTGAGTTTGGAATTTACAGCATTCAACAAATGCCGAAGATAGCTATGACGGCCAAGGTTCCCTCACTTGATGACTGGCATCTCTATATAGGTCATCCAAATGGTCAACAGCTTCATTCAATAGTTAAGAATCATCATTTGTCTAGTTCTACAAATAAGCTTAGTCCGTGTGCTAAGTGTAATTAAGGAAAATTGTCTCGTTTGTCCTTAGCGTTCGTTGAACATACTAGCACAACTCCTTTTCAAATTGTTCACTATGATGTTTGGGGCCCGACCCCATTCTTTCTTCCATGGGTAATCGTTATTTTTCTATATTTGCGGATGATTTTACTCGCTTTACATGAGTTTATTTTCTTAAAAATAAAAGTGATGTTCACTCTATTTTTCTTAATTCGAAAAGATGATTTAAAGGCAATTCCAAGCAAAAATTAAAGCTTTTCATTCTGATTGGGAAGGAGAATACCAAAAATTAAATAAATACTTTGATAAAACTGGTATTATACACCGGATTTTATGTCCTTACACGCATGAACAAAATGGCAGTAGATACTTGCCTTGCTTTATTAGCTCAGGCAAATTTACCTCTTAAATATTGAAACTTTGCTGTGGATCACAGAGTCATTTTAATTAATGTTCTTCCTTCAAATGTCATTAAGCAACAATCCCGATATCAAATTTTTTTTAACAAAAACCCAAATTACGTCTCTTTCAAGCCGTTTGGGTGTTTCGTTTTTCCATCGCTCCGGCCTTACAATCATCATAAGTTATCTTTTCGCACATCACCTTGTACTTATCTTGGTCGAAGTCCGAGTCATAGTGCATATTGGTGTCTAGATAAATTCACATGTCAAATATATATCTAGCTAGGCATGTCTAATTTAATTCACAAGAATTTCCATATAAAGCAAATTTGGCCAGCTCATCTAATAAAAAATCCGATAACTCATGGCTGCATATCTCAAGCTCATTCCAGTCTCACTTGGACTCCGCATCTCTATCTGGTAAGAATTCTTCTCCATCTAACTCTCCTAATATTTCTCCTTCACCTAATAAGTTATATTTATTTTCTCTATATAGAATGCCATCTCACTCTACTCTATCAGATTCCCCTTATTATCTAAATCACGGACTCCTTCTCTATCTGGACCCTCATCCCCGCCTAACTCACCTTTATGCCCATCTCCTCAAATATTAACTAGAACTCCTATACAAATTCATCCTCATCCCCTATATCAAAATCCAACAGTGTTCTTGGATTGTAATTAGTTGTATCTTTTTCAGATTATGCCCTAAAAGACAATTCAAAACAATCTCGCACCCACTCAATGCAACTCCGTCCCACCACCATGCAAAAAATGCCAAGCCAAACTAGCCTTAACCAAACTAAAATATCGATTGGAGGAACCTAAAAAAAATGTCAAGCTATGAAATTTCAGGAATGGTGTGACACTGTGCAACAGGAGTTGAATGTTCTACATCAAACTAATACGTGGAGTTTATTGCCTCACCTTAGCAACAAAAATGTAATTGGCAACAAGTGTATTTTTCGAATAAAAAGGAATGCAGATGACTCAATAGAGCGTTACAAAGCACGCCCTGTTGCTAAAGGCTACACACAACAATCTGGTATTGACTATCGAGAACTATTCTCTCCCATTGTCAAATTCACCATTGTCCGGACTGTTCTTACACTTGCCACAATTCATAATTGGCCCATTCATCAACTTGACATCTCCAATGCATTCTTGCACGGCCAGTTGGATACTGAATTATTTATCGAACAACCACAAGGTTACATTGATCCCTCCAAACATCACCATGTTTACCAGTGTCATCGCTCTCTCTACGGCTTGAAACAAGCTCCAGAAGCATGGTTTCAGCGTTTGTCAACTTTTTATGAAGGTCTCAATTCCCAATCTTCGAAGGCCAAGACATCGCTGTTTGTTCTTCTTTAGGGCACATTAAGAATGTTTGTATTAATTTACGTCGATAACATAGTAGTTACGTGTTCAGACTACTCAAAGTTGCAATGCTTTCATACCAAAATTAAACAAAATCTATCTTGTGCGCGACTTGAGTGCCATGGATTATTTCCTTGGAATTGAGGTAAAAAGGGTCTTATATGGTCTATTGTTGACAAAGAATAATTATGCGGCGTATCTACTGAAAGAGAAAGATATGCAAGAATCTAAGTCGTATGCGACTTATCTATTGAAAGAGACCGATACGCAAGAATCTAAGTCGTGCACCACGCCAATGGCGGTGACTCCAAATTTGAGCAAAACATTGGGTGAGTCATTGTCAAATTCAAAGAAATATCGTCAAATTGTAGGTTCCCTGCAATACATGACGCTAACTCGCCCCGAAATTACATTTAGTGTCAACAAGCTAGCGCAATTTATGCATTGCAGGACTGAAGTTCATTGGCAGGCCATGAAGCATTTACTTCGCTAAGTTCGTGCCACTACCAACATTGGTTTATTTATTTCCAAGAATTCTACCTTGCAACTTAAATGTTTTTCAGATAGTGATTGGACTGGCTGCCCCAAAGACCAGCGTTCTACAAGTGGATATCTTGTGTATCTTGGAAGCAATTTATTCCCTTGGTTTTCAAAGAAACAATCCACTATTGCACGATATTCAACTGAGAGTGAATATAAATCATTGGCCAATGCCACAAACTGAAATCATGTGCATAAGTTTTGCGAAATTTGCTTCCCGCCAGCCGTCCCTGCTATCATGTATTTTGATAACACTGGTGCAATTTATTTGAGTGCCAATCCTGTTTTTCATGCTCACATTAAGCATATTGTACTAGACTATCACTTTCTGAGTGAGCAAATCAAGTTAGGTAAGCTTTCAATTCGCTTCATTTCCGGTGCTGATCAAATTGCAGATATCATGACGAAACCTCTTGGCAACAACTCTTCTCTATGCATTTCAGCGAGCTTCGTATCCGTTTCACACCGACAACAACATCAGCTTGAAGGGGTGTTAAAGAATGTCTTGCACTTGTAATTATCCCCTACCATCTCAGTTTTTTTATCCCTTGTAGCTATCTCTTTTACTTTGTAACCCATATATACTTCAAGCATATATTAATGATAAACACGATAGAGTGATTGGCTTCACAATTGTTCTTTGGTATCGTATTATTTCACAGTTGCTAGGGTTTTGAAATGAAAAAATGATATTGTTTTCGGGAACATTTAGAAAATGAATGAGTTACTATTAAATTCTTGTATTTTATTTAATATACTATATTTATGATAAAATCTGCCATTATTGGAATAATCCATATATAGTAAATAAATACCAGTATTTTTAAAGAGACTTACTGTGTAAAAGTTGAAGGACTTATGCAGGCTCATTGGGTAAAAGCCCAATCCAACCCTAAAGTTAAAAGATTCTCGAAGCCTAAAACTTAATTAGATAAACGATGACAAAATTTATTATGAATCAAACAAAAAGATATGAGACGCTAAGCAACACAATTTGATTTGGAATTTGCTTCAACAAAAGGATTTTTTTTTGAAATGTAAACTGTGCCTTTCGTATTAAATTGCCAGAACAAAGAGTCCTGCTTTCTCAAGAATTCGAGAAATTGGCCAAAAAAATATTTTCTTTGCCTAAAATTTAGCAGGTTGATATTTTTAAAAAATTTGTGTTCCTTTTCTCTAAAATTCTCCCTTGATATACCCTATTATTCAATTATTAAGGATAATAATGATAACAAGTTAGCGAAAGACTTTAGTTGGATTTTGAAAATGCATTGCCGGAATAAATTTAAGCTTATGCGTTGGCAATGCTTTCATGATGAATACCATGTAGAGATTACTTCAATTACATTGACATTAATTTTTATCCTATTTGCACAATCTTCTAGCAGGGTACTGGGACCATCTCACATTTTCCTAAACTCTTGTGAGATAACGTGGGCCTACGATGTGCTTCTTCGACCTCCAACCAGGCTTATGTTCTCAATATCACCACGCATATACATACACCATAAGAACATGACTTGGGAGGATCTGTTTCCTTTTGCCATTTGCATCCTTGGATCAACCGTAATAACAATCATCACAGTATATAATATGAGCCTCTAAATCAATGTAGAAAGAGTTACTCTTAGTACTGTGGAAGACAAAATTTCATGCTAATAAAAGCTTTTATAATTGAATAAAAAATCAGATTCTTGGTGCATGGCACCACCCCAAAAAGGTTAGTTTAAACTCAATATTGATGGTGCTTTCAAAAGTACTACTCTTGAATGTGGAATTGGCGAAGTAATCAGAAACCTCAAGGGTGACTAGATAGTGGGCTTCAAGAAAAAAAAACATGCAGTTTCACCAATCCAAGCTGAAATACTGGGTCTAGAACAAGGTCTCCAACTTGCATGGGGTCGAAAGTTGCTGAGGAAATACAACTATACTAGAATATGGCTCTCCAACTTATGCTATTCTTATCCGTGAATGCAGGTTGTTATTGCTTCAGGAGGAGAAGGTACTGCTCAAGCATAACTATCGTGAAGGAAACAAAGTGGTTCACACTTTGACGAAGGAAACTTCAGCGGTCCAATCTAAATAGATTAGTTTGTTTTTCAGTAGCACGTACTAGCGGATAAAAATGGAAGCTGTTTTTGCTAAACTTATATGGCGTAGTGTCTGCTATAAGCTAGCTGAACTAGGCAATAGAAATGCCCTAAGCGGACGGACTACTTTAAGGTTAAGATAATATTCCTGCTTGCTCAAAAAGTTCTCCCTTGATATATCATCCAAGTGGACCTATCACCAAAGCATACAAGCGGTGTTGGTTACATAACATACTGTCGCTTTGACAAAATGTGTGTTGCCTCAGATCGTATATATGTTATTCATCGTGGACAAAATAATTGTATACGTTCATTGTTTTATTATATATATATATATATATATATATATATATATATATATATATATATATATATAGCGCTTATCACTTCACTGGCCAAATACTAGAACGTCCATCATGCATATGAGTGTAATTAAGGTGCAATGCTGCTGAAAGACTTAGGGCTTGACGCTTAAAAGCACACATAAAAGAAGTTATACACATGGTCAGGAAAAGTAAATATATAATGAGCCTCCGTTGGAAAATATGTCTTTGTATGAATATACAAATTGCTAGAAAGAATAATTGGTTAAAAGCATAGTCGACGAACTTAACATTTTCACTAGGTCATGGTTCATATGAAAAGATATGCAGGCTTTATAGAGAAAGCCGCTAAAACAATTGCTTTAAGCCTCCTAAAATTGAAGGCCCCCAAGTTTTTTAAATTATATATTATTTGATATTATCAAATTATTAATAAAAATACTAAATTTTACACTTTTTTTTGGAATGTGATAGAGGCTATTTAACTAAATAACTCTAGTCTTATAATAATGTGCAACATGTGAAAGTAAATAAATTGATGATGACTTTGATAAGAATATAGTTTCTTGCAATATCTTTAGAGTTGATCATTTTTTGTAAAGGGTGGATTAGGCCTTTTTTTGGTAACTATATTTATATTAATCACCAGGAATTAACATTACCATGTCATAGCCAGCTTAACACAACTAGCTATCTAAAGAAAAGCACCACAAGCCTAAGCTAAACACTAGCCTTGCTGCTTGGGATACTGTACCATAAATGAAAATAGGTCCATACGACCGAATAAGGTCTCTGCCAACCAGTATGTAACAAGTTTTGGATGTCATGAGATGCTCCAACATTGAAAAAATAAGCAAGCTCTCTAGTTATAATCACCCGGTTCCTTTATTTCATTTCGAACATCCTTTGATTTCTCTTCATCTAAATGGCATAGAAATATTCTACATAGATACTTCTGAAGATGTGAGCTTGTTGAGTCCTCTCTCTTGCATTCTAGATTATCCAAGCTATATGTTGATCTCATCCAGACAAGAGGGGTTGGTCTGATGGTAAGCAACTCCCACTTCCAATCGAGAGGTTGTGAGTTCGAGTCTTCCCAAGAGCAAGGTGAGAAGTTCTTGGAGGGAAGGATGCCAGGGGTCTATTTGGAAACAGCCTCTCTACCCAAGGGTAGGGGTAAGGTCTGCGTATACACTACCCTCCCCAGACCCCACAAAGTAAGATTATACTGGATTGTTGTTGTTGTTGTTGTTGTTGTATGTTGATCTCATCCATTGGTCGGCCCTTCTGGGAAATAAAAAAATGTATCCCTCTCAAGGTAATATCTACGATAAATAATAATAACATAAGAGAGTAACAACGACATTAAATATTTTAACGGGATAAAATATAATATTCTAGCGGAGTAATATTACCACTATAATATTACAACTTAATAGTATCAAGATACTACTACAACTTAAAAAAAAAACATTTATTATTTTAAAAATATCACTTAAATATTACTGCCACTCAATATTTATCTCACAAACTACAATCTATCGATTACTCTCTTTACGCTCTGTTACTCTCTTTGATTTTGGTGTTTCTTAAACTGAAACGAAACACTATAAAAGAAGGAAAAGTCGCCGTCCAAATTAACCACACAAATGCATTCGTTGCAATTTGCAAATCGCCGTCCATATCAACTTGTTGCCAACTTTTGTTTTACTTTTTTGGTTGCATCTTGTTGTCAGCTTTCTCTTTTTCTTTATTTTTTTATTTACTTAAATGGGTTTTACAAATTTCTCCCTCAATTTTAATTTTTCTTCTTCATTTCACGTATTGATCACAATCTCTGAAAATCTTCATACTTGAGAGGCTTGGTAAAAATATCCGCAACTTGATTATGCAATTTCACATACTTGAGCTTGACTTCCTTCTTGGCGATGCATTCTCTGATAAAGTGATATCTTGTATCAGTATGCTTGCTTAGATCATGATACAATAGATTTTTCGTGAGTGCGTGTGCAGATTTGTTGTCAATACAAATCTCTGTAGCTTCAATTTGTGGTAAATTGAGCTCCTTCAACAATCTTCTCAGCCAAATAGCATAACAGATACAAGATGTTGGTGCTGTATATTCAGCTTCACAAGTCGAGAGAGTAACACTTGATAGTTTCTTTGAACTCCAGAAAATAATAGAATCACCCAAGCAAAATGCAAAATCAGTTGTACTTTTTCTATCACTAATATTTTCCACATAATCACTATCATAAAATCCCATAAGATTGAAGTTATTAGAAGAAGAATAAAATAACCCAAAGTCGATCGCACCTTTTATGTATCGAAGAATACTTCTAGCCACTTTCAAATGAATGGAGGTAGGATCTTCCATGAAGCGGCTTACTACTCCAACCACAAAGAGTATATCTGACCTGGTACGAGTCAAGTACCTCAAACTTCCCACAAGACTTTTGAATAATGTGGGATCCACCTTTTCTCCATCATCAAATTTGGATAATTTTGTCCCACTCTCCTTCGTTGCTAATGGGGTTGCAATCGAGCATGTTGAACTTCTTCAATATCTCTTTTGTATGGCTTTCTTGAGAGATAAAAATTCTATCCTCCATCTGCTTCACTTCTAGGCCCTGGTAGTATGACATGAGCCCTATGTTTGTCATCTCATACTCACTGGACATATCATTCTTAAAAGCTTCAAACAAATTTGAGTTATTTCCCGTGAAAATAAGATTATCAACATAAAGACAAAACAAGTAAGATATCTGCATTAGTATAAACTTTAAGGTAAAGAGCATATTCATGGATAAAACGAGTAAATCGGCTATCTTGAAAGTATTTATCGATGCAACTATTCCATGCTCGTGGGGATTGCTTTAACCCATATGAAGCTTTCTTCAACCGCAACACTTTATCTTCATGGTTTTTGACCACGAAGCCCAATGGTTGTTCAACATATACTTCTTCTTCAAGATAGCCATTTAAGAAGGCTGACTTGACATCTAGTTGATGGATCTTCCACTTTATTTGTGCCGCCAAAGATATCAGCAAAACGAATAGTCTCCATGCGGGCACCAGGTGCATAGACTTCTTCATAGTCAATGCCTTGCCTTTGCTTGTAGCCTTTAGCCGCAAGTCGTGCCTTGTATTTCTCCACATCTCCATTAGCATTCTTTATTATTTTGTATACTCATTTCACTCCTATTGCTCGATGACCCTTGGGAATACTTGTTAACTTCCAAGTGTTGTTCTTCTCTATTGACTCAATCTCCTCCTCCATGGCTTGTCTCCAGCTTTTGTTTGTAGCAGCTTCATCAAAGTTCATTGGTTCATTATCAGTGAAGAGACAACATAAAAAATCAAAATTAGTAACTTCTTATATGTCCTCATAGAGTTCTTGAATACTTCTTATCCTTTGTCACTGTTCATTTGAACTTTCTTGAGAAGAGGGAGATGCAACATTGGCTGGAGAAGGAGGTGGAGTAGTATCCTACACAGGTTCCATAGTCTCTGGTTCTTCTTCATCACCAAAGAGTGGAATAAAATCATATAAAGTTTCTTCCCGAGCTTCCCAATCCCATGCAAAATCTTCATCAAATTCAACATCACGACTTACCGCCACAATACCGCTGCTTGGATTGTATAACTTGTATCCTTTTGAAATCATATCACAGCCAACAAACACATGCTTGACACTTTTATCGTCAAGCTTTTCTCTCCCTTGATATGGCACATGAGCATAGGCTATGCTCCATATGATTTTCAAGTGCTTGACACTTGGTTTTCTTCCACTCCATTCTTCTTGAGGGGTTTGATCTTTAACATTTCTTGTTGGAGACCTGTTGTTCAAATATACTGCACAAGAAACAGCTTCGGTCCAAAATTCCTTCGGCATACTTTTAGCTTTCAACATACATTTAGCCATATTAAGAATCGTTCAATTCTTTCTCTTTGCAACACCATTTTTTTGGGTGAATAAGGTACCGTTAGAGGGCGACGAATTCCATGAGATTAAGAGAAGTCATTAAATTCATTTGAAGTGAATTCACCTTCTCTATCAGACCTTAGAGCTTTAATTTCATAGCCACTTTCTTTCTGCACAAGTACTTTAAAATTTTTAAAAGAATAAAAAAATTTCAGATTTTTTTCATGAAATAAACCCAAGTCTTTCTACTAAAGTCATCAATGAAAAGCAGAAAGTATCTACTTTTACCAAAAGAAGGTGGATTAATCGGTCCACACATATCAGTGTGAACAAGCTGGAGCGGCTTTGTTGATATTGACATGGCCTCCTTTGGAAAACTCCTCCTTGCATGATTTTCAAGAAGACAAGATTCACACAATTGATTTGGATGGTTGATTGATGGTATCCTGTGTACAATGTTCTTTTCTCTTATTGATTTGAGCACTTCAAATTCAAGTTCCCAAATCGCATGTGCCAACACCATGATTCATATTGCACATTAGCCTTCAAGCACTTTACATCAATTGTTTTAAGATTCAGAGAGCATAATATATTATTTGTCATATGCACCTTAGCAATTAGAATTCCGCCTGAATCTCTAAGACAAAGATGTATATTTTTCATGTGGATGTCATATTCCTTTTCAATAACTTGGCCTAAACACAAAATATTACTTTTAATTTTGGCACATAATAAAAATCTTGAATTAGCTTGTGACAACCATTTATACATGAGATGAGAATGGTACCTATCCCTTCGATTTGAATCTTTGTGGTATCTCCATAGAACACATTATCTCTCACCATTTTATTGATCTCCACAAACTTTTCTTTGTATCCACACATATGATTGCTTGCTCCATTGTCCAAATACCACGAGCTGCAATCATCCCTATCTTTTTCATTGAGTGTCAGCAATAATGTTGACTTATCTTCTTCTTTCTTGTCATCAACAAGGTTAGATTTCTCTTCAATATTGCTACGACATTCCCAAGAGAATGACCAAATTTGTGACAATATAACATTCAATTTTTGATTTATCATACCTTTGTCCATTATTTTTTTGGTAGTAGCCACGTCCTTTTCCTCCTCTTTGTCCACGACCATGATCTCTGAATGTTTGGTGTATTTTAACTTCATTGTTGAAGTTATTACCATTACTTCTTCCTCTTCCAGGACTGCCCCGACCTCGGCCTCGTGTGTTTTCTCGATAGCTCTTTTCACCTCCATAATTATTGAAGGATGCTTGAGTTTTAAGAAGGTTCTCCAATGGAACTTCTTGTTTCCTCTTGATATTTTCTTTATGGGCTTGTAAAGAACCCTCCAATTGCTCCACCGTCATAGAGTCTAAATCTTTTGGACTTTTCAATAGCACAAACCATAAAATTAAATTTTTGTGTTAAAGTGCGAAGGATCTTTTCTACCACATGGATATCTTCTATTTCCTCCACATATCGTCTTAATTGATTTACAACAACCTTCACGTTTTAACCATAATCCAATTTGCATTCAGATTCTTTCATTTTTTAAAACTTCAAAATCAGCTCTTAGAGTTTGAAGTTTTACCTTCCTCACATTATCAACTCCTTGGAAAGAATTTTTTAAAATATTCCAAGCTTCTTTTGAGGTAGTAGCATCGGTCACCTTCTCAAACATGGCATCATCTAAATATTGGTGGATGAGCGTGAATGGTTGTTGATCCTCTTTCTTGTCTTTGTCAAGAATTTTTTCATTTTGAGGCAGAGCTTCCTTATTATCGGGTTTTGCATACCCCTTGTCTATGATTTCCTACAAATCCTAGGAGCCAAGAATGACTTTCATGTGTAGACACTATTTCTAATAATTATCTTTTATGAGATGGCGGTGCTGAAAAAGCAACGAACCATTACACGCCGTAGCTCTGATACCACGTGTCACACCTCCTTTTTTAGACATACGAAGGTAGTATAGGGGGGTTTTTTCAAACTTAAAGTGACAATCGAAACATGATTTATTTATTTAAAGAATTTAGAGTCGCCACTTGGGATAATTCATGGTGTCCGAAGTCACCTGTTCAAATCCCGAATCGAGGAAAAGAATGACTCTGTTTTACAGTCCGCGAACCAGAAATTCAGGTATTGAATTCTGATAACCCAGGAAATGTGTTCGGCCTTCTCAGATTCCGAGGTTCTACAACGGTTGCTCAACTGTTATAATTGACCTACTATCTGATTTTAGTACATGTTTTAGCTTGTGATTCAATTTAAACTCATTAACCGCTTTTATTCGTTTTTAGGAAGATTTCAACATTATTAAAAATATATCTTGAACCATGTCACATAAATTCACCCGCGGGTCTCGATATATTTTATCTATCATTATTGAGATTTGGATTTGGGTCACATAAATGCGCACCCGAGTTTATGAAGGCCAATTATTAAAATAACGCGCTTAAGCAACTAATGGTTTGCAACTTTCCGGGGGCCATGAAAAATTCGCTAAACGGCACGTCTCGATTTCTAAGGATAAAGGAATAATTGACTGAGGGCCATGCATTTTTAGATTTTATTCGGCACGGTATACCTCAAGTTTAAATTCAAAAAAAGTTGATTAATTAATTATAAGACTAAGAGAATTTGCATCTTTTATTTCAAAGCTAGTGTTCCACAAGCTTTACACTAAAAGGTGATATCGAATTGAAACTGGATAATTAATTAATTGAAGAAGTTAAACTGGCGACATGCCCTGAAGACCAAGCAGGCCAGACCCAATCGATCAGACAACGTATGAAAGGGGCTTGGAAGTACGCGCGAGTAGACGGCGGAGGTACAGGCCCAAAGTCACAGCTTTACAAGTTTTTAATGGGAATCCAGTTAACCAGAATTTGGGCAAACAACGAGTATAAACATTCAATGCCAATCGTAATTTTAATTTATGGTTGCAATTGAACAATTCACAAGCTTAGTTTAAAATCCTTTATCAAAATTTCCAAGACCTCCTACAAGCAGAATACCTATGAGAACGCCTTAATAAATTATGTAGATTACACACCAAATTTCAAACTCATTTTTAAAAAAACAAATTCACATATGAAAAGAAACAACCCCAATAACTACATATCTAACATGTTCAAGATTGGCTAAACCTACTAATAAACTCAAAGAGATGTACAAGACATATATTGCTACAAACCAAAGCCCTTGTCTACTCAAATTGAACCTCTACAATTAGAACGGCTTACAATAGACACTTTTAAACATTTGAATTAGAATTCACATTAGACCAACCTTGTCCGTCTCGAATCCTATACTAAGCATCAGATACCTTATAAAAACTCATGTGAACTTTCATTGCTAGCTATAAAGATACAGTTCAATCCAATCCAATAGAAGACAAGCTATTGATCTTAGTCAGCCCTTATTGCAAATAATCAATTAATACCCACAATAACAGAATTCCAAACTATTTAACGCTCTATCATGCTAATCAAAAAGTTTGTCCATATTTACAAACTACACTCAAATAAAATCATAACTAAATAACTGAACATATCCAAAGAACTAAATTAGCACAGAATTACAACATGAGTTATTATTCATTAAAAATCCAAAATCCTAATTTACACATCAATTACAAGGCTTCCCATTTGCACTTCACAGGTCAAGATATCCAATGAATACTTGGTAAAATTAAAGCAAGAGAAATATGAGAAAATCAGCAACAGAAGAGGAGGAAACTCAACAGATCCATAACAGCAGTTTTAGTTTGCTCAAATCATTTTGATCCTAGAATGAGTCCACAAAATTACTTCAAACTTTAAGAAACCCAAAGAAAACACATATAACTTCAATTGAACAGTGTTTCAGGCCCTTTTTTTGTATTTTTCTTCTAATTTTTCAAATTTTCAGTGTTCTTGTATTTTTCTTTTGTCGTTTATGATTACTCAATGTTTTTATCTCCTAAATTATGACTTGAATGACAAGTTATGATACCTTTATACGCAAGGTTCTAGGGCAGCCCTAAGCAATCAATTTTTGCACCTCAATCCTTTTCTAATTTTTATTTTCTCTTAGGAAACCTTAGGATAAATTTCAGAATTCAAATAAGCCCCCACCTCAGCTTCTTAGAAGCTTCCTCAATCAATTAAATAAGATTCCCTAGGCTATACTACCCAAAATACCCCTTAAACACCTGTTTTTTATTTCAGAAAACCAGTGGGTCAAATTGACCCGATAATGAAACCAAGAGTGGGCTCAAATCTGACCCAATGACCCAAAATACACAATTTATCCAATCAAAACAATAAGACAGAATAATATACATGGTGAAATGATTTCGACACTCTCAAAAATCTAGACTAAAAATTTATTAACTAGAATTAACTAAATTAATAAAACTAAGATAATAAACAGACTAATTATACTAATTAAGGAAACGATTCAAAATTACTCATGCATGAAAAAATGTCTCTGGAAAAAATAAAAATGGTTCAAGAAGAGGAGAAGAAGTAAAAAAAATAGAGAAAGAAAGAAAAATTGAAGAAAAGATAATAAAAGAAAAAGTAAAAAACCTAAAAGTGCCTCGGACAATAAAAGTAGTGACGAATCTTAAAATTCTAAAATTTTTGGCTCAATCTGAGGTTAATCATGTGTTCTTCATCAAATAACATGAACAAAGTCACAAGGAGTCTAAAATCTTCACAGAAATCTCGAATTAGAAAATTTGGGATTTTAGGGTTAGGATTTTGATCTAAAATTTGAGGAGTTAAAGGGATATTCTAGGTAAAAGATTTTTGGATTCAAAATGAAGGGACGTGGTAATTGGGGCCGGTGCTGCCTTGCTCGAAGTGGTAGGGAAGGATGATGGCGGGTTAGGGTTCGTGTGGAGGTATCTGAATATACGAGTGAATGAGACAGATGAGTTGGGGGGTAGGCAGATTCAAACAATTTTATACTTATCAAGTCCCACTTCTAAATCGTTTGATTGAGCACATTTAACGGCCCAAATATTTCAAACCCCAAACGGCGTCGTTTGGCTAAATGGGAGGGACCGAACCGGGTCACGGGTGGAACTGGGCAGGTTTTAGGGAACCACGGCGCACCGTCAAGATCTTCGTCCACCATGTCACAGTAAGCATGCGGATTGCGGACCTGAATATGCAAAGGGTCCACATAAGCCTTATTTGGATGATGTAAAATTGACGCCAAAGTAGCCAAAGCATCAACAACCTCATTATGGATCCTTGGAATATGCCTGAACTCTACTGATCGAAATTGTTGATTAAGATCATGCAAACATTGCCAATATGGTATGAGTTTAAACTCCCGCATTTTCCATTCTCTTTGAATATGGTGCACCAGAAGGTCCGAGTCTCCCAAGACCAAGACTTCCTGGACACTCATGTCTGCAGCCAACCTCAAATCCAAAATGCATGCCTTGTACTCAGCCATTGTTATTAGTACAGTAGAAACAAAGCTGAGCCGTAATAGTGTAGTGGTGCTCTGTTTCAGAAATAAGTACGGTTCCTATTCCAACGTCCTTCATTTTTGCAACTCCATTAAAGAAGAGTTTCCAACCTGGCTCCTTGATTTTTTCCAACTCATCTATGTGCATCACCTCTTCATGAGGGAATTAAGTCTTCAAAGGTTTATATTCTTCATTCACCGAATTCTCGAGCAAATGGTCGGCCAATGCCTGGGCTTTCTTCGCAATCCGAGTCACATAGACGATGTCAAATTCTGTGAGCAAGCTCTTCCACTTTGCGAGTCTCCCCATAGGCATAGGCTTGTGAAATATATACTTTAATGGGTCCAAGCAAGAGATGAGGTAAGTAGTGTAAGATGACAAATATGCTTCAACTTCTGTGCTACCCAAGTTAGGGCGCGACATGTCCTCTCAAGGTGAGTGTATCTAACCTCATAAGATGTGAATTTCTTGCTGAGATAATAGATGGGTAGCTCTTTCCGGCCGGTGATGTCAGTGATGTCATGCTGACCCAACACACAACCAAACGAATTATCCAAAACCATCAAATACATAATCAAAGGTTTCTCTGGTTCTTGTGGCACCAATACATGTGGGTTTGATAAGAAACCCTTTATCTTATCAAATTCTTCTCAACATTCGCCTATCCACTCGACCGCAACATCATTCTTCAGTAGTTTAAAGAAGGGTTAACAAGTTGTTATAATTTGGGTAATAAACCTGCTCATATAGTTCAATCTCCCTAATAAACTCATCACCGCAGTCTTGTTCTTTGGAGGTGGAAATTCTTGGATAGTTTTGATCTTTGATGGGTCTAATTCAATTCCTTGACGGCTGACTAAGAATCCCAACAACTTTCCAGAAGGTAATATGAATGAGCATTTTGCGATATTGACCTAAAATTTGTACCTGTAGAGCCTTTGGAAGAAATTTCTCAAATCTCTGCCATGGTCAGACTGCTTTCTAGACTTTATGATCACATCATCAACATAAAACTTGATCTCCTTGTGTATCATATCGATGAATGTGGTCATCACTGCCCTCAAGTAAGTTGCCCCAGCATTTTTCAAACCGAAAGGAATGACTCGATAGAAGTATGTTCCCTATGGTGTGATGAATGTCTTCTTTTCCGTATCTTCCTCATCCATTAAAATCTGATGGAAGCCCGTATAGCAATCCACAAAAGATCCAATTTCATGTTTTTCATATCAACCAAAATATGGATATTTGGCAGTGGGAAGTTGTCCTTTGGACTTGCCTTGTTGATCACGGTAATCAACACATACTCTGGTCTTACCATTATTCTTTGGAACAGGCACAACATTGGCTAACCAAGTGGAATACCGCGTGACTTGGATGACCTTTGCATCAAACTGCTTTCTGACCTCTTCTTTAATCTTCAAACTCATGTCAGTTTTAAACTTCCTCAATTTCTATTTGATCGGAGGAAATACCATGTCACAGGGCAATTTGTGAACTACCAAATCGGTGCTTAGACCCAACATGTCGTCATATGACCATGCAAAAATATCTTTATATTCAAACAATGCTTTAATTATCTCTTCGCCGATTTGAGGTTCAAGATGGACACTAATTTTAGTTTCTCTGATACTATCTGGGTCCCCTAAATTGATTGATTCTGTATCACTCAGGTCAGGCTTGGGTTTTTCTTCAAAATAGCTTAATTCTTTACTAATCTCCTCAAAGGCATCAACCTCATCATATTCGGACTCATCATCTCATTCTATCTCTTGAATTATTATTTAAGAATTAGATTAGCTTTTAAAATAGGGCCGAAGACTCGTCATGCATGTCATATTATTGAAACCAAAATACAAGGAACTGTACAAGGAAGAAAAGAAAAACAAAAACAAAACTATCAGGAATGATGAAGAAAGGGAATTCACATTTCATTGAAGTCAAAAGATAAAAGGTTAATACATCCAAACGGATAGAATATAGAATGTGAATTACAACACTTGAATAATCCAGATAAACTGAAAGAAAATTAAAGCAAACTACCAAAACTCCTTCCGCGCGGGGAGAGGAGTAGCTTCCCAATTGTTAATCTTTGCACTGGGCCCAACAAATTTTACATCTGCCTTGCTAGAACCCTCTCCAACTTCCACTATGTTCACATCGTCGAACATTTTCTCGAACTTTTCAACTAACTCTTCATCAAGATCAATCATAGCATCCAGAAATTTTGTTACTAGGCATTTCCTGGTGCCAGACTTGACAAACAACCAGGAGAGATGTGGGATAGGCTTTGGAAGGACCCACACCCTCTGTTTCATCTTTCTAGCTCTTTTCATGTCTGCGGTTGTTGGCTTGAGCCCCATACCAAATGTACCCAAGTTTTAGGAAGGGACACCGACTGTATGATGCCCTGTAGAGATGCACCCAAACCCTTGCCAGGTACAAAATCATTTATCAATATTTCAACGGCTACTATGACTGATGCGGCAATTATATTCGAAATTGGAACACATTTACCATTTGAAAGTTTCTCGAACACTGTGTCAAAGACATAATAAACTAAAAGTCCCTTGTCGTCCTCAACCTCAACGAATAGAACACTGACATTACTGGAAGAACATAAATTATCCTCGCCGTGCAAACTTGACCATCTGATGCAGGGTAGATACGACTACTTTGGCAGTATAAACCCAGGGTCGGCCCAACATCATATTGCAAGAAACAGCCACATGTAGCACCCTAAATTCCATGGTAAATTGAACTAGTCTTATTGTTAGCTCCAGCACTATATCACCAACTGAATCTTCCCCTCCACCGTCGAACCCCCAAACACAAATATTATTCTTGTGAATTCTTTCGTCATCCACTTTCAACTTGTTCAGAGTGGAGAGAGGGCAAATCTTTGCATTGGAACCATTATTGACCACGGAATCTTCGCATTTCATCTTAAGATAAAGGGCTATATTGTTCTCAATACCCTTCATGGGCAACTCATCGTCCGAAAAAGTGACTTCGTTTATCTCAAATATCTTATTAGCTAACTTTTCCAAATAGTGTACTGAGATTTTTTCAGGAACGTGCGCCTCATTCAGGATTTTTATCAAGACACGACGGTGCTCGTCCGAGTGAATTAACAATGACAATAGGGAAATCTGAGCAGGCGTCTTCCTCAATTGCTCCACAATGGAATAGTCTTCCACCATCATCTTTCTCAAAAACTCTTCTTCCTCTTTTCGTTCACAGCTTTCTTCACTAACACTAGGTTATCTTTGGAGGTTTCAGCTTTTCTTAACTCTTCGGGGGTAAAACATCTCCCTTACCGAGTCAATCCATGGGTCTCGTAGACTTCTTCTTTAACTTCTTTTCCTTTGTAAGTCACTGACACCCGTTTATAATTCCATGGGATGCCTTGTTTTTGTCTATCGGTAGCTGGGTTATAGGCTTGATAATGACAGGATCTGCGCGGGCACCCTCCACAATTACGACAGGCTTGTTTCCCACTCCTGGCACCACCAATTTTGCTTTCTCTTGTTTCACTGCAACATCACTTGAGGACTCCTTGATTACCCCAGATGACACACTGCTTGTCCCGCTCAACTTGATCACGGACATCCACTTGTTAGTTTTTCAACCGGCTTTATCTCATTGGATCGGGTGATCATGATGGTCTGCGATGGCTTTTTGGGCTCCCCTTCTTTATGCAGTATCTCAATCATTTTTATCACTTAATGGATTGGTAGTGGGTTATGGTTGATATTGGGCTCCTCCGAAGCTTGGACTTCAATACTATATGTATCAATGAGCTCTTGTATAGCGTTTTTCAAATGCCAGCATTTCTCTGTGTCATGCCCCGGAGCACCAGAACAATATTCATAACTTACAGATTAATCAAGATTTATCGGGGGAGGATTTGGCAATTTAGATTCAATCGGCCTCAGCATATCCAACTGTCTCAACCTGTGGAACAAACTAGTATAGGATTCTCCCAAAAGAGTGAAGATATTCTTCTTCTGCAACCTCTCATTCTCAAATGCTTGATTGGACTAGAAAGCTGGTCTATGAGGGTTTTTCTAGGCTTGTGGAGGTGGGTAGGCATTTTGTGGAGCTGGGTAGGTATTCTATGGGGTTGGCGCACACCATTGTGTGTGGGTCGGAGGTTGGCTGTATGTTTGGGCATGGTGGACAAAACACTGGGGGTCTGGTGGTGGGTAGTAGTGTTGAGGTAGATTATATCGAGTATGAGAGTAGGTTTAGTGGTAGGGGTGAGGATGGTTGTAGTGGTGAGGTAAACCCCTGGATCTTTACCAATCCCCTGAATTAATCGTTACTAGATCATCTTTCTTCTTCTTTCCAATTACCCTCTCAGTTCCACTTTGAAGGGCCTGGGTGGTTGCCTTAATATCTGAATAGCTCATGATTTTGTTTGTCTTGAGCCCTTCTTCTACCATACCACCCATCTTCACCACTTCGTTGAAGGAATTTGCTTATAGTTGATACCAGATGACCGTAATAAGTAGGTTATAAGGCCTACAAAAAATAATCCACCATTTCACTTTCTTTCATTAGAGGGTCAACCTTTGCTGCGTGTTCTCTCCACCAAAAATCGTACTCCCTGAAGCTTTCATTGTGATTTTTCTCATTCTTTGTTAAAGACATGCGACCCGGAATAATCTCAAGATTGTATTGGAAATGACAAGCGAAAGCTTGTTCCAGATCGTCCCATATATACCATCATCTGTGATCTTGCCAGGTGTACCACTCCAATGCCGAACCACTCAGACTTTGACTGAAAGGTGCCATTAGTAACTCGTTTTTCCTGCCAGCTCCCCTCATTTTGCTACAAAAACCTCTCAAGTGTGCTACCGGGTCTCCGTACCCATCATACAAATCAAACTTGGGCATATTGAACCACGCCAGCAACTGAACATCTGGAAACAAACATAGATCCTTTTAAGCCACGCTGACCTGACCTCCCAACCCTTGCATATTCATGAATGACTAATCCAGGCTTTTGACCTTTCTAAACATCTCTTCCTGTTTGGGATTCTTCGATGTATTCTCAGTTTCCTTAGGGGGATCGAGCAAGGAGTATATGCGTAAGGTTTCAGAGCCTTGAAAGTGGGCTTTATGAGGTAATACTGGCCATCGTGGACTTGGAATAAAGGCTCGCTGGAGGAGCAGTGTAGTATAGCAGGTGGGGGTGGTAGTGGTGATGAATGGGAAAGCTCGGAGATGAATCAGTGGTGGATGTTCCTAAGATAGAGCCAATGTCAGAATGAAAGTGGGTTGGCAGGGTAAGGTGGTGGTGGGTGCCCTTTTACCCATGCTTGATACATCTCGGCCATCTGTTGTTTCATCTTATGCATTTCTTCCTTCAAATTAACATCCGACTCTTCCCCCTTCTCGAAGGATCGATGACACTTAAATCAAGTTCTTAGTTGGCCATGATCGACTTATATTTGGACTTGGTGATGTATGTGTGAGTTGCCAAAAATCAAATCAAACTAACCACCTTCTTCTACTAATTATCAACAGCAAACTTGTTAGCGGTTAGATCTTAACAGATAGGCAACCACATATTCGGTAATGTAATGCACCTAAATAGTTAGCCATTTCTATTATGCCTTTGATCGGTTTCTTGCATCATCCCGGCTTTTCTCTTATTTCTATTTGCAACTTCTTTTTCTTTTTATTTTCTTCTTTTTTTTTTGTTTCCTTTCAAACCCGTTTTTCTTTGGTCAATTTCTCATTTTATTGCAGATTCCAAAATGTATGTGTGATGAAGAATTTCTAAGGGGAAGAATCGTGCTACGATCGTAGTCTACACTCTTGAAGGAAGGTAATTAATATCAAATTTCAGAATTCTTAGAGAAGAATTAAAGCAAATTCCAGAACGAGATTTTCCACGTCATGACTCAATCATTGCCAGTACAATCTCACCTTTTTTTTTCCAATAATGTATGTGTTTTTAACGGTCATGGGTTTCAATTTAAAGAATTGTCTTGTTATAGATAAGAATGATGGTTTAGACTTATAAAAGTCTTGTTACCAAAACAGACACAAAAATGTATCTGAATACTTTCTTCTTTTTGCACACCTATTTTTAGTTGGGGCTGGTACGTTTATCCGCTGTTCTATAATATAGTTAAGTAATATTCTGAAGGACATACGTCTCATTGTTCCAACATTCAGCTGCTTGAAATATCCATTAACGGAGCAAATGGTTAAGAGAATGATTCAATGGATTCAAATGAAAGTACAAGAAAGTAACAACAAAACGAAATCACACGTTTAATAGAAACAATGCAAAAAATAAGAACTCCATATGAAATAGAAAAAAATTCAAAGCAACAAAATAAATTAAAGCTTTAGATCCAAATCAATCTCGGTCTCTTCTTCATTCTCTTCTGCATCTTCCTTTCCCAACCCCATCTTCCTTTTATTATTTCCACCATGATTGTCGTCAACCTTAATTGGTGAATCCCTTACACTGAAACCCTTTGCACTATTTTTGTTTTCAAACTTGAGGGAATTCACCAAAGGAGCACCGCCAATTCCAAAAGTATTTTCTGTCCTAAAAAGTGATGAGCTTGATGATGACCACTTTTCGGGGTTAAATCGATAATTATAACCCGAAAAAAAAGACCATGAATTGTAGGGAGAAGGCTTATGAATAGCGGAAGAATCACCTTGATAACCAAGGGATGATCTACTAGCAAAAGAACCATGAAATGGCAAATGTGTGGTGTAACTTGAGTAAGGATTATAGTAAGGGTGATAATTGGGAGGGCCAAATGGAGAAACAATATCAAGAAGACCGTTTCGCCTTTTAGCCAAAGCTCTCTCTTGTCTATGAGCATTTTGATGTCCTCCTAGGGCTTGGGAAGTGGAGAATTTTTTCTCGCAAAAGCTGCAAGGGAAAACCCTAGTTTCCGAGGAAGGCATTTGCTTATTAGGCGTTGCCTCATTAGAGGACTCACCAGCAGGAGACGAATTTTTTATGCTAGAAGTTGAATTAAAAAGATTGAGTTCAAGATTTGAGGCACCATTATGAACTTTAAGATCAAGAAGTACACTAGCAGATGATAGTTCATGTGGTTTTAATTCAGATTCTAAATCCATAACTTTACCTTTCATCTTCTTCGTGTTTGGGTCTATCTCTTCAGAGGCAGCAGAGATGCTAGAGGCTTCAGAAGAGCATGGTTTTTTCATTGAAAAGGCATCCATTGTCTCTATACTTATGTTGTTGGTACTTGATGAAAGAATGAAGAGAAAAGATCTTTAAATAGACAAGGTGTAATAATACAAAATCCTCCAAATATGGGAAGTTAATCATTGCATGGCGTTACAAATTACAAATTCAAACTAGTTACCAACTCCTAGTTAATGGGGTTCTATATAGGATCATATCAACTTTGCTAGAAATAATAACTTCATTATGATATTGCAACTAGCAATAATAACTTCATTATGATATTGCAAAAATTCGAATCTCGCTTTAATTTAGTTGCCGATGTTATTGTACAGAAATGGTAATATAGAGATTAACTGTCTTATACTTACACTTTTATTCAGTTCTTCTTGGAGTTTGAAATGATGCATCTTATATGGATAAATCTTTTACCAAAACAAGATAGTGCATAATCCTAAGATACATGTACAGCTGCTTCACTGTCTATCTTACAAAATTGTTAGAAGTGAGTCACGAACAAAAATCCACCTAGTCGTGATGAAACATAACCCAACCCCCTATGTAAGGCAAATAAAGGGAACACAATTCTAACAAAATTAATAAGAACCAATAAGTGAAATAATTGAATTTCTATACAATAACCCAAAGATGGTAATACAAGTCATAAACCACTATGATTTAGATTTACGAACTGATACGAAGAATAAATAAAATGTATGTTTGAAGTTTACATAAACAAAGATGAAACATAAACTACCATGAACAAGAGAAGCTTGAATCTGGAACACAGGTATGTCTTCAATGCGAGGGTCCGTCTTCCACCGCTATGCAGCTCAAAGATCTGCACGCAAGATGCAGAAGTATTGTATGAGCACAACCGACCCCATGTACTCAATAAATATCTTGACTAACTTTGATGAAGTAGTGCATGGTTTTAAGTTAAAAGATATTCACTTACTATTCATGTGCAGACATTAAGCAAGCAGAACAATACAAGAAGGAGACACTAAATACCACGTAATATATGAAACAAGAACACAAATGACAGACAGCCCAGAATATCATCACTTTTCGGTTTCACAACACAATATGATAATAGAAATTAACAGATAAGAATAATCATGATACATCTTTTACGTTGCGGCGTGCAACCGATCTCCCACATATAATGTCAATACATCTTATGTGCAACCCGATCTCCCATATATAATATTAATACATCATCTCCATTGCCGCATGTAACATAATTTTATATATATAATAGCAATATCGTTACGGCGTGCAACCCTGTCCCAAGGTCAATAGATATACCGTTACGGCATACACTTCGATCCCAATATAAATATATAAACTCATATGAAACTATTTAAGAATTAACAACCACGGGAAATGTACAACGTAATACCAAGAAAACAAACATGTGGAATTCAACTAAGAATACGAACTCCAAAAAAAGATGATTTAACACCGCACCCCAAAGCTAGTCTCCCACATATAAAGACATGGCTTCCACAAAGCACAAATTCACAACCAATCCAAAAAGTCACCCAATCTAGCTAAGCAATGAAATGTAGAACATGAAACGAGAAAGGATGTATTTCAAGTAGATACAAGTATCACGTAGAGGAATATAATAAGGGAAATCATTTAGCAAGTGAAGACATGAAGCAAATAAAAGCATATAGCAAGCGAATGTAGGTAGTAAGTGAAGTCATGCTACAGTCAAGACATCTAATCACAAAATCACGTGACAAATAGAAGTATATAACATGTATGAGCTAATAACAAGTAAGACATGAATTCAAAAAGGACATATAGCAGAAGTAAATCAAGTGAAAGAGTAAGAGTAACAACAAAAGACTAGGTAAAAGCATCGCTATAACAATAACATGCCAAACGAAAAAAATAGAGGTAACTATATAAGGAATACAAATGGAAAAGTAACATATGAAACAACAAACATTAATAAAAACCAAGGTAGAGAGCATATAAGTGTTTAACAATCGAGTAATCATGACAAGAACCTAACTTCTAATCTTATTTCACAATGCATGGCAATACCCATCTTGCTAACATCATATCAACCATACTGAAAAATTCATTGTGCTAACCAGAACCCTAAGACCCCATCATCATCTTTTGTTATGGATAAATAACCTCAAGTAGCATGATAATAACAAGTATAGATATAGGTTAGTGGTACTATGATCAAGTTATTCATGCAAACAGATATAAAATATCACATTAAATTCTTTCTAAGATGTCGAATATTCTTGCATGGTTTCTAAAATTGTTAATTGAGTTTATTAGTTATCAAATTAAACAAAAGCATATGTTAAGGGATAACCAATTTCAACAATGACAAAAAAATATATATAATTCCTCCTCTCGAGCATAGAAACCTTGACACATCCATATATGCCCATCAACTTGTATATGCATCGCTCCGCATATAGCAAACAATATAATTTAGCAGGAAAAGTTCCATCAACAAATCGAGGCAAGACACTTACCTCAAGCAAGCTAAATCGATACACTATAAGTGTCTTCCTACACGGATCGATTGGCGAATGGCTCGATACTAGCGAATAGCAACTCAAAAACATTAAATAGTACCGTAGGAATCAAACCCAAGCGATAAAGGTCCGATCTTTAATAAAACACTCAAAATTAACCATACAATCAACATGGGTCCACACCCTAGAGTCCGACAAATCTCAAAAATGATGATAACACATTCGAATACAAGTCCAACTATAGTAATATTATTGAATTCCGACTCCAAATTGATGTTCAAAACCAAATTATTCTCTTTATAAAAATATAGAGAAAATCCTGAATTATTTTCTTAGATTCATTAATCAAATGCAAAATTAACGATGGAATTATGTTACGACCTAAATCGGAAAGCAGGAATGGACACCCGGTACCTTACTCAAGCGAGTGCCAGCTTAACGTCTCTTTCTTATCATACCATTATAAGTAAATAGGCCATAAGGTCCATCTTGAGATAACCAGATAAAAAATGACAGAATACTAGACATAGGATGACCCAACATAATATAAGCTTATACATGTGATGTACGTGCTTATAATGTTGACATGATCATTTGTACACTCAAAACATTAGCCGCCAAGGTTATACTAGTATCCATATAAATGAAATCTATCTACAAGCCTATAAGAGTACATAAACGTCAAAAAAGTCGGGACAGGGTGTTACACCCCATGTTTTCATCTGTGAAAATGCACCATAAATAAATTAATAGAAGCTCAGAAAAGTGATGTTACATCCCGCATTTCGCACCATAAAGCTTCGTCATAAGTTAATCGACGTAAGTTCAGAAATGAGATTATTATAAGATTATAAGTATTATGCAATTTCAAATATGTGAAGAGTAAATTCGTGAAGGTGAGTGTGTAAGCAAATCGAAAAAAAATGAATTTCATGGAAATTTGATATTTTTGATAAAATAAAGTCTGAACTATAATATCCGGTATTTATGGACTAGTGCCACACAAGATAACACATAACCATTATAGTAAAATGTATAAGGTATATTAAAAGTGAGTAGCATTTAAGTAATATGAAATGATTGTTAGTTATATGAATAATTAGTTAATTATTAAGTAATGGGATATTACCCAATTAATCAAACAATTATATTGGATTCGATAGAGATTAAAGGCATAAGGTGGCATCCCCTTGCAAATTGAAATGACTCATGTTACAACATGCAAGGTGACATCTAGAGCGCCATATGTATGACACGTAAAATCTACCCAAGACATTAAGGTTTGGATTGTGGTATTCATTGGCCTTAAATGAATCAAAGTAATCTTATAAGCATTCTTCCTAATATCCAAGCATTTTCAAGAATAGAAGGAAATCTCACTCCAATAAGAACGGAAATTAACTATAAAACAAAATAATTCCAACGAGATTTCCTAGTGCGGTAGCAATGTGAGATTTTACGATTTTAAAGAAATATGGTATAACCTTTTCTAAGACGGATTTTTCAGTACTTTAGGTATATTAAAATTATCTTTTTCTTCTTTTAGTCATGATCCAAATAATACAAATGAAGCGAGCAAAATACACAACTTTCATAAATGACTTTATTTATAAAAATACTAGGGATATCTATATTCCTGATTCCGCATGTGAATTATTAATTATAACTCATGTTTATGGGTCTAAAAAAATACGTATTTGATAAAGTTTTTCCGAAAAACATATTGATTTTTATGGCATTCTGAGAAAATCTTATTGACGTATTTCTTATACATTTCATGCATTTATACATGTATATTGACCTATGACCAGATGGTGTTATATATGTATATTTATATACACATAAACACACACACACACACACACACACATATATATATATATATAGGATATGGAAGAAGGTTATGATGTTATATACACATCACCACCTGACCAACTGGTATACTTCGATGATTTTGCCCATAGTAACCGAGATAATATGAAGGGTGCCCTCAGAGGCCTGATGATGTTATGAGACATGTACCTATGCACGACATGATATTCATATGCATATGTGTGCCACTATAATTATTTCATGATTTACTAAATTATCCAGACTTACAGGTTGAGTAATTTACTCAACATTCTTATGTCGGTTATGTACTTATTTATGTGTCTTACATACTCGGTACATTATTCGAATGGATGTTTCTTTTGCTTGGGGACACTGCATTCATACCTGCATGTCCCGATAGGCAGGTCGAGAGCCCTCCAAGTAGGCTATAAGCTCAGCGGAGGATGTTGGTGCATTCTACTTACTTTAGAGTTTCTTCTTTGGTTAGCATGATTTGGACATGTATTGTTTGGTATGGCGGGACTCTGTCATGACCTTTATAAAAATATATATGCTTAGAGGCTTGTAAACATATTCCATGTACCTAAAAGATTGTATGGCCTCGTCGGCTTATGTTCAGCGGATGAGTGGCTATTTTTGTCTTATGGGACCGTACGTCTTGTGTATAGTTGGTATCATATGTTTAATTCAACTTATCTCACGGCACCCTTCCGGATCAGTTATCTATAATAGTATGACATGAAAGGATATGTTATATAAGTACTCGGTAGACTAAGGTACTGGGTGCCCATCGCGGCCCATCGGCTGAGTCGTGACAGTGGGCCCCGCCATACAATTCAATATATGTCCAAATCATACTAATCAAATTGTCAATTCTGTAGCAAATGGAATGTACCAACACTTTCTGCTAAGCGGATAGCCTACTAGGACGACTATTAACCTATATGTCGGGACATGCGGGCATGAAACACATTATCACCAGGTAAAAGGAACGTCAGTACAAATAAAGTAACGAGTATATAAGGCATGAAAGCAGTATATAAAAGACATGAAAAAAAATATGGAGTAAGGAACTCACTTGTAAGTCTAAATGGCATTGTGAATGATAACATTTATAATTTCATGATTATGCATATAAATGTCATGTAATGCATATGTATATGTGTACTTAACATCATCAAGCCTCTGAGGGCATCCCATCATATCATCTCAGCCTCTGTAGGGAAAATCATCAATATATACCAGCTGATCAGGTAGTGGTGCATATATATTGATATAACCTTTCCACATGCCTTATATACATATATACTATATGCGTAATAATATCATCTGGTCATGGGTCAATATACATATATAAATAAATGTAAATCATAATGAAGTATGTCAGTAAGATCTTTAGGAATGTCATAATACCCATGAATAGACAATATGGTAGCAGGATATATGTGGAATCAAGAACATAGGCAACCCTAATACTTCTAAGAACATAATTATTTATGAAAGTTGCGTGCTTGCTCGTTCAGTGGTATCATATGGATCATGTCAAAAAGAAAGAAGCGATATTCTTAACATACCTTAACTCCTTTAAGTCATTAAAAACTTCCAAGAAATTCTTCAAACAACTCAACTAAATCTACCATAGCATAAAGAGATTCAAAATCAGTTTTGAGTAAAGGCTAAGTCTGCAACTTAAACTAGAAGCTCGTTTATATAAATTTGGGCAGCATCTCCCCTGTAACAAGGGTCTCCTTAAATACCATATACCACCACCAACAATCAGAGAAATCCAGCAACATATAAATATCAATAACAAGACACCATATAGCAATAACAAGTCACAACTACTTAACGACGAGTGGCAAGCTTTGCTTGGAGCCCATATACCCCATATAGACTTCTTAATTCAACATAACAATATTATTAACATGATAATTTATTAATACATTAATGACTCAGCCTTATACCATATATTTATAACAACGAAAATAATCCACAACACCAACTATCCTCAATTAGATATTTATTCACTAGTTCATGTCTAGTCCATCCATTTAACTTAATCAACATCACGATAACCTTAGGTACATGCAAGAACATAATATACTTACTCCTATCGTATCTTCAAGTTAATATCCTAGTTTTATTTCGCTTACAACTGCCCTTAATGGAAATACAACACAATCGAAGTAACTTAAGCTAATCAAAGTATTATCTTGTAATTCATTACTCTTAAAACTTAACAAACATAAATGAAAGCTTAATCAAAATTATTTGGCTGTTTTAATCACCCTAAACAGTATCAACAAATTTAAATTTCAACAAAACAAAGCTCACAACTTTCCTCAATGACAACATAACCTCAAAAAGATATTGTTCTTCACTATAGCAAACGTTTGACGTTGAAATATGGTGTAATCACGTTTGAATCACTTCAATCCATTATGGTATCTATTAAGGAGGGTTAGGAGAAAATAGACGTTCAAATCATTTTTAAAGTGAAGTAGGCCGAGTACCGCCAAAGTGGGTCCCATGAGAGTTGTTTGTGTACTGTTGCAAAAGTTGAAAATATCTCTCTACCCCAACGTTGTATCGACAAAAAGTTCGATGTGTTGGAAACTATACTCGTTGAACTTAATTTTGGTTTGTAGATCATCCCTTAATTCCAAGTATATTAGGACAAAAGTTCAGATATTTTTGACCTAATTTTTAGCACATTATAAATATAACTTGTGATGACCTTTGCCAACTTTTATTCCACGACTTGATTGACTTCAAAACATAGCACATGAATATCATATTAATTAAATAACTCATCTCGCAACCTCCACATCAAGTTAAGAACCCTTGTCTCACCCAAGTTACATGTTATAACATTCCAAGCCTGCTGACTTTACGAAACTTATTTTCTTCAATTGGATTAGTTTCTAAGCTTTCCATCCATATTGGTACTTCTTATTCAGGATCTTAAATATTTGTAACGTGCAAGGTCATATGATTAGCTTATTTTATATGCTTTCAAATATAATCTTATCTTTTAGCTTATATCAATTGGCTTACAATGTACTCTCACGCACAAAACCATGGTGTGTAACATCATTCCCCCTTAGTAGCATTCTCATTGAATATTAACTGATGCGCTTATCAGTCTCCTAATCCCTATCACTTACAAATGTTTAATATCGTACTTGCCGACTAGGTAATTTTTCTTTGAATAAATACAAAGGTCAAGTCATTCCCAACTTTAGGCCTCTTTATCACACCACTACTTGTTGTCAGAATCTTTTAATCTTTAAATTGTTGCTACCTTCTGTCATGCAGCATGTATTACTTTGTCCTTGTATGTGTGCGTATGCGACTCATCTATCCTTTTTCTTCCACCTTTTAGCCAATCCCTAGGCCTCATGTTAGGAACATATACAGAACTTTACAAGCTGTCCCTCTGGGAATCTAATAGTGTACTGGAGTTCTTCGCTCGGTACTTTGTCGAACTTACAACTATTGATATATCTTGTTTCTTAGCCTCGGTTAGCTATGCTTGTGGATTTACTAAAACTAGGTAGGTCATACTATACCATAAATCTTACTTCAGTTTATTGTTACCTTGGTCCACTACCCAACTTCAGGTACTCTCTCACTGATTCTCCTATATGTAACAATCTATGTACCTTAATGCTTCCTTATTACTGCCCATCTTATGAATGATAGTCTAATCTCATCTACTACTTTGAAACTTTTATCCATCTATTTTTGATTCACCTTAATGTTTATCTATGATCTACCACTGATAACTTGAAACCTCTTATATAATATATCTTCACTAGGACTCACGTCTTATTGAAGAACATCTGGAGTTATTTGCCTAATCCACTTATGTACAATAAAATACTTAAATAACTACATTCATAGCATCCCAACGATATTCATCTTATGTGGGGTATTCTAATCCCGTGTGATGCATTAAATCTCTTCTTTTAGAATCATTACTTAGTCGAGGGCCTAAACATCATCCTCTTATCATTTATTACAATTACACCCTTACTTTACTTCCAGGGAAGCATTATATCTCTTGTAAATGCTCCTAGTTTTATACTCATTTGACTTCATTTAATCTATATCGAGGTTTCTATAACTTACGAAAACCATTAGCTCTCTTGTTTTGATATGATTAATTCGAAGGCCTTACCTTTCTTGTCACCTTCTCACTCACCTTTTTTGTCCTTACTCCTATCTACCTAAAACCTCATCGCTATACCATACTTTAGCTTGTGACCTAGACATATCTATTATACTACTCGCAACATTCCTTTTAACTTGATTGCACCATAAATTGCCTTTTGTACCTTCTCAGATTTCTTTAAATATAAGCAATTACTTTTCCTGGACGTTCTGTCACTTGCTGCATGGGTACTTGGCTTATCTTAATGCCTACAAATATTGGAATTTCCTGTAGCTCATATGATCTAAAATATCACTTTTGACTTCTCGCTCATTAGTCATAATAGGTGCCACTTTCTTATGTAGTGCATAAATTATTATAGTAAGACTGTTGTTATAAGATCGTTTCTTCTGCAAGTTACTACGCTTAAGTTGTAGCCTTCTTCCTTATTTCCTCAGCTATCTTTCATTGTAGTACTTAGGGAATGTAAAATTGAAAGCTTATTACATCGTACACCCAAAGGAAATTTTTGATGTTCTTGCGCGCCTATAATTATCCTTAGTTACCTACCTCCATGCCTTTGTGCTCGTACGGTTTCTTCTGAACTGAAATTTGACTATCTCTCCAGTGGCACTTTCTTTCATTTCCATAACACTTATACAGTACCTTTAACTACCTCAACCCTTATCTGAATATTTCTCAAGCATCACGATGTCATCATATTTGTGAGAGTGAATTCCCTATATTGTGTTTCATTACATTTATCTTGCACGATCTGTTGACTTATATGTATCCTATTATCTAGTCATAACTAGACTCTTGCTAAATAAACTACTAACTACTCATTGGTACATGCTTATATCTATTTTACGCTTAATCTCTCTTTGGATTATGTCCTTTGTGTTAACTTACCTCTTGCATTGGCTTCTTATGTATCTGTGTCTATTTGCACTTATCTATCAATAATATCCTTGCGGGGAACTCTTACTGTCTCTCCCCATCATCTTGTTTTTATAATGTTCTAGAGTTTTGACATATCTGTAAGATCTAAATAAATGAAACATCACTCCTTTCACCTTTTTACCACGTTCTTCCTTTACCACTATGTAGTTACATGAACCACTTAACTCCGACTTAATACCAAATTACATCATATTCCCCCTTTTAGGGAAGTACTATGATTTAATGCTACGACAATCTACCTATAGATGTTTTAATTCTTCATCTTTTGCAACTTTTAACATCATCAATGACCCTTACTCCAGTTACGACAACCCTTGTATACAAGGAATAACTGAACTACTTACACACAAGGGTGACACCTAGTGTAACTAGCATACTTGGTCTTATAAGCTTAACTCTACTCATGGTTCTTGTTTTAAGGAATCATCTTCATGAATGACCTTTAAAGGTTGCTCTTCTGTTGTCCATTCTATAATTGGCGAAACACATTCTCTAAATTCTCATAATGCCGACTATTATCAAATCTTTTGATCCCTAATTCATGTTCAACTTATCTTGTTCACTAGATGATTCTGATTTCTATTATTTCAAAGGCAAACTTAGACTTCTGGTAATCATGTTCAAGTCACCAACTCATTCCTCAAAATAACTATATATCTTTATGGTTATATAATTTAATTGTCTAAAGGCATGAAACATCTTGCCTTTTCCTTCAATTGACTATAGACTCTACTATTCTGTCATATTTTGATTTATCGTTATCACCCATTTATTGCTTCTCACTCATAATTCTTCATTTGATCTCTTCTTATTCTCATGCTAATATTTCTGTCTATCACTTTATTCTAAAAACATCAGCGAAAGATTTCTTTGCTTTTAGCTACCTTGCTTCTTCTACAGCCTCTTCAGGTTTCCTAACATTCACTCTTTACTAGAGGTAGGAGCGAGCCATACAAAGGTAAATATTTATCCTTTCTAGGATTCCACTACCTATCTTCTGAAATTTCTAACTATTCTAGTATTCATATCTGATTGTACTAATCTAGAGTTCAGCATCTGGGTGTCTCAGAAGGAGAACTATTACCATGTTTGAAATATCCTTCGAAAATTTAATCTAATGCTAACAATCCATCAACCATTTTTGGTTACTCTAATGCCAGCTAGATCATAATATCTCATTATTCTCGTTAACTATATCTGTTAGTTCCCATAGGGTATAACGGAGATGGATGTGGCAAATTTTATGTATCTATGTCACTGTTGAAAGTAAATCAGAATACTCACATTTCTTTGCCTAAATCGTAAAAACAGATAACTCTCACTAACTAGGTACCTCATACCATTCTTCATCTTGCTTCTTTTACTTGTTAAAACTTGTATCTATCTTCTAATTCTCTTATTGCTTTTTACCATATGGATGGATAGATACACATGCCTTAGGGCTCCTTATCAAGAAGGTTACACATCTTAGTACACACAAAATCTACTGAAGACCTTACACTTACTTATAATAATAATGATGCAAAATCGATTTCCTCTATATCAAGTCTTTCGCAACCACATTAAATATTTTACCAACTGTCTATGTATATGTAAGTATCATTGTATTACAAATAAAGTAGAATTTAGGAGCTCGAATTGTTACAACTGAGCTCTACCACACGATCTAGATTAAGAAGAAAGAGTGACATTCCTAAATTCCTTGTAGCCTCCTGTTATTAGGTGTGGTGCATAACACACTCATAAACAAGACTCTCCTAGACACATCTTGTAGACTCCCTAAGATAGAACTACTCTGATACCCCTTTTGTCACTATACAAATCGGAGAGCCTCCATGGGCACCCGGTATATTTGTCAATCGAGTAGTTATGCAAGGTATCTTTCTTATCATAACATCATGGGTAAAAGAGCTAGAAAAGTCATCATGAGATAACAAGAATAAAACATAAGGTAATACTAGACTTAGGATGATCTAACATAATCTATAAGATTATACATGTGACATACGAGCCTATAAGGCCGACATGATCATTTCTACACTCAGACAATTGGCTGCCTAGGCCATACTAGTATCCATATGCATGACATCTATCTACAAGCCTCTAAGAGTACATATACATCAATAAGGTCGGGACGAGGCCCCACTATACCAATCGGTACATGTCAAAATCAGACTAACTAAATAGGCAACTCCAGAACAAATAGAGTGCACGAACACCTTGCGCTGAGCTAATATCCTACTAAAACGAATGTCAACCTTTCTATCGGGACCCGTGGGCATGAAATGCAATATCCCTAGGAAAAAGGGACATCAGTAAAAATAAAGTACCAAGTGTGTATGGCATCAAAGCAGTATATAAAGAACATGAAAGAAACATGGAGTAAGGAACTTGACCTGTAAGTTTGGATAGCTATGTGAATTATGACATTCATAATGTCATGCATATGTTCATAAATATCAAGTCATGCATATAATTATGCGTACATAAAATCATCAAGCCTCTGAGGGCAGGCCGTCATATCATCTGGTGAAATCATCAATGTATACTAGCTGATTAGGTGGTGGTGCGTATATAATTCCAAGCCCTCTCAATACGCCATATATATATATATATATATATATATATATAGGTCAATATACATGTATAAATGAATGCAATGCATCATGAAGTAATTCAATGAGATCTCTCGGAATTTCATGAGACCCATGAATAGCAAATATGGTAGTAGAACATATGGGGAAGCAAGACATAGGCAACACTAGTACTTCTAAGAGTAGAATCATTTATGAAAGTTGCGTGCTTGCTTGATAACTAGGGATTTTGACGCATTTTATACTCCTTCTTGCTTATGCTTTGATCAAATATTTATACAACATAGTCCCAAAAGGCTCACAAGTTTTGCTTGAATGCAGGTTTGATCAACGAAGTGAAAAAATGTCAATGATTGTCTCAAAAGAAGTAAAACTTGCACAAGTGCCAAAAATAAGGCGAGCTCAGGCAGAACAGGCCCAATGCGGCCATACACCACTTTGTCCATTTTCTACGGTCTGCGATACCAAGATTCAAAGAGGTTGAATATTGGAGTTTTGAGCCGTCGATCGACTTTGTGTGGATCGTGATAGAAGCCTCAGTGGCGCGGTCTATTCTGTAAGGTCCGCAGAGCGCAAGTTTATAGAGGTCAATTTTGAAGGCCAAAGACATGTGAGGACCGCAATCCATTTTGTGCGGTCCGCACTAATCCTGCAAGGGCATTTTTGCCCAATTTTTTTTGATTAGTATTAATACATCTTTTTTCCATTTTAGGGTATGAGATATTATAATACGTAGGATGCACTCATGAGATGATTTTTCTTAGCCATTTTGGGCATTTTTACATACTTTTCATCATTGAATCATCGTATTTAGTTTAGCAATTAATTAATATATGGTCATCTTCATCTATTTCTTGTTTTTCTTCTTTTAATATGAATAGATAGACCCATTAGCCAGGGTTTTGACTCAACTCTAGTGTGGGTAATTGATGGGTCTTGTATTTTATGGTTAAATTGACTATGGGTGTTTGGTATTTGGGTCAATTTCATGGTAAATTGTTGAATTAGTGGTTGCGAACATTAGTTTGTTTTTAGTTGACTTGGGTTCTTCTTGAGACAGAGAGCCTAAGTCTCCAAAATTGATCCAACAAGGAATTGGGATGTACTCAAGAGATTGATCCCAATTAAAGGGTTAAACCTCGAGAGAGTAATACCCGACTTGAACCCTACTTATTTGTGAAAATTAACATACCTAATTGGTCTTGAGAAAGTACATTGGGGAAAATCACATGAACTACTGAGAGGTGTAGAGTGGGTAAAGTAGTGCAACAGTTATATCATATTCCCTATTCCTGTTAATTATGCCTTAGTTTCAAATATCCGTCAATTTCCCATCAAGGCGGATGTCACTATCCTAGTGCCTTTTAAACCATTAGATACAACTTGCGATATTTAACTCTTAGCTTAATCTATTTGCATTTTTAATTAGTAATTTGATGAAAATTGAATCATAAAGAAAACTCTAAAATGATAAGAAGATCAATTAAGAACACATATGTAATTCTAAGCTAGGTTGATACTTAACTCCAATCCTAGCTCTCAGTGGAATTGAACCCGACCAAAAATCGGCTAAAAGCTATTGCAACCTTCTCTTACTACTCTTTAGGAGTGCAGAGTTGGAAGCGATCATTGCTTGTTTTGTGATATCATATGGATCATGACAAAAGGAAAGAAGAGATAGTCGTAGTATACCATAACAATATTAAGTCCTTAATGCCATCCAAGTAGGTATTCAAAAAACTCAACTCAATCTACCATAACATAAGGAGATTCAAAATCAATGTTGAGTAAAGGCTAAGCCTGTAATTTAAACTAGTAGATCATTTATGAAAATTTTGGAAGAATATTGCCTGTAACAAAGGTCTCCTCCAATATCATATACCAACAACAACAACCAAAGAAATCCAGCAACATATAAATATCAATAACAAAACACCATATAGCAATAACAAGTCACAATACTTCACAACGAGCGACAAGCTCCAATTGAAATCTGTATACCTCATATCACACCTAATAGACTTCTTACTTAAGCTTAACAGTATATATAACTTGATAATTAATTCATCTATCAATGATTCCAGCCTTATACCAAATATTTATAACAACGAAACAATCCATAACTCCAACTATCAGTTAGCAACTTTGTCCACTAGTTCATATCCAGTCCATCCATTTAACTTAATCAATATCAAGATAACCTTAAACACCCGAAAGAAGACAATATAGATACCTTATACAGTAGCTTCAAGTTAAAATCAAAGTTATAATTAGCTTACAACATCCTTGAATGGCAAAACAATAACATAGAAGTAACTTAAGCTAATCCAAATATTATCTTATAGTTTATCATCCTAACAACTTAACAATCCTACAACAAAGCTTAAGGACAATTAGTAGGATATTATGGTCACATTACACAATAGCAATAACCTGAAGTTTCAGCCAAACACAACTTACAACTATCCTCAATGACAACACAGCCACAAAATAGTATTCTTCTTTAGTAGAACTAACTTTTGATGTTGAAATATTGTGTAATTACTTTGGACTCACTTCAAAACCATATGGTATTTGTTTAAGAGAATTGAGAGAAGTTTGGAGATGAAGTTTTCTCTAAAATGAGTAGAAAATAAGCTGCTGATACCCAATTTTTTTCTATATATTTTAAAAATCCAAAATACCTTCAAAATACCATATACATGCGCATATAAGTATGCGAAAGTTTTTATTTATTTTTCCGTAATTTTAAGAATTATAAATTGATTTATTTTTTCCTTTTTATCCATAGAATTCTCAATAATTATTTCCAAAATTATTGTTCTTATAACTCGTCTGCTGGATTTCTATATTTATGCCAAAATTAAGATGAGTTTTATATATTTTTATAATTATATTTGGTATTTTAAAAAGAAAATTGCACATGATTGCAATATTAGCCCTATTAAGATGTAATAATGTTTTATATGCACAAAATTAGACCTTGTATTTTAAATTGCTAATTATTTATTCTAAATCATTTTAGTATTTTTTAATTATTTTTTAATAAATTATCTACTATTTTGTTAATAAATTAAATAGGAAAAAATGGCTATTTAATCAATGGCCCATCTAAATTTAAATTAAAACTAATCAAATATACCCTCAGCCCAATTGAATAACACATTGCTCCCAAACCAAAAACCCAAATCCAAACCATACCCGACCCAATAACCCCGTCCAATCCTTACCGTTGACATTTTTGATCAAGGGTCTGCAACCCACCTTCCTAAAATAAACCTAAACGACCCCCCCCCCCCGACAAACTTTCTCATTCACTCAACAAACATTCATCTCATCTCTCTATCTCTAGTTCTCTCTAGAAACTTCTCTTTTCACATCCTCTCCGATGGACATTGTCCACCTTCTCCGGCCATCTACTCACTGGAAACCATGGCCACTAATCATCTCCAAGTCCCTACTTTACCCCACACTAGTTTAACAATACCCTAAGGTCCTCAGGTGAACCTGGAGTGATTCAACTCCTTTCCATGGTCTTTTATGCCATTTTCTGGCCATCCATGACTGTTCGAGTAAGATCCATGACTTTTCCAGCTGAAATCGGTAACATTCTATGATTTTCTCCTCTGCTCCGGGTTCTCTAAAACCCTAACTCTTAAGATTATTCACTTTTTGTTAGATTTGTCTTAGATATAGGTATATCCATGTGTTTTAACCGGTTTTTTCTATATCTCTACTATATTCCGAAAATCCTAGATTCGCTATTGTTTGATTCTTCTCAAATCCTTCTAGATCTGAGGTGATTCAAGTATTATTAAGTTTTTTCCGTTGAAAACCTCCTAATTTTACTAACTACTGCTAAATTTTAATCACTCTTCCTAAAATTAGGGTTCATCCAATATTATTTTTCAAATGGGTTTTCTGTCTTCTAAGAGTTTGATTAATTATCCTTTCGCCTTCGTGACTGATTTGTGCAAGAATATGAAACCCTAGTTGATTCTATGTGGTTTCTTCAATCTTTGCTTCGATTTTGGGTGCTTTTGTGGTCCCAATAGTGTTAGCTTGCTTGATCTTTGGACTTAAATAATTTTCCTTGATAAATCCAATATTTTTGTGGTTTTGCCTTAATTAATCTTTATTACGGTTTAAATCTATTTCTCTGGCTAACTTCTATATCTTTGTGAGGTTTTACTTAGCCTAGTTTTTGTTTATGGAAGTTGAGTGTTTCTTCTGGAAATCAGTGATATTTTTTTTAAAAAAGTTGTGGCTAGTTGACTTACTCTATTAGAGATCCATATGCATAAAGCTTGGGTGCTTCCTTATTTATGATTGTAATTCGTTATATTAACCCTATTTGATTGCCCGTACAATTATGGATTGTTACTAATTCCTTTACATGGTATAATTGGGATTCTTTTATTAATTATATCCTAGATATTACTGTTTGATCAATTACCCCTAATAAGGGGTTTATTCTGAAATCCTTTATGTGATTGGTTTCTTTCATCCTATGATTTTCTTAGTTGCCTGAATGTTGATTCCTTTACCTCATTCTATTCCACTCCTAAAGTGCTATATATACACTCTTGTTTTACCTCTCAAGAGACGAACAATTTGTGGAACTCTACTTGCTTTACTTTTCTGCACTTTACTACTTCAACTGGTATATCTCTAATTTAAATCTCAAACTTAACTCTATGTGCTCCACGTCTGCTAATCTATTTATTTAAATGACTTATTTATTTAATTTCTCTCCTTGTTTGTTGCTTTGTTCAGCATGCATAAGTTTGCCCTCTCTTGTGCAGCATGATTAAGTTTGCCCTCTCTTTATTAATTTAATGGATTATGTATCTAATTTCTCTCCATGTATACTTGCATTCCTTTTTATTTCCCTCAACTAGTATGCCATGTTAGTATCATAGACTCCTAAATATTGTTGGTTAACACTAAGTGGCATGACTACTCATGTGTAATAGACCCCTTTCCTCAGCATGACTACTCTCACACCCTGTCTCTATGTATTGCCTATTTCTATTCTAATTTTGAGCATCATTCCCTTGTTTACACTTTGAAGTGGTAGTCAGTATTCTGGAAACCAATCAGTTCCTACTTGTCCTTTGTACTGGCTGGTCTATGTGCTTCTCTTCTTATCCATGTTTATGTGTTTCTGATTTGAGATTTCTATGTCCCCAACCCCCTGATCCTTGTCTGTAAAGCTGTTTGTCTTCACTTAGAATCAAGTAATAAATGACTTTGAATCTAAGCACTTTAAGTTGTCTTTTGTGTTTGTGTGTTTTTGCAGAATTGTTTCCAAAACTGCTTTCACTCTTAGTATTTAAAAAAAACTGTGTCTATTCCTGAAAACCCTTTTTTCCCACTCTTTTAAGTTCTAATTTAACATTATTTTACTAAGTTATTTTCAAGCACTCTCACTCTACTATTAGACCACAAAATTCCGCCCCTTTTGTGTGAGCCTTTCCTTGGGACCCTCGAGCTCTCTCTGAATTTGGACACATAAAAGTTTCCCTTTCCACACTGCACTTACTCTATGCTGGCTATGAAATCTGGGTGTGAGCACTACTCAATATCCCTTGTGATCCTTAGGGAACTCTGACACACCCAGATATGAGAAAGGCTATGAAACCATCTTGGCACTTGAGGTGATTTATTACATAACTCAGGGAGGAAGTCCTAATCGGGTGCTGAAAATTTTGGCTTGTTTCAGGCTCTCTAATGTAAATTATTACTATTCTTATGTAATACATTTCAATATTTGTCTGTAATAATTATTTGTAAGCAACTCTGGGCTTAGATAGTGAAAAATGGTGGGTAATGTACATACTGTAGATTAATCCAGGGTAGAAATCATGCCTATGGGGTTTTACTATGTTTGCCTCACATGTTAGAAATCATGCCTATAGGTTTTACTATATTTGCCTCACCATGTTAGAAATCATGCCATTTAGGATTTGTATATACTGTTTTCAGCATCTCATCCACACTTAGAAATCCTATCTATAGGATACATAATAACTGTGAGCATGAGATTTTTGCCCCCATTTATTACTCCTACAGGATTCCAAAAATTAATTTTTTCTTTTAAAGTATTTATTATTTTAAGAATTATTGTAGAATATTTTTGATTGTTAGCATTTTTGTGTGCATCTTTAATTTTGTTTAATGCATGAAAAATAGAAAAATATATTGCATTTGTATTTAGTATTTAATTTTGCATTTTTAAATCAATTAGTAATTTAGTTGTTTTAAAAAAATATGAAAAATCACAAAAAATAGTCCATTTTTCATTTTTAACTCGTTAATTTTCAATTTTGTCATTTTTCTTTTAATTTAGGAGTTAGTTAATTATTGTAAATACCAAGTTTGAGTAATTAATACACTCTGGTAGGTAAATTTTGTTTTAAGATTTAATTTAGGTTTTATTTTTATTTGGAAAGGAAAAAGAAAGTTTGAAGAAAATGAAACGAAGAATATGATTTTTGGGCTCTTTCAAATTAATTTCCCCCAATCCGTAACGTTTCTTCTCATGAAACCGCCTTAAACCGGCCTAACCCCCATGTCTTTAACCGGCCTAAATACCTCAGTAAACCAAACAACCACGCTTGCACCTTAGTACATTGGAGTCGTTGATCACATTAGAGCAGACGTCCATGAACTTATCATAACTTCCCATATAACTGTCTGAAGTCGTCCCCTTCCCCCCGGGTTCAGTTAAATTTCTCTCGTTACACCCTCTTTAGAGACACCTAACCCTACCTGTCCCTAAATGCTAATTCTCGCCGGTCGGTGGCCCCACCCCTAACCCGTCCCAAATTAGCACCATATGACCCTGAACCTCTTTTCTTCAAAAATCCAGAAACACTTGCCCTCGAATCCCCCTACAGCTCTTCAAATTTTAAATCTAAGTTGAAGAGCCAAACGCTAAAATTCCAAAACTCTCAAATCGAGATTTCAGTAAAGGATTAGGGTCAAAATTGACGTTATTCGTGTGTTTCCAACGCGAACACACGATTAATATCAATCTTTGTCAAAAAGTCTAAAGGTCTTGAGGACAATTGATGTTCTTTGCCCATCTGCCTATGTGTAGGTATTTTTTTTGGCCATCCTCTTTTTCTTACTTTATCTTATTTCTGTTCTCACTAATCTCTTCTATTTTTTTTTGTTTTTTTTCCCGTTCCACAAACCCTTCTGCTATGCATGATAATGTTTAAGCTTGTTGTAGTCCACATTTTGTTTCCTTTTTATTTTTTTTCTTTCTCACTACTATTCTCTTTCGAATTAGTTTTCTTTCCATGTTAATAATTTATAACTTGTTAGTTTATGTTTGTTTTTAATTTTTGTGTTACTTCCAATTAATCCATGCTTTTGTTTATTACATTTTCTTTTAAGGAAAATAACACTGATTTTGCGTATTCTATTTAGTCTATTATTCTATGGGTTTTGAGTATAATTTATGCTTGGGCTATGCAAATCAGAAGCCCAAAGGAAAGGGGATTAGCTCTGGTCTTGCAAGCCATGTCAGTTTAACCTTGGGTTTTTGACCCTGTTGGTTCTTGAAGTAAAAACAGGGAGTTTAAGGGTTAGTTTAGGAAATTTAGACTATGGAATCTATTGTAACTGATGTGACGACCCCACCAGTCTTCTTAAGGATTAATGTCTTGATCCTCTATTAACTACTTTACTCAAGTTTAATTCTGCTAATTTAATTTGCGGAGATGCTCTATTTTGAGTTTCGGAGAGTTTTGCGGCATTTAGACCCTAAATGAGAATTTAAGTATTGGAAACTCTACGGTAGTCGGAATAGTGAGAAGATGACCTCAGAATGGAAATCTGATGGTTCAGTTAGCTTCATTGGGTGATTTTGGTGTTAGGAGAGTGTTCAGATAATGTTTTGGAGGTCCGTAGCTGATTTAAGCTCGAAATGCCGAAAGTTGAATTTTAGAAGTCTCCGGTCCGATAGCGAAATTTTGATTCAAAGGCTGGAATGGAATTCCTAGAGTTGCACCAACTCCATCATGTCATTTTGGATGTGTGTAAAATTTTGATTATTCGAAGATGGTCTAGTTTGATTTTTGATTGAAAGCATTTTTTGAGAAAAGTTGAGTTCTTATGCTTAAATGCTTGATTAATTCGAGTTTCTAATGTTATTTTAGGTGGTTTAATGATTGGTACAAGTTTGAATGAGGTATTAGGTGTTATTGGTGCTTCTGGTTGAGGTCCCGAGAGCATCGGTATGATTTCAGATGGTTGACGGGAGGGTTGAAGAAGTGTGCAACAATTGTAGCATTTGTTGCTTCTAGTATTTTTGCATATGGGGGCTGGGAACCACAGATGCAGTGCAACAGAAGTGGCTTTGGTCCATTCCTTCAGAAATCGCAAATGCGGTGTGAGGTCCACAGAAGCGGACCCATATGAGTGGTTAGAGGTCTGCAGATGCAAAAATTGGACTTTTAAGTGTGGGTCGCAGATGTGACATTTGGTTCGCAGAAGTGAGACCGCAGATGCGGTCCCAGGGCCGCAAATGAGGTCCCAGGGCCGCAAATGCGGAAGTAGCTGGGCAGATCATATAAATAGTTGCCTTTGTGAAAATTGGCTATTCTTCAACCATTTTTATTCGGATTTGAAGCGTCTAAGAGAAATTTTTGGGGAAATCAAAGGGAAATTACTTGGAGGTAATGTCCTTGACTTCATAATTCGTTTTTATGTGATTAAATACCTTATTAGTGGTGAGAAATTTGAGAAAAATGAGTAATCAATGTTTGAATTTAAGAGGCCTTAAAATGAGGATTTTAAGGGTCATTTGGACTCTGATTTTTGTGTTCTTCTTATGAATAGATCGTGAGAGTATGAGGTTTATGAAAATATAAATTTCACCCGATTCCTAAATTTTGGCCTGAGGGGCATTTTGGTCATTTTTCATTATTTTGCATATAACTTAGAATTGATTAAAACGTCAATTATTTGAGGTGTTATTTGCAATATGCAATTGAATTGAATAGATTTGGGCCCTTTGGAGTCGCATACTCGAGGCAAATGCGTGGTTTCTACATGATTTTGAGAAGCTTCGAGGTAAGTTGCTTGTCTATCCTTGTGTTGGAGACTTTTTCCCTTTGTGATATTTGGTAATTGAATTGCCTTGTGAGCTAGGTGACGAGCATTTAATTGTGCAAATTGTTGGAAATACAATTTTTCTTAGAGTACTTATTCGCGTGTTTCCTTTCCTGCTTTATTACACTTGCAAATTTAGCATGTTTCTAGTTAGAAAGGCATGTTTAGTTGACTTAAATTTCTTACTTGCTTAAATTGCCTTATTTGAATTATGTGAAGCATGTTAAGCTAGTAATACTTGTTTCCTTGATATGAAATTCCATTTTTTGAATACTTCTTGATATTACTGTGTATTTACATTGAGACTACGGATGTGGGATTCTGGTAGATTCCTCTTGTCTGTTTACTTTGGGAATACGGGTTTGGATCCTAATAGATCACCTTGTGCATTTACTTTGGGACTGCGGGCTAGATTCCCAATAGATCCCCCTACATAGTTACATGGAACTACGGGAATGCACCAGGTAGATTCCCTCAGTATGGGTATTTACATTTAGTACTATGGACTGGGGTTCTGGTAGATCCCCGCGCATTGATAATTGGACTAGGGGATGTTATCCGGGGAGATCTAATGGGAAGTTTATGAATAGGACTACAGGATGGTATCCTAGGAGATCCTCGTGTTACTATTGGTATTAAGCTGTTCTAATTATGAGTTTACTCTGCTCTTTTGTAAAATTGTTGCCTGGTATAACCTGTCTTATTCCACTGCTGTTCTCATTATATTGTTTATTTCATACTGTTGAAATGTATTATTATGTTTACCCTCAGTAGGGCACTGACCTTCCTCATCACTATCCGACCGAAGTTAGGCTTGGCACTTACTGAGTACCGCTGTGGTGTACCATGCACCTTCTGCGCATGTTTTTCATGTGGATATCTAGGTACCTTGACCTAGCCGTATCACCCTTAAGATTGAGAGATCTAGCATAGATTTCAAGGTATATCTGCTGCGTCCGCAGACCAAGGAGTCTCTATCTTATTCCATCTTTTATCAGTTAACCTTCCTTCTTATTGTTGTTTTAGACATTCCGGAGATAGAGCATTATAATATATTTCGTTTAGCTTGCGTTCACATGAGTTTTCGGGTTTTGGGATAATATTTTAGTTTTCCGTGATGTTGAGTTGTTTATGCCGAGCGATATTTATATATAGTTTTCCTCTAGTTGTTCAAATTTGAATTATTTATTTATGCAAGTTATTTGTTTCATGAATGTTAGGCTTACATTGTTGTAGAGACAAGTTGCCGTGCTGACATGTTCACGGAAGACGAACTAGGGTCGTGACACGTTGGTATCAAAGCTCTAGTTTCATAGGGGTCACAGAACACAGGCCGGTTTATTATATTCTCGCTAATCGATGCGGAGACGTCTGTACTTATCTACTAGAGTCTATGTATTTTCTAGGAAAATTCCACTTCATTTGATTTCCTGGTCGTGTGAGATTTTGATATCACAAATATAATTCCACCTTTCTGTTCTCTCACAATGTGTGAGGACACGTTCATGATCAGGCACTCGCGCCCCCTACAACAGCCGTTAGAGGCGGGCCGGGGGTAGGGTGCTCGTGTGATGCTGCCAATGCACTTGCGCGAGCTGCCGCCGAGGTACCACCTGTAGATCCGGCCTGAGTCCAGGCACCTGACACGCCTACTGCTACTGCTACAACTAAACCAGATCTCCAGGAGACTTTGGCACAGTTCATGAGTATGCACACCACTTTGGCTTAGGCAGAGTTGGTTCCTCTTGCTCCAACCACATCACAGATTGGGGGAGGAGCATAGACTCTCGCCGCCCGCACTCCTGAGCAGTGAGTGTCTATTGAGTAGGTTGCCGAGATTATGCCAGTACCTACTGCAATACCTATTCAGCCCGAGGACAGGATTGCGGTTTCCGAGGATGAGCAGTTGAGTCTTGAGAGGTCAAGAAGTACTAGCCTCCTATATTTAGTGGTCTAGCATCAGAGGATGCTTTGGATTTTCTTGATGAGTGTTACCGCATCCTATATACCATTGGTATTTCAGGATCCTGCGAGCTTTCTTCGAGGGATCGCCTATGAGTGGTGGCGCATCTATGAGTTAAAAAGTCCAGACGAGGCTAGTTCATCAATTTGGGCTCAGTTTTTAGATCTGTCCCGAGAGTATGTTCCTCAGAGCCTTAGGGACACATGGCACGCAGAGTTTGAGTATTTGCGCCAAGGTTCCATGACTGTTTCAAATTATGTTGTACGTTACACTCATTTAGCTAGGCATGAACCAGCTTGGTTACTACTGTTCGTGTGAGGGTCCGCCGATTTATTGAGGGGCTTATTCCCAACATCAGATCCTACATGGCTCGTGAGTTGGAGATGGATATTTCTTATCACCTAGCGGTTAGAATTACTAGGAGGATTTAGTGTGTGAATACTAGGGAGAGAGAGGAGAGGGAGGCCAAGAGGTCTCGAGAGTCGGGCCATTATTCTGGCGCCCGTACCCTATCTAAATGTCATCATGCTAGGAGTTATGTGAGTCACCCAATTCACTTAGCTGGTCCAGTAGCTAACAGTGCTCCACTCCTCCTAAGCCTCAGGTGCCTTATTATACACGTTTGATTCCTAGCGCTCCTCCTGCGCAGGGTGCTTCTAGAGGTCAGTCCTGTAGACCTGGCCCTAGCCAGTCATAGTCACCCTGTCCTTCCAAAGCTTGTTTAGAGTGTGGTGACATAGGCTATATGGTGAGGGATTGCCCCAAACTTTGGAAGGGTATACCTTTATATATTTTTCAGCCACCACGTGCCCCATAAAATTCTCGGGCGATGGTTCCAGCTCCATTTGCTATTCCACCTACTCAGTCATCTAGAGGGGAAGGCTAGGCTAGATACTATACCATGCTTTCCCATACCGAGGCTGTTGCCTCTTATTCTGTCATCACATGTATTATATTGGTTTGTCACAGAGATGCATCAATTTTATTCGATCCAGGTTCTACTTACTCTTTTGTGTCTTCTTATTTTGCTCCGCATTTGGGTGTACCCCGAGATTACTTGAGTTCTCATAAGTATGTTTTTACTCATTTGGGGCATTTTCTTGTTGTGGACCGTGTTCATTGGTCATGTTTGGTTACCATTCGTGGTTTTGAGAACAGAGAAGACTTATCCTACTCAGCATGGTTGATTTGATATTATCTTGGGCATGGACTAGTTGTCACCACATTATTCTCTTCTTAACTGTCACCCCAAGACTGTGACACTGGCTATACCAGGTGTATCACGTATGATTTGAAGAATGCCTTAGCTCACACTCCCAGTAGAGTTATTTCTTTCCTTAAGGCTTATCGTATGGTTGAGAAATGTTGTGATGCGTACTTAGCATACGTGAGAGATGCCAATATGGATAATCTTTTTGTTGATTCAGTTCCAGTAGTACGGGATTTCCCTGATGTGTTTCCAGCTGATATTCCGGGCATGCCACCTGATATGGACATTGAATTTGGAATATATCTATTACCAGGCACTCAACCCATTTCTATCCTTTGGTAATGTATGGCTCCTGTTGAGTTGAAAGAGTTGAAGGAGAAATTGCATGAATTACTTGATAAGGGTTTTATTCAGCCTAGTGTTTCACCTTGGGGTGCTCCTGTCTTGTTTGTGAAGAAAAAAGATGGTTCTATGCATATGTGTATTGATTATCGCTAGTTGAACAACGTTATAGTGAAAAACCATTATCCTTTGCCTCATATTGATGATCTGTTTGATAAGCTCTAAGGTGACTGGTGGTTTCTAAGATTGATTTGCGCTCAGGTTACCATCAGTTAAAGATTCAGGAGCTAGATATCCCAAAGGCTACTTTCACGACTAAGTACGGTCATTACAATTTTCTTGTTATGTTATTTGGGCTGACCAATGCCCCAACAGCCTACATGCATTTGGTGCACATCGTATTCTATCCATATATAAACTCTTTTGTCATTATCTTTATTGATGACATTCTGGTGTATTTCTGGAGTCAGGAAGATCATGAGCAGCATTTGAGGACAGTGCTTTAGACTCTAAAATAAAAGAAATCATATGCGAATTTTTCAAAATGTGAGTTTTGGTTGGATTCCATAGTAATTTTAGGCTATGTGGTATCAGGTGAGGGTATTTAGGTAGATCCAAAGAAGTTAGGGGCCGTGCAGAGTTTGTGTCAGGCCGGCCTCCGCTATTGATATTTGTAATTTCCTTTGCTTAGCGGGCTACTACCGTCATTTTGTGGAGGTGTTTTAATAGATTGCATCCCTTATAACTAGATTGACCCAAATTGGTGCTTATTTCAGTGGATAGAGGAGTGTGAAGCAAGATTTCAGAAGCTCAAAACAACTTTGACTACAACCCCACTTTTGGTATTTCCTACTGCTTCGGGGTCTTATACAGTCTATTATGATGCCACGAGAGTTGGCTTCGGAGCACTGTATATGCAGGATGGTAGGGTGATTGCCTACGCGTCTAGATAGTTGAAGATACATGAGAAAAATTATCTTGTCCATGATCTCGAGTTTTCTTCCATTGTTCACGCCATGAAAATTTGGCGATATTATTTACACGGGGTTTCCTATGAGATTTATACTAATAATCAGAGCTTGTAGCATTTGCTCAAGCAAAAGGATATGAATTTGTGCCAAAGAAGGTGGTTAGAGTTGCTGAAGGATTATGACGTCACTATTTTATATCACTCGGGCAATGGCAATGTATAGGATGATGCCTTGAGTCTCCGGGTGAAACGTTTAGGGATTTTGGCATATTTACCTTTGTCGAAGAGGCCTATGGCGGTAGATGTTCAGGACTTAGCCAACTAGTTTGTGAGATTGGATCTTTCGAAGCCTAGTCGTGTTATAGCTTGTGTCGTTTCTCGATCTTCATTATTTGATCGTATTAGGGAGCGGCGGTATGATGACCCTCATTTGATTGACCTTAAGGACAGGGTTCAGCATTGTGATGCCAAATATATGACCATTGGCTACGAGAGCTGATTCTAGAGGAGGCCCATAGTTCACGACATTCTATTCATCCGAGTGCCGTGAAGATGTATCAGGACTTTAGGCAGCACTATTGGTGAAGGAGAATGAAGAAAGATATAGTTGGGTTTGTGGCTCAGTGCCTCAATTGTCAGTAGGTGAAGTATGAGAACTAGAGATTGGGTGGATTACTTCACTAGATAGAGATTCCGAAGTGGAAGTGGGAGTGTGTCACCACAAATTTTATACCTGGACTCCCACGGACTTTGAAGAAGTTCAATTCCATTTGTGTTATTGTGGATCGGCTGACCAAGTTCGCTAATTAAATTTCGATATGTATCACTTATTATTCAGAGTAGTTGGCGGAGATTTATGTCCGAGAGATCGTTCATCTAGATGGTATTTCAGTTTCTATTATTTCAGACAGAGGTACTCAGTTCACATCACAGTTCTAGAGGATCGTTCAATAGTATATGGGTACTAGGGTGAAGTTGAGCACACCATTTCACCCCGGACGGACAGGCAGTCTAGCTCACTATTCAGATTCTTGAGGATATACTTCGTACGTGTGTGATTGAGTTTGGAGGGTCTTGGGATAAACTCTTTCCATTGGCGGAGTTTTCTTACAACATTAGCTATTAGTCCAACATTCATATTGCACCATATGAGGCTTTGTATTGTAGGTGGTGTAGATATACGATGGGTAAGTTTGATCCGGTTGAGGCCAGGCTATTGGGCACATATTTGGTTTAGGATTCTTTGGACAAGGCTAAGGTAATTCAGCATAGACTCCACACAGACCACTCCAGGTATAACAGCTACGCGGATCGGAAGGTTCGTGATGTTTTCTTTATGGTTGGAGATCGGGTTCTGCGTCGAGTTTCGCCTATGAAGGGCATTAACAGATTTGGGAAGAAAGGGTAGCTGAGTCTGAGGTTTATTCGCCCTTTTGAGATATTGCGATAAGTTGGGAGGTTGCTTATCAGCTTGACTTACCTCCCAGCCTTGTAGGAGTTCATTCGGTATTTCATGTTTTGATGCTTCAGAGGTATTTCGGCAATCCGTCGCATATGTTGGATGTCAGCTCAGTCCAATTGGACAAGGAACTATCTTATGTCGATGAGCCAATTGCTATATTGGACTGGCAAGTAAGAAAGTTGAGGTCAAAGAACAGTTTTTAAGTAAAGGTTCAGTGGCAGGGTCAGCCGGTAGAGGCAGTAATTGGGAAATCGAGCAGGATATCTGCAACCGTTACTCTCATTTTTTCTCTACTTCAGGTATGTCTCTATGCTCGATCAAGGAAGAACGAATGTTTAAGTGTAGGAGGATGTCACGACCCGGTCGATTGCCTTAAGAATTAACACCCTGATCCCGTATTAACTGCTTTCCCCAAGTTTATTTCTACTAATTTGATTTGCTGGGACGCTCGATTTTGAGTTTTCGAGAGTTTTGGAAAAATTAGTCCCTAATTAAGAGCTTAAGTATTGAAAAGTTGATAATAGTCTTAAAAGTGAGAGGACGACCTCAGAACGGAAATTCGTTGGTTCTGTTAGCTTTGTTGGGTGATTCTGCGGGTAGGAGCATGTTCAGATAGTGTTTTGGAGGTCCGTAGCTGATTTAGACTTGAAATGCCGAACGTTGAACTTCGGAAGTTTCTAATCTAATAGTAAGATTTTGATCTGAGGGCCGGAATGGAGCTTAGAGAGTTGAAGCACCTCCGTTATGTTATTTGAGATGTGTGTGTCAAATTTCGGGTTATTCGGAGATGGTTTGGTTAGGTTTTTGATCGAAAGCGTATTTTGAGGAAATTGGAGTTCTTAGGCTTAAATTCTTTCTTAGGTGTTATAAGTGATTTTGGTTGAGGTCCCAGGGGCCTCGGATAATTTCTGATGGTTGACCAGGGGGGTGGGGGGATGAAAAAGTATTGCAGTTGCCGTATCATTTGCTGCTTCTGGTATTTTTGCATTTGTGGCTTGGGAACCGCAGATGCGGCGCCACAGAAATGGCTAAAGGGCCGCAGAAGCGGCATTGGGCTATTCCTCTAGAATCTGTACATACGGTGTGAGGCCCACAGAAGTGGAAATGCAGGAGCGGTTAGAGGTCCGCAGATGCTGAAATTGGACTTTTAAGTGTGGGTCACAGATGCGTCATTTGGTTTGCAGAAGCAGGACCGTATCGCAAATGCTGAAGTAGCAAGGCAGATCATACAAATAGTTGCCTTTTCGAAAATTGGCTATTCTTCCACCATTTTTGTCCGGGTTCGAAGCTTTTAAGAGGAATTTTTGAAGAAATCAAATGGGAATGACTTGGAGGTAACGTACTTGACTTCAAACTCGTTTTTTATGTGATTAAATACCTAAGTAGTGGTGAGAAATTTGGAAAAAAATGAGTAATTAAGGTTTGAGTTTAAGAGGCCTTTAAACGAGGATTTGAGGGATAATTTGGACTCTGATTTTTGTGTCTTTATTATGCATAGACTCGTGAGAGTGAGGTTTTCAAAAATATAAATTTTACCCGATTCAGAGATGTTTGGTTGAGGGGAATTTTTTTCATTTTACATAATTTTGCGTATTAGCTTAGAATTTAAATATAGAATAAGTTATTTGAGGTGCTTTTTAACAATATGCAATTGAGTTGAGTAGATTTGGGCCATTTTGAGTAGGATACTTGTGGCAAAATCGTAGTTTTTAGTTGTTTTTGAGCTGGTTCGAGATAACTGGCTTGTCTAACCTTGTGTGGGGGACTTTTCCACTTAGGATATGATCTTTGGCAAATGAATTGCCTTGTGTGCAAGGTGACGAGTGCGTCCTTGTGCAAATTGTTGGAAATATGATTTTTCTTAAAGTACTTATTAGCATGTTTCCCTTCCCGCTTTATTACACTTGCAAACTTAGCATATTGCTACTTAGAAGAGCATGTTTAATTGACTTATATTACCTATTTGTTTAAATTTCCTTTTTGCATTATCTGAAGCATGTTAGGCTAGGATTACTTGCTGCCTTGCTCTGAAATTCCCTTTTTTGTATATCTTATTGCTGTTGCTGTGTATTTACATTGGGACTACAGTTGTGGGATTCTGGGAGCACCCCTTTATCGGTTTACTTTGGGTCTACGGGTTAGATTACGGATAGACCCCCCTGTGCATTTATTTTAGGACTGAGAGTTAGATTCCTGATAGATCCCCCTGCACAGTTATATGGAACTACAAGAATGCACCCAGTAGATTCCCCTAGTACTGGGTATTTACATTTGAGACTACGAACCAGTGTTCTAATAGACCCCCACGCATTGATAATTGGACTAATGGATGGTATCCTGGGAGATCCACTGGACCGTTGATGAAAGGGACTGCATCATATCCTTTAATACTATTGGTATTGAGCTGTTCTGTTCTGAGTTTACTCAGCTCTTTTGTAAAATTGTAGTTGCCTGGTATAACCTGCCTTATTTCATTTTTGTTCTCATTATATTGGTTATTTCATACTGTTGAAACTTATTATTATGTTTACCCTCAGTGGGGCCCTGACGTTCCTCGTCACCACCCGACCGAGGTTTGGCTTGGCACTTACTGAGTACCGTTGTGGTGTACTCATGACCCTTCTGCGCATGTTTTTTGTGGGGAGATCAAGGTACCTCTCCCCATGCGTATCACCCTTGAGACAGATAGATCTAGCAGAGACTTCGAGGTATATCTGCCACATCCGCACACCAAGGAGTCTATATCTTATTCTATATTTGAGTAGTTAGCCTTCCTTCTTATTGTTGTTTTAGACATTCTAGAGTTAGAGCATTGTAATACATTTTACTTTAGCTTGTGTTCCCGTGAGTTTTCGGATTTTTGAATAATATTGTAGGTTTTCGTAATGTTGAGTTGTTTATGCCGAGCGACATTTATATACCATTTTTCTCTAGTTGTTCAAATTTGAATTCTAAACTCCTAGCTTATTTCCTTTGTTATTTTTTGTATTCAGGTATTTTTTCAACAGTGGACAGCATATAGGATGTAAACATTCAATAAATGTGAAGGAGGATGAATAAAATTTCTTCTTGCTGGCATCTTATTTTGTTTTCTTTTTTTTCTTTTTTAAATCCCATTGGTGATGTGTAATAACATAACTTTTATGTGTATTTCTACTGTTCTTTGATGTAGTGACATGGTATTATGCATTTAAGATTTGGGGTTAAGGCTACAACGTCTCTTACTATGTAGTAGAAACAATTTTACCTATTTTAGAATATGGAAAATACGTAGGATTCAGTTGTTGGCATTGGGTTTAAGTCATGTGGAGAATCATTTTTAACTTTCATTTGACATTGTTCAAGTTGATACTAATTTTCCGACTTATGATTTAATCATGAAAATTTTGTCAGTTCGTTTTTTTTTCTTATAGAAGGCTGGTTTAGCATTATTTTCTTGGAGTAATATAGGTTAAGTAGTAAATGGATGGTTTGAGTTTCAATGTTGATTGGTAGGTCACAAATAAAGCTTGAATCATGTGTTCATAATGTGGATAGGAGTAAATTAGAATTAGAATGCTACTATATGCTTTTACTCAAAAGAATTCGAACAGTGTTCTTAATAATTGTTGCGATTATCCATTTTTTGGTATATTTATTCTATCTATTTGTATGATGACCAAAAGGCCAGCAAAATTTGTGAGGTTTCAAATGTTCCTTTAGTCTGAAGGATTCGATCCTAGATTTCCTTCTCCCTTTGATGTGTATTGTATTGGTTCACTTTAGTTTAAATCACGAGGCCCTTTTGAGAGTGGTTGAAATTATATGCCTTCCGATTTTTGGGCTTTCATTTCAAGCCCTGATCCTCTTTTGGAACTACTCGCAGATTTTTTTTAAGAAGCCAAAAATGCTGATTGCATTTAACATTAATCCTTTGTTTTATTAGTTTTAATCTGAACCTTAGTCTTAAAACAAATTAGAAATTCCCCTTAAACTTTAATAAGTTAATTAGGTCGATTAATTAGTTGAGGTGTACCATATTCAATAACACCAATAGTCATGGCCCTCAAAACTAAATATAGAAATCCTTTTCATAGAATAATTCGAGGAGTGCCATGCCAAACAGAATTTCAAAACACATGACCCTTACTTAATTAATTTTAACTCTTTAGAAATAGAGGTGTGCCATTAATGAAATTTTCATGGCCCCGCATACTTGAAAATGCATAGTTGCTTTAGGCGCACAATTTAAATTAATTTCCATAAACCTAGGGGTGCATTTCATGTGAACCAACTCAAATTTTCAACAATGTTAAATAAAATGTGCCACGGCCCGTGGGTACATTTCATGTGGTGCGGATCAAGATGTATTTTAAATAATGATCTTCCTAAAAATAATTTAAAAGCAGTAAACAAGTTAAATGTGTACCATAGGTTAAAACATGTATTAAAATCAGATAATAGGCTAATTGTAATAGTTTAAGCAGTCATACTACAACTACGGAATTCGGGGACGCCTAACACCTTCCCACGAGTTAACAAAATTTCTTATTCATAATTTCTTGTTCACAGGCTTCAAAAGGAAAATCGATTTTTCCTCGATTTGGGATTTAAAAATAAATAAGTAACTTTGGACACCAAAATAAACTATTCCAAGTGGCGATACTGAAGAAAAATTAAATAAATAATCTCTTTTCGAATAATGTTACTTTAATTGAAAAAACTCCCTAATATCACCCTTCGGGTGTGTAAAATGGAGGTGTGATAGCTCAGCGACTCTGCTAGAGATCCAAAACCGGAACTTTGGTTCAGAGTTTAAGAATTCAAGCTTAGAATAACTGTTATAGTTGGCTTATTTTATCTGATTTTTACATGTTGAGCCTAATGTGCTAATTGCCGCTTTTACCGCTTTGATATTGTTTGGACTGTATATAAATTTCCAAAAGCGTCTCTCTTCAAGGTGATTCATTTGAGGAGTGTTGAAAAATCTTGATAGGGTTTTGGCTCATTGTGAAGAAACCAATCTTGTTCTTGATTAGGAGAAATGCCATTTCATTGTGGAAGATGGCATAGTTCATGGGCATTAAATTTCAAAGCATGGTATTGAGGTGGACAAAGCAAACATCGATGTGATTTCAAGGCTCCCTCCCCTTATCTTTGTTAAAGGAGTTAGAAGAAATATAAGACACATCCTATTACATCCTCGTAAAATCACAATTATGGGAATGGCCGGCTACATAATCATAATTGAAATTCTACTATCGACGTGTGCTCCATTAGTCACAAGAACAACCTGGCTTTGACACCAACTTTTTCACAACCCAATTTAGGATCATGGCCGGCGCTTAGGAGCGAGTGTCCCCAAATAAGCCTCATTGATATTTTATAGGAAAAACGAACAGAGTTTCCACTATTGTTTGGACTAAATAAAAATATTTCTTGTCGCCAAATCAATAACCAAACATCCTAATATCAATCCAACCAACAATACCTTTTATCCATTTACCAAAATAAATCTCAACAATTATAATCCACCCACTAATAGCCACGATACAAACTCATCGCTAATTTCGATAAGAAAGTGCAATACTCGTCCTATTTTTATAATAAGAAAAGGACAATTATGACACAAAAAGAATGGCCATGGAGAGATTCTATGAGTTAATAATAAAATACGATAACAAAGAGATAAAATTCTTCGCCCACGCGAACAAGTGCTGGGCTCACTAGGAACTATCTACTGAAATATTCTTAAAAAATCCTCTCCCGCGTTAACTGTCCTATCTGTAAAAAAACTAGTGTGGCGTGAGTCGCTAGCTCAGTGAGTAATAACAGTTAACTACAATAATTTTTAAATGGGGACAAAATCAGAAAACATGCTTGTAAGAAAACATTCAGAAGTATCGTAACAATAAGATGCCCTCTCAAAAACAGTAAATATATGACGTTTTTTCATGTACCTCATGTGATAGAAATCAATTTAACCAATCGGTAATAAACTGAGTAAACACTGTCACATAGTAAACTTTATGTTTGGGAGGTTTTCTAGAAAGGATCAAGTAATTTGTACAACAGTATAGACCCTTTCGTGAAGGGAGTCAAATATAATTGTAGGTCCCTGCTCGAGGAAAACTGTAATTGTATGCTAGTTCTATCTTCCTATTAGCGAGGGCTATAACTATAATCGGTAATCTGTAGATACCTGGTGCACCAGACCTAACGAACCCGTCGTTAGCTAGAGTATCCTTCAAAGTCTCCTCCCATTTATACTTTTTCTTGTAACTAATAAATATTTATAAGAAACACTTTCAAAATCATAAAGGGCGTATCAATTCTTACCAAATCATGTAATTCCATCTCGGTAATAGTAATCATATCTCAAGTAACAGTATCATGCTTAGTAACAGTGAGAAGATTTTAAATAACAGTAAACATCTCCAGTACATTTTTCGATATCATATCAAATGTCACGACCCCAAACACAGTCGCAATGGTGCCCAACCCAAAGGCTAGGCAAGCCCGACCAGATGTGTTCTCAACCCGAGCTTAGAGGTCATAAACCATTTATTTTAAGTCATTAATAGTGAAGGAAACCAAAATAAAATGTTAGTTATAAAAGTATCCCAAAAATCTCACAGAACAATATAACTTCCCCAAAGACCTGGGGTCACGAGTCTTAGAGCCTCTAAAAATACTGAATACTTGTCAGAATGAGGGAAATACAAGTATAAGAATAACTAGAAAATAGCTTGAAGAATCAGAGACATGGGTCCTGCGGACACTGGCAACTACCTCAATACTCTGTCAAACTAATAATCAGCAACCGCACGCGCAAATCCTCTGGAGTACCTGAATCTACACACAAGGTGCAGGGAGTAGGGGATGAGTCAAACAAATCAGCGAGTAATAACAGTAAATAAAGCCCCGAAAGCAAGAAAACCCAATAATTACAAAAAGTAAGGTAAAACAGAGTATAACAGTATCCGCAACTGAACAACAATATATATATGTGATGCAAATGCAGGGATGCGATGCAACGCATATGATGGTAAAATCCAGTACCCACTGCGGCGTGCAGCCCAATCCACCCATATCATTTATCATCGACGGAGGTCACTAGGGGTCTGTACAAACTCCGGAGGGGCTCCTACAGCCCAAGTGCAATAACCAGCCATCTCGTGGCGAATAACCAAACTAGCCATATTGTGGAGAATAATCAAACCAGCCATCTCGTGGAAAATAATCAAACCATCCATCTCGTGGCGAATAATCGAACCAGCCATCTCGTGGCGAAAATCAATAACGAGGCAAGTCCGTGTTACTTGGCCGCGCATATCACATAGTATTCGTGTTACCACTGTTTCTAATCACCGCTGCGGCGCGCAGCCCGAGCCACCCAAAATCAGTCCAGAAAATATATCATAAGCCCCATGGGCAGTGATAAACAACGATCATCAGCCGAAATATATTTAAAAGATAGCATATGAGTTCTAAACATTTGAAATACGGTTGGGTTTTGAAAAAAATATTTTAAAACCATGGACTGATAGTAAATGATATGCAATCATGCTAAAACACTAATACCAACTCCCGAAGGATATCACAGGTCGGCACTAGGCCCCAAACACGGCATAAAGCCAAATAATAGTCATCACAGTGTGTGTATCATACGCCAATATAGCATAAATCTCACTCAGGATGGACCAAGTAACATATACCTGATAGTATCCGACCCCGCACTTATCATGAAGTACGTTTCACGCCTCAACATAGCGTTACGATGTGAAAGTCCGGGGTTTCAAACCCTCAGAACAACATTTACTTGCATTACTCACCTCGAACCGATGAAATCTAAAGCTCTGAAACCTTTGCCTCTCAATTCGACCTCCTCGCGCGTCGAATCTAAAAGAAAACAGAGCGAATCATCAAAAAATGCATATGGGATAATACCTAACTGAAAACAACCGAGAAATAGCCAAAATCTCGAAACTAGCAAAACCCGAGCCCGAGGCACGCTTCTCAAAAAATTACGAAAATTGCATTTTTGGAATCCTCGTCTCGCCATGAGTCCGTACATATAAAGTTCATCAAAATCGAAGTGCAATTGCTCCTCCAAATCCTAAATCTTCATTTGGAATACCAAACCCTAATTCTTCAATATTTTAACCCAAATTTCAGAGAATTTATGGTTGAATCTTCGATAAAATGATGTAATAAGACCACGAGACATACTTCCAATCACTCCCCGGTGAAATCCCCTACAAAAGCCGTCAATGAGCTCTCAAGGTGTTAAAAATGGAGGAAATAACGAGGAGCTCGCTGATGAAATATTATTAAAAAGCCCTCTGCCCAGCTCTTCCTCTATGCGATCGCGATTTCAATCCTGCTACAGCACTGCTTCATCAGCTGAACCTACGCGAACACATTCCCAGCTCTGCGATCGCAGAGAACCAAGACCTTAGCCTACGCGATCGCATCCCCCTGAACGCGGCTGCATTGAACAAATTTCGGGACCGCAGCCCAGCCTTCTATGCGATCGCAACGCCATTCATGCGATCGCATAGAGAAATCCATCTGAAACACCTGAAGCTCAATTTTTCCTACACTTTTCAACTTCAAAATTGTCCGACAACCATTTGAAATCACCCCGAGGCCCCCGGGACCTACCCAAAAGTGCAAACATGCCCTAATGCCTCATTCAAACTCGCTTGGGCTATAAAAATGCTATCATTAACATTAATAATCAACAAAATCATTGAATTTCATTCTAAGTTAAACTTATACTTTCCTAACTCATATCCGATGTCGAAACCAACAAAAGGAGGTTCGAATGACCTGAAAATGTGCACACATACTCAAATTCGCCCAACGAAGCTACTGCAACTCTCGAAATTCCATTCCGACCCTTGAATCAAATTTCACCTATCAACAGGCTTTCTCCGAAATTCTAACTTCGCCAAAATAGGCTAACTTTCACTTCGAACCTCGGAATTCACTTCCGCTTTCACTCCTAAGTCAAAAATCATCCCCCGGAACTATTCGTACCGTCGAAAATCCATTCCGATCCCTCTAACTCATAAGTCAACGTCCGGTTGACTTTTCCAACTTAAGCTTTCCTTAAAGAGACTATTTGTCTAATTTATATCCAATTTCAATCAAAACCACTTCAAAGACGCATATATTAACGCACGGGGAACCATATAACGGGAACAACGAGGCTGAAATGCAAGAGATGACGGGTCGGGTCATCACATCCCCCCCAACTTAAACAAACGCTCGTCCTCGAGCGTATCCAGAGTTGTATTCGAAGCAACCCAATAACCAAATGACACTACTAGGCACATGCCCGAGGTGATCCCACGTCACCCTAACTTACACAGGTACTGAAAATACAACACTGTTGAAATTTCACAATCCATCTGGCCCATAAACCGCAGAACTCACACTACCTCTCCCAAAATCATACACAAGATCAGAATCTCACATCTATACTCAGAATCAATCCGAACCAGCTGCAACAACCCACACCTGCAACCTCAGTTGCCTTCATGCTATATACCATACATTACAACACTCAGAACGATAGTCTTTATTCATGGCAGTTGCTCATAGTACTCAATATCAATAGATAACCTCTTATTTAGCTAGAATATTATTTCAACACTTCCACATATTGCCAACGATAACAAAAACACAACGAACAGTAGCAGTCCTTCAAACCAATCATTCATGAAGTCACTTCCAAGTTGACTATTACCACAACAGAGTTTCGAGTCAAACCTCGATTTTTCCTTATAACCCGCTGAAATCAAATCCGCTCATGCTCATTAATAACCCAATGATCACCTCGTGTCTAACACACCACTTCTGGTGATCATATTCCTCAATACAGGCCTAAGCCGCAATTGCATAACACACACGCCAGTAAGAATCAGTCTAAACATTCCCCAAATCAGGGACAATGACTCAACCGGAAGAGTTATACCTCACGCTCATCAATTCCTTTACAAAACCAAGCTGAGACCCGTCTCACATCATACGGATAGAGTACCTGACTCCTCCTCGAGAGGTCTAAATTCCACGTGTCCTCGCCACAACGCGTGATCCTAACTCAATTCTATTACACATGAATCACCTCATGCTACCATGCTCAAAGTAGACAACCATGCACAGATCGATGCCTGAAACTCAATCACCCATCACACTCACGGTGAAACAAGTAATATACACCATTCCGTACTGGAATGACACAACCGATACACTATCCACCAAACAATCCTCAATATGGACATTCTCTCGGAAGCCAGGAAGCAAGGAATACAAATCATCACGTGGATAGCTATTCTCAGCATCACACGGTTGCGGAGCGCAACCCTATCAAGATAACATACTCGTGGCGGCGTTTCACCCGATCCACACAACATGCCTCACATAGGGAGGTACACATCGAGACAAATTGCTTATAATAACAAAATACCAACATCGATCATAACCAACTGAGTGCAGAAAGATATTCATATTAGCATTTTAAGCTACAAATTCCACTTCCACTACTATACTCATACCGGAGCCATACGATATGGTGCTGACACCATATAGTTACTGAAATCCACAGCCTCGCACGGCGACATGCCCGGCCACAAGGACGCATCTGAAAAGTCCCTCAATACTGGAACCGAAATCAATGGTAGAAACCTCTATTTTGACATATGCCTCGATGGCCCAAGTATGGAACGCAATCCTTCCCAGCCGACCGCTAGTCTCTGAAACACAACTCTCTAGCTAGAACATAGTCCGATACACCCCGCCATGCAACCTGTGGCCTTTCCCAACATGACTCATCGCATAATTGTTTAGAATAATTCGACACTAAGATAATCACTCTACATCCCCATAATATATCAAGAATTTAATATACTAAACACGGAAAGATCCACTCGGCTTCCGAATTCCCAATAGCCGCTGACAGTACCAATGCAACAGACACAATCCTCAATCACCGCATAGACTGCACCGGAGAACTGCTAGTCTCTGACTACTCATAGCACACAAATCACTGAACCCGATCCAAATTTCCATAATGCAAAATACCGATTACATCTCAAGTACCCAACTATTCCACGAAAGATAATCTAAAACTCCCTTACCATCAAACAACTTAGATACCCGCAGTCGGTCGAACAAGGAAATGCCGTAGCACAACTGATGTATAATTTGTGGAATTACCCTCTTCCGAAAAATAAGCCATCGCCAAATCACTTCCATTTAACATCACCAATTCCTTGATTAACTGAAGCTACTCATTACCTAAGACATAGCAAAATCCACCATACCTTTCAAAACTGAGTCGAAATCTCACATACGCCCATCTCGGTTCTTTGCAACATACCGCATACACAATACCCTCCAAGGATAACACGAGAACTTTCATCTCCCTTCTGCGCCATAGACATCGACACACCCAACTAGTCTGGAACTTCCATTGATACAATTTAAGAGAAAAATTATTATACCCTCATGCCAATTTACAGCCTTAGAAATGCATCCCTTCAACCTTGTCTTAATCAATAAGAACTCTCCCAATCACCTACACAACTAAACCGCCGTGGCTGAATCCTTTTTAATTACTGCACGCTAAGAGAATCGTCAATACCCAAGAACATTGCTGCAAAAATTACGTGTGCTAATACATTATCTAGAATACACAGCGAGAACTAACCATACCCTTACCATGCCGACTCCAATCCACTAACAAGCTACTTCATTTGCCTCGATTCCCACCTGATTCATCTTCAACTAGATATACTCTCTTGCTACAGCACTACAATGTCTCAACCCAGGCTCACTACATGAGATCCGAACACTAGACCACACTGCTTAAGACCCATAGGCTACTGAATACTTCCTCAAATGTCCTCAGAAATACCAAGTTCCAAAGTACCTTACTCGAAGAACTTCTTGCGATCCTGAATTAGTTGCCATTACTTCCCAATTTCTGATACCTAAAATTCAAGTAATCAACATAAAAATACCACGAGTCTTGAACCGTTCCAAAGAAAACACTGCCTTAGTCGCATACTCAACCTTAAAACACTTGAGTGATACATATCGAATCTCGAACACCCCAAAATCCATTCCCAAAATCCATCCACTCTTATACACACTGCAAATAACTTGACTTCATGAATTCTTGACTTAAGGAATTGAACCACATGACTATCGGCACTCTGACACTACAAGAAGAGAGCTCATTCCGATACAACCGAACAGCTTCCTTCCCTTTACTCTAAGAACTCCTTATCAACAACTCAAGACTTTCTCTTAGTTTTCTCGCATCTACGATGCACCATATAACCTTTGGAATTTTTTTTTTCGCTTCACTTGTGGCACCCTCGGCCCACTCTCTACAACCAGAACTGATTATCTCACATGCATCAAATCGGGACTAACACAGTACATAACAGTATCACCAGCCCATCAATAGCAACCTCCCCAACTTAGCTCGAAGCCATATATATATATATATATATATATATATATATATATATATATATATATATATATATATATATATTAAAACACACATATATAGGCCTCGAAACATCGTGGCGAGATTAAACTAGCTCTTTTATAAGCTTGTGGAAATACGAATCACAAGAAATTCTAACTTTTCTCCAATTCATGCATTCATTTACACAACCGACAAGCCCACTCTTTAGGCGACAAAATTTCTACTAAATCTCAAATTTTTCCAGAAATTTCGGCAGAGTTTCCTTTATAATTGAGCATATCCACCTGTCAGATAATTGCCAAAATCATCCTAAGAACACGTCTAGAACTCGACGTAGCATCACAATTTATATCAATAACAGAAATCTCAATGCTACACGCATTATTTTATCATAATTGACACACGAACATGCATTGCACCTGTCCGAATTATAACATATAGAAATTACCATTTAATTACACATAAAAATCTTCTAACATACTCATAATGATCATACCATTTTAGAATAATCTGCAGGAGGTACCCACATGTTTGCTTCAATATAATACTTTGATACATCATCCACCGTCATACATATTACACAATCACCTAGCAGACCTCCCTAGACACTACCAAGTCCTAGTAACACATTACACCGCACAAACATACACACCACGTATCAATCCAGCCGCCATCACCACAATTAAGGAATATACCGAACTTATAAGCTCATAACACTAGCTCGCTCAAAAAGTACCTTTGTGCTCAAGCCATAGATAGAGATTGAGCCTCAAGTCCTCTAGACTGGCCCAACATCAACTCATAGGAATCATAATTTGACCCTCGATAGGGGAATCACCAGCTATCAAGGAGCATTTAATACTAGAGGCTCACTGACGCATACAACGTGAGGAAGGAATTTCAAGGGTTACTCTTTCAAATTGAATCAAGGACTCACAATAAGATTTCATGAAAGTGGAGTGTTTCCTAAAGGTTCTGTAGCCTCCTACTTATAAGTGCGGTGCGCGACACACCCATAAACAAGACTCTACTAAACCGTCTAATGACTCGTGAGTCCTAGTAACCTAGGCTCTAATACCAACTTCTCACGACCCCAAACACGGTCGTGATGGCGCCCAACCCAACGGCTAGGCAAGCCCGACCAAATGTTCTCTCAACCCGAGCTTAGAGCTTCTAAACCATTTATTTTAAGCCATTAATAGTGAAGGAAACCAAAATAAACTGTTAGTTATAAAAGTATCCCGAAAATCTCACACAACAACATAACTTCCCCAAATATCTGGGGTCACGATTTTTAAAGCCTCTAAAAATACTGAATACATGTCAGAATGAGGGAAATACAAGTGTCAGAATAACTAGAAAATAGCTAGAAGAATAAGAGACATGGGTCCTGCGGACGCTGAAATCTACCTCAATACTATGTCCAACTAATAATCAGCAACTGCACGTGAAAATCCTCTGGAGTACCTGAATCTGCACATAAGGTGAAGGGAGTAGGTGGTTAGTCTACCAACTCACCGAGTAATAACAGTAAATAAAGCTCCGAAAGCTAGAAACCCCAATAATTACACAAAGTAAGCTAAAAGTGTGTAACAGTATTTTCAACTTAACAACTTAACAACAATATATATATATATATATATATATATATATATATATATGTATGTATGTATGTATATGTGATGCAAATGCAAAGATGTGATGCAATGCATATGATGGTACAATCCAGTACCCACTGCGGCGTTCAGCCCGAGCCACCCATATCATTTATCATCGACGACACTCACTAGGGGGTGTGTACAGACTCCGGAGGGGCTCCTATTGCCCAAGCGCAATAACCATCCATCTCATGGCGAATAATACAACCAGCCATCTCGTGAAAACCAGTCATTTCGTGGAGAATAATCAAACCATCCATCTCGTGGCTAATAATCAAACCAACCATCTCGTGGCGAAAATAAATAACCATGCCAGTCCATGTTACCTGACCGATCATATCATACATTGTCCTTGTTACGACTGTTTCTAATCACCGCTGCGGCGCGCAGCCCAAGCCACCCAAAATCAGTACGGAAAATATATCATAAGCCCCTTGGGCAGTTATAAACAATGATCCTCTGCCGAAATACATTTAAAAGATAGCATATGAGTTCTGAACATTTGAAATACGGCTAGGCTTTGGAAACAATGTTTTTAAACCATGGAATGATAGTAAATTATATGCAATCATGCTAAAACAGTAATACCAACTCCCGAAGGATATCACAGGTCGGCACTAGGCCCCAAACACGGCATAAAGCCCAATAATAGTTATCACAGTGTGCGTACCATACGCCAATATAGCATAAATCTCACTCTTGGTGGACCAAGTCACATATCCCTGATAGTATCCGACCCCGCACTTATCATGATGTGCGTGTCGCGCCCCAACATAGCGTTATGATTTGAAAGTCTGGGGTTTCCAACCCTCAGAACAACATTTATTTGCATTACTCACCTCCAGCCGATGAAATCTCAAGTTCGCGACGCACTTGCCTCTCAATTCAGCCTCCTCACGCATCAAATCTAATAAAAAACAGAGCGAATACATCACAAAATGCCTATGGGACTATACCCAATCGAAAACAACAGAGAATTAGCCAAAATCTCGAAACTAGCAAAACTCGAGCTCCGGGCACGCTTCTTGAAAAATTACGAAACTTACATTTTTAGAATTCTCGTCTCGCCACGAGTCCGTACATATAAAGTTCATCAAAATCGGAGTCCAATTGCTCCTCCAAATCCCAAATCTTCATTTGGATACCAAGCCCTAGTTCTTCAATATTTACACCCAAATTTCAGAGAATTTATGGTTGAATATTCAATAAAATAGTGTGATAAGACCACGAGACTTACCTCCAATCACTTCCCAGTGAAATCCCCTTCAAAAACCATCGATGAGCTCTCAAGGTGTTAAAAACTAAGGAAATAATGAGGAGCTCGCGGCTGAAATATTATTAAAAAGCCCTCTGCCAAGCTCTACTTTCCTCTATGCGATCGCGATTTCAACCATGCGACCGCACTGCTTCATCAGCTGAACCTACGCGAACGCATTCCCAGCTCTGCGATCGCAGAGCACAAGACCTTAGCCTACGCGATTGCATTCCCCTGAACGCGACCGCGTTGAACAAATTTCGAGACCCCAGCCAAGCCTTCTATGCGAGCGCAACACCATTCATGCGATCGCATAGAGCAATCCGTCTGCAACACCTGAAGCTCAATTTCTGCAACACTTTTCAAGTTCAAAATTGTTCGACCACCATCTGAAATCACCCCGAGACCTCAACCAAAAACACAAACATGACTTAATAGCTCATTCAACTCGCTCGGGCTATAAAAACGCTATCTTTTACATAAAAAATCACCAAAACCACTGTATTTTATTCTAAGTTAAACTTTCCAAATTCATATATGATGTTGAAACCAACCAAACGTGGTCCGAATGACTTGAAAATTTGCACACTACTCAAATTCGCCCAGCGAAGCTATTGCAACTCCTGGGATTCCATTCCGACCATCGCATTAGATTTTCACCTATCAACCGGATTTCTCCGAAATTCTAACTTCGCCAAAATAAGCTAAATTTTACTTCGGACCTCAGAATTCACTTCCGCTTTCACTCCTAAGTCACAAATCATCCCCCGAAACTAGTCGAACCATTGAAAATCCATTCCGAGCCCTCTAACTCATAAGTCAACGTCCGGTTGACTTTTCCAACTTAAGCTTTCCTTAAAAAGACTATTTATCTCATTTATATCCAATTTCAATCCAAACCACTTCAAACTTACCAGACACATATAATAACGCATGGGGAAACATATAACGGGAATAACGGGGCTGAAATACAAGAGATGACGGGTAGGGTCATAACATCAAATAAAGGACTTATCCCGTATGCAATTTCAAACATTCAATAACATATTGTATTTTCAAATTAACATATAAACTATGTAGGTTATAAAATTTTAAATTGTGATAAAATTATTACTCACAGTACTCGTACAGAAATACGAAACGCATCACCTCGAGCACTTCCTTCCCCTTCTTCAATTAACTACTTGTAACAAAACAAATTCACGTATAAACTTCATGAATTACCAACCTAATCGGTCCATTCCCTCACCTTTAATTAATTTTCCTGTCTTCATTCCTTTAAAACATAACCATTGATACTCTGTTATGGAATTTAGTAGTACATAATTGGATAGAAACTACATTTCTTTCTTTATTCTTTAATATACATATATATATATATATATATATATATATATATATATATATATATATATATATTTGAATAGTTTTTTCTCCTGTAATATTATACAAGTATTACTAGCCTGTACATTAGAGTTTTTGGTATAAACTAATAGAATATATTCTTTTTCAATCTTCACAAAGAAGCTGTGATTGTGCTAAATAAAAAGAATACTTGAAGTTTCTTGGTTCCTTCAGTACAGTGAAATACCAACTCAATCTTAATATATTATTTAATCTCAAATTTTTATAAAGATAACTATATATACCCATTTAATTTAAAATAATAGTAGTACACTGCTTTTTTTCTTTTTTTTTTAATTGTGTGTATCATTTTTTCCTACTCTAACCACTGAGTGAAAATTAGACGAAGAAAAAAACAAAGATATTTTTTTATAAGATTTCTCATAGCTAATAAATCTGTAATTTTTTTTACCTAATAAAATTACATAGACAAAAGAAGCAATTCAAACAAAATTGTTGAAAGAAAGTAGAACCTTCTTCTTCTTCTATGTTCTTTGTAAAGTTTTTTTTTTTTTGGTTGTTGAAGGATTTCACAAAATTCCCTTTTCTCTATTTGTTGCTATATAACCCTTCCCCTTACTCTCTGTTTCTTCTTTTTCCTTTTTACCATATTCTCATCTGGTGGGCTTTGGCCCCTTTGTAGTGCATGTTCCCTTTTCTTTTTCTTTTTCTTTTTTTTTTTTGGTTTTGTTCTTACTAGTTTTCTGTCAAATACTTAACTACCCTTATTTTGAAATGTAAGATATAACAATAAGGCTAATCGTTTCTTTCATAATTGCATGAGACTAAGTATTGTCTCGTCTTCTTTGAATGAGGCTAAGAATTACCTCCCTAATTGTATATGGCTAAGCAGGCCTTTCCTTATATGAGACTAAGAAATGTCTCCTCTTCTGGCATAAGGCTAAGCCCTGTCTCTCTAGTTACGTAAGGCTAAGTCCTGTCTCCCTAATTGCATAGGGTAAGCGCTGCCTTTCTTTTAATGAGACTGAGCATGTTCTCCTATTTGCACGAGGCTAAGCCCTCCTCCCTAATTGTATTAGGCTAAGCATTGGCTTTCTTTATATCGACACTAAGCATTGTCTCCTCCTTGCATGAGGCAAAGCGTTGCCTCCCTAATTGAATAAGGCTAAGAACTTCCTTTTCCCTGCATGAGATTATGCATTGTTTCCTCTTTGCATGAGGCTAAGCATTGGCTCCCCAATTGCACAAGGCTAAGAACGGCCTTTCCCTGCATGAGACTAAGCATTATCTCATACTCTTTCACGAGGCTAAGCATTATCCCCCTTTCCTAGCATCGAGACTAAGAATTGTCTCCTCTTTGCATGAGGCAAAACATTGTCCCCTCGATTGCATAAGGTTAAGCATTGACTTTTCTTGCATATGACCAAATGCTATCTTCGTTATGGTATTTAAGACCTAGCATTATCCTCTATTCAACTAGGGCTAAGCACTGTCCTTATCTTACTTAAGAATAAGACTTGTCTTGTTTCATTTCGCCTATGGCCAGGCATCATATTCGTGCATTTCATGGGTTGTAATATTGGTGTTCTGTTCAAAGGTGTCATAGTTTGAAGGCATCATCCTCAAAACTGGAAGACATCATTCCATGGACTGAAGCTCTCTCAATAATGCACATCATTAGTCAAATGCGTCATAGTCCAGAGGTACCATCCTCATAGCTTGAGGACATCATTTCATGATCAGTGAATCCCTTATCTCACGATTCATAACCCAGGATGTCATAGTCTAAGAACATCATCCCGGCCATCAAAAAGAAAATCTTCATGATCAAAATAGAATTTTCATCATATTTAAATTCTTGCAATGATCCATATATATTTGCATGAATCGTGTTTAAGTTTTTGAGGTAATCTAAGAGGTAACCTTTCTTCAAATGGGAGCAATCTTCACTCTGATATCCGTTCATAACATTCACATCTTACAGTTGTTTCAAACATAACCGACCACCAGTAATTGCTCACATTTTACTCCATTAGAGTTTGGATATTTTCCCTTATAATACATATGTAACGTCTCAAATTCACATGCATGACTTCATATAAATCCATCTAATACTATCTTTCCTAAAAGAACATTTTTCGAAACATACGACCATTCCTAACATAATTCCATCAGCTTCGTCCATCGTTCGATCCACAACTAAACACGGCCTGATTCCCGTAATAAGGATATGCAGTCAAATCAGGAACAAGGGTTCGACCCTATTTTTTTAAAATTACATACTCCTCCACTCAATTCAGCCAAAATGGATCATCATTTCTTTACCCGACAACTCTTTCATCATTCTTGGGTAATGATGGGCAGTTGTTGATACCCAATTTTGCCCTTATACTTTCTCAAATAGTTGTATTCTCTCAAATGCCTGTTTGTATCATTATTTCGTTCACAAACCTATACATTCATTTTAAATAATTTTTCATAATAATGCTCTAAATTAGTTTCTTTCCACGTTTTTATTATATAAATATTTAATAATTATCCTTTAAATTATTTTTATGATAACTTAGTTGCCCAAAATTATAATTTGCATACATGTATTATTTCAAATATTTTATTGTATTTCTACATTAGCTTTTTAATCTATTTATCTAATTTTGCAATAATGGTCTATATTCTACAAATAGTTGCGTTTATTAAATTATTTATGTTAAATTACCATTTTTATATTTTTTCTTGTTGAGTTATTATTTAAAAAATGTTTTACAGCATAAATATTATTTTTCCTATTTATTAGTGACGTTAATAATTTATTTTTAATCAATTTTCAAAGGTTTCAAAACTAGCCCATTTCTTGGCTAATTTTCAGACCAATTTTCGCCCAAATCCTCTCCCCTCTCAGCACCCCAAACCAGCCCAACCCTTTAATGAACCCGATCGCAATCCGTTTTAATCGACCCGCCCCACTGCCCTTTCGATCCTCCCTATTGATCTCAAATGATCAGTGGCCCAAAATAATCCCTCATCGCTCCTTATAACCCATCAACACCAAACCCTAAATTCGCTTTACCTGCCTGCCTCCCCCAAGCCCTCTTGAATCTTCGCTTCTCCTTGCAAACCTAGCTATCACCTCTAGTTCTGCTGCTAATCCATCACATTCATGGATTCTTACACTAATTTGCTTATTTTTTGGGGATTATGTTGTTGTTAATTGCATAAATATTGTATTACATTGCACTTGCCCTATTTTTGGAAGTATCTGTCTTTGAACCAAAGGAAATCTTCCTTTCTTCGAGATTTAAATAATATTTCATCCCTATAAGAACATAGCAAGGCTATGAGGTTCAGATTACCCCATACCTTTAACTAATTTCTGATGTTAATCTAACTAAGGTTTACCCATTTCTTCTCCTAATCCGATTCAAAATTGTTTTGTGTGTTCTTCTTCCATTTTATTTTTGATTGACTGTATTTCCTTATTTATGCGCCGATTTTACCAGTGTATAAACATATCCCCCATTCCCTTTTGAATAGACTTTTTAATGACTAAGTTTCCACAAAAATCCAAGGGCTTTGATTCTGTTATTCGCTTATCCTCTTGTTCTCTTTGACTCTTGGCCGGCTGAAAGCTAAGGCCATCGAAATTCCAATTTATGATCCTCATTGGTGTGAGCACTTCCCTGGACCCTAAAATCCATTGGGAACTTTACACGTTAATGTCCCGGGTTATTTAGTGTCAATGCTCAAAGTGATTTGGTTCTTTCTTGTTTATCTACTTGTTTATCAGTAACTAGTGAATTCTTTCGCATTTGCAATATTCATTTCTTATGTTTCTGATTAGCATATTTATGCCTCTGAAATTTCATAACGTAGTGTGTTTCTAGATGGTTTCCCTGTGCAAGCCAGCTAGTGTCAGATCTGTTTATAATACGAACCTCATTAGCATTTACTGATGCATAAATTGTCAGTTCTGAATTGTATTTATGTTTAACTTTAATAATTCAGACCATTTGAAGTAAACTTATCTTAATGTATTAATATTTTGAATGTTTACATTGGCCATATGGTATTAGTTTTTTTCCTACCTTGTCTTGTAATACTATAGTAATTGGCTTGTATTTGCAATATGTCCTAAATTAGATTAAGGCCTTCACTCTGGCTATGACATGATCCCTTGATCATTTTTATCACTTAGTATGTCCTTACCTTGCTAAGTTATGTACTCCCTATCAATTAGATAAAACCTTTTAGTGTGACAACCCGACCCGTCGTCTAATGAGTTACTACCTTGTTTTCCGCATTTTCTTCTTCTTTATGCATAAATATTTGTATCTTATATGATCGAGTTGGTTTGGAGTGGTTTTGAAAAGAAATGAGACACTTAGACTCTTTTAAGAATGCTTAACATGGAAAAGTCAACCGGACATTGACTTATGGGTTAGAGGGCTCGGATGTGAGCTCTGATGGTTTTGTTAGCTTTAGGAGATGATATGTGACTTAGGAGTGTTATCGGAAGTAGTTTTGGAGGTCCGGTATAGAATTAGGCTGGAATTGGCAAAGTTAGTATATTGGCGATTTCCGGTTGATAGGTGAGATTTTGATTCGAGGGTTCGAATTGAATTCCTATAGTATATGTAGCTTCTTTATGTTATTTAGGATGTGTGGGTAAACGTTTAGGTCATTCAGAGATGATTTGGTTGGGTTTTTCGTCAAATGCGTGTTTCGGAATTTTTAGAAGAACTTAGGCTTGAATTCGATAGAATTTGATGGTTTTGGCATTGTTTGAGGTGTTTTTATGATGGGAAAAAGTTTGAATTGTATTTTAGGAGGCGTTGGTGCTATTGGTTGAGGTCTTCAGCACCTCGGGTGAGTTTCAGATTGTTAATCGGACCATGTTTGGCATTTTGGAGTTGCAGATTTTTTGTCCTTTTATTGCTGGGATTGTAGCCATTTCGATCCCGGGAGGGGTGTAACGATTGCCTAGAAGAGATTTGAAAGGCAGGAACTATGCTCTTCTCGTTCGAGTTTGTGGGTCCGTGATCGTAAAAATCTAGTTGGATGTGCTTCGCGTTCGCCTAGTATCTCTCGTGTTTGCGTAAAGGGATTTCGGGGCCCTGTGGTTTGTTCTTCGAGATCGTGTCTGAAAGGCCGCATTCGCATTGATTTGACACTAGAGCATCGCATTTGCGAGGCTTCATTCGCGTTCGCACAGCATATTTTAGAGGTCTTGGAAAATTGCTCCCCGCGATCGCGAGCCTTGGGCTACGATCACAAAGAAGAAATCAACAGCTGGGCATATGCGTTTTTAAACATTTAATCCACAAGCCTAAGTCATTTTTCCACCATTGTTGAGCATTTTGAAAGCTATTTGGGAGAAATTGAAGAGGGATTCAAAGAGGGTTTATTGGAGATGAGTTTAATGAACTAAAAACATGATTTATTTGTGGAATTAACCTAGAAATTCATGAAAATTTAGCCAAAAATAGAAGAACAAGGGCTTGGGATTTTGAGATTTTAAATTTGTATATGATAGGTCATTTGGAATCTTATTTTGGTGTTATTTATATACATAGACTCGTGGAAAAATAAGGAACCCATTGATGTGAAATTTTTGAGATTTGAGAAGTGGGCTTGAGGCTCAGGTTTTGCTAATATCGGGATTTTTGATATTTTCGATTGTTTTCGATTGAGTTTTGTTTCTTTGACAGATTGTGACGTATTCGGTGTGGTTTTGGTGAGATTCGACGCGTGAGGAGGCCGACTTTAGAGGAAAGGGCATAGTGAGCTAGAGCTTTAGCCGGTTCGAGGTGAGTAATGATGTTAAATGATGTCCCAAGGGTTCGAAATCCTGGATTTCACATCGTAGTGCTATATCGAAATGACTTGCATACCGGATAACGAGCGTGGGGTAGAGCACCATTGGGGATTGTGACTTGTTCCGTCCCGATTGATGAATTTACAACTTATTTGACTGAGACTTAGTTGTTATCATTTTGATTTGGGCTAATAGTCTTGTTTGGGGTCTTGTGCTGACATGTAGAATCCTTAGGGGCATTTTGACTGATTTTTCCTCACCTTACTTGTTAAAAATCATATCCTCAGTCTTGTTTCTAATTGTTTAAGATAGTATAAACTGGTTTTAGAAATATGAATCCTAAATGAAAGAAACATGTGAGCTGAGATTCCTACCTTATATTATTTTTCCTGTGAGGTTGTATTTATAATGACTGAGAGGGGTTGAGAGCCCAATTGTGAGGATGTTATATATGTTATCGATCAGGCTATATTCCGCCACAAGTACTTATATGGATCGAGCTGCAAGCCAAAACAAATGTTTATGTAGATCGGGCTACCGCAACAATATAGCGCTTGGGTTGTTGGAGCCCCTCTGGAGTCTGCACACCCCAAGTGAGCGCAGTCGACTATCTGTATAAATCGGGCTGCACGCTGCATCAGTTATTCTGATTTATGTTGTAGGAAATCATTCTATCCATGATATCTGTGCTTTGGTTGTATTAGCATGATTTCCAGGTATAGGTTTTGATGAATGACAAACAATGAAGTTAAGTGTCAAACAACGTTATTATATGACAAACAATCAAGATTGAATGCGGAGAAGCATATTGATGAAGGGATTGCATGGAAAATCCAAAGACGAGCCCAAAAGTTCAAAGACCGAAGACCCAAGTGTAGGTCGTTAGGTAGAACAAATGTAAGGGTAACGTTTTAGTTATCTCATCTTTTGGCTCAACATAGGTCATCATAAATATGCATAAAATCATTTTATCAAATCATATTTATCATAAACATATTTCAAATACTTCAAACAAAATGATTTCAACGTTTTCATTTTAACCAAACTGGTTTTTGAAGTAAGTTTTCGATTCTGGACAGAACAGCCAAATAATCGATTATCCTTAAGCTGATAATCGATTATGTTGAGTTTCCAGCAAAACTGGAAATTCCAGCAAGGCTGCATAATCGATTATCACCTAGAGGATAATCGATTATCTGCCAATTTCCAGCTTAAATTGGAAATTCCGCAAGGGTCAATAATCGATTATCCCCTAGAGAATAATCGATTATTCACTAACCGTTGCCTTCCCAACGTTCCGTTTTATGAACGTTGAGAAGATAATCGATTATGTAAAGTGAATAATCGTTTATCTTGGCATAAAATCAGCATGATTGATTGCCTATTAAGCAACGGACATACAACCTCTACCACCTACAAATAGAGGTATTTTTGACTCATTTCACATGAACAAGATCTCTCATTATTCTTGAACATATTGATAACATTTCCACATCATATTTAGAGCTTTTGTTGAGCCATTTGAGAGACAATTTTGTGTTGTTCATAGAGCTTATATTGTATCTCATTATCTACTCTTATTAGAGAGTTCTCGTTGTAAAAGATAAAGGTTCTTGAGAAGACCATATCTTCTCATTGATTGTCGGGTTTGCTAAGTACCTTCAATCTTAGTGTGTGAAGTCTTGTGGTGCGGTATCCACGAGCAAGGTGAAGTCTTGAGGTGAGGTATCCTCGAGCAAGTTGAAGTCTTGTAGAGTGTACATCTACGAGCAAGTGTAACGGTTTGTTAGGCACCCGTAAGCTTAACAGAGTTAGTGTAAACTCGAGAGAGTCTCTCGGGGACTGGACTAACCACACGTTGCGGTGAACCAGTATAAATTCAGTGTGTCCTTTCCTTACTCTTTTAATTACTGCACTTACTTTACTCCTGCAATTTTAATTCCGTAAAATTTATCGACATTCTCGTGCCGCACTATTCACCCCCCCTCTAGTGACGGACATAAATCCTAACATATGTTACTATGAGAGTGTATAAGTCGAGTGCTGAATGTATGTTCTAAGTGGTGAGAATGAGCCCGAGAGGCGGATTACTACTTGTTATTACCTGTTCAACTACCTGCCTTACCTGATTTGGAGATATTTCATTCGACATCTTTGCTGGCTTACTACGTAAGTGATTTTAGTGCTTGATATAGAATTGCGTTGTGACTTTACATTTTTTCATGCTTTCAACTATTATTTATATTCATTGCTCACTGAGTCGGAGTACTCACATTTCCCCTACACCTTGTGTGTATATTCAGGTGTTTCCGAGGCATAGTAGGAGTTTGTGTTGCTGATTATCATCCATCGGAGTCATCGAGGTAGCTACATGGCGTCTGCAGACCCGATTTCTCTCTCAATCCTTTACCTTTCAGTATCTTACACCATCTCTATATTTGACAGTCGAAATCTTATAATAGAGGCTCATGACTTGTGACATCGGATCGGTGGGCTAGTGTAGAGAGTATTGTTATGTTTTTCGCAAATCTTATTTACTGCTGCAGACGTTTGTTTATGTTAATTAGCATTTAAAACTTTACTAATTTGTAATGAACTCAACGAGATAGGGGTTGTGATCGTTAATTGGTCGGCCTCTCCTAGCAATGTGTTGGGCGCAATCACGATAGGGGTTGAGGTCCTTAAAAGTTTGTATCAGATCCTAGGTTACTAGGTCTCGTGAGTCATGAGACAGTTTAGTAGAGCCTCGATGATCGGTACCGTGACGTTTGTATTTATCCTCGAGAGGCTGCGGAACCATTAGGAAAACTTCATATTCTTTAAATTCTTGTCGTGCGTCTTTGTTGGACTAAGAACTAAACTTCTATTATTCTATTATCTTACGGATGGTAAGGACACGAGCTGCCGGACGAGGTGGATGACTAACAGTGCCACCCACTGAGGCCACCAGAGGCTGTAGACGTGGTCATGGTCATTGGAGAGGTAGAGTAGCGAGGGCAGCATTTGTTGATTAACCAGCTACCCCAGCTCGGAATCAAACACCAGCAGCACCAGTTCGGGCACCAGTTGTGCCCATGTGATTTCGGGTCTATAGGAGACCTTGACGCAGATCTTGACAGTTTTCACTAGCCTGGCTCAAGCAATTTCTGCCACCACAGTAGCAGCTACTACGTAGGTCGGGGGAGGCAATCAGACCCCTGTTGCTGGCACACATGAGTAGGTAGTACAGGGGCTTCAAATAGAAGAGGCACCTCCAACTTAGTTGGTTGCACCTGTGCAGGAGTTCAGGGTCCAAGTTATGCTTGAGGATGAGCAGCGTCGGCTTGAGAGGTTTGGTAGACTACAGCCTCCGACATTCAGTGGTGATGAGGGTGAGGATGCCCATTGTTTTCCTGATACGTGTCAGCAGATACTCCATACAGCCGGGATTATTGAGTCTAGTGGTGTAGCATTTACCACCTTTTAGTTTACGGGGGTGCCTTCACTTGGTAGAAGGCTTATAAGAGGCGTAGTCGGGTTGGTGCAGCGCCTTTACTTTGCAAGAGTTCTCCACTCTCTTCTTGGAGAAGTATGTACCATAGTCCCGCAGATAGGAGCTACGTAGGCAGTTTGAGTGGTTGACGTATGGAGATATGACCGTAACCCATTATGAGATGAGGTTTTTGGTGTTGGCTCATCATGCCACCTGGATGATTTCGTCATATCGTGAAAGGATCAGGAGATTTGTGGATGACCTTCACTACCATCTCTGTATTCTCATGACTAGAGAGAGTATTAGATACTACGTTTGAGGAAGTAGTGGATATCACTCGTGAGATCGAGTCAGTTCGTTGTTGGGAGCGAGGAGAGGGAGGCCAAAAGGCCTTGAGGTTCTGGGAGTTTTAGTGGCGCTCCCTCAAGGGACCAGTTTCAACAGGGTAGAGGTCGATTTGTCAGGCATGCTCAGTTAGCTCGTCCATAATACAGAGGGGCATTTTCAGGCCGTGGTCCTCAGGGGTTCTAGCAGGGCCAATCTGTTAGAATATACGCTTAACGCTAGAGGGGGCGGGGGGTGAATAGCGTTATAATAAAAAACAATATAAACTTGCGGAATTAAAAATTGTAGGATTGAAATAAGTGCGGTAAGTAAATAATAAGGAACGAACGCACCTAAATAATCCTGGTTCACCACAACCTGTGGCTAGTCTAGTCCCCGAGAGACTCTATGAGATTCCACTAACTTCGTTAAGCTTACGGGTGCTTAACAAACCGCTACAAACTGAGAACTTGAGTCACACAAGCCTCAACAACCTTTGCTCGAAGATACCACACTTCAAGACTTCAACCGAAGGAATGAAAACGTTCCTTCTTACAACCACAAGGGATTAACACTTCCCTTCAAGTGTATACAAACACTTAGCACTCAAGACAAGACTCTCATTAAGAGTAGATATGAGTAAAATAAATACGCTCAAGAACACAACAACTTTCGTCAAGAGTTTGGCTCTCAAAAACTTATTAAATGAATAAAAAATGATGAATATGAGAGTATGCAAGGTTTAGCAAGAATATAATCACTTGTTGTACTTAGAATACTGATTTTGAGTTGTATTTATAGTGTTCAAAACCCCCACAGCCGTTGCCTAATTGCCAATCAAGAATTGCTGATTTTGTGCTAAGATAATCGATTATCTGATTTGCATAATCGATTATTTTCCAATCGTTCAAAAATCAATTCCAGATTTTAAGCAGAATAATCGATTATCCAAATCGTATAATCGATTACCTGACAACTTTCAAAAAATCATATTCAGATTTTACTTAACATAATCGATTATCAGATTGTGTATAATCGATTACCTGACAACGTTCAAAAAATCATATGCACATTTTACTTAGCATAATCGATTATCAGATTGTGTATAATCGATTATCTTCCAGAGTTTAAAAATACTTTGGCAACGGTCATTTGCATAATCGATTATGCTATAAGGATAATCGATTATCTTTATATTTTGAAAACTTCGGACAACACTGTCTTAACATAATCGATTATCATAAAGTACATAATCGATTATTTTACAGTCTTGTAAAATTTGATAGACACTGCCTCAACATAATCGATTATCATAATGTGCATAATCGATTATTTTATAGCTTTGAAAAATCTGACGGACACTGCCTCAACATAATCGATTATCATAAGGTACATAATCGATTATTGTTCAGCTTTGTAAATCTGGTGTACATTGTCTTAACATAATCGATTATCATAAAGTACATAATCGATTATCTTTGTCCAGATTTGAGAGGCATGTTTAAAAATCATTTTGGCTAAAATAAAATGTTTGAAAATCATTTTGCTTTAATTAAATATTCATGATTTGATAAAGATGATATTAGGAGAGAAGCCAAGTCTTGAGTTAATTGTCGGATCAAGATCAGAATTAAAGAACGACTCATGTATAACTTTATTTCTTTGCTTGATCATGATCTTTGTTCGTCTTGTGCTTGAACCTCGTTATGTGTCAATTGCGCGCTTGTGCTTGGACGTCATCATATGTCAATTGCGCGTCGTTTGTCATTTATCAAAACCTACAAATATGAACACACGTTTAGTTTAGTGCCTTGAGAACGTGTTTCAACAATTTCCCCCTTTTTGATAATGGCAAACCAATATCGGAATATACATATTAGATAATTCATAATGACGATCCAAGACAAGTATATAGATATGCAATTAGTTCCCCCTCAACATATGAATTCCCCCTCAATTTATGCCAATAAATATTAAGTGCATAGCCCTTATTCTTCCCCCTTTTGACATTAGCAAAAAAAGACATTAGTAAATAACTTGTTTATTGATTAACCAAAAATCGCAATTATAAAAGGGACAATATAATGTCAACTTAATTGATTATTGATACTTGATAATCGATTATGTACTTAAGAGAAATCGATTATTCTTAAAAGAGATCGATTTTTCTGCACCTGTGCTTTATAATTCCCCCTGTCTTTGGGGCGATGCCTGCAAAATAGAATTAGGCGCCTCCGACGCTCAAGTTAGTAATGAAAAACAAAAAAAATGCAATGCATGACTTAGATCAACGTGGAGTCAAGAATCCCGAGTTCACTACGAATTCGGAAAAAGGACTCTATCTCTAAAGGCTTTGTGAAAATGTCGGCCAATTGAGATTTGGTTTCAACAAACTCAATTTCGACGTCACCCTTGAGAACGTGATCTCTTATAAAGTGGTGCCTAATTTTAATGTGTTTTGTTCTTGAATGAAGAACGGGGTTCTTCGTCAAGCTTATGGCGCTAGTATTATCACATCTAAGAGGGATATGATCGATACTTAGTCCATAGTCCGAGAGTTGTTGTTTCATCCAAAGGATTTGATCAGAACAACTCCCCGCGGCTACATATTCTGCCTCGGTTGTGGACAAAGCAACACTTACCTGTTTCTTACTAAACCAAGAGTCAAGAGAGCTACCGAGCAAATGGCAAGTGCCACTAGTGCTCTTGCGGTCCAATTTGCAACCCGCAAAGTCGGAGTCGGAATAGCCAACAAGTTGGCATGAAGAACCTTTGGGATACCATAGTCCCACATTTATAGTACCAACAAGATACTTCATTATTCGCTTAACCGCAGTTAGGTGCGACTCCTTCGGACATGATTGATATCGAGCGCATAAAAATACGCTAAACATTATGTCCGGTCTACTAGCAGTAAGATAAAGAAGGGATTCGATCATACCTTGATACTTCTTGGTGTCGACTTCCTTATCTTTCTCATCTTTGTCAAGATGATCGGATGTGCTCATTCGAGTGGCCATTGCTTTGGCGTTGCTCATTTCAAATCGTTTTAGCAACTCTTTGCAATATTTAGATTGACAAATGAAAGTTCCTTCTTTCATTTGTTTCACTTGCAACCCCAAGAAGAAGGTTAGCTCACCCATCATAGACATCTCAAATTCGCTTGTCATTAAATCAGAAAATTCCTTGCACAAAGCATTGTTAGTAGCACCAAAAATAATATCATCCACATAGATTTGAACTAATAAAATATTATTGTTTTTATGCTTAATAAATAATGTGGTGTCAACTTTCCTCCTAATGAACTCATTGTCCAAAAGAAATTTGCTCAATCGTTCATACCAAGCTCGGGGAGCTTGTTTAAGACCATAAAGGGCTTTCTTAAGTTTGAAAACATGATCGGGAGATTTAAAATCTTCAAAGCCCGGGGGTTGTTCAACATAAACTTCTTCTTGAATAAAACCATTTAGAAAACCACTCTTTACATCCATTTGATATAAATTGAAATTCATATAAGAGGCAAAAGCAAGTAATAAACGAATAGCTTCTAACCTTGCTACGGGTGCATATGTTTCTTCATAGTCAATTCCTTCTTCTTGATTGTAACCTTTTGCTACAAGCCTAGCTTTGTTTCTAGTGATTACACCATTTTCATCTAATTTATTTCGAAAAACCCATTTTGTACCAATTATGGTGTGATTGTCGGGTCTTGGCACCAATTCCCAAACGTCATTTCGTTTGAATTGGTTAAGCTCCTCTTGCATTGCCAAGGTCCATTGCTCATCCCCAATTGCTTCGGAAATGGTTGAGGGTTCAATTTGAGAAACGAAAGCAGTATGTCCTAAGGTGTTCTTAAGATTGTTTCGAGTACTTACCTTTTGTTCAATGTCGCCAATTACCTTGTCGAGAGGATGGTCTTTGATTGTCCTCCACGCGTTAGGCAGTTTCGTTTCTTTCACTAGTGGTGGCGCTTCCTCCGATAATTGTTTCAAGATTTCATCTTGAATTTCCTTTGGATTTTCCTCTTGTACTTTGTCTTGAGGACTTATTGTGTTAAAAATACCTGCAAGATCAAAACCAGAATCCTTTCTCGCCAAGCGAGCATTATTTTTGGAAAACACAATATGAGGGGATTCCTCAACAGTTTCGGTTCTATTATTGAATACTCTATATGCTTTGCTACGTGATGAATAACCAAGAAAAATTCCTTCATCGGATTTGGCATCAAATTTTCCCAAATTATCTTTTCCATTGTTATGAATAAATCATTTACAACCGAATACTCTAAGATGGGAGAGATTAGGTTTCCTTCCCTTATAGAGTTCATAGGGAGTTTTCATGAGTATTGGCCTTATGACTACTCAGTTTAAAACGTAGCATGCGGTACTCACGGCATCCGCCCAAAATTGTTTGGGAATCTTAGCCTCATCGAGCATGGTTCTAGCCATCACTTCGAGACACCTATTTTTCCATTCCACCACTCCATTTTGTTGTGGTGTACGTAGAGCAGAGAAGGTGTGCTCAATACCGAGTTCGTCACAAAAGTCCGTGAAGAGATTATGATCGAACTCTCCCCCATGATTACTTCTTATGGAAGTGACGGTTGTGTTCTTTTCATTTTGAACACATTTAAGAAAACATTTAAAATTTTGAAAAGCCTCACTTTTGTGAGCAAGAGATAGTGTCCATGTAAATCTAGAATAATCATCAACAATAACAAAAGCATAACGATTTCTACCAGGACTTTCAATGCGAGATGGTCCAAAGAGATCCATGTGAAGAAGTTGCAAAGGTCTTGTAGTTGAAACAATATTCTTAGATTTAAAAGATGCTTTTGTTTGCTTCCCTTTTTGACAAGAATCACAAATAGTGTCATTTTCAAATTTCAAATTTGGAAGACCAATAACTAAATTTTGTGAAACCAATTTGTTTAAAAGATCCATGTTGATATGAGCTACTCTACGATGCCATAACCACATATCGTCTTCTTTACTCATAAGACAATTCACATACTCTGATGAAGAGTTTTCAAGATCAACCATATAGATGTTATCAATTCTAAAACCACGAAGAATAATTTTAAAATCACTACGATGAAAAACTAAGCATTCTTCCGAATCAAACAATACAAGATTTTCCTTGTCACATAATTGACTTATGCTCAAGAGATTATGTTTTAGACCTTTAACTAGCAATATATGCTTAATGGAAGAAGATTCATTTCTTACCGACCGAGCCAATGCCGGTAATTTTTCCCTTGTTGTTATCTCCAAAATAACGTTTCCTCCTTCCTTGTGTTCTAGTTGAAGGAACTTGGATGCGTCTCCGGTCATGTGTTTGGAGCATCCACTATCAAGGTACCAAAGTACACTTGATCCCTTCAAGCATACCTACAAGACAAATCAATGAGTTTTTGGTACCCAAGCTGTTTTGGGTCCTTGAGAGTTAGGTGTAAAATGCTGTTGTGCTTGACATGCAGTTAAGTGTCTGTTTCTAGTAAAACAAGCAGGAGCAATATGTCCTATTCGACTATAATAGTGACAAATGACATTGGGATTATGCATTCTTCTAGGTTGGTAGTAGTTTGAGGTACGAAAACTTTTGACAATATGGCTATTGCGCAATCCTTGAAAATCATTTCTCCTACTGTTTGTTCTAGGATATGCAGCGTTTCTAGAATAATTGTTTCTAGATCGAGTATGTCTAGGTTGCGATTGTTGAAGGCCATTTCTAGGCGTTCTAAAATGGTCAAAGTTTCTTCTAGTGTTTGGTCTAGGATGCATGTTGATTCTAGGATGGTTATTTCTAGGATGAATGTTTATTTTATTTATCCCAGGTTGAGCCTTGGGTTGTTGGGGGATGCCTTCAACTTTTTCTTTAGACTCGTTTTTGAAACCTATGCCATGTTTGGTCGATTTCAAATTGACAAGAACATCATTCAAATTTTTATGAGAAGAATTGAACTTATCTAGGGTGCCCATAAGTCTTTCTACTTCATCTTTTAGATGCATGCAAGAAATACAATTTTTACTAGAACTCTCAGGTTTGTCGGCGCTTCTCTTGCCGAAAAATTTGTTTTCTTCTTTCAACTTCTTATTTTCCAAAATCCATTTTTCCAAATCTTTTTCTTTCAAAGAGAGTTGCTTTTCAAAATCTTTTTCTTTCAAAGAGGAATTTTTCTTTACGTCTCTAACAGTTTCGGAAGCTCTAATGAATTCACTATACAATTCATCAAAAGCATTTTGCATTTCCTTAAGAGAAAAGAAATTTTTTGAAGAAATTTGACATACCTCTTCTTGATTGTCTTCGTGTGCCATGAGACATAGATTTGCGGCTTCGTCTTCTTCATCGTCGCTTGATTCGTCTCCGGAGTCACCTCCCCAAGATATGTATGCTCGTTGTTTCTTGAAGGGTTTCTTCTCCTTTTTGACATTTGGGCAATTTGATTTAATATGCCCGATTTCTCCGCATCCATAACACTTTACTTGATCTCCTTGTTGTTTGCCTTTTCGTTCTACTCTTTTCGCACGAACTTTTGAAACCTCTTAATAACGAGTCCGAACTCGTTATCTCCATTGTTTGAGTCCTCATCATTTTGAGGTTGAGTCGTGCTTGCCTTGAGGGCGATTCTTTGTTTCCTTTGATCATTAAACGGAGGGTTAAGTATAGTAGATTCATTGGTTTTAAGATTACCTCTTAGTCCGTCGATGGTGACATTTGAAACGCCGATAGACTCTTGAATCGCGTCGGCCTTGGAGCGCCATTCCGGAGTGAGACTTCGGAGAATTTTTCGGACAAGTTCCTTATCCATGAAGGTCTTCTTAAGAGCATGTAGGTCATTGACGATTTTTGAAAATCGTTCGAACATGTCATCGATCCTCTCGCTTTCCTTCATGTGAAACAGTTCATATGCATGGGTTAGAAAATCAATTTTAGCTTCTCTTACCTGGCCCGTACCTTCCTACGTGATTTCCAGCTTATCCCACATTTGCTTAGCCGTTGTGCAACATGATATTTTTCTGTAATCATCAGCATTTACAGCACAATATAATAAGTTGATGGCTCTAGCGTTGTTCTGCACTTTTCGGATATCATCCGCATTGTATTCATCTTCGGATTTTGGAACCCATTCATTTTCAACCTTTTTGGTTGGAATTTGTTCTCCCTTCGTTATAACCTTCCATAGATGAAAATTATTCGATTGGATGAATATTCTCATCCTCTCCTTCCAGTACGTATTGTTTGTCCCGTCGAACAGTGGTGGTCTGGTGGAGCATTGTCCTTCACCTATTCCTGCATTAAAGTCACTAGTAGAAGCCATGGATTGTTTCTCTCAAACGGTTAAGTCTTTCAGAGAGTTGGGCTCTGATACCAATTGTTAGAATATACGCTTAACGCTAGAGGGGGGGGGGGGGTGAATAGCGTTATAATAAAAAACAATATAAACTTGCGGAATTAAAAATTGCAGGATTGAAATAAGTGCGGTAAGTAAATAATAAGGAACGAACGCACCAAAATTATCCTGGTTCACCACAACCTGTGGCTAGTCCAGTCCCCGAGAGACTCTCTCGAGATTCCACTAACTTCGTTAAGCTTACCGGTGCTTAACAAACCGTTACAAACTGAGAACTTGAGTCACACAAGCCTCAACAACCTTTGCTCGAAGATACCACACTTCAAGACTTCAACCGAAGGAATGAAAACATTCCTTCTTACAACCACAAGGGATTAACACTTCCCTTCAAGTGTATACAAACACTTAGCACTCAAGACAAGACTCTCTTTAAGAGTAGATATGAGTAAAATAAATATGCTCAAGAACACAACAACTTTTGTCAAGAGTTTGGCTCTCAAAAACTTATTAAATGAATAGAAAATGATGAATATGAGAGTACGCAAGCTTTAGCAAGAATATAATGAGTTGTTGTACTTAGAATACTGATTTTGAGTTGTATTTAAGTGTTCAAAACCCCCACAACCGTTGCCTAATTGCCAATCAAGAATTGCTGATTTGTGCTAAGATAATCGATTATCTGATTTGCATAATCGATTATTTTCCAATCGTTCAAAAATCAATCCCAGATTTTAAGCAGAATAATCGATTATCCAAATCGTACAATCGATTACCTGACAACGTTCAAAAAATCATATTCAGATTTTACTTAACATAATCGATTATCAGATTGTGTATAATCGATTACCTGACAACGTTCAAAAAATCATATGCAGATTTTACTTAGCATAATCGATTATCAGATTGTGTATAATCGATTATCTTTCAGAGTTTAAAAATACTTTGGCAACGGTCATTTGCATAATCGATTATGCTCTAAGGATAATCGATTATCTTTTATATTTTGAAAACTTCGGACAACACTGTCTTAACATAATCGATTATCATAAAGTACATAATCAATTATTTTACAGTCTTGTAAAATTTGATAGACACTGCCTCAACATAATCGATTATCATAATGTGCATAATCGATTATTTTATAGCTTTGAAAAATCTGATGGACACTGCCTCAACATAATCGATTATCATAAGGTACATAATCGATTATCTTGTAGCTTTGAAAAATCTAATGTACACTGCCTTAACTTAATCGATTATCATAAGGTACATAATCGATTATTGTTCAGCTTTGTAAATCTGGTGTACATTGTGTTAACATAATCGATTATCATAAAGTACATAATCGATATCTTTGTCCAGATTTGAGAGGCATGTTTATAAATCATTTTGGCTAAAATAAAATGTTTGAAAATCATTTTGCTTTAAATTAAATATGCATGATTTGATAAAGATAATTTTACGAGAGAAGCCAAGTCTTGAGTTAATTGTCGGATCAAGATCACAATTAAAGAACGACTCATGTATAACTTTATTTCTTTGCTTGATCATGATCTTTGTTCGTCTTGTGCTTTAACCTCATTATGTGTCAATTGCGCGCTTGTGCTTGGACCTCGTCATATGTCAATTGCGCGTCGTTTGTCATTTATCAAAACCTACAAATATGAACACACGTTTAGTTTAGTGCCTTGAGAACGTGTTTCAACACAATCTTCACTTAGTGCCCTCCTAGCGTAGAGTTCTTCTCATGCCCCATCAGCTGAAGGTTCTTTTATGATGATCACATCTACTAGTAATTCCGGTGCGAGGGGTTCTTTTCAGTCCCCAACACCGGCACCGGGTAGTTGTTATGAGTGTGGAGAGTTTGGGCATATGAGGAGGCAGTGTCCTCGGCTTCGTGGTGATCAGTTTCAGTAAAGGGATCAGCTCTCTACTTTTGCTCCAACTACTTCACCACCTGCCTAGCCAGCTAGGGGTATGGGTTAGGAAGCCAGAGGTCGCCCCAGAGGGGGTGGCCTTTCAGGCAGTGGCCAGACTCATTTTTATGCTCTACTGGGAAGGTCAGATGCCATTGCTTCAGAATCTGTCATTATAGGTAGTGTGTTACTCTACCACAGAGATACCTCCATACTTGATCCCAGTTCCACCTATTCTTATGTGTCCTCATATTTTGCTCGCCATTTGGGTACGACTTGAGATCTTTTTACATTGTCTGTTCATATGTCTACCCTGGTAGGCGACACCATTATTATAGACCATGTGTACCAGTCATGTATTGTGACTATTGGGGGTTTGGAGACCCAAGTTGATCTATCGTTGTTGAGCATGGTGGACTTGGATGCGATTTTAGGCATGGATTGGTTATCTTTGTGTTGTGCTATTTTAGACTGTCATGCTTGGACAGTCACTTTGGCTATGTCGGGTGTACCGCGGATCGAGTGGTGTGGTCTTACTGATTATGTTCTTAGTAGAGCTATTTCTTTCTTGATGGCCCAATGTATTGTTGGGAATGGTTTTCTATCATATTTAGCCTTCGTGCGGGATGTTGGAGCTGAGACTCCTAGCATTGATTCTATTCTAGTTGTTAGGGTTTTGCTCGATATATTTCTTGCATACTTGTCGGGCATGCCACCAGATAAGGATACTAATTTTGCTATTGATCTGGTGTCAGGCACTCAGCCTATTTCTATTTTGCCATATCATATGGCACCAGTAGAGTTGAAAGAATTTAAAGAGTAGCTTCAGGAACTCCTAGATAAGGGGTTTATTCAGCCTAGTGTGTCACCGTGGGGTGGGCCGGTTTTGTTTGTAAAGAAGAAGGATAGCACAATGAGAAAGTGCATTGATTACAGGCAATTGAACAAAGTAACCATCAAGAACAAGAATCCCCTAACTTTCATAGATAACATATTTGACAAACTTTAGGGAGCGAGGGTGTTTTCTAAGATTGATCTCTGTTTGGGCTATCACCAGTTGAAGATCAGGGATTCTGATATTCCTAAGACTACTTTCAGGACTAGATATGGTCACCATGAGTTTCTTGTCATGTATTCGGGCTAACCAATGCCCGAGTCGCATTTATGCATTTGATGAATAATGTATCCTAGCGTTATCTGGATTCGTTCATTATCGTATTCATTGATGATACTCTGGTGTACTCGCATAGTCAAGAGGATCACACGGAACATTTACGGTTTGTATTACATAGATTGAAGGGGAGAAACTTTATTTAATGTTCTCCAAGTGTGTGTTTTGGCTCATTTTATTGGCTTTTCATGGGAATGTAGTGTCTAGCGAGGGTATCCTGGTCGATCCAAAGAAGGTACAGGCAGTTTAGAGTTGTTCTAGATCATCCTTAACCACAGAGATTCATAGTTCCTTGGTTTGTCAGGTTATTATCTCCGGTTTATTCAGGGATTCTCTGCTATCACATTTCCCTTTACTAGGTTGACTCAAAAAGGCGTTTTATTTGTATGGTCGGACGAGTGTGAGGAGAGCTTTTAGAAGCTCAAGACAGCTCTAACCATAGCTCCAGTATTGGTTTTTCCATAGGCTTTCGGTTCATATATCGTATATTGCAATGCTTCGAGAGATAGGATTGGATGTGTATTGATGCAGGAGGGTAGAGTTATTGCTTATGCTTCTCGTTAGCTGAAGCCCCATAAGAAGAACTACCATATTCATGATTTGAAGTTGGCTGCTATAGTTCATGCGTTGAAGATTTGGAGGCACTATTTGTATGGCATATCCTGTGAGGTATTCACTGGTCACTACAGTCTTTAGCATTTATTCAAGAAAAAGGATCTTAATTTGCGGCAGCGGCTGTGGCTAGAGTTTGATAAAGATTATGATATAGCTATTCTATATCATCCCGGAAAGGCAAATATAGTGACCGATGCTTTGAGCCTAAAGGCAGTGAGTATGGGGAGTTTTGCTCCGGTTAGAGAGAGACCCTTCGCAGTTGATGTTCAAGCCTTGGCCAATCGGCTTGCGAGAATAGACATTTCAAAGTCCATCCGGGTGTTAGCTTGTCTGGTTTCTTGGTCTTCCTTATATGATTGCATCAGAGAGCGTCAGTATGATGATCCACATTACTTATCCTTAAGGATAGAGTTCAGCATAGAGATGCTAGAGATCTTCCCATTGGTGATGATGTAGTGTAGAGGATGTAGGGCCGGATTTGCGTGCCCAATGTGGATGGGCTTCGGGAGTTGATACTAGAAGGGGCCCATAGCTCGCAGTATTCCATTCATCCGGGTGCCGCAAAGATGTATCAGAATCTTAGACAGAATTATTGGTGGTAGATAATAAAGAAAGATATTGTGTGGTTTGTAGCTCGGTGTCTCAATTATCAGCAGGTGAAATATGAGCATCAGAGACCGAGTGGGTTGCTTCAGCAGATGGATATTCCCAGGTGGAAGCAGGAGAGGATTACAATAGTCTTCGTTGTTGGACTACCTCAGACTTAGAAGAAATTTGATGCTATTTCGGTGATTGTTGATCGGCTGACTAAGTCTGCGCACTTCATTCCTGTATGTACTACCTATTTTTCAGAGCGTCTGGCAAGGATTTATATCGGGGAGATTTTTCGGTTGCATGGTGTTACAGTTTCCATCATTTCGGATACAGTTACTTAGTTTACTTCGTAGTTTTGGAGAGACGTGCAGAGGGAGTTGGGTACACAGGTGGAGTTGAGCACATCATTTCTTCCTCAAACGGACAGACAGACCGAGCATACCATTCATATATTAGAGCACATGTTCCTTGCTTGAGTCATTGATTTTTGAGGTTTGTGGGATGAGTTTTTGCCACTTGTAAAGTTTTCCTACAATAACAACTATCGGTCCAACATCTAGATGGCACCGTGTGAGTCCTTGTATGGGAGACAATGTAGATCTCCAGTTGGTTGGTTCGAGCCCGGTGAGGCTAGGCTATTGGGGACAAAGTTGGTCGATGATCCCTTAGAGAAGGTAAAGATGATTCAGGAGAGACTTCGTACTGTGCAATTGCATCAGAAGAGTTATGCAAACCGGAAGGTCCGAGATGTGTCCTTTATGGTAGATTAGAAGGTCTTGTTGAAGGTTTATCCCATGAAGGTGTTATGAGATTTTGAAATAAAGGAAAGTTGAGCCCATGGGTTATTGGACATTTTGAGGTACTTATGAGGGTTGGAGAGGTGGCTCATATGCTTGCTTTTCCACCCATCTTATCGAGTGTGTATTGAGTGTTTCATGTTTCAATGCTCCGGAAGTATGTTAGGGACCCTTCTTATGTTTTAGACTTAAGCACAGTTCAGTTGGATGATGGTTTGACCTATGATGTGGAGCTAGTGGATATTTTGAGTCGTCAGGTTTGCAAGCTGAGATCAAAGGACATAACTTCAGTGAATGTGGAATGGAGAGGTCGGCCCATGTAGGAGGCTGCGGAGTATATATCCTCACCTATTTGAGGCTTCAGGTATATTTCTTGACTCGCTCGAGGACGAGGGTATTTTTAAGTTGGGGGGATGTGACGACCTGACCCATCGTATCATGAGTTACCACCCCGTTTTCCCCATTTTCTGCTTTTTTATGCTACCATATCCATATCTTATGTGATCGAGTTGGTTTGGAGTGATTTTGATAAGAAATGAGACACTTACTCTCTTTTAAGAATGCTTAAGTTGGAAAAGTCAACCAGACGTTGACTTTTGAGTTAGAGGGATCGGATGTGAATTTAAATGGTTCGGTTAGCTTTGTGGTGATTTGTGACTTAGGAGTGTGATCTGAAGTGGTTTTGGAGGTCCGACGCAGAATTAGGCTTGAATTGGCGAAGTTAGTATTTTGGCGATTTCCGGTTGACAGGTGAGATTTTGATCTGAGGGTCGCAATAGAACTCTGAGAGTTGTTGTAGCTTCATTATGTGATTTTTGTTGTGTGTGTAAAATATTAGGTCATTCCTAGGTGATTTGGGTTGGTTTTATATCAAATGCGTGTTTTGGAAGTTTTAGAAGAACTTAGGCTTGAATTCGACAGAATTTTATGGTTTTGGCGTTCTTTAAGGTGTTTTAATGATTGGAACAAGTTGAATGATATTTTAAGAGGGGCTGGTTTTTTTTGTTGAGATCCTGGAGGCCTCGGGCGAGTTTTGGATGGTCAATCGGACCATGTTTGGCATTTTGGAGTTGTAGATTTTTAGTCCTTTTGTTGTAGAGATTTTAGCCTTCGCGATCGTGGGAGGGGTGTCGCGATTGTATAGAAGAGATTTGGGAGGCAGGAAGTTTACTACTCACGTTCGTGTTTGTCGTTCTGAGATTACGGAAGTTTAGTTGAGGTGCTTCGCGTTGGTACAGTATCTCTCGCATTCGCGTAAAGGGATTTGGGGGCCCTGTGAAGGGCCACGTTCGCATTGATTTGAGGACTAGAGCATCACGTTCGCGGGGCTTCGTCCTAGTTCGCATTGCACATTTAAGAGGTCTTGGAAAATTGCTCTTCGCGATCGCGAGCCTTGGGCCGCGATCGCATAAAAGAAGTTAGCAGCTGGGCAGAAGGGTTTTTAAACATTTCATCCGCAAGCCTATGTCATTTTCCACCATTATTGAGCATTTTGAGACCTATTTGGGATAAATTGAAGAGGGATTCGAACATGATTTATTGGATGTGAGTCTTATGAACTAAAAAAATGATTTATTTGTTGAATTAACCTTGAAAGCATGATTTATTTGTGGATATAGCACATCGTAGTGTTATATTGAGGTGACTTGCATGCCGGATAGCGAGCGTAGGGTAGAGCACCATTGGGGATTGTTACTTGGTCCGTCCCGATTGATGAATTTACTATTTATTTGACTGAAACTTACTTGTTATCATTATGATTTGGCTAGTAATCATGTTTGGAGCTTTGTGAGGACTTGTAGAACTCATAGGGGAATTTTGACTGATTTTTCCTCACCTTAATTGTTAAAAAACATATCCTCAGTCATGTTTCTAATTGTTTAAAACATATAAACCGGTTTTAGAAATGCGAATCCGAAATGAAAGAAACATGTGGGCTGAGATCCCTACCTTATATTATTGTGCCCGTGAGGCTGTAATTATAATGACTAAGAGGGGTTGAGAACCCAATTATGAGGATGTTATATATGTTACAGATCGGGCTACACGCCACAGTAAATACCTATATGGATCGGGTTTCATGCCATAGAAAATTTTTATGTAGATGGGGCTACGCGTCATAGCAATATAGCGGTTGGGTTGTAGGAGCCCCTCCGGAGTCTTCACACCCCTAGTGAGCACCGTCGATTATTTATATGGTTCGAGTTGCACAATGCAACGATGTACGGATCGGACTGCACGCCACAGCGGTTATTCTGATTTTTGTTACTATAAGAGTATATGAATCGAATGCTTAGATTTAGTGCTAAGTGATGAGAATGAGCCTGAGGGGTTGATTCCTACTTGTTATTACCTATTAACTACATGCCTTACCTAATTTGGAGATATTTCATTCGACTTCTTCGCTAGTTTACTGCTTAAGTTATTTTACTGCTTGATATGGAATTGCGTTGTGCCTTTATGTGATTTCATGCTTTTAGTCATTATTTATATTCATTACTCACTAAGTCGGAGCACTGAAAGTGCTCCTTACACTTTGTGTGCAGATTCAGGTGTTCCGGAGGCATAGTGAGAGATTCTCTTGCTGATTATCATCCACCAGAGCCATCAAGGTAGCTCCAATGCATTCGCAGACCCGATTTCTCTCTCTCTATCTTTTACTTTTGTGTATCTTAGACTATCTTTGTATTTATATTAAAATCTTGTAATAGAGGCTCATGACTTGTGACACCGGATTGGTGGGCTAGTGTATAGAGTATTTTTATATTTTCCGTACATCTTATTTACTGTTGTAGACTTTTGTTTATGTTAATTGGCATTTAACTCTATTACTTTGTAAGGAATTCAACGAGAGATGAGTTTTGATTAATATTTGATCAGGCTTGTCTAGCAATATATTGGGCGCCATCAAGACCGGTGTTGGGGTCTTGACATTTAGAATAGCTTCTTAACTTGTGTTTCCCTATAACATTTGACTCTGCTTGTCTGTATATACTTCTGGTGTTTGGCATAACTTTTCCCCTTGGGATTTAAATCTATTAAGTCAATGTTCTATTTTATCTTATTTTCCATAATGCATCTTTGCTTATTAATTTTGAAATCCAGAAGTCACAACCCCTTTTTTCTTTCTACAAAATGCTCTATGCCCTAATGTACTAACTGTAGACTTGTGTTACCAACCTATCTTTTAAGTCTGTTTACCCCTTTTTGGTGATATGTTTATCGTGCATGATCACCTATGTAATGTCTATTTCTAAAATCCAAATGCACTTCCTTAAACTCTACCATTTGACTACTATTTTCATTCTTATTAGCTATTTATGCTATTCTAAACCTATAATTATTCGCCGGGTGAAGGCCAAGGCCACTAAATCTTTCTCTTTTAACCTTCCTAGTATGAGCACTGCTCGGGGTCCATATTGAGACCCTTGTTAACTCTAACACACCAGATCCTGATGTTCTTTAGTCATTTTCATTACTGCTTAGTTTTTTCCTTCTTTCTTTCTGTTGAATGTGCAAATTGACTTGTGTATGGGATCTTTTTTAGGATCCTTTGATTAAACCATAGTGGTGGGTTTTTTTAGTTCGCCTATGGTTTCAGGGATATGTTCAGAATTTGTGTGTGCTAAATGGTCGAGAAAGAGCTCAATTGAAGGCCTGACAGTACTAGGCATCTTTTGGTCCTATCTTTGGCCTATTGTTATTGCTTGTACTACTTTGTAATTTATTTATTATTGGGTTTGTTATAATTTTAAGATAACAATTCGGGTGATTGTTAAATTGGGAAGTGGGTATCTTCCACTGCTTGCGTTAAAAGGGTATTAAGCATGCACATATGATTTATATGATCTATTTGCTATTCAACTTGCTATACGTGTCATTCAATTTTCTTTGTATGCTACTAAAAATCATACCATTAGGAAAATCACATACTCATATAACTTGTATATTATCAAAGCATAAATGCTCCATTTATCCTCATGTCTATTGCTATGTGTTGCTAGACAGCATGCCTATTGGAAAATAAGTGGCAAGAGGTACTTAGCTGAAAGGGTGAACAAGGCCGAGCGCCTTCAAAGGTTGCTCTAGTTTCCTGAAGCCTTGTGGATTGATTGTGGGGGATTTAGGCATTTCCACCATGTTCATTAGATATCATGCCTATTGAATTTTAATTATTTAATTCGTTATTGCACCTAGAAAATATGCATATAGGATCTAACTATTAAAAAAAATGGCTCCAATCTCCAACCTTTTGAAATCCTGCCTATATGATATTACTACTCCCTCTAAAGTGTTGATGTTGGATTCTTTAAATGATGTCTATTGCTTAGCCACGCCACTATTAGAAAACATGAAAATTTTGAGCATCCCAATAATTTTACTGTCCTTAGTGTGTAAACCACTTAGAGATCATGTCTATAGGTTTATTAATATATAATATGAAACCTTAATAAACAACTTAGCATTATTAGATACTCACAAATTGGTAACCAAAGTTCTAAATTGGCGGCCCACATATAAAACTGCCTACATACTCAAATCAAATCATATAGAAGACTTGTGTATAGAGCTTAATGACTTCAATCTCCCTCAATTCTGAAGTTGTCTAATGCCTAACATCGTAACATGTTTTCGTTCCTTTGTTATCTAATTTCTATGGCTAATTTACACCTTTAACCGTATTTAGTTGAAGTCCTATTTGTTTTGAATTGTCGCCTATTTTGCCACTTTCTAAGTAGCCTAAGTCAAGCCAATAACTGCCAAAAGTAGAGATCCAACACCTCCTGGACCATATGTATGGAACAGGTAGTGCATGCATAAGGCACGATTTAGAATCAACTAGTGCATATAGGTAACATCTTAAAACTAGTAATAGCATCGTAGGGGTTGATAATTTGTGCCCGTTGAATAGTACGAGTAACACCAATCCTTAGGGAGTTATGAAGTATTATTTATGTTGCACTGAGCGGTCCTTTAAGGTAAAAAAACATAGGACCTCTATCTTATTCCTATTTATCTTTAATCAAATGTCTGTATTTATTCAAACCCTTTTTATGATAGAACTTCCCAAACTTCTTACTTTCTTTCTTTCTATTTATCTAACTAATTCATATAGTTCATGTTCGGTCGGGACCCACAGTTGTGGACCTCGAAGAGTGCCTAACACCTTCTCTTCGAGGTAATTTTGAGCCCTTACCTGATCAAAGGTGATGCAAACCGGTCAAACCTGAGTAACATGCAAATAGGTTCCCGTCACCTGTTGAAACACGTTCTCAAGTCGCTAAACTAAACGTGTGTTCATATTTGTAGGTTTTGATAAATGACAAACCGACGTGAACGGAACATTGACATATGCCGAAGTCCAAGCTCAAGAGAAACAAAGATCAAGATTAAGTAACGCAACAAAGTTATACATGAGTCGTTCTATAATTGTGATCTTGATCCGACAATTGATTCAAGACTTGGCTTTTCTCGTAAAATCATTTTTATCAAATCATGCATCTTTAATTTAAAGCAAAATGTTTTTCAAACATTTCATTTTAACCAAAATGAATTTTAAACATGTCTTTCAAATCTGGACAAAGATAATCGATTATGTACCTGATGATAATCGATTATGTTAAGGCAGTGTACACCAGATTTTACAAAGCTGCAAGATAATCGATTATGTACCTTATGATAACCGATTATGTTAAGGAAGTGTTCACCATATTTTTCAAAGCTACAAGATAATCGATTATGTACCTTATGATAATCGATTATGTTAAGGCAGTGTTCACCAGATTTTTCAAAGTTACAAGATAATCGATTATGTGCCTTAGACTAATCGATTATGTAGAGGCAGTGAGCATCAGATTTTCCAAAGTAGTAAAATAATCGATTATGGCTTTTCTGGTAATCGATTATATTAAACACCGTTGCCAAAGTATTTTCAAACACTGAAGATAATCGATTATGTACAATCAGACAATCGATTATTATGCTTAAAATCGGGAATTGATTTTTTAACGTTGTCAGGTAATCGATTATACGATTTGGATAATCGATTATTCTGCTTAACATCTGGGATTGATTTTTGAACGTTGGCAGATAATCGATTATGTAGAATCAGATAATCGATTATCCTAGCACAAAATCAGCAATTTGTGATTGGCAATAAAGCAACGGTCTTGGGTGTTTTGAGCACTATAAATACAACTCAAAATCACTCTTCTAAGCACAACAACTGATTACATGCTTGCTAAAGCTTACATACTCTCTTTGCAATCATTTTATATTCATTTCATAAGTTTTTGAGAGCCAAACTCTTGACGAAGTTGTTGTGTTCTTGAGCGTATTGTTTTTACTCATATCTACTCTTTAAAGAGAGTCTTGTCTTGAGTGCTAAGTGTTTGTACACACTTGAAGGGATAGTCTAGTCCCTTGTTGTAAGAAGGAAAAGTAGTTCCTTGGTTTGAAGTCTTGAGGTGCGGTATCCTCGAGCAGGTTGAAGTCTTGTAGAGTGTATATCTACGAGCAAGTGTAACGGTTTGTTAAGCACCCGTAAGCTTAACGAAGTTAGTCTAAAACTCGAGAGAGTCTCCCGGGAACTGGACTAACCACGTGTTGTGGTGAACCAGGATAAAATTCGGTGTGTTCTCTCCTTATCCCTTTAATTACTGCACTTACGTTATTCCTGCAATTTTTAATTCCGCAAATTTACATTGTTTTTTATTATAACGCTATTCACCCCCCCTCTAGCGTTAAGCGTATATTCTAACAATTGGTATCAGAGCCTAACTCTCTGAAAGACTTAACAGTTCGAGAGAAACTTTCCATGGCTTCTACTCGTAGTGTTTATGCAGGACTAGGTGAAGGACAATGTTTCACAAGGCCACCACTTTTTGATTGCACCAACTACACTTACTAGAAGGAGAATATGAAGATTTTTATACAATCAAACAACTTCTAACTGTGGAAAATTATCAAAAATGGAGAACTACAACCTACCAAAAAGGTTGGAGAAGAACTCGTTCCAAAAACGGAAGACGAATATGACGCCGATGATATCAGAAAAATAGAGAACAACGAAAAGGCAATCAACATGATGTATTGTGCAGTGAACCCCGACGACTATCGAAAAATATCATGTTGCACCACTTCCAAGCAAATGTGGGACAAATTAGAAATCACCTACGAAGGTACGGACCAGGTAAGGGAAGCTAAAATTGATTTCCTAACCCACGAATATGAACTGTTTCGCATGAAGGAAAACGAGAACATAGATGACATGTTCGAACGATTCTCAAAAATCGTTAATGACCTACACGCCCTCAAAAAGACATTCACGGATAAGGAGCTTGTCGGGAAAATTCTACGAAGCGTCACTCCGGAATGGCGTTCCAAAGCCGATGCTATCCAAGAATCAATCGGCATCACAAACGTCACCATCGACGGACTACGAGGTAATCTTAAAACTTATGAATCAACTATTCTTAACTCTCCTTTGGATGATCAAAGGAAAAGAAAGATTGCGCTCAAAGCATCAACTACTCAACCTCAAAACGATGAGGAGTCAAGTGATGAAGATGTCGAGCTTGGACTCGTTATTAAGAAATTTCACAAGTTCATGCAAAAGAAGTATGAACGAAAAGGTAAGCAACAAGGCGACCAATTGAAGTGCTATGGATGCGGAGAAATCGGGCATATCAAATCAAATTGCCCAAACATCAAAAAGGAGAAGAAACCATTCAAGAAACAAAGAGCATACATCTCTTGGGGAGGCGACTCCGGAGACGAATCAAGTGATGGAGAAGAAAACGAGACCGCAAACTTGTGTCTTATGGCACACGAAGAAAATCAAAATGAGGTATGTACTTCTTCTAAGAACTATTTCACTTTAGAAGAAATGCAAGATGCATTTGATGAGTTGTATAAAGATTTTATTAGTGCTTCTAAATCTATGAAAGATTTAAGAAAACAATTTTCTTCAAAAGAAAAGGATTTTGAAAAACTCACTCTTGAGAATGAGAAATTAAAAGAGGAAAACAAGTTTTATGGCAAAAGAAGCGCTGACAAACCCGAAAGCTCAAATAAGGATTGTACTTCTTGCAAATCTCTAATGGAAGAAGTAGAAAGTCTTAGAAGCACTTTGCACAAATTTAATTCTTCACACAAAAATCTCAATGAAGTGCTTGTAAATTTGAAATCCACTAAGCATGGTATAGGCTTCAAACACGAGCCAAAAGAAAAAGTTGAGTCCATTCCTAAACCACCTAAGACTCAACTTAGGCCAAACAAAATAAATGTCATCACTCAACCTAGAAATTTTAACCCTAAAATTGCATCTCATTCTAGAACACATGCTAGGAGAAATATTGGAATGTATAGACCACCTAGACAAGATTTTCGGAAACCACATCAAAACTATATTTCTAAAAATGTAGTGAACACTAAAAGAAACGTTGGCATGTATAGACCACCTAGACAAGATTTTCGAAAACTACATCAAGACTATGTTCCTAAAAATAGAGTGAATAATTTTAGACCCTCAAATTACTATCATCCTAGAAGAATGCACAATCCGAATGTCATTTGTCATTATTGCAGTAAAGTTGGACATATTGCTCCCGCATGCTTCACTAGACATAGACATTTCACTGCAGGGCAATCACACCAATATGTTGCACCTAACGCACAAGGACCCAAAATGGCTTGGGTACCAAAATCTCATTAATTGTTTTGTAGGTGTGTTTGAAGGGATCAAGTGTACTTTGGTACCTTGATAGTGGATGCTCCAAACATATGACCGGGGAGGCATCAAAATTCCTTCAACTAAAACCCAAGGAAGGAGGAAATGTCATTTTTGGAGACAATAACAAAGGAAAGATTATCGGCATTGGATCGGTCGGTAAGGACGAATCCTCCTCCGTTAAGCATATTTTGCTTGTTAAAGGTCTTAAACATAATCTCTTGAGCATAAGTCAATTATGTGACAAGGGAAATCTTGTATTGTTTGACTCCGAAGAATGCTTAGTTATCCGTCGTAGTGATTTTAAAATTATTCTTCGTGGTTTTAGAATGGATAATATCTATGGTTGATCTTGAAAATTCTTCATCAAGTTATGTGAATTGTCTTTTGAGTAAGGAAGACGACATGTGGTTATGGCATCGTAGAGTAGCCCATGTAAATATGAATCTTTTAAACAAACTAGTTTCACAAGATTTAGTACTTGGTCTTCCAAACATGAAATTTGAAAAAGACTCTATTTGTGATTCATGTCAAAAAGGGACACAAACAAAGGCTTCTTTTAAATCCAAAAATGTTGTTTCAACCACTAGACCTTTACAACTTCTACACATGGACCTTTTTGGACCTTCTAGAATTAAAAGTCTTGGTGGAAATCTTTATGCTTTTGTAATTGTTGATGACTATTCTAGATTTACATGGACGTTATTTCTTACTCATAAAAGTAATGCCTTTCATGCTTTCAAAAGTTTTCTTAAACGTGTTCAAAATGAAAAGAACACAACCATCACTTCCATAAGAAGTGATCATGGGGGAGAGTTCAACCACAATCTCTTCGCGGACTTTTGTGACGAACTCGGTATTGAGCATACCTTTTCGGCTCCACGTACACCACAACAAAATGGAGTGGTGGAACGTAAAAATCGATGTCTCGAAGAGATGGCTAGAACCATGCTCGAAGAGGCCGATTTTCCCAAATATTTTTGGGCGAATGCCGTGAGTACCGCAAGCTATGTTTTATACAGAGCTATAATTAGACCGATACTCATGAAAACTCCCTATGAACGCTATAAGGGAAGGAAACCAAATCTTTCCCATCTTAGAGTCTTCGATTGTAAATGATTTATTCACAACAACTGAAAAGATAACTTGGGAAAATTTGATGCGAAATCTGATGAAGGAATTTTTCTTGGTTACTCATCACGTAGCAAAGCATATAGAGTGTTTATAATCGAACCAAAACTGTTGAGGAATCTCCTCATGTAGTATTTTGTGAAAATGATGCTCGCTTGGCGAGAAAGGATTCTTGTGTTGATCTTGCAGATGCTTTAAAGAAAATCAATCTTCAAGACGAGGAGGATCCAAAGGAAGTTCAAGATGAAGTCATGGAACAACCTTCGGAAGAAGTACCACTACAAGAAGAAGAATCGATGATGCCTAAGGCTTGGAGGCCGTCTAAAGATCATCCTCTTGACAAGGTAATTAGCAACATCGAGAAAGGGGTAAGTACACGAAACCTTCTTAAAGATACTGTAGGACATATGGCTTTTGTTTCACAAATAGAACCTAAAACCATTTCTGAAGCAATTGGGGATGAGCATTGGACCTTGGCAATGCAAGAGGAGCTTAACCAATTCAAACGTAATGATGTTTGGGAATTGGTGCCAAGACCCGATAATCACACCATAATTGGCACGAAATGGGTTTTTCGGAATAAATTAGATGAAAATTGTATAATCACTAGAAACAAAGCTAGGCTAGTTGCTAAGGGATATAATCAAGAAGAAGGCATTGACTATGAAGAAACCTATGCACCCGTTGCACGCCTAGAAGCCATTCGTTTATTACTTGCTTTTTCATCATCTATGAATTTCAAATTATTTCAAATGGATGTCAAAAGTGCCTTCCTCAATGGGTTTATTCAAGAGGAAGTGTATGTTGAACAACCCCCGGGTTTTGAAGATTTTACATCTCCCGACCATGTCTTCAAGCATAAGAAAGCTTTATATGGTCTTAAACAAGCTCCTCGAGCTTGGTATGAACGTCTAAGTAAATTTCTCTTAGACAATGAGTTTGAAAGGGGGAAAGTTGACACCACACTTTTTATCAAAAATAAAAACAATGACATTCTATTAGTTCAAATTTATGTCGATGATATTATTTTTGGTGCTACTAATGATTTTCTATGCGAGGAATTCTCTAAGTTAATGACTAACGAATTTGAAATGTCAATGATGGGTGAGCTAAACTTCTTCTTGGGGCTACAAGTGAAACAAATGAAAGAGGGAACTTTCATTTGCCAATCCAAATATTGCAAGGAGTTGCTAAATCGCTTTGAAATGAGCAACGCCAAAGCAATGGCCACCCCAATGAGTACATCCGACCATCTTGACAAAGATGAGAAAGGTAAGGAAGTAGACATCAAAACGTATCGAGGTATGATCGGATCTCTTCTCTATCTTACTGCTAGTAGACCGGACATCATGTTTAGCGTGTGTTTATGCGCTCGATATCAATCATGTCCGAAGGAGTCACATTTAACTGCGGTAAAACGGATTATGAAGTATCTTGTTGGAACAATAAATGTGGGACTATGGTATCCCAAAGATTCTTCATGCCAACTTGTTGGCTATTCCGATTCTGATTTTGCAGGTTGCAAATTGGACCGCAAGAGCACTAGTGGCACTTGCCATTTGCTCGGTAGCTCCTTAGTTTCTTGGTTTAGCAAGAAGCAAGTTAGTGTTGTGTTGTCCACAACCGAGGCTGAATATGTAGCCGCGGGGAGTTGTTGCGCTCATATCCTTTGGATGAAACAACAACTCTCGGACTATGGCCTTAGTATCGATCATGTTCCTCTTCGATGTGACAATACTAGCGCCATAAGCTTGACGAAGAATCCTATTCTTCACTCAAGAACGAAACACATAGAAATTATACATCACTTTATAAGAGATCACTTTCTCAAGGGCGATGTCGAAATTGAATTTGTTGAAACCAAAAATCAATTGGCCGACATCTTCACAAAGCCTTTAGAGAAAGAGTCCTTCTTCCGAATTTGTAGTGAACTCGGGAATCTTGACTCCACGTTGATCTAATTCATGCATTGCATTTTTATGTTTTAACGATTACTAACTTGAGCGTCGGAGGCGCCTAACTCTTTTTTGCAGGTATCGCCCCAAAGACAAGGGGAATTATCAGACACTGGTGTAGAATAATCGATTTCTCTAAAGTCAAAAATTGATTATTCCCCATTTACGTTTTATGTTTATTATGCTGGAAAATTGACATAATCGATTATACAACACTACAATCGATTATCTAACCGTTTTGGCTTTGCAGGATTTTAGCTGTTAAATATAAAAATCGATTATCACATATCCCTAATCGATTATGTTGACATTTATGTTCAGGTGTTAAGTCACTGTGTGAAAATAATCGATTATTTAAAACAGTGTAATCGATTTTTCTATTACCGTCTCGGATGTCCTTTACTACATTTTCTGAAATAATCGATTATCTCAAACGTACAATCGATTATTCCCCGAGTCAATGAATAATGTCTTGTCTCTTTGTTTTTCTAGTTTGCATTATATTCTGTCCTTTATTTTTATGTATTTGCAATATTGTTCAATCAATAAAGAGTTAGTTATTATTTTTGCTAATGTCAAAAAGGGGGAAGATATAGGCTATGCACATTGGCATAAATTGAGGGGGAATTCATAACTTGAGGGGGAACTTGTTGCATATCTATATACTTATCTTGGATCGTCATTATGAATTAATTAATATGCATATCCCGATATTGGTTTGCCATTATCAAAAAGGGGGAAATTGTTGAAACACGTTCTCAAGTCGCTAAACTAAACGCGTGTTCATACTTGTAGGTTTTGATAAATGACAAACCGACGTGAACGGAACATTGACATATGCCGAAGTCCAAGCTCAAGAGAAACAAAGATCAAGATTAAGTAATGCAACAAAGTTATACATGAGTCGTTCTATAATTGTGATCTTGATCCAACAATTGATTCAAGACTTGGCTTCTCTCGTAAAATCATTTTTATCAAATCATGAATCTATAATTTAAAGCAAAATGTTTTTCAAACATTTCATTTTAACCAAAATGAATTTTAAACATGTCTTTCAAATCTGGACAAAGATAATCGATTATGTACCTTATGATAATCGATTATGTTAAGGCAGCGTACACCAGATTTTACAAAGCTGCAAGATAATCGATTGTGTACCTTATGATAATCGATTATGTTAAGGCAGTGTTCACCAGATTTTTCAAAGCTACAAGATAATCGATTATGTACCTTATGATAATCGATTATGTTAAGGCAGTTTTCACCAGAATTTTCAAAGTTACAAGATAATCGATTATGTGCCTTAGACTAATTGATTATGTTGATGCAGTGAGCATCAGATTTTTCAAAGTAGTAAAATCATCGATTATGGATTTTCTGGTAATCGATTATATTAAATACCGTTGCCAGAGTATTTTCAAATACTGAAAGATAATCGATTATGTACAATCAGACAATCGATTATTATGCTTAAAATCGGGAATTGATTTTTTAACGTTGTCAGGTAATCGATTATACGATTTGGATAATCGATTATTCTGCTTAAAATCTGGGATTGATTTTTGAACGTTGGCAGATAATCGATTACGCAGAATCAGATAATCGATTATCCTAGCACAAAATCAGCAATTTGTGATTGGCAATAAAGCAACGATCTTGGGTGTTTTGAGCACTATAAATACAACTCAAAATCACTCTTCTAAGCACAACAACTGATTACATTCTTGCTAAAGCTTACATACTCTCTTTTCAATCATTTTATATTCATTTCATAAGTTTTTGAGAGCCAAACTCTTGACGAAGTTGTTGTGTTCTTGAGCATATTGTTTTTACTCATATCTACTCTTTAAAGAGAGTCTTGTATTGAGTGCTAAGTGTTGTACACACTTGAAGGGATAGTCTAATCCCTTGTTGTAAGAAGGAAAAGTAGTTCCTTGATTTGAAGTCTTGAGGTGCGGTATCCTCGAGCAGGTTGATGTCTTGTAGAGTGTATATCTATGAGCAAGTGTAACGGTTTGTTTAGCACCCGTAAGCTTAACGAAGTTAGTGTAAAACTCGAGAGAGTCTCTCGGGGACTGGACTAACCACGTGTTGTGGTGAACCAGGATAAAATTCGGTGTTCTCTCCTTATCTCTTTAATTACTGCACTTACGTTATTCCTGCAATTTTTAATTCCGCAAATTTACATTGTTTTTTATTATAACGCTATTCACCCCCCCTCTAGCGTTAAGCGTATATTCTAACATCACCTAGGGCATATGTCACCCAACCTCAATAAGCACAAATTAATATTCTGAAAATCCGTTGCCTCGAGAATCGGCCTCCAAGCGACCCAAAACTAGCCAAAGCTACTTAAGGGCATCAATAATAATAATGAGAAATAATTTCAAATGTTGAAACCGAGGGCCTGGTTGTAAGGATACTTCTGTGATCGGTCTGCACGCCGCCATATATTTTTACTGATTCATGCCATGATTGGCTTATTTAAGTTCTTAGGATGGATATTCCCCTTTGGAGTCTATATACCCACAATGACCGAGTGCCGAGTGATTAGGAAGTATAAATGACCGTTAGGAATGAGTGATTGTGAGGAATGAGTGATTGTTTGGAATGAGTGGCTCTAAGTACTGTGTGATTAGGATGACTGAATGCCTGAGCATGCCGAGTAGGGTTTCCACTCTAAGAGCATGCATAAGATTTTATTACTATGATTCATTGCAATGGCATGCATATTGATTCCTTATGCCATTTGATAATGAAATTTCTTATATATTTCTAATTATTTTGGGAAAAGTCATAGTTTTCAAACTTACTCATATTTCTAGTGATTTGGTGAAAATAATTGAGTTGCACTATCATCTTTGAAAAACATGTCTATTTTTATGATTTGTGAATGAGCGGCATCATATCTTGAGTTATTACTTGTATTTTTTTGTTTATGTTGTTATGAGTTGTTCCTTTACTGTTGGTGTTGGACCCTAACTATTTTCTCAACTCGTCACTACTTTTAACCTAAGTTTAGGTTTGTTACTGATTGAGTATATGGGGTCAGTTGTACTCATACTATATTTATGCACCTTACTTGCAGTTTTTTGATGCTGATGTTGATGTGTATGGTGAGACCTAGAATTGAAGATGTAGCTATGATTCGATTACAACTGCCTTTTATTGTTTGTGGCTTTACAATTATTTAATCTATTCATGTATATTTCTAAGAGATGATGTGTTTTTTTTCATAACAACTTTGTAATGACTAAATCATAGAAACTTATGATTTGTACTACCAGTCCTTGGGGAATGTATAAAAGTTTGGTTATTTCATCATTTATTTTCTTAGTAAGTCTCAGTAAATAGGATTGTTGCTAATTGACTTACCTAGTGGGTTGAGTTAGATGTCATCATGGCTGGTTGGGTTTTCGGTCGTTACAATTATTCCGTCCTTTTCAATTAGTATAGTATGTTTTAACTTGGCACGATATATTTAAAAAAAAGACTTTGAAAATTGTAATCTTAAAAGATATTCGCTAGATGCTTTATAGAGGTTGACATATGGAAAACATATTTTTATGTTCAATAGGAATTCTTGAAAAAGGTGCTTCTCGGTTTTGGTTTGCTTGGCAAATTTGTTTAACTAATCATGAAGTATGTCACTACCATAAGCTATGCTCTATCGATAAATGGATCGGAGGGATTACGTAATGTTTTCAAGTAAATGTTAAGAGAGAGATACTATTTCTCCATACCTACTTGTATTTTCCATGTATGTTAAATAGATCTCTCAAGTACTTAAGGTACAAATCTAAACTGAAACTAGCATTCCAGGCGTGGTAAGATGAAGCTGGTACATATGCTTTGCAGATGACTTTCTAATGTATTGTAGAGCTAATAGAACCTCGATCCAGTTAATTAAAGATGTATATGACCTCCTAATATATAATAGAGCTAACATAACCTCAATCAAGTTAACTAGAGATGATAAAGTGCTAGTGCAGATATAGAACAAAGCGGGTTACAGACTTTGCGGGGTGGGGTAGGGATGTGCTTATACAAGTATTGTTTAACAAAAGAAGTGGGACTTTGGTCAAAGATTTAATTTAGAAAAACTCGGGTTACTGATGTATTAACGAAAATAATTTGGATAGATATAGTATGATCAGAAAAGGAAAGCAGACCACTCTATTCAGATAGAGCTTCATGTTCTTACGATTGATCTATTCTCTCTGTTTTATAGCATTTTTGGAGATATGTGTTTTGTCTTTGTCATACTAAAGCCATTATAGCCAATTAATGACATTAAATACCATCTTAGATAATCATTGTATTTAATATAGATTATCAAACGTTTTTAGTACTTAAGGCTCATTAAATACTGTATGTGTACTCCCTTGTACAATCAGATTCATTCTCCTTTATTTTTAGATTTAAATAGGTATGGGCACTGAGTCTTTTGAAAAATTGCTCGTGCCTCTTCCTTTTCCTCTACTCATATCTGTTGCAACTCGTGCCTTATTGTCAACCATAACTCTTTGACCAGTTTACATGTAATGACATGTCATCTTTATACCACTTTAATATGTAAACTCTATTTTTTCCAATATAGATTGTCCTCTAACTTGCCACTTATTCATCAATTGAATTATTTGGAAGTGGATGTTAATAAAGGGAGAATATTTGCCACCATAAATGCTATAATAAAACTGACACTTCCATTTAATGCATGTTACACGTGGCATCTTTTCCTTTGATAGTTGCTTCCTAGGATAAACATAGTTTTCTTCTTTGTTTTTACCACATAAAGTTTTTTAAACATCTAATTTCTCAAATATTTGTTTACTTCTTCCTCGTACTATCATGTCTTCACCAAGTCCTAACCTTAGGAGAGTTACCATAGTTGATAGTCTTCCTCTTGCCCCTAATAGTAGTACAAGGGGAGAAAGTAGACAACGTAATTTAGGTTCTTCTTCATTTACACATGGTTCTTCTCTTCCTTAATCCAGTTCTGGCCTTTCATCTTGAACCAGAGGCTCACATTTACATAGACCTTCTTCTAGAGGTAAGGAATCCTCTGAGCCCTCCATGAACCTCTAGTAGAGGAGATAGTTCATGCGGAATTATCTTTCTATAATGATAGAGAGTCTCTTAGAAATCAAATATCTTCTTTAGATCATATTGAAATTTCTCCCACTCTAATTACTAAAGGTTTGATTTCTTTAGTTCGTATAGACTGTCATTGGGATTATTACTTTCCTATCATTATTCCCAATCTGAATACAAAAATTACCTCCTACTTAACTGGATATTATTTTGTCTATACGTTCCCTTTTTCTTTGAGATTCAAACATGCTATAGATCGTGTTATTCTTGAGTTTTGTCATTTCTTTGATGTTTGTTTAGTTTAAATTGGCCCAATAATATGGAGGGTTATCACCTGTTTGAGGCGTTTGACCAACACAGGCAGTGTGCCTTTTACTTTCCCGCATCTGATTCATCTTTACTGTCATAGACTCGTTCACAATGGTGGTTTTACAGTAGTAGCCGGGAGAAAAATAGATCTAGTTAGTCTTGAAGATGACGAAGACCGTGGCTAGTGTACCAGGTTTGTTGTTGCCCCTACTGTTGGTTTAGTGGGTGATCAGGCTGTTCCCTTCCCTGAGAAATGGAATTTTGCACGTGAGTCTTCTAAATTTCTCTTACCTTTTTTCTTTAATTTTGTTAATTTTTCTAATTTTAGATTTCTTTTCCAGAAACTTTTGAGTTATGGAAAAATTTTCCCGGTTTACGTGATTTGGTAGGAAAGCTTTTGACTATTGCTCCAATGGATGGTAGATCTTGTAATATCCTTCCCAACGATTTGGTTGGAAAGTAAAAACTCATGGTAAGAGTTTTTATTTTTATTTTACAAATATTTTTTTCTTTGATCTTACTTCAATCCTTCTTTCTATAAGGATTATCTATTCGAGGGATTACTGCCAAGGCAGTCGCGACTTCTCATATCTCTTTGGAAAGGGCCCAAGAAATATTATTGGGTTCTTCATCAAAAAGAAAAGTCATTAATGACCAAGACTCTAAAGTATAGAAAGATGGGGGCTCTTTGGAAAAAAGGCCATGGCCTCATAGGCGCATCATTTCTGATAATGAAGCAGAAGCATCCCCGCTTCGTTTTATTCCTTTTATCAAATCTATTGAAGACCGGGTTGTAATTCCTGATGATGATGTTGCTCTCGTTGCTGCTCATGACTCTATTCAGTAGCTTTCTATCAGCTGGTTTGGTAGTGAAAGCCTAGGCCCAATTTTGGATGAAACACCCCTGGCTTCTTTTTCTGCACTCATGTTTGTGCCTCCTTCTTTGCCGGTCTCAGCTATTTCCATTCCTTTCTAGGCTATCTTTACTACTTCTACTGTTCCTTCTTCAACAATTCCTCATCTACTCCTCAAGCATGAGTGGTGCTATGAAGGAATTGATTATTGAAGTCCCCGTTGAGGGAAACCTTTTAAGGAAATCAGGTCAAGCTGATATATGACTAAAACATTGCATTGGACCAGTTGACAAAACCAAGCTAGAGAGGCATAGCTCCTTATCCTTGATGAATGAAATTATGAACGCTTCTTTAAAGGTATTCCCTTTTATTCCTAAATTTTTACTTTGTAATTTTTCTATCTTTGGGATTCTCATTCCCCTCCCCTTTTTAGGCCAATCTCATCGGCACGGAGATGATGAGAAGGATTACCCTCTCAGAGTAATTAGTGTGTGATACTCAATTAGAGGCATAAAGTTAGAAGGAATAGTATGAAAGTCTTCGAATTAATGTGTATTACTTAGAAGAAACTAAGAATACCTTGGAGCAGCAGGTGCGGGCCTTGAGTACGGAGTTGTCAGTTGAAAAGGCTTCCTCAAGTGAAGTAGATAAAGAAAAGGCTCATATTTAAACTTCTTTCTCAGAGCGGATGTCAAAGGCTAGTGAAGAGATTAGAGAGTTAAAGGCTCTCTTGGGAGAGAAAGAAGCTTATGCTGGTGAGCTCGTGCAGAATTTGACTCAAGCACAAGAAGACCTTCGAGGGTTTGTGCCTTAGAAAGTTCCCATGCCTCTTTCCAAGCACCTTGCTCATCTGCCTTGGCTAAAAATGAAAAGTTAAAGAATGAAATTACTGACTAGGAAAGAGATTATGAAATCCTTGAGGATGCGTCTGCCATTGAAGCGAGTTGGGCATTCCTAAATCCTCGCCATGATACCCTCGTTGAAGCTAGCCAGGAGAATTTTGACTTGGAATTTGAGTTAGACAAGATTAAAGAGACTATTGAAAAAACTCAACGGAACCAAGTTCTTTCTCCTTTCGTGGCTGAAGCTACTGAAAATATTGAAATTGATACGGGTATGCCCACTCCATCAAGCCAAATTGAACCCACCATTGTAAGCCAATCTGAGCCAGTTGCAGCTGAGCCTGTTGCTATTGATGTACCTGTTTTAGTTCCTTCCTCTTCTTAATGACAAGTTCAAGTTATTTGAAATTCTTCGTGCTACTTTTTTTACTTGGAAAATTGTGGGAAAAACCCTTTGGTTTCATTTGAGGATTCGTTCTAGAAAGTCAAGTCCCCAGGTTTTAATATTAAGAAGTTTCTCATTGAACTTCCATTTTGTTTATTCTTGCCTTTATTTCAAAGGACTTAAAGAATAATTTGTATTTTTATTCTTAAAAAATGCTTATGTTAACATCATGAATATTCAAATTAATCATGAATTTTGCAAAAGAGGGCCCTCTTATATTCGACACTTAATGAAGAAGACGTCTCAACTTCATAATGGTGTTAACATACGATAAAAGAAACAGGAATACACATGTTTCTTTGAAATAACTTTGACATGTTTCTATTTGAACTTTATCAAGTTTTGAATAACACTTTACACGTATTTGAATTATATATATAACTTTCTCGTAACTGTTTTTCTTGTACCAGATTTTAAAAAAAAAAGAAAAATAAACAGGAGATTTTTATTTATAACCCGTTTTAGTAATAAACACGAGGTTTTAATTTATAACCTGTTTCATTAATTAACACGTGGTTTTTATTTATAACCGGTTTCAATACATTTCCTTTACCCTAACAGTGGTAGAATTTTTCTTTGGCCTTAGCACGCGACTTTGTTCTCCACTTGATTTATTGAATGTTTCAAAATTGATCTTTGATTATTTCCCAATATTTTTTTCCTTCTTTATAAACATGCCCATGTATATTATACAGTTCCCCAATTTTTTGAGCGTTGAATCATGAAGTCTCGAGCACTTGGTTGTTCCTCTCATATGTTCATTTCCGTGAAAAGGAAAAAGATAAGGGACTTGGAGGTATGATTATAGATATAGAAGTCTTAACCTTTTTGAATTTCTATCAGAATAATTGTAACCTTAGGCCAGGAAGATCAATTAATTCCACGTGCCTTGTAGGTCATGACACATCATTTAGCGCGGGTTAGCTTTTTTCCTATCATATAAATTTGTTCGTAAAATTTAGACAATTCAAAATTATGGATACCTGACCATGTGTATTCCTTAGAAATAGTATATCTTCAGATGAACAACATTCCACTGTGAAGGTAGCATCTTTCCATCCATTGTTTCAAGCTCGTATGGACCTTTTCCTGTAATATCATGAATTCTATAGGGTCCTTCCCATTTTGGACTTAGTTTTCCCGCATTAGCTACCTTTGTAGATTGAAAAACCTTTTTGAGAACGAATTCCCCAATTTTGAAGAATCTGAGGCGTGCTTTTCGGTTATAATATCGTTCTATTACCTGCTGTGATGTCATTCTTATTATTGCAGCTTCTCTTCATCCTTCAAGTAAATCAAGATTTACATGCATTTCTTCATCACTAGACTCTTTTGATGCATGTGTGAACCTTGTACTCGGCTTCTCTATCTCAACTGGATTAAATATTCAGCTCCATAAACTAATGAAAATGGTGTTTCTTCTGTACTTGTTTTTTCTGTTTTGCGATATGCCCATAAAACACCAGGTAGCACTTCTGGCCAATTACCTTTGGTTTCCTCTAAAAACTTCTTTAAATTGTTGATAATGACTTTGTTTGACGACTCAGCATGTCCATTACCCACCGGATGATAAGGTGTGAACGTAATCCTTTTGATTTGTGAACTTTGAAAGAACTCTGTGATTTGAATGCCTATAAACTGAGGACCATTATCGCACATGATTTTCTTTGGCACACTGAATCTTCATATGATATTCCGCCAAATGAAATCTCTAACTTCCTTTTCTCGTACCTTTTTGAATGCTCTTGCTTCTATCCATTTAGTAAAATAATCAATGAGTACCAGCAACATTTTACCTGTACTTTTTCTTGTGGTAGTGCTCCCGTGATATCCATTTCCCATTTCATTAATAGTCATGCTGCAATGACCGATTGTAGTAATTCCGCGGGTCTATGTATATTATTACCGTATCTTTGACATTTATCACATTTAGCCATAAAATGTTCCGCTTCTTCTTCCATTTTGGGCCAATAATATCTTGCCCTAATTAAGGTTCTTACAAATGACATTTCTAATGCATGATTTCCACAGTTCCCTCCGTGTATCTCTCTCATTAAGTATTCTGTCTAAGAAGGTCCAAGGCATCTTGCTAAGGGACCACCGAAAATTTTTTCGAAAAAGATTGCCTTGTCTTAAGCAATACTGAGCATCCTTTTATAAAGCGCGTGAGTTTTTTTCTTGTCTTCATAGACCATACTGCAAAAAGCAATAATCTCGTTCCTCCAATCCCAATTTAAGTTATTAAAATTTACCTTATTCTCATCGATGTCGAGAACTGAATGGAATAAATGAATAACTGAAGCATTTTCATTAATTTCCACATGCGTTGCAGATGCGAGATTGGCTAGGGCATCTGCTTCAACATTTTCATCCATTGATATTTTTGTCACTTTCCAGGTTTGAAATTTTCTTACCCAATCCCGTACATTTTCTATGTACTGTTGCATCCATGCTTCCCTGGCTGTGTAAGTCCCAAACATTTGATTAAATACGAGCTGAGAATCGCTTTTGATTATAATCTGATTCATGTCAAGTTCTCATGACTTTATGGACCCAGTTGTCATTTCTTAGATAGAATTCCAAACAGAGATAAAACTTTGAATCAATCATTTTTCTCGAGTCGTACGAGGATAAAGCTTCCTATATTCTAAACCTGCAATCACGGCCTCGTACTCTGCCTCATTGTTAGTTATTAAATGACACTGAATCGTTTGTCTAATAGCTCCACCTGTAGGTGGTATCAAAATAATCCTTAAACCTGCACCCTTTACGTTAGATGAACCACCTGCAAATAAGGTCCAAGTTTCTAGGTTAGCTCTATTGAACACCTCTAACTCTTTTTCTACTTCTAACTGCATCCCTTGGCTAAAATCAGCATCAAAATCATATAACATTTGAGATTTGATAGCAGTTGTAGGTTGGTATGTGATATCATATTCACTTAACCATATAGCCCACTTAGCTAACCTTCCGAATAACTCATGCTTATGTAAAATATTGCATAATGGATAAGCAGTTACTACAGCCATAGGATGACATTGAAAATAAGGTCTTATTTTTCTAGATCCATGATTAATGCAAGTGCAAGCTTTTCTAATTGAGGATACCGCATCTCTGCATCTAATAAAGATTTGGTGACATAACAGATCAATGATTGTTTACCTTGGTCCTCACGGGCTAAAATAGCACTCACCGTTAATTCTGAAATAGCAAGTCAGATGAGCAATCTTTCTCTAGCATTTGGTTTTGCGAGCAATGGTGGATTTGATAAGTATGTCTTCAAATTTTTAAATGTCTACTGCCATTTCTCATTCCATTCAAATTATCTTGCTTTTTAAGAGCTGAAAAGAATTTAAAGCACTTTTCTGATGATTTAGAAATGAATCTTCCCAAGGATTCAATTCTTCCTATCAATCTCTGCACTTTTTTTTACTTGAAAGCACATCAGGAATTTCTTCAATGGCCTTAATCTATATGGGATTCACTTCAATACCACAGTTAGGAACAAGAAAATCAAAAAACTTACCTGATGCAACACCAAATGCACATTTCTCCAGATTTTATTTCATATTAAATTTGCGCAAAATATGAAACATATCAGACAAGTGTGATATATGATCTCTTGAATGTTTAGTTTTAACAAGCATATCTTCTATATAAACCTCCATGATTTTTCCTAGATGTTCTTGAAACATTTTAGTCACTAGCCTTTGATATGTCGCACCAGCATTTTTTAGACCAAACGGTATTACTTTATAACACTAACTCCTCTGTCTGTTATGAATGAAGTTTTATCCTCATCTACCTGATCCATTTTGATCTGATTATAGCCTGAATATGCATCTAAAAAATTCAATAGTTTATGTCCCATAGTAGCATTAATTAATTTATCTATATGTGGCAGTGTAAAAGAATCCTTAGGAAAAGCTCTGTTAAGGTCTGTGTAATCTACACAAACTTGCCACTTACCATTTTTTTTTGGTACTACAACAGTATTGTCTAACCAATTAGGATACTTTACCTCACAGATAGACCCAAGATTTAATATTTTTTGAACATCTTCATGAATTACCTGATTATTGGAAGCTCCTTACTTTCTCATCTTTTGTTTGACATGAGGGTACGATGGATCTTCATTTTATTTGTGAGTCATTACCTCTAGTAGTATTCCTGTCATATCAGGGTGGGACCAGGAAAAACAATCCATGTTAGTTTCAAAAATTCAATTAACTTACCTTTCATGTCTTTGCATAGGTTAGCCCCTGTGTTGACTTTTTTTTCAGGCCATTGTGCAAATAACACCACAGCCTCTAGTTCTTCAATTATTGTTTTTATATTCTCATTTTCCTCTGGTTCTTGAATGGTATCAGATCATGAGTTCACATCTGCCGCCCTTGTTTAGGTTAGATTTGTGTTGTGGTGCTTTCAATTGGATTCTGTAACTGCTATTTTTCTTTGTCTTTAATACGTAAATCGGCTACGGAATTGATGCTCCTGGATATATGTTGATCTCCATGTATTTTACATTTTCCCCATGATGATGGAAGTTTGATAACTTATTGTAAGGTTGATAAAATAACATCCATCTCGTGAATCCATGGTCTCCCAAGAATCATTTTGTAAGCCATCTCCATATCTACCAATTGAAATTTTGAATCTTTGACAACACCTTCTGCGAATGTAGTGAGTATTACCTCTCCTTTTATTACGACACTAGAATTGTCAAATCCATACAAATTATGTGCTTTTGGTACTAATTTGTTTTCATCTTGCATTTCATGTAACACTCCTAGAAGAATGATGTTCACGGAACTACCTGGTATCAATCAATACTTGTTTCACATTAGTATCATGTACAAGTAGAGATATTACTAGTGCATCGTTATGTGGAGTTAATTTGCCATCTGTATATGCATCATTGAATGTAGTAGTTTCTTCTTCTAAGACATGTTGCATCCGTTTCCCTTGAGTGATTGTGATTTTGGAAATCTTATTAGCTACGGTGTACGTCACACCATTGATTTCTTCACCTCCGCTAATAACGTTGACGGTCCTTTTAGGAGAAGGTGGTTTAGAGGACTCTTGCATTTTCTTCATGTATGCTTGCTTACCTTTCTCACTGAATAACTCGCTGAGAAACCTATGTTTTAATAAATGATCAACTTCACTTTGTAAAAATCAATAGTCAATCGTTTTATGCCCGTGGTGATTATGAAATTCACACCAATGATTAGTATTGCACCTATTTTGATTCGATCTCAACTCGTTTGGCCATCGTACTTTGTCACTTATGCTTCTCAAAAAAGCTACAAGTTCGGAAGTGCTCATATTGAAATTATAATCGCCGAACCTCGCCTTTAAGTTTCTGTCATCATCTCAAGACTCTTGTGTGTTTCGACCATTCCCTAATCTTAATGACGAGCCCGACTCTCTATTCCTTGATCAGTGGTTATATCCCTTATTATCCTGCTTTGACTGTGAGTCTTTTCCCGCAGGTCCCATGTGTGGTTCGTACCTGTTTTTACCGAACCTCTTTTCTGTTTTCACCCGTCTTGAACTTATCTTTTCTTTTTATTTGATACCGTGAAATAATGTTTTCTTCAATCCTCAGCTTCGTGTTATACCTGTTATAAACGTCATGCCATGTTGTGGTTGGGAATTTACGAAGACTTTCCTTGAGCCGCTCCGTTGCCTTGGAGCTCTTTTCGTGCAAATTACTGGTTAAAGCTATAGCTGGCCAATTGTCAGGTACACGCGGTAATGTCATTCTTTCACATTTGAATCTGTCCACGAATTTTCTAAGTAATTCTGAGTATCCTTGTTTGATTTTGAAAATATCTTCCATTCTTCTTTCGACTTTTTGAGCTTCCGAGTGTGCTTTGATGAAAGAATCGGCAAGCTTAGCAAAAGAATTTATACTATTTTTGGGTAAAAGAGAATATCATGTAAACGCACCCTTAGTGAATGTTTCACCAAATTTCTTGACTAATACTGATTCAGTCTCCTATTTGGTCAAGTCATTGCCTTTGACGCCTGTAGTGAATGTAGTTATATGATTTCGTGGATTAGTTATTCCATCGTATTTGGGAATATCATGCATTTTAAATTTCATTGGAATAGGGAGGGGAGCATCACTTGCCTTCTAAGGTTGTTCTGAATATTTATCTGTGTCTATCCATTTGATTACAGGTGGTACCTCACGTATTTGCTCTATGCGATCACTTTGCTCCTTCAGCTGTTTCTGCAATGTTAATAATAAGTTTTTTAAATCTGAATTAACTAAATTATATGGTACTCCTTTTTTTGACTCACTAGGGGTTTCACCACTTCTTGAATTAACAAGCCCAGAACGAGTATTCTCTAGAGTGTTGTTATTTGGAGTGGGTGTGATTGATGCATCAGGTAACTGACTAGCAAAAGCTTTAAGAGCTTTCTTGACCTGTGCAACAATTAGTTTTTGTAAAGCTTCATCGATAGCTTCAACATTTGCAAATTGAGCGTTTTCATGTGCATGAGATCTATTAGGAGTACCTTCTCGAGATCGTCGAGGAGAGCTTTGTGGAGAAGATATTGGGGTGTGATTATCTTGTAGATTTCCCTGAAGTTGTTGGGTTCCTTCATTTCTTTGAATATTGTCATTGTTGGTTTACATGGTTGATGCAACAAGGAAAATTAAGCTAGATAGATTATCAAATTTCGGGTAACGGAACCAATTTTTTAAACCAAAAAATGAAACATTAGTCAAAGCTTTAATTTAGAAGAACTCGGGTTACTGATAATCAAAGAATGTATAAGAGAAAGTAATTTGGATAGAAATAGTATAATCAGAAAAGTAAAGTAGACCAATATATTCAGATAGCGGTCATGTTCTTCCAATTGATCTATTCTCTCCCTTTTACCTTTGTCATAATAAGGTCATTATAGTCAATTAATGATTTAAATGATACTACATAATCATTGTATTTAATACAGATTCTTAAATGTTTTTAGTACTTATGGCTCATTAAATACTGTATGTTTACTCCCTTGTACTGTCAGATTACTCCCTTGTACTGTCAGATTCATTCTCCTTGATTCTTAGGTTTAAATAGGTACGTGCACTGAGTTTTGTGAATAATCGCACTTGTCTCTTCCTTTGCCTCTGCTCGTATCTGTTGCAACTCGTGTCTCTTTGTCAATCATAACTCTTTAATTAGTCTACGTGTCATGACACGTCGTCTTTATATCACTTTAATATATAAACTTATTTTTTTCAATATAGGTGCGGGACAGGGCTGGGCGGGAGGAGGGAGGCGGGGTGAAACTTCTCTTTTACCAAAACTATGCAGCGCGGGTGCGGGGGGTTGGTTATACCTCAGTGCGATCCATCTCTTTTAAACATTATCAAAAATATATCTAGCTACTCTATGAAACGGTGTATCTATCCGGATTAATAGTAAATTTTCTTTTTTGAGTCTATTAAACGGTTGTTTTTAGTTTTTTAGCGCGGACAATATCCTCAACAAAATGGTGAATTTAGAGATTTTTAGATTATCAACCTTTGTTTTTTAATTGATTTTATCGTTTTTTTTATCAAGTAATTGAATTTGTCTTTGTTAGCATCTAAATATGCTATCGGGTAAATTAGTTGATGGCACAGTATTAAAGGAAAACTAAAGTAGCTTCAGTAGCTAACAAATTGACATAAACATGGGCGAGTTGGATACAGTTTTCTTTCTAATTTTGCATCTTTGTGCATTAATCTATCTTTATAGGCAGCATATTTTATATTCATAACAGGCCACAAACTTATAGTAAAGGTGGCCAAGAAATTCAAAAGGGAAAAACAGCATGAAATGATACATTAATATCTGTTGGGCCTTAACGACTAAAGATAAATTAATTACTCTACTAGATGCTTACTCTAATTATGTGCAAAACATGAACAATGCATTTCCTAATTTGAAAGGGCTTGGCGATCTCTCGAAAACATTGGTTAAAACAAACATGTGATTTTGTTTATTTGCTTGTAAAGTTAAATTTCATATGACATGTAGTTTTTGCAACGGTTGAAATAACTTTTTCTTCAATGAAGTTTAATAAAAATGACTTGCTAACCAGGATTGGTAATGTCTTTTTGAATGGATGTTTAGTTTGTTATATAGGATGGAGTATTTATGTTTACTTATTGATGTGATTTTTGATTGTTTTCAGAATTATGGCAATCGTTGAGTGCAATTGAAATAAAAATATTTATATTCAAATATTATGTCTGTCTGGTTGTTACTTTTAAAATGTATATTAAATATCGATATTCCTTCTGTAATCTGCTTGTTGTTATATTTTAATTTTGGCCTTTTAGGTCACTGTCCTATTTTAAAATTTAGAATTTATATACTTTAAGTTCTAGCTCTGCCATGAACTACAAAGTTACTACAATTACTGTCCAACTTATACTATCCTTATCTATAAATACAGGTTGTTAATACTCCAGGAATTTAAGGAGGAGAAGGTGATACTCAAACATAAATTCGGGGACGGAACAAAGTGTTCTCACGTTTTGGCGAATGAAGGTTCACTTGTCTTATATAGATACCACGTGGCATTTAGTTGTCTTAATTATCTGAACATAATACGATGCCCATAACGTGGCCGCATTTTCGTACAAGCTCCCACATTAATATTCATCATATCAAATGACTTAAAAGTACACATAAAAAAGACATACACGTGGTGAAAAAATGAGTCTTCGTATGAATATACAAACTGTTCGAAAGAATAAATGGTTCAAAGCATAATCTACAAAATTATTCTCACTGACTTATCATTTTCACTAGGTAATGGTTCAGATAAAAGGATATCCAATGCAAGTCTTCGAAATTTATCGAAGATCAAAGATTTTAAAACGCTAAGGTATTATTGCAGATTCTAAAATGGGTAAAAACATACCAATACCTCGTACTTATACCAAGATTAGTCTTTACCAGATCTCCAAAATTTTTATGTGATGACAAATTTTCAAGGAAAGAATCGTGCTTAATTAAGGTGTATTATTTTTGTGGTAACCCGAAAGGTCATCTTGTGTTTTAGAATTCTGTGCTTTTTAACCATTAAAATCTCATTTTACTCTCCTCGATTTGCGTGTATAGTCCAACCATGTTTTCGAAAAGCTTTTATGTTAGTAGTTGATGATCGTAAGAAACTTTACCTAAAAAAAAATTATTTGAGTTGACTTTGATAAATATTTTTGGTAAACGGGCCCGAATTCATTTTTTTATGATCTTGGTATATCCATATCGTAATATTGGATTTGGGCGTATGCCAGAAATCGAAATCGGAAGTCCCTAACCCGAGATATCAGACTTTGTTGAAATTTTAAAGTTAAAGGCTTAATAAAATGGAAGTGTTTGACGTTTGACTTTTGGATATCGGATCCGTATTTTAGTTGAGGAATCCTCTATAGTTCCAATACTATATTTGTGACTTGTCTGCTAAAATTTTCGTGAGAAACGGGGTTAGTTTAACGTGATTCGCACGTCCGGTCGAGAAAATAGAAATTTTAAAGTGTTCTTGAGAATTTTTTTTTGATTTGGTGTTAAATTCGTAGTTCGAGGTATTATTTTTTTATTTAATCAAGCGAGCAAGCTTATAATGTAATTAGACTTGTTTACATGTTTGGTATGGAGCCCCGAGGGACGGGTGAGTTTTGAATAGGCTACAGAATAAAAATAAGTCTTAGAAAATTGTTAGTGTTTCAATTGCTGGTGTAGGCCTCTGATCTCGCAAATGCGAGATAAGGTATTGCGTTTGCGAGCTATTTCTCGTACTTGTGAGGAGTATTTGGGCCATACAGTCTTGGCAATTACGAAGCGTTCTTCGCATTTACAACGTAAAATTGAGAAGGGCAGTAATCGCAAAGGCGATCATAGAGTCACAATTACAACATTTGATGTTCGTATTTGCGAACAAACCTTTGCATTTGCGAAGGTAGAAAAAAGTGTGAAGAGCTTCATTTGTGGAGCCCTGGTCGCATTTGCGACATCTGGAGCTGGTTAAGGTGACATAGATTGGATTTTTTTTTCATTCTTCAAATTTTCAAACCCTCAAAGGCAAAAGGCAATTTTTCAAAGATCGTTTCTTCCCTAAAACATTTGTAAATGATTCTAATCTAGCTTCTTTCAATCTTTCACTTTATTTTACAAGATTTAAACTTAAAATCTATCATTTTTATGGTAAAATTTGAGATTTTTGGGTAGATATTAGGGAGTTGATAAATTGAGAACTTAGACCTCAAATTGATATCGGATTCCAAAACCAATAACATATCCGGGCGCGAGGAGTGAATGGATAATTGAGTGTTTGTCTGAATTTTGGGTTCAGATCAAGGGGGCCTAGGTGTTGACTTTTGCTGACTTATTTAATAATGACATAAATTGAATTTTTTGCAATTATGGGTGATTGCTAAGGCTTATTTGGAATCTTTTGGTTGGTAATTGCTAGATGTTGTTTGTTTGGAGGGTAGTTTAAAAGGCAAAGTCGTGGTTAAACTTTTAGTGGTCTTTGGAGCGAGGTAAGTGTTGTGTCTAACCTTGACTTGAAGGAATTATTAACCCTCGGATTACTTGCTATGTGATTCTCATGCGAGCGGCGTACATGCGAGGTGTCGAGTGCTTATACGCCACCAAATTATCTGATTCCCCTAATTTACCGCTTCTCTTCTATTGTTCCCCTTTTATGTCTTAAGTGTTATATGCTTCACATGTTTTTCATGCTTAAATTCTACCTGTTAATTTGACTTGTTTTCACCTTGTAACTGTAAATTGCTAGATTGGTCTCATTGTGTAGTACTATTTGTATAGATTTTATATTGAACAAGGTTTCTGTTTTTGTTCAATTTGGCATTTTATTAATCGTAAAAGCTCTGTAGTTTCCACTGCTTATTTGACTGTGTACATTGAGTGTTTAGTACTGAGATGGTGGGATTGGGTTGCGCGCCGCAACAGGTATAATAAGTGTAGAATTATGTGGTGGAATAAGGGTGAATATGTTTGTACGGTAGGATTGGGTTGCACACTTCAATAAGTGAAATAAGGGTGGATTGATATGGTGAAATAAGGGTGAATTATGATATTGATACAGATATATGGTGGGATCAGGTTGCACACCGAACCAAATCTGTATTAGTTATTGTTATTGATACTGTTATGGTGGAATAAGGGAGAATTATGTATTTTCTGGTAGGATCGGGTTGCGCGTCGCAACAACCTATATGATTTCATTTCCTGAGTTGCGTTGTTTTCCGGTATTATTATTTGAACTGATAAAGATTGGTAGTTCTGGATGACACTGGCGTGTTTTCGAGGCTATGGTTATCATTTTCTGTTGGTAGTTTAAATTATGTTCAGTATTTCCATTATTCTTTCATTACTATATACTACGTACAGGTTATAGTATAGGTGACCTGCATTAGCCTCGTCACTACTTCGTCGAGATTAGGCTCCGCACTTACTAGTACATGAGGTCGATTGTACTGATAATGCACTTTGCATACTATGCAGATTTTAGAGTCGGTCCCGACGGAGGCTGCTACAGAGCTTGGATCGGATAGCCTAAGGACACTTGAGGTTAAACTGCTTAGCACTCACAGCTCCCGAAACCCCATTCTTATTATTATTTGGTTGTGTATCTTCTTTTCAGATAGCTTTATCTTATTTCGAACCTTAGTATGTATTATTCTAGAAGCTCGTGCACTTGTGATACCGGGTTATGGGATTTTAATAGACTTTTGGTTGTTTTAGCTTTCACATTAATATTTCAGTTGTTCCGGTTATTTTTTATTTATTTATTTCAGTTATTAAAAATGGATAATATGTTCTAACATTGACTTTCCTAGCAAGTGAAATGTTAGGCATCATCATGATCATGATGGTAGAAATTTCAGATCGTGAAAAGTTTATTTTGTAGGGTTAATTTAACTTAGCTTGAAGTAAATATCAGGTACGGATATGTTTTAATCCGAATGGTGCAACAATCATAGTCCTCGGCGTCATGACATTATTGAAGGACTGTAAGTAATGTCAAATTTAATAGTTGTTAGAGAACAGTCAAAGCAAATTCTAGCACGAGATTTTTCACGTCATGATTCAATTACTGCATGTATAATCCTACCTTTCCTATGCAACTAATCTTTATGCTTTTAAGCGTCATGGGTTTGATTATGAAGATTTATCTTATTATGACGGGGAATGACAGTTTAACTTAATGACCCTCCATGCTATCATGCCATATAAGCGTCAGTTAGCATATGTTAATGCTATGTGGAAGCTTATATAGGAGAAAGACTAGCATTTGTGATAATATTCTCCAGAAGTATGGATATTTCTTTCGGGAGACCTTAGATCCCTAGAGATTTGTTAGGAAAATCCTTAGAAAACTCTGGTTATGTAAAGAGTTCTAGATAAGGGACTTGCTTATAAATGATAATGGACTTATGTAACAACTAATATTTACATACTAGCCCTTAGGAGACAAGTATATAAAAAAGGTCATTTATTTGTAATTCACCAAGAAAACAATTTAAGTTCTCTCTAATACAAATCTTCCCTTGGAAATTATTTTGAGTTCTTGATGCCATTCTCTTAGGGATCTTGAGTGTAGTACTGACTTAGCATTGCAAGAATGTGAGCAGGTTGTACAAAGTTGTGAGCGAGTTTCTAAGTAATGCACGTGTACTTAGTTAACGACTAAGGATATGACAACATGTTTATCAGAGCCAGGTTGTAACTAAAGGAATAGTGAACAATGGATTATGCTACCAACACCCAAGCCAACGCCATCTAGGATGCTGCTAGCAAGAAGAGCCATATCAAAAAGAGGAATGCCTCCAATAAGAGCTGCCCGAGGTTGTGTCCAACAAAGGGCTTACATCCTAATAACCATCTGCCACTGACGTGAGCGAGGGTAAAGTGCATGTCCTACCTGAGGACGTCTTTCTTGGAAAAGAGTGGTTGCTGAAGTTAAGCATGGGGATAGACGCCGTGGAGATATTTGAATAACGTTTGGGGAAGGTGGAGGGCACCCTTAGTGTTCTAGAGTGACAAACTCTTGAAGGGTTTGAGAATATCCAAAATGACTTGGAGGGACGTACACAGACCGGGACGGAACTAAGGCAAACCATCACTGTCTTAGTGTGGAAACTCATTGAGGCTTTGAGCACTATCGATCGTATAAAGGCAAAGATAGAGTCACTCAAAGAGCATATCAATGCTGGTGTGGCTGAGGCAGCCAACAATATTGTTGTGATGATGGAGGACAAGATCGATGCTCCCAAACCTCCAGGTGTTTGTAAGGCATATGACGTGGAAAACTTCCGTTGGCACTTGGAGAACTATTTCAGGCACGGCAAAGTTAGGGACGACAATGTCACGACCCAAACTGATGGGTCGCGATGGGTGCTTGGAGCTGGTGCCCGTCAGATCTCTTCTGAAAAGGGCGGAGCATGTAAAGTTTGATATTGAACCTCACCATGAGACTCTCTCACACCCTGGTAACTCGTGGCACTCGACTAGTAGTCTCACTAGCCACGGAATTTCCCTCCTGGGCGGCCGTACACTTTCGATGCATCGCTAAAAATATAATATATCATTAGGAATATGAATTCTTGTATCGCACGATATAAAAAAAGAGGACAATATCATATATGTCTTGTAGCCTCATTTCTATAAGTTTGGTGCACGATACACACATAAACAAGACTCTACTAGACACGGTCTGTAGACAACCCTAAAACAGAACTACCCATCAAGTAAACAAGATTTCTATGAAACAAGTCCAAATGGAAAAAGGGCATGAGCTCTCGACAACTTGTTAACGTCAAGATAATCTTATCCCCGAGTCTACATTAATAAATGAAGATAAAACTTTTAACATAAGAGAAATTCGAGATGTAACAGACAAGGCCATGATCAACAATAGGTGTTGTACCTCTTACAAACTGCCATGTTATCTTGAAGAAGGAAGATGGCCGACGTGGATAAAGGTCTATGTATCATTAGCATGTGGGATCAGTTCAAAGACGAGTTCAAATAACAGTTCTTTCCAAACAATGTCTTGTACGAGACAAGGCATAAACTTAGGTAGTAGAAGCAAACATGGAGCATACGTGACTATGTCAAGGAGTTCATTACCTTCATGATTCGAATCCCCAATCTGGCCAATGATGACTTGTTTTTATACTTCACGAACGGGTAGCAAAATTAGGCTAAGCATGAGTTGCAACACCGTAAAGTCGCGGATATAGACCAAGCAATATTGGAGGCGGAATCATTGATAGATTTCAGGCATGACAAGCATGACAAAGACAAAGGAGAGGAGTCATAGCTTAACTATGTCAAAAGTGGGGGAGACCGTGGCAAAGGAAAAGGAGATACAATACAATACTATAAAACTCAAAATTCCAAAAAGCCGAGTAGCTGCCAAGTGTTAATACCCAATTTTTCTCAATACATATTTTAAATATGTAAAATACTCTCAAAATAACACATGTGTGCATATGTACACATATACAAATATCTTATTATTTTTCCTTTATTTTTAAACAAATTTATTTCCCTACTTCGTTTATTAAAAAAACCAATGATAATTACCAAAATTATCAGTTTATTGGATTCTCATAATTATACTAAACTTTAGTTAAGGTAATTTTTTGCATAATTTTACAAATTCATTTGGTATTTTTAAGATAAAATTGCATATCATTGCAATATTAGCCTCCATTTAGGTTTAACTATATTTTATATCCCTATATTTAGGCCGGGTATTTTAAACTAATTAATTATATACAATAAATTATTTTAGTACCTTTTATTTTATTTATAAAAATTATTTTATTATTTTTTATGAATGAATAGGAAAAATTGGCTATCTAAATGTTAGCCCCATTTTATTTCAATTATAGCCTAATTTTGAACCCCAATTGAACCTAACTTACGGCATAATTACTCTGACCCAATTGCAATCTGAACCGGCCCAATTCCTGTTCAATTCGACCCACAACCCATTTATATGATTCACCCGGACTCCCATTTAATCTCAGTCATTAATCATTTAGATCAATGGCTCCCATTAACCATTTTCTTATTAAACCCAAAGACCCCTCCCCCCCCCCCCCCCCAAACCCTTTTCATTCTTCATAATCTGTCGCCTCTGAAACCCCTCCTTTCCCAAATTCTCTCTATAACCCTATCAAACCCTAGCCGCAGCCACCCTATTCCGCCCTAATCCATGGCCTTCCAAGGTCATCCAAGACCTTCATCAACCTCCCATGGTTTTTACGCATTCGTTTCTAAGGTCTTAGGACTAGAGCATGAACGAGCTAGGTCCAGACTTTTCTCGATGAGTGTTCTCCAGACGTCTCTGATCTTTCTCTAGCTGGCCACGGACATTCGAGTTTGAACTTTGACTCTTCTGCTTAAATCAATGGCTTTCAAGGCCTTTCTCATTACTTTGGGTCTTCTGAAACCCTAATTTTTAAGGTTCTTTTGATTTCTTTCAGACCTACATTTGCTTTGAACTTCTAAGCATTTTTTTCGAAGTTTTTTTAAAAAACCTTTCCTTCCAAACACTTTATCTTTTTCGATTAGGGTTTTCTTATTAAGTTATTTCAAAATCTTCTATGATTTGACATAGTATGCTATGTTTGCTCATATTGTTCTCCTCTCTGAGTTCGCATGATAAGAATCCTAATTTTTTCTAAGTTTTCTGAGTCCATTTGTTAGTATTTATTTGTTTTACTTATATATCATGTCTAGACTCGATTGGTGTTGAAAACCCTAATTTTTGGGTTTATTTGAGTTCCTGGGACTATTTATTTATTTGATTTACTTATTCATCATCTCTACACTCAACTGGTATCAAAAAACCCTAACTTCTTTTGGGTTTAGTCGAGTCTCTAAGTATTTGTGTAAACTGTTTGCTCATCATCATTAAACTTGATTGGTTTCAAAACCCTAATTTCTTTGAGGTCTATTCATGTTTCTGAAACTCCTTGTGCAATTCATCAATTTGAAATTCTATTATCAGCATCTATTCTCTTTATGTGATTCTTGGTCCTTGCTGTCTTTGATATTCGACTGCCTTCAGAAGGGTTTTCACTTGACCCTTTGTATGCTTTTGATACTCTCTCTTTTCTTCTCTACTAAATCAATTAAACTTTACCTATGTGACTATCATGATTCGAATGTTTGGTGTATACTAACTTTGTGCTATTATTGCATGTTTTTTCTCTTTGTTATAGTTTGTTCTTGCATGTCTAGTGTTTGTGCACGCTATTTATATGCCGAGTTTCCTTCTTGACAAATATTCAATTTTGGACAGATTTCGAACCTTTCTTTTATGAAATTCTGGTATTACTCGTTTGTTAATTTTAATTGATTCTTTTCCTTGTTTTGCCATACTCTAAACCGTTTTCCAAAATAAATATATTCCTGTACTTAGACTTGATTACTTACTCAATTATTTTACTACTTCTTTTATGGCATCTATCAGTTTGTGTACAAATTATTCTCTTTCCTTATTATGAGCATGTCATTAATCATTAAGCAAGTGATCCCTTAATTAAAGGAATCACTTATATAATTGATTTTGAATAGTGATTGCTTCCATGTTTATGGCATATTACTTCTCTTTCACTCGTTTTCAAAAAGCTATAAATACCAGGTACTTCTCTTCTTTCAAGGACACGAATAAGTTACTAAGCAGGCCAAAGCTAAAGTTCTCAGGGTAGTAAAGTACCTAACATGGTTAGCCAACATTGTGCCAGTAAGGAAGAATGAAGAGAAAGTAAGAGTCTGTGTCGACTACCAGGATCTTAACCGGGCCAGTCCAAACGACGACTTCGCTTTGCCAAACATACACATCCTGATTGACAATTGCGCCAAGCATGAGTTGCAACCTTTTGTAGATTGTTCGTTGGTTATCATCAGATCTGGATGGATGAAGAAGATTCTTAAAAACCGCTTTTATTACATTGTGGGGAATTTACTATTACAAAATGATGTCGTTTAGCCTAAATAATGCAAAGTCCACCTACCTGAGGGCCATGACTACCATTTTTCATGATATGATACACAAAGAGATTGAGGTATATGTGGATGATGTCATCGTCAAGTCCAAGAAGGCCACCGATCACACAAAAGATTTGAGTAAGTTCTTCCACAGATTGCGAAGGTCCAACTTGAAATTGAATTCCCCAAAGTGTGCATTTGGGGTTCCCCCCCGAACGTTTCTTGGATTTATTATGAGCCGCTGGGGAAATGAGTTGGATCTATCAAAGGTCATGGACATTCAGGAGCTTCCTCCACCAAAGAACAAGAACGATGTGATAGGTTTGTTGGGAGACTTAGTTATATCAATCAGTTCATAGAACAGTCTATAGTTATCTGTGAGCAAATCTTTAAGATGTTGAAAAACGACGCCACTACCAAATGGACTGATGATTGCCAGAAGGCCTTCGACAGAATTAAGGAATACATGTCAACCCCACCAGTCTCTGCCCCGCTGGAGCCAGGTAGACCCATATTACACTACATCACGCAACTAGATGGAGCCTTCACTTGTGTTTTGAGAAAGCATGATAAAACAGGGAGAAAAGAACAGGCCTTTACTATCTCAGCAAAAAGTTCACTCCCTACAAATCTCGGTATTCTCTTTTGGAACACACCTGCTGTGGTTTGACTTGGGTAGATTAATAGCTGAGACATTACTTCTGTGCCTATAACACGTATCTCATATCAAGTATGGATCCTTTAAAGTGCATCTCTCAGAAGCATGTGCCCACTAGAAAGCTAGAAATTGGCAAATCCTACTAAGTGAATTCGACATTATGTACGTAACTTATAAGGCGATCAAAGGACAAGCATTGACATGCCACTTTGCTGAAAACCCCGTGGATGGAGAATATGAACCTTTGAGAATATAATCTCCCGATGAAGAGGTATCATTTATACGAAAAGAAATTGTAGAATCCTATGATGATTGGAGAATGCTTTACGATGGAGAACCAAATTTCTAAGGAATTGGCATAGGAGAAATCTTGGTGTCAGAAACCGGTTAGGATTATCCGGTGTCTACTAAACTCAGTTTCCCCTGCACAAATAATATGGTTGAGTACGAAGCTTGCATCGTTGGGCTCAAGATGCCCATTGACATGAACATTCAAGAGTTGCTAGTAATTGGAGATTCACATTTGCTCATACATCAAGTATGAGAAGAATGGGTGACCAAGAACTCCGAGATACTCCTGTATCTGCACAACGTACAGGAATTGTGAAAGAGGTTCAAGAAGACCAAATTCCAATCCTAGAATCCAAAATGAATTTGCGATGCAATGGCTACCTTGTCATCCATGATACAGCATCCAGACAAGAATTTCATTGATCTCATTCCAGTAAAGATCCATGATCATCCATCTTATTGTGCCCATGTCAAAGAAGAAGTAGACGAAAAGCCTTGGTTTCATGATAACAAGGAATAATTGACAATAAGCGAATAGCCAAAACTTGCAAATCCAACTCAAAAATGCACACTACGGAGATTATCCAACAATTTCTTTTGCAGCGGAGGAATCCGGTATAGGGGGACTCCTGATTTTGGATTATTAAGGTGTGTCGACGCAAAAGAAGTATCTTGGTTACTAAAGAAGATTCTCGCTAGGATGTGCAATCCGCATATGAATGGTTTTCTCTTAGGAAAGAAGATACTCCAATCAGGTTACTTATCGATGACCATGGAAACAAATTGCATCCAGTATTTCCGAATATGCCACAGTTGTCAGATACATGCGGGCATGATAAATTTACATCCAAATGAGCTTAATGCAACAAGCTCACCATGGTCGTTCGCCACATGGGGAATGAATGTTGTTGGACCAATGGAGCCTACCGCTTCTAACGAGCACCGATTTGTATTAGTAGCAATTGACTATTTAACCAAATGGATTAAAGAAGCATCTTACAGGGCAGTAACCAACAACGTCATGGCAGACTTTGTTTGCGACCGCATCATTTGTCGATTTGGGATCCCAGAGTCAATCATAACTACTAATTGCTCCAATCTCAACAGTGACTTGATGAAAGCTATGTGTGAAACTTTCAAAATCAGACACAAGAATTACACAACCTACAGGCCTTAGATAAATGGAGCCTAGAAGCCGCCAACAAACATATCAAGATGATATTAAGGAAAATGATAGAGCTGAATAAGCAGTGGCACAAGAAGTTATCATTTGCTTTATTGGAGTAGTGTACCACAATCCGCACATTAACTGGGGCAACCCTCTATATGCTAATTTATCGTACCGAATCCATCATTCCAGCCGAAGTAGAAATTACTTCCTTAAGGATCATACAGGAAGCTGAGCTCGACGATGTAGAATGGGTGAAAAGTCATTACGAGCAGCAAGCTCTTATAGATGGGAAACGAATGAACGCGTATTTCATGGTCAAATCTAAGAACTGAATGTTCGGAGCCTTCAACAAAAGAGTCAAGCCAAGACAATTCACACCGGGGCACCTGGTGTTAAAGAAAACTTTTTCGCATCAAGATGAAGCGAAAGGGAAGTTCTCTCCCAACTAAAAAGGTCAATATATGGCTCACCAGGTTTTGAAAAGAGGAACCCTCATACTTGTAGAAATGGATGAGAAAGTCTGGCCAAAGCCAATTAATTCAGATGTAGTCAAACATTACTATGTGTAGTCTGTATGCTTTCCTCTATGATGTAATATGACCTACGTCTGATCTGATTCCTATTTAAGAAGGGATATGTAGGCAGCCTTATGGGTTCGGTGACAAATACATAAAATTTTCATTTGCTCCAAAATTGGAAACTGGGCAGAATTTTGAGGAGGACCGTCAAAATTCCAACGTAATTTCAGCCGATCGTCACACAAGCAGCTTCCAAGAGCATCAATCCATTTAATCTGGAGCATAATTTTATGGGAGGCACTCAAAAATGCATAGAAAGAAAAGTTGCAATGTCCCAAATCATGTCACAGTCATCGGTTCATCGAAGAAATTAAAATTTTATTTATACGCTAATGTCACACTTTTCACAAACTCACGCATTTTTATTATTGAAAATACCTTGTTTAGCAATGCTACCCTAATGATACATAAAATATCACCGGATTAAAGCCAAGCAGGTCAAGCAGAACTAGCAGGGATACTATTACACCCCATGTTTTCGTATGTAAGAGTACGTCATAAGTCAATTAATATAAGCTCACAAATGGAATCATCTTTCAAAAGTTTACAAATTTGGTTCATCATGTTAACGTGGAGTTTACAAATATTTAAGATCATCGATACCATGTAGCAAGAGAGTAAGGCTTAGAAGCTAAAAAATTTGAAGAAAATAATTTTCGTCGAAAGTCGACAAGTTAAAATGTTTTACCATGTACATTTGGGGTGAAACTAAGTTGATTAACATTAAAAAGAGATTATAATAAGAGTTATTTTAGTCTTAAGATAGTTGGTGTTATGTTTTGAAGTCAAGCGAGTTGTGGAAGGAAAGTTGGAAAAGGTCATCGCAAGTTCCATTCATAAATGTGCTGAAGATTAGGTCAAATGTTACTGATCTTTTCTCCAGTATACTTGGAACTAGAAGATGAACTACCTACCCAATTAAAGATTATGATTCTAGTTTATAACTCAATAAACCGTTTGTTAATACAATAGTGGATTAAAGAGATATTTGCATTTTCGCAATACTGCACAGACTGGTAGGTGACAAGTACGTGCATCAGCTACTTGCCAAAATGAGATGACTCAATTAAAAGCCACAAAGTTTGCCAAGAAGGGTATTTTAAGGGAATATAGACTCAGTTATTTCACCTGTCTTTCAGATCAAGAAAACCTAAGTGAACCCCTGCAACGCTTCTCCAAAAATCTCACACAAACATAGGGTATTCCTGGTGTTACGACGCGATTCTAGTGTTGAAAAGTCTGGACAACTTGTTAGTTTCTCTTTCTCATTCTTGTAGCCCTGTTGAGGAAGTTATTTTTGATGAAAAAGGATGAGGTTTCGTGGGTTATACTCAGTACAAGATAATTTTATGCTTCTCCTTCCATTATCTATGTGTTTGCAAGTTGTAACTCGATCGTAAAGAGTAGAACTAGCTAGTTTCAAAAGAATGGTATGTTGTTTGTTCTTGTGTAATGGTTTGCTGGTCGTAAACTTATTTCTAGGTTTAATTCATGGATTAATTATTGGATAGGAGGTATAATGATGTACTTTTGCTTGTGTTTCTCAATTTGAAAGAAAAGACAACTCGAAATGTGTTTAAGTAAATCAAAAAATTATTTTTGAGTTGATGAACTTGTGTGACTATATTATAGGTTGTTTCATGATGGTATTGGGTTATCTCTTTTGCTACTGTGTTTATGAGGTTGAGAGGATGAAGGGTATGGAGAAACACCACATAATGGGAAGGTTGTTTGTTGGTCGTTCGTTGTAATATTTTCGGGTTATTTGACACTATTATGGTTATTGCGTTGTGTATGAAGTGATAGGGGTATATTGGACTGTTTGTGATTGTTATGACTAGTGTGAAATCATATATATAGGGGATGTGATGTCTTTTTCATTGTAAAATAGGTTTTGGTCGATACATAATAGTTAAGACACTTAAACAATAACACGAGTATCATTTCTACTATTATAGACTAAGGAGTCGTGAATTGCATAGCCCGATGGCGAGAAGAATATACAAAGTGACATGATCTAAAGTGACATGAACATAAACGGTACTCTAATTCATGGCGTACCTACTCCCAAAAACTAAGGTTGTCCATGTTGCTCTTTCCTTATAAAGTAATTCTAAACAAGTGTGTATGATCCTTAAATCCCAATAAGATTCATATTGATGATAGGGATTTCCATAATGTTAATCGAATGTGCAATGACCTTACATCACTCCAAAAGGGTTAGAACGTGATTCTATGAGTCAATCATGCATTATATATATATATATGTATGTATCTATTTTAATCTACCAAGTAATGCTATAGTCGGTTCGGTACGGCACCTATTGTGCAACCACTGATCAGTTGGGTTTACGGAGCTACACGTGGTCGGGTACGGTTCTACCAAGCCTTATGATGCCCATAGAGGCGTATGTTTTTAAAAGGGTATGTATATATATGTATTATGCATTTCATGTCAGTAGCCCTAGAGGCACTCAGATGTTACAGGTTGTATCTTCTCTATCTCTCTTTACATTACTATTCTTGTTTATGCTTTCCTACCTTACATACTCCGTACCTTTTCCTACTAACGTCCCTTTTTTCCTTGGGATGCTGCTTTTCATGCTCGCAGGTCTTGATAGATAGGTCGAGAGTCCTCCTAGTAGGCTATCATCTTAGTGGAAGGTGTTGGTGCACTCCACTTATTCCGGAGTTGCTTATTGGGTCAGTATGGATATATATTGATTCATATGGTAGGGGCCTGTCCCAGCCTTTATAATTTTATGTACTCTTAGAGGCTTGTAAACAGATGTCAGGTGTATGGATACTTGTATGGCCTTGTTGGCCTATGCTTTGAGTTTACAAATGGTCATATTGGCCTTATAGACCCGTATGTCATATGTATAAGTTTGTATATCATGTTAGGTCATTATATGTTGAGTATTCTCATATGTTTATTCTTGTTATCCTATGACAGGTTTCCTGGCTCATTTACTCATGGTAGTATGATGAGAAATATATGTTATGTTGGTACTCGGTTGAGTAAGGCACCGGGTGCCCATCGCAACCTTCGATTTGAGTCGTGAAAAAATCGTATCATAGACTATTTCTATACTAGGAAGTCTACAAGTCGTGTCTAGTAGAGTCTTATTTATGGGTGTATAGTGCACCACACCTATTAGCAGGAGGGTGCAGGGCATTTAGCACTGTCACTCTTTCTTCTTACTCTAGATCGTGTGGTAGAGCTCAATTGTAAGAATTCTAACTTCAATCTATTTTATGTTTAATACAATTATACCTACATTGAGAAAGATAGTTGGTAGGAGATTGAATGTGGCTCTGGAAGAGCTGAGTTAGAGGAACTCGATTTTGTATCACACTGATAATGACTAAATGTAGGTTCTTCAGCAGATCATATGTGTACTAAGATGTGTAAGCTTATTGATAAATGGCCCTAAGGAATGAATATCTATCCACCCAATATGGTTTAAAAACCAACAAGAGAGATAGAAGGTAGGTACAAGTTTTAACAAATAAAAGAAGCAAGGTGGCGAAGGTTACGAGGTACCAGTTAGTGAAGGTTTTGAAATTTTTACAATTCAGGCAGAGAAATATATGTATTCTAGGTTACATTCAATAGTAACAGAGGTATGTAAAATTGGCACACTCATCTTAGTATGCCCTATGGGAGTTGACAGACATAGTTTAATAGAAGAAGGGGATAGCAAGATCCAATAGAGGCTAGAGTAACCCAAAATGGTAGATGGATTATTATTATTAGCTAACGTTCCTGAAGGATATTGCAAATGTGGTAATAGTTCTCCTTGTGAGACACCCCAATGGTGCAATCTAGAATAGTACATTTAGATATGAATACTAGAATGTCTAGAAAAAATTAGAAGATTGGCACTGTAATCCTATAAGGGATAAATATTTACCTTTGTATGGCTCATGTTCCTAGTAAAGAGAGAATGCTAGGTAACCTAAAGAGCTCGTGAGATGAAGCATGGGGAGCTAAAAGTGCAAGAATAATTTGTTGAAGTTATCAAAATAAAGTGATAGAAACAAATATTAGCCGGAGAATAAGAAAAGAGTAAATGACGCATTATGAGTAAGATGTAGTAAATTGGTGATAACAGTAAATCAAAATACGACACAATGACAAAGTTTATAGTCAAGTGAAGGAAGAAATAGGAGGTGACAAGACTTAAGACAATAAAACAGTATAAGACATAAAGTCATATTCCCATTTTATGAAATGATTTGGTGAATACAACGTGATTACCAGAAGGAAAGGTTAGACCCTACAGTAGCAGAAATCAATATGGACAGGTAAACAAGATAAACTAAATATGAATAAGGCACCGAATGAGTTTATAATAGTCGTCATCATGAGAATTTCAGAGATAATATTGCAACAATAATAGAATGGACAACAAAAGAATAACTTTTAAGGTTTATTCAGGAAGATGCTTCCCTAAAACAAGCACAATGAGCAATGTTAAGCTTAAGGGGATAAGTGTACCACTTACACTAAGTGTCACCCATGTGAGTAAGAAATTCAATTATTCCCGGTATAGAAAGGTTGCCTCAAGGTGAATAAAATGTCAATGAATATGTGGGAAAAAAATAACAAAGATAAAGAGGTAACTATGGGATATTAAAGGAAGCATGCGGTAAAAAGGTGAAAGGAATGAGAATGCATCTGTTCGGATCCTACAGATATGCTATAACTCTAAAACATTATGCAAGTATGATGCTGCGGAGAAGCAATAATAGTTCTACACTAAACGATATTTATAAATAAGTGCAAAATGAACAATTGATACATAATAAACCAGTATGATAAGTAACTTAAGACAAAGTAAATAACCAAAGAGAGATTACGCAGAATATAGATATAAGTATGGACCAACAAGTAGTAGTAGTTGACTTAGGAAGAGCCATGTTATGGTTAGACAAGAGTTTATAAGCAAATCAATATATTATTCAATATAAAAGTAGTGAATCCTAATATAGTGAATTCAGACTCACAGATATTGCATCATAACCCTTGAGAAATGCTCAAATAGGAGTTGGGATATTAAAAGGTATTGTATAAGTGTTACGGGAATAATGGAGAGTTCAATTAAGGAGACAACCAAAATTTGAGTTTAGAAGTAACCCTACAAGCACAAGGCCACGGAGGTATATAACTAAGGATGTTTGTAGGCGAGTACGATTATCGAAAATTCCTTCATTTATATAGTATATCAATACCATAACTTTACAATATCCAGAAGGTCTCCTAAGTACTACAACGAAAGACTTGCTTAGGAAATAAGGAAGGGGGCATCAACTAAGCATATTAACTTGAAGAAGAATTGGTCTGGTAACAATAGTCTCACTACAACATTGGATGCACTCCATATGAAAGTGGTGTCTATAGTGGCTAATGAATGGAAAATATAAATCAAAGGTGATGTTTGAGATCATTTGAGGATCATGAAATTATAGTATTCGTGGGAAATAATACAAGCCAAGTTTTCAAGCAATAAGTGGAAAAATGACCAGGAAGAGTAATGTCTTACATTTAAAGACAACTGAGAAGGCAAGGAAATCTAAGGTGATAGCAAGTTAAAGGAAGGTTATGAGTAGAATAAACAAACATGTGTAGGTTGCAAGCGAAAGTATGGTAGAGTGAAAAGGTTTTGGGTAGATGTGAGTAAGGGAAAGAAAAGGTTAGTTAGAAGCTAATAAGAATAGGTAAGACCTCGGTATTAAGCCCATCAAACAAGAGAGCTGATGGTTTATGTATGTTATAAAAAGCTCAGTATAGCTTGAAATAACATGGATGAGTCTAAGAGTAGGAGCAACTAGAAGAGATGAAATGCTACCCTAGTAGTAGTATAAGGGTATAATTGTGATAAATAAGAGGATGAAATTTAGGCTTTTGATTGAAGAATAATTTAAAGAGAATGGATTTTATGAATTGCACGAGATTGGAATACCTACATAAGATGAATCATGTTGGGATGCTATGAAATACGGTTATTGAAGTATAGTTGTGTCCCTAGGTGGATCGGGCAAATCACTTCAGATAATCCCCGATGATAGATGAGCCTTAGTGACAATGTACTACGTAATGGGTTTCAGGTTATCAGCAGTAGATTATGGATCAACATTAAGGTGAATCACTAATGGATGGATAAAAGTTGCAAAGTATGAGATGAGGTTAGACCGTCATTAATAAAATGAATAGTAATGAGGAAGCATTAAAGGACTTAGAGTTATACATATAGGAAAAGCAGCAAAAGAGTAACGCGGAGCTAGGTGGTAGACATCGGTAATAATAAACCGAAGTAAAAGCTATGATATAGTATGAACAACCTAGATGTATTAAAACCATAAGCATAGGGCTATGTAGCAATGTATAGCAATAGTCAAAAGTTTGACAAAGTACCAAGAGATGAAATTTAGTACACCTATAAATGCCTAGATGGACATCTTGTCATAGTTCTGTATATTTTCACAAAGTAAGGCCTACAGATTGGCCAAAAGCTGGAGGAAAAGGGAGAAAGAGTCGCATAGGCAAATATATAAGTACACAGTTGTACATTATGTATGTCAGAAGGTAACAACATTTATGAGATTGATGGAATTCAGACCATAGGACGTCGTATGAGAAAGAGGTCGAAAGGGGGGAATACCCAGGCCCTTGGATTTATTTACAGCATAGTTTCCTAGACGTCAAGGAAAATATTAAAGTATTCGTAAGAGCTACTGATTATGAAACTGATAAGCGCATTAGTTAACATTCAAGTACGAATGTTCAAAAGGGGGAATGATGTTACACTCCATGTTTTCGTATGTAAGAGTACGTCATAAGTCAATTAATGTAAGCTCAGAAATGGAATCATCTTTCAAAAGTTTACAAAGTTAGTTCATCATGTTAACGTGGAGGTTACAGATATTTAAGATCATTGATACCAAATATCACGAGAGTTTGAAGGCTTAAAAGCTAAACAAATTGAAGAATTAAGTTTCTCCGAAAGTCGATAAGTTGGAATGTTTTACCATATACTTTTGGGGTAAAACTAGGGTGATTAACATTATAAAGAGATATAATATGAGTTATTTTAGTCGTATGATAGTTGATGTTATGTTTTGAAGTCAAGAGAGTTGTGGAACAAAAATTAAAGAAGGTCATCGCAACTTCCATTCATAAATGTACTGAAGATTAGGTCAAATATAACACAACTTTTCTCCCAATATACTTGGAACTAGGGGATGATCAACATATCCAATTAAATATTTATGAGTCTACTTTCCAACACAATAAATCGTTTATTAATACGACATTAGAGTAGAAATATATTTGCATTTCCGCGAGATCCGCATGCTGGTAGGTGACAAGTAGGTGCATCACCTACTTGCCAAAATGAGAGGACTCAATTAAAAACCCCACGGTCGGCCAACAGGGTCTTTTAAGGGAATATAAACTCAGTTATTTCACCTGTCTTTCACATCAAGAAAACCTAAGAAAACCCCTTCAACTCCTCCCCAAAAATCCCACACAAACCTAGGGTATTCCGGGTGTTACGACGAGATGCTAGGATTGAAAAGTCTGGAAAGCTTGCTAGTTTCTCTTTCGCCTTGTTGTAGCCATGTTGAGGAACTTATTTCTAATGAAAAAGGACAAGGTTTTGTGCGTTATAGTCAGTACAAGGTAATTATATGCTTCTCCTTCAATTATCTATGTGTTTGCCAGTTGTAACTCGATCGTAACGACTAGACCTAGCTAGTTTCAAAAGAATAGTATGTTGTTTGTTCTTGTGTAATGGTTGGCTGGTTGTGAACTTATTTCTAGGTTGAAATCATGGCTGTTTTATTTGGATAAGAGGTATAATGATGTACTTTTGGTTGTGTTTCCAAATTCGAAAGAAAAGACAAGTCGAAACGTTCTTTGTAAACCGAAAAATTATTTTTAAGTTGATGGACTTGTGGGACTATTTTGTAGGTTGTTTTGAAACGTTATTGGGTTGTCTCTTTTGCTACTTTTTTATGGGGTTGAGAGGAGGAAGGGTGTGGAGAAACACCACATAATGTGAAGGTTGTTTGTTGGTTGTTCGTCGTAACATTTTCATATTGTTTGACACTATTATGGTTGTCGTGTTATGCATTAAGTAATAGGGGTATGTTGGGCTGTTTTTCATTGTTTTTGACTAGTGTGAAGTCATTTGTATAGTTGAGGTTATGTCTGTTTCATTGTAAAATAGGTTGTAGTCGATACATAATAGTTACGACACTTAAAGGATAACGAGAGTGTCATTTCTCTTATTTTATACTAAGAAGCCATGAAATTGCATAGAATGAGGTTGGGACGAATATATATGGTATGTTGAGGCACTCAATTCTTTCTTTTGGAATGATCTAAAGTGACATTAACATAAACGGTACTCTAATTCATAACGGATCTACTCTTAGAAACTAAGGTTGTCCATGTTGTTCTTTCCTTATAAAGTAATTCTAAATAAGTGTGTATAATCCTTAAATCCTACTAACGTTCGTATTAATGGTAGGGATGTCCATAATGTTAATCGAATGTGCAATGACCTTACATCACTTCGAAAGGGTTAAGACGTGATTCCATGCGTCGAGCATGTATTATACATATGTATATATTTTACTCTACCGAGCCGTGCTATAGTCGGCCAGGTATGGAATCTATTGTGCAACCATTGATCAGTTGGGTTTACCGAGCTATACGTGGCCGAGTACGATTCTACCGAGCCTCATGATAGCCGGGTACGTTTTTACCGTGTCCTCTTTGAGTCGGGTATGATATGATGATTATGATGCCCACAGAGGCGTATGTTTTTAATAGTTTATATATATATATATATATATATATATATATATATATATATATATATATATATTATGTATTTCATGTCAGTAGCCCCCCAGAGGCACTCGATGTTACATGTTGTATCTCCTCTATCTCTCTTCACATTACTATTCTTGTTTATGTTTTCCTACCTTACATACTCGGTACTTTATTCGTACTGATGTCCCTTTGTCCTGGGGATGTTGCGTTTCATGCCCGCAGGTCCTGATAGACAGGTCGAGAGTCCTCCTAGTAGGCTATCAGCTTAGTGGAAGGTGTTGGTGCACTCCACTTGCTCCGGAGTTGCCTATTTGGTCAGTATGCTTTGGATTCACGGTTGAAAGATCGCCACATTGCATGGCTAAAGGATCGGCACATTACATGGTTGAAAGATCGCCATATTTCATGGCTGACAAATTGCCACATTGCACGGCTGAAAGATCACCGCATCGCATGGCAGAACGATCGCCACATTGCATGGCTGACAGATCGCTATGTTGCACGGCTGAAAGATGCCACATTAAACTGATGAAAAATCGCCATGTGCTATCTCATTTTGTGGACTCAAACATCGCAAGATTATCCAAAGGTGTTATCATTCTGAGGCACCATCCTCGTAGCCCGAGAACACTATGTCATGGCCCGAGGACCCCTTTCAATCTTTTGCATATCATTATTCAAAGGCACCATGGTTTGGAAGCATCATTATCATGGCCCGAGAGCATCATCCCATATCCTATGAATCCTTTATTGTACGGTTCATGGCTCAGGACATCATGGTCTAAGGACGTCATCCCAAACGTCCGAGGACATCATTCATGGTCCAATGGGAATTGGCATCATATTTAAATTTGTGCACAATATATGCATGTATTACTTATTTACAGGTAAACCAGCAAGTAAAAACTCGGCATGAGCATTTCTGCTCGGTGCCTGCGACCATATAAAATCATACCACTCTCGTAAGCCTGTCACTCACCCTGACCGAAACGTTGCGTACGTTCTTAGAAAGTACATGTCGTCATACACCGTTGACGGATCCTTAACTGCATATGGCCTGATTTCTATAAGACCAGGGATATGTAGGCATCTCAGAAACCCGGGCACAGCCTATCTTCTCCAGACCATGTCGTTCGGTCAAATTTTGGTCATTATATCTTTACCCGACAACTCTTTCATCCTTCCCGGGTAAAGAGGGGCAGCAGTTGATACCTAATTTTTCCATATGTATATTTTGTATATGCAAAATACTCTCAAAATAGTTTATGTGTACATATGTAAGCATGTCCAAATATCTTATTATTTTCCTTTATTTTTAAGATTTTTAAACCAATTTATTTCCCTATATCATTCATAAAAATAAACCAATGATAATTACCAAAATTATCATTTTTGGTAATTCATTTGTTGGATTCTCATATTTATACTAAAATATAGCTAAGATAATATTGTTCATATTTTACAAATTCATTTGGTATTTTGAAGCTACACTTACATACAATTGCAGTATTAGCCCCCGTTTAGGTTTAGCTATGTTTATATTCATAAAATTAGGTCGGGTATTTCTAAATAATTAACTATATACTATAAATTATTTTAATACCTTTAGTTTATTTAAATAAATGATTTTATTTTTTTATAAATCAAATAGGAAATTTGGGCTATTTAAATGTTAGCCCAATTTTATTTCAATTATATCCTGATTTTTAACCCCAATTGAACCCAATTTAAAGCCAAATTAATTCGACACAATTACCATCTGAACCGACACAATTCCCATTCAAACTGACCCACAACCCAATTAGATGACCCACCCGGACTCCTATTTAATCCCAACCGATGATCGTTTAGATCTACGGCTCCCATTAATACTTTCCTAATTAAAACCAAAGACCCACCCCCCCCCCCCAAAAAAAAAACCTTTTCATTCTTCATAATATGCTACCTATAAAACCCCACCTCTCCCAAATTCTCTCTGCAGTCCCATCAAACCCTAGCTGTCGCCACCCTATTCCGCCCTAATCCATGGCCTTCCAATGTCATCGGAGACCTTCATCAGCCTCTCATTGTTTCTATGCATTCTTTTATATGTTCTCATGACTAAAGCATTAAGGGGCTTGGCCCAGACTTTGCTCGATGACCATTCTCCGGTCGTCACTGATCTTACTCCCGCCAGCTATAACCATTCGAGTCAGACATTTGACTCTTTTTCTTAGATCAATGACTTTCAAGGCCTTTCTCATCACATGGGGTCTTCTAAAACCCTAATCACAAAGGTTCTTTTGATTTCTTTCAGACATGTTTCAGACCTATGTTTGCTTTGAACTTCTTGGCATTTTTTCTCGAAGATTGTTTTAAAACTCTGCTTCCAAAACTCTTTATCTTTACCGATTATGGTTTTCATGCAAAGTTATTTCAAAACCCTCTCTGATTTTTGAAATGTTATGCTATGTTTGCTCGTATTGTTCTACTCTATGAGTTTTCATGATGAGAACCCTAATTAATTTTGAGTTTTTCGAATCCATTTGTTAGCATTTGTTTGATTTACTTGTTTATCACCTCTAGACTCGATTGGTCTTGAAACCCATAATTTTTGGGTTTATTCAATTTCTTGGGACTATTTATTTGTTTGATTTACTTGTTCATTATCTATAGACTCGACTAATGTTGGAAAACCCTAACTTCTTTTTTGTTCAGTCAAGTCTCTAAGTATTTGTGTAAGTTGTTTGCTCATCATCTTTAAACTCGATTGGTTTCAAAACCCTAATTTCTTTGGGGTCTACTAAAGTTTCTGAAACTGCTTGACCAATTCATCTGTCTGAAGTTGCTCGACTTGATTTGAAATTCCTTTATTTCAACATCTCTTTTCTATATGTAATTATGGGTTCTTACTATCTTTGAAATTTCACTATGTCTTCAGAAGGGTTTTCACTTGACCATTTGCATGCTTCTGATACTCTCTCTTTTCTCTACAACTAAATCAATGAGACTTGACCTATGTAACTATCATGTTTTGAATATATGTTGTCTACTAACTTTGTGCTATTATTGCATGTTGTTTCTCTTTGTCATAGTTTGGCCTAACATGTCTAGTGTTTGTGCACTCTATTTATGGTTGAGTCTCCTTCTTGAATGATCTTCAATTTTGGACTGATTTCAAACATTTGTTTTTGTGAAATTCTGATTTCACTCGTCTGTTAAGTGTAATTGATTGTTTTCTTTGTTTTTCCTTACTCTGAATCATTTCCCAAAATAAATATATTCCTATTCTAAGACTTGATTACATTATTGTTTTACTACTTCATTATGGAAACTATAAGATTGCTTACAAATTGATTTCTTTCCTTATTATGAGCCTATCATTAATCGTTAAGCAAGTGATCCCTTAATTAAAGGCAGTCACTTGTATAATTGATTCTAAATAGTGTGTTTCTATGTTTGTGGCTTATTACTTCTCTTTCAATAATTTTATAAAAGCTATAAATACTATGTACTTCTTTTCTTTCAAGGACACGAACAATTAAGTTCAAAACACACACTTACACTCCAAAACTCTCTCTTGATTTATTGCTACTTGTGCTACTATCTGTTTAGCCGGCTGAAAGCTAAGGGTAGGCTTTGGAGCCGTGCTTACTTTTCATTACTGCATTTTGCTTCTCTGGCTGGTATGTTATAACTAATTTTCAGCATCAACAACGACATGTTTATTTAATGTTTCTTTCATTCTTGTTTGTTTCATGTTTGTATTTAGCTAAGTTCCATCATTAAGCATGTTCTATTCAGCCTTTTCTATTATGAATTAATGTTTTTGTTACTTACTTATCATGGCTTGCGAACATTAAATGCCCATATATAATGTGTTTGGTATCTATGTTTAGTGTGGGGCATGGTAGCATTGAACATTGATGTCCATGACCCAAACTTGATCCCCCCGGAATCCTAACCTCCATGTTTTCTCTAGTTGTTATGTGTGTTGGTGGGCTTATAGGCATACCAGCATCTTCTATTGATGTGCATGCCCAAAGCTGACCCTTGCCTAAATAAATAGGCTCTTTGCAATGAATTCTGAAACCCTGACCCCCTTTTGTGGGAAGTTATAAACTCTGTAACTGTTTACCTACCACCCTTTATCCTTTTACTTTACCCCTCTCAGTTTTAAAGCTCTGTTCCTACACTTTCACGGTCTTCTTAGACTTAAGTTCTGCCCCTCTTGTGTGATCCCTGATTTGGGAACCCATAAGTTCCCTCTAAACTTGAACAAATAAGGGTTGGTCTTTTCCACACAACACTCATCTCTATCTGATTAATGAAACTTGGGTTTGAGTAGTGCTCAAGATCCTTTTGAGACCCTTAGGGTACTTTGACACACTCAATTCTAAGAAAGCCTTTCAAACAATGGTATCTTAAGGTAGTTTATTCCATAGCTCAGGGAGGGACGAAGAATCACGCTTCCTCTTGTTGTATTTTTTATGTATTTATCTGATGTAATTCAGTATTTCTGGTTTGTAATAATTTGTAATAAACATGGGGGATGGCTAGTGAAAAGGGTGGGTAATTATGCATGTCAGAGGTAGAAAATATGCCTATAGGACAACTTTTAATTCTGCATATTCAAACTCTGCTTAGAAACCATATCAATAGAATATTTTAATTCTGTATATTCAATCTGCACTTAGAAAGCATGTCTATAGGACTGTTTTACATCCTACGTGTTCAATTCTACCCCTTAGACACCATGCCTATAGAGGTTTATTTATGTAAAATTTTGCATGATCAACTTCACACCTAGATAACCTGCCAATGGGACTTCATTTTAAATTCTACACGCTTGTTACAACGGAGACAACATGCTCTAGAATTTAATCGGCTATAAATTAGTACTATGCTTATAAAAAATTAAAATCAGCACACTAGATATCATGTCCATAGGAGTTCAAACCAGCAATAATGGATCCTATCATGTGCAAAAACTGAAATTAGTCTAATTTGATTTTCGTCTATTTTAAACCAGTGATTAAGTAGCTAAACTTTTCCTTATTAACATGATTTAGCAAGCATGCCTATAAGATTTCAAACCATTCATTTTAAGTAGTGACTGCACTCAAAATCATTAATAGACACCATGTTCCTAAGGTCTCTAAACACTTAGGCAAGACTTAGGTAATAATAATGAAACTGAACTGGCCTCTGTTATTTTTTTAAGTGTTATAACCAGCAGGCAGGCCTGATTCGTATTTCCTAACTGAGTCATGTAATAGACCAATCTTGCTGCAACAACACTAATCTCCTCTCCCTTATGTATTATCTTAGAATGAGACCATGTTTTGTTGTTTGAGTCATGCTATTTGATTACCTTGTTTGAGGAGGTATACTTGAGCCTTATGTGTTTATATGTCTCCCCTTGAATGTGCAGTCTTTTATATATTTGTATGTCCCTTTAGATTTTTCACCTTTGAAACTTAAAGTAAGCCTAATATCTCTCCCTTTTGTGACAAGCGGTCCTAAATGCCTTCGGTACTGACAGGAACGGGGTGAGTAATAGCATACAATAATGGTCGAGACCAATCCGCGCTTTAGTACCTTTAACGGGATGGGAAAGGGTAGATATGGATAGGATGACCGGTGCGCTAATACCACATGTAGACCCTATTTTGAGTAGTGACTATCGGGTATTGTATTGATATGATCCATATTTTAAATAAACCTAGGACCACCTTCCTTTATTTCCCTTTTCTACTAAAAACATTGCAACTCCTTGTTTAAAATCAGCCTTAATTGCTTTTCCAAATAATGTTTACTGTCAAACAGTTGTTTATTAAAATCCCCTTGTATTTGAGTCTTATCAGTTTATATGAACCAAATTCACAAAGAACTATCTGCCGGGGAACCACACTAGTGGATCTTGACGGGTTCCTAACACCATCTCCTTAAGATAATCTCAAGCCCTAACCCTATATCTAGTTATCAAACGAACTTAGAATTAAAAACCGTAGGTGTCATATTGCATTATAAATCATTAGGTTGTAGCTCTTCAAAAAAAAGCAAAACCAAATTCCCAAAAGGAATTAGTTGTCTAATATCCAAATGTCATTAACCTGATTCTCCCGATGCGAGGAGGGAAAAAAGGGAGTGCCACATTAGGGCTACGTCAAGAAGAAGGCACAGGTCGAGAAGAAGGGATGCTACATATGCAGAGGGATGTACGGCTTCAGGAATTGGCCCAACGTAAAGAGCCTGAATACCATGGTCCGTGAATGGAAGAAGTAGCCATAAGGAGAGAGTTTAAAAACATTAAAGTTGGATATGATTAGATTATGTGGTACTGTGACAAAGCAAGCTATCCAACCTACCAAGAATGAAATCAGTACGTGATCTCACCCTCAACAGTAAGATCGCTCGTACATTAGTGCATACTAGAGATACTATTTGTTTTGTGGCTAAGGCTGTCGCAAAGAGACTAGAATTGAAGTTTGCTCCAACCAACTCACGCATCAAGACTGTGAATGCCGACGGATAAAATTCTCATGGGGTAGTGTGACGATCCAAAGGGTCATCACCTGTGTTCTTACTCATTATGTGTCTCTGAGGCCTTGAAAACCTCATTTAGGGTTGCCTTGATGTACGTGCATAGTTCGGGTGCGTAACCGAAAAGCATAAACATGAATTCTGTGAGAAATATGATAAATTTTGATATTATATGATTAATGTTACTTCGGTCAACATTTTGTTAAACGGACTCACACCCGAGTTTTTCCGGTCCCGAAGGGTCCGTAGGAAAATATGGGACATGGGCGTATGCTCGGAATCGAATTTCGAGGTCCCAAGTGCGAGAAATAAATTTTTATGTGAATTTGTTTCCTAAAAATAACTAAAGAAATTGGAAAAAAAATTGATTAAAAGATTGTGATATCGGGCTCGTATTTTGGTTCTGATGCTCGGTACAAGTCTTATATGTGATTTAAGCGCTTTCTGTTAAGTTTGGTTGAAAACGGACATCATATGACATATTTCAGACTTAAAATGGAAAATTGGTGTTTCATGAAAAATTGAAAGAAATCTTGAGTTTTGAGGTTTGATTCTATGTATATGATGTTACTTTAGCAATTTGATCACACGAGTAAGTCTGTAGGATGTTTCTGAGGTGGTGTGTATGTTTGGTTTGGAGCCTCGAGGGCTCAGGTGAGTTTTGAATAGGTTGCGGGAGGTTTGAGACTTAAAAATAGCAGGTATTGCAGGTTCAGGAATTTGCAGGCTCCAACGCCCGTGGTCGCCCTAGCGCGGTCTGCGGTGCGTGATGCACGGCTGTAGTCGCCTTAGCAGAGCCCATGTAGCCGACTTCAGAGAGCCAGCAGTGTTCTAGGTTAACAAGCGCGGCCGCGTTCCCTATCAGTGCAGTCCGTGCTGGAAGAATCACAGAGTTGTAATGTAGCAGGTTCTTCAGCGTGGCCGCGTCCATTTTTGTTCGATCCGTACTGGAGGGTTTAGAGAGCGGCACTTTGGTCCAGTCCTCAGCACAGCCGCGGTCCGCGCTATGCCTTCGGGGGTATATAAAGACGGGAATTTCAGTTATTTTTCACTTATTCAAAAACCCACAACATAAGAGGCGATTTTCCAAACAATTCTTCTTCTTCAAAATGATTGGTAAGTGATTCCTAACTCATTTTCTTCACGCCTTAACATCTTTTAACTTAATTTCAACTTCAAAAAAAAGATTTTAATGCGGAAAATTTGGGAATTTTGGGTAGAACCTAGGTTTTCTAAAATTGGGGGTTTTAGACATCAATTCGAGGTCCGATTCAAAAATAAATAATATATTTGAGTTCATGGGGGAATGAGTAATCGTATTTTGGTTCGAATCTCGGGTTTTGACCATGTGGGCCCGGGGGTATTTTTGACCTTTTGGGAAAGATGATGAGAAAGCTATAAGTTGACATGGGGTTTGATTTGTGTAGCATATATTGATACAATGAAGTCATTATTGCATAGATTTGGTTGAGTTGGAGCCGAATTCGAGAGGGAAAGCTATTGTTGAGGATTGAATTGGCCGTGAAAGTTTGAGGTGAGTGTTTGGTCTAACCTTATCTTGAGGGAATAGGAGTTGAGTCTTGTTTGCTACTTGCTAATTGATCGAGTATGGTGTATAGGCATGGTGACGAGTATCTATGCGTTAGTGTCTAGCATGACCCATGAGTCCTTATGTTGCAGATATTTTGTTATGGTTATAACTTCCATGTTTGATCAATGACCTATATATGTTGTAAAGGCTATGAGAAAGGAAGCGGTGATATTAAATTTCGTGGAGGGTTGGATCGAGTTGAAATACAAAATTGTGAGTTACATGGGATAAGTAAGTCCTCGGAGCACTGGCTCTAGTGATAAAATAAATTTTGAGATGAAAGTGAAAGAAGAGAATGAGTTACTGAGCTTCTCTCTTGCCGGGATTATTGTATAACTATGTTCCCTTGCCGGGATTTGTTGAATAACAGTGTTCCCTTGCCGAGATTTCCATTATAAACTATTACCTCCCTTGCCCCTTTGTCTGTGATTGTTGATTGGGTGAGGAAGAGTGTTGAAGCACGAAGGGTGATGTCGTGCATTGAATTATAATTGTGGATCAGGTTGCATGTCGCAACAATATTAAATGTTAAATGATATAGATCGGGTTGCGCACCGCAACAATGATATGGATCGGGTTGCACGCCGTAATAATGATATGATATCGATGGGGTTGAATGCCGCAACAATGATATGATATGGATCGGGTTGCACGCCACAACAGTGTTGTTATATATTTGGGTCGGGTTACGCGCCGCAAAAATTATTGATACAAGTGTTTCTATTTGGATATTTGTTTCTTGTCCACTGTAAATTCTAAGCTGCCCTTAGATTGTTATTATGGATTTACTATTAATATTTTTACCTCCCCACAGCATGCTCCGCCTACCGTATTGTTTACTTGTCTTGTATCTTCGATTTAGCTGTATATATATATATATATAAATGAACAGGTTTATGTAGTAGTCCAGCCTAGCCTCGTCACTACTTTGCCTGGGTTAGGCTAGACACTTGCTAGCACATTGGGTTGGTTGTGTTGATGCTACACTTCTGTGCTCTTTTGCATAGATCACTGTGTTGGAGTAGCTTTTGGACAGCAACACTAGATTGGGAGTAGACCTTCAGTCCAAAGATACCGAGGTAGCCTTGCTGGCGTCCGCAGGCCCAGAGTCTCCTCTATCTTCATTTCAGTTTGTTATCCTTGTACCGAGACAAACAGATTATGACTTCTTTCAGTGTATTCTATTTAGTAATCTTAGAAGTTCGTCAGTATTTTGAAACCAAATCTTGGGTAGCGTTTTGTATTGGGATTCCGCATTCCTTTCAGTTATTTACATTCAAGACTTCCGCTTTTATCATTAAATGCTTTATTTTATAAAATTTATTGATGTTTGCTAAAAGTGGTAATTAATAATTGGCTTGCCTAGCTCCTAATAGTAGGCGCCATCACGACTCCCGAGTGTGGGAAATCCGGGTCGTGACAGGTAGCTAATGGAGATGGTGCAAAATTGGGAACTTGGAAAGGTATGACAAACTTTACCATAACCGCTATAGATATCTTTGACATCATACTGGGGCAAGAATTCTTTAGATATTTTCATAATTTGATCGACCCCTACCTCCAACATATCTTGGTTATGCATTGATAAGAAGCTTGTATGGAATCTATAGTGAATATTTCACGTAGACGTATTCAAGCACAACTCTCGGCTATGCAGTTGTCAAGGGGATTAAGAAGGGGAGCCCACATTCGTGGCAACCATCGCAAGTCTAGAAGAAGAAAAGAGTTTTCAAGAGACATTGTTGCGTTGGATAGACGAGTTGCTTGAGTAAAACAAGGATTTCATGCTCAAGGAGTTGCCTATGAACTTGCCACCTCGGCCAGAGGTAGATCACAAGATATAGTTTGAGCTAAGGTCCAAGCCACCCGCATTCGTCCCATATTGTATGGAACAAACCGAGCTAGAGGAGGTTAGGAAGCAATTGAAAGAATTGCTAGATGTTTGTCACATTCGCCCATCAACAACACCTTTCGGAGTACCATTATTGTTCCAAAAGAAGGATGGATCGATGTGCTTGTGCATAGACTACCGAGCACTAAATAAGATTACTGTGAAGAATAAGTACTCGATCCCACTTAGTGCTAAGTTGTTTGATAGATTTGAGAAAGCCAAGTACTTTACCAGGGTGGATCTTCGCAAAGGCTACTACAACATTCGCATTGCATAAGGGATAAGCGAAAGACAACATGTGCGACAAGATATGGAGCCTTTGAGTGGTTTGTGATGCCCTTCACCTTAACCAATCTAGTGGCCTAATTTTGCACCCATATGAAAACGATTTTCCATCCAAACCTTGATAAGTTCAAGGTAGTCTACCTAGATGACATAGCCATCTACAGTAACACCTTGGAGGGGCACATGAAGCACTTATGGAAGGTTTTCTAGGTCATGTAGGGGAATGAGCTATACATCAAGAAGGATAATTGTCAGTGTCCGCTAGCAAAGGTGCACTTCTTAGGCCGTGTTATTAGCAATGGAGAAATATTCATGGACGGGGCTAAGATATATGTTGTTCAAGAGTGGAGGCATCTACAAAGGTATTCAAATCGAGATCCTTCCTTGGTCTTGTTATATACTATCATCAGTTCATCAGTGGCTACTCAGAAAAGGTCGCACCATTGACTTGCTGCTAATGAATAACAAGCTATGGGTTTGGATGGAACATTGTCAAAACGGGTTTAAAGGCCTTAAGGTAGTAGTAATAGAGGGTCCACTCTTGGTGTTACCCGACTTTTCCAAGACATTTGAGGTTCATACAAATGCCTCAGAATTTTCCATTGGGGGTGTCCTGATTAAGGATAAACATCTTATAGAGTTTGAGAGAAGCAAATTAAATGAGACAGAGCAGCATTATACGGTGCATGAGAAGAAATGACTGCAATTTTGCATTGCCTTCGTACAAAGAGACATTATTTGCTCAGATCAAGGTTCATGGTCAATCTTGACTATGTGGTTCCTAGATACTTTCAGACGTAGAAGAAGCTCATACCAAAACAGGCTAGGTGGCAGGATTTCTTGGTCGAGTTTGATTATGTGCTGGAGTATAAGCTGCACAAAGGTAATGTTGTAGCCGATGCTTTTATCCGAAAAGCTAAGCTAGTTGCCATCACTTCAACAATTTGGGACATTTGAGATAAAACAAGGCATGCAGCATGATCCAGTAGCCAAACAACTTATCAATTTATCCAACAAGGGCAAGATGAGACGATTTTGGGTCGAAGACAGCATACTACTTACCAGGGGTCGCGGGTCTACATGCCTATGTTTGGAGACATTACACGGTGGATAATAAAGGAAAGTCATGAGACAATGTGGCCTGGTCATCTAGGCCAATGTCGCACTTAGGACCCTGATTGAGTTAATCTACTACTGGCCATACATGCGAAATGACATAAAGTGTTATGCGCAGACTTGTCTTGTATGCCAGCAGGACAAGGTTGAGCAACAACAGCTTGGAGGAGTTTTGGAGCCACTACCAGTTTCAAGAGCATCCATGGGAGAGCATGACTATGGACTTTATCACTTGCCTACAAAAGACCGATAGTTATGGTTCTATTATGGTGGTCGTAGATAGATTTTCATAATATTCAGCCTTCATGCCCATCTCACCAAGTTGCACAACCATGGAAGTCGCCAAGCTATTCTTTATGATTTTTGTAAACTATTGGGTCGTACCAAGGCATATCATTCGTGATCGAGAGCCCTATTTTATTGGGAACTTTTGGTGAGAGTTATTCGATATACTTGGCACGGAACTATACTTTTCCACTAGTTTCCACCCACATACGGATGGACAAATAAATCGGGTCAATGCCTTACTAGAATGCTACTTGAGGCATTATGTAAGCGCACATCGGAAAGATTTGGCAAGTCTCCTAGTCATCGCCAATTATTTATAATTGCGGCAAAGTGAGTCCACGGAGCGGACACTATTTCAGCTAGCCATAGGCCAATATCCATAAACTCCACATTTATTACCAACCACATCCGAGGGAAGGTGTTTAGGGCTTATCATATGGCCAAAGATAGGAGGGGCAGCTTGTCACTGCTAGTTCCTACTTGGATAAGGCAGCTAGAGAATATTAAAATGTTTGCGGACCATAAGCGGCATCCCACAGACTATTAGATTTGGGGACATGGTCATGCTGAAGTTTAACCTGAGACAGTACAATGCATTATGAGGCATGCATCAAAATCTGATACGCAAATTTGAGGGGCCAGTTAAGATCATCACCAAGGTAGGCAAGTTCTCATACAAGCTTGACCAACCATCGTGTCTTAACATCTATACGGCCTTTCATGCCAGCATGCTAAAGCCATATCATGAATATCAGGATGATCCAAGAAGGGGCCAATCAAGTCAAGCGCCTATTACTATCCTCGTCTCTCATGGTCGGGAGATTGAGGCTATCGTGGATTACCATCCAGGAAAAATCAAGGGCAGAAAGCCACCGCTATGTTACTCGTTTGTTAAAAGGGGGAATCACCGGAGCAGGCCACGTGGGAATGATATGATGATTTTTGGAAATTCAAAGATAAGATCTGGGGGTTTATGCAGCATCATTGAGTCGCGATGGTTGCAACATTAGGTTGGAGAGTGTGTAATGACACGGCATGTCATCATAGCACATATGCACCATTTGGCATATATTAATGCCATGTGGAAGCTTACATTGGAGGAAGGCTAGCATCTGTGAGAAGATTCTAGAGAAGTATGGGCATTTCCTTATGAAGATCGTAGATCCCTCTAGATTTGCTAAGAAAGTCTTTAGAAGATTCTAGCTATGTAGAAAATTCAAGACAATGGACTTACTTACAAATAATAAGGTACTTGTGTAACAATTAACATTCATACACTAGCCCCTAGGAGACTAGAATATGAACGGAGCCATTCATTTGTAATTCACCAAGAACAAAATTCAAGTTCTCTCTAATACAAAGCTTCCCTTAAAAATTCTCTTGTGCTCTTTTGACCATTCTCTTAGCGCTCTTGAGTGTTATAAGGCTGACTTGGCATAGCAAGAACGTGAACAAGTTGTGCAAGATCGTTAGCAAGTTGACAAGTGTCACACGTGTACTTAGTTAACGACTAATGATATGACATTAGGCTTATAAAAGACTAGTAGTGAAAACAGATACAAATTAAAATGTGTACGAACTATTTTGTTCTTTTTGCAGACCTATTTTTAGTCGGGGTTGGTACGTTTATCCGAGATATTGTAATTGAACTTATAGACAATAACCTATAATATAATTAAGTAATATTCTGAAGACACGTCTCTTTGTTCTAACACTAAACTGTTTGAAATTCCATAAAAGAGGCAAAAGGTGAAGACAATGATTCAATGGATTCAAATAAAAATACAAGAAAGCGAGAACAAAACGATATCACACGTCTAATAAAAGCAATGCAAAAAATAAAAACTACCAAAGAAATCGAAAGGTAATTCAAAGCAACATTTAAATTAAAGCTTTAGATTCAGATCAATCTCTGACTCTTCTTCATTCTCTTCTGCATCCTCCTCTCCAAATCCCATCTTCCTTTTATTATTTCCACCAAGGTTATTGTCAATCTTAACTGGTGAATCCCTTAAACTGAAACCCTTTTCACTATTTCTGTTGTCAAACTTGAGGGAATTCTCCAAAGGAGCACTTCCTATTCCAAGATTTTCTGTCCTAAAAATTGATGAGCCTGATGATGACCATTTTTCGGGGTTAAATCGATAATTGTAGCCCAAGAAAACCGACCATGGATTGTAGGGAGAAGGCTTATGAAAAGTGGAGGAATCGCCTTGAACACCAAGGGATGATCGACTAGTAAAAGAACCATGAAATGGCAAATGTGTGGTGTAACTTGAGTAGGGATTATAGTAAGGGTGATAATTGGGAAGACCGAAAGGAGAAACAACATCAACAAGTCCGTTTCGCCTTTTAGCCAAAGCTCTCTCTTGTTTATGAGCATTTTGATGTCCTCCTAGGGCTTGGGAAGTGGAGAATTCTCTCTTACAGAAGCTGCAAGAGAAAACCCTACTTTCCGAGGAACGCCTTTGCTTATTAGGTGTTGCCTCGTTAGAAGACTCACTAGCAGGAGCCGAATTTTTCATGCTAGAAGTTGAATTGAAAAGATTGAGTTCAAGATTTGAGGCACCATTATGGACTTTAAGATCAAGAAGTACACCAGCAGATGATATTTCACGTGGCTTTAATTCAGATCCTAAATCCATAACCTTACCTTTCACCTTCTTTGTGTTTGTGTCGATTTCCTCGGAGGCAGCAGAGATGCTAGAGGCCTCAGAAGAGCATGGTTTCTTCAATGAAAAGGCATCCGTTGTCTCTATACTTATGTTCTTGGTACTTGATGTAAGAATGAAGAGAAAGGATCTTTAAATAGACAAGGTGTAACATACAAAATCCTCCATATATGGGAAGTTAATCATTGCATGGCGTTACTAGTCACAAATTCAAACTACCAACTCCTAGTTAATGGGGTTCTACATAGAATCATATCAGCTTTGCTAGAAATAATAACTTCATTAAGATAATGCAAAAACTCGAATCTTGCTTTAATGTAATTGCCGGTGTTATTGTACAGAAATGGTAATATAGAGATTAACTGTCTTATACTCAAACGTTTATTCAGTTCTTTTTGGAGTTTGAAATGATGCATTTTATATGAATAAATCTTTCACCAAAATAAGCTAGTGCATAATCCAAAGATACATGTACAGCTGCGTCATTGTCTGTCTCTGCAAGGAATTCCTATTCAGATCGGATAGTCTATCTTGCATTTTAATTAATTTCTAGCTGTATATAATTACATCATATTTATTAGAAGTAAAACTGTTGATCCCTTAAATATTTGGAGCAAAACTGGAGCGGAAGTGTTCCGCCACATGTAAATGTTACGATATGGTTACCACGTTCATTAACCACTTCTCCTTTTTAAAATGATCAATCTGATTTTAAGATTAGCACATCGGATTTTCAAATTTGAATTAATTCATTATATATATATATCATATTTTACCCGTATTATTAATTATTCATTCCCCAAATCTTTTTCCTACACTTCTTAAATGCTATCATTATTACGAATATTATGGTAAAAAATGTGTTTTATTTATTATTTCTCAAGAAACATACAAAATATATTATGGACAAGTAAAAATGAACGGAGAAAGTATTTATTAGAATGTATATTTACAATTTTAGCACACACGATTTTATAGAAAGGGTGTTTGATTAAAGGACAATGAACATAATACTGTTATACAGAGAATCAAACATAAATTTTCCAAAAAGAAAATCTCTTTTTCTCCTACAAAGATAATTAAATATATAAATTAATTAGTTGTAATTCTGTGATCGGTTATAACTCTATAATTAAGAATAAAAAATAAGGAGTACCGACATGAATTATCAACTGTAGTTATAGTTTTCTACTTAGAGGCCGTTTGACTTAGATGATTCAAAATAGATCATAAAAATCAAGCGTTGAGAAAAAAAATTTAACAGTGAATTGATTTAACAAATAAGCAAATATATATTAGGATTTATGTCCGGAAATTAATAATAACTAGTAAGTATTCGAAAAAGTGGTGTTGATAAGCATTTTCTTGCGATGTAATAATTTAAATGCCCCTTAAAACTATATATACTAATAAATTTATACGTAATTATATAAGATTTTTATTCTAAATTAATTGAAGTATAAATTAACTTATGGATTTACTTTTAGATCAAAATTGATTAGATTAAATTAATTACCGATAAGTGTGTGTGTGTATTATTCTAGCAATAATGTGCTAGTACAATAATTAGATGAGTATTACAGCATCGTTGTTCATTACAAATGGTGTTAAAAATGGATAATTTAGTTCATATTTCACAATGAAACTTTGAAAGATGCAAAACAACAATGTTTCAAAGGGACGTAGAAAGTCGATTTACAAAAGATAGAACTTTCTAACTAAAATTAATTTGATTGATATAATATTGACGGTAAATTGCTTTTTGTTGTTCCTGTCGATAGTGGATAATGTTTCTTGGAAAGAAGCCCCGAAAAGATGACAGTGAAATAAAGAATATAGTTAAGAGCTTTATTTCATTGAATGTATTTTTATAATTATAACATAATATCATGGACGAAACAATAAACGTTTTGATCAAATGCACATTTTAAGAGAATCGTCCTTCTTCCTGACAAATAGTTCTGGTGCACCCTACAGTAACGTACTTCGTCGAATAAAACCTTTTTCAAGTAGGTTTCAATCGTGCATTTAACTTCTGCAACTCCACCAGAGCCATACGAATAGGTGAAAGAGGCAAAATCGGTAACTCAATCCAGTGGTATGCAATGAAACTCTTCCAGGAAGACCTCCGAAATCTCATTCACAATTGGCATTAATTTAAGAGCTGATTGTCATGCCCCTCCATTTTCTAAGAGGTTATGCCATGCGGGCGATGACTGGGCGACAAGCAGGCAATGATTTGGCGCACGTATGGCAGCATTTCTCTAGCTAAGTCTAGATCCTTCCAATGGAAGATTCTAGACCCACCTAGACTTCTCTTGTATATTCTACTAGGTGTAGCGATTTGTAGAACTCTCTAGAGCTTTGATCTTAGCCATTGATTAGAATAGATCTTAGCCGTTGATTTGGGACTCTAGCAACTATAAATAGGCTAGAGGCATTTTGCATTGGCATCCAAGAAACATTCAAGCAATCCAACACTTGTATAAAGCATTCTCTTGTTTAATACAGAGCATTCTTGCAAGCTTCTCTTCTTAGCTTCTATTAGCTTTGTTGTGGCAATATTTCGGGGAAAGGCTGACTTAGCACATCGCAGGGGCGAATTGTGACTAAGGCCGCACGGAAGATAGCTAGGGAGTTATCCGGTCCGTGACAGTTGGTATCAGAGCAACGCTACGAAAAGGTTCGTGGGTTAGCTGGGCACATTCACGACATGGCTAGCGGCAGTGAGGAGCAAGTTCGCAAGGGTCGCGAGGAGGAGCCGCACCGTCCCACCACCACACAAGGGAGGTAAATCTCGTGACTATTTTGCCAGTTTTGAAGCTCGGTTAGCTAAACTTGAGATAGCTATGGCGGATACAAAAGAAAGGTTGGATCGCACGGAGCAAACCGTAGAAGAATACGTCGAGAAGGTCGATACCTCGTTGGACACTTTCCAAGAGAGGATTTATGCTGCAGGGGCAGAAATAGCCAACGAGAACAGCCTGTTTCAAGCCAAGGTGTATCAAGCCTTGTCAGATTTGAGGCAGGACGTTGATGAAGCCAAGTCAAGCCTAGAGGCGTCCAAGGCTGCCGTAGAAGAAACCAGGGCCGACTGGGCAATGTGCAGGAGTGCTTTCATGGCGAAAGAAGCTGCCTCGACATCAACCGTGCAAGTCCGAGACACTGCCCGTGCCATGGACTTGCCAAAGCCAAAGGAATACAACGGAGCTCGAGACGCTGTAACCATAGACAACTACCTTTGGCACATGTAGTGCTACTTCGAGGCGCTCAACTTAACAGGGTTGGCCCAGGTACATACTGCCACTCTACATTTCACCGACATGGCTGCACTTTGGTGGCGAAGAAAATGAGCCGACATGGACAAAGGGCTGGTTGTCATTGACAGTTGGGAGGCCCTAAAGAAAGAACTCAAGGCGGAGTTCTACCCGGTGCACGTAAGCCGCGAAGCAAGGGCGAAAATGAGGGACCTCAAGCAGGGCCATTTGATCAAGGAGTACGCCAAGGCATTCTCCAACTTGATGTTACAAATTGACAACATGAGCGACGAGGACCTCTTGTTCAACTTCTTATCCGGGCTTAAACCATGGGCAGTTCAAGAATTAAGACGGTCCAAGGCCGATGACATCTCGACGGCACTCAAGGTTGCTGCCACATTGGAGGAATACTCTAGTGCTGACAAAGGGCATGTCAAGCACCAAGGCGAGGCATCCAAGTCCAAGACTCAAAGGACTTGGCCGGTTACAGGTGGGGGAGCCAAGTACGGAACCCACAAGCCAACAACCCATGGTGACAAAGGGAAACAGGTCAGAGACAACAAAAAGGAGGCCGAATCAAGGGAGGGCTGCTTCCTATGTCAAGGACCACACTGGGCAAGGGACTGCCCACAGCGTAAAGCCATGAGCGCAATGTTGGAGCAACAGGAGCAGGGCAATGAAGCTTCCATGGGATGCCTTAAGCTGCTTAGCGCATTGAACGTTAAGCCCACTCCTCACCAGGCGGGTGATAGGAGTCTCATGTACGTGCAGGGGCACACCAACAACAAGGTCGTCCACATAATGATTGATACGGGCGCCACTCACAATTTCATGACTCCAACCGAGGCGGAACGGTTGGGACTCAAGGTGACATACTCCAAGGGTTGGCTCAAGACCGTAAATGCTCAGGTCAAACCCGTGGATGGCGTAGCAACAGGGACCGAGTTGAAGCTTGGCGACTGGTGAGGCAAGGTGGACTTCTCGGTGGCAACAATAGACGATTTCACCATTGTTCTAGGTATGGAATTCCTTCGGCAGTACAATGCAGTTCCGTTCCCTAGATTCAACCTGTTGATGATCTTGGAAGGGAAACCATGCATGGTTCCAGCTGTTGCCCCTCCCAAGACATCCAAATCTCCTCAACTTAGTGCCATGCAACTGGCCAAGGGAATCAAACGTGGGGAGGAGACATGGTTAGCCATCCTTCAGCAAGAAGAAGAAGGGGGAGTTGATGGCGATATCCCCGCTTGCATCCAGAACGTGCTGGAAGAATTCAAGGACGTAATGCCACCCGAGTTGCCCCGTACGCTGCCACCCAGGTGTGGGGTGGATCACAAGATCGAGTTGGAGCCAGGGGCAAAGCCGCCGGCCAAAGCACCCTACCGGATGGCGCCACCAGAATTAGAAGAGCTGCGAAGACAGTTGGCGGAATTGTTGGAGATGGGCTTCATCCAACCTTCCAAGGCACCGTATGGTTCACCGGTGCTATTCCAACGCAAGGCAGACGGATCGCAGCGTCTTTGCATAGACTATCGGGCTCTCAACAAGGTAACCATCAAAAACAAGTATCCAATTTCTCTCATTGCCGACCTTTTTGATCAATTGGGTAAGGCCAAGTTTTACACCAAACTTGACCTAAGATCGGGATACTATTAAGTGCGCATAGCCGAAGGGGACGAGGGCAAGACAACTTGTGTCACTCGTTATGGGGCATTTGAATTCTTGGTGATGCCCTTTGGCTTAACAAATGCGCCATCCACATTTTGCACTCTCATGAATGAAATTCTTCATCCCTACTTGGACCGGTTCGTGGTGGTCTACTTCGACGACATAGTCATATATAGCAACACCATGGAGGAGCATGTAGAACACGTACGGGCCGTTCTCAAGACCTTGCGGGACAATGGGCTTTATGTCAAGAAGGAGAAGTGCTCATTTGCCAAGGAAGAGGTACACTTCCTAGGCCATGTGATCAGAGGCGGCAAACTCATGATGGATACCAAGAAGATTCGGGCGATCAAGGAATGGGAGCCACCGACCAAGGTACCGGAGCTTAGATCTTTCCTTGGTCTTGTGAATTACTATCGGCACTTCATTACTAGCTATTCATCCAAGGCGGCACCACTCACTGACCTACTCAAGAAGAAGAAGGCTTGGGAGTGGGACGACAAGTGCCAACGTGCCTTCGACATGCTGAAGAAGGCCGTAACAGAGGAACCAGTGTTGGCACTACCGGATTGCACCAAGGCGTATGAGGTGCATACTGATGCCTCTGACTTTGCCACAGGAGGCGTGCTTATGCAAGAGGGGCATCCAATTGCGTATGAAAGTCGCAAGCTTAATGACACTGAGAGGCGTTATACAGTGCAAGAGAAGGAGATGATGGCAGTGGTGCATTGCTTGCGAGTTTGGCGACATTACTTGCTCGGGGCCAAGTTCGTGGTGCGGACAGACAATGTGGCGACGAGTTACTTCCAGACACAGAAGAAACTCAGCCCCAAGCAAGCAAGATGGCAAGATTTCCTGGCCTAGTTCGACTATGTGATAGAGCACAAACCGGGCAAGGCCAACTTTGTGGCGGATGCGCTTAGCCGAAAAGCAGAACTGGCGGCAATGTCAAGAGTCCAGGTGGAGCTCTTGGACCTTATCAAGGAAGGCATGGCGCATGATCCTTTAGCCAAGCAGCTGGTGCAGATGGCTAAAGAGGGTAAAACCAAGCAATTCTGGGTAGAAGGCGACCTATTGCGCACCAAGGGGCGGCGGATTTATGTACCCAAATGGGAGAGGTTGCGCAAAAGCATCATTAAGGAGTGCCGTGACACCTGCTGGGCAGGTCATCCAGGTCAAAAACGCACTCAACTTTGATAGAGGCTAACTACTATTGGCCTCGCATGCGGGACGACATAGAGTTATACGTCAAGACTTGTCTTGTATGCCAGCAAGACAAGGTGGAGCAACGGGCACCCGCAGGACTTCTGGAGCCTTTACCCATTCCGCAGCGTCCATGGGAAAGCGTCAGCATGGACTTTATCTCTGCTTTGCCCACATCCGATGGCAAAGGTAGCATCATGGTCGTGGTGGATCGGTTCTCGAAGTATGCATCCTTCATGGCTGCTACGAAGGATTCCACAGCCCAGGAGGCAGCTCAACTAATTTTCCAAGGCATGGTGAAGTATTGGGGCTTGCCTCAAGTTATCATAAGTGATCGAGACCCCCGCTTCACGGGCAAGTTTTGGACGGAGTTATTCCGCTTGATGGGGTCTGATTTGCACTTTTCAACCAGCTTCCATCCACAAACAGATGGACAGACGGAGCGGGCAAATGCACTCATGGAGCTATACTTAAGGCACTATGTAAGTGCCAACCAGCGAGATTGGGCCAAGCTGCTTGACGTTGCCCAATTCTCTTATAATTTGCAACGGAGTGAGGCTATTGGCAAGAGCCCATTCGAGCTTGCAACTGGACAACAACCCTTGACACCGCATGGACTTGTTAACAAATATACGGGGAAGAGTCCAGCGGCGTTCAAGATGGCGAAGACTTGGCATGAGCAAACGGACCTAGCTCGTGCATACCTTGACAAGGCCTCCAAGAAAATGAAGAAATGGGCCGACAAGAAGAGGAGGCGCTTAGAGTTCAACGTAGGGGACTTGGTCATGCTAAAACTCAACGCCGAACAACAGAAGAGGCTACGTAAGTTGCATAAGGGACTAATTTGGCGCTACGAAGGACCACTCCCTGTCCTTGCCAAGGTGGGCAAGGCTTCTTATCGGGTGGAACTGCCAACCAAACATAAGCTACATACGGTCTTCCATGTGAGTTGTCTGAAGCCGTACCATGCAGACATGGAAGACCCTTCACGGAACGAGTCACATCGGGCACCTCCAGCCATTACCACATCATTTGGCAAGGAAATTGAAAGCATCATGGCTGACCGGGTGATTCGGTGACGGTACAGGGAACCATTGCATGAATATCTTATCAAATGGAAAGGACTACCGGAAAGCGAGGCAAGCTGGGAGCCAAAGGAGGCGCTTTGGCAATTTGAAGATCAGCTACGGGCCTTCCACGAAGAGTCGACGAGGGCGTCGATGCAATAGGTGGGGGAGGTTGTCACGCCCCTCCATTTTCTAAGAGGTTATGCCATGCGGGCGATGACTGGGCGACAAGCAGGCAATGATTTGGCGCACGTATGGCAGCATTTCTCTAGCTAAGTCTAGATCCTTCCAATGGAAGATTCTAGACCCACCTAGACTTCTCTTGTATATTCTACTAGGTGTAGAGATTTATAGAGATTTGTAGAACTCTCTAGAGCTTTGATCTTAGCCATTGATTAGAATAGATCTTAGCCGTTGATTTGGGACTCTAGCAACTATAAATAGGCTAGAGGCATTTGGCATTGGCATCCAAGAAACATTCAAGCAATCCAACACTTGTATAAAGCATTCTCTTGTTTAATACAGAGCAATCTTGCAAGCTTCTCTTCTTAGCTTCTCTTAGCTTTGTTGTGGCAATATTTCGGGGAAAGGCTGACTTAGCACATCGCAGGGGCGAATTGTGACTAAGGCCGCACGGAAGATAGCTAGGGAGTTATCCAGTCCGTGACATGGTGCCTCTACATTCATGTTTATAACCATCACCAATCGGTTCATTCAGAGATTCAAACACGACTATCTTCGGACAACAATCAAGGGTGGCACGGCACTTAGACAACCAATCCCTCCCCATGATCACATCTAGGTCATCTAGCTCGATAAATCCTAACGTAGTCTCCAGATCATATGCTAAAATCATACAATCCCGATAGGTGTCACGGCCCAATTTCATCTCAGTTTGTGATGGCGTTCAACACCGTTATCAGGTAAACCAACACGGAAATATTAGTGAATTCTTATTTTTACTTACTAAAAACAGTTACAATGTTTTCTTAGTTTGCAATTAAAACATGTGATAATAACCAATATTCAGTAATAATTATACAACCCAAAAGATTAGTCTACTAATGTGTTTGCCAAAACCTCGTATCCCCAGTTGTGGGCAACTAGTAGAATATACGAAATAATAGATATATTCTACTGTTTGAAACATAATGAAAAATAAGAGAGACTCCATCAAGTTGTCGATCGGCACAGGAAGGGAATCAGCTCACCATAGAAGTCTCGGATTATGATAAGGGACGCGCACCGGTCTGATAGCTAGATGTATCTGCCTAAGATATTAAGTACAGAAACGTAGTATGAGTACATAAACAATATGTACCTAGTAAATATCTCGTCTAACCTCGAAGAAGTAGAGACGAGAGGTCGACTTGATACCTATTATGGTCAAATAATATAATGTGGTGTTATGCTAGGAATGAAGATCACAATTATATAACAATTGTAGTAAGAATTACTAAGTTGTATCTTTAAAATATTATAGTTAGCCATTTACATTTCAAACCATTTAGCAAGCAAGGCATCAATACCAATTCATATAGATATTATGCACATATTATGCCGAGGTCGACGAGCCGATCCAACAGAAAAGAAATTGTGCATTGGCAGAGGATCAAATGGTGCGAACTACAGATTCATCTATTTCTACCGAGGCGATCGACCTGATCCACAAATATCAATTATCATCAGAAAAATACATGAAGGCGTATTTGTAACAAATCGACCAGCGTTTTGAGCTTTTGCACTTCGCTCACCAGTTCTCGGGCACGACTAGTCCCATGTGATGTATTATGACTTAAGTAAATCGTCATTTTTGATATTCAGGATAATCTAAATAAATTTGGAAGAGCGATTCTCACATTGAAACTTAAAATTTAAAAGGTTGACAAAGTTTTGACTTGTTAGTATATGATCTCGCATTGGAATTTATATAATTTGGTTAGATTTGTCAGGTGATTTGGGTCTTAGGAGCATAATCGGAATGTGTTTTGGAGGTCTGGAGTAGATTTAGGCTTGAATTAGCGAAATTAGAATTTTGGCAATTTCTGGTTGATAGGTGAGATTTTGATATAGGGGTCGGAATGGAATTTCGGAACATGGAGTAGGTTCGATGTGTTATTTGTGACATGTGTGCAAAATTTTAGGAATTCGGATGAGGTTTGGTAGAATTTTGATCAAAAATTGAATTTAAAAACTTATGGAGTTCTTAGGCTTGAATCTGATGCGAATTTGGATTTTTGATGTTGTTTTTAGCGTTCCAAAGATTGGAACAAGTTTGAATGATGTTGTGGATATATTGACATGGTTGGTTGAGGTCCCGAGGGCCTCGAGTGAGTTTCGGGTGTATTTCGTATAAGTTTTTGGGCTACTTTGGATGCTGATTTTCTAATATCTGGTCTTGTTCTTCGTGTTTACGTGGATCCTCTCGCATTCGCCAAGAAGAATTTGGCCTCTAGAAGAGACTCTCGCGTTCGCGAAGAAAGAAATCTCGGTTGCACAGGTCTGACTTCAGAGGCTCATATCTCAGATTCTGTAAAGAATTTGGAGATGATCCAAGCATAAAAGTTGTAGCCTTTGTGTCTATTTTTCACAAATATAAATCAAATAGCATTTAGATTTGTGTACAAAAAGTTATGATAGTTACACTATAGGATGTTGTGGGAGAGTTTGAAAATCTCTGCTCAGTACTGACTTTGGATGCTTATATCTTGCAATACATAATGACTCAAGAAATGAGCAACCTGTGAAATTATACCCCTTGGTGTCTACTATTTATAACAGCAAACTATTTATCATTCGGAATTGCATGCAAAACATTATGTCAATTATACTAAAGGATGTATGGAATGAATTTGGAAATCGGTGATGAGGAATTTGCTCATCGCGAACGCGAGAGAAGCGTCGTGAACGCGAAGAACAAACCCCTGGGCTGCAGAATAAAGTCCATGTTCGTCCCATTCTTCCATTTTTGGACCAAGAAAGCTCGGGTGGGGTAATTGTGGGGTAATTGTTTTAGGGATTTCCAGAAGGAACAACGAGGTAAGTGTTCATAACACAATTTTTGATAGATTACTCAAGTCCATCGTTATTTTTAACATTTTATTGGTGATTTTATGCTGGAAATTTGAAAAGCCTCTTTGATATATTTGAGAATTTGAGGGTCGAACTGTTTTCAAAATTTAGTAATTTTGGTATGGTTAGACTTGAGGTTGAATAGGTTGTCGAATTTTGTGAGTTTCGTCGGATTTTTAGATGTGGGCCCCACGGACAATTTTGAGTTAAATTTCGGATTTTGTTAGAAAATTAGTATTTTCATATGGAATTATTCCTATAATTAGTATTGACTTAATTTAATTAGTTGTGGCTAGGTTCGGGTTGATTGGAGGCCGATTCAAGAGGCAAAGGCATTTCGGAGTAGGATTTTCCTCGATTGAGGTGAGAAATTATTGTAAATATTTTCCTGAGGGTATGAAACCCCGGATTGCACATCATGGAGCTATCTTGAGGTAATGTACACGCTAGATGACGAGCGTGGGGCCATGCACCATTGCGGATTGTGAATTAGTCCATCCTGAATGACTGTTTTACTACATATTTGATTGAAAAACTATTTGTTATCTCATGTTTTGGGCGGAATGCATATTTGGGCCTCTTGCCAACTATTTGGACTCCTAGGGGATATTTACTGATATTTTCTCACTATTTTGACTTTATGCATGTACTCATTATATACTACTATTTTCATAACTCAGCCATGTCTACTATGTTTTAATACATTAATATGATATTTTAAATAATAATTGGGCTGAGCATCACGTTATATTGTTGCACGAGTGGCTTGTGAGATTTTGACTAAGTAATGCTAAGGGCTTGTGTTGTGAGGATACACTGATTATGATTATAAGGCCGAGAGCCTGAGACTATACGCCATGAGGTGGCTTATTGATTTGTGGCCGAGGTACTAACTTTATACGCCACGAGATGGATTGATATTACGCTTGGACTGTAAGGGGTCCCTCCAGGATTCTTATGTAGCTCGAGGGGCTGGTGTTGTTCTATGATATTGCCCGATTGGCGGATTTTTGTTGACATTGTGCTCGAGGGGCGGTAGTTTATGTATTTATCTTTCCTAGTTGCCTGTTATTTACTTGTTTAATTATTAAAAAGGCATTTTCAAGAAGTTTAAACTGAATTAAAGTGACTTCACATATTTTCACTATTTTATTATTTTTACTGGTTTTTACTGCTTCCTTATACCCTGTTAATGTGCCTTTACGTGATTTCTTATTACCCAGACTGTATTTATTACTATTACTCGCTGAGTTGGAGTACTCACTTTACTTCCTGCACCATGTGTGCAGATTCAGACGCATTTAAGTGCTGCTTGCAAGGGTTGAGAGCTGTCCAGCAGATTATCGGAGATTCACTAGGTAACTGCCCGGTGATTCACAGCCTAGTGCTCCTCCCTTTATCTTATTTTTTCTCTGTTTTATTTATGTAATAGTTGAGTAGATTCCTTCAGAATTGTAGTGTTGTTATAGATACTCATGACTGGTGACACCTCGATGTCAGGCTATGTCTTTTTCCACAAACTGAATTGTTTACCTTAATTTGGGATTTTTATTATTATGTTAAGACTTGGTTTAATTATTTAATTGCTTAAAAATGAATTGGGAATGTGTCGAATAGACTTGTATTAACGAGAGGCGCTATCAAGACTAGGTCCAAGTTTAGGATCGTGACAAGTTAGTATCAGAGCTTATGTTACATAGGTCCCACGAGTCATGAGCAGGATTAGTAGAGTCTCGTGGATCAATACAGAGACATATGTACTTATCCTCGGGAGGCTGCAGAACCTTTAGGAAATCCCATATTCTTAAATTCTTATCGTGCATCCTTGATTCATCTTGAAATATAACTCTAGAAATTCCTTTCAAGCGTTCGTATGCGCGCATCAACACTTGGTATTAGCTGTGTATCGACGGCTTGTGATTCCCTGATCGAAGGGAGAGAGGAGATTTATATCTGTTGATGCTGGGCGAATCTGGAGGACTTGAGGCCGGGCCTTGCTTGTAGCTTGAGCCCTGAGCTGTTGATTGCGTGAGCGCGTGGTACTGGATTTATATGTTTGATAGTGTCTCTATTAAAGGAAATGATGACAGGATAGTTACGTGATGAGCATGATATGACTGCAAAATGTGTTCATATGGATTGAACGAGACAAGAAAGGTTTGCTTGGGGGTAGTAATATCTATCTGGTTCTTGATTCCCATTGTGATTTTATGTATAGCGCAAGTTGTAGGCATGTTGAAGGACCTTTTCATGTTGCCTAGTTGGGAAATAAATTAGATTTCGCGTTAGATATGAGTTCAGACTCAAAACGATTAAGTGACTGCGTAATGTTTATGATGGTGGAAGGGTGAAGAGATGCTAGTTTGAGGCGAAGCATGTACGTTATATCATGCTGAATGTTCTAAAGATTATGTGATCCTTTATGTTGTTTATTAGAAGATCTCTTTTCCCAGTGAAATATATGTGTTGAAATTTGAATTTAGGTCACCTAAGATAGTGAGCTTGACTGTTACGAGGGTTAATACGAGATTTGCAGAAGATTTAAAGTACTAGATGGTCTATGTTTCATGAGCTTACAAAGGATTGAGTTTAATCTCGCTATGGTATTATGGTAGTAATAAAGTATATGCATTATGAGTTATTGTGTATTTTTATCTATAGCTTTGAGACAAGTGGGGGACTCTGCTATTGATTAGTTGATTGCACGGTTATTGTGCTATGTTGGTTCCGGTTTGAGGCGTACGGGTGATAAAGATGACTGTTTCATGATAGGTTCTTGGATGCTTACGATGCGGTGGGTTTCTACAGGTGTTTTATGGCAATGCTCTTAGGTATTGATGGCTTCCGTAGCTTGGTTGAGTTAGAAAAAATTCAGTCCTCACGGTTTGTTTTTTTGCAAACGGAATTTGGAAAGTTCTTAATGGTTTCTAGCACAGTTAGAGATGTATATTTTCAACTGGCATAAGGAGTATGTGATATATAGTGGTTTTCTTCTAGATGGGATAAAATGGAATGTTCTTGGCTAGTTGAGTGCATAGTCATTTATGGTTTGGAGTGGATTATAAAGTTCTCACAGTTGTCATAGGATGTTATAGCATGTGTGGTGTATTGTGAAGGATTGAGATTGGCATGTGTAAGGTCACAGTTCAGTTATAAAAAGAAAGTCATAAATTCTTAGGAAGCACGGGCAGTTTCATATGACTTGGTAAATGATATTACTAAATGGTGTGTCTTAATAAGGATATACACTTCAGAAAAAAGGGCAATGTGTTTGGATTAAGTACGCTTTATTAGTATTGTGGCACTCTCTTATTAGATCGATTGTTGATATTCAAGTTGGCTTGGTAGCACAGAAGAATTATAGGAGTGTCCCTCGTGAAATGTTTGAGTATCAGATGTTTGTTAGATGTTCGGGAAGTGTAGCTGGGATAGAATATGGTGATTCTTGTGCTTTATGGATTGGGAGACTAAGAGTTTTCGGGATTACATGGCTTTGTGATTGTGGATTGTGAGAAAATATCTAAGGTTGGTTAGAGAGTAATATGTGATATGATTCAACCATTGTGAACCTTGAAAGAGCTATTTATCTATTGTGGGTGACCACATTTGATTTGGGGTTCATTGGTAGGTCCAACATGGATGTGTGTTCTGCAGCTAGTCGGATTTGTTGACTCCGAACCACTATTGTTGAGAGATGTGACATTCAATTATTGTTGAGCATATTCGTTTCTAAAGTGATCTATGAGTTACTCTCATGTGTTACGAGTAGTTGTGATTTGGTGGTTATATGCACATATGGTGTGGTTTCATTTGGGCTTTATAGTGGGATTTGAATGAAATGGGTATTTGGTAGTTGCATGATTTATTGCGTATTGTGTATGTTCTCTCGAGCTGGTATGGCATTGTATTTTTTTTCTCCATGGTTATAGTGATACACTTTTGATACTAGACATCAAATTGCACTTGGTTGAAGATCTTTAGCATGGTGACTTGGGGTGTCTCATGGGAACTAGTGTTTGGATATGGTCGCGCATTACGGTAATGTTATGTTAAGCTATGATACTGTGGGTTAGATTCGTGTGTTCTGGTTCTACGATTTGTGATGGGTTCTCATCAATGTGTTGTGGTTTACTGGTGAGATAGCAGTACAACTTTCTCATTTGATTCACTTTCCATGATTGGAGTACAGTTCGATTGTTGCTTATTGGTACACGGGCTGTGGCTTTAGATTGTATCGATGTGTGTCACTAGAGTGGTCGTAATTGGATGAAATGAGGTCATTAGATCTAGAATGAATACAAACGGATATAGTTTCAGCGTGTTGGAAGGATAATATCGATGTTCGGCTAAGAAATTTGCTATGGTCCTTGATAAAGCGGAAGTGGCTTCACGAATGGTTGATATGAAGAATGGTTACGACTTTCTATGTGTTCCATTTTCATTGGCGGTATATATAAGAGTGGGAATGAGGCTTTATTTGATAAGAGGTTTATTATCGATATTCGGTTGTTCTGAACAACTGCTATGATCAGAAGTTATCGCCACAAGAGTTGAGCTATATAGTATATCACGCAATTTCATCTAAGGTTGCACGTATGATTTTTTGCAGCTTGTTCGGGATTATTAAGAGTATAGGCATGAGATTCTGATCTTGTAGATGATTTCACATGTTAATATGTTGTTCTAAGTTTTATGGGCTAGGTTGGATAGTGAACTTTCAATATCATTGTGTTATTGGACCTATACGAGATAGGGCGGCGTGGGATCACCCCCAGGTATCTGCATGGTAAGGTTGTACATCAACTTGTTGGTTTTTGGAACAAATATGGGCGCGTTTGAGGACGAACATATGTTTAAGTTGGGGAGGATGTAACGACCCGACCATTCGTTTTGAGCTTTTACACTTCGCTCGCCAATTCTCGGGCATGACTATCCTTATGTGATTTATTATGACTTATGTAAATCATCATTTTTGGTTTTTAGGATAATCGGAATAAATTTGGAAGAACAATTCTAAGTTTGAAGCTTAAAATTTGAAAGGTTGACCAAGTTTTGACTTGTTAATGTATGATCTTGAATTGGAATTTGCATGATTTTTTTAGCTCCGTTAGGTGATTTGGGAAGTAGGATCATTATTGGAATGTGTTTTAGAGATTGGGAGTAGATTTAGGCTTGAATTGGCGAAATTGAGATTTTGGCGATTTCTAGTTGATAGGTGATACTTTGATATAGTGGTCAAAATAGAATTCTGGAAGTTGGAGTAGGTCTGTTGTGTTATTGTTGACGTGCCTGTAAAGTTTCTGGTCATTGAGATGAGGATTGATAGACTTTTTGATCGAAAATGGAATTTGGATGTTTTTGGAGTCCTTAGGCTTGAATCCGATGTGAATTTGGTGTATAGATGTTGTTTTGAGCATTCCTGAGGTTGGAAGAAGATTGAATGATGTTATGGGATATGTTGGATTGGTTGGTTGAGGTCCCGAGTGCCTCAGGTGAGTTTTGGGTGTGTTTCAGATCATTTTGGGCTACTTGGATGCTGATTTTCTAATATGTGGTGTTGTTCTTCGCGTTCGACTGGAGCCTCTCGCATTTGCGAAGAATAATTTGGCCTCTGGAAGTTTTTTCTCCGCGTTCGAGAAGGTACTCTCCCATTCGCGATGAAGGAAATCTCGGTTGCACAGGTCCGAATTCGGAGACTCATATCTCACAATCTGTAATATATTTGGAGATAATCTGAATATAAAAATTGTAGCCCTTTTATTCTAGTTTTCAGGACTTGAAATAAATTGGCATTTCGATTGGTTTACAAAAAGTTATGGTAGTTATACTACATGCTGTCCAGGGAGAGTTTGATAATCTCTATTGCACAGGGCTGACTTTGGAAGCTTATATCTCTCAATATATAATGATTCAGGAAATGAGAAACCTATGAAATTATATCTCGTTGTGTCTAGTTTTCAGAACATCAAATCATTTATCATTTGGAGTTGTGTGCAAAAGGTTATGCCAATTATACTAAGACCTATCTGGAATGAATTTGGAAATCAGTGGTGAGGAATTTGCTCATCGCGAACGCGAGAGAAGGGTCGCGAACTCGAATAACAAACCCTTGGGCAGCAGAATAAAGTCCTAATTTGTCCCAATCTTCCTTTTTTGGACCAAGGAATCTCGGGCGGGGCGATGTTTCGAGGGATTTTCCGAGAGAACAACGGGGTAGGTGTTCTTAGAATAATTTTTGATAGATTACTCGAATCCATCGTTGTTTTAAACATTTAATCGGTGATTTTAAGTTGGAAACGTTTGAAAATACTTTTGGACATATTTGAGGATTTGACGGTCTAAATATTATTGGAATTTAGTAATTTTGGCATGGTTAGACTTGTGGTTGAATGGGTTGTAAAATTTTTTAGTTTCGTCAGATTTCGAGACGTAGGCCCCTCGGGCAATTTTGAGTTAAATTTTCGATTTTGTTAGAAAATTAGTATTTTCATATGGAATTAATTCCTATAACCAGTATTGATTGAATCGAATTAATTGTGGATAGATTCGGGTTCGATTTGAGGCCGATTCAAGGGGCAAAGGCATTTCGGAGTAGGATTATGCTCGGATTGAGGTAAGTAATTATTGTAAATGTTGTCCTGAGGATATGAAACCCCGGATTGCACATTGTGGTGTTATATTGAGGTGAGGCACACGCTAGATGACGAGCGTGGGACCGTGCACCATTAAGGATTGTGACTAACCCATCCCAATTGATTGTTTTACTGCGTATTTGATTGAAAAGCGGTTTGCTGTCATCATGTTTTCGGCGGAATGCCATATTTGGCCTCATGCCAACTATTTGGACCCTTTGGGGATATTTACTGATATTTCCTTACTATTTGACTTTATGCTTGTACTCAATCATGTTATATACTACTATTTGCATAAATCAGCCATTTCTACTATATTTTAATACATTAAATGATATTTTAAATGATAATTGGGTTGCGCATCACATTTTACTATTGCCAGAGTGTCTTGTAAGATTCTTATTGAGTAAGGTCGAGGGGATGTGTTGTGAGGATATACTGATTATGATTAAGAGACCAAGAGCCTGAGATTATATGCCACAAAGTGGCTTGTTAATTATTAGGCCGAGGGCCTAAGATTGTACACCACGAGAAGACTTAATATTGCGATTGGTCCATAAGCGGCCATTTTAAGAGTCTACACACCCCCAGTGAGCGCGGGTGCCCATTGTAATGGGCGATGTAGCCCGAGGGGCTAGTGTTCTATGATGTTGCCCGAGGGGCAGATTTTTGTTGACATTGTGCCCGAGGGGCGGTTCTTTATGTGTTTATCTTTCCTAGTTGCCCGTCATTTACTTGCTTAATTGTTAACAAGGCATTTTCAAGAAGTTTAAACTGAACTAAAGTTACTTCACATATTTCCATTATTTCATTGTTTTTACTGGTTTTACTACTTCTTTACAACATGTTGGTGTGCCTCTACGTCCTTTCTTACCACTCATACTGCTTTTGTTATTATTACTCATGAGTTGGAGTATTCACTTTATTCACTGCACCCCGTGTGTAGATTCAGACGCATCAGGTTTTGTTTGCGATGGTTGAGAGTTGTCCAGCAGATTTCCAGAGATTCACTAGGTAGTTGCCTGGTGATTCGCAGCCTAGTGCTTCTCCCTCTATTTTAGTTAGGTAATAGTTGAGTAGACTCTTTCATACTTGTAGTATTGTTATAGATACTCATGACTGATGATACCCCGATGTCGGGCTATGTCTTTTTCCGTTATTTACCTTAATTTGGGATTTCTATTATTATGTTAAGACTTGGTTTGATTACTTAAGTGCTAAAAGATAAATTGGGAATGTGTCGGCTGGCCTTATCTTAACGAGAGGCTCCATCACGACCGGGTCCGGGTTTAGGGTCGTGACAATATTTATATTTGAATTAATCTATACAAGTGCTCAACAATACATATTTTCACTTATGTTCATTTCCAATTCTCTAGCATATCCTAAATGATCATATTAGCAAGAAGACATATAACATTTGCAAATATAGCATGATACGGGTCCTAAATTACCCAGACAATTAACATCATAGTAGCTACGTACGTAGCCCCTACATTTAGTGGCAACTTATACAATTATTATTCCTACGGGATAATTCCCTCTTACAATGTTAGAAAGGAGACTCATCTCGCTCCAAAGTATACTTGAAATACCAAGAACGAGCCCAAACTCTCAATTTGCAGCCGAACGATCCAAAACTAGTTAAACGAGGTAGGAACTAGTCAATACAAGCTCAAGAGTATGTATTTTAATTACAAATGTAATTTTGCATCTCTAAGTGCAAGTTTTCTAATATCCGACCCCGAGCCCACGTTTCCAAAATATTTCGAAGAAATTTGTTCTTTGTAACCTAAGGATCAATAATATATGATTTCTACTTTGTTTCATAACCAATTTCGTGGAAAAATTTAAGTTTTATCAAAATCCTAGGTTTTGCTCTAGCCCCATGATTTTACCTCAATCTTTAGGTGTTAATATACCAAAATCTCGAGTATTAAACATAAAAATAAGGGGGATGGTCTTAGCTCAAGATGCTATGTGGAAATCTTTTCTCGAGCACCAAAATTTCTCAATACCCGAATGAAAAATGGGCAAAAATGGCTAGACCCCGTATTAAATGAAGCTCACTACTTCGGCGATTTCCGCATTTGCGATCCCCCCTCTGTTAGAAGAAGGCCGCATCTGGGAAATTTTCAAAACAAGTCAGGACCGCTTCTGCGGTCTTGAAGCCGCTTCTGCGGTTTTGACCTGGTTGGCCCTGAGCCGCATCTGCGAGAGGATGACCGCTTCTACGGTCTCGCAAATGTGGCTGACCAACCGCAGGTGGTTATGACAGCAACTGAAGCTATAGCTCTTCTAAAAAATTCCAACTTCACTCGAGCCTCGTGCAATTGACGCTCGAGGCTCCTGGGACCTACCCGAACATACCGACAGATCTGAAATCATGAAACGAACTTGATCAAACCTTCGGAACACTCAAAGCCATGCTAGATCTAAGAATGACCAACCTTAAACCAAGTAAATCAAACTTATGAACTTCAAGTTCTTAATTAACTTCCAACGAGTCGAAACATATTTAAACTACTCGGATTGACACAAAATTTTGAGGGCAAGTCTTACATGTTATATTGGACATGTGCTGGGCTCCGGAACCAATAAAGAATCCCTATACCAATGTGATCAATCATTATTTAGTTTCTTTAAATCCTTAGAGTTTATGTTTAACTATGTCTATTAAAAATTCATTACTTAGCCTAGGGACCTCAGAATTCAATTCCGGGCATATGCTCAGGTCCCTTATTTTCCTATGGACCCTCGAGGACCGTCAAATCACAAATCCCTGTCCGTTTACTATAAATGTTGACCAATGTCAAACTTGGCCTTTTAAGAAAATATTAAGGAATCAAATGAGCCTATTTTGAACCCAAACCCTTCCAAATCCCAAACCAACCATCCCCGCAGGTCGTAAATTAGTTAAAGCAAGCCTGCAAAGTTTTATTTAGGGGGACGGAGTTCTAAAAAGTACAACGACCAACTGGGTCATTACATTCTCCACCTCTTAAGCAAACATTCGTCCTCGAACGGGCATAGAAAAGTACCGAAGGTGCTGAATAAGTGTGGATATCTACTCCGCATGTCCTCCTCGGGCTCCAAGGTCGCCTCATCGGCAGGTTGGCACCTATTCTGGACCTTCACCGCTAAAATCCTCTTGTATCCTAACTAGTGATCATGTCTATCAACAATGGCAACTGGCTCCTCCTCATAACCTAAACTCTCATCCAGTTGAATAGTATTGAAGACCAACACATGGGACAAGCCGGTATGATACCTCCGGAGCATGGACACGTGGAAAACTGGATGAAATCCCGATTAGCTGGGGGTAGAGCAAGCTCGCAAGCAACCTCCCCAACTTGTCTCAAAACATCAAATGGGCCAATGAATCTTTGGCTCAACTTTCCCTTCTTCCAAAACCTCATAATACCCTTCATTGCCGAGACTTTCAATAGGACCTTCTCGCCAACCATGAATGATACATCACGTGCCTTCTGATCCGCATAACTCTTCTGTTTGGACTGAGCTGTGTGAAGCTTTTCTTGAATCAACTTCACCTAATCCAAGGCATCTTTCACCAAGTCTGTGCCATACAACTTAACCCTCACAAGGCTCAAACCACCCGAGATGAGAACGACATCACTGCCCATATAAAGCCTCAAATGGAGCCATCTCGATGCTGGACTGGTAGCTACTGTTGTCAGCAAACTTTGCCAAAGGCAAGAACTTATCCCACTGTCCTCTAAAGTCAATCACATATTCTCTAAGCATGTCCCCTAAGATCTGAACTGTCCAATTTCACTCCCCGTCTGTCTATAGATGAAATGATGTGCTATGCTCCACACGGATCCCCAACTCACCATGAAAGACTCTCCAGAAATTGGAAGTGAACTGAGGTCCTCTATCTGATATGACGGAAACATGCACACCGTGAAACCGCACTATCTCCCGAATGTAAATCTCAGCCAATCTCTCTGAAGTGTAAGTAGTCATAACCGATATAAAGTGTGTTGACTTGGTCAACCTTTCCACGATGACCTACCCCACATCAAACTTCCATAAGGTCCGCGGCAACCCAACTACGAAATCCCTAGTAATGTGTTCCCACTTCCACTCTAGTATAGGCATCTGCTGATGTAGGCCACCAGTCCTCTGGTGCTCATACTTGACCTGCTGGCAATTCAAACACCTAGCCACACACTAAACTATGTCTTTATTCATTCTCCGCCACCAATAATGCTGCCTCAAGTCACGATACATCTTCGTAGCACCCAGATGAATGGATTACCGCAAACTATAAGCCTCCTCCTGGATCCTCTCCCTCAGACCATCAACATTAGGAACACATAGGCGACCCTCGAGTCGTAGAACACCATCTTCACCAATAAAGACTTCCTTGGCACGACCCTACATCACTATCTCTCTAAGAACTACCAAGTGGGGATCATCGAACTGTCGGGCCTTGATCTGACCTAATAACGAAGACTGAGCAACAACACATGTAGGGACTCGATTGGGCTCCGAATTATCCAACCTCACAAGTCTGTTAGCTAAGGATTGGATGTCCAAAGCTAGTGGTCTCTCCTCTGCTAGAATGAATGCCAAACTACCCATACTCTCTGATTTCTTGCTTAAGGCATCTGCGACCACATTTTCCTTTCCCGGATGATAACGAATGGTGAAGTCATAGTCCTTTAGTAACTCAAGACACCTACACTTACTCAAATTGAGATCCCTCTACTGGATTAAATGCTGCAAGCTGCGATGATTAGTGTAAACCTCACATGACACATCATACAGATAATGCCTCCATATCTTAAGAGCATGAACAATTGTGGCCAACTCCAAGTCGTTCACGGGATAATTCTTCTCATGAATCTTTAGCTCGAACGAATCATAGGCAATAACTTCCCATCATTCATCAATACACACCCTAATCTAATGCGTGAAGCATCACAATATATTGTGCACATCCCTGAACTAGAAGTCAACACAAGTATTGGTGCTATAGTCAAAGTTGTCTTGAGCTTCTGAAATCTCGCCTCACCATCCTTGTACCAATGGAAAAGAGCACCCTTCTAAGTCAATCTAGTCAGAGGTGATGCAATAGATGACAAGCCCTGGACGAATTGCTTGTAATAACCTGCTAACCCCAGGAAACTCCTGATCTCCATCATTGAAGTAGGTCGTGGGCAACTCTTAAATAGCTCGATCTTCTTGGAATCTACCTTAATACCCTCTACTGACAGAATATGCCCAAGGAATGCCACTGACTCTAGCTAGAACTCAAACTTGGAGAACTTATCATATATTTTCTACTCTCGCAAGGTCTAAAGCACTACCCTCAAATGTTGCTCATGCTCCCCAGGCTACGAGAGTATATTAGGATGTCGTCAATGAAGACGATGACAAAGAAATCAATATAAGGCATGAACACTCTGTTTATCAAGTCCATAAATGCTGCTGGGGAACTAGTCAAGCTGAAGAACATCACCAAAACTCACAATCGCCATATCTCATCTGAAATGCAGTCTTCGGAACATCCGAGTCCCGAATCTTCAACTGATGGTACCCTGACCTCAAGTTGATCTTAGAGAACACCCTAGCCTGCAATTGGTCGAACAAATCATGAATGCGTGGCAACAGGTACTTATTCTTGATTGTGGCCTTGTTCAACTGGTGGTAGTCAATGCATATCCGTATAGTCCCATCCTTCTTCTTAAAAAATAGTACTGATACACCCCAAGGTGATACACTAGGTCTAACAAACCCCTTTGCTAACAACTCATCAATCTGCTCCTTCAACTCTTTTAAATCCTTCAGAGCCATATGGTACGGTGGTTAGAAATCAATATCATGATCCGGTGGCATGCCAAGAAGATCAGAAGGAAACCTATATATGAACTCCCGAACTACTGGAACTGAATCAATTGTTGAAGACTCTACGTTAGTGCCCCAAACATAAGGCAAATAATCCAAACTCCCCTTCTCGACCATATGTCGGGCCTTCATGAAAGAGATAACCGGACTAGATGTATCAACTACGGAACCATTCCTCTCCAACCTTGGCAACCCTAGCATTGCTAAGGTAACAATCTTGGCATGGCAATCTAGGACAGTGTGATATGGAGATAAAAATACATGCCTAGGATGATAAAAAATACAACCTTGGCAAACCTCACCTCATAATCGGTCACAAATATCTGATCCTGCTCAAACTGATATCGCAACTCTTCCCTCTCAGAGGGTGGAATATACCTATCAAGAAATAATTGTGTGAATTGAATCCAAGTGATAGGAGGAGAACCTTCGGATCTGCCAAAACATAAGACTGCCACCACTTACAGGTCATGCCCTCTAGCTGAAAAGTAGTGAAGTCAAAACTATGCGACTCCAATATCCTCATTTTGTGCAGTCTGTCCTTGCACCGGTCAATAAAATCATGAGCATCCTCATGACACTCACCCCCAAAGACAGAAGGGTGAAGTTTAGTCTATCTATTTAATAGCTTTTATAGGTCACCATATGTAGCTGGTCTAGGCTCAGGCATCACTGAAGCAACTAGTTGAGCCCCATCTATGGGTAGTTCACCCGGAGTCTGATACACTAAAGTTGTATAAATGAGCCTGAGCATTAGGGGTCTGTCCTCCCCATCCAACCTATGATGTAGTTAGATCTACTGGAAATAAACCAGCCTGCGTCGTAGTGTCCATGAACCGTAGAATACAGCCTATTACCTCCTGAAACTCGATTCTGTCATAAAGTCTGCCAGGGTAGGGTTAGCTACGGGGACCTCGCCCTTCTCCTCAATAATAGGATCTTCAACATGATCTACTAGTGGTGCTACTAGAACAGCTCTGGTACGCCCTCGTCACCTACCTAGGGCCGGTGCCATCCCTAGGCCTCTACCTCGACCTCTAGCAATGAGGGGAGTAGCCCCTCCAAGATTGGAAACATCTACGTTGTATGTACTCACCATCTGTGAGAGAGAATAAGAGAGAAATTTAGTGTACTATCCACTACATGATAGGAAATGAATAAAGAGTAGTTTCCGAACACCCTATAGCCTCTTGAAGATAAATACAAACGTCTCTGTACCGATCCGTATGACTCTATTAGGTTCGTCCATGACTTGTGAGACCTACGTGAACCTAGTGCTCTGATACCATATTGTCACGGCCCAATTTCACTTCAGGTAGTAATGGCGCCCAACACCGTAGTCAGGAAAGCCAACGCGAAAATATTAGTGAATCTCATTTTTACTTACTAAAAACAATTACAACATTTTATTAATTTGCAATTAAAACATGTGATAATAAGTAGTATTCAGTAATAATTATACAACCCAAAAGAAAATTCTACTAATGTGTGTGCCAAGTCCTAGTATCACAAGATATGGGCAACTAGTAGAATATACAAAATAATAGATCTATGCTACTGTCTGAAACAGAATAGATAGTCAAAAGTAAGAGAGACTCCATCAAGCTATTGATCGGCATAGGAAAGGAAGCAACTCAGTGTTGAAGTCTCGGACTATGATCACGGACGCGCATCAGTCTGATAACAAGATGTACCTGCCTCAAACCATGTACAATTAAGTACAGAAGCGCAGTATGAGTACATAAACAATATGTACCTGGTAAGTATCTCGTCTAATATTGAAGAAGTAGAGACGAGAGGTCGACTTGATACCTACTAGGGTTAAATAATATAATATGGTGGTATGCTAGGAATTGAGATCACAATTATACAACAGTTGTAATAAGAATTACTAAGTCGTGCCCTTTTAATATTATAGTTACTGATTTACATTTCAAACCATTTAACAAGGAAGTTATAAGTACTAATTCACATAGATATCATGCGCACATTATGCTGAGGTCGACGACCCGATCCAATTGACTTGAAACTGTGTACTGTAGAGGATAGAATGGTGCGAACCATAGATGCATCTATTTCTACCGAGGTGATCGGCCCAATGCACAAATATCAATTATCATCAAGAAAAATCATGAAGGCGCATTTATATTCAAATAAACTCATGCAAGTGCTCAACAATACATATGTTCGCTTATGTTCATTTCCAATTCTCTAGCATATACTAAGTGACCGCATTAGAAAGAAGACATATAACATTTGCAAATATAGCATGATATGTGTCCTAAACCACCCGAACAATTAAGATAATAGTAGCTACACATGGACTCTCATCACCTAGTACGTACATAGCCCCCACATTTAGCGGCAAATTATACAATTATAATTCCTATAAGGACAATTATTTCATACAAGGTTAGAAAGGACACTCGCCTTGCTCCAAAGTATACTTCTAATACAAAGAATGATCCTAAACCCTCCATTAGGAGCCAAACGATCCAAAACTAGTTAAATGAGGTAGGAACTAGTCAATACAAGCTCAAAAGTACGCATTTTAATTACTAAAGTAATTTCCGAACCCTAAACACAAGTTTTCGAAATTTATCGAAGAAAGTTGCTCTTTGTAACCTAAGGATCAATAACATATGATTTCTACTCTGTCAAAACGTCGGATTTCTAAATTTTCGTAAGGCCCTCCTGGAATTGTTTCATAACTCATTTCATGGAAAAAAATTTAAGTTTTATCAAAACCCTAGGTTTTGCTCTAACCCCATGATGTTACCTAAATCTTTAGGTGTTAATCTACCCAAAACTCGAGTGTTAAACATAGAAATAAGGGGGATGGACATACATCAAGATGCTATGCAGAAATCTTCTCTCAAGAGCTCAAAAATTGACAATACACGAGTGAAAATGGCAAAAATGGATGGACCCCATATTAAATGAAGCTCACTGCTTTAGCGATTTCTACATCTGTGGCTAGGGGACCGCATTTGTGGTCCTACCTCTGTGAGAAGAAGGCCGTATCTATAGAATTGGCCAAACAAGCTGTGATCGCTTCTGTGGCTAAGGAGCTGCTTCTACGGTTTTTTCTTGGCCGGCCCTGGGCCACATCTGTGAGAGGACAACTGCTTCTGCAGGGTTGCACCTGTGGCTAATCAACTGTAGGTGCAGTTATGATAGCAACTGAATCTTCAACTCTTCTCAAAAGTTCCAACTTCACTCGAGCCTTGTCCAATTGACGCTCGGGGCTCTCGGGGCTCTCCCGAACATAATTAAATGTCTAAAATCATGAAACAGACTTGCTCAAACTTTCGGAACACTCCAAGCAGCACTAAATCTAAGAGTCACCCCCTAAAATCAATTGAATCAAACTTATGAATTCACATTCATAATTCACTTCTATCGAGTCGAAATGTACTTAAGCTACTCGAATTGACAAAAAATTTTGAGGGGAAGTCTTAAATGTTATATTGGACCGGCACTGGGCTCCTAAACAAATACACGAGCCTGATACCAACGTGATCAACCATTATTTAGTTTCTTTAAATCCTTCGAATTTCAATTTAACTATTTATAATAAAAATTCATTACTCAGGCTAGAGACCTTGAAATTTTATTTCGGGCATACGCTCAGGTCTTATATTCTCCTACAGACCCTCCAAGGCCGTCAAAATGTAAATCCGAGTTTGTTTACGAAAAATGTTGACCAAAGTCAAACTTAGCCTTTTAAGAAAATCTTAAGGAATCAAATGAGCCTATTTCAACCCAAACTCTTCCAAATCCTGAACCAACCATCCCTGAAGGTCGTAAATTAGTTAAAGCAAGCGCATGAAGTTTTGGGGGGACAGGGTTCTAAAAAGCAAAACAACCAGTTGGGTTGTTAAAATAGGTGTGCAAAGCAATAACATTATCCCCAATTGGAGTAGACATAGAGAAAAGTTCAAGTAACTGTTCTATCATTATCACAAAATCAAAAGCAAAAGATCGGGTGACATAGGAAAATATGGATCCGGCGATCATAAGAACATAAACATCAAGTGTGCAAGCAATAAGTTTACCAGTCATCACGGTTTTACCTGCAACTACCTTAGCTTCTAGTCCATATAGTCGGGTCTATCCTCCTAAAGTAAAAGTACTGTACCGCCTGAAACTCGTGTAGTCTATATAGTAGTGTCATGAACTGGGGAGGTGCAGGTGTAGTAGTTGCAGATCCATCTAGCTATATTGAAGGACGATATATCAATATCTCTAATACTTGAGGTAATCTCTCTGAAAATGACCCTTGTTGCCGCAATAATGGCAAGTGCGACTCTCCTTAGGAAATTGCGCCAGATGAACCTTGCCTTAACTACCAAAAGTAGGTTGCCTCAGTGAAGACTATGCTAGAGGAATAACACTCTGATCGTGCCAAGAATAGCATTTTGTAGGCAGTAAAATCAGAGGGGCCGATTTTATGGTCATCATGGTGCTTCCTAGGCACGCTTCCTAGGGCTCGAGGTTGAGTTCGAGGTACAATCTCGTAGGGTTTCCAAATTCCCGACTCTAGGGAAACGTGGATCGACAACTATGATGGAGATACGGGAAGTTCCTAGGTACTTGATTGAGGCTGACAGGCTAGTATGTACCTATAGCATGGCATTAAATGACTGTATCCTCCAAGTGTCTTTGTAATAAATGCACTTTGTACTATGTTAGAGTTCCCCTTGATATATAAAGGGGATCCTGGTCATTTTTTAGACAAGTTATAATATACAATACAACACACTACATTCAATACAAGAACCTTCACTGCTCTCTAACTCAAACATACTCTCTATTTGATTCTATTGCTTACATTTATTGTCTTATTCATATTTTTGACATTTCATTAACTGTACTTCATTTATTTTTCATTATTGGTCATAAAGAGCCACCGTAAAATTTATCGTAATTGTTAATCCTTCATCGACTGCCCTTAATCGGCCATCCGACTCAACCTCGAGGCCCCGATTTCCAGCCATTCAATTTGATTATTACACTGTTTACAAGCTATTATCATATTTTCTAATCTTTCACTTAGCATCTATTGACTAACAACTAGCATAAAAATAGATTACATATTTTTAGAACCACAAAATCAAATCTAATTGTTATTACCATTTTCAAGGTAAATAGTTTGGCGCCCACAGTGGAGCTAAAAATAATAGTGATTGATTATTTTATTTGGTTTACTGCATAATGTAAGTTATCTTTCACACTTTTTCTTATCCAAGATCTTTGATTTCAGGTCAAATGTCTAACTATATAAACGCACATGAAAACAACGATCTTGAGGACCATAGAGAAAACGGTATAGATATTCCAGGTGTTGGTGTACCACTACAAAACCTTGAGGATGGACAAGAACCAATTCCCATGGACATGGTCTCTTGCAATGTTCAACACGTTGAGATAAGCTCCCACACCAATAGGAGTATATATCAAGAAAACCAAAAGGAAGCCCAAAAACCCCTGGCTTCACGCCATCTTTGAGATGTTATAGACACAACAACTCGAGATTGCTCAGTTGCAAAGCCACCAGAAAACTCCCAACACGTTAGCACTAAAACGGCTCCCCAAGCAGAGTAGGTACCAGAAGATCAAGCAACAACAGATCGACAGTCGACCCCGCCATCATAAAAATGCTTGAGGACCTCACAAAGAGGATCAAGTCGGGTGAGAAGAATATAGAATCCAATGACAATAAGGTAGAGACCTACAATTCTAGGGTCGATCAAATTTTGGGTGCACCTTCGATCCTGAGGGGTGTAGATTCAAATAAGTTCGTACAAAAGTCGTTCCCACAGGAAGTTGCTCCAAAACCCATTCCAACGAAGTTCAGAATTCCCAACCTTCCGAAGTACAACAGAACCTCGAACCTAAACGAGCACGTCACTACTTACACTTGTGCTGTGAAGGGAAAGGACCTAAAGGACGACGAGATCAAATACGTCCTACTAAAGAAGTTCGAAGAGACCTTTTGATAAGGTCAATTACGTGGCATCACAACCTAGCCCCAAACTTGGTATATTAGTTTGCCATGCTGGCAGATTCCTTCATAAAGGCACATGCTGGTGCCATCAAGTAGCTATATGGAAATTTGACGTCTTCATTATCAAGCAAAGGGAGAATGGGATGTTGCGAGAGTTTGTATCTTGTTTTCAAACAGAAAAAATGGAACTACCACCGACCTTCGATGACTGGACAGTGTAGGCCTTCACTCAAGGTTTGAACGAGCGAAGCTCGATAACTTCGAAGCAGCTGAAGCAGAACTTAGTCGAATATCCTACTGTAATTTGGTCAGACGTCCACAACCAATACCAATAAAAGATTAGGGTCGAAGATAACCAACTAAGTGTCCCCTCAGGCTCGGTATATCCTAGTAGACTTACAGCAAAGGATCAAAATCCAAACAAAGAAAAATTTGAACCTTACACTAAAGATAGAAGAAATTGCCCCAAGGCCCAACATACCTCGCAATGATTAAAGGATGGATCGAGACTAGAATCCTTAGGCACTCGTTAGCGGAGTTGAATTTGATAGGCACACAGGACCGACGAAGGCACCACTATTGTCGGAATACAACAACGTCGACATTTCAGACATTACATTCGCCATCAGTAAAATTAGTGACACCAGGTGGCCAAGGTCATTACAATCTGATCCTTTGCAAAGGAACCACAACTTAGTGTGTGAATTTCATGGCACACACGGTCACATGACTGAGGATTGTCGACAACTTCGAAACAAGTAGCCCGACTACGCAGCAAAGGTCACCTCTGAGAATTCCTTAGCGATCGAGCCAAAAATCATCAGTTCTGGGAAATAGAGGCGACCAATAATAATGAAATAGAGGATCCATAACATGTAGTCCATATGATCTTTGGAGGCATCGATGATCCACAAGAACCCGTGGTCAAGAGGAAAAAATATCGTTCACTAGGGAAAATCGAACTTGAGGTTACATACCCAAGGACGCCCTCACATTTAGCGATGAAGACATTGAGGCTCTATCTTAGCCTCATAATGACACATTGGTAATTTCTTTTCTTGTAAATACATTTCAAATTAAGCGTATGCTTGTGGATCCAGGTAGCTCGGCCAATATTATAAGGTCGAGGCTGGTGGAGCAGCTCGGAATGCTTGACCAGATGTGCCCGCCTCTCGAGTCCTCATCTGATTCAGCATAGAAAGCGATATTACTAAAGGAGAAATCAGCCTCCCGGTCAACATGGCTGGCACAACCCAAAATATCAAGTTTCATGTCATCGAATAAGAGATGAGGTACTACGCATTGCCCAGAAGGTCGTCGATACACTGCATGAGAGAAGTACCATCCACCCTCCATAAAATGATTAAATTTATGACAAAGGTTGGGATAAAAACTGTCTACATGGAACAGCATGCAGCAAAAGAGACGTTTGTGGTGCACGACGTGGCACCAGAGCTAATACCTCTACCATCGAAGGAGCCAAATGATAAGCAAAAACTAAAATGGAAATAACAAGATATATTCTCGGCTACACTTGACTAAAAAAGTAAAGGACCATACCATGTCCCCAGAACAAACCATCGAAGCATATCGAGGCCCAAGGCGCCATCGACACTAAGGTATAATTATCTCCCTTTTTAATTATATTTTACACTAACATGTGTGTAGGTATTTGATCGAAACAGCCAAACGCATTCCAACTTGAAGGCCTTAGGTTCCAAAAGCATATGTTGCACCATTTTACTTCGACTGGGTTTTTATCCCAAAAAAGATTTTAGCGGCAAGGTTTTTAACGATGCAACATCTATATGTTACCTAAGGAAGACTCAACAAGTATTCAAGGCTTCTCGTCAATCAACCTCGAATACTGGGGGAATCCCCCGGAGGGTCACCTCCCCGGAGAAGCCAAGATATGCTAAATGAGGTCTCGATAGGAAAATTATGTACCGGACCAAACGGTCAAATGAGCCACGTCCATATAGAATAACCAAGCCCTTGATAGAGAAAACACGTACACTTGAACCAAGTAATCAAAGAATACTTTCCCCTCCATAAAAGCATTTTGCATTTTAAAGAAGTTTGTTATTTTTTATAAAAACAACTCCAGATCCAAAAAAGTCCCAAACACTCAGGTACTAGCATCAAAAACTCAAAGTCGTCTGACCTTCGGGTCAGAGTTTCGAACTTGTAAGCCCTCAATGAGGCAACATCAAGTTTACAAAAATGGCTCTAGTTCCAAGAACATCCCGAACACTCGGGGACTGGCATAAAAAACTCGAAGCCATATGACCTCTGGCTCGGAAGCTTCGAACTCGTAATCCCTCAATGAGTCAACGTCAAGTCTACAAAAACAGCTCCAGAGCCAAGAAAACTTTCAATGTCTCGAGACTGTCGCCAATTGCCATCCCATCGACTTATCAAAACTCGAGGCCGTAAGACCCATATGGGAAACCTCGACCTTGTAAGAGCTTTATAAGGTAACACCAAAATCTGTAAGACCTCAAGCAAGGCATGAGCCATACTTGTACCAGGTAACCAAAACTATAAGTCCTCAAGTAAGGCATGTAAAAATTGTAAGACCTTACCCCGACCTTAAAGTTAAGGCTATATATTCTAACTTGTAAGACCCCTAATAAGGCATACCCTTGATATAGATGCCAAAACTACTTCATTCGGAAACTAAAAGGCTACTACCAAACATAAATTACTACAGTCATAAGGCTCCGGCCAAACTAACGCAACTCGGGGATGCCCGAACATCGTTATAAAATCACAGGCCTTCAATTATACCAAAAGTACTTCAAAAAGAACAGGTTAAATAGGATACCCTTGATATAGGCAAAAGCACTTGGACCATTTCAGCTCCAAACTATAGGCTTCAAAACACATAGCTACCAAGCAAAACCTCCTGAGGTGCTCGTTCATCACCATATAACGACTCACAATCGAGGTTTTTATCGAATCATCGAAGAGTCAGGAAAACACAATTTCAAAAATTCCTTAATGATCGAAAAATAAAGCCAATACTAGAGGTCATACTAACCCAATGCGTAAGAGCCACTGCCGCCAGTCTGTATAAAAGGTCGTACCGACCTAATGTGTTGGAGCCAATACCGCCGGCCTATATGAGAGGTCGTACTGACCTAACACGTAAGAGCCAAAGGACCAGCTTTTTATTCAAAAACATAAGATTCAATGAGCTCGAGTCGAAACTCGACATAGAGACTGAACTCGAAACAGTTAACTGAATATGCCTAAGAGAAAAAGCATAAGAGCTTAAATGCTCGCTCAAATTAAAGTGTCGTGCCGACCAAACACCTAAGAGCCTACGAGCTAGCCCAACGAGCCCTAGGTTTGTACTATAAACCTAAGGGTTCTTTTTAAATCAAAGAAAAGTTCATCTAGCTAATGGCTGACAAACATCGAAGCAAATGGAAGTGCATGAAAAATGAAACTGCAAGGCTTCCTTTTATACGTATATGTGAAAACATAGAAATCTCCATTTACAATGTTCGTTAAAAGCACTACAAACAAAATTATAAAAGAAAGACCTAATCTACATCCCTCTCGAGGACTATGGCCCATCGTCCTCTTTCTCTCTATCTTCGGCATCGGACACAAAGAGCATAATGACATATTCGTCCGCCATTGCCTGCTTTATCTCTTCCGAGTGATCAAAGTCCCTTGCATGGGTCTCCTAGAGAGTTTCCCTCCAAGATTTACACCTAGCATACTATTTGCTCCTACTCTCCCGATCGAGAGCCCCTCTCAGCTCAGCTCAGCTCGAGCATCAGCATCTCCTCGTAAATAAATAGCCACTTTCTTATCATCCTTGGTTCGGATCTCTTCTGCTTCAGCCCGAGCATCTACAACCTTGGCCTTCATCTTTCAAATTTCAGACTCGAGCCTTGCAATCATTCTCATTCGCACCAAGTTATTTGCACGAGCATTCTAAAGTTGCACTTCGAGGACTGAAGCCTTGAACAAAGAATCTCTCTTGGCCGCAACTTAGGCATCTGCCTGAACATTTAGCTCGTTACACTCTTACTTAACCCAGCCAACTTTTCTCCAAAGTCGTTCCAGGTACTTTGTTTTACTCTGCAGCTGAAATATCAAAATATTAATCCCTAAAATGAGAAGTAAGAGCATACATCGACTTGAAGTAAAAGTCTAATATTTCATGATAGCTTTCACAGTTTCGACTTTGATCCGTCTTGTACCACAGGTAGTCCAACTCATCTCTTCACTTTTTACAATGAAGCCAGAGGGATTTCTCCCCATCCAAAGCTTTCTGCAACCTGGCTTCATGATGAAACAGCTTGGACTTGAGTTTGTTAAAGGCCTTCAAAATGGGAGCTCAATAAGAAAAGGAAAGTATGAAACTAAAAAAAGCCTATATTGACAACAAAAACTCACCATGGAACCGATTCGCGGAGCTTCGTCAAAAGTCGAGCACACATTTACTAGCTTGAACTTATCGGCCCCAGTAAAACTATTCTCGATACGAGCACACTCGCTCGATGTTCCACTCAATTCACTTGGCCCCTAGCCTCGAACTTCCCTTGAAGTACCATCGGTAGGGGAAGAGGAAGGTGGTAGGTAAACCTTTTCCCTCGAAGTACCTTCGATGTGAATACGAGACGGTGGAAAGGTAGGAACCATTTTTCCAAACGTAGAGGACTCAGAGGCTGCAGGTTCGGCTGGTATATCTCTTTCGTAACTACAAGAAGAGATCGCCCCACTGTGAGTGTGCTTGGCTTCAAAGACTCCTTCCATTTGTTATCAATCCTCGGCCCCACGATTAGCAATCTTTCCTCCTCTGCGAGGTGAAACGGCCTCATCTCGAAAAATTCTCCAACACCTGTGATGGCAGTGTTAGTGCACTAAAAAGAAAGTGCCATTCTGAGAAAACAAGACACTAAGCACCTACCATGATGTTTTGCCTCCCATCTCCGCTTGGACAAGTCTCGACATTTGCACTTATCATATGTCGAGCAAGCTGCCATCTTACAAGACTATTCAGCCAGATCAGGAACCTCATTCGACAGCCAAGGGCTCGCTAAAGAAAAATAAAAAGAAAAACTTCTTTAAGGATCCCGCCTCCACTATGGACAAAAACGATAAAAACACAAGTGTACCACTTATGTGTGAAATTCCATTTCACAGGAAATGGAAGAAACTCTCCAAGGATAATATCAACTTTCCATGCTCGAATAAATCGGCTCATCCACCCTCGGTCCCCGTTTTCTTCATTGCTAATAGAAAGGGGGCGGGTGGATCGACGTTGTAGAGTAATCATGACCTGGTTATGCAAAGGCTGATATAACCTAATGAGATTACTAACGGTAAATTAGAGCCCAGACTTATCTGCAAGGTACCTTTCATTAGCACTATCTTCCAAAAGAATGGATCAGCCTGTGCCAAGGTAACCTGATACCTTCTAAAAAACTCGAGCACGAACCAATCGAGAGGGTCCAATGTAAAAGGTTACATATATACATTCAAAAACCCTCGACATGGGCCTTAGTGCTCTCTTCCGGTAAGGGTACCTGCAACACCACCTCTACTCCCTATCCGTAGTCTTTTCCGACTGCCTCGAGATGCTCCTCCCTATTGAGGAGATAAACCTCGACGGATGCTCCCGGTGGCCCAGAATATTGGGAGGTTACTCTAACGTAAAGTCCCTCTTCGAGACAAAGCTCCTCAACGTTAGCTCGCTAGAAGTCGGCAGTGCACCACTGACCAAGTGTGAAACTAGAGAAGAACTCATCTCTCCTTGGTAAGAGGATGTGGTCACAATATCTATGGCTATGGTAAAAAAAAGAAAGGGGAAGTAAAAGACTAAGGCGAAAGCTTTGAGGTAATGGGAAATTGGTGCAAGAAAGGAGAACCCTATAAATAAGATAGTCGCTCAATATAGTTGTATCTTAAAATAAAGGGAAAACAAGTACATATACAGAGCAGGCGTAACTATTTGTCTGAGCTGGAGACCAACGAAATCTAACAATGTCAGTATCATTTTTGCGAAGTGCACTGGTAGGGACACCTTGGTTACATTGAAACCATGCCATATAAATGCCATTGTCATGCAAGTGCTCGGAAGTCATTAGACCATGAGAATTTTTGCTATTGCAGGCATCGACCCTATAGAAACTATCGGCCCAAGTTTAAGATGGTGCCTGATCTCAAAGGCCTCGACTGCTCCAAGTATATGCCCCTAGGATCCAACACCATTATTTGAAGTCAAAAGCATTAAAACATGGAACACAAAATACTTGAAGCAGAATAATTCTCATTTCTCCAAAAATACATTTACAATAGGGGAGCATATACAAAGCCTTTCCCCTAAGAAACTCTTGCGCAAAAAGGAAAAAGACAACCAAATCTACTCTTCACCCCTACTGCCCTCAGAATCAATGTCGGAACCCTCATCTGAAGTGGATAAAAAAGCACATTCTTCCTCCAAGGTTTGTGCTTCCTCAATCTCAATTGAGAGATCGGCGCCCTTATCACCCCTACTTCCCTCAGAAACAAAGGTATGCATCATGGTTTCTGCTTGTGGTATTTAACAATAAGAGCATCGATCTAGACACAATGTGATGACCAAATCTGACTATAGTATCGTCGAATGGCAGCATTCTTTTAATCAATCTCCAAAGAAGAAAAGACATTTTAAAGAGGATAAACATGCCCCAAATATCCTTTACAAAAGGTGGACAGTTGTTAGTTTTTCTAATGAAATTCCAAGCAGACTTGGCAGTAAATTTACTGATTGTTGATGCTTTCCATATTGGCCCATCATATTCTGATAGATTTCCAATTTCAATAGAATTGATTGACTCTATATTGAATTCTGGACTCCATGGTCATTCGTCTATATCGATGTTCTTCAAACATGACTTTGTCAGCTAATGCCCCAATCAAGTCCAGTTATCCAACAACAATAACCCAGTACAATCCCACAAGTGAGGCCTGAGAAGGGTAACATGTACGCATACCTTACCCCTAAGACAGTGGCAGGGAAGTTGTTTCTAGGAGACTATGTTCTCCTCCGTTCTGGCCCTCACATTTAACAACTTCTTCCAATCATGTGGTTGTCCATTGGACCATTTCTTCTCACAAGGGTGTTGTCTACTATAGTATTTAGCCATAAGAAAATCAACCCGTAGAGACTAACAAGTCTTGAATCTCCACCATCTTTTAATTGCAAAAATTTCACAAATACTCATCATGCTTCTAAAGATCAAACCTGCCTCCTCCTTTGGATAACACATGTTTCCCCATGATTCCTTTGTTTACCATCAGCAAAACCCCAAAAAAAATTAGCAAAGTACCTTTCGATTTGCTTGAATATGGTTTTAGGTGGTTCCATACCACCTAATAAATGTAATGGTTGAGACTGAAGAACATGTTTAATCGAAATAGGTCTTCCCCCAATTGATATAAGCTTTCCTCGCCAGCCTATAGTCTTCCTTACAATCTATGTAATGCTGTCACTAAAGCGTGATATATTTCCCTCCCTACATAAAGAGGACACCCCAGGTCTTAACTCTGCAAATGAAGATGGATGTTAAACTTTAGACAGTAGAACCAAACAGGAACTGGCATAAACTTGATTAAGTTTTCCCCATTATAAAACTCTGAACAAAATTGATAACATCTCTCAACAAATATGATAAAAAGCCCCTCCAAAACCATCTGACCTAGGAGCACTATCCAATTCATTTAAAAATTATCTTCCGTATCTCTTCTCCCTCTTGAATAGAGCACATGTTTGCATTTTCTTCATGAGAAATCATAAGTTGAATACAATTCAAATGCTGAAGTTGGACCTGATGGTCATCCTTAGAAAATAAACTCTGGAAACGATCATTTGCTTCTGCTGCTATCTCCTGCTCCCCTAGTGATCCACTGTACCTCATGCCTTTTAATTATATGTATACTTAGTATTCTTCTCCTCTAATTTATAACTGCATGGAATAGATTCTTTTGCTTTAAGCCATCTGCTATATTCAGGTTGTGCTTTGTGGAGTTCTGAATTTCCTTCATCTATGTATTGAGTCTCCAACTTGAAATACCTTATGAAAGTTTGATTAGAATCAGAACATCATACAAGCATTGGTGTATGGTCAGATCCAGTGCTTGCAGTATTGGAGTAAAAAGAATTCCCTTCATTGTTAGTAAGCACCCTATCTAGCCTTTTCCATATCCTATGTCTGTAGACCCTAGCATTGCACCATGTGAAGTTGTGAACCTAGGACCACTATGTTCTTCAGAGCAAGATATAAAATTCCAACTTTTCTCCATCATGTGAGGTCTAATGTAAGGTCCCCACAAATAGACCAAAGTCCATTTATATTCAAGTTGCATTGCCTCAAATATTTCAATAGAGGTAATCTCAAAGCACATGTTGACTTAGCATAAACAATAGACATCTAGAAAACAATCTCATAGCCCTTTTTGTTCAATTTCAAAGAGATATGTTGCTCTTCTTCACTATAATCTGAGACCTCCAATGTTTCTGCCCAAAATTACCACTAACATTGGATCTACAACCATCAAATCTAAGATTTCTTTTAAAACTTCAATATGGACAGCTTCTACAAAAGGTTCTTGCCTCTAATGTTCCAAATGATTGTAATAATCATTAAAACACGTTGAAGGATGTGGTGTTTTGCATGGCTTTCACCTTGACTCTATTAACACGTGTGAGAACCTGATTTTTGCATCACATGAATTACCCCTACAAAATCCCAAAACATAAATTGTTTCTTAATTATTTGCAATTTTTGGAATTTTCGTAGATTCTTATTAATTATTTACATTTTTTTTCTTGTTTAATTTTTATTTAAATCATGAAAAATAAAAAAATATCATGCATTTTAAGATTTGTTTTTACATTTTTTTAAAATCAATCAGTAATTATTTACATTATAAAAGTTTGAAAATCGCAAAACAATAGCTCATTTTTACATTTTTGTCTTTTAATTTTAGTTTAATGATTTTTCTCTTTTAATTTAGATATATTTATAATTTTTATAATTGGTTAATTATTTTAATTTAACATTTTAGATAATTTAGGAATTTTTAATTACTAGGTTTTAAATTAAAAAAAAGAAGAAAAAAGGAAAGAAAAGCAATTTAGAAATAATGAAAGACTTGGAAAGAATGGGAATTGGGTTATCTTCAAACACTCAAATTTGGTCCAATTTCCTCCCCCTATATAATTCAGCTTTAGCCCAAAGGACCCTCTTCCCACCGGTTCAACCCAACAAGAACCGGACTGACCCATTAATCGACTCGCCCATTTTATTATTAAAATTTAGCTTCCATTGATAACAAAGTAATGTACATCAGTGATCATGATATTAGTTTTGGACTAACTACTATACTAATACAAGAATCATATTCTCTAGTCTAACTATGTATAAACAATCTATATAATAGTATGTAAACTCAAAGGCTAAGGAAAATAATTGAGTTTGCTAAGTCCTAATTGCCATTTCTCGTGTTTGCTGCCTCGCATATGAATCAACAGAACAATCTCATGGCATAACAGATCCTCCAAATATGTGACACCATCGAATCTCATTTGGTTCCTCATTTTCCAGATGAGTGCAATAGTAGTAATGAATGCAGCAGCTGTAATCCTTTTGTACCATTGCCTGCTCTTGGCTAAGCTGCATATCCAGTTTAGTTCAGTCTCCCAGCAGCCTACATTCCGAGAATATCCTAACCATTTGCAAATTCTTTTCCACAGACTATTTGTTCTTGCACAACCAAAGAAGAGATGATTAAAATCTTCCACTTGAGACTTGCAGAATACACAGTCCATTGGGATATGAATACCCATTACCTGCAATCTATCCACAGTAGGAAGACTGTGATGAGCTGCAAGCCAGGCAGTAAACTTGTGCCTAGGCAGCACATTATCAATTAGCAACAAATTTTTCCATGTGACTTTTGTAAAACTGGGCAGCAGTGATGTATACAGTTTTTGTATGCTGAACTTGTTAAGTTTGCATACACTTTGCAATCGAACAATAATATCACCCTGCAGCTGAGGACATTCCGAAATGAAGTTTCTACAATCCATTATTTTCCATATAACCCAAGATGCTGTGTTAGGAATGATAACAGAAGATATGGTGTCTTTCTTGATGTAATAAGCATGAACCCATCGCACCCATAAACAGTCTTTTTTGTTTGCCAAATCCCACAATAGCTTTGATATGGCAGCCTTGTTCCACATAGATAAATCCAGTATATTAAATCCTTCAGCAGACACTGGCTTGCAAACTTTATCCCAAGCCACCAATGCTCTTCTTGAGATACTTGCCTTACCAGTCCAAAGAAATGTTCTACACATAGCATCAATAGTTTTGAGGACCTTCTTAGGCAGAATAAAGATTTGAGCCCAATATGACTGAATGCCAAACACCACTGCCTTTATCAGTTGGCTTCTTCCAGCATAAGAAAGGAATTTGGCTGACCAACAGGTGATTTTTTCTGTAATTCTTTCAATGAGAGGCAAGTAGTGTCGAATGGCCAGCTTCTTGGAATCCAGATGGATTCCTAAGTATCTAATGGAAATTGTCCTTCAGTAAATCCCAAGAGACTAATCAGCTGCTCTTTAGTCTGCTGTTGGATCCCAGCCAAGTAAATAGCACTCTTGCTAATATTAGCATGAAGGCCAGAGGCTGCTGAGAACTTAAGGAATGTGTTGTGTAATATCTGAATAGACATTTCATCAGCACGACAGAACATGAGCAAATCATCTGCAAAACATACATGAGAAATGTTAAGCTTCCTCAACCTAGGATGGAAGATGAAATTTCCATCCTTATGCAGCTGCTGCAATAGTCTGTTTAAATACTCCATGGCCAATACAAAGAGATAAGGTGACATAGGATCCCCTTGTCGAATACCCCTCTTAGCTTTGAATGGTTTGGTGAACCCACCATTCATTACTAAGGAATAAGATACAGAAGAGATACATGCCATAATCCAATGTGTGAACTTTGCAGGGAAGCCCAAATCAATGAGAATCTGTTGCAAGAAAGACCATTCTAAGGTATCATAAGCCTTCCTCAGATCAACTTTGAGGACACATCTAGGTGAAATACCTTTCCTAGAATACCCTTGAACACTTCATGACTTAACAGAATGTTATCAATAATACATCTCCCCTCAATAAAAGCCGACTATGCAGGCCCTACTAAGTCACCAATGACCTCTTTCATTCTTCTAGTAAGTACCTTGGATATAATCTTGTATAGTGTAGTGCAACAGGCAATTGGCCTGTAATCTTTGACAATAGTTGGTGATCTGATCTTTGGGATAAGTGTTATAGCTGTTGTGTTGATCATATAAGGCAGTTCACTTGAAGATAAGAATCCTTTAAGAGCAGCAAAGATGTCATCCTTAACCAATTCCCAGTTTTTAGTAAAAAACTCTACTGGAAACCCATCAACCCCTGGTGCCTTATCTGAAGGCATATCCTTAACTGCTGCAGTAACCTCCTCCATTGTTACCTCTCTAATGAGGAATCTTTGTTGATCAAGTTTAAGACAGTTGCCTTCCTTCATGATCTGGGAATTCACACAAGGAAGTTCAACAGCATATTCTCCCATTAAAGAGTGGAAAACCTTCAAGAATTCCTGCTCAACAAATAAAGGATCAGTCAGTTTTATTCCATCTTCAGTGTATATGGAAGTAATATTGTTCTGTCCTGTTCTAATCTTCCATTGAGCATGAAAGTATTTTGTATTTGAGTCTCCACATTCAATCCATGTAGCTTTTGATTTCTGTCTCAACACTTTCTCTTCAATATTATTCCATTTCACAAGTTCCTCAAGTGCCTTCTTCTCCTTAGGAATGAGCTCCTGTGTGCAAGGGCTGTTTTGCATCCGAGTTTGGATGATGTCAAGTTGTTCCCTAGCCTGAATAATGTTCTGCTGGTAGGCTGCCATATTTAAGTTAATCTCCTTCAGCTGCTGCTTTAGATTCCTCAGTTTCTACCAAATCTGCTGGATGGGATTGCCTACCTGTTCTTGTTTCCATGCCTGCTGAACAATGTGAGAAAATTGAGGATGTTCCATGACAACATTATACAATCGAAAAGGTTTGGGATGCAAAGGTTTTTGCATTCCAAACTTTATGAGAATAGGTGAATGATCAGATATTGAAGGATTCAAGTAATCTGTTTCCAAATGTCCAAACTGCTGCAACCACTGATAGTTACCTAGTGCCCAATCAATTTTACTATATACTTGCTTATTAGACCAGGTGAAATGCCAGCCTTTTGATCTAACAGCAGTCAGCTGGAGGTCAGAAATGACCTCTTTGAAGTCCTTCACTTCAGCATCAGTCACAATAGATCCAATTCTGTCATCAGAATTGAGTACATTATTAAAGTCTCCACTAATTAGCCAAGCAGTCTGATTAGGAACCTGGAACGATCTGAGAGCACTCCAAAGATGTTTCCTAAGTGAAGCAGTGTTATGACCATATACCACACTTAAGTGGATACTGATCTGATTTCTTATATCTTCCACTCGACAATGAATAACCTGGTCAGTTATAGCTAATACATGCATTTGAATATGAGACTTCCAAATCAACCAGATTCTCCATTAGTAGCATTTGAATAATTACACTGCACCATCCAGTTCCTTGCAATCTTCGCTAATATTTTCTTTGATTTAGCCTCCTTTACCCTGGTTTCAAGAATCCCCATGACATCTACTTTATTATTAGCTAAGAAGTTTTTCAACTCCTTTTGCTTATGAGGCTGATTAAGCCCCCTTATGTTCCAAGTTACAACAATCATTAAGAATGAGGTTCTACCCTGCAAGATGGTCCAGGGTCTACATTATAGCTACTTCTTTCTGTCTCATTCATGACAGCCTTACCATTTCTAGCATGATCTGCCTGATGTTCACAATTTCCAAAGTCAGCAATAGTGAATGCATTGTCTGAACTGACTAAAGGATCAGTTTCAGTATGCATGGTTTGTTGTGGCCTATCAGTCTCCCCATGAGTGTGCTGCATTAATTGATCCTCTGCAGGAGTCACAGTACTAGATTGCTCAACAGCAGCCTCTACTGCAGGAGCCACAGTACTAGGCTGCTCTACAACAGTCTGCTTAGTAATCCATTCAGTTCTAATATGTTTCCCCTTCTGATTCCCCTGCTGATTCACTCTTCCTCTTTGTCTTGTAGGTTTGTTCTGACCTTCCTTGCTCTGCACAGCTTTGTCATCCTTATAATACCAACATTCAAATGCATCATGACCAAATTTGAGACAATGATTACAAAAGGAAGGCTTCCAATCGTATTCAATTGTCTGTACCTTAGATCCATAAGGAGTATCAATCTCCAATTCATCGGGAAGTGGATATGCAGCATCCACTTCAACAAGGACCCTAGCAAATGAAATCTTCTCAAAGCATGCAGTAAATTTGTCTGTATATAATGGTCTACCAATAGCACTAGCCAATTTACTTAGCACTTCAGCAGACCAATAACCAACAGGAAGACCTGGAAATCGAATCCAAATAGGCACAATACTAAGTACATCACTCTGAAAATTGAAATCAATTTCCCAAGGTCGAAGAACCAGTGGCCTATTTCTAAATGAATAGGGACCTGATTGCATAATCAATTTCTTATCTTCAGAGCTACTGAATCTAAAAATACAGTAGCCATCTGCATGTATAAGCACCTGAGGCTTAGTAACAAAGTTCCACACATGGATTACAAAATTTTCCATAGATTGCTCATTAGGTCGATCTCCTATAACAAATCCAATCAGTGAATTTTGCCAATAATCCACTTGTGGTTGCAGATCTTCAACACTAATCTGAACTACTTTTTTTCCTTCTCGCTCAATAAGAGGAACAAATGACAGTTGTTTGCCACATCCGCAACTGTTGGCTTCTCCACATGCATCTCCTTTGAAACCTCCTCAGCAACAAGCTTAGTTTCCTCCGAATGCAACTCCTTCGATTCCTCCTCAGTAGCGAGATTTGTGAACTGTAATCTCTTCACAGCAACAGGTGATACTGCATCATTCTCCATCACTGAAATCTCGCATGAATTTGTCTCTGCATGGGTCATCGATTGAAGTTTCTGAGGCAAAAAACTGCCAAAGGTTAGCGGTTTTAGCTCCTTAGTTGCTCCATTCTCAGGTGTTACTAGCTTCGTATCAGTAGGGGGGGCTTTTGTCGCCGACGACGAGCCATTCCGTCGTCAAAACTGTATTGCTAACGTGCGCCTCTCACTGTTCTATTGCCCAGTTAAAGTGCGCCGAGAGCATATTTCCCCTTCTTTTATTTAAAATTATTTGATTCATAAGCCCCATTTTACTTAATATAAAAGCCCCTTATAATATTTCCCCCAAATTCCCTAACCCTAGAGAGAAAATCAGAAGGTGCGCTACTGTTCTTCTCCACTGAGCTCGACCTCAACTCACCTGAGTTCGAGCGAGTTCACTCAAAACGGTCCCCCTCTCTACGTCACCTCTTTTTTCCAACGGATTTGTCAGAGAGGAGTACGATTATACAAAAGGACAATTGCTGGACGAATGGGAGCCTTGGATAGATGTGAATCAATCCACGCCCTCCATTTGTCCCAAAATTGTTCAAAAACATGACAGATTTTTCAGAGTTTTTGGCAGATTTTGGAGAATTTTTTTGGGCTCTATATATATGAGGTAAGTCTTCTAAGTTAAAAGAGGGAAAAATCAGAGAAAAATTGGATAAAAATCTTCAACGACTTAGCCGAAAATTTCTACGGTTTTTGAGGCGTCAGTGTTCTTCGAGCTCTTTTCTTCTTCAGCCATTTTCTTTGCATCTCAGAAAAATACATGAAAGAAAAATGTTCCAAGTTCATCTTTCGTTCGAGTCTATTTCATTTTTTTAGACATAAAAAAGAATAAATCAAAAGAAAAGGGGCTACTAGAAGAGATATACTTTAGCCTTGTTTCTTCTTTGATTTCTGGTTTTAAAATGGAGTTTTGGATTGAATTCCAAGCTGAAGTTGTGGCTGGTTGTTCATTGAATCTCTGCATTTCGTCGATTATGTCGGAAGTAACCTTTCAAAATTTCGATTTGGCTGGCAAGTTCTGCTCAATATTTTTGCTGCTTGTATTTGGATTTGGAGGCAAAATTGTGTATTCGATAATTCTTCTATCAATATTGAAGAAATCCCTATTTACACAGGTCTCTTCCTCACCATCTTATCTGTTTAGGTTTCTTTGCTATGAGTTTAAGTGCTCAAGAATCATATTAAAACGAGCCAGAATTACATATGTTATGGTTTGTTGATGATGTTTTATTATGGAATATTCACACGTTAGTGTCAATTTTGAGACTAGTTTAGCCCGTTAAGATCATTTTGAATACTTCGCATAATGTTGAGTTTCTTCCATATTTTGATTCTGATGTTTGGATTCATGTTTCTGTTGCCAACCTTCATTTGATTGTTGAGTATCAATGATTGTTGGCATCATTTGAAGCATGTGGGAGTTAAATTGCAGTCTCTTCGTATTTTAGTTTGCCATGGAGAAGCAAATCACAAAGAGTTCGGTCAACTCATTTAAATAGTCTGTTGGTATGACGTTCGAAATGAACTTTTCTGTATTGTCTAAGTCTTTGAGATGAATTTCTATAAGTTGGACCTCATGTGTATTATGAGAGGTTCGAGTTATGAATATCCCTGTTTGTTGATCTTTCCTGAGTGTCGGGCTCTCCGGTTCAGCTAGGTCCATAGTTCCGGAATTTATACGCGAATCAAGATCGATAAAAGGAAGTTTTACAATCACCGACTCAAACCCATTGTCGAATTCTTTAGAGGCAGTTCCTCTCGACTTCATATGATTGTGATTGAATCTCTATTGGCCATATGCTTGGATCTTCATTTCTGAAAACGTTTGTTAAAAGATGTTCTGTACATGGATCTTAGGTATAGAAGCAGTAGGATATAGCTTTGTTTCATGAATTTGGGATTCGTTTACCTATATTGAATTCAAACCAATGTGTCTGATTGCATGAGAGTTTCATATATGTGAATAGGGAACCTATTGATTAAACTCTCTGTAATAGCTTGAAGCAAGTTTTAAGATCTTGTGTGCTTGTCTGAGCTTTTTCCATCTCTTAAAGTGCACATTATTAGTTTTGGAGTCAGCAATATATTTTTCTTGAAGCTATGTTAGGTCAGTTTCTCTTAACAAATTGTAGCCATGACATTTTTTGAATGTAGTGGTAAAATAAACCAAATTTAGCCTGCTGTAATGTTTAATTTTTGTTAGCAAATGTGATCACTCGTTAAGTTTGGACTATTAAAAAGAAGGAAATTGGTAACTCCTGAATTAAATTCCATGTAACTTGAAAGTAGTGACCAAATCTGATTTGTTTTACATCTTTATGTTAATTAATATGGTTAAGGCTCCAGTTTCCTTTAGTGGTAGAATTAATTATTCGTTTATTCATAAATTTGTGGAGCAGTAATGTTTGGGCTTCAATTATCAATTTCCTTTGGGTTAGCCTTGGTTTCAATTACATAATCTGGGATCAATTCTGAGCCCAATAAGTGTTGGTGCCCTTCTTTTGGTCTTAAAAGAAAAGGAGAAGAGAAGTTTTGTATTAATTCCATGGGCCTGCAATTGGCCCAGTTGCTTTTCTGCGCTTCCTCTTTTGTTCTTTAATATTGGGTTTGTATTCAGTGTACCACTCTTTTTATATATGAAATTACTTCATCCTTTTTTAGCCTACTTGGGCTCTATGCGCTACTCAATAGCTTTGAGTTTAAAGTTCGGATGTTCAATTAAGATTAGTCCTATTGAAAATGGATGGAGGTGTGCCATTTTCGCTAAAATTACCCACGTCCCTCTTTTTAGTTAATATAAATTTAGAAGTAATTAATTCTTTAAATACTCGTTGTTTGTTTTAGGCCTGATTTAGATTAGTATTGCGATTATATATACGTCAGCATAATATAATTGCAAATTAAATTCTTAAAAGATTCAAGGTATGTGTTCGCACAACTTCAACCAAATTTTCCGAATAAATAAATAAAGTGTTCATTATCGTGGACACATTCGTGTGACATGGTTTTGACGCGACAAAGGAAATGTGTATATGTACGAGTATCTTAATTATTTAATTATGAATAATCAAGCGATTTAAAAGCGATCGCACATAAGTCCTAAAATGAGTTGTTAAACAATTTAAGTCAAGTAATAAACACTAAGTGATTATGCTATAACCACGAAACCCCAGAATGCCTAACACCTTCCGGATTAACAAAATTCCTTACCTAGAATTTCTAGTTTGCATACTCTTTAACAATAAAACTTTCTCGATTTGGGATTCAAAATAAACAGGTGACTTCGGACACTAAAATTTATTTCAAGTGACGACTCTGATAAACTAAATAATTATTTATCGATTATTGTCACTTAAAGTGAAAAAACTCCTTTATATCCCCTCTCGGGTGGTAAAAAAGGTGTCACAACAGGGCAAATTATTTCCACCTTATGATGAATCTTTCCTTTCTTCCTTGGTGATAAATAGCCTTTTATGATTAAACCATTTGGGTGTTGAGTTAGAGCATTATCCTCCTCATGTCCACTCCATGAAATTTTTGGTGCAATTTTTTGTATATTAGGTGTATTTAGAGTTAGTAACTACATATTAGGTGGAGGATTAGATAATGCAATTATGGATAGAGTAGGTCCAATAACTATCTTTAAACATATCTCACCCACATATAAAAGACTTTTAAGTTCTATCAGACCATGGAAAATATATTTGTAACAACCCGATTGGTCGTTTTAAGTACTAGTGCGATGTTCCGTAGTTTAAGGCCTTGAATAGCTTAACTTCAGGTACTATGACGTGTACATGCGGCTGAAATTAAATTTCAGGAAGTTCAGAGTTGATTCGGATGGAAAATTTTAACTTTGGAAGCTTTAAGTTGGAAGAAATGACTAAGGTGTGACTTTTGAGTGAACAACCTCGAAATTGGAATTTGAAGGTTCTAATAGGTTCGTGTGATGATTTCGGACTTGAGCGTATGCTCGGATTGAGTATCGGGTAGTCCGAAAATATTTTGGTGCTTATTTTAGAAAGTTGGTATTTTAGAAGTTCTAGAATTTTATAAGTTCTGGTCGAAGTGGATTATGATGTTATCAAAATCCGTTTGGAATTCCGAACCTTAAAATAGGTTCGTATCATGATTTGTGATTTGTGCGTAAAATTTAGCGTCATCCCGAAATGTTTTAATATGATTCGGACGCGCTCGTTTAAAGAAGGAATCTAATCATTGATTCGTAGTTTGGACATTGTTGATGTGATTAAGGCCTTGAGCAGGTCCTTGTTGTTAGGATATACGCTTAACGCTAGAGGGGGGGTGAATAGCGTTATAATAAAAAACAATACAAACTTGCGGAATTAAAAATTGCAGGATTGAAATAAGTGCGGTAAGTAAATAATAAGGAACGAACACACCGAAATTATCCTGGTTCACCACAACCTGTGGCTAGTCCAGTCCCCGAGAGACTCTCTCGAGATTCCACTAACTTCGTTAAGCTTACGGGTGCTTAAGAAACCGTTACAAACTGAGAACTTGAGTCACACAAGCCTCAACAACCTTTGCTCGAAGATACCACACTTCAAGACTTCAACCGAAGGAATGAAAACGTTCCTTCTTACAACCACAAGGGATTAACACTTCCCTTCAAGTGTATACAAACACTTAGCACTCAAGACAAGACTCTCTTTAAGAGTAGATATGAGTAAAATAAATACGCTCAAGAACACAACAACTTTCGTCAAGAGTTTGGCTCTCAAAAACTTATCAAATAAATAGAAAATGATGAATATGAGAGTATGCAAGCTTTAGCAAGAATATGATCAGTTGTTGTTCTTAAAAGACCGATTTTGAGTTGTATTTATAGTGTTCAAAACCCCACAACCGTTGCCTAATTGCCAATCAAGAATTGCTGATTTTGTGCTAAGATAATCGATTATCTGATTTGCATAATCGATTATTTTCCAATCGTTCAAAAATCATTTCCAGATTTTAAGCAGAATAATCGATTATCCAAATCGTATAATCGATTACCTGACAACGTTCAAAAAATCATATTCAGATTTTACTTAACATAATCGATTATCAGATTGTGTATAATCGATTACCTGACAACGTTCAAAAAATCATATTCAGATTTTACTTAACATAATCGATTATCAGACTGTGTATAATCGATTATCTTTCAGAGTTTAAAAATACATCTTTTATATTTTGAAAACTTCGGACTACACTGTCTTAACATAATCGATTATCATAAAGTACATAATCGATTATTTTACAGTCTTGTAAAATTTGATAGGCACTGCCTCAACATAATCGATTATCATAATGTGCATAATCGATTATTTTATTGCTTTGAAAAATCTGATGGACACTGCCTCAACATAATCGATTATCATAAGGTACATAATCGATTATCTTGTAGCTTTGAAAAATCTAATGTACACTGTCTTAACATAATCGATTATCATAAAGTACATAATCGATTATCTTTGTCCAGATTTGAGAGGCATGTTTAAAAAATATTTTGGCTAAAATAAAATGTTTGAAAATCATTTTTTATTAAAATAAATATGCATGATTTGATAAAAGTGATTTTACGAGAGAAGCCAAGTCTTGAGTTAATTGTCGGATCAAGATCACAATTAAAGAACGACTCATGTATAACTTTATTTCTTTGCTTGATCATGATCTTTGTTCGTCTTGTGCTTGAACTTCGTTATGTGTCAATTGCGCGCTTGTGCTTGGACCTCGTCATATGTCAATTGCGCGTCGTTTGTCATTTATCAAAACCTACAAATATGAACACACGTTTTTCAACAATTTCCCCCTTTTTGATAATGGCAAACCAATATCGGGATATGCATATTAGATAATTCATAATGACGATCCAAGATAAGTATATAGATATGCAATTAGTTCCCCGTCAACATATGAATTCCCCCTCAATTTATGCCAATAAATATTAAGTGCATAACCCTTATTCTTCCCCCTTTTGACATTAGCAAAAAAAACATTAGTAAATAACTTGTTTATTGATCAACCAAAAACCGCAATTATAAAAGGGACAAAATAATGTCAACATAATCGATTATTGATACTTGATAATCGATTATGTACTTAAGAGAAATCGATTATTCTAAAAAGAAATCAATTTTTCTGCACCAGTGCTTTATAATTCCCCTTGTCTTTGGGGCGATGCCTGCAAAACAGAATTAGGCGCCTCCGACGCTCAAGTTAGTAATGAAAAAAAAATGCAATGCATGACTTAGATCAACGTGGAGTCAAGAATCCCGAGTTCACTACGAATTCGGAAAAATGACTCTTTCTCTAAAGGCTTTGTGAAAATGCCGGCCAATTGAGATTTGGTTTCAACAAACTCAATTTCGACATCATCTTTGAGAACGTGATCTCTTATAAAGTGGTGCCTAATTTCAATGTGTTTTGTTCTTGAATGAAGAACGGGGTTCTTCGTCAAGCTTATGGCGCTAGTATTATCACATCTAAGAGGGATATGATCGATACTTAGTCCATAGTCCGAGAGTTGTTGTTTCATCCAAAGGATTTGAGCACAACAGCTCCCCGCAGCTACATATTCAGCCTCGGTTGTGGAAAACGCAACACTTACTTGTTTCTTACTAAACCAAGAGACAAGAGAGCTACCGAGCAAATGGCAAGTGCCACTAGTGCTCTTGCGGTCCAATTTGCAACCCGCAAAATCGGAGTCGGAATAGCCAACAAGTTGGCATGAAGAACCTTTGGGATACCATAGTCCCACATTTATAGTACCAACAAGATACTTCATTATCCGCTTAACCGCAGTTAGGTGCGACTCCTTCGGACATGATTGATATCGAGCGCATAAACATACGCTAAACATTATGTCCGGTCTTCTAGCAGTAAGATAAAGAAGGGATCCGATCATACCTCGATACTTCTTGGTGTCGACTTCCTTACCTTTCTCATCTTTGTCAAGATGATCGGATGTGCTCATTGGAGTGGCCATTGCTTTGGCGTTGCTCATTTCAAATCGTTTTAGCAACTCTTTGCAATATTTAGCTTGACAAATGAAAGTTCCTTCTTTCATTTGTTTCACTTGCAACCCCAAGAAGAAGGTTAGCTCACCCATCATAGACATCTCAAATTCGCTTGTCATTAAATCAGAAAATTCCTTGCACAAAGCATTGTTAGTAGCACCAAAAATAATATCATCCACATTGATATGAACTAATAAAATATTATTGTTTTTATGCTTAATAAATAGTGTGGTGTCAAATTTCCCCCTAATGAACTCATTTTCCAAAAGAAATTTGCTCAATCGTTCATACCAAGCTCGGGGAGCTTGTTTAAGACCATAAAGGGCTTTCTTAAGTTTGAAAACATGATCGGGAGATTTAAAATCTTCAAAGCCCGGGGGTTGTTCAACATAAACTTCTTCTTGAATAAAACCATTTAGAAAAGCTCTCTTTACATCCATTTGATATAAATTGAAATTCATAGTAATAAACGAATAGCTTCTAACCTTGCTACGGGTGCATACGTTTCTTCATAGTCAATTCCTTCTTCTTGATTGTAACCTTTTGCTACAAGCCTAGCTTTGCTTCTAGTGATTACACCATTTTCATCTAATTTATTTCGAAAAACCCATTTCGTACCAATTATGGTATGATTTTCGGGTCTTGGCACCAATTCCCAAACGTCATTTCGTTTGAATTGGTTAAGCTCCTCTTGCATTGCCAAGGTCCAATGCTCATCCCCAATTGCTTCGGAAATGGTTGAGGGTTCAATTTGAGAAATGAAAGCAGTATGTCCTAAGGTGTTCTTAAGATTGTTTCGAGTACTTACCTTTGGTTCAATGTCGCCAATTACCTTGTCGAGAGGATGGTCTTTGATTGTCCTCCACGCATTGGGCAGTTTCGTTTCTTTCTCCAGTGGTGGCGCTTCCTCCGATAACTGTTTCAAGATTTCATCTTGAATTTCCTTTGGGTTTTCCTCTTGTACTTTGTCTTGAGGACTTATTGTGTTTAAAATACCTGCAAGATCAAAACCAGAATCCTTTCTCGCCAAGCGAGCATTATTTTCGAAAAAGACAATATGAGGGGATTCCTCAACAGTTTCGGTTCTATTATTGAATACTCTATATGCTTTGCTACGTGATGAATAACCAAGAAAAATTCCTTCATCCGATTTGGCATCAAATTTTCCCAAATTATCTTTTCCGTTGTTATGAATAAAGCATTTACAACCGAATACTCTAAGATGGGAGAGATTAGGTTTCCTTCCCTTATAGAGTTCATAGGGAGTTTTCATGAGTATTGGCCTTATGACTACTCTGTTTAAAACGTAGCATGCGGTACTCACGGCATCCGCCCAAAATTGTTTGGGAATCTTAGCCTCATTGAGCATGGTTCTAGCCATCTCTTCGAGACACCTATTTTTCCGTTCCACCACTCCATTTTGTTGTGGTGTATGTGGAGCAGAGAAGGTGTGCTCAATACCGAGTTCGTCACAAAAGTCCGTGAAGAGATTGTGATCGAACTCTCCCCCCATGATCACTTCTTATGGAAGTGACGATTGTGTTCTTTTCATTTTGAACACGTTTAAGAAAACATTTAAAATTTTGAAAAGCCTCACTTTTGTGAGCAAGAAATAGTGTCCATGTAAATCTAGAATAATCATCAACAATAACAAAAGCAAATCGATTTCTACCAAGACTTTCAACGCGAGATGGTCCAAAGAGATCCATGTGAAGAAGTTGCAAAAGTCTTGTAGTTGAAACAATATTCTTAGATTTAAAAGATGCTTTTGTTTGCTTCCCTTTTTGACAAGAATCACAAATAGTGTCATTTTCAAATTTCAAATTTGGAAGACCAATAACTAAATTTTGTGAAACCAATTTGTTTAAAAGATGCATGTTGATATGAGCTACTCTACGATGCCATAACCACATAACATCTTCTTTACTCATAAGACAATTCACATACTCTGATGAAGAGTTTTCAAGATCAACCATATAGATGTTATCAATTCTAAAACCACGAAGAATAATTTTAAAATCACTACGACGAAAAACTAAGCATTCTTCCGAATCAAGCAAAACAAGATTTCCCTTGTCACATAATTGACTTATGCTCAAGAGGTTATGTTTTAGACCTTTAACTAGCAATATATGCTTAATGGAAGAAGATTCACTCTTACCGACCGAGCCAATGCCGATAATTTTTCCCTTGTTGTTATCTCCAAAAATAACGTATCCTCCTTCCTTGTGTTCTTGTTGAAGGAACTTGGATGCGTCTCCGGTCATGTGTTTGGAGCACCCACTATCAAGGTACCAAAGTACACTTGATCCCTTCAAACATACCTACAAGACAAATCAATGAGTTTTTGGTACCCAAGCTGTTTTGGGTCCTTGAGAGTTAGGTGTAAAATTTTGTTGTTCTTGACATGCAGTTAAGTGTCTGTGTCTAGTAAAACAAGCAGGAGCAATATGTCATATTCGACTACAATAGTGACAAATGACATTAGGATTATGCATTCTTCTAGGTTGGTAGTAGTTGGAGGTAAGAAAATCGTTTGCTCTATTTTTCACAATATGGCTATTGCGCAATCCTTGAAAATCATTTCTCCTACTGTTTGTTCTAGGATATGCAGCGTTTCTAGAATAATTGTTTCTAGGTCGAGTATGTCTAGGTTGCGATTGTTGAAGGCCATTTCTAGGCGTTCTAAAATGTTCAAAGTTTCTTCTAGTGTTTGGTCTAGGATGCATGTTGATTCTAGGATGGTTATTTCTAGGATGAATGTTTATTTTATTTATCCTAGGTTGAGCCTTGGGTTGTTGGGGGATGGCTTCAACTTTTTCTTTAGGCTCGTTTTTGAAGCCTATGCCATGATTGGTCGATTTCAAATTGACAAGAACATCATTCAAATTTTTATGAGAAGAATTGAACTTATCTAGGGTGCCCTTAAGTGTTTCTACTTCATCTTTTAGATGCATGCAAGAAATAGCATTTTTACTAGAACTCTCGGGTTTGTCGGCGCTTCTCTTGCCGAAAAATTTGTTTTCTTCTTTCAACTTCTCATTTTCCAAAATCAATGTTTCCAAATCTTTTTCTTTCAAAGAGAGTTGTTTTTCAAAATCTTTTTCTTTCAAAGAAGAATTTCTCTTTACGTCTCTAACAGTTTCGGAAGCTCTAATGAATTCACTATACAATTCATCAAAAGCATTTTGCATTTCCTCAGGAGAAAAGAAATTTTTGAAGAAATTTGACATACCTCTTCTTGATTGTCTTCGTGTGCCATGAGACATAGATTTGCGGCTTCTTCTTCTTCAACGTCGCTTGATTCGTCTCCGGAGTCACCTCCCCAAGATATGTATGCTCGTTGTTTCTTGAAGGGTTTCTTCTCCTTTTTGACATTTGGGCAATTTGATTTAATGTTCCCGATTTCTCCGCATCCATAGCACTTTACTTGATCTCCTTGTTGTTTGCCTTTTCATTCATACTCTTTTCGCATGAACTTTTTAAACCTCTTAATAACGAGTCCGAACTCGTTATCTCCGTTGTTTGAGTCCTCATCATTTTGAGGTTGAGCCGTGCTTGCTTTGAGGGAGATTCTTTGTTTCCTTTGATCATTAAACGGAGGGTTAAGTATAGTAGATTCATAGGTTTTAAGATTACCTCTTAGTCCGTCAATGGTGACATTTGAAATGCCGATAGACTCTTGAATCGCGTCGGCCTTGGAGCGCCATTCCGGAGTGAGACTTCGGAGAATTTTTCGGACAAGTTCCTTATCCGTGAAGGTCTTCTTAAGAGCATGTAGGTCATTGACGATTTTTGAAGATCGTTCGAACATGCCATCGATCCTCTCGCTTTCCTTCATGTGAAACAGTTCATATGCATGGGTTAGAAAATCATTTTTAGCTTCTCTTACCTGGTTCGTACCTTCGTACGTGATTTCCAGCTTATCCCACATTTTCTTAGCCGTTGTGCAACATGATATTTTTCTGTAATCATCAGCATTTACAGCATAATATAATAAGTTGATGGCTCTAGCGTTGTTCTGCACTTTTCGGATATCATCCGCATCGTATTCATCTTCGGATTTTGGAACCCATTCATTTTCAAACTTTTTGGTTGGAATTTTTCTCCCTTCGTTATAACCTTCCATAGATGAAAATTATTTGATTGGATGAATATTCTCATCCTCTCCTTCCAGTACGTATAGTTTGTGCCGTCGAACAGTGGTGGTCTGGTGGAGCATTGTCCTTCACCTATTCCTGCATTAAAGTCACGAGTAGAAGCCATGGATTGTTTCTCTCAAACGGTTAAGTCTTTCAGAGAGTTGGGCTCTGATACCAATTGTTAGAATATACGCTTAACGCTAGAGGGGGGTGAATAGCGTTATAATAAAAAACTATATAAACTTGCGGAATTAAAAATTGCAGGATTGAAATAAGTGCGGTAAGTAAATAATAAGGAACGAACGCACCACAACCTGTGGCTAGTCCAGTCCCCGAGAGACTCTCTCGAGATTCCACTAACTTCGTTAAGCTTACGGGTGCTTAACAAACCGATACAAATTGAGAACTTGAGTCACACAAGCCTCAACAACTTTGCTCGAAGATACCACACTTCAAGACTTCAACCGAAGGAATGAAAACGTTCCTTCTTACAACCACAAGGGATTAACACTTCCCTTCAAGTGTATACAAACACTTAGCACTCAAGACAAGACTCTCTTTAGGAGTAGATATGAGTAAAATAAATACACTCAAGAACACAACAACTTTCGTCAAGAGTTTGGCTCTCAAAAACTTATCAAATGAATAGAAAAGGATGAATATGAGAGTATGCAAGCTTTAGCAAGAATATGATCAGTTGTTGTTCTTAGAAGACTAATTTTGAGTTGTATTTATAGTGTTCAAAACCCCCACAACCGTTGCCTAGTTGCCAATCAAGAATTGCTGATTTTGTGCTAAGATAATCGATTATCTGATTTGCATAATCGATTATTTTCCAATCGTTCAAAAATCATTTCCAGATTTTAAGCAGAATAATCGATTATCCAAATCGTATAATCGATTACCTGACAACATTCAAAAAATCATATTCAGATTTTACTTAACATAATCGATTATCAGATTGTGTATAATCGATTACCTGACAACGTTCAAAAAATCATATTCAGATTTTACTTAACATAATCGATTATCATATTGTGTATAATCGATTATCTTTCAGAGTTTAAAAATACTTTGGCAACGGTCATTTGCATAATCGATTATGCTATAAGGATAATCGATTATCTTTTATATTTTGAAAACTTCGGACTACACTGTCTTAACATAGTCGATTATCATAAAATACATAATCGATTATTTTACAGTCTTGTAAAATTTGATAGACACTGCCTCAACATAATCGATTATCATAATGTGCATAATCGATTATTTTATAGCTTTGAAAAATCTGATGGACACTGCCTCAACATAATCGATTATCATAAGGTACATAATCGATTATCTTGTAGCTTTGAAAAATCTAATGTACACTGCCTTAACATAATCGATTATCATAAGGTACATAATCGATTATTGTTCAGCTTTGTAAATCTGGTGTACATTGTCTTAACATAATCAATTATCATAAAGTACATAATCGATTATCTTTGTCCAGATTTGAGAGGCATGTTTAAAAACATTTTGGCTAAAATAAAATGTTTGAAAATCATTTTGCTTTAAAATAAATATGCATGATTTGATAAAAGTGATTTTACGAGAGAAGCCAAGTCTTGAGTTAATTGTCGGATCAAGATCACAATTAAAGAACGACTCATGTATAACTTTATTTCTTTGCTTGATCATGATCTTTGTTCGTCTTGTGCTTGAACTTCGTTATGTGTCAATTGCGCGCTTGTGCTTGGACCTCGTCATATGTCAATTGCGCGTCGTTTGTCATTTATCAAAACCTACAAATATGAACACACGTTTAGTTTAGTGCCTTAAGAACGTGTTTCAACACTTGTTATATTATGATACTGGTTAGCATAATTGGACAGCGTTCCGAGGACCTCCGAATATATTTTAGAGTGGTTTCTGACCAAGTTGGGATGATTTGTTGTTGCTGGTTGTTGGTGTCTTGTTTTATTCTTCGTGAACGCGAAGGATTTCACGCGTTCGTGAAGAAGGCTTTTGAGGCTGATGATTCTGCTCATATCAAACGTGCCAGAGTGGTCGTGAACACAGAAGGGAAGAAGGAACAACCCACGCGAACGCGATAAGGAGGTCGCGAACGCCTAGAAGGAAAGGGGAGTTAGGCCCTATAGCCGTTTAGCCAACACGAACACGAGGCTTAACCTGCGAATACGGAGCAGTGGGGATGAAAGGCTTCGTGATGTTTGGCCTTCGCGATCGCGAACGGTATTCCACAGTCATGAAGAAGAAAGAACTGGGTAGTGAGTTTTATACGGGATTTTGCTTATTCTCTCTCATTTTTTACTTTGTTGGGCGATTTTTGGAGCTTCTGAAGAGGAGATTTCATCATCTATTATGAGGTAAGTAATTCCCCCATACTGTGAGTTAACTACATTGTTTGTATATGAATATAGATGAAAATTAATAGAAATTTAGGATTTTAAAGAAAAACCTAAAAATTGGGATCTTTTGGAATTTTGCCACGAAATCAAATGGAATTTTGAAGAACTATATATTGAGCTCGTGGTATTATGGGTAAAGTTTATCTTTAAAAATTTGGAATTCAAGCACAAAGGCCCGATGGTTGACTTTATTGACTTTTTGAGCGGAGTTGGGGATAGTTATGAATTGATTTAATATGAGTATTAGAGTGTATTTTCATTGGTTTTCAAATTGTTTTACTAGCTTTGGAGCACAGACAACGATTTGAGATTTTAGAATGACGTAGGATCCGGTTATGTAATTTTGGAGCAAGGTAAGTCTCTTGGGTGATGTAATTGCTATGTGCTACTAGTTATGGATGCTACATATGAGGCGACGAGAGTGCGTATGTAGCAAAAGCATGTTATGTCCGGATAGACTTAGGATTTTATCATGAAATATTTGAATTATTTGAACTTATTATGGTGGCCGAGTCAATTGAAATTATAATTGAACTGAGTTAGAAATTACATATATCTTAGGACAAGCATTATCACCTTGAGTTGTAGCAAAAATATTTGAAAAACGGTAAAAGGTTATACTCAATTGTACAAATGTACTGAATTGTAAGCTCATAATATGGTAATTACTTCCTTTCTTGTGGAGCGGGCCGAATGCATTGGCAGTATATAGATGCATCTACAGATCATGCCACACGTCCCACGGCAGTGTGCACGTTATTCTAGTTCGGGTCAAATGACCTCGGCATAATCCTGTGTTATATAGCTAGTAAGCCGAATATTCACGAGCTAATCTTCCTACCGATGCGCGACATTTTATGATGCTTTTTATTTATTTGGTAATGGCACTTGCATGTTCTGAGATATTTAGGTAGAATACAAGATCGAGAAATTTATGCTTTAAAGGAAATAACTGGAACATTATGAAATTTCATATTTACTCCACTATTGTTGTGCACTTCACATCTGCTATAAATTACAATTTATTTTATTTGGACCTCTAGTAAGTGTCGATGTCGACCCCTCATCGCTACTTCTCCAAGGTAGTCTAAATACTTAGTGGGTATAGTTGATTTACGTACTCATGCTGCACTTCTGCACTAAATATGCATGATTTGATAGGTTATTTGGTTATCATCTTGGTGCGTGGGCACCCCGGTTGAGACTTTATGTGAGCTGCATTCCGGGCTATGCACCTAAGAAGCGGGAAGCGCGACTTAGGTGGTTTGGTCATATGAGGAGGAGGAAGAGCACAGATGCCCTGGTGAGGAGGTGTGAGAGGTTGACATTGGAGGGCCTACGCAGAGGTAGAGGTAGGCCAAATAATAGATGGGGAGAGGTGATTAGGCAAGACATGGTTCAGCTTCAGCTAACCGAGGACATGACCCTTGATAAAAAGGTATGAAGATCGATAATTGGGGTAGTAGAGCACGTAGACTACCTAGCCTTTTCCATATCCTATGTCTGTAGACCCTAGCATTGCACTATGTGAACCTAGGACAAAAAAAACCTACATCTATCATCCCACATTCTTCAGAACAAGATATAAAATCCCAGCTTTTCTCCATCATGTAAGGTCTACCCCTTCTTCTCTTCAGCTTCAAAAATAACTTTAAGTCCCAAAAATACACCAAGGTCCATTTATGTTAAAGTTGCATTGCCTCCAAGATTCCATAGAGGTAATCTCAAAGCATATGTTACCTTCGCATAAACAATAAACATCCAGAAACAATATTTACAGCCCTTTTTGTTCAATTTCAAAGTGATATGTCGCTCACCTTCACTACAAACTGAGACCTCCAAAGTTTCTGCCCCAAAAACCCGAATTTTACCATTAACTTTAGATCTACAACCTTAAAAACCAAGATTCCATTTTAAAAACTTCAATATAGAAAGCTTCTACAATAGGTTCTCGCAAAGTAATAAACTGTATTTTATGAATTTTTATTAAAAACTTCAGTTTCTCAAAAGATCCTCTGGACTTAATGCCTCAAATGTTCTAAATCATTGGAATAATCATTAAAACACGGAGGAGGATGTAGTGTTTTGCATGGCTTTTACCTTGGCTCTAGTAACAGAGTCAAGATCAATTGTTTTCACCTTATGATGAATCTTCCTTTCTTCCTTGGTGATAAATTTCCTTTCATGATTAAATCATTTGGGTGTTGAGTTAGAGCATTGTCCTCTTCATGTGCACTCCATGAAGCTTTTGTTGCAATTTTCTGTAAATTAAGTGTATTTATAGTTAGTAACTACATATTAGGTGGAGGATTAGATAATGCGATGATGAGCTAATTGTCTTCTGTTATGGGTAGACAAGGCCCAATAACTATCTTAAAACATATCTCACCCACATATAAGAGACTCTTAAGTTAGAAGAAATGTCTAAGGTTTGACATTCTAGTAAATAAGCTCTGAATTGGTATTTGAAGGTTCCAATAGGTTCTTATGATGATTAAATATGGGCATATGCTTGGATTGAGTACTGGGTGGTCTAGGAGCATTTCGACGCTTATTGTAGAGAGTTGGTATTTTAGAAGTTCTAGAATTTCATAAGTTCGGGTTGAAGTGGATTTTGATGTTATCGATTTCTGTTTGGAGTTTCGAGCTTTGGAGTAGATTCGTATCATGATTTATGACTTGTGCGTAAAGTTTGGTGACATTCCGGAATGTTTCACTATGATTCAGACACGTTCGTCGAAGTTTGGAAGTTTGAAAGTTTAAAGAAGGAATTTGATCGTCGAATCATAATTTGGACGTTGTTTGCTATGACTTGAGGCCTCGAGCAGGTCCGTTTATATTATGGTACTGGTTGGTGTGATTGGACGGGTTCCTTGGGGCCTCGGTTATGTTTCGGAGTGGTTTTGGACCAAGTTGGGATGATTTTTCGTTGCTCGTTGTTGGTATCTGGTTTTGTTCTTCGCGAACGCAATTGAGTTAAGCGTTCGCGAAGAAGACTTTTGAGGCTGCTGGATTTTTCTCATCGAAAACGTGACAGAGGGGTCGCGAACGTTGAAGGGTAGAAAGGGCAACCTATGCGAATGCGACAAGGAGGCTTTGAACGCGTAGAAGGAAAAGGGACCTGGGCACTGGAGCCGTTTAGCCTATGCGAATGCAAGACTTACCCTACGAATGCGAAGCAATGGGGACGGAAGGCTTTACGAACATGGACCTCCGATCGCGAACGTGGAGAAGAGATCATTGGGGCAGGGTTGATTGGCCTTCGGATAACGAGGGCCATTCTGCGATCGCGAAGAGGAAGGAAATGATATTACAGGATTTGGATCATTTTCTCTCATTTTTCACTTCGTTGGGCGATTTTTGGAGCTTTTGAAGAGGAGATTTCATCATCTATTATGAGATAAGTAATTCCCGCACATTGTGAATTAAATACATGGTTTGTAATTTTGTATATGGATTTATATATGAAAATTAGTAGAAATTTGGAATTTTGAAGATAAACCTGGAAATTGACATTTTTTGGAATTTGACTACGAAATTGGACATGGAGTTTGGAATAAATTATATATTTGAGTTCGTGGTGTTATAGATAAAGTTTATCTTAAAATATTTACAGAATCCGGGAACGAGGGCCGCAGGGTTGGGCTTATTTACTTTTTGAGTGGAATTGGAGATTGTTATGAATTGATTTATTATGAGTATTAGAGTGTATTTTCATTGGTTTGCACATTATTTGACTAGTTTTGTAGCGAGGGCATCGGTTTAAGGTATTATAGTGGCATTGGAGCCAGTTATAGTATTTCAGAGAGAGGTAAGTCTCCTGTCTAACTGCGTGAGGGGAAACTGCCCCCTAGGTGATGTAATTTCTATGCTCTACTAGTTGTGGGTGCTACATATGCACGAGGTAATGAGAGTCAGTACATAGATAAAGCATGTTATGTCCGAGTAGACTTAGGATTTTATTATGCAATAGTTGAATTACTTGAACTTATTCTGCTAGCTTAGTTAATTGAAATTATAATTGAACTTGAGTTAGAAATTACATATATCTTAGGCCAAGCCTTACCACCTTGATTTGTAGCAGAAATATTTGAGAAACGGTAAAGGTTATACTCACACGTACTTATGTAAAGAATTGTTTGTGCGTATCTCATAATTCGATAATTTCCTTCTTTTCTTATGGAGAGAGTCGAACGCCTTAGCCGTATATCGATGCATATATGGATCGTTCCACACGTTCCTTAGCTATGTACATGCTATTCTTGATTGGGTCAAATGACCTCGACAGAATCATGTATTATATCACTAGTAGTTCATATTCACGAACTAATCTTCTTACCGATCCTCGGCATTTTATGGTACTTCTTATTTATTTTGTAATGGAACTTGGCATGTTCCTAGATATTAAGGTGGAATACAAGATCGACAAATTATGCTTTAAAGGAAATAATTTGAACATTATAAAATTTCAGATTTACTCTACTATTGTTTTGCACTTCATATATGTCATGAATTATCATTTATTTTATTTGCACCTATAATAAGTGTCGATATCTATTCCATGTCACTACTTCGACGAGGTTAGACTAGATACTTATTGGATACACATTTATTTACATGCTGCTAATGTACTTCTGCACTAAATATGCGAGATTTGACATGTGATTTGGTGATCATCTTGGCGCGTAGGAGCATCGATTGAGGAGAATTTATGTGAACTGCATTCTAGGATACGTAACACAATCCACCAAGTCTACATTTATTATTTATTTTATTCTGTCTTATTACATACGGGACAATTGTTGCATTATTATTCTACTCCTTAGGAAAATGCTCATGCACTGTGACACCGAGTATTGGGGGTTCCTACTTGTTGTTTGGGATCGTATATCATGTAATTATCATCATCTACCATGTCAACTTTATTTTATACTATTTAATTATTGGAAATTAAAAATGTCAAAGTAATAAAATGGGTAATCTAATTGATAAATCCACCTTGACTTGCCTAACAGCGGTGTTGGGCGTCATCACGGCCTATAGTGGATTTTGGGTCTTGGTAGCTTGTTATCATAGAGTTACGTTCACATAAGTCTCACAAGTCATGAAAAAGTCTAGTAGAGTCTTGCAGATCGTTGCAGAGACACCTATAGTTATCTTCGAGAGGCTACAGGGATGTTAGGAGCACTTCCCTTCTTGATTCCTCTTCGTGCGGTTTGATTCCTTTGAGGTTTATTCCTTCATTTCTTTCCTACTCAATCTTACGCGACGCAAAGAGCTTGTTATTACTTGGACATCGAAGAGTTGCACTGGTACTAATGACGTGGTTTGGGATGTTTTTCCCTTCGTGTTTAGGCAGGCTATCATCGTCGCCTTACGGAAGGATATTCTTTCTGTTTTAGCTACGTATCTGTACTCCCTATGGTTTCGAGATAGTGCCCAGATTGCTAAGATATTCGTGCGTTATTATCGCACAATGTTGATGTAATCGTGGGGTTCTTACTTATGTGTCGAGGCAAATGATAACTTGAAAGGAGGGTTTCTCAGTGCATGTTTTAGAGGTTCAGCAAAAGGCGATCAGACTATGAAGGTTCACTTTTGGGTTGATGGAGTAACGAGACTTGGTATTTTCAAGCATAGTGAAAATTTTCATCTTTGTTGTGATGTCTCCGTCCTTGTTTGAATGTATTAAGATTTGCTAGTGTTATGGTATTCTTTGATTTGCCTATGGGGGAGGGTGTTGTGAAATGGTGGCTGAGAAGAGGTTGTAAGAGATAGTGATATGCAGCAGTTTCGGGGTCGAACTAGTGTTTCTAATGTTGATAGTTCGAGAAAGATGGTCTCTAAGAGGTTTAAAGTTGGTAGAAATTTATTAATTCATGTGCTATAGAGATGGATTCTAATTTTATGCAGTATTTGGGTAGCGAAGGATAAGAAAATACATTGTTTGAGGTGTCCCGCGGTGGTTGAATTACTAGCAGATCAAGTATGAAAAGCAGATCGAGTAGTTACTTAAAGAATATAGTTTAACCGAAGTGGGGTAGCAGAGTATCATATGGATTCAATGGTAAGAAGCCACTTGTCTGAAGAAAGTATAGAGCGATTTGGGAATCATGGTAGGGAAGTGACTAGGTCTATTAGTTGTATTTGGAGTGGTGGCTACTCAACTGAGGAACATTGAATATGGTAGAAAAGAGTTTGCTTGAAATGAAGGGAAATCCAATGTGACTTCGAGTGTGGAATGTATTGTCGGACCTTTAGTTGATGTCAAATGGAAATGAACAGACTTGTAAAGCTAGTAGATGAGCACGAGCTCAGGAGGGCCTACTGATTTCGTAGTAGTTGTACACAGTGCAATGTCGTTGGAATATGTCGGCATGGAATTCCACATGTGGGTTATCTCCTGCGAGCAGATTAGCGATTACATGATTTTGATGAAGTTTCTAGAAAGAGTTCTACTTACTATCCAGTGGCAGGTCGAACATGCGATCATGGCTAATAACTCGAAATGTTCATGAAAAAGTTTAATAAGAAAATATAGGAAATTTTGCGGGTTAATTGTGTGAGATCATGGTGACTAGGAAGGAGGAATCTTGGTGGGTTCTAGGGTTATGTAATTGTAGCTTCAAGCTAAGTGGGGGAGCACCACCGCCTATGATTGGATTGTGTGGTTGTCTCCATGTGCAGTTTCTCGTTATCGATATATTAGTGGGTTATTATGACTAAGGAAGAAAATATCAACTGTCACTCGAGCATAGGATTTGAGGAATGTGTGTTATATTTGTCCTCATCCATTCACGTTCAAGTTTACGAAAGACTCTTAGTTTATGATTCTTGTGAATGTAATGTACAAGGAAAACAATTTAGTAGGGTGCTTCTTCGATAGTGTGTTCACGTTCTAACAACGCAGTAGAGTTTGGCTAATATTTGGGACAAAGTCAGAGTGGGTGACTATCAAAAGTTGTCCTAGTGGGTTCAAGAAATTATGTGCAGTGCCTAAAGACTTGGAATATTCTATATAATCATTGGATATGAAGTGCAATATTGGAGGAAAGGAAGAAATAGCTTCGAATTCGCGAAAGGTCTTGCAAAATGGGTATACTAGTTGGAGATGATATTGTGCACGTAAGGATGCGGGTCACTCGGGATGAGAGCAGGCTTGGTTCGGTACGTTTTTGAACGGAGCTATTATTATTTGTAAGGCAAGTCAAAAATAAATCGAAAGAAGTTGGATCGGTTAGTAATGGTTGAATCTGCATGATTGTGGCAATGATCTATTCCTTCAGCGTGAAGTTATACATGTGGTTTGTGGTTGTACGTGTGGGCTTGAGTGCCACCACAACTTGATTAATTTGAGAGGTATTTGATTCAAATGGATTTGTGCTGTAAATGGATTCCGAAAGAGTCATGGCGGTTTAGATCATGACTTGAGGTTTGAATTTTCTGCAGTTTGGGAATTCCGTTGTATGTTTCATTGGTTCTTCATAAATGAGCTAAGTGAAAGGTTTCTATCCAATAAAGTGTTTATTCCACTAGTAGTTCAAGGGTTATGGACAATACGTGTATTACCGTGTAACGGCATGATAGGTGTAGTGAGCGGCATGGAAACTGGAAGTTGAAGATCAAGGTTGCGGTTCGGTGTTGATAGAATGTCACGAGCTTGGATGAGCAGGGTTGAACTCAGATGTTCAGAGTAAGCTGCCATTTTCTTTAATGTCGCCTGAGAATAGTGTTCTATGGAAGAGTCTTTGTGTATTGACTTGTAGACTTTTTATTCACTTTACAAAATTAGAATGGTTGGTGGTATGGACGTGCAGACTTTACTACCTGAGCAGAAGGTCATGAGAGCGTACTCCACGACGAGATTTGTATAAGCATGAATTATGGAGGTTATGGTAATATCACAAATGTTATAGTTTATGCCTGAGAGGCGTTCTATTCCTTGGGCTATGGACCATTTGAGTTTGTTCAGGATTTGATGACTGTTCTTATGTGTCATGAACATGTCATTGTGGATTTTTGAAATGTTATTAGCCTAGCAAAGTATGACCAGAATTGGATAAAGGTCCGTTGATGGGTCTAAATGTGGATGTGTGGTCTACGCATGGCCGAGTGTGTTCATTCAGCATAGCATTTACTATGGAGGAGACTTCAGGCATCGGATGTTATTTTCATCGTCAGCTATTTCAGGTAATACTTTATTGTCCCATGTGGGTAATGAGATGGCTTGATTATTTGCACATATGTTGAGGTCCCGCGTAGTCATGGTGTTATGTAAGCAGAATAGCTCTCGAGATGCAGATCATATATCGCACCTTAGTTGTGCTTGGGTTTCGTAATGTATGGCATTATCCATCTCCCTAGGGTTTGTATTATACATTTGGTGTGCTTGTGGTCAATATTCGGGCATTTCACAAATATAAGCATTACAGCTTGATGTGCGTTTTCTTCTTGATTTTTATGTGTGGATCGGGTGGCACGCCGCCACGAGTATATTGTTTGGATCGGGTAGAAAAATGCAACAGTGTCATATTAGATCGAGTTGCATGCTACAACAGTAAAATTCCGAGCATAGTTCCTTACATAATATGCCGATCATAGTTCCTTACACTTATTTAGTGTGCCTTGTTTTTCATCCATGAGGTAGGTTAATACCACCTATGTGACCTTTTTATTTGCCTTGCGAGCTAGGGAATTCCATGTCAGAGTTCGTTCTTCCTTATCAGTTATATTCGAATGTGTAGCTAGGTGGCGCCATATGACATTTCGGTCGAGTTTGAGATGGCTTATTGCCTTAACAGCTTGTATTGGACAAGAGGAGGTTCATAAATAGTGCACTATGGGCGCGGCTTCTAATTATTGAAAGACTATATGCATTTATACTTAAACTTATTTTCTGTTTCATTCATAAACATCGAATCTGTGTTGCAATTGGTTATCTTCATAAATAAAGGGGCATTTACATTTATACTCATTTTTCTGATCACGTTTTAACTTATATTCGCTTTATAAAAAAATTACAAGATATTCATTTTTTCGCGTAACTTTAGCATACGGACCTAAAGTAGCAAAGGCAATCATGCAAAATTTAGCATTCTAGTAAACGTATCTAAAGTAGCAAAAATTGCTAAACCAAGTATGTTAAAGTTTTTGTTTGTAATTACTAAACTTCAATATGTTTGACTGAAATTTTTGTTTGTAATTACTGAACTTCAACATGTTTGGATGAAGTTTTGTTTGTAATTACTGAACTTAAGTATTCTATAAATGTTAGAATCACTCGGGTTTTAGAAGAATCAAATATAAACCAAGCTAAGAAATTTTTACTTGATACTTCTAGACTTTTTCCTTTAAATCCATAATCCGGTCGACCCTAAAAATAAAAATAAAGCACAGGAGATACATGATAAATTATGCATAACAAAAACTAAATCCTCAAAAAAGCTCATTAATAGCGCAGAAGCTGACAATAACGCTGGACAACATAATAAATTTGCATCGACCTTGAGTTCCAATTTTCGATGAAAATACAAATCAACCTGGGGTGAATATAATGGATATGTGAAATTATATAAATTTCAAAGATGTGTTTTTCTAATTAGATAATTAGCAGCATATATTTAGGTACCAAAATCAAGAGGCACTAGCAGTTGAAGTTTTATCTTTTTTATTTACTGAAATTATTTACTGAAATTTTTGTTGCTTTGACCCGAGTAGCATGGGGCACGTGGAATCCCATGTGAATCAGCAAGGACCATCTTGCAAGGCTAAATACTCCTGGGTGACCGATAGTGAAGTAGTGACGTGAAGGAAGGATGAAAAGAACCCCCATCGGGAAGTGAAATAGAACATGAAACCGTAAGCTCCCAAGAAGTGGGAGGAGCCAGGGCTCTGACCGCGTGCCTATTGAAGAATGAGCCGGCGACTCATAGGCAGTGGCTTGATTAAGGGAACCCACCGGAGCCGTAGCGAAAGCAAGTCTTCATAGGGCAATTGTCACTGCTTATGGACCAAACTTCAGCATATCTAGCTAAAGTGTTTTACGCAAATTTAATATTGGCTGAAATTTTTGTTTGTAATTGTTGAACCTAAGCATTCTAGTAAGTGAAATTTTATTCTCCATTCGTAAACTTCAACATGTTTTATGCTATCGTATAATTGCTTTTTTGTATTAGATAAGAAGAAGAAAACACTTTTCAAATACTATTTATTGATATCCCCGAGATCAAATACCTCTAACACTACCACTAATTGCTCTCACTCGAATATTCGGGAAGGAGTTGGAAACAGCAGTAGGACTACCAGGGAGGAAAGCCTCTACATTTTTTTCGGTGATTTATAATTACTTGGGATGGCCATTTCAGGAAGGAAAAGGAAAATGGGAAAGAGAATGTAATCGAATTTCGTCGATGTTGGGTTCTGTAATGTACAGAATGAAAATTTCTCTTAAAATAGTGACAGTATTAAAGAATTAATCATAGCTTCTTCCAGTTATTAATAGAAGAAGAATAAAGCGAAGGAAAAGAAAAAAGGGACTGACGTTGTTTAAAAAATGCATATAGGTTAAATAGGGACAACCAAATAAGGTGCCCCGTGCAATTTTTACATAAACAAAATAACCATTATTACCAATTGGGATTTACATAAAACTAAGGAAGAAATATACCCCCCATCTATTATTTCTATATTGACCTAATGTTTATAGTCAAACAGAGGATAAATACATGGCGCCGGTTTTCCTTTAGGTGGTCACTGACTATTGACTCTTTAAAAAAGACATTCAATCGTTTCCAACATAAATAGATAAAGCAAAAGAAATGAGAATGAAAATTTTATATCATATCTGCCAGCCTTCAAGGATTTGAATCACCTATGCAGTTTTCTCCAACGTTGTTGCCTTGGCTTTGTAAGAAAATGGTTTCTTTGGTATCTAATTACAAGTTTGGTCATAGAAAACAAGTTCCCATCGTTTCTCTATGAAAACAAATAAGTGCTACCTGAGACAAGGTTGATAAATTATACCGAGTCACAAAATAGTTACTAGTAGTTATATATCACGGTTTGAAAAGATCATGAACTATTAAAGAACATTTTTTCAATTCCCCTGAATAGTTCTTTCTTTAACATTTCAATTCTTGAAATATGAATTGCTAATAAAAGAACTTTCACGTTTTTCTTCATTGGACAGTGCAGGAAAGATGAAGAGCAAATAGTAAATTTGAACAAAAAAAAACATATATTTGATAGTTGGCCTTTGTATCAGGGAAGAGATGGTATTATTGTTAATATATAACATGTGACCAACAAATGATTAAAGACCCTTTCTTATAATGTGACATTGTAATTCGAAAATACTTTCAACAAAAATTAGCTGGTAACAGATTTCAAAATTTCCTTCGACGTTTTTCAAGATCTCCAAAATAAAAATACAGAAAAATAATACTTAATGGATTCCAGTACTCTCCAAAACAAAAAGCAAAGAAAAATAGTTATTGCATTCTTACCAGCTACCGAAGATTTTCCTTCTCTGTTTCTTTCTTTTTAAACCATTTATTATTCTCTTTTATAGGTAATGAATTAATCAGCGATGTTCTAAAAATGGAGGGATTCTCTTTAATTCCGGAAAAACCACATAAGATAGCCAGTTCACTAGATACTAGTATTAGAATACTGCTACTTGTAATTATTGTTGATCTACTCAAACATTAGGCAAATCACTTTAATAAACACGAGTTAGTTCTGTAGAAGTCATTGAATGCTTATTATTTTCCTACTCACATTCAGGTTCCTCTCATGAACATCAAAATTCTCACAAATCATTTTCTTGCTGTCTCCCATGCTATTTCTCCCTTTACTCAGGCCATTTGCTTCTTCAGGAATGTCATATTTTATGCTGCTTTTTCTAACAAATTTTATATAACTAAACAAGCAAAATCCACATGCAAAAACCAACATTCTTCTTTCCTTGTAATAGAATCATCAATGAAGTGTATTCTTAACTAAAAATGTTACGTGTTTTTATGTGAGGATAAAGGAGAATAAAAGGGGGCTTTGCAAGTTGGTTTCTGGAGCATTTCTTGAACAAGGCGTGCCATTCTCGTGTGTGCTGCTTTTAGTATTTCTTTGTCCATCCGTACAAGTGACATAATAGTATAAATAAGCACGTATCGCAAAGAGACTCCAACCAAAACCAATTGTCCCTAACAGCTTTTGATCTGAAGGTTTGGAGTCTGTTCTCTATAGTAAGTAATTGCCATATAGAGAAAATTTTAGTGTTCTTTCAAAACTAGTTTTCCTTCATTCCATTCCCCTATTTTGATCAAATGATCATATGCTTCCCCTCTTTGGAGCTGGTTATTTTTTTAAAGTGTATCGAGTACCCTCTGAAATGTCCAGGGACTCTCGCTTTCCTTGACTCAAATATCATGAGACAGAGCAGGGGCTAGATTGGAATCCAATCTTATTGTTGTTTTTCATTTACAATTCCATCTTATTTTTCCCATGGAAATGACTATTTGATCATCTCTATCTTCTATAACTTCTTATTAATTTTCTGTAATGTTGTGCGACCTGTCTATAAACTTACTATGTGTATAATTTTCTGTAATGCTATGCAATCTGTGTGTCTTCAATAAACTTACTGTTTCATCATCTGCTCTTTTTTATATACTATTTTAGGCTATGTTTTCCAAATATATCTGGCAAACACCTTCATAATTCTTGATGGTTCTACCGTTTCAGGCAAACTCAAGCATTTGATTTATGGAGAAACAGAATTTAGACCTGTACTGGCAGAATATTCAGATTATGCGGGAGAATGACAGGCTAAGGAAGACAGCTCAACGGCTGAGACAAGAGAACCAGGCTTTGTATACTGAGCTAAAACAGAGACTAGCAGCAGCAAGAATTAATCAAATACCTGAAATTGAACTTACCCTTGGCGCCAGTCCTGCTGCAGACCAAATGAAAGCAAAGAAACCTCAGCCACCTCCATGCATCTGAAGCAATGCTTCTTTCTGGTCTCGGTCCAAGCTCAAGGTTGTTGGAAGTTTAAGTATGAGTGTTGCTTGTGTTGTCACAATTCAGAGACTTCTGTTGTTTGAAACAAAAAAAGTTCATAGGAATAAGCACTGAAAAATAAAGTATCAACATATCTATATTACCTAATGAGAATCAATTTGCAGTTCTGTTGTGATACTCTAAAGATGCCTGGTCAGTTTCTTCATCCCGTTCTAACCCATAGTTTATAATTGTTTGCAATCTGAAATTATCTTTCATCCTCTAATATGCACTTGTGTCATGCTATGCAAAAAACAGTAATAGGAAGAATAACCAACAGAAGCTGTCGCGAAGGACATAAGCCAAAATTAAGATGAGTGGTTTGATACCAGGCATTGAAAATTCGTCACATATAGGTAGCATGAAACAGACAATATTTATCAATACTATGTAAAGTTGCAATATGAAGAGTAAGAGAATGAAATAGAAACAAAAGAAAGAAAAAGAAAAAGATGGACAGTGGTAGTGTTAGGGAAATACCCAAGAATACTAATGTCATGGCCTCACCTCAGGCCTGTATGTTTGCCTATTGCCGTTAGTTTATGAATTAGTTCATTACTTTATTCTTTTCTCAAAATTGTTAGAGTTAATGATGAAGCAACACTTATAAATTCATGCGTTCTTTTTTACTTGGAAATGAACTAGTAAAATAAATAAACAATGACACACATGTATTATTTTCTGACCCCTAATTACTTCATATTTTTCAATGATCAATTATCCCCTTTCTATTAACATTTCTCTGGAGAAAACATAAATTAAGTACTTTGATATAAACATAGAAAATACAAGCAGTATGAGTTCTTTCAAAAGCCACTTGGCAATACCATTTAAAATCAATAGTGAACTAACCAACATAAGGTACATTTTTCTAACAGCATATGAAACTACAAGGTAGCTCAGATTATTTTTAAAGTTAGATATGGCCCTTTAATTAACACAATCTAACTAGAGGGCAGTGTAGCTTAACACTTGTGTGCATCCAAAAGCTGTGGAATCCAACGCAACCGCACTGGAAGATTACAGGAACAAGCTGTGGAATCCAATGAAAAACCACTTTAAGTTCACAGTTATTGAAAGCATGGATGAAACATTCTGCTAATACTCCAAGAAGTTCATCCTTTAGCATGCTTCAATACTAGTCATTGAAACTAACATATACAACAAGAAGATTTCTGGATAGATACATAGCTTATTTATAGAATAAGACCATACCTACTTCCGCACAAAAATAAGAGAGATGTTTTACAAAGTAGAAAAGAACTTTTTGTTTACATATCAAAGACAAGAAATATTTATAGGAAAAAAAGATACTAAGACAAAGAGCAACAGTTCACATTGAATGCTGATTTAGCAAAGATGATGCAATATAACCCTCTCAGGGCACAAAATCTTGATGCAATAGTAGTGAATATCATGTGCACTTATGCACAGTGGCGAAGCCACATGTACATAGTTGACCACCTTTCGTTAAAAAATTATATTATGTACATAGGTAAAATATTACGTTTTATAGGTACATAATACATATTGAATACCCTTTATCAGGAAATGTTTTCACTTCTTTTAAATTTGAACACCTTTCTAAAATTTCTAGCTTCGCCACTGCTTATGCACACCCCCAACGCAGCCAGGTGAGATTAAGAAGCTTTTAAGTAGGTACTATCTATTTTGCTGATTAGAAAAAGCAGAGAACATTGGACAAGATGTGAAGGTGAAGCTTTACCTAATAATACAATAGATTAAGTGCAGGCACTATATCATAGTAAATAAAGGCATACAGGGTATATAGATCAACAAAAGAATGATGCTGGACAAACAATGTAATATCGATCTTGAAAAGAATGATAGTGGACACATGATATTTCTCTTCTTTGTTGTTGTATATATTCAATGATGTATTAGTAGATATTTCTTGAGTTAGCAGATTTCTACTTAAAAAGATTTTCCCCAGGAGTCAAATATCAGCAGTTGTCTAAGCTCTAAAGATCTTTCCTATTTGATAAGTAATGTGTCTAAAGTTTAATTTGTCAACATTTTATCTCGTGCAAATAACGACAGCAGAAAGAGAGTTCTGCATTTCGACTGCACCCACTAGTCTAGAGAGCCTGTATGTTTGAAGATCAAGTTGACTTCATTTATAAAGGCTATTAGAGTATCAGTAAGCATAAGAACGATATGCTTATTACTCCAAAATAATAAATAAATTTCGTTTTACAGCTGTATTGACGTATAGAATCTGCACAATTAACCATAACATAAGATACTAGAAAGGATTCAGAAAATTCGAGAGATGTGAAATAATATGGCAGATAGACTATTTGTAACTTTACAAGCAATTAATGCGGATAGATAAGGTACAGGCTAATTTTCCTCATCAATTAGCACTGCAAAATATAGGCTAGTTGTCTGAAAGACCTTTTCACAAAGAAGTCCGGAAACAGGGTGATGTATCTGGCAAATAAACTATTTCAGAATTTGCTCAGTCTATTGGAAGAGGTCTGAGTATTGGCAGCTCCTGCAGCCCCACTTTCAGTAAGAAAAGCAGTTGAAGGAAGTATCCACCGACAAACCTTTTATGTTGCTAATGAACACATCCAAACACTAATATAAGCAGGAATAAGAGTTAATCCAGATTATTCTTTTTGCACCAGGTAGCAGTTGAAATACTTTACTGTCACTATTACTGCCATTTATAGCTTGCGATGCCTCTTGTGAAGATCTTTTGTCGTTAAGCAGCTCATAAAGAATAAAGTAAATAAGGATCCAAGGGAGTGTTTCCTTGTCCATATTCTCGTGCACGTGAAAGGAGGAACAGAAAGTGATTCCAATGGACCATTCACGCCCATCAAAAGCAAAGTACCCAGCTCAGCTACTGAATCCTTTGCTTAGATAGGTGATACACTATCTAATGCGGAGGACGATATTATACAGGCCTTATTTCACGCAAAATGCCTAGAACCAAAATATAGAAATCCTTAAGAAACATCTATGCTTGGAGGAATGCATTTTGTATAAAGAGGCATTTTATATACAAGCGTAATGTTTGTCAAATATCTCATGAATATTCCCAAAAAAGCAAGTGCATCTATATATCTTCTTATTTAATAATGATAAAAGCATTTGAATGTAATGCGCTAGATATTGCAAGAGAAACATGACAAATGAAGATTTAGCATATAAAATTGAACTAGGATGGTTGAAATGGAGGAGTACTTACAATCGCGCTGCACAATAGGAAGATGGCCTTCCTCAAATCAGTATATATCTCCATAGCACCACTCTCTACCTAAAGACATTTTCAATGTATCATATACTCCTTATCCACCGGATCCTCAAGGAAAGTTTTTAGGCCCATTATGACCATTAGATTGTAATTCACCTGCACTTAAAATCATTTTTTTCCTGTAATAAGTAGGATTTAAATTCATGAAATTTCAATCAGTAAGCCAAAATCTAGATATTCCAACCGAACCTCACAGTACATGAACTTAAAAGGGCAGAAGAGTGAATGCAAATGAGAGTCAAAACCTTCTTAAAGAGAGTCAGAATCATTGCTGGGCAATATGAATTCATAACTATGCCCCCTCATGACTAATATTTGTTATCTCCACCTAATTTAAGATGTAGGAATCAAAAAAAAACAACAACTACACAGTATAGTCCCACAAAGTGGGGTCTGGGGAGGGTAATATGTAGACGGGTCTTACCCCTACCCGAAAGGGCAGAGAGGCTGTTTCCAATCGACTCTCGGCTCAGTGAAGGAAAGGAACAACAAAAACAAAAACAACAACAAAAGAACATTAGTAGCTTCAGCAGAAATAACGTAAATAATTATCTAAGCATAAGAACCATAAATAAAATAGCATGCAATAATATCAGACAGTAACTAACATAAATAACTACCATAAGATGTAGGAATCACCGCTCAACAAATATCACTGTATTTAATGCAAAGTTCTTTTTGTACTTCCAATATTCTACTACCGAAGTTATATAGACCTTCTTCAATACCTCCTTTGTTTAATTTACTATTTGGGGATCAAACAGTTCTTTTGTTCATATTCTTTAATAGTATGCTGAATTACAAAATAATTTGGGACTTATAGTACTATTTATGTAGTTTCTAAATATGTTTTAATTTAACAAAATAAAAGAAATCATGTCTAATTAAACTGGATACTCTCGCCCTAGCATTTCGAATTTTCTCATTCTTTTCATAGATGATTTGTGTATTGGATTTTGTCTTATGCTAGTTACTGTCCGATATTTTTGCATGATAATTTATTTATACTTTTTATGTTTTTTATTTTTAGGTTTTTATGTTTAGATAATTATTTACGTTATTTGTGTTGAAGTCACTAATGCACTTTTGTTGTTTTGTTGTTTTTGTTGTTTTTGTTTTTGTTGTTCCTTTCCTTCACTGAGCCGAGGGTCGATTGGAAACAGCCTCTCTGCCCTTTCGGGTAGGGGTAAGGCTCGTCTACATATTACCCTCCCCAGACCCCACTCTGTGGGACTATACTGGGTAGTTGTTGTTGTTGTTGTTGTTGTTGTTTTTGAAGCAGATTATAAAAGACTAACATACTTTGAAATGTAACATCATTTCAACTTTTAGCAACTCCCTTCATTCCAATTTTTATGGAAGTTTTTCCATTTCAGGATGTGCCAAAACGCCTAACATGATTCCATTTCTATACAACTTTCAAGATTTCAAATATATTAGACTATTCATCTTTTCAACTTTGATACGATGTTTTCTCCACTAAACTATCTTTTCAACCATTACATCCATATTTTTCTTCCACAATCACTAATACAATATAAAAATTAAGTAGTTTAGTTCCTTAACTGTGTGGAGCACAAAAAAAGGTAGCCCAATACACTAAGCTCTCGCTATGCACGGGTCCGGGGCCGAACCACAAAGGTCGATCGGAGACTTACCCTACATTGGAAAGGAAGGAGTAGGATTTGTGGCATACTCCAAATGATGAATGCCGCAAAAAGTTTCAGGTAACTATTCTTCCCTTAATTACATTCCTCCATAATACAAACTGAAAACCAACTCAAAAGTAGAAACATTACCGTAGGATTGTCAGCAAGAAGCAAACCCGTGGAGTAACGGAGACTAACGGCGGTGGGTACGACTGAGCGGTAAATCAATAACAACACGGCAGCATTTCGACGTCGTTGGTTTGTCCAGAAGATCTCTACTCTCTGGTGAAGTGACGATTAAAAATCGCTTGCACTTGTGAGAACCAAATGCTCCTACTATACTGATTTCACTTTTATACAGAAGAGTTTGATAAATTTATTGAAAGGGGAATATGAGGTTTTGAGAGGAAAGAGGGTTTTGGGTATTTAGTGGAAAATATTTTCGTTCAAAACATTTTTGTGAGAAATAAATGATTTTATCACTTATTTTTTTATCTTTGGTTGAAAAGTAAAAAAATAAATTTTAAAAAATAATTTTTAATATTTAATTAGTCAATTAAAGATAATATATAATTTAAGCAAATTCTATGAGACGAAAATAAGAGGGGAATCGGGGGAGAATGGGATTTGGTGGGGTAGGGGTGGGGTGAGTAGGGGTTGGGTAGGGGTGTTGGGCTGGGAATAGGGGCTGGGAGGTGGGGAGAGGCTGGGTGGTAGGTGGAAAATATTTTGAAAAATATTGGCGAAATAATATCCTAGCTATCCGTTAGTAAAGTCAATACATATACTTATAGTTTTTCCATTTGAATATTCCAACTTAACTGAATGAGCACTAACAAACTACTTTGATCATTGACTATGCTTATGTGGCAGTGACATAAGTGATATGGACAAAATACGTATCAATCACGCATAAAATGCTCGTGGATGCAATAATCTGATTAAAGAAAATACAATAATCGATAGGAAAAATTAAAAAAAAAAGGAAAAAAAATGACACCTAGCATGTCAGTACTCATTTCCGCTCTCTTTCTTCTCTTCGACTTAAGCGGGAAGAGAGAACATCAGATACTTTAATTCCGACCAAACTTCGATATAAAAATTATGTATTTTTACTTTTATCTTACGATTTTGGAGTTTTAGAACAGATGAGGTTATGATTGGTTGCCAGTGAAATGGAGGAGGCAGTCATTTAAGTTTTATGATGGTCAAAAATACTCACAACTCTAAACCATCAGTGTTGGAAGAAAACCCTATTATCAAATCTCTTTGCCAAAACAATAGCAAAAAGGGGGCAGATATTTGCAATGGCATTCAACAACCTCCACTATTACAAAGCTATGAATTCCTATTGAATTTCTGAAATTTCAAAATTTAATTTTTTTTCTAGTCTAATCATGATCATAATGGAGTTGTGAAATTGATTCAGAATAAGAGAGAAAGGAACAATAAGGAAAAAAGAGAGAGGAGAAGAAAGAATACGAATAATAAGGTAAGAAATGGAGGTGGGTAAATGGAGAAGAAGGAAGTGTCGGGTCTTTTTCCTCTGTTTTTTTCTATTTCTATTTTGTTGATTTAGTATTTGAAAATAGGACCCACAAATGACACATGTCAAGTAATAAATAATCAAATATGTGACATATTGTACATGTCAGCACAAGTGATATACACGCTCCACTACATATATTTATTGGTACTCATTCTGTCAAGTTAGAGTGTCTAAATAAGAAAATTATAAGTTTATGTATAGGCTTTACAAACGGATACAAATTTAAGTGGTCAGGATGTCATTTAGCCAAAAATATTTTTAAAAAAAAGTTTTGGAAAATATATTATCTCCTTTTGGTAAGAAAATTATTTTTTCAATTGAAGGAAAATGAATTCATAAGAAAAATATTTTTCAAAATATTTAAGCCAACCAAATATGAAAATCAAAAAAGATTTTAGAAAATATATTTTTCTTCATACCAAACGTACCCTTGCTTCTAACTAAAATAGTACTCCCTCCGATCCAAAATAAGTAATTTTTTGTGGTCCAAAATAAGTGATTTTTTCATATTTCAAGAATAAATTAATTATTTTTTCCTACATTGTCCTTGGAGTAAATAGTGTTGGAATATGTGTTAGGAATATTTATGTAAGATAGTAAAGGTTAATATAGTCAATTTCATTGCTAATTAATACTGAAAGATGAATTTCTTAATATGTGTAAAAAATATCTAAAAAATTATTTATTTTGGATCGAAGAGAATAAAATTCTTTGAGGCAAAATACATAATTTTCCCTAAACTTATCCAGATACCTCGGTTAAACACTGAAACTTTAAGGGCATTTGTGTACTCCTAACACATTTGGGGTAAATTATTTTCCCTTAATAGTTGATATGTCAAAAGGATAAAAAGAAAATATTTTTATAAGCGCATAAATAACAAATAACTTGGTATCATAATTTTATGCACAATTCAATCATGAAAGGACGCCTATGTGTTAAGCATGGTGACTTGAGGTGATTGTTGTATTGGCGGAGTGCTGGCCAATGAAGAACTCTCATGTACAGAGAATGAAGGTTGCGGAGATGAGGATGCTCATGTGGATGTGCGGGCTCACCAGGTTAGATAAGATTAAGAATGAAGTTATTCGAGAGAAGGTGGGGGTGGCCCCGGTGGATGAGAAGATGCGAGAAGCGGACCTTGGCTGAGCTCAATGAGCGGACTTCGTCAACGGTAGTTCCAGAAATTCAGAAAGGGAAGTCGTCAACGGTGCTTCCAGGTCCGTATAGACCAACGACCTCAATAAAGTCTCCAAAAGTGTCATAGTTGACACAATTGAAGGGAATCCCAATATCATAGACACATCGTGCAAAAGCTCTAACTGCACGATCCCTCAAAATGTCTTTAGCAACTTTTTGTACATCTTTTCCGCCGCCCTTTGCTCCTGGCTTCTTTGAGAAGTAGCAATATATAGGACCATTTAGTCGATTATCCATGGCTTGAACTATCTGTTTCCCGTTTTGTTGGAAGTGACCATTCTTCAATATCATCGTCATCAAGATTTGTCACCATTGGTTGATGGGTTTCTTTGGCTCGTCACCCTCAGCAATCAATCCTATCGATCCTTTAGGGTCCTATTCGCCTTCTCTTTCTATCATGTGATTGCCTCTACCCTTGTAGTCAGGTAGAGGCTTATTGTGAACATTAGGAGCAGGCTCCTTTGACACCATGATCTTGTTGTCAATTAAATCCTAAATTTTATCCTTTGGAGAGAGGCATTCATCAATGGTATACCTCTTCATGCTAGAATGGTATGGACAAGTTTTCTCTGGGTTAATCAATTGGGAAGTATTTTCTGGAGTTATGGAAGGTATAGGAGCGATGTAACCAGTAAATTTATCCTTTCATACAGCAGGTCAATTGGTTCAGCGGTGGCGGTGTATTGTTTGGGAGGTCTGCGACTGAAATTTGGTCGAGGTCTAGGGAAGTTTTGGTGAGTCGGAGGTGATTGATAGTAAGAGGGTTGAGTATTATAATCTTGGTAGAGAGGTGCGGGTTGAGAGTATTTGGGTGATGTAAGTTTATATGTGGGAGGTGGAGATGATTGGTAAGTGGGTGGTGAAGCTTGATAAGAAGGTGAATGTATTTTGCAATTTGGGGTAGGCTGATATGTGAGTTGGGGTAATGGGTGGGTTTGATATTTGACTAGGGATTTAGTCCTTTGTGCGACCATCACGACACTTACGTCTCTTTTCTTGGACGTGCTACCAAACTGTTGAGCCTTTAGTATAATCCCACTTAGAAGGGTCTGGGGAGGGTAGTGTGTACGCAGACCTTACACCTACCCTTGGGTAGAGAGCCCAAATAGACCCCCGACATTCTTCCCTCCAAGAACTTCCCACCCTGCTCTTGGGGAGACTCGAACTCACAACCTCTCGGTTGGAAGTGGGGGTTGCTTACCATCAGAGCAACCCCTCTTGTCTTAGTGATCAAGACACTCTTTCCCAAGCATATAAGAATTAAGAACCTAATTTTCCATAAAAGTGCTGTTATGCTGTCCAAAATGCGATCGCAAATCAAGTATGCAGACCGCATTTCTACCGAAATTCGTGTCAGTGGCTTGGTGAAAATTGAGGTCAAAATGCGGTCCATTATGCGATCCACAATTGATATGCGGACCGTATAGTCGCCGCATAATTTTCCAAGGAGACTTGAGGTGCTTCATGTGTAATAGTGTTTGGATAAGATCACGCATTATAGCGAGGCTATATGGAGATCAGACCCTTCAGAGAAGATTCAGGTATTCTATTTCTGTGCTGTGGGATGGGGTCCTAGCCTTGTGTTATAATGGTGGTTTCCAAAATCTGGCTTTCCTCTTGGTTGGAGAGTTTCTCAGTTTCATCCATGTTCTCTCAGAAATCAATCCTTAAATATTCTTATTTTTTTTCTCTTTGATGGCTTATGATTTTAGTTCCCAATAAAGTTGTGAACAAAGTGTCTTGGTATAGGATCACGACTTACTGTAGAAGCAGCTATGACGAAAAAAATAAAATAAAATTTTGAATTGGTTCATTTTACAAAAGCACTTTATCCTTAATTGGATAGGAAGAAGAAAATTTGTGTGCTTGTATATAGAAGCACTTTTTCTAGCTCTTAAAGAGTTGAGAATAGAACAAGTCTTGTGTTGTTGGTGTTGGCGCTCGGCTCGAATTTAGATTTACTCAATTGATATGATTGATTGATAAATTTTTTGGACCAAATTCATTTTTCCTTTTCCGTTACTTATTTTCTTTTTCATGATATTTTTCGCACGAGTTTTATGTTTTAAATTTGTGGTTAATTTTCTAATGGTCATTTGCTGATTTAGAATTCGTGGCTAAATAGAAATACAAAAAAATTCTGCCGAAATGATATCTTATGTGAAGAGGTACCTTAGCACCTATTCAAAATTAGAATATAAATTTAGGTGTTTTGCCTCATTTTTTACTACCAAAAATTCGCTAACTCTCCCCTCTCTCTTCCGTATTTTTGCATTATTTTTCAAAACAAAAAGTAAGTATTAAAGTGTGATTTACTCGCTATTTGTGTTTGCCAAAATTCTATAACTTGTAGTGCTTTAACCACAGAATAGTTATTTCATTTTATTATGTGAGGAATTAATCCAAAACCTCGAACAACTAATTCCTTAAAAATACATAAGAAACTTGCGAGCTCGAAATTTTCCTGTTTATGTTGATTAAACTAATGATTTCCGTTTGCTTATTTTTTTGAACACTACTAATAACATAATTTTCATTACCACGTTCTATTTAATTAATATCCTTATTTTAAAGACAATTAATTTTAATTTCTAGTCACTCAAGATTTGATTTTTAAAAAGAACGCAAATTCATTCAAAATCCGTAAGCATAGTTGGCCGAAAAAGTTAAAGGATGTAAAAGGAAAAGGGCATTGTAGCCCCAAAAGGAAATCCCACAAAAAAATTGCCTTTTCATATCATCTCACGCTTGAGATCCCGGCCAAATATAATGAGAACTAACCTATCTGCCCAAAGCAACAAGTCCAGCAGCAACAACGATAGCAGCAGCAGCGTTTTCCCACTCCAACTAGCAACGGAAACCAGATAGTTTTCTACCTAACTTTGATGTTGTCTTTCGCAGGTACCGGAAGTAAACTCACAGCATTGATATACATTCAAGGTGTGGTATCAGTACTGTGTGTGCTCATTCTGTTGAATGTTTACCGATGTGGTGGGAAAATTCCATTTACATGGAATCACCGGGGTAATTGTTGCTTTCTCTCTTTTGTCAACTAGTATTTTTGGTCACTGCATTATCCACCACTCAGCAGTGTCACATATGATACAAGTCAACAACCAAGACGCATCAATTTTTCTAAATTTTTTGAGTCGATTGCAATTGAGCAATCAACAATATGCAACACAGTTTTTTGACAGTTTTCTGCATATTTTTTGGCATCTACTTGGCTTACCTTCACAATGGCTTCCTTCATGCTCAAGCCAACATGAAGATAACTTTGCTGTATCCTTTACTATATACCTTATGTTGTTGTATTATGTTTTTGTCACCTCACATAAGGAGAACATTATATTTAGAGATATTGATAGCTCCATTTAGTATTCCTTGATTTGCATGTTCAGTCCGTGTCTTGTTTTGGAAAGTCTTTATGTGAAAAAATAAAGAAAATATAAATTTTTGTCTTAAAAATTATTTGAGTTGACTACAGCCAATATTTTGACTAAACAGACCTGAATCATTATTTTGACGGTCTCGATGGGTTTGTATCGTGATTTGGGAGTTGGCGTATGCCCGGAATTGAATTCGGAAGTCCCTAACTTGACTTAACATTATTTGTTGAAATCTAATAATTTTAAGGTTTAAAGAATTTTAAAGTTTGACCATAAGTTGACCTTATAATTACTGGGTTCGAAATCTGGTTTCGAGACTTAGTATAAGTTCATTTAACTATTATTGACTTGTCTACAAAATTTAATTTAAAATGGAGTTGATTTGACATGATTCGCACGTTCAGTCTTTAATTTAAAATTTATTAAGTTTAATTAAAAATTTCATGCATTTTGATGTCCAATTCGTGGTTCTAGGTGTTATTTTATATTTTGATTGTGGGAGGAGTTAGTATGATACTACTACACTTGTGTGCATGTTTGGTTTGGAGCCCGAGAGGCTCGGTCGAATTTCGGATAGACTATAAGTCATTATTGGACTTAATGATTGTAGCTTCAACTAGTTTTATGCTATCTGTATGTTGTTCTTTGTGATCACGAAGCTACTCCTCCTAATCACAAAGGGTAACATGGCCAGGGGAGGAGTTCTTCATCGCGAACACGATAGCTAGATCGTGAATGAAGCACTAGAGGGGTTACCCTTCGAGAATACGTAGGGCTAATGAGACATGGGAAGGACTTGACTGTTACTCTACGCGAATGTGAACCTTGGCTTATGAACGCCGAGGATAGGGAGAGGGGTTGAAGCTTTCGCAAACACGTGAGGAGCATCGCAAAAGCGTTGGCAATTCTGGATTTTGTGTATCACAAATGCTTCAGGACCTTCGCGAACGCAGTGAAGCCTGATGCTCAGTGACTTAAAAATATCCCAAAGTTAGGATTTAACCCATTTTTCACCATTTTTAAGTTTGAGCTCAACCTTGAAGTAATTTTGAAGAGAAATGACATCCCAACTTCATAGGTTAGTTGCTTTTAACTCGATTTCTTCTATTTTCATATACACCCATTAATTTCTAATCTATAATCTACAATTTTTTATTGTAGAAATTAGGGATTTTAAGGTATTGAGATTTAGATTTCAAATTAAGGTCAAATTTCGAAACTAATTATATAATCAGACTGATGGGTGAATAGGTTATTGGGTTTTGGTTTGAATCTTGGGTTTTAGCCAAGCGGGCCCAGGATTGACTTTTGTTGATTTTTTTCCATAGTCATTAAAGATTGAATCATTTTCACTCGTGGGTAGTTTCTAAAGCTTATTTTAAATTTTTTGAACTATATTAGGTTATATTCGATTGGTTTGAAGGAGATTTTTAGAGGAAAGACCCTGGTTGAGCTTTGATTTGATCGAGGAGTGAGGTAAGTGTTGGATTTAACTTTGTCTTGAGGGAATTAGGAATTTTTGAATTATAAGTTGTGTGGATTATGTGAGAAAATGACGTATATGTGAGGTGACGACTGTATATACGACGTTAAGATATTTGTTTCCATGTTTCTCATTATTTCATGATTTATCTTATTCCATGCGTTAATTATTACATGTTTTATTTGACTTCTATGCCGTAATTTCTATTTCTCATTTATTATTCTTGTATTAAATTATTCGTCTCTTCTATGTCTCAATGCTTATTTGCTACTTGCCTTTAATTATTTTACTTGTCCACCTAGATTATCACATTCTTTACTTGTCTTATTATTAATGTAATATGTGTTAAATTCTATTATGTAATTTCATTGCATGAGTTGTTGAGTCTGGTAGATACTAATAAACTTGTAAAGTAAAAACTTCGAATTTAAAGATTCTTGATTATTATGTGGTCTCTTATTACCTTGTACTTTTGTCCTTTCGATGTAAAAATTCTTATAAATTGAGTTATTGGATAATTTATGTTTAGTAAAATTGTTTGTGGCTCGGGTTAAACTTCGTAATAGTGATTGAAAGATAAACGATGTTATAGTAGAATACGCGATGATTACGATATTGATAAATGATGATATGGTGGGATTAGGTTGTGCACCACAATGGATTGTATACGTGATACATGATATTGATAAATGATGCAATGGTGCAATAAGGGAGGATTATGATATTGATAAATGATGATATAATGGGATCGGGTTGCGCGCCGTAACGACTTTTATACGTTGTGCTTGATATTGATAAAGAATGTTACGATGGGATTGGGTTGCATACTGCAACAGATTATGTATGTTGTAGTTGTTGTTGTGTTGGTTTCAGTGTTTTCATATGAGATTACGAGGACAGTGAGGTTTGAGTCATTATCATAAATTAACTATTTTACTTTCATTTCCTGTTTTCTTTCCCTGTTATTATTATTATTACTGCGTATAGGCAATTGTAAGTTGCCCACTTAGCCTCATCACTACTCCGTCGATGTTAGACTTGACACTTGTAGAGTACATGGGGTCAGTTGTACTCATGCTACATGCTGCACTTCTTATACATATAGTGGAGTTGGTCCCAGCAGCGTCTGAAGTCACCTAGATTTGACTATTAGCGGAGACTTACGGTATAGATGTACAATATTCGTAGACCTGGAGTCCCCTTCTACATTATTTTAGTTGTTTATTTTGATTGAGACAATTATGTTTTTATTCATACTATTATTTGTAGCACTCTAGGTGATCATGTGTTCGTGATACCAGTCTTGAGAATTGTATATAGATTACGTCATTATTAGTTTATGTAATGCCCCGTAAAATTTTACCAAGGACCTGGGGTTTCATGGTGCCGAGGTAGGCTAATGGATTTGAGGATTGTAGCAATTCTTCGTAGCTAGCTTTGTGAGCCGCAGTATGGACTTTTTGGGCCATACATTGTGTCGGGGAGCTTGAAGAATGATTTTTTAAGAACATGGAATCTCTATGGTCCACTATGCGCCCGCAGAACCTTTTCGCGGACTGCAGATCGGATGCAGAATGCAACAAGGCCTAAGACAAATTTTGAAGGATATTTTTACGGTCAATTATGTAGTCACATAATCATTTCACAAGCCGCACATCCACCGCATATCCATCATGAAGAATCCTAGAAGCGGATTTTGTAGTGTGTTATGTGACCACATAACTATTCTGCGAGCTGCATAACAACCGTTGACTTGACCAGGCCAGCCCAGTGTTTGGGATCATTTTTGCTGTCCATTTTATGGGTTGCAAACCTGATTAGCAGTGCACTCTATGACCGCTAAGTTGAGTTCGAAGGGTCCTATTTGTGATTCTATAATCCGTCCCCATTTTTATTAAAACCCATGGGGATCGTTTGAAAGGCAAAAATATGGTGTTTTAGAGAGAGGGGAAGAGTGTTAGAGAGATAATGAAGGGACCTAACATCTCCACACATCAAACTCTTTCTCAAGATTTGGGAAATCAAGGGAGGGACTCACAAGGTCTTCATCTAAGAGGTAAGGTTCCATACCTGGTCTTCAATTTGGAGTTTAGGCAAAAGTTGGGTAGTGGAAAGTGTGATTCTTGGGTATGGGAGTTGTTATTTATGCATGCATATACCAATAAAGATGCTAGAGTATCATTTGGCTTGCTCGGTATTAGATTTGGCTTGTTCATACCTGAAGTGTACCGACTTGAATCGTTTGCTGAGATCCTTCACATGCTGTCGACAAGGGATGAGTTTGACATATCTCGTTTCCCACTCTCTTTTTTCCTGCCGGATAATCAAATCTGAATCCCCCATGATTAATAATTCCTCGGCATCCTGATCAATAGCCATATTCATGCCCATGATGCAGGCCTCATATTCAGCTGTGTTGTTGGTGCAGAAAAACCCAAGTCGTGCCATGGCTGGGTAATGTTGACCAGTGGGTGAGATTAAGATTGCCCCAATTCCTAACCTTTCGCATTTACCACTCATCGAAGAACATTTTCCAAGCAGTAATGTGTTTAGATGTTACCTCCACTGAATTCACTTCTTCATCCGAGAAATACGTATTCAAAGGTTGATACTCATCATCAACTAGATTCTCGGCTAGATGATCTGCTAATACTTGGACCTTCATCACGGTGCGAGTGACATAGACTATGTCGAACTCGGTAAGCAGGATTTTCCATTTTTCCAATCTCCCTGTGGGCATAGATTTTTGGAATATGTACTTTAACGGGTCCAGCCTTGTTATTAGGTAGGTGGTGTGGGCTTGCAGGTAATGGCTCAGCTTCTAGGCCACCCAAGTCAAGGCACAACAGGTTCTTTCTAGCATGGTGTATTTGTCCTCGTAACTAGTAAATTTCTTGCTCAGGTAATAAATGGCCTGCTCCTTCTTCCCAGTGACATCATGCTAGCCGATAATGCAACCAAAAGAGTTCTCCAGGATCGTCAAATATAGAAACAATGGCCTTCCCGGTTCCGGCGAGACCAAGACTGGTGGATTGGATAAGTACTCTTTGATTTTATCAAAAACTTCTTGACACTCGTTAGTCCATTTAACTGCTGCATCCTTTTTCAACAGCCTAAATATGGGCTCACACATAGAAGTCAACTGAGCGATGAATCGGCTAATATAATTCAATCTTTCCAATAGGCTCATTACATCCTTCTTGATTTTTGGAGGAGGTAGCTTTCGAATGGAGTTTATCTTGGTTGGATCTAGCTCAATACCTCTTCGGCTAACAATAACCCCCAGAAGTTTTCCTGACGGGACCCCAAATGCACACTTGGCTGGATTTAATTTCAGATCATACTTGCGAATCCTTTCAAAGAACTTTCTTAGGTCCCTTACATGATCACCTTGAGTCTTGGACTTGATAATTACCTTGTCCACATATACTTCTATCTCCTGATGCATCATGTCATGAGAGATGGTGGTCATAGCCCTCATATACGTCGCCCCAGCATTCTTTAAACCAAAAGGCATAACCTTGTAACAATAAGTCCCCCAAGGTGTGGTGAAGGCAGTTTTCTCAACATCTTCCTCATCCATCAACACCTGGTGGTATCTTGCATAGCAATCCACAAAGTACTGTATCTCGTGTTTGGCGCAGTTGTCAACTAGGATGTGGATGTTTGGCAAAGGGAAGTTGTCTTTGGGACTTGCCTTATTCAAATCTCTGTAATCTACACATACTCGGGTTTTCCCATCTTCCTTTGGTACCGGGACCACATTGGCCAACCATATGGTGTATCAAACCACTCGGATTACTCCAGCCTCCAACTGCTTTGTGATCTCCTCTTTAATCTTATCATTGATATCAGGCTTGAACTTTCTCTGTTTTTGTTGGACTTGAGGGAATTTGGGGTATGTAGGAAACTTATGAACCACCAATTCAACACTCAACCCAGGCATGTCGTTGTATGACCAAGAAAACACATCTTTGAATTCAAAAAGAAGTTGAATCAGTGAGTCTCGGATTTCCTCATTCACATAGATGCTTATTTTGGTTTCTCTAGTTTCACCGGGACCACCCAAGTTAACCGGTTCGATGTCATTTAGATTCGGCTTAGGTTTATTTTCAAAATGTTCCAATTCTTGGTCGATTTCCCTAAAAGCCTCTTCTTCATCATACTTTGGTTCTTGGTTCATTATTTCAAAAATAGGCGCCATGTTTGGATCGGGGCATGAAGTCCGCGAGCATGTCATATTATTTAAAGCTGCATTATTGGAACTGAAAGAAAAAATGAAATAGAAGAAAAATAGCAAAATCAGAAAAAATAAAGGAATGTAGACGATGAAATATTGATTTAATTTCTTTGAAATTGTAAGATAACATGGTTTACATTTGCAAATTAAAGGACAGAATACTAAAGGAAAAAACACTAGAGTTACACCCTGAAATAACTCGTGATGCAAGAAAAGACGGCAAGGCAGGACTACCAGGCCTCCCGCCTGACTGGGAAAGGCGTTGCCTTCCAATTTTGCAATTTGGCATCCGTTCCCATGTAGAGCACCTCAGTGGTGCTCGAGCCTTCTCCAAGCTGGACCATGTTAGCTTCATACAATAATTTCCTCATGGCCCCACATATATATTCAATTTCCTCCGCTGTGAAGGTCTCGTCTTCTCCTTCCTCACTGTACTTTGGCTTCACAAATGTTTCGTACAAGCGAGGTAGAGGTTAAGGTAAAGCCCATCCATGACGCTTTTTATGGTTTGCCCAGGTTATATCCTTTGGTATTGGGTGGAAGCCTAACCCGAAAAACTTTTTTGCGATAGGCAAAGCAATTGGCTCAGTTATCCCTTGTAGAGAACTTCCAAGTCCCTTCCTAGTTTGAATCCGTGAGGTATCATTTCTCTTGCCACCATGATTGAGGCATTGGAGAGGAAAGGTTGGGGACATGGTTTGCCTTCTTTGGTTGATTAGCTACCACGATTTCGAAAGCCTGGTAAACTATATGCTCACTTCCTTCTTTAGCTTCGAGGCAGGGATCAGAGGGATCGCAGTAGATTGACTGTTCATCTTCACCATGGACCATGGTTTCTTGGTTCTCATGTTCGAATTTCAGCATTTGGTGTAGAGTGGAAGGCACAACTCCTGCTGTGGGAATCCACGGTATTCCTAGGAGGTAATTGTAGGATTTGTCCATATCAAATACTTGAAATGATACCTCAAAATCAACTGGACGAATGATCAACACCAGATAAATTTCTCCTTTCGTGTCTCTTTTAATTCCATCAAAAGCTCGGACACACACATTGTTGGGGAAAATCCTGTCCGTTCCAATCTCCATTCTTTGAAATGGTTACAATGGGCATATGTCCACCTCGGAGCTTCCATCTACCACTACTCTCTTGACATAATGGCCTTCGCATTTGACGATGAGATGTAGGGCTTTGTTGTGGGCGGCTCCCTCTGGAGGCAAATCATTCTTGCTGACTGTAATCTGATTAATGGCGAAGAACCTCTCTACCATCCTCTCCAATTGTTCCATGGAGGTTTGAACCAGCACATAAGCCTCATTTAAAGTTTTGGGTAACACCTTCTGGTGCTCTGGAGAACCCATCAGCAATGATCATAAAGAGACTTGCTTAGCGGACCTCCAGAGTTGGTCCACCACTTCATAGTCCGGTATTTTCATCTTTCGAAAGAAGCCCCCCACCTCTTCAGCATTTACTGGCTTTTTTGGGTGGGAATCGCCTTTTGGAAGTACTGTTTACCTCCTCTGGGTCAGAATATTTCTTTGCAGGGTGGCTTTCTTAAGTTCCCCCAGTGATTTCTTTGCTTTGTATGCTACTATTGTTTCTTGATAGTTCCACGGGACTGTAGAATGGTCCGTCATTGGCCTCTGAGGTGCGCGACCAACTACCACGGGCTCATTCAGCCTTGGCGGTTTAGTTGGTCCTTGTACCACATAGGCTCCTTTGGGTACGTGCATAGTCTTTTTTAAGTCAAATCTTCTTGGGGGACTCAGAGTTGGTTGTTTTCTTGATGACCCCATGGGATGTAAAGGACAATTTCTTTGACGGGTGCCGACTCAGTTTTAGCTTCAACCTTCTTTTCAGCTTCCGAGTGCTTGGCTTCACTCATTTTCCTTTCCTCAACTTTCTTGGAGGTAGCCTTTGGCTTTCTATCTGCATCAGCAATGGCTATTATGGCTTTCAAAGCAGGGTCAAATTCTTTGTCTTCCCAGATCATCTCGATGATTGGCCCGTTGTTATGAGCCAGTAATGGGTTATTAGTCACATTCGGGACGTCTTCATCCCTCAACACTATTTTCCTTTGTTCAATTAAATCCGCCACAGCTCACTTTAGAGTCCAACAATTTCCGGTATCGTGCCCTTCGGCCCCTGAATGATAAGCACCGCGTACATCCCATTGGTAAAAAGGTGACTCGGGGTTTTGTCTGTTCGGGAGCACAGACTGCAAGAGACCCATCAAGACCAGTTTTGGGAATAAGCTTGAATAAGACTCTCCTATTGGTGTAAAATTTTGTCTTCTGGGCAGCTCCCTGGGACGGAAGTTGTTTTGGGGAGGGCAGGGATTATAGTGGTATTGGGGAGGTTGATTTCTTGCGACCTGGTTCCTATTGAGCTGCTGTTGTGGTCAAACAAATGGTAGGGCATTCATATCTGCGTAAGGTTGGGGAGCATAATGCATGTCTTGATAGGGGTAATAGTGTTGGGAGGTTCTTTCCGCGAACATGGGCCTGTGAGCATGATGTCTTCTCATACCGGAGGCTTCCATTGAAGCTTCTTCTTTCTTTTTGTTCCTTGCGACTCCTCCTGCCCCGCCTTGGATGGCTTGGGAGGTTTCCCTTATGGCTGACTGACTAAGAATTCTTCATGTTTTCAAACCATATTCTATTAAAATTGCCATCATATTTTGAAAATAATCCGCTTCTTGGGCCTGGAGAAAGACAGTGACCATCTCTATCTCGTCCATGGGAGGCTTTACCCTTGACGCTTGTTTGCACCACTTAATTGTTGGAAATAACGCTTTACGCTAGAGGGGGGGGTGAATAGCGTTTTAAAATTATTAAGCGTTTTAGTGCGGAATTTAAAAACTTTGCAGAAATTAAGACAAGTGCAGTAAAATAAACTTACACAAAGATGTATCCTGGTTGGCCACAAACGTGGTTAGTCCAGTCCCCGAGAGACTCTCTCGAGATTTCCACTAAACTTGTCAAGCTTACGGGTGCTTAACAAACCGTTACAGCTGAGGACACAAGCCTCACCTAGGTGCTCGGGGATCACAATCCCAAAGACTTCAATTGCTCGGGGATACCAATCCCAAAGACTTCAATTGCTCGGGGATAACAATCCCAAAGACTTCAATTGCTCGGGGATAACAATCCAAAGACTTCAATTGCTCGGGGATAACAATCCCAAAGACTTCAATTGCTCGGGATAACAATCCCAAAGACTTCAATTGCTCGGGGATAACAATCCCAAAGACTTCAACCGAGGAAACACAAGTTCCTCAACAAACGAGAATCGCAATTCTCTTACAAACACAAAGACACACTCACTTTACAAAGTACTCCTCAATGAGTAGATATGAGTAGAAATAGTACGCTCAAGATCACAACAACTTAGCTCAATAGAATGGCTCTTCAAAAAGCTTTATAGATGAATGAAAATGATGATCAATGTAAGAAAGCTTTTAGCAATGAAAATACTTAAATTGTATGTGTTGTTGTTGTGAAAACACTGAGTTAAACCTGTATTTATAGGTGAAAAACTCAGTCTTACCGTTGTCTAATTGCCAATTAAGGATTGCTGAAATTACTCAGTGACAATCGATTGTCAGGACTAAACAATCGATTGTTTGCCTATCAGATCAAAAAATCAATCCCAGATTTTACGTTAACAATCGATTACTTCAAATCAATAATCGATTAATTATAACGTTAAAAAATCCTTTCCAATTTTTGGCATAAAACATCGATTATCAGGAAATCAATAATCGATTATTTTAACAACGTTCAGAAAATCTTTTCCAGATTTTACGCTAAAACATCGATTGTTAAATATCACAATCGATTACCTGAAGGTAATTTAAAAAAATATGACAACGGTCAGCTTCAACAATCGATTATCAAATAGAACAATCGATTATTAATTAATTTCAAAACTTACTGTCTCATATATAATCGATTATCAAAAGCCACAATCGATTATTAATTAATTTCAAAACTTACTGTCTCATATATAATCGATTATCAAAAGCCACAATCGATTATTAATTAATTTCAAAACTTACTGTCTCATATATAATCGATTATCAAAAGCCACAATCGATTATTATTTTACTTAAAATCACTGGGAGACATTTTTCTCATTCCAATCGATTACCCTTAGTTCATAATCGATTTTTATGAGTTTTGAAAACTTTGCCTCAGTTAACAATCGATTATCGAAAGTACACAATCGATTGTTATGCAGTTTGCAAAAACCTGATGTTAACTGGCTTACTCACAATCGATTATCATTAATTCACAATCGATTGTCATGCAGTCTTGGCTTAGAGATACTCGATTATCATAAGTACATAATCGATTATCTTAGCCCAGATTTTTGAGGCATGTTTGGAAAACATTGTAAATATGCATAGTTTAAAATCATTTGACACTTACTTTAAATATGCATGATTTTGGAAAAATAATTTTAGTAGAGAAGCCATGTTATGAGCCAAGATTGAGGAATCAAGATCACAATTAATATTGACTCAATTATAACATTTCCAAGCATTGTCTTGAGCTTCTTGTAATGCATCCATTATGTGCTTGTCCTTGAGCACTGCTATATATCGCTTATTGCTTTGTTTGACATTCATCAAAACTTCTTGATATCCCGTTTCTAATATTGACTCAATTATAACATTTCCAAGCATTGTCTTGAGCTTCTTGTAATGCATCCATTATGTGCTTGTCCTTGAGCACTGCTATATATCGCTTATTGCTTTGTTTGACATTCATCAAAACCTACAAAAGAACACACGTTTAGTATATTGCATTTGAAACGTGTTTCCAACAATTTCCCCCTTTTTGATAATGGCAAACATAGGCGGGATATATGCAATAATTATTTTGATAAACCAAGACAAGTGTCATGTTCCCCCTCAATTCATGTTCCCCCTCACTTTAAGCATGAATGAAGTTGAGAGCATATAGCATAATATAGCATACTTCTTGATATCCCGTTTCTTCCCCCTTTTGCCATTAGCAAAAAAATGTACACAAGGGAAGAATAACAAATATGAAATAAACACAAGTTTATTTATTGGAAAAAAAATAACGGAAGTAATCGATTATTGATACAGTAATCGATTGTTTGACGGCGATTTTCCTGTAGAATACTTGAGTATCTTGCGTCATGCTTTTTATGATCCCCTTTTCTTTAGGGTGATACCTGCAACAAAATGTTAGACGCCTCCGACGCTCAAGTTAGAAATTATGTAAGAAATAAAATGCAATGCATGACTTGGATCAACGTGGAGTCAAGGATCCCGAGTTCACTACGAATTCGGAAGAAGGACTCTTTATCTAAGGGCTTTGTAAAGATGTCTGCCAATTGGCTTTTTGTTTCAACAAATTCAATTTCGACATCGCCTTTTAGAACGTGATCTCTAATAAAATGATGTCTAATTTCAATGTGTTTTGTTCGCGAGTGAAGAATGGGGTTCTTCGTCAAGCATATGGCACTAGTGTTGTCACATCTAAGAGGAATGTGATCAAGACGTAGGCCATAGTCCAAGAGTTGTTGTTTCATCCATAGGATTTGAGCGCAACAACTCCCCGCGGCTACATATTCAGCCTCGGTTGTGGACAACGCAACACTAACTTGCTTCTTACTAAACCAAGAAACTAAAGCGCTACCGAGCAAGTGGCAAGTGCCGCTAGTGCTCTTGCGGTCCAATTTGCATCCAGCAAAATCGGAGTCGGAATAGCCAATAAGTTGGCATGAAGAACCTTTGGGGTACCATAGACCCACATTGGTAGTACCGACAAGATACCTTAGAATCCGCTTTACCGCAGTAAGGTGAGACTCTTTTGGACATGATTGATAACGGGCACAGACGCACACGCTAAACATGATGTCCGGACGACTAGCAGTAAGATAAAGAAGAGAGCCAATCATACCTCGGTACTTTTTGATGTCGACTTCCTTACCTTTTTCATCTTTGTCGAGATGATCGGATGTGCTTATGGGAGTTGCTATTTCCTTTGCATTGTTCATGTCAAAACGTTTAAGCAGATCTTTGCAATACTTGCTTTGACAAATGAATGTACCTTCCTTCATTTGTTTTACCTTCCCTCCAACGTCGCCTATTACCTGATCGAGAGGATGATCTTTGACTGTCCTCCATTCTATTTGATCTTTTGGTTCATTTTCTGGTTGAGGAGCTTTTTCAATTTGTGGTTCCACCGTTTTGTCAGTTTCTTTCCTTGGTGGTTCTTCTTGAATTTTGTCCTTTAGGCTTTCCAGAATACCTGAAAGATCAAGACCACAATCCTTTCTCGCCAAGCGAGTATTATCTTCGGAAAAAACAATATGAGGAGATTCCTCTTCATTTTGAACTCTTTTAAGAAAAAGCTTGAAGCTAATAAATGCATCACTTTTATGCGCAAGAGATAGTGTCCATGTAAATCTAGAGAAGTCATCAACAATTACAAAAGCATATCTATTTCTTCCTAGACTTTCGATACGGGATGGTCCGAATAAATCCATATGCAATAGTTGTAAAGGTCTAGATGTTGAAACAACATTTTTGGATTTAAAAGATGCTCTTGTTTGCTTCCCCTTTTGACATGAATCACAAATAGTATCACTTTCAAATTTTAAGAAGGGAAGACCAATCACTAGATTTTGAGAAATCAATTTATTTAAAAGATGCATGTTCATATGAGCTACTCTACGATGCCACAACCACACATTTTCATCTTTGCTCAACAAACAATCAACATACTCGGATGAGGAGTTTTCAAGATCAACCATGTAAATATTGTCAATTCTAAAACCACGTAGAATAATCTTGAAGTCACTGCGTCTAAACACTAAACACTCATCCGAATCAAACAAAGCAAGATTTCCCTTGTCACATAATTGACTTATGCTCAAGAGATTATGCTTTAAACCTTTGACAAGTAATATATGCTTTATAGAGGATTTTTCATTCTTACCGACCGATCCGATGCCAATAATTTGTCCTTTATTGTTGTCACCGAATACAACGCTTCCTCCTTCTTTGTGCTCTAGTTGAAGGAATTTGGATTCGTCTCCTGTCATGTGTCTGGAGCATCCACTGTCAAGGTACCATAGTACACTTGATCCCTTCAAGCACACCTACAAGGCAAATTAATATTCTTTAGGTACCCATACCATTTTGGGTCCTTGGGGGTTAGGCAAGTAACGATAATAATATGAAGAATCTCTATGCTTTGTAAAACACATAGGTGCAATATGACCTATACGATTGCAGTAATGACATACTACGTTTGGGTTGTGTTGATGCCTAGGTTGAGCCAACAAGGTTCTAGGCGAATGAAAATGATTAACACAAGACATATTGTTCCCATTTCTGGTATAATATCTAGATGGTCTAAGGTCATTAGTGCTAGACTTGTTGAAGGACCTAGTGTCATGTCTAGGTGGTCTAAGCTCGTTCCTAGAGTAATTTCTTGGTTGCCGAAAATTACTATTTGTAGGCTTGTTTGCAAGAATCCTAGATTCGGATCTAGGTTGTCTAAAGATATTAGTTCTACCCTTATCTTCATACATTCTAGCATAATGTCTAGGTGGTCTAAAAGAATTTGTTCTAGGCTTGTTTACAATCTTAGAGTTATTTCTAGGTGGAGTAGTGGAGTTTTTGTTTTTATGCCGTTGATTTCTCTTATGCGATTCTTTTTCACTAACTTTAAGAACTTTTTTACTACGAGTTTCTAAAGTTTTCCTAAGTTCTGTGTTTTCTAGTTTTAAGGACTCACAAGTAGTACAAGTAAGGCAATTTTCAACACAAGAGGCTTCATGCATGGTCTTGATGACTTGTCTAAGTTCTATACTATCATTTAACAAAAATTGATTTTCATTTGCAAGATTCTCGTTATCACGAGACAGATTTTCAACACCTTTTTGAGCTAAAGAAAGACGTTCTTCAAAGTCCTTGTCTTTTAAAAGGAGTTGTTTTTGAAAATCCTCTTCTTGTAGAGAAAGAGTTTTTTGTAAATCTTTAATAGTCTTAGAAGCATTTACCAGCTCATCATGCAGTTTGTTATAAGCAATTTGTATATCGTTAGATGTACTTACCTCGTCTTTTTCGTCTGCCATGAGGCACCGACCAGTTGATTCATCGTTTGTGCTGACCGCTTTTTGAGGCGTGTTTTCGTGCAATTCCTCAAGTTTGTCCCACATTTCCTTAGCAGTTTTATAGTGGGAGATTTTTCGCCAAAGTTCCTGATTCAAGGCGTTATGTAATATATTCATAGCTTTAGTGTTGTATTCACTTACCTTATCTTTCCCGACTTTTGTCGTCAGTTGATCACTGTGTTTAATAGCTTGCCATAGATACAAATCGTTTGCCATTGTAAAAATTTGCATCCGATATTTCCAGACTGAGTAGTCGTTTTCGTCTAATATTGGAGGCGACATGCTGCATTCTCCTTCACCTATTCCTGCAAAGAAATTTAGAGTAGAAGCCATCGATGGTTCTCTCAAACGGTTAAGTTTTTCAGAGAGTATGGCTCTGATACCAATTGTTGGAAATAACGCTTTACGCTAGAGGGGGGGGGGTGAATAGCGTTTTAAAATTATTAAGCGTTTTAGTGCGGAATTTAAAAACTTTGCAGAAATTAAGACAAGTGCGTTAAAATAAACTTACACAAAGATGTATCCTGGTTGGCCACAAACGTGGTTAGTCCAGTCCCCGAGAGACTCTCTCGAGATTTCCACTAAACTTGTCAAGCTTACGGGTGCTTAACAAACCGTTACAGCTGAGGACACAAGCCTCACCTAGGTGCTCGGGGATCACAATCCCAAAGACTTCAATTGCTCGGGGATACCAATCCCAAAGACTTCAATTGCTCGGGGATAACAATCCCAAAGACTTCAATTGCTCGGGGATAACAATCCCAAAGACTTCAATTGCTCGGGGATAACAATCCCAAAGACTTCAATTGCTCGGGGATAACAATCCCAAAGACTTCAATTGCTCGGGGATAACAATCCCAAAGACTTCAACCGAGGAAACACAAGTTCCTCAACAAACGAGAATCGCAATTCTCTTACAAACACAAAGACACACTCACTTTACAAAGTACTCCTCAATGAGTAGATATGAGTAGAAATAGTACGCTCAAGATCACAACAACTTAGCTCAATAGAATGGCTCTTCAAAAAGCTTTATAGATGAATGAAAATGATGATCAATGTAAGAAAGCTTTTAGCAATGAAAATACTTAAATTGTATGTGTTGTTGTTGTGAAAACACTGAGTTAAACCTGTATTTATAGGTGAAAAACTCAGTCTTACCGTTGTCTAATTGCCAATTAAGGATTGCTGAAATTACTCAGTGACAATCGATTGTCAGGACTAAACAATCGATTGTTTGCCTATCAGATCAAAAAATCAATCCCAGATTTTACGTTAACAATCGATTACTTCAAATCAATAATCGATTAATTATAACGTTAAAAAATCCTTTCCAATTTTTGGCATAAAACATCGATTATCAGGAAATCAATAATCGATTATTTTAACAACGTTCAGAAAATCTTTTCCAGATTTTACGCTAAAACATCGATTGTTAAATATCACAATCGATTACCTGAAGGTAATTTAAAAAAATATGACAACGGTCAGCTTCAACAATCGATTATCAAATAGAACAATCGATTATTAATTAATTTCAAAACTTACTGTCTCATATATAATCGATTATCAAAAGCCACAATCGATTATTAATTAATTTCAAAACTTACTGTCTCATATATAATCGATTATCAAAAGCCACAATCGATTATTAATTAATTTCAAAACTTACTGTCTCATATATAATCGATTATCAAAAGCCACAATCGATTATTATTTTACTTAAAATCACTGGGAGACATTTTTCTCATTCCAATCGATTACCCTTAGTTCATAATCGATTTTTATGAGTTTTGAAAACTTTGCCTCAGTTAACAATCGATTATCGAAAGTACACAATCGATTGTTATGCAGTTTGCAAAAACCTGATGTTAACTGGCTTACTCACAATCGATTATCATTAATTCACAATCGATTGTCATGCAGTCTTGGCTTAGAGATACTCGATTATCATAAGTACATAATCGATTATCTTAGCCCAGATTTTTGAGGCATGTTTGGAAAACATTGTAAATATGCATAGTTTAAAATCATTTGACACTTACTTTAAATATGCATGATTTTGGAAAAATAATTTTAGTAGAGAAGCCATGTTATGAGCCAAGATTGAGGAATCAAGATCACAATTAATATTGACTCAATTATAACATTTCCAAGCATTGTCTTGAGCTTCTTGTAATGCATCCATTATGTGCTTGTCCTTGAGCACTGCTATATATCGCTTATTGCTTTGTTTGACATTCATCAAAACTTCTTGATATCCCGTTTCTAATATTGACTCAATTATAACATTTCCAAGCATTGTCTTGAGCTTCTTGTAATGCATCCATTATGTGCTTGTCCTTGAGCACTGCTATATATCGCTTATTGCTTTGTTTGACATTCATCAAAACCTACAAAAGAACACACGTTTAGTATATTGCATTTGAAACGTGTTTCCAACATTAATAGCATATTCTCTGAAGCTCTCTAAGGGCTTCTTCTTCAAATTGGCCAAAGAGTTCCTGTCTGGCGCAATGTCAATGTTGTACTGAAATTGCCTTGCGAAATCTCTGGCAAGATCGTCCTAGATATGCCATCATACGATGTCATGGTCCATCTACCATTCTAAAGAACTACCTACCAGACTCTCTCTGAAGTATGTCATTAATAGTTCTTCTTTTTTGCCTGCCCCACGCAATTAGTTACAACACTTTTTCAGATAAGCAATGGGGTCGCCATGACCATCATACTTTTCCAACTTCGGCTTTTTAAATCCCAGGGGAAGGTGTACATGCAGGAACATGCACATATCTGTGTAGGAAATGCTCTTTTGCCCACTCAAGCTCTTGCATGTTCTTCAAGCTCTGCTCAAGACTTTTCATTCTTCTTGCTATCTCATCTTGTTCAGGCATTTTGGGAGTTTTATCCTGCAGTGGTGTAAGTTCATCTGCTGGTTGAGGATAAGTGTATGTGGGTATGAGGGAGGCTTAGTTTGGTAATTGGGAGTTTGAAATATGAAAGCCGTCGGATCAAACATGGGTCTTGGCACTGCGGGCTATGTGGTGGCTGCACATGGGGGAGCCATAAAAATATTGGGGATTGTGCCAAAGGTGAACTCCTGAGGGCGGGCTTCAGAAGTGCTTCGACAAAGTTGGCTGGTGTGGTAGGCTATCCCAATATGATGTTTGGGTGGCTAATGGGAGCAGTGGAAGTACCTCCCGACCATGGGAAGAGCTCAAGAAATCCAGGGATGGCACTCGGAGGCTCTTTTCCATTCGCCCATGCATCCCACATCTCCATGACCCTAAGTGGTAGGATCCTATTTTCTTCAGCTGCCGCAGATTCTGAGGCCGGGATGCCTGCAATCGGGCTATCCTCTAAGATGGGAACTGCCCGCAAAGTCATTTCATATGACATTTCTACGCTTGCTTTCAATATGGTGAAATATCAATGTGATGCCAGTTTACCACAAACCAACCACTATTTCAAAAACTTGAGACTGGTATTTGTGACATCAAACAAACGGTTAGTTTGAGACAGATAACATACAGGGAATCGCACATTGGGTGTGATGCACCTATATAGTCAACAGATATCTACATATTTGCGATGGTTGCACGTGTCATCCGGTATTTATTCCAATTTATTTTTTTTATTTCCACTCTTCATTCTCTTGCTTTCCTTTTTCTGATCTCTACCTCCCTGGTTTTCCTTTTGTTTTGTTTTTTCTCTTTTCTTTATTCCTTTCCCCCTTTCTTTTTGTGGATTTTGTTTTTAATTTTAGGAATACATTCGAATCCTATGAAGATTGACTACGTATCATGCCCCACATGAATCAGACCGAGCGTAGTTCATGAAATATAAAATGAAAGCAACAAGTTATCTTGAAATTTTCAATTTTCACAATAACAAACTTTGGTTACAAAGATTGACATATTTAAATATGCCACTAGTAGACTCTGACATAAAAAGAATTACAGACTCAAAGAACAATTAACCATGCCTAAAAGATAATACAGACTCTAAGACAAACATACAGACTCTTTTAAAGAAAAATACAATTTTTCAGAAATAATGAATACATTAAGACTTCAACTACTCCTAGAGCCCTCGAGGCATCGTTCGGCCTTGTCGCATGTGGACTAGCTAAATCCCCTCAGAGGTGGTGTAGATCTTCCATTACTCGGCGAACGAAAAGCATCACTGTGGCGAAGAACATAGATCTAGGCATGTCCTCACAGTTGTTGCATATCATTTTGATATAATGAGCTATCGGTTTGATTCTTTCTCGTATGACACCTTTCTCCTGCAATAAACGCCCAATCTGTTCAGATCTGGCTCCCAAAATTTGTTCGGCTGCTTGATTCTGCTTTTGATATTGTTGTAAATCTAATTCTAACTATGCCAATACTGTGTAACAATGATCCCTTTCAATTTGAACTCTTTTGCTTATTTGAGCATTTTATTTTCCATGGTGACGACCCTTTTTTTCAACCCTGAGACCTCACCATCGAACTCTTCTTTTAATTGCCTAATCAGACGTGCTCATTCTGCCGCATTTACCAATTGTTTCCGAGCCCTGGCTAGTTCCTTTCTGCTTTGTTTAGATCAAAACTGTAGTCATACACCTTCTGTCTCAAACCATCTATAAGTTTGGCATCCTTGTCGCTCCAGACAAGATTTTCCGCTGCGACCTTCATCTTTTGAATCTGGGGTCGAAGGGTTTCATTTTCATTAACTAGTTTCTTCTTTTCGCCCTCATCTGCAGCGGCCTGCAAATTGCAAATTCATGACCTGCTTCTCTAGTTTGCTTATTGTAGCCCTGTACTCACGTTCTTTAGCCAACCAATCCCATTGCTATTGCGATGCTTCAACGAATTCCTGGAGATGGGGCCTTTTGGCTGGCCTTTCGAACTCAACTTCTCTCCTATACCAAGCAAGATATCCTAGAGACACTTCGCCTTTGGACCGCTCCCCTACACAAGTGTTCGTCGTTAGGTATTGGCATTCATTCCAAATTTTGCGGATTTTTGCTTCGGGGAACTGACTATCAGGACTAATCTCAACTACTCGGGTGCTGAGATCTTCGTCTTTTAGCACTACCTAACACCTTCCAAGTTGTCTCAAAACCCGGTGCGGGGCATATGGCTGGATACTCCGAAGACCCATCAGAAGAAAATAAGGTTCTGTTGCCGACATGTATATAATCTCATTCATAGACAACCATCCCAGTATCCATTCTATTTGACTGGCAGTGAGGGACTGAAAGTAAGATATCCATCTTGCTACACATTCGGGCAAACTGAGCCCTTCAATTCTTGTGTAAAAATCTTCTATACAAGTTCTCTCAGCGAACCCATAGCTCATAAATTGGGGACGGCGACATAGATGCTCGGTCATCCACATTTGCAATAATAGATTACACCCCTCAAAGAAATCTTTCCCGGCCTTGCAAGCTGTAAGAGCGCGAAAGATCTCGGCTAATATCATAGGTGTGATTGTGCCCTTGGCTTGGGTGCATAGAGTGATGTCAACCCCTGGTATCTTTATGTCGATGTTTCTGTCTTTCCTTGGAAACACCAGAAGCCCTAGAAAAGCCACCATGAAGGCGAAGCGTCTGTGTTCTTCCCATTTGACACGGTTTCCTTTGCTGAAGATTTTGTTTTCTGGATTGTTGAACCCCCTCCCATGTGACCATATCTGGTATACAGGAATGAAAAGGTGCAAAACCCTTCTGCCAGATTTGAGTCGTGTACCACTCTGCTTATTTTCAAGGTATATAGGAATTTTTGCACTGCTACAACTCTTAAAGCAACCAAATACTTGTGTCTCGATTGAAACTCAGCATTTCCGATGTACCCAGCTATTTCTTCTAACGTTGTGGTAAGTTAAAAATCTGAGAAGTGAAACACATTGTGCACCCGGTACCCAACACGTGACCAACGCTCTTATGAGGTCTCCTCGAGGTACATCTCTAATAGTCTGGGAAGACCCCCCAAATATTTTTAATCTCATCTTGCCCTTCTCTACTTAGGTCGTTCCACCACAATCGCAGCTCCAGAGGGATTCGACTTACAAGTGAAAAAGGCTCGGTTTGAATTGTGCTCATCCTGCACATTTATTAAGGCGAATTAATGACTCCTGACTTTATTCCTGTTTGACTTCGAAAATCAAAGGTTTTCTTTCATGAAATTTATTTTCTAAAACAAAAACTTCAGCTTTTCGAAACGGCCTTTTAGCCCTTCTGGAGGAAGTTTTTAAGGTTGTGCCCGCTAGACGGCCAAAATAAAGACCCCAAAAGTGGCCGTTTGTGCAAAATTAGCCTTAGCGTCACTTTCAGGAACATTGGACTATTCTTGACAACAACAACGTCACCCAATTTATTTATGATAACAAATACACATTCAAAATTTCTTTTTCTTTGTTTTGGCTATTTTAGCAAAAGGGAGGTTGGACCCAATGGGGTTGCCTACGTATCCCACACTTGGTGAAAATCAAACCATCGTAGTTCAGACGAAACATTTTGTCAAAACCAAAAATTTTGTTGAATTCCGCTTTTTTCTTTTTTACTTTTTTTTTTGAAAATCCGGTAGCGTTTCGGTGCTATTTGAGCATTGGTTTACAAACGGTTAATCTTAGTAGCCCTAGTACCAATTATTCTCTCAATTTTTATCCTTATTCACAAGCTGGTCAACATGCAAATTCAAAGCAAATAAATGCGCAAGTAGCACGTAATATGCATCAGGATGGTCTTTTATTTCGAGTCACCTGTCCTAGACGGACCCAACCCCTTTGTTAAGTCCCCTAAGTCAAATGCACGTGATGCAAACATCATTTCCACTAGGGATCCGGCATGAAGTTTTGTTATACTAAGTTCAGAACCTTGGTATTTGTTCTAGACTGTGCACCCGAGCAGACAACTCGAGTCGAGGAGGGGGCTACGTACCGGGGACCTGCAAAATCATCCGGCTTACTAACTTGTACGAGACTCTTTCTTATTTTAGGGTATGACACTAACAGATAGGGAGTCTCGACCAACGAGCACATCACCAAAGAAGAGAGAAGGGTTTCATAACAATTTGTATACAAGTCATCCAATATCAAGGCGGTAAAACATTTAGCACATTAGCATGGAACATGTAGGAAAATCAGAAAAAGCCAAATATAACAGTTATTCTAAGCTCGATTTCTTGAACCCTGAACAAGAGATTCTGGGCCCTTCCTAGTTCTCCCCAGCAGAGTCTCTAGAGCAATCACACCGCCTTTTTTACACGGCTACCCCGAAGGATAAATGCATAAGGGAGTTATTTGAAATGAGATTATTTATTTAGATTCGCCACTTGGGATAGGTTTGGCTTTTGGTGTCCCAAGTCACCGGTTTATTTATAATCCCAAATCGAGGAAATTTTTCATCTGCCCTAATGGAGTCTTCGAACCAGAAATTCTAAGTAAAGAATTCTGTTAACCCGAGGGAAGGTGTTCGGCACCCTCGGATCCCGTGGTTCTAGCACAGTCGCTTAAACTATTATAAATGGCTAAAATTCCAATTTTTACACATGTGCATCCTACCGCTTTTAATATATATTAAGGGAATTTGCAATGTCGCTAAACATACCGCGAACCACCTCACATAAATGCGCACGTAGTTTTTGACACGTTTCAACTTCATTGAGATTTGGATTTGGGTCACATAAATGCGCACCCGTAATTAAGGAGATAAAATTATTAAAGAGGCGCCTAATACGACTAACGCGTTATTATCTTTGTGGAAACAATGTAAAATTCATTAAACGGCGTGTCCCGAATATCTAAATATTTTAATATAAAGCATTTTACGAGGGCCTTACGATTTTTATTCCGTTCGATGCGGCGCACCTCATTTTATTTTAAAGGCCAGTCCTAGAACCGACTAATTCTATACTAATTTTGTTCCATCCTATCATTGAGATCTATTGGTTTAGATCTGTTTGTTTATGGCATAAGTTGTTAACTATCAATATGTAATGAATTAAGAAAGGAAAAATATTCATGATTGGCTTGTTAATGGGTCATATGGCATCTTTTGAGAGTGTAGCTTTAAAACTTATTTGGTTTTCTGCAGAAGTCCTACTCAGAGCTAGACATATATTGTAAGCTTAAACTAACATGAGGGAAGTGCTGGGCTCCTAAATGAGCCCAAGTCTAGATGAATGTCAGTTATAGACAACTGGACTAAATTTCATCATATCATCTAAACTCAACAATACACCTAATTCAGAATTGATAAGAATGACAATCACCAAAGAGACTTTAAGCTAAAAACAACAGTATAAGTAGCTAATTCAAAATACAGTTGGTCCTTAGAGTTCATTTTGAGAGTAAGCATGCAACAAATTAATTCTTAACTAGCAAGCTAAAATGTAACGTCATATACAGTCCAATCATACAAGCTTGAGTAATACCCACAGTACATTTAAAACACTCAAGACAAATCATTGTATGAAAAATACAGTAATCCGTATGAACACATGAATCTGCACAGCTGAATACTTAGATTACAGGCAAATATCAATGTACAAGCTTCAAATTGTTATGTTCCTTGGCCTTTGGCAATTAGAGATGAAGCAAATACCTGGAATGAAACCAAAAATGAAGAAAACAAGGATCAGCACTGAGCAACAAAGCAATCAGCAGTCAAAAATGAGCGGCTGCACATCAAGGAGATCAATCTAATAGCCCAGATCTACACCCATAACCAAATTGAACCAACACAGCCATCAATTGACCTCAGACAATTTGAAATCAGACCTAGGAACTCTAGGACAACTCAAAACCAAACTAATTGATGCAGGTCCCAGAAATAAAACATAAATAGACCCTAAAACCAGCTGGACTTCTAATGGAACAATATTTTGTTGATTTTCAGTAGTTTTGTAAAGCTCTAATTCTAGATTTTGAAGGAAAAGCTCTCAAATATTCAAACTAAACTAACATTTTTTGATTTTTGTTATAATTTCCAGGAATTGGAAGATTAATTTTCTAACTATTGTTGGAAATTTTCAGAAATTTTTCAGACTGTCTAACCCTTTTTGATTTAATGAATTGGGTGCCTTTTATAGCCAAAGGCTAAGGCAACCCTTTTATTTCATTTTAACTACTAGTCCCTCTTTTAATTTTCAGATTTTACCTACTTGGTCCTTCATTTTTTGACTTGTTTCCCAAGTTACTGCACTAAACTACTAATTTTAGACTAAAATCCCCTTCTAGAAGGGTCGAAAGGATTCTAGTATTGTTTCTTATTTATAGGATACCTATACTACCCTTATTTTAATCCTAAAACTACCATAACCAACTTAAAATCCTATATTACCCTCTTAGTATGCTAGAATTACTGTTTCACTCAGCTAAGTCCTAAAATTAACTACTAGCTAATTATCAGCTATAAACAAACCATAATTAAACCTGAACCAATGATCAGGAATAACCGAAAAAATCAAATTCAGAATTCAAATCACAAGTGGACCAAAAATTCAAACTAAATGCTGAAATTAAAACAAAAAACATGCAAAGTTGTGACTACCATGCCATTATACCATTTGGAACAATCAAAATTGAAACTGATTCCTATTCAAACTACTACCAACAATTTGTTGAACACTAAACTAAGCTGAACAATAAACATGAAGGTTCAGGAATTAAGACTAGATCAGACATGGCCATTAAGCTAAAGAAATGAGTAATTCAAAGCATCGTTAGAGTCTACACCAATGAGATCACAAGAAAAACAAAATAACAAAAATGCAAGCAGAATAAATGGTCACCAAAATCCAAACTTAATTCTGAGTAAAATTAGTCAATATTTCTAATCAAACTAATAGCCAATACATAAAGCAAGATAAAATTATTAACAAAGAAGCAAAAACAACAAAAATAAACAGAAGAAAAAGACGAAACTTACTGGTTGTTTTTCAATAAACTTGACTGGATTCAATTTGAGTCTCCAAACGGAGTTACAAGTTTGTTTTTGGCCAAAACAAACATATAATTCCGTTTGGAAACTCAAACATCTTTGAAAGATTCCTTCTCAAAATTAGGTCAAGACTCAGATTAAACATTCGACGAGATTGGGGGTTATTCGGATGAAGCTGGGTTCATTTTTTTGGTAGGGGAGGCCAAGGGGAGTATGGGGTGTTAATTTAGAAGCCATTGGAGCTGGTGCCACCGTGGATGGCGAAGCAGCCGCTCCTTTGGAAAGATATTCGACGAGTTCGGCTGGGTTTTGAGGGGTGATATTAGGGGGGTTGGAAAGAGGAGAAGTTGGGGACCCTGGGGTGTAAATTTGGGTGGATTTGGGGTTACGCTTCCGGCAGCGGCGATTTCCAGCTGGCGGCGGGCGGTGGTGATACGGAAGGTGTTACACCATCGCAATTAGGGTATGTTTGAACATTGTACGAGGTTCTAATGGTAGGGGGTGTGGTCCGACAATTATATAGGGTAACAACCCTTGCATCTTGACCGTTTGATCAAGATTGATCAGCGACTCAGATTGCTTGGCATAAACGGTGTCGTTTTGTTTCTGGGCCTTTGGACCGGGCAAGGTGTTGGATTTGGATCAATTTTAGTGGGTTTGGTAATTTTTTGGGCCAGATTTGTTGCAAGAATTGGCCCAAAATTGGCCTTTCAACAAAGCTAATATTATATACAATCAATTATTCTCTTTTTATGCATTTTGTTTTATTATTTTTTTTCAGATTTTATAATAATAAAAATAAAAATAGCCAAAAAATATTTTAACACGAAATAAACCAAATAAACTCCTTAACTCTAAATTTCAAAGAAAACTAACCAATTTTTGTTGTTTTTCCTTATTTTCGATATTAACTAATTAATAACCTAAAAAATATAAAAATTAAATCCTAAATATAAACATGCCAGTTCAAATTTTTTTTATGAATTATATTAATTAAAAAGTGCAACATGCAAATAAACACAAAATTATGCAATGAATTCTTAAAATTCAGATAGACACAAAATCACACAAATAAATCCTAAAAATTCAAATTATAAAAGAAAGATGTAAATAAACACAAAGTCACACAATTAATTCCTAAAAATTCAAATAATAATAGAAAATCCTAGTTTAATGAATTTATAGGAACATTTCAAGTGAGGCAAAAATCACGTGCTCAAAGCTGCAACTCCAAACTCTAAAATCCTTTCGTCAACCATCCGAAATCATCCCGAGGCCCCCGAGACGTGAACCAAAGGAAGTAACAAGTTTAATACCACTGCCTAAACTTATACTATTTCTTAAAACACCTAAAACAATATCAAAACGATGAATCAACCACTGATTGAAGCCTAAAAATTCGAAAACTCTAAAAATATGCTTTCGATCAGAAAGTCTATCAAACCATGTCTGATGACCTAAATTTTTTCACACACGTAACATTCAACACTATGAAGCTACTCTAACCTCTGGAATTCTATTCCGACCCTCGCATCAAAATTCACTACTGAACCGGAAACTTCAAAATTTGACCTTTCGGCATTTCAAGCCTAAATTAGCTACGGACCTCCAAAAAACAATGTGAACATACTCATGAACCCGTAATCACCCAACGGAGCTAACGGAACCATCGAAATTCCATTCCGAGGCCATCTTCACATTGTTTTGAATACAGTCAAATTTCCAACATCTAAACTAACATTTAGGGACTAAGTGTCCCAAAACTCTGCAAAACATAAAACGGAATATCTCGGCAAATCAAAATAGTAGAAATAAATACGGGGAAAGTAGTTAATAGGGAATTAGGGCATAAATTCTTAAAATGATTGGCCGAGTCATCACATTCTCCTACACTTATACATCCGTTCGTCCTCGAACGAGCATAGAGACATTCCTAAAGTAGTGAAAAGATGAGGGTAATGGCTACGCATATCTTGATCGGTCTCCCAGGTCGCCTCCTCCGTCGGTTTACCATGCCACTGAACCTTTACTGATGCAATATCTTTGACCTCAGCTTTCCAACTTGTCTGTCTGATATTGCCACTGGCTCCACAACGTGAAATAGATCCTTGTCCAACTGGAGTGAACTGAAATCCAACATGTGCAACGGATCATCATAATACCTTCCGAGCATCAAAACATGAAATATCTTATGAACTTTTCCAAGCTGGGAGGTAAGGCAAGCTCATAAGCAACCTCCCCAACACGCCTCAATATCTCAAAGGGCCCATAAACCTCGGACTCAACTTTGTCTTCTTCCCAAACCTTATAATGCCCTTCATAGGCAAAACCCGAAGTAGAACCCGCTCTACAACCATATAAAAAACATCATGAACTTTCCAGTTCGCGTAACACATCTATCTGGACTGGGTCGTACGGAGTCTATCATGAATTACCTTAACCTTTTCCAATGAATCCTAAACCTAGTATATGCCCAGTAATATAGCCTCACCAAGCTCAACCGACCAAAGATTTATACCCTTTACCATATAAAGCCTCATACGTTGCCATCTGAATTCTGGACTGGTAGTTGTTGTTGTAGGAAAACTCTGCCAATGGAAAGAACTGATCCTAAGACCCTCTAAACTCAATCACACACGCATAGAGTATATCCTCAAGAATCTGAAGAGTGCGCCCAGTTTGTCCGTCAGTCTCAGAGTGAAATGATGTACTCAACTCTACCCGAGTATCCAACTCATACTGAACGGCTCTCCAGAACTGCAATGTGAACTGAGTACCTCTATATGAAATGATGGAAACTAGAATACCATGCAGACAAACAATTTCTCGGATATAGATCTCTGCCAACCGCTCCGAGAATAAGTAGTACACACAAGAATGAAGTGCGTACTTGGTTGGCCAATCCACAATCACCCAAATAGCATTGAACATTCTCAAGGTCCATGGGAGCCCAACTACAAAGTCCATGGTGATCCGCTCCCACTTCCACTCTCGAATCTCTATCAGCTTAAGCAACATACTTGGTTTTTGGTGTTCATACTTCACATGCTAACAGTTGAGACGCTGAGCTACAAATCCAAGTATATCTGTCTTCATCCACCTCTACCAATAGTGCTGCCTTACATCCTGATACATCTTTGCTACACCTGGATGAATGAATAGCCCGAACTATAGGCCTCCTCCGGAATTAACTCCCGAAGTCCATCAACATTGGGTACACAAATCCGACCATGCATCCTCAATAGACCATCATTATCAATAGTCACATCTCTAGCATTACTGTGTTGAACCTTGTCCTTGAGGATAAGCAAATGAAGGTCATCAGACGGACGATCCCTGATACGATCAAATAAGGAAGACCGAGAAACCACGCAAGCTAGAACATGGCTGGGCTCCGAAAGATCTAATCTCGCAAACTGGCTAGATAAGGCCTGAATATCCATTTCCATAGGCCTCTCTGATGCTGGTAAATAAGCAAAACTCCCCAAACTCTCTGCCCGGTGACTCAAAGCATCTGCCACTAAATTGGCCTTGCTTGGGTGATACAAAATAGTGATATCATGGTCCTTTAGAAACTCTAACCATCTCTTCTGGCGCAAATTTAGATCCTTTTTCTTGAATAGGTGTTTCAAGCTCCAATGATCAGTATATATCTCACAGGGCACACGGTACAAATAATAGCGCCAGTTCTTCAAGGCATGAACAATGGCAGATAACTCAAGATCATGGACAGGATAAATTCTTCTTAGGCACTTTCAATTGTTTGTATGCGTAGGCAATCACCCTAACGTCCTGTATCAAAATCGCTAAAGGCCAATCCTCGAGGCATCATAATAGATAGTGTAAGACCCCAAACCTATACGCAATATCAAAATTGGGGCTGTAGTCAAAGCTGTCTTAAGATTTTGAAAGCTTTCCTCACACTTTTTCGTCTACTGGAATGGAGAACCTTTCTTGGTCAGTCCAGTCATGGGTGTTGCAATCGATGAAAACCCCTTCACCAAAAAAACATTAGTAACACGCCAAGCCAAGGAAAATATGGATCTCTATAGCCGAGGATGGATTGAGCCAACTCTGCACGACCTTTATTTTCTTCAGATCCATCTGAATACCCTCACTCGATACCACGTGGACTAGGAATGCAACTGAATCCAACAAAAACTCACATTTCGAGAACTTAGCATATTAGTTCTTCCCTCTCAGAGTTTGAAGCACTGTTCTCTGGTGCTGCGCATGATCTTCCTGACACCGAGAATACACCAGAATGTCATCAATAAAGACAATGACAAATGAGTCAACATATGGCTGGAATACACTATGCATCAAATGCATAAAGGTTGCTGGGGCATTGATCAGCCCAAATGACATAACAAGGAACTCTTATTGAACATATCGAGTATTGAATGCGGTCTTAAGGATATCTAGCTCCCGAATATTCTACTGGTGGTAACCTGAGAACAAGTCAATCTTAGAAAACACCCACGCGCCTTGAAGCTGGTCAAACAGATCATCAATACGAGGCAAAGGATAACAGTTCTTAGCTGTAACTTTGTTCAACTGGCGATAATCAATACATATACATATAGAACCATCACTTTTCGTCACAAACAAGATAGGAGCAACCCAAAGTGATACACTGGGCCGAATAAATCCCTTATCAAGAATTTCCTGTAACTGGTCCTTCAACTTAGGAGAAGCCATACGATACAGAGAAATAGAAATAGGATGAGTTCCCGGCAACTGATCAATTCCAAAATCAATATCTCTATCAGGCAGCATGCCCAAAAGATCAGCTAGAACATATTCAGAAAAATCCTGTACTACTGTACTGAATCAACTGAAAGGGGTATCGACACTGACATCTCGCATATAAGCTAAATGCACGTCACACACCTTCTCAACCATAAAATGAGCTTTAAGAAAAGAAATAACTCTACTGAGAGTGTGATCTAAGGTACCCCTCCACTCAACACACGATACACTTGGCAAAGCCAGCGTCACAGTTTTGGTGTGTCAATCAAGAATAGCATAATAGGGCGACAACCAGTCCATGCCCAAGATAATATCAACATCTACCATGATGAGCAATAATAAATCAGCTCTGGTCTCAAAACCACTAAGAGCAACTAAACACGGCTGATAAATGCGATCCACAATAAGAGAATCTTCTATAGGGGTAGAAACATTAATAGGGGAACTCAAAGAATCCCGAGGTACACCCAAATGCGGAGCAAAATAAGAAGACACGTAAGAATAAGTGGAGCCTGGATCTAATAGAATTGATGCATCTCTATGACAAACCAGTACAATACCTCGGATGATAGAATCGGAGGCAACAGCCTCTGTACGGGCAAGAAGGGAATAGTATCTGGCCTAGCCTCCCCCATTGGACGACCTCTACCTCCCCAACCTCCACATCTAGCTAGTTGAGCAGGCGGGATAGCAACTGGAGCTGTAACTATAACCTGAGAACTATACAGAGCACACTGTGGCTGAGAATGTGGAGGTGCAACCATCTCAAGTCTAGGGCAGTCCCTCACCATATGGCATGTTTGACCATACTCAAAACAAGTTCTAAGAGAACATGGTGGCTATGACTGGCTCAAGCCAGGTCAGCTAGACTAACCTCTGAAAACACCCCGCATAGGAGGCGCGCTAGATACTGGAGGTGCATAATAAGGCTCCTAAGGCCTAGGAGGAGCTGGAATACTGCTGGCTGTTGGAAGAGCTGAATTAATAGGGAGACTTATATAACCCCTACTATGATGAGCTGCAGCTGGGGCAGGGGCACTAGAATAATGGCCTGACTCTCGAGACCTCTTGGCCTCCCCCTCCTCTCTCTCCTAGCATGCATACCCTCAATCCTCATAGCAATGTACGACACCTGATGATAAGAAATATCCATCTCTAACTCACGAAACATGCTAGACCAGATGTTAGGAATAAGACCCTCAATAAACCGGTGAACCCTCTCGCGAATAGTAGAAACCATGGTTGTTCCATGCCTAGCAAAACGAGTGTAAAGGAATGCATACTCTGAGACAGTCATAGCACCCTACTGAAAATGCTCAAACTCTATGCACCACGTGTCTCTGAGGCTCTAAGGAACATGCTCTCTCAGGATCAGATCTGAAAACTGAGCCCAAGTTAGTGAAGCAACCTTATCCGGACAGTCTAACTCATAGGTACACCACCACTTATAGGTGGCTCCTCAAATCTAGAAAGTAGGGAAGGAAAACCCGCACGATCCTGATATACCCATTGTACGGAGAATACGCTAGCACTCATCTAGAAATCCAGAGCATCAACTGATGCTAGACCGCTGAATACAGGAAGCTTGTACTTTTTGAACCTCTCCAGCCTTAGTTACTCATCCTCGGAAGCCGATGCCCTATCCTCTGGATGATCTAGGACTGCAGGTTGTACAGGAATAACCTCAAGGACCTACTCAACATGCACTCGCTACTCAGGAGTACAGGTGGCAGGGGTTTGTTCTTCTCCCCCATCTTGGGATGTAGCTGCAGTAAGGGGAAGCAACCCTGCCTGAGCCAAAATGGTGTAAATGCTCATGAACTATGCCAAAGTCTCCTGAAGTGTTGGCGTGGTAGTAACAGTAGGAATATCACGTATCCGGCCTCTAACTGCCACTGCTAGTGGCTCCTTGGTGGCAGCTTGCACGGGTGCTCTATCTATAGCACGTAAGCGTCCTTAACCTCTACGGAGACGTCCTGAAATAGAATTTTTCCAACAGTTACATAGCCTCTCATAGATAAGTACAGACGTCTCCGTACTGATCAACGAGAATGTAATAAACCGGCTTGTGATTCATGACTCCTATAAACCTAGAGCTCTATGCCAACTTGTAACCATCCTAGTTTGCCCTCCATGAACTATCGTGATGGCACATAGTCTCTACAACTAGGTAAGTGTAAGAATGCGAAAAATAAACAAAACTTGCGGAAGAAGTAATTAAAAACCAAAATAACTAAAGGAAACAATATTAAAAATGTCGCTCGGCATATATACTACAACTTCACCAAAAAAACTAATACACTTTCCTAAAACACGGAATCTCATGAACCACAAGCCTTAAAATATATAACAGTGTCTAACTCCATAGCATCTAACAAAGAAAAAAAACACATAAGGGCTAATACTAGAAAGCGAGAATAGAAAGGGACTCCTCCGTCTACGGATACAGCAGATATACCTCGAAATCTCAGGAGCAACCGCCTCGCCTCAAGGCTGATAGGAGTGAGTAGACGTACTTGGATCGGCACATGAAAAACATGCACAAAAAGGGCATGAGTACACTATAGCTGTACTCAGTAAGTGCCAAGACTAACCTCGGTCGGGTGGACGAGGAAAGTTAAGTCCCTACTGAGGTTCAATAAAATATAAGGTGTAATAGCATAGAATAAGATAGTATAGTTGAGTGCAGCAGTAAGAAGTAACCAAAATAGAAGAACAACAACAACTAGAATAGAGACAACATAATCACGAAAAAGAAATACAGCTCAACACAGAGATAACAACCCGAGGTCTTCCAAGATGTCGTCTTGTAGTCCCAATCACCACTATCCAGTGGATCTCCTGGGATACCGTCCCGCAGTCCATCATATATACCCAAAGGATCTCCCGAGATCTAGTCCCCTAGTCTAATAGTCAATGTGTGGGGATCTGCCGGAATCCCGTTTCGTAGTCCTAATCATAAATACCCATACTAGGAGAATCTACCAGGTGCATTCTCGTAGTTTCATATAGCTGTGCAGAGGAATCTATGGGAAATCCCACATTCGTAGTCCCAAATAAACAAACAAGGGGGGCCGGAATCCCACATCAGTATTCCGTAATAAATACACAAGGGGGATCTACCTGAATCCCACATCAATAGTCCCAACGTAAATACACAGTATCAACATGAAGAATAGTCATAAGTTGTCAACTTCGTATCAACGCGAAATAGGTATTTCTAACCTAGCATGCTACGCATAATTAAAATAAGGTTGTTTGAGAAAATAAGAAATTAAGTTATTCAGAAATGTTTTCTTAAGCTAACAACAAGCTTAAATTTCAAGCAGTAATGACAGAAAAAAAAAGGAAACACAGTTTCAATTACTTAATCAAAACGGATTTTCAGCAATTAGCACAACTCGTCACCTCACGTACGAGGCATTTCAAATATCACAATGCCAAATCCTAAGGGTAAAGTCCCTCACACAAGGTTAGGAAAGCCAGTTACCTCAGACCGGCTCGAGATCAACCTGCATTTTGTTTGAAAGTACAAGTTTAAATCAACTCTCAACACTCAAATTCTCATTTCTCAGAACATAGCTAAAGTGTTTTAAAATTTCACTTTGATTCTCCTAATTTTGTAGTTAAATCCCATGTATAATCATGTAAAATAGTTATAAATTGAACAAAATCACTTACCCAAATATTGTATATGAGAATCCCTCTTCAAAATCGCCCTACCAAACCTAGGGTTCAAAAAATGAGAGATTGTCTTAAAAATCAAGTCTCCCAACCCTTTTACCAGGTGCATATGTTGCATTTGTGACACAGGGTTTGCATTGAGAACCAAGGTCAATTCTACAAGCTACGAAATAGCGACCAAATGTTCAAAATTGTCAACCAAGGCAAAAATCTACAAGCTTTGCAATTGGGAACCAAGGCAAAAATCTACAATTTTAACAATTGCGAACCAGGACAAAAATCTACAACTTTTGCGATAGCGAAGGAAATTTTGAGACACCTGATCACAACAACACCAGCAATCTTTCCCGACACGAAAATGGGTGTAACTCGCTTATACAACATTGGAATTTGATGATTCTTGGTGCTATGACTCCATAATTATGATATGTATCTAATGTGTCATGCCCCGAACTCGGGGAGCGCAATGGCGCTCAACTGAGTGAATCCAATTAAGAAATCTTATTGAATACTTTCTACCCAAACTCACTCATGATTTAAAAGGAATACATAACATTGTTAATTGACCAATAAGGAGATCATGAGAAATACCAAATTCATTACCATTAGTTACTTCCTTTAATAAGTCTCAAAATACACACACATTCATGGTTCGAGGTGGAACAAGTGATTCAATTACAATACAACTTGTTTGACATTCCCAACACCCATATACAACTCACACTATATCTACGGAGTCTGTAAAAAATGCAAAAGAGTATTATGATAGTGCCATCAACAAGTTGTCATCTATACATCAAAACATGATAATATAATGAATGAAAGATAGATGACCTTAGAATGAAGTGGGGCTCACCAAGTCTACTAGGAGGAGGGTGTACCACTATCGTTGATCAATGTCATATGCTATAGAACCATTTGTATCCATTAAAGATGAAACGCCCGCGACAAAAGGGACATTAGTACTATTGAAGGATACTATTATATATGACTAAATACCCTCTCAAAAGACGAACAGTAATGCAAGTAAGGATAATCATAATATCAATTAAAGCCTCAAACAATTACCAAGTATCAACTTAGGGATAAAAAAAAATTTCAATTAATTTTCCATTTTTTAAGTTGGAAAATCTTTAGTATAGATATATCACCATTCACCATTTCGATTATAATTTCCAAGACAATCACCACCATGTGTGCAGCATGGCACCCGATCATAACTCGATCAGCTAAGCCGTCTCATGTGAGACATCAACCATCAATCACAATTTCAATTACCATTTCCAATATAGTAAACACCATGTGTGTGGCATGGCGTCCAATCACGACTTGATCGGCTAGGTTGTCTCATGTGAGACATCATCCTTCTCTATGAATCATTCCATTTCATACTTCTTGCACATCTATAAATTTTATTGGCACTAATGGTCACAGTTGTATTATTTCTATTGGAAAATTGGTTGTGTTTCATATTTCACATTTCGTATTTCATACACACTTTTTCACTTTCAATCATCATTATGGACTTTCACATAACGAGGCATTTATATTCAAGACATTTAAGCACACATATAAACAAATAAGAGTCTTAGGTGTACTAAGATTTCATACACAATGGTCATTAGCTTTCAATTGAAAATACAACTTGTAGACATGGCATTTAGATATACAACACATACTTCGAACAAATCCTCAAATATAAATCATTATAAGATAATTTGAATACATGTTGAACACATACATATCAAACACAAAGATTATCCAGAATAATAAATTCATAACAAGCAACTCGAGACCTACAAGGATATTCTGGGGTTCAACTCTAAGAGAAGAGTTTAGCAAACATACCTTACTTGAGCTTCCTTCAACTCTAAAATGTTCCAGAAATCTTACGACTGCAATCTATAATAGAAATATAACAAATTGAACAAAAAATTAGGAAGACGATTATGGTTCCAGCTCATTTGAGTATTTTATCAAATACTAGGATTGCATTAAGTTTTCAAGGTCCTTTTATGGAAGATTCCGTCATCCAACAACCCATTCCTTACCATTTTATCTCAACAATCTTCCAACGCCCCTTGTTAACACGTCCATGCAAAATAAACAACTCCCATACCTAAGAATTATCTTACTAATTACACATTTCTAGTTAAATTCCGAAATTAAGGGCTAGGGTGTAGAATCTTACCTTTTGGTTGAAGACTTTGTGAGTTACTGTAGCGGAATCTACAACGTTTGGGCAAAGATTGATGATAATGACTTAGAATTCCTCTTCTCAATCTAGACCACCTTTCTCTCTCTCAAAAATGTGAAATTTATCCTTCTACAATGGCACCTAATATTGTTTTACGAGAAAGGGTTAGGTTATACAAACCTAGAAATGAAGCTCCGGAATCGAATCTACGGCTCGCAAAATGGGCCGCAAAAATGGCCTCAGGAACTGGGCACCACTGACTAGGTATGCGGCTATTATGTGGTCTGCATATCAATTCTGCGGTCAGAAAACGGGCCACAAAATCTCCTCTAAAATTCCTCGCATCGACGATATAATCCAATCGGCGGCCCATAATGTAATTCTGCGACTGCATTATGGACTGCATAATGGTCCACAATGTTTGCTCAAATTTCTACTTCATTCTGCAGCCATATAGTGGGATGCAAAAACATCTTTTTCTTCTAACATTTTCTTTTTAACTTCTTAGTACACTTTTCAACCCAAAAAGTTTGCAGCGCGGCGAGCTTGACAAATGTGAAGAATCTCTACCATCACAAAACATATTAGCCTACCTCAATGCCACAGAACCTCGGGGTTTAGGTGAAATTTTTAATGGGACTTACATAATGGTTCAATAAAATCACAAATCAAAGTTCGTTTGATCGATATAGTATCCTTTATACCTAAGAAAACGATGCTGAAACATCAAATACATGTGATACAACACAAACACATCTGTAACACACACGAGACCTTGTCCAATCATACAAACCAGTCTAAAAAACTAATACGAGCTCTCTAGTATGATCAAAATACCAAAATAACATCTAGAATCATGAACCAGATGCCAAAATGCATGCAGATCGTAATGAACATCAAGAATTATAGAAATGCAATCAAGCATCTGAACCACATAAAATCAACTCCAAAAGGCACCAAATTTGCAAAAATGTTCTAAATGATGCAATAGACCAATTCCAAGTCCCGAAACAAAAAATCAAGCCCGGTAGTCTTAAATTCAAACCATAGTTAAACTAAGGAAAATTCCAAACCTTTAAATGCCAACTTTCTACAATAAGCATCGAAATGCTCCACTACCACCCGATTCTCAATCCGAAAATACATCCAAGGCTGAAATTAGCATACTAACCTATTAGAACCTCCAAATCCCGATTCTAAGATCATTTAGTCAAAGTACTAACTCCCTGTTCATATCAACTTGTTTCCAAGGCCATCTTTGAATTGAATAGAGAGGTTGCATATTAGGAAAACCAAATTCTCTATGCCTTTTGTGGACTACCCACTTGAAGGATTTAGATCACACATTCCAACCCTCTTGAACGCACTTCTAGACCCTATTCTTAGCCTTGACCTAGTTTCCAGTCCTACTACAGTGCATCCCATGAGCATTCTAACCCTAATGGAGTTAATGTTGTTGTACATTCTCCCTGCTAGGCTAGTATGGCATGTCTTATTTCTCATGTGGGCTTGTTTCAATCCCAGACCTCCCTTGTTCCTTGGTTTTGTGATAGTGTCCAATTTCACCATGTGCAATTTTATTTTTTCAAATGTGGTGCCCTAGATAAAATTCAATTGAACTTTATCAATTTGGTTGGTTATTTTAGAAGGCAGCTTAATGTACTACATTTCATGGCTGAGGATGCTACTTATACTAGCTTTCGCTAGAGTAGTACATCCATTTATGTTGAGGAATTTTGTTTTCTAGCTTGTAAGCATAGTATTAACGTTGTTTAAGATGAATTGGAAGTAACTTTTAGTGCGCTTTTTGTGGAAAATAGGAAAGCCAAGGTACTTGCTAAAGGCTGAGCTGGTATAGATGCCCAAGATAGAGTTGCACTGGCTACTCTATTCCTCTTTACAGTTGGCAGAGAAAATATCCTTAGACATGTAAAAATTGACCTTTTGACTAGATGCATCATTGAATTCTCCCTATTCACTTAAAATAGCGTGGCTGTTTTTTCTGTTAGCCCTGGCAAACAGAGTGAGGTCATCAACAAAAAATTAATGAGAGATCTTAGGGCCTCCCCTGCTAATGTTGATGGGGAATCATGAGTTGTTTATTATTACCTTCTCAATATTCCTAGAAAGTCTTTCTATGCAAATGATGAACAAATAGGGGGAGATAGGGTCCCCTTGCATAATACCATTACGGGAGAGTTTTATGCAACACATAATCAGGGTAACTAGTCTATTTGGAAAATTGAAGAAGAGGAGGGAATCTCTAATTAATGACTATTCTAGAATATCAAAGACTTTCTCTAAATCCATTTATAAGATAATATTAGCCTTTTTCCTTTTATTTGTTGAAAGTGGAATATGTACTCCTAAACTACTATGGCATTGTCGGCAACTGTTATGTTTTCCAGGAATTTGGGTTGGATTGTCCCAATGATTTTATAAAGTACATACTTGATTTTTTTGACAATGATATTAGTTACTAGATTTTACATGGTGTTACACAATCCTATGGGTCTAAAGTTTCTAAACATAGTAGCATTAGGATATTTAGAGATTCAGCAGAGATAGGTGAGTCTGTTGGATTAGGTTACCTACCTCATCTTTCAAACATAAGATCTTGTTCCTCCTCCTTCTATTGAGTGTGTATAGAAAAATCTGGGTTTAGCATCTCCCTTACTTAGCCAGTTAATCCTAGACTTCAGCTTCCAAAAATCCTCTTCATTCTTCAAGATTGCATTAAATTCCTATTGTAGATTAACTTCTAGACCTTGGAGGAAGGTACTAAAAGGGTATGCATTAGACTTTTGTATCCCATTTAATCTAGTTTGTATGTGTCTTTTCTTGTGGAAAATGTTTCCAAGCACGTGCTTATTCCAGATGGTTACCATACTTTTAAAAAGCTCAGTAGCCTTATGGATATAATACTCAGTAGAGAAACTATCTAGCACAATTAGAAGGAAATCTGGATGAATACACCACATAGATTATAATCTAAACGGCATGTTGTGCGTAGTGTTATGCTTGCTCAGAATGATAAGGATAAGGGGAAACAATCTGAGTGTGTCCCATGTAGATGGGTCATAGTGGATTCTGGGAATAATTCTATCCAAGCATCAGTTGCAAAGCATTTATCTAGCTTTTCTAGGATCAGGTCTTGTCTCTTAGAATATCTTTTATTACAAGTGTATTTGATCAATTTAAACCCAAATACACCAGCTTACATTGATTTAAACAATTTCTGAATCTATTTCTTCTATTGATCATTAAGTAGTTCCCTCCTAACTTACCTCTAGCTATAAGAATTTTATTAAAATACACCTCAACTAGCTACCTACCCATATATACTAATTCTAGATCTTCTAGGTACTCCCATAGTCTATTCCTATCATCCATAAACTTACTAGCATAAATAGCAGAGAAGAGCCGTTTGGGAGAGGAAACTATTACATGCACCATGGCATGGATCCCTTGAGGAGTCGTGGATATCTTTAATCTTGAGCAGTTCATCTTTCCACATTAGCACAATGCCACCATATTGGCCAATGGAAGGATTATGCAGTTCGTGTCAAATTGGAGTTCAGTTGTGAGGTGCTTATGATATGACATCCTTGTTTCAAGCAGAACCAACAAAGCAATGTTGCGAAACTTAACCATCGAGACATAGTGCCTATAGAACTCTATGCTATTGGTACCCCTAGAATTCCATAATATGAAGTTCCTTAATAATAGGGTTTTAGAGGGGCATTCCTCTTAGTTCCTTTTCCTTTCCCACATGGGTTGGCTTCAACATACCTACCAAGGAATTTTGGGATATTGCTGAGTTCCCTGAATTTGGATATAAGGGCTCCCAAATATTTATTATGCAGTTTGTTAGCTTTCTGGGTAAAGAGCAATAAGCATTTCTCTCAGTTTCTCTTTAAACTCTATCTCTAGGGGCTCTTACATGAGGAGAGTTTCTATATTTGGGACCCCAAGATTTTATATTATGCTCTCCAGGTCCAGGTTAATTTCCCTGAAATAGTCTAGGGCTCTATTCAGTCCCCTGCTTAGTTGGTTAGGAGAGAGTGGGTGGTAGGATGTATGAGATATTTGCACTACTCGTGGCCATAGTGTAAAGTTGGTGTTGGGGTTCGGGTTTCAAGGTTCATAAGAGGGAAAAAGTGCATGATCTGACAGAGCTGGCCCATGAAGTTGTTGATCTCCTACATAGACAAAGGTTCTGTATCCCCATGTACTGCGCATGGAACATCGTTGACATCCACAATTTATGTCCAAAGTTTTCTAACCCTTGGTGGAGCAGTTGGATCCTTAGGCGAGCTAAGTATCATAGGTCTTGGATATTGATTTTCATGGGTACTGACCCCACAATCATCTGTAGTTTTTGGCTGCTCCCTTGTAATGCCAGTTCCAACCAAGAATCTGGTATGTGTTATGGTGGAAGTAGGGCAGAGGTGATTAGGGGTTGCTGGTTTCAGTTTGAGTTTTCCGTGGCTGTGTTCAACCTCATAGAATATTCAAGAGTTGTTATTAGAAGAGTTTATTTTGTTTAGGGGGTATGTTTATAATCCAACCCATCTTCAGTGGGTGTTCTCTCTAAAGATATTGCTTGTGTAGTTAATATTGAATGATTGATAAGCAACGTCTCCTTATTGGTATCAGTGGTCGATTGATGTGTAGTAGGTAATCAATTACCTCTATTAGGATTGACACATATGGAGGGTGGGGAGGGGTGAGTTATATGTGTCGATGGTGTGTAATCAAATTTTTGATCCCATAGGGTAGAGTGGCCACTTTCAAGTGGATTTGGGATGTCATAGAACTTTCATGAGAGACATGGGTGCTCTTATTTTGTGTAAGAGTACTCAATTTGAAGGGTACAAACTCAAGGCCACTTGAGGCATATTTTCCCATTTAGTATCAATTCTTGAATTTTGGGTGCAAGAATTTTTCCTAAAAAGACATCTCTTGTAGATGGGTTGTGGGTAGATGGATGCCTTTTTGTGCCAGTAAGATTGGCGAGTGGCCCGTTTACTGGGCTTCTATAGCCCAAGTGTTGCATTGTACTTACATAGTTCTGGCCTCCGTAAGTCCTAGAAAACTTTTCATATCCCTCTGCTCGGCCCTTTTGGCCCAAATGGTTTTGTGGGTCATCATTGTTTTGGCCCAAGTCAGTGGATCCGATGGCGATATTGGGCTTTAAGGCAAGAAATGTACATGACTCTGGAGACCGAAAGCAAATAAATGAATGCTCTACGTTTCTCTCAGAAGCAAAGAGGAGAGAAGTTGGATAAACAATTTGGGCATTTTCTAGAAGTGCTCAAGAAGGTGCATATTAATATACCTTTTACATAGATACTCTATTAAGTACCAGCATATGATATGTTCCTGAAGGAGATATTGTCCAACAAACGGAGAACAGAAGAGACATCGATTGTCAAGCTCACAGAGCATTGTAGTGCCATTCTGAAAAATAACCTCTGTCAAAAGTGTGAAGATCCAGAGAGTTGTAATATGCTTTACTCTTTATAAAGTATTAAATTTAAAAATTTTTTGTGTGATTCGGGTGTTTCTATTAATATTATGCCCTTGTCTTTTTTCAGGAAGCTAGAGGGAGAGACTAGAGAAATCAGATCTACACATGTATCTTTGCAGCTGGATGATCAGACCATAATCATACCTGAAGGAATAGTGGAAGATGTGCTATTTCAGGTGGATAAATTTGTGTTCCATTGGACTTCATCATGGTAAATATGAAAAAGAATAAGAAGGTCCCTATGATTTTAGAGAGACCCTTCTTGGCTACTTGCAGAACTATTCTGGACATTCAGGAAAGGCAACTCATGATAAGAGTGGGAGAAGAAAGAGTGGTTTTCAAGATGAAGGGAACAATAGGTGCACCTAGAGATAAGTTGATGGCATATTCAGATTCCAAGGTAGCTGGCCTAAAAGAGCGAATCGGAGAGGGTAAGCATGACAAGTGTGGGGTGTACACGAAGAAGGCGGAAAAGAAGTTATTAGCAAGGATTTGTGCACTGGGTCGGGCACGCAAAGTGGATCTCGACTTCGATTTAGACCCAGACTAGATGATTTAGGGAAGTTTCCTTTATCTGTTGATTCTTATTTGTGTCTCATGGGGAGATGCCACAGTATAAGGTGGGGATGTATGTATGTATGTATGTATGTATATATATATATATATATATATATATATATATATTTCTTGTCTTGGTGTGTGTTTTTGTTAGTATTGAATGAACAAAAACAACAAAATTTAAAATTTGTGACTTTTCCTGATGATGGATTTCATCGACTGTTTTCTTGACGGATCAAAGTCAAAGAATTTTTTAAATTTTCTTAGGTAGTATAAGAATTTTCCCTTGATTTTTATTTGTGTCGTGATTCGTTTTCAAGGATTTTGCTTGAACCGTGTGTAGTTAGTTTTTATTCTTAGGAGTAAGGAAATCTTGTGCTCTTGTAGTAAATGGAGATAACTTTTCTAGACTTTGTTGTGCCATGAGAGTAGTAAGTGCCTTAGTTGTGACACATAGGATCAGTTCTTGACTCTTGGATAAGTGCCTAAAATTATTTTTGTTTGATGTTGCTTAACTACTTTGACTAGAAAGTCGGGGTAGATCAAGTCTTAAGTGAGTTATGTGCCAATGTATGTCTGAGGTATTTGTTGGGATAATGTGCATGTCAGTTGATGTGTAGAACTTGCCATGTGTGTCTGCAAAGCGAAATATCAGTCTTGTTCAGTCTAGAAAGTGATATAGGCATTTCTTTGTTGAGCAAGAGAAATATTTTTACCCACCTAATTGTGATGTATCATAGTTATCCATGTTGTGCCTATAATCACAATTCTTTGGCAGCCACTCTACAAGCATGAGTCCTTTTGTTTGAATTGACTATATATTTGAACCTTTAACCTCTTTTGAGCACTTGAATTTTGTATGAGCTTATTAAAAGATAAGTTGAGCTATGGTCAGTTTTCAATTGGAACTATTGTTAAAGGAGAAAGGTGCATTGTTTGAAAGATTATGATAGCCTCTTGTTGGGAATTGAAAAAAATGAGTTTGCTTGAAAAAAAGAAGAAGAAAAAAATCAGAACTTTGAAAAGAAAAAAGGAAAGAGTTTGTGTATGTATTAGAAAAAAGAAAAACATTGATCTCTTGCTAGTGGTAGTTCTCATCTTGTTTGTGCTAAAGATTTGGGAGCTTGACGCTATTATATATGAAGGTTTGGGTTTGGTTCAACACAAGTGTAGGTTAAAATTGTTTGTGTGTTATATATATTTATATATATATATATATATATATATATATATATATATATATATATATTAAATTGCTTAGGGGGTGTATTCACTATATCCAAATGTATCCTACCCGTCCCGCAGCCTACATTACAACCAAATAAAGACTTACTTGATCTTTGACTAAATGAGCTCAATTAGTAGAGTATAACACTATGGTCAAGCATATGGTGCATCTTCTCTGGCATATGAATTTTAATTATGAGAGTGAGTGCATTCTTTCTATATTGAGTTCCTATTTGTTCTTGAATATTATTGTGTGTGGGACTACTATCTATCTTTGGTGTCAGGGCACATGATTTGCAAATGAAAAGTGATGTCTTTGGCCTCTGAGTTAGAGTAACTGAGTAGGTCTTTGAAATATGTGGCACATGTGAGTTGAGTCTTGAAGTCAGGATGTTATGATATGGTGCTTAGTCTGCTTTAAGTATTCTTGGCATGATGCGTTAGGGAAGTTGTCTGATAAGAAGCCCGTCTATATGGGAAGTGTAGTTTGAATGCTTGAGGACGAGCTATGGTTTAAGTGTGGGTGTTTATGATAGGCTAGGAATGCATGTTTTAGCCGTATTTTGCCCTCTAATTACTGCACTTTGAGCATGTTTAAGCTTAAATGTTAGTGATTTGTACTTATTACGTGTTTTATGCCTTGCATGAAATGATTCCGAGTTAAAAATATAAATTGGAGATACGTCGAATTATTTGGAGCTTTGAAGTCTGAGTAAAAGCCCAAGGAATTAAACTAGGATCGCATCTGGTTTTCGTGGACCCACGTTGCATATGAAAGTTGGAAGAAAGTGCATGAGCTGGAGCAAATGTACTAATGCATCGCATAAGGTGCGGAATTAAGCGTCACATTAGTACAAAAGTTCTTCAGAAGCTTGAGAAGTTCCGAGACTTCGATTTTTTGGATTTGATAGAAAAATAGACTAATACGATGCAGCGCGTGTGGCATAGTGCAACTTATTAGTACAAATGTTTATCAGACAAGCTAACTTCAGAGAGTTTACAACTGAGGAAAATACAGTAATGTGACGCAGGATGTGTAGCACTATGCTATGCATGTAGTGTACAAGTTTTCCTAGTTTGGTTCAAGGAGAGTAGTTTGGTCCAGGAACGTCCTGAGTTGGTATAAATACACTAGAAAAACATATCTAGAGAACTTTTGAACTATGGCGGATCTTAAAATCATTAGAGACTCAAAGCACAAGGATTCATCATTATTTCCTCCACTCAACACCCGAGTTTGGATTGAATTCATGTTTTCTTGATATTCAACTTTATTGGTGATGAATTTCTACACAAATATGGAGTAGTTTACCTTAGGGTTTGATGGATTTTTTATTGATATTTTTGAATTTTAACTCTAGTTATTTGCTTGAATTTGTTTATGGAGCTTTGAATTGATTGCAACTTTATTACCAGTTTATTTGAACGAAAGAGGAATATTTTGGTGTTTGTCTTTGCATTATTTTGTTTGATTTAATTTAATGATTATTTTAAGTAATTGAAAGAGCATGTTGAATTGTTGACTAAATCAAGTTATGAGAATATTCAAGAGACATTTTCCTAAAGACTGATCCATTAATGCGTTCTTGCATATTTTCGCAATGCCTTATATTAGTTCACATTGTAGAGTTAAGAATTAATCGGCAGATGAGTCTTGGCTACATAATTGAACTAATCATTGAGTGAAATCGTGAAAATCATTAGAATATTAGAGTACTAGAGTTAGATCCCGAAAAGCCATCTTGGACCTATCCTGTCACCACCCATGTTTCTTCTATTGATAATTTCGGTGTTGTTCAACTCTTGTCTTTCTGTGTTCAATTGTAAATTGCTTTAGTATTCATTTCTAATTTTAGTTATTAATCATCCCAACAAAAGTGTTAACCATCCTGAATAGCTTTAAGCTAGAAATTACTTAGACATTGTTTAAATCGAATCCCTATGAAGACGATAATTAAACTATGCTATTTTTTGCTAGCGATCATCAATTTTGTATTGTGTTTTGCGCTCGTCAAGGATAGATGTAGCTCTTGAGGTGAATTCCAAGCTTAGAGAAGACAATGATGAGTAGAGAAACTAAACCAGACAGCTTAGGGAAGAGCTCAGAAAGGACATAGAAACTCATGTCCAACAGATTGCCACTATTGCGAAAACATTGACCCCCTCTTTCTCTCACCATGATTCTGGTCCTTCCCCTAGTGTTTTTATCTTATTTTGTTATCTCAGTGATGCTTTATTTCTTGTCTTTTCTGTTCTAGTCTGATTAGATTGTAGGATATTTAGTTTTTTTTTTTTGCTCTAGTGGTTTGAAACAAGGCCTTCGGCTTATTTTGACACTACTAAATGACTTCTCTGATAATATTTTAATGCTTCTCACATGTTTATATCATCAGCTTAGCCTGTTTGCTTTGATAATTCTTGAGCTTGTGTTGTAGCCTAAATGGCCATGAATCTTTCATTAATTGTGTTTAATATGTGTCGTGCCCTTTTTTCCTCATAAAATCTGGGTTTCGACATTTTGGGATAACTCATTTCCGTTTGGAATTGGGTAAGAGATTTGAAGAGCCGCCGCCTAAAGGATTAAGATGCGTAAGGGCACCTAGAGAAGATAATTTGTGAAACAAGTTTATATTACCAGAGATTACGTAAGGGCTCAAAATTACCTTGAGAGAAAGGTGTTAGTCACCCCTCAAGGTCCACAACGGTGGGTCGCGGCCAAAATCAATTTAAGTGAACTAGTCTTTAAGGAAATAAATTAGTTTAAACAAATAGAGATCATTTTAAAACAGGAATTGAAGGGGTCTTAAGTTTATTAACCTATAGGATCACTTTTGTGCAATACTTGGTAATCGTTCCCAAGTTGAGGTTCAACACATAGCATTAGCGCACATGTCATCATTTCCTTTACTACCCATTAACAATCCCCCATTATTACTTAAGTGCACTAATTGATTTGTATCATATATGTGCACTACCTGTCCCATGCCTATGGTCTTGAAAGTGTTTAGGACATTTATTATTGAATAGATCTAGACTCACCTACACTGCTTAAAAATGAAAAAAGCTAAGCGACAAACAAAAAGTTCAGATAGGACCGTCACATAAGAAGCAAGTAAAGGCTCATGTTAACCTCCACAAGTAAACAACAAATGCACGCAATTCAGATAGAGAATTTCACCAATTTAAGATCATATAGGCAGGATATCTATATGAGCATAAATAGAATATAACAGTAGTTTAGTAAGGAGGGCCTATGGACTTATCATTTTTGCCCATTAATTTATTAATAACTTGAGTTTGGGCACGTTTTCAAACAGCAAGAAGTCAAAATCTAATCCCAAAATTCTTCAATTACTCTATCAGTATGCCTAAGTGAGGAACAAAGCAGAATCCTATGGGTACGGTATCTAAAACTGCTAATTAACGACTATAGTTTATAAACTAGCTACTGATTTTAATAATTTTTTAACTTTTTAGATCCAATATGACACGTCCCGCGCCAATTCTAGCCAGAATCAGCGCTCTAACGCGTCCATCGCCTCCGCATCCGCGCAACCACGCGCATGCTCCAGCATTCAATGCCGCATTCAATGCCCGCCGGCCTTGTCTGCCCACGCCAGCATGCCTTGCCTGCCAAGCACTTCACAGCATGCTTGCACAACTTTCCAGCCAGCAATCAATACCGCCCAGCATGCCCCAACACAAGCAGTCAATGCACCAGCATGCCTTGTCTGCCCAAGCAGCCAGCCAACCTGTTCAACTGCCCCTCTTGTATATAGTAGGACTTGTATAAATAGCAGCACTTAGCCATTCCGAAAATCATCCATTCCAATCCATTCATCTTTGTAATTTCAGCATTGTATAGCTCTTTTCAAAGGCAATAAAGCTTCTTTCCCCGCCTGAATTTCTGTGTTGCTATCCAGCGTTCCCTTAGTACGATTGTTGGACAATACGCTTTACGCTAGAGGGGGGGTGAATAGCGTTTTAAAAATATTAAGCGTTTTAGTGCGGAATTTAAAAACTTTGCAGAAATTAAAACAAGTGCAGTAGAATAAACTTACACAATGATGTATCCTGGTTGGCCACAAACGTGGTTAGTCCAGTCCCCGAGAGACTCTCTCGAGATTTCCACTAAACTTGTCAAGCTTACGGGTGCTTAACAAACCGTTACAGCTGAGGACACAAGCCTCACCTAGTTGCTCGGGGATCACTATCCCAAAGACTTCAATTGCTCGGGGATACCAATCCCAAAGACTTCAATTGCTCGGGGATAACAATCCCAAAGACTTCAACTGCTCGGGGATAACAATCCCAAAGACTTCAACTGCTCGGGGATAACAATCCCAAAGACTTCAACTGCTCGGGGATAACAATCCCAAAGACTTCAACTGCTCGGGGATAACAATCCCAAAGACTTCAACCGAGGAATCACAAGTTCCTCAACAAACGAGAATCGCAATTCTCTTACAAACACAAAACACACTCACTTTACAAAGCACTCCTTAATGAGTAGATATGAGTAGAAATAGTACGCTCAAGATCACAACAACTTAGCTCAATAGAATGGCTCTTCAAAAAGCTTTATGGATGAATGGAAAATGATGATCAATGTAAGAAAGCTTTTAGCAATGAAAATACTCAAAGTGTATATGTTGTTGTTGTGAAAACACTGAGTTGAAGCTGTATTTATAGGTGAAAAACTCAGTCTTACCGTTGTCTAATTGCCAATTAAGGATTGCTGAAATTACTCATTGACAATCGATTGTCAAGACTAAACAATCGATTGTTTGCCTATCAGATTAAAAATTCAATCCCAGATTTTACGTCAACAATCGATTACTTCAAATCAATAATCGATTATTTATAACGTTAAGAAATCCTTTCCAATATTTGGCATAAAACATCGATTGTCCGAAAATCAACAATCGATTATTTTAACAACGTTCAGAAAATCTTTTCCAGATTTTAAGCAAAACATCGATTGTTAAATATCAACAATCGATTACCTGAAGGTAATTGAAAATATATGACAACGGTCAGCTTCAACAATCGATTATCAAATGGAATAATCGATTATTAATTAATTTCAAAACTCTCTGTCTCATATATAATCGATTATCAAAAGCCACAATCGATTATCATTTTATTTAAAATCACTGGGAGACATTTTTCTCATTCTAATCGATTACCATTAGTTCATAATCGATTTTTATGAGTTTTGAAAACTTTGCCTCAGTTAACAATCGATTATCATAAGTACACAATCGATTGTTATGCAGTTTGCAAAAACCTGATGTTAACTGACTTACTCACAATCGATTATCATTAATTCACAATCGATTGTCATGCAGTCTTGGCTTAGAGATACTCGATTATCATAAATACATAATCGATTATCTTAGCCCAGATTTTTGAGGCATGCTTGGAAAACATTTTAACAAATGTAAATATGCATAGTTTAAAATCATTTGACACTTAATTTAAATATGCATGATTTTGGAAAAATAATTTTAGTAGAGAAGCCATGTTATGAGCCAAGTTGAGGAATCAAGATCACAATTAATATTGACTCAATTATAACATTTCTAAACTTTGTCTTGAGCTTCTTGTAATGCATCCATTTTGTGCTTGTCCTTGAGTACTGCTATATATCGCTTTTTGCTTTGTTTGACATTCATCAAAACCTACAAAAGAACACACGTTTAGTATATTGCATTTGAAACGTGTTTCCAACAATTTCCCCCTTTTTGATAATGGCAAACATAAGCGGGATATATGCAATAATTATTTTGATAATCCAAGACAAGTGTAAAGTATGCAATTTGATGTTCCCCCTCAATTCATGTTCCCCCTCACTTTAAGCATGAATGAAGTTGAGAGTGATATAGCATACTTCTTGATATCCCGTTTCTTCCCCCTTTTGCCATTAGCAAAAATATATACAAGGGAAGAATATGCAAAAAAAACATATGAAATAAACAAAAGTTTATTTATTGGAAAATAAAGATAACAAAAGTAATCGATTATTGATACAGTAATCGATTGTTTGACGGCGATTTTCCTGTAGAATACTTGAGTATTTTGCGTCATGCTTTTATGATCCCCTTTTCTTTAGGGTGATACCTGCAAAAAAGTGTTAGACGCCTCCGACGCTCAAGTTAGAAATTATGTAAGAAATAAAATGCAATGCATGACTTAGATCAACGTGGAGTCAAGGATCCCGAGTTCACTACGAATTCGGAAGAAGGACTCTTTATCTAAGGGCTTTGTAAAGATGTCTGCCAATTGGCTTTTTGTTTCAACAAATTCAATTTCGACATCGCCTTTTAGAATGTGATCTCTAATAAAATGATGTTTAATTTCAATGTGTTTTGTTCGCGAGTGAAGAATGGGGTTCTTCGTCAAGCATATGGCACTAGTGTTGTCACATCTAAGAGGAATGTGGTCAAGACGTAGGCCATAGTCCAAGAGTTGTTGTTTCATCCATAGGATTTGAGCGCAACAACTCCCCGCGGCTACATATTCAGCCTCGGTTGTGGACAACGCAACACTAACTTGCTTCTTACTAAACCAAGAAACTAAAGCGCTACCGAGCAAGTGGCAAGTGCCGCTAGTGCTCTTGCGGTCCAATTTGCATCCAGCAAAATCGGAGTCGGAATAGCCAATAAGTTGGCATGAAGAACCTTTGGGGTACCATAGACCCATATTGGTAGTACCGACAAGATACCTTAGAATCCGCTTTACCGCAGTAAGGTGAGACTCTTTCGGACATGATTGATAACGGGCATAGACGCACACGCTAAACATGATGTCCGGACGACTAGCAGTAAGATAAAGAAGAGAGCCAATCATACCTCGGTACTTTTTGATGTCGACTTCCTTACCTTTTTCATCTTTGTCGAGATGATCGGATGTGCTCATGGGAGTTGCCATTTCCTTTGCATTGTTCATATCAAAACGTTTAAGCAGTTCTTTGCAATACTTGCTTTGACAAATGAATGTACCTTCCTTCATTTGTTTTACTTGTAATCCCAAAAAGAATTGTAACTCACCCATCATGGACATCTCAAATTCGCTAGTCATTAAGTTTGAAAATTCCTTGCATAGAGCATTGTTAGTAGCACCAAAAATGATATCATCTACATATATTTGAACTAGAAAGATATCATTATTTTCATGCTTGACAAATAAAGTTGTGTCAACTTTTCCACGAATAAAATTATTTTCTAAAAGAAATTTACTCAACCTTTCATACCAAGCTCGAGGAGCTTGTTTTAAACCATAAAGGGCCTTTTTTGAGTTTGAAAACATGATTAGGAAAATTAAAGTCTTCAAAACCGGGGGGTTGCTTTACATAAACTTCTTCTTGGATAAAACCATTTAAAAAGGCACTTTTCACATCCATTTGATATAAAATGAAATTCATAGAAGATGCAAAAGCAAGCAACAAACGGATGGCCTCTAATCTAGCTACCGGAGCATATGTCTCATCATAATCAATCCCTTCTTCTTGATTATAGCCTTGAGCCACAAGCCTAGCTTTGTTTCTAGTGATTATGCCATTTTCATCTAATTTATTTCGAAAAACCCATTTCGTACCAATTATGGTATGACCTTCGGGTCTTGGCACCAAATCCCAAACGTTGTTACGTTTGAATTGGTTAAGCTCCTCTTGCATTGCCAAGGTCCAAAATTCATCCCCAATTGCTTCAGAGATGGTTTTGGGTTCAATTTGAGAAACAAAAGCAGTAAGATCTAAGGTATTTCTAAGGGAGCTCCGGGTACTTACCTTCCCTCCAACGTCGCCTATTACCTGATCGAGAGGATGGTCTTTGACTGTCCTCCATTCTATTTGCTCTTTTGGTTCATTTTCCGGTTGAGGAGCTTCTTCAATTGGTTGTTCCACCGTTTTGTCAATTTCTTTGTATTTTGTCTTTTAAATTTTTCGAAAATACTTCCGATTTTGAAAAAAATGCCTAAATCGACTTTTCCGTCTCTTCCTCCTTCTTTGTGCTTTAATTGAAGGAATTTTGAATTCGTCTCCCGTCAAGTGTTTGGAGCATCCACTACACTTGATTCCTTCAAGCACACCTGCAAAACAAATCAATGCTCTTTTGGTACCCATACCATTTTGGGTCCTTGGGGGTTAGGCAAATAACGACCATAATAATATGAGGAATCTCTATGCTTTGTAAAACACATAGGTGCAATATGACCTATACGATTGCAGTAATGACATACTACGTTCGGGTTGTGTTGATGCCTAGGTTGAGCCAACAAAGTTCTAGGCGAATGAAAATGATTAACACTAGACATATTGTTCCCATTTCTAGTATAATATCTAGATGGTCTAAAGTCATTAGTGCTAGACTTGTTGAAGGACCTAGTGTCATGTCTAGGTGGTCTAAGCTCGTTCCTAGAGTTATTTCTTGGTTGCCGAAAAGTACTATTTGTAGGCTTGTTTGCAAGAATCCTAGATTCGGATCTAGGTTGTCTAAAGATATTAGTTCTACCCTTATTTTCATACATTCTAGCATAATGTCTAGGTGGTCTAAAAGAATTTGTTCTAGGCTTGTTTAATACCTTAGAGTTATTTCTAGGTGGAGTAGTGAAGTTTTTGTTTTTATGCCGTTGATATTTCTTAGGCGTTTCTTTTTCAACAACTTTAGGAACTTCTTTACTACGTGTTTCTAATGTTTTCCTGAGTTCTGTGTTTTCTAGTTTTAAGGACTCACAAGCAGTACAAGTAGAGCATTTATCAACACAAGAGGCTTCATGCATAGTCTTGATGACTTGTCTAAGTTCTATACTATCATTTAACAAAAATTGATTTTCATTTGCAAGATTCTCGTTATCACGAGACAGATTTTCAACACCTTTTTGAGCTAAAGAAAGACGTTCTTCAAAGTCCTTGTCTTTTAAAAAGAGTTGTTTTTGAAAATCCTCTTCTTGTAAAGAAAGAGTTCTTTGTAAATCTTTAATAGTCTTAGAAGCATTTACCAACTCATCATGCAGTTTGTTATAAGCAATTTGCATATCGTTAGATGTACTTACCTCGTCTTTTTCGTCTGCCATGAGGCACTAACCAGTTGATTCATCGTTTGTGCTGACCGCTTTTTGAGGCGTGTTTTCGTGCAATTCCTCAAGTTTGTCCCACATTTCCTTAGCAGTTTTATAGTGGGAGATTTTTCGCCAAAGTTCCTGGTTCAAGGCGTTATGTAATATATTCATAGCTTTAGTGTTGTATTCACTTACCTTATCTTTCCCGACTTTTGTCGTCAGTTGATCACTGTGTTTAATAGCTTGCCATAGATACAAATCGTTCACCATTGTAAAAACTTGCATCCGATATTTCCAGACTGAGTAGTCGTTTTCGTCTAATATTGGAGGCGACATGCTGCATTCTCCTTCACCTATTCCTGCAAAGAAATTTAGAGTAGAAGCCATGGATGGTTCTCTCAAACGGTTAAGTTTTTCAGAGAGTATGGCTCTGATACCAATTGTTGGACAATACGCTTTACGCTAGAGGGGGGGTGAATAGCGTTTTAAAAATATTAAGCGTTTTAGTGCGGAATTTAAAAACTTTGCAGAAATTAAAACAAGTGCAGTAGAATAAACTTACACAATGATGTATCCTGGTTGGCCACAAACGTGGTTAGTCCAGTCCCCGAGAGACTCTCTCGAGATTTCCACTAAACTTGTCAAGCTTACAGGTGCTTAACAAACCGTTACAGCTGAGGACACAAGCCTCACCTAGTTGCTCGGGGATCACTATCCCAAAGACTTCAATTGCTCGGGGATACCAATCCCAAAGACTTCAATTGCTCGGGGATAACAATCCCAAAGACTTCAATTGCTCGGGGATAACAATCCCAAAGACTTCAACTGCTCGGGGATAACAATCCCAAAGACTTCAACTGCTCGGGGATAACAATCCCAAAGACTTCAACTGCTCGGGGATAACAATCCCAAAGACTTCAACCGAGGAATCACAAGTTCCTCAACAAACGAGAATCGCAATTCTCTTACAAACACAAAACACACTCACTTTACAAAGCACTCCTTAATGAGTAGATATGAGTAGAAATAGTACGCTCAAGATCACAACAACTTAGCTCAATAGAATGGCTCTTCAAAAAGCTTTATGGATGAATGGAAAATGATGATCAATGTAAGAAAGCTTTTAGCAATGAAAATACTCAAAGTGTATATGTTGTTGTTGTGAAAACACTGAGTTGAAGCTGTATTTATAGGTGAAAAACTCAGTCTTACCGTTGTCTAATTGCCAATTAAGGATTGCTGAAATTACTCAGTGACAATCGATTGTCAAGACTAAACAATCGATTGTGTGCCTATCAGATTAAAAATTCAATCCCAGATTTTACGTCAACAATCGATTACTTCAAATCAATAATCGATTATTTATAACGTTAAGAAATCCTTTCCAATTTTTGGCATAAAACATCGATTGTCCGGAAATCAACAATCGATTATTTTAACAACGTTCAGAAAATCTTTTCCAGATTTTAAGCAAAACATCGATTGTTAAATATCAACAATCGATTACCTGAAGGTAATTGAAAATATATGACAACGGTCAGCTTCAACAATCGATTATCAAATGGAATAATCGATTATTAATTAATTTCAAAACTCTCTGTCTCATATATAATCGATTATCAAAAGCCACAATCGATTATCATTTTATTTAAAATCACTGGGAGACATTTTTCTCATTCTAATCGATTACCATTAGTTCATAATCGATTTTTATGAGTTTTGAAAACTTTGCCTCAGTTAACAATCGATTATCATAAGTACACAATCGATTGTTATGCAGTTTGCAAAAACCTGATGTTAACTGACTTACTCACAATCGATTATCATTAATTCACAATCGATTGTCATGCAGTCTTGGCTTAGAGATACTCGATTATCATAAATACATAATCGATTATCTTAGCCCAGATTTTTGAGGCATGCTTGGAAAACATTTTAACAAATGTAAATATGCATAGTTTAAAATCATTTGACACTTAATTTAAATATGCATGATTTTGGAAAAATAATTTTAGTAGAGAAGCCATGTTATGAGCCAAGTTGAGGAATCAAGATCACAATTAATATTGACTCAATTATAACATTTCTAAACTTTGTCTTGAGCTTCTTGTAATGCATCCATTTTGTGCTTGTCCTTGAGTACTGCTATATATCGCTTTTTGCTTTGTTTGACATTCATCAAAACCTACAAAAGAACACACGTTTAGTATATTGCATTTGAAACGTGTTTCCAACAACGATTCTAGGCAAAAAGGCTTGCTAGACTGCCTATTTCCGCCGGCAGGTCCAATCTAGCGCCGCACGTTCTTAGCTTCAGTCCTAAGTCCGTGACAAAGTGGTATCAGAGCAGGTGCTAAGCGCGAAACAATGGCTAGCGACGGAGAGATTTTTGCAACCCACACTGCCAATGTCCTTGCCAACGTGACAAAAAGATCCAAAAGCAAAAAGACTACCAAGAAAGCTAGTAAGAGGCCGATCAATACTGTCCAAAGTGATGCCGCCAACATTCTATCCCCCGACGTGAGTGATTGGGAACCAGAAGAGTTTCCCCAAGACATTACTCCAGAGGAAGATTTGGCTACGAGGGTCGAGAGAGCCCACATGACAGCCGAGTTGCTGGGCAATCGCTTCAACAGATTCGAAGGCGAATACGAATCTTTCAAGGAGTCTGTGCTCGAGGAGAATGATAATTTTCACAGGGACTTTGATGAGCAGCGGGAAGCACGGGAAAAGACTCAAGCTTCCATTGAAAAACTCACGAAACTGGTCGAAGTTCTAAATACCAGAGTGACGGAACTTGAGGAAGCTGTACGCCAACAGAAAGATGCTGTTCCAGTCATCGAGCGCGAAGTAAGGATCGACGCTCCGAAGCCGCCCGTTTTCAAAGGTATCCGTGATGCCCGAGAGGTAGAAAGTTTTCTATGGCATCTTGAGAACTATTTCAAGTTCAGCAAAATAGGCAGCGACGAGCTGAAAATCCAAACAGCGGTTCTCTATTTGACGGAGAACGCGATGCTATGGTGGAGAAGGATGGATCAAGATATCAGCAAAAGGGATTGCACTCTCGATACATGGGAGCAATTTAAAACAGAATTGAAGAAAATGTTCTTCCCCAGCAACGTCTATGACGAGGGTATGAGGAGGCTACGAGAACTGAAGCAAACGGGCACTATCAAGGCCTACATCAGGGAGTTCACAACCCTCACTCTTCAGCTTCCGGAACTCACCCAAAGGGACTTGCTGTTTTACTTCAAAGACGGTCTATCAAAATGGGCCAAATCTGAGTTGGAGCGGAGGCAGGTTTCCACTCTCAACGAGGCTATTGCACAAGCCGAAAGTCTAACTGACTATTCACAGGACCGCGGCACGGTGAAGCAGGTAAAAAGTAACCAGGCCAACAGCGGAGCAGAACGCGAACGGGGCAGAAATATCCGCTCTCCTAGAAGGTCTCTTAGACAGGAGCTTGCTGAGAAGAAAACTCAGCCAAACCAGCAGCAGCGCAGGGAAACAAAATGCCACATTTGCGGAGGACCGCACTGGTACGTAACCTGCCCTCAAATGAAAAGCTTAGGTGCCATGATCAAAGATCACCAGCAAAAATCAGTCAAGGAACAAGGAGAAGGTTCCGAGACTCCAGCAAAAGTCGGTATGATCGGACTATGCGCCGCAACCACACAATCTGCCGGAAAACTAAATGCCTTCCCAACACAATACGTGGATATCACCCTCAATGGACACTCAGTCCGTGCTTTGGTGGACACGGGGGCAGAGGCCAATGTGATAACTCAGACGGCAGCAGACAAATTGAGTCTCAAGGTATCCAACAGAGGTCCGGCTCAAAACAGTCAATGCCCCTCCGACACCAATCGCAGGTATTGCAAGCAACCTTGACATCATGGTAGGCGACTGGAGAGGTAAAACAAACTTTGCCGTTGCACCCTTGGATATTTTTGAAGTGGTGCTTGGTCAGGAATTCTTCCGCCAATGCCCGTCTGTCATATCCCCTCATTTCCAGCAGATGATCATACTGGAAAAGGGTAAATCATGTTCGGTTCCGTTGGTTGACATGTCAAAGACTGCACACCTTCCACAGCTTTCAGCTATGCAGGTCGAAGACGTGCCCAAAGAGAACCTAAAGCAACCAGCAACCATCAGGAGTTTGAGTGAAACTGATGGTACCCCAACAGGAAGTATCCCGCCTTACAGCGAAAGCACTGTGGTGACCAACGCCTCAAGTCAGAAGGCAAAACTTGCTGCAATCGCAACAGTTCAATGCGACATTCGGGAGTCTATTAAACAGGGCTTACTGCAGGATCCAGACGCAAAGAGGCTGATGGAACTAGCATCCGAAGGTAAGACTCGAAGCTTTTGGGTTGAAGATGGCTTCTTGCTTACCACAGGTAGAAGGGTCTACGTGCCCAAGCATGACAGCATCCGGAGGCAGATCATGAAGGAAAGCCACGACACCTTGTGGGCAGGTCATCCGGGGCAACAACGTACACGGGCCCTCATTGAAGCAGCGTACTACTGGCCAAAGATGCGGGATGACATCGAGGCTTATGTAAGAACTTGCCTTATCTGCCAGCAAGACAAAGTAGAGCAGCGCCAACCTGGAGGACTCTTGGAGCCACTCCCCATAGCCGAACGTCCGTGGGAAAGCATAACAATGGACTTCATCACTGGTTTGCCAAAATCAAGCGGTTTCGGTACCATCATGGTGGTAGTGGACAGGTTCTCTAAATACGCCACCTTCATGCCAGCCACTCCGGGGTGTAATGCGAAGGAAGCAGCCCAACTGTTCTTCAAGAACGTGGTCAAATTGGGTGTCTGCCAAAGAACATAGTCAGCGATCGTGATCCCCGTTTCACAGGTAATTTTTGGAGAGAACTATTTCAGTTTCTAGGTACGGAGCTGCACTTCTCTACCAGTTTTCATCCTCAAACGGATGGACAAACCGAAAGGGTCAATGCCTTAGTGGAATGCTACCTGAGGCACTATGTAAGTTCAAATCAGAGGGACTGGGCTAAGCTACTTGATGTTGCCCAATTTTCTTATAACTTGCAAAGGAGCGAGGCAACCGGGAAAACGCCATTCGAGCTTGCAACAGGTCAGCAACCGCAAACTCCCCTATCACTGCCAGCAGCGCCCGAAGGGAAGAGTTTGGGTGCCTATCATCTTGCCAAAGGGTTCAAGGAGCAGTTAGACACTGCAAAATCTCACCTTGCCAAAGCAGCTAAGCGGATGAAGAAATTTGCCGACCGGTCGCGACGTCCAACAGATTACAAAGTCGGAGACTTGGTAATGGTAAAGTTCAATTCGAGGCAATTCAGGGCACTAAGGAACTTGAGTCACAGTCTAGTGCGCAAATATGAGGGACCATTCCGGATTCTTGCCAAGGTTGGTAAGATTTCTTATCGGTTGGACCTACCACCCGTGCTCAAAATTCATCCAGTCTTTCATGCAAGCGTCCTCAAGCCTTACCATGAGGACAAGGAAGATCTGACTCGGGGACAAACGAGTAGGCCGCCCATTACAGTCACGGTTTCGCATGACAAAGACATAGAAACTATCATTGATTATCAGGTAAAGCAACGACGGGGTCATCCGGCACAAGCCATGTTCCTCGTCCACTGGAAGGGACAATCTCCGGAAGAAGCTACATGGGAAAGGTACGAAGACCTATGGCAGTTTCGAGATAAGGTAGCCGAATTCCTACAGATGCAGGATGCGCCGAGGTCGTCGCATCATCAGGTGGGGGAGCATGACACGTCCCGCGCCAATTCTAGCCAGAATCAGCGCTCTAACGCGTCCATCGCCTCCGCATCCGCGCAACCACGCGCATGCTCCAGCATTCAATGCCGCATTCAATGCCCGCCGGCCTTGTCTGCCCACGCCAGCATGCCTTGCCTGCCAAGCACTTCACAGCATGCTTGCACAACTTTCCAGCCAGCAATCAATACCGCCCAGCATGCCCCAACACAAGCAGTCAATGCACCAGCATGCCTTGTCTGCCCAAGCAGCCAGCCAACCTGTTCAACTGCCCCTCTTGTATATAGTAGGACTTGTATAAATAGCAGCACTTAGCCATTCCGAAAATCATCCATTCCAATCCATTCATCTTTGTAATTTCAGCATTGTATAGCTCTTTTCAAAGGCAATAAAGCTTCTTTCCCCGCCTGAATTTCTGTGTTGCTATCCAGCGTTCCCTTAGTACGATTCTAGGCAAAAAGGCTTGCTAGACTGCCTATTTCCGCCGGCAGGTCCAATCTAGCGCCACACGTTCTTAGCTTCAGTCCTAAGTCCGTGACAAATAGGCACGCTTTCTAAGTTCTAAAACTGATTATAAGCATTATTTCCCATAAACATGATATCTAAACATAGAAACTGATTTTTAAACCCTATAGGCGTGATATTTAAATTGAAGAAACTGATTTTAAAATCCTATAAGCAAGATATCGAAATTTCAGAACCTGATTTGAATTTTATTAGCATGATTCCTAAGTTAATAAACTGATTTCACTCTATATGCATGATATCAATTAGATTAAATCCTATGGACATGATTTCTATGTATGAAACTAGTTCCTTTATATCCTATAGGCAAGGTATCTATGATTATAATCTATAGGCATGATATCTATTAATCACATGTGGGCAGAATTCTGTAAGCGCATTGCCAGGATAATTACCTAATCGAACATATATGATCCTATAGACATCGTTACTAATGCATGTAAAAATGCGAATGGATCGTATGGACATGATTTCTAGTGCAAAGAATCTATGAACAGATTTGTAGCATGTGCATGGAGTACAAGACAAAGCAATTGGGAAGACCTATAGACATGATTTTTAAACAAGTAGTAACCCTCAAATAATCACCAATGAACCTATATGGAGGTATTCTACCTGTAGTTTCAAGTAAAGATATAGAATAAACCCCATAGCTTTTACTAGCAAACCCCAGATCTTCTTCATTACATAAATTATTGTTACAGTCCAACATGAATAAATTACAAAAAGCTATTCATTACACTATAGGGGCCCTTGGCAGGCCCAACATCAATCTTGGAAACCAGACCATCAAGAAAGCAAGTCTGATATGCATAGGTAGCAGGATCCATAACACCTTAAGCCATGCTTCCAATATGTGAAAGTTCTCACATAGTCTCAAGGACCCCGGGAAATGCTCACACTGGATCTATACATTCAACACAGGATTCGTAAGAGATTGGAAATCAGCTCTAATGTGTCATAGTTCAAAGGATTCTTAGGGACCCTAGGCAGTGCTCACATTGAAGGTGGTAGGAATCTAGGTAGCTAAGAGTGGAACTTTGAAAAGTAGTACATGTAAGTGGTAGGGAATAGTTTTTTTAGAAAATAGTTTTTCGTTAGGAGCAAACAAAAGTAGAACTCTACCTAGACAAGCAAAATCTAGACAAAATGATATAAATACCGTGTCAACTAAGCAATCACAAAGTAGCATGGGCATTTGAGTTACAAATAGAACTGACCATACATATTCGCAGTATCTAAACATGTTATGTATAGAGGCATACAAATGAATCAACAAAGTTTTATATGACCGAAGTTGATTTGATTTATAAATTACCACTAGGTGGAAACATGTCGACACATATTGAATAGAAGCACGTTGAAGTTAAAATAACCATAATCAAACGAACACATAAATCAGGGTAGTAGGAAATTAAAGCATACTAGTCTATAAACAAGTACACATAAATCATATATCAAATAGAAACATGTTAAGGTAAAATATCTATACTAGCACAAAGAACATGATAGGTTAAAAGGAAATAAGGCATGCTAGTTAAGAGAGAACAATCAGGAAACAGAGACATATTGATGTCTATTGTGAATTGACTACTTAAAATATAGAGAATAGCATGGTAACAAAAATCGAGGCATACCAGTTGAGGAGATAGCAAACAGGAAGGTGAAGTTAAGTGGAATCCAAGAATCTAGCCTTGGCTTTTAGCCAGCTAGACAATGCAGTAAATCAAAGAACTTAAATTGTGTAGGTGTATAAGTAGAGTTCCTGTGTATCACTGTGTGTTTGCAAGTGTAGGTATGTGAGTCTGAGTATGTCTAAAAATCAGAATGATGAAGGGTTTTATAGCATATAGTAGAGTAAACCAAATAAGGTAGGAGAATCAATGGTATACAAATAAAGGAAAGAGATCAACCAATCAGTCAATTAGGGCTTAACGTGAATATATTAATAGGAAGAATCATGGAGATATCCCTTAAATTAACACGGAATAAATCAGTGGCCGAGATTGAGGTCTAAATAAGGTAAGTAGTAGGTCCAGAAGTCAATAAAAAATCAGAACACAAAATCATGCTAGTAGCATAGATAATTAATCACATAAATAAGGTAAAACGGGTAAAATCTTAATAAAGAGATGCAGGTACTAATTTCAAACCCTAATTTGGGTAATGAAATCATCTAACACTTAATTGGCAGGACTAAAGGTAAACGGGCAAAAGACTGCAGGATAAAGAGTCAAATAAGCAAAACCCTAAAAACGCAAAGACATATACATGGAGCTGGATTAAATCAAGTAAAAATCAGTCGAAGAGTAAATAAGAAAGTCAGAGATGAGAACATTTAAGCACTAAAACCTTTTTGCAGAAATACCTCATAAATCAAAACCCTAGATTTTAGAGTGAACGAAATCAGTCAATAACAATAGTAAGAACAGAAATTCTTAAAGGAGAAAAACCAAACAAACAAAAAATCGTTACAGATCTAAGGAGATCTATAAGGATTTAACCAGAAAATAGCTAGGTTCATAAAAAGGACAAAAGCGAATCAAATCTGGTTTGAACCAAAGATTTGAAACCCAAATCATACGAAGATACTCATATTCACAAGTATCGGGGTGAACATAGACAGAACAATCAAGAAAGGAGAGACGTTGAACTTGATTTGGTACGAGTCTCTTGAGATTCACATCAAATAGCATAGAAATCCTCTAACCAGTAGAGATAGGAGGCCATATAAGGCCCAAGATCGAAAGGGGTTCAGGTGACGGTGGGCTTGGGTTAGAGGAAGGGGAAGGTTGAGAGAGAATAGAGGAGGAGAGAATCCAGAGGCATCGGGGTTTTCGAAATGATGTAGGGTTTGGGCTTTAGGGATATTACAAAAGGAAACAGGGTCTTGTACCGTTGATCTTCTGAGATTAATGGCCAGGATCGATTCTGACTGGGCGGGTTATGGACGGATGGGATAATTGGGTCAGGGTAATTGGGCTGGTTTGGTAGCCTAGGTCCGAAAAAATAGGACTTTCAGGGCTATTAGTTAAACACCCATTTGATTTAATAAAATAATGTGTAGATGATAAACATATCACTTGTGCATGAAAATGATGTAAAATAAGTTCTTGTATAAAATATATATAAAAGTCATTTTTTTTGTGTAAATAATATAATTATGCATGTATATTGGCCATTATTGCAATATGTGCAAGTCTAGCCTTAAACATACAAATATAATTATAAAAATGCAATTAAAATATATAAACACTATATGGGCATAAATTATGAATTTAAATGATTAATCATCATAAAATAATATGAGGGATAATTATTTGACATTTGTATACTAAAATGCAGGGATCAATTGATTTAAAGCCTTTAAAAATTCATAGAAAAAATTGTACAAACACGTGTACATGCTTCTAAATCTAATAACAATGTGTGTGCACTATTTTGAATATATATATATATAAGGGTAAACTTAGGTATCAACAATATGTCTAATGTATTTTTGTTATTTTCTCGATAATGCCAAAAGGAGAAAGATAGAGTTGGGGGTGTTATGTTGGTGTTTATATGCCCGACTGACTGTGTGATGTGCTTGTTTGTACAAATATTGTACCTATTCTAATCATAGTATGGTGATATGAGTTGATTACCTGGTTCTAATATGCACAAAGTTTGTCTATCACGACCTAATTTTCCCTTAGTAAGATGTCGTGACGGCACCTAGTCTCTACGACTAGGTAAGCCTGACATTTGCAGAATAACGAAAATTAAAAAAAAATTTAACAACTAAACTATAACAGATAATTAAATAACTCATAAAAATACAGTGTGGCATGTAGAAAACCAAATCTCGAGTATAAACAATATTCCCAAAATACGATAGTCATAAGTCACAAGCTATAGAAAAAAACTAAGTATCTCTATATACCAAAGTCTAAGAAAGCACGAAAAGGTAAATGACATATGAGGGAATAGAGGGGGGCTCCGAGGTTTGCGGACGCGGGCAAAAATACCTTGAAGTCTACACAATCTCATTGTTCACTAATATCAAGGTTGATAAGAAGTACCTGGATCAGCATACAGAACATGTGCAGGAGAGTAGCATGAGTACACCACAACGGTGCCCTATAAGTGCCAAGCCTAACCTCAGTCGAGTTGTGAGGAGGTCAGGTCAGGGCCCTACTGGAATATAATAAATAAGCCTGAAGAATATAGCAATGTAATAAGAGATTGAAAATTTAACAAGAGAATACCACATAAAAATAGTAGCACAACACATAGGTATAAATAGCAGGGGATCTCCCGAGATACCGCCTTGTAGTCCCAAAAGCAAATGTGCAAGGAGATCTCCTGAGATACCGCCTCGTAGTCTCAAAAGTAACTGGGTAGGGGTATCCCCCGAGGTAGTGTCTCGTAGTCCCAAAAGTAAATGTGCAGGGGATCTCTCGAGGTACTACCTCATAGTCCCAAAAGTAAACACATGGTTAGAAATTGATGGAAACAATAACTAATAGCAAGAACTCTACAGTTAAGACTAATACAAATCAAGGAACAATAGGAATTCAAATAAGCATTTAAGATACGCAGACATGTAATATTAGGCTAAACAGGATAATTATACATGCTGGTATAACTCCATTAAGATGTACCAGGTTACTATTCAGTGAAAAGCCGGATTTTACAATAATTAGCCCGTGTACGCACTCGTCACCTCGCGTACATGGCGCTCACATATCACATAAGTATCACAGCTGTACCAAATTATAAGGGAATCCCCCCATAAGGTTAGGCAAGCCACTTACCTCGAACCAAGCTCAATTAACCAGTAAGAATGCCTTTTCCATGATTTTCCAACTCTCAATGACCTAAATCTATCCAAAAGAAATAACATACCATAAATATAACCCTAAGGAACTAATATAATTAATGAAATCAAGACTTAACAAGAAATTAGAAAATCACCCTAAAACGTTGACCTGGGCCCACTTCTCGGAATTTGTTAAAAGTCAAAAAATACGAATGCCTATTCACCAACGAGTTCATTCGAACAAAAATTACTCAAATTCGATGTTAAAATCTAAATCAAAACTCAAACTTCGGTTGAAGAGCTTTCTCTTTTTCCTAATTTTCTCAACCCAAACCCGAAATTAAAATGATGGAATTAACGATAGATTAGTGGAATATAATAAAAAAAAACAAGTGAAGAATCATTACCCGATCGATGCCTCTGAAAAATCCTAAAAATGTCATCCAAATCCGAGCTCTCTATCTCAAGTTTTGATAAAAATGGGAAAATCCTCGTTTTTGAAAAGTTATAGTCTGCCCAGATGCTCACACTACGCGATCACAAAAATACCCACGCAATCATGTAGAACAAAAATCCAACAACTTAAATGCATTCCTTATCGCATACCAATGAATGCTTAAACCTACGCGATCACGTCCATCCTCACGCGACCAAAGAACAACAATGTGTACTCCATTGCCATCTCACTTCCTCTTCGCAAGTGCGGCCTAGCCCACGCGTTTGCGCTGCACAGCCTGACCAACTTACACGATTGCATACCCTAACTCGCGAAAGCATAGGGTAAAAATACCAGTGCCCCTAGACAAGCTTACGCTATCGTTTCCCCTCTCACGCGATCACATAAGAGGAAACCAGCAACAGAAAGCACTAACAATTTCAGCAATTTCAACAAGTCCAAAACTAGTCCACTAGCAACCAAGAATCTATCCGAGGCCCTCGGCACCTCAACCAAACATAGAAACAAGTTCTAAAATACCATACGAATTTAATCGATCCCTTAAATCATATCAAATAACAAAAAAAACACGAATCACACTCCAATCTAAACTTAATGAACATTGAAACTTCAAACATCTACAATTGATGCCGAAACCTATCAAATCGCATTTGAGTGACCTCAAATTTGGTACACCAGCTATAATTGACATTCAGACCTGCTCCATCTTCCAGAATCGGAATCCGACCCTGATATAAAAAATCCCACTTCCGTTCAAACTTCCCAAAAATTCAACTTTCACCATTTCAAGCCCAAGTCAGCTACAAACCTCCAATTCACAATCCATACGCGCTCCTAAGTCCAAAATCACCCAACACAGCTAATAAAACCAACGAAACTCCATTCTGGAGTCGCCTTCACATAGTTACAACTATGGTAAAACTCTTAGAACTTAACCTTTCGTTTTAGGGGCTAAGTATCCTAATCACTCCGAAACCACAAAAAAAACTTTCAACAAGTCACATAAGCAGAAAAAGATACGAGGAAAGAAGTAAATAAGGGATCGAGGCTCATACTCTCAAAATAACCGGCCGGATCATTACATTGTCACCATCAAAAAGGGGGAACTATTGAGTATTGAGATTTTGATGATTAACAAAGTTTGTTCAATTCAAATATTCTAAGAACTAGGTCCTCAATGTAGCTGTTGAACTGCTCTAAGAACTAGCTCTTCAGGGTTAAGGACCATCTCCTCAAGGTTGATAATTATACGTCTTTATAAGACAGTAACTTTATCTCAAAATTATCCAGGCCTGAGTTTGTTAGAAGAAGACTGCTAAATATGATAAGGGGTGTTGACCAAGAAGATACACATGCATAAGTGAGAGACAAGAGTCCAAAGACTTTTGGAGTCCTTGGATCAGTAGGACTCCTATCAAACAAGAAGACTACTGGCGCATAGGACTCCTAAAAGATCTCGAAGTCCATGGAATTTAAATACTACCATTTTGGACTGCGGAGATTATCTTTTTAGACATCAACTGAAGAACTATATTTTCTACACTAAAGTTGAGTACTTAGTGTTGAGTTCCTCTAGCACTACAAGAAAAACAACCTTTAAGGGCGGGAAATCTGGTCCCTAAAACGCCAAATCTGGTCCCTAAAAGAGAAATAACGACGGGCAAAAGCTACTCGCAACCCATCGTAATAGCTTTTGCTGCTAAAAGTCAATAATGAAGGGTCCAAAAATCTAGTCGTTAATTGATTTATAGACGGAAAAAAATTCTGATCATAAAATACTTTTAGAGACTCCACATCTCGTCCCTAATAGACAATGAAAATTATACATATTCCCGTTGTTAGAGCTTTTGTAACCAACCTCCAGCTGGTCCTAGATTAACTTTTAGAGATGGGCAAAAAATCTGGTCGTAAAATACTTTTAAAGATGGACAGAAAATCTGGTCGTGAAAAATAAATATATGTCAATCGTTAAACCATTTTAGCGATCAACCTTTAACTGGTCGTCTCCGATTATCTTTTAGAGACGAGGTCCCTATTTAAATTAAAATAATTGGTATAATTTGGCGACAATATTTTTGGTCTCTTATTGACCATGAGTAATTCTAAAGCTCGATAACGTCAAAAGTTATTTTTATCAATAAATATCAAATTGTTATAGAAAAATCTAGATATAAAAATATAATATCAAGTTAACATCGCATGATGATGTTAATTAGTTTCAATATTTGCTCAACATCTTAACTAAAAAACTTTGTTATCTGAGCTACACTATGATATCAAGTTTTACTAACAGTCCTAGCAAAGTAATAATGAACTTGTGCATCTTCTAAACTTGCATCTAGACTTGTAACTTCAATCATCAAAACATGTAAGTACAAAAGTTTTAAAAGATGATAAATAACTATTGATAAAATAATGTATATGTAAATTTAAAACTAGCAATGGTTAAACCATTTACCCCAAAAGCAGTCTAAATTCACCAGGAGTTATCTAGCAACATCAACAAGCTAACCTACATGAATATAAGTAAATTTAATTAGAAAAGCTTTGAGATGATAAATCAAACTTTGGTTCGATAAATTCTGGTAAGGTAATTCAAGATTTATCATTCAAGAGAGCAACTATTACGAACAAAACACAACATTACTTGGCATTTTGAATCATGAGAGAATAATATCATCTACTTCTACTGAGTGCGGATATTATCAGTTATGTGACATACAAAAAATAAACATAACATTCAAAATCATGTTCCATCAATATAATTCAAAATGAGATGTGACAAGTTTCTCATAGAATTCACAAGATTAATCTTTTGTCTAGAGGCTCTAACTTTGAATTCTCACATGCTTGGAGGAAAGAAAACAATATAGCAGACACGCTTGCTAATTGCAGTGAAGTTTCATGAATAAAAAATTTGTTTAGTGATGAGATTATGGTACTACTTTAGAAAACATGGGAACTAGAGCAGTGCTCTTGCTAAATAATTAGTTAAAGTTCTTAGTTGCAAAGAAAAAGGTTGTTGCTTTCTCTACTTTAGACATAATTTATGACATAATTTGTTGAGATAATTGAGCCTTATGTGTCAATTAGTTGGAATGTAGATGTGCTGATATGATTAAATCTTAGACTCAAAATCGCAGGTCCTTTCAAATAACTCCTTTCCATGTAATTTTGGTTTTTGCAGTTCTTCTTTAACACAAACTTGAAGGAAACAATGTTCTTCAGGCAGTCTGAATGTCTACAATCCATCAGAAATCCAAACACTTTGTTATGAATTCACTGGCATCATTAGAAAGAACACCATAGAGAATAAACAATGGTATGCCACATAAGCTTGTGCAAATATTCACTATACGATAGATGAGTCTTAATGTCATGTCAACAACAACAACAACAACCCAGTATAATCCCACTTAGTGGGGTCTGGGGAGGGTAGTGTGTACGCGGACCTTACCCCTACCCTGGGGTAGAGAGGCTGTTTCCAAATAGACCCCCAGCATCCTTCCCTCCAAAAAAACTTCCCACCTTGCTCTTGGGGAGACTCGAACTCACAACCTCTCGGTTGGAAGTGGGGGTTACTTACCATCAGAGCAACCCCTCTTGTCAACACTAATCATAAAATATGCAGTAATCTCCTCCAACCCCTTGGGATATATCCTCACTTTTAAATCTAAATCACCAACAAAAAAAGTAGCAATGTAATGCTGCCCAACTACAGTGATAGAAAATACAACAAACAATGATAGCTTTAATATCTTAACAAGCATCTTTGGCTTCACACAATTGTGCCTTTTATGTGAAAGATGCCTTCAGTTGAACTGTGGTGTAGGTTTAGGTGTTTAATAAACTTATTAGCTAAGAATTTTTCTGAAGAATATAGAAATATACTAGCTATCATCAGTATGAGGTACACGTTCCATTTATTCAATAGCAAATTTCTGTTGATGATTATGGTTATGATTTATCTGGTCTTTTGTGAGAGTTATTAGCTCATAAGTCTCGTGTGTGCATGATTATATAGAAATTGACTATATACAAATCAACTAAATAAATTAAAAAGTTGGGTATATAGTTGCTAACTTAGTTTGCGGACAAAAACAATGGTCATTCAGTTGAAACGGACGATGTCGTGGTAAGCGGGACATGTGATTGTTGAGTAGCGACGTACTCTCTTATTTTCCTCATTTCTTTCATCTCATATTCTAAGGTTGACAAAAACTTATTCAAGGATTTGTTTTCCTCATTCAAAGATTTGTTTTCTTCTCAAGTTGAACGTAGCGCAAATAGTAATTCAGCTTTTGAAAAAGTGACACCTTTCAAGTCTTTCACCTTTACTCCACTCCCAAAGCCAAATACATGGCTATGAGTTTGAGGTCCACAACACTTTTATACAATCTCTATACTAAGTATAGATGGATCTAATTGAACTATTTCGTCGATCTGAGCCTACAAAATATATAAAGAAACATTTTACATCAGAACTCACAATAATTTCAAGTAATCTACATATTCAATTTACCAAACATACATGTTTTTCAATTGTTTCAGGTTCAACAAGCTTGTTATCTTTCTTACGGGTCCCAAATAAAAATAATTTCCAAAAAAATTTATTTACTGTAATAATTTTAATAAAATTAATAATATACTTAGGTTCCATATATAGCAAAAAAATTATCTTGCGCTAGGGAGGAGAAACAGGCTGCAGATGCTTTAGCGAAATAGATTATTAAATCATTAGGCATACCTGAAAACTTTTTGAAGAAAAATGTTCCTTAACTAAGCACTTTCATTCTTTCTTGTCTACTCAATTTGGAATATTCCTAAGAGCCAGTTAGATTGGCTTATCCTTCACATATTTTACATGCAAGTGTCCTCTCCATTTGTTCCATAACTCTTTCATCCATCCGAAGATATGTTCACGATGATCATTCATGTCAACACTCTCAAATTTATCCTACAATATTCAAAACATGAGTTAGAGCTAAATATTCAGTTTTAGTAAATAATCATGATATTGTATTAGGAGCACATTAAACTGAATCTGTCGCATTTTAATACTCTGTTAGGAGTCCATAATCTTAACTATGTTTGAATCTGTGATAACAGAATCCTGTGCATTTTGAATCAATTGTATTTTGAATTTGTGCTAAGAGTTGTATTTGAAATTCTAACTAGCAACTCTCCAGGAGTTTCAGACACAATACGTGTATGTTTGATTCTAATCATCCCATTTACCTTTCCCTTCCTTCCATGTAATAAAAAAATATTTTAAAGGTAAAAAAAAGAACGAAAATCCTCTGTTTGATAGTGTTTATAACAATAACACCATACAAGAAATGGTTACAAATGGCAGCTCCTGTCTACTTACTTTAGTTTTTTCAATAGCATAGGTTCTTTCCTTACATGCTATCAACTCATGAAATTCAACACTCACGACAAAATACACTAAATGGTTATAAAGGAACAAATAGTAAACCACAAGGCATATGCACCAGCAGTACCTTTATTATCTTTAGTCACACACACTTCTTAAGATACCAAAATATATTATATGCTAAAAGTTCTTGGTTTTTACAAACACAAACCAGACAAATACAAATGCAAGACTGACTTAGTTTGAATGCTTACAAATTTTAAGAACTCTATAAAAGGCCAATCCAAGTAAATTCAAAAGATCTTTTCTAGCATCACATACGCAGTTAAAAGTGTTAAAAGTTATTAAAACAAAGGGAAAATACTTGGCTTTTTTATATCAGGTTCAAGTATTCCATTTCTTGCATTTTTGTTCCTTTATATCGAGTTAAAAATTAGAAAGATTGAGGTTTCTACATATTACCCTCCCCAGACCCCACCTGGTGGGAATATACTGGGTAGTTGTTGTTGTTGTTGTTGTTGTATATCGAGTTAAAAATTAGAAAGATTGAGGTTTCTTCTACATTCTATCTGCGACTCAGGTGGACTTGGGCTTCTTCTGATGTCTTAGTTCATGCCAACATTCTTCTTAAGGAAGAACAAGTTGACAATGATTGCTTTATTTAACTGAGTGAGAAGTAACTGTTATAAATCATAATGCTGCAGAAGTTCATCTACTTTGAACCATCAATGAAGCACAACTGATAATACTAATTGAGATATGGATCCTACATCAAATCACAGAATAGATAAATTTATCAGCAATACCAAGTGCCAATGTCATGTTTTAACACTACAATAGAACTTAGATGACAATTTTCTCAATTTTGAAATCTAAGCCAGCAATCATACCTCGTAATCTGTTATAAAATTTTGCTCTTACTAAAAATAAAAATAAAAATAAAGAGCACAAAAAAATTTTAGCAGAAGACTTAAAAGCTGAGCAAAACTTTCTATATAGTATGTTCAATCAGTTAACATTCTCATACCATTATACAGGTAATATAGTTAACATTCTCATACCATGAGGAGAAAAACATTTTCTCTAAAATGATTTTAGTAGCCGAGGGCATGATTTTGAAAATATTCTACATGAATGACTGAGGTTAAATTTACCTTAAAGTTTTCTGTCAACTAGATTTGGTGTGAAGCTTGTAAATGTTAATATAATTCAAGATATTTTTTACCATTCCAGTGATTTATTGCAAGGACAAGTTGGGTTATGCTTTAAAGAGCAGTGATTTTGTCAACATAACTTACTAATAGGAGTGATAGTGCCTAAGCTTATCAAAAAAAGTGCTAACAATCTTTCCATAATCCGTCTCATGCTTTTGCTATAAATCAACATAGGTCTTATATTCTTGATGCACAGATAAAATAACAAACTGTATTTACCCTTAAATGTTGGTTCTACACATGATGCATCCCTAAGCTCAATGAAGAATCAACAAATGAACAGAGATAGACAGATAGTAATAAATTGAGGCCAATGTAGACAATCAACAACTGAGGTTTTTATATGAACTGAAAAATACTTTTATTCAAACATTGTTCTTCCACCGAATGATAATATAGTTTAAAAAGTGACTTCACCCAACTTCTAGATTCCAAGGAGGATCAAACATATGAAAGATGCACAACAAAAATTCAAAGACATATTTTAATTTTTCCATTCCTTGAGAATTCAAATGTTCTGGTAAAAGTTCCTACATAGACTTAAAATGACTCAAAATGCACATATTCTGGGCAACAGTTGTTACCTCAATAGCTAGGCAGGACATGGCTAGGATGCAGGTTTCCGAGGACATGACCCTTGATAGGAAAGTATGGAGGTCTAGAATCAGGGTTGTAAGATAGGGGCCCCTAGAGTTTTCCCTTCGCCCACCCCGGGGATGGGGGTGGATCAGCAGGGTTACTCATAGATGAGTTGTGTCTATTGTACGTTACTATTACTTGCTATTGCATGTTGGTATTTTGTTTCCTTTGTTCGGTTTATTATTAACACTATTTGTACTGGAATTTCTAATGCACTAATGCTATACTGTTTCTGATTTGTTTTTGTCTCTGTTTTGTTTTACTGCAGTTTTTCATCTAACCATATGAGCCGAGGGTCGATTGGAAGCAGCCTCCCTGCCCTTCCGGGTAGGGGTAAGGCTCGTCTACATATTACCCTCCCCAGACCCCACCTGGTGGGAATGTACTAGGTAGTTGTTGTTGTTGATGATGATGATACTCCCAACGGACACATATTATGGTCACGAACGATTCTTCCTAAGTGCCTCTAAAACAGTTTGCTATTAGTTCCAACCGTTCGATTATTGTAAAAGGTTATCTTCAACTTTCGTCCAACTTCAAGTGATGCAACTTCTTTGCACTTGTTCCTCCCTCACACATGTTTGCTTTAAAAAGGAAGTCAGGCCACCTCTGAAGTTTGAGAACTAGCTGGAACTTGGATTGCTGACTAATCTAATATCCTATCAAAGAAGAACTCTTTTCCCTTTCTAGGACTAGATGAAGAGCCTACAGTTGCTAAATTTGGTAAAAATTATAGCAATAAAATTCAGTTTTATAAATTTATAACATATGAATTCAAAATATCATACATGTTTCAGCTATTTGGTATTGTTGGATAACATGATCAGTAGACAGAGGCAATAAAATATTAGTTTGCATGTGCTCTTTCTCAAGAACCAAGGAGCTTTTATCTATTGTTTGCATTTCTTCCATCAAGATTAGGATATAAATCTCTCAACAGTTCTTCTACTTCATCTTCACTCTCACATTCTTTTACTTCATCACCATCTTCATTTTCAGATTCTGACAATGGTTCACCTAAATTTTCCCCGTGATGATACCAAAGAGTATAATTTTGAATTATTCCATATACTTTCAAATGTGTCTCAACTATCTTAAGAGTTCCTTAAGTCGTATTACAATATTTGACACATGGACATCGTATTTCATATTCTTCTTCGGTTTTTTAAAAAGCATAATCCAAGAATTTTTAGACTCCGATTAAGTAGGCTTCATCGAGCCGATTATCAACAAGTTGCATCCATTGCTTACTAGGTACCATAACCTTGGAGAGTACATAAAAATTAGATTAAAAAAACATAAAAGATAAGAAAAAACAAGAATGCACACAACTTGTTACGATCAGATGCACACAACTGGGTTCGACTCTAAGGTTGAACTTTCTAGCAGATTGGGTTCCTTTATTTTCACTTAATACATTGTAATAAACAATTATATGGCATTAAGATACATAAAATATTTTAAATTAACTTGTAATTAAAGATGTTGGTTCCTAAAATATGTATACACGGTTCCTTCTAGCTTGCTTCAAGATCGAAGTAATTACTTAAACCTAAGAAAAATGTATACATTACACTTTACGACAAAAGGTCATCCAAAATAGTCGCGTGCGACTAAAAATTTGCTTCCTGGTAGTTGGTGTGAGCTGAATTTCCTTGAGTTCTTAACATGTAACATGATTCATGTTCTCTGTTATTTTTTTTTCTTACAGACAAACATCCATATACTCTTGCTTATTTATATAAAAGAAAAATATTTGTAAATATATTGTTAGTTGTATATTTAATATTACTCTGCATATAAAGTAATAACTAGCAGTAAAATAGCAAGAAATCCAAACTAGCTCACAAAATTCATTGACAAATTGAAGTACAACAAACAAAGATACAAACCTTAAGATCTTACTCTACTGTAGCTTTAAAAAAACTTAAAAGTAACGGTAAAGAAAATAGAAGAATATTTACAAATCATGGTTCAAGACAAAAGTTGATTCAAGAGCCAACTTCAATCTCAAAGAAAAATACGTTCACTTAATACCCCCAAAATAGAACTAACTCTTTGATATGAGCATAACAAAAGATAAGAATACCCTTTTCGCTGATTATACAAAAGAAAAACTACCAGACTATACAAACTTACCAATATTTAATGTTAGAGAAAAAGAAGAAAAACTCGGATAAACCTAAATTATCAGATCAACTTAGAGAAGAAAAAGAGTAACTTGAAAGATGGGGCATACCTTAGATTCTCAAACAAGCAAGATGAAAACTTGGACAGATTTGGATTTGCACACTACCAGATTCACAACATGTGTTTTGAAAAAATAAGAGATAAAGAAGACGGGCGACAGAGCTTGGAGAAGCACTAAGGCAAAGCTGCGTGAGACTTTTGTTTTGAGAACACAGAGAGTTTCTTCACTTTTTAGAACTTTTTATTTCATGGTATTAGTTTTGGTGCCTGATTTTTAGAAAATAATATTTTTTTAATATTTTGGTATTACATCGGCTGTACTCTCTCACGCTCAATTCCACTTAATTATAATTTTGGACAAGTTACTAACTTTTTAGGGATCAAATTTATTATCTTTGCAATAAAATAAAGCATTAAGGCCCATAGTATAATCTAGTCCTAATAAATATATTTTATGCGACGGGTTTTTTACCCGTTCCTAAAACTTGATCATAAATAAGGTTTTTTCTTGTAAATGTATTTTAGAAAATTGAGTTGTAATCAAAGTACCATTCACAATCAATAAATTGGAGTGAGTGTTTGGTTTTGCAAGTTGGAGTAACTTGTAAATCAAATAATTGGGGCAGGAGAACCGAAAAGTATTGTGTTATAGATTTATAATCCACATATTTTCTCATTGTTCTAGTAATGTTGAAATTGAAAATCCTAGATACTGTGTTGTGATTTTTTCATCTTTGAGTTGGGTGATTTTTCACGTTAAATTTTATGTGTTTAATTTACGCGTAAGGAGTAAGGTAACAACAGTATTCTTTAGTGTTCCACAAAAGCACTCAAATTAACAGTTAGGAGTGATGTTGTTCATCTACCTAAATATGTACCCTTACCAAGCAATACATACTAAATATGCATATCAATTGAGAGCCCTTCAATAAACAACAATAATATCGTAGTTGAACAAGTTGAGAAAATTTAATGGCAAAATTATATTAGATGCAACGAAAAGTCATCCTTTAAAAGGTTCTATCAAACCCTAGAATAAAAAATTTAGCTAATTGTAATTGCTTGCACAACTACAATATTAGAATTCATTATTAATAATAAAAAAAGAAAGAGGAAAGATAAAAATTCATTTATGAATCTTTTCGCCTTGTTCCTTGTTTGTTCTTGCCTTCAAAGATGTTGTGTAACCCCTTAAAAGGCGTTCTTTGATGTATTTATATCACTTACGGTTGATATGGGGCAGAACTATTCAATCAAAACTCGGACGGGAAAAGCTGAAATCTACGTCTGCCTTCTCGCGTCGTGCACCCATGGATGCAGATTCGGCTTTTGAAAGTACTCCATTTCGCGAAGCAATCTGCGTCTTTGCTTCACTATGTTTGCCTTCACTTTTCTCCTTTTTCGCGTCCGTTTTCGTTCCACGGACGAGAATAGATGAACCCCCAATCCTTCCATTTTTTTCCTTTCGGCAACAATTTGATATCTTTTGATCCATTAGCATGTGGGTTTCACTCTTACACACAAGAGACACATAATGAGTATAATTCACTTTAAAAATTATATTCTTACCGTTCCGATTTATGTGAATCTATTTTCTTTTTTGTCCGTTGCAAAAAGAATGACCCATTTTTAAATTTGAAAATAATTTAGCTTAAACTTACAATTCTTCCCTTAATGAGAAGCGTTTATAATCACGCAATTACTTTGGGCCCCTTTTTGACTTGTTTAGGACCATAAATTTTAAAAAAAATTATTTTTCTCTTAAATTACGTACTCAATTAAACAGATTCACATAAATCGAATTTGAGGAAATATAACCTCTCGCAACTCACACGACAAATGAGATAAAAATAACCTCAAAATCATACATTTTTGGTCATTTATCAGCTACAATATTATCTTCATGGTATGTATGGCGCACTGATGGAATTTTGGAAACCCAACAAAGACACCGTTGGGGACCTAACTAACAGATTTTTACAAATTTGACTTGGTATTTTTCTTTTCAAAGTTTTATTGCATTTAACCGAAAATTATATTTCCGTCACAGATTTATAACTAATTGAGAATAAGTCTTAGTCTTGTGAGAAAATTTCTAGTAAAATCATTATTATTATAACAGTTATTTATATTTTTTAAATTTTTGTACGATATAATATGAATTAAACTTAAATGAAGTAGTCACAATTAATATAGCTAATCCAAAGTTTTTCAAAATTGAAGTGTAATTGTTATTATTGTTGTTTGTATTCCTTCACACATTCCTGACCAGTCATATCTTTTAAGAATCTATTGCTTACATGTACCTGATAATCTTTAAAGTATTATAGAAAGTAAAAAATAAAAAATAAAAAAATTCCTCTACGTAGTGGATGCATGCATAAGTGCTAACGATACTTCAGCAGCCTTACCAAGAATTGATAATCTTATTTCTTATTATAATATAAAAAATTCGTTTTACCAACAAAAAAAGAAAATAAAAGATATACTTAGTACGGACCAATTTATTTATTTACTTATTTGTTTATTTTTAAATCTTAGGAAAGCTCATATTAAGTTGATGGTTGGCGGCTCAAGGCAGACCAATATTCTTTCCGCTAAACGGTATAATGTAGATAAAATTAGAATATTACAGATCATCAGAAATTGATGTAAATAAAATATAGTGCAAATGGGAGTTGAAAATTAAATTATAGTCATTTGACTTCTCCAGATCTCGATTTTGTCAGACTAAATCTTATGAAAATTCTTTATTATAACGCACAATATGATATTGCATTTTCATCTTTCTAAAGAAAAATAAATACCGTTAGTTAAACTATTTAAACATACTAGGTAAAGATATATATATAGATATATATATATATATATTATATATATATATATATATATATATATGTAAATTTTCTGGCTTTTGCAAAAATTAAAAAAATGGTTATTGATTACTTACAACTTATAAGTCAGTGCTTCTCTATCCTGTATGAGGAAAAAGAATCGTAATATCCTTTACTACCCCATAGCCCGTACCAAATATTTTCGGATAGATGTATTAATCTATGCTTAACGCTTTACACATCTGTACATATATAGGCAGAATCAGAATTTTAATTTTGTGGGTTATGAATTTATCATCGCTATTAACTTAAAGGCTAACTAAATTTAATATTTGTACTTATTTAACGGTTTTTTTAACACAAATATATTATTCGAATTAAAGTTAATGAATTAGACTGAACTGGCTTTTAGCTCTGTCCTTGCTTCTGTATTTATTCAGGGAATATAATTTACAATTTAATCGAGTCATCTAAGTACACTAATAGAGTGAATTTAATGAAATGGTTTGATTTTATTAATTTCTGTTCTAAATCGACATAGAAAGTTAAACTTCACATAATCCCCATCCAACAGCAACTGTGACTCCTAAACACTGCTATCATATGGCTATTGCGTAGAGGGAAAGGTCTCAATGAGTGACGTATGGTAGGAATTAAATTAGTTTTTAGAAATTATATGAAAATTATTAAGAAGTGGAAAATAATCATTTCATAAATAATAATCCTAATGTTGAGAAAACACTCAAAGTTCAAACTTATTGGGTCTCGGCAGATAAAAAAAAAGTTTTTTCTCCCCTCCCACATGAATAGAAGCAGATAAAAGGACTTATTTCTACCTCCCCCACATTATAATAAAAAAAAAAAAAAAGTTGATACAATTTTGACCATGTACGTTGCTAATTAACATGAAAAGATGAAATATCCTTTTAGGAAAATTTGGAATAAAGAAGAAGTAAATAAAATTATTTAGGGAGCCAAAATAGTGGGATACATGAGCACGTGCAAAGAGAGAAAAACCTCAAGGGAAAGACGTTTTCATGTCCCTATCTCTCACTATATAACATATGAAGCTGTCGGCAATGCTTCTAACTGTAACTCACTTTGGGAAATCTTCGAATAGGCTGAGGCAGGAGGCAAGTGTACTATTGTCAACTGTTATTCAACAAGTTTAAGATTGTTTTCTATAGTCGTTTCCATAGGCTTTAGATGGCAAAGTGGTAATTTTGACATTTTCTGGAATAAGGTTTTCATTTTGAATTTTTTCTCTAATGAAATAATAATCTATCTCTATGTGCTTCATCCTCTCTTGGTACATAGGATTTGCAGTAATTTACAATACAATTTTGTTATCACATAACAATTTTATGGGCAACTTCAAATCCACATTCAGTTCTTTTAACAAACCACTCAATCACATAAGTTCTGCCACTGTGTGTACCACATTTCTATACTCAACTTCACTTTAGCTTCTAGATATTGTATTATGTTTCTTGGCTTTCCAAGATATGGTTGAACCTCCAAGCTTAATGCTATATCCAGTAATAGATTTTCTTGACATAGGGCATGAGGCCCAATCTAAGTCACAAAATGCTTCTATCTTTCCCCTGTTGTTACTAGACATTAACAATCCCAGCTCTGTTTGCTTCTTAGTGTAACTTATTACATGAAGTACTGCTTCATAATGAGACTTCTGAGTGCATGCATAAACTGACTTAGAAACAATATTGCATATGAAATGTCAGGTCTTGTTATTGTGAGATACAAAAGCTTTCTTATGAGCCTTTGGTAGCTCCCCCTGTCCTCTAGTAACTCTTCATTATTTTTGTTTGTGCATGCATCAAACTCTGTAATTGTCAACTTCAAGTTCTCCTCCATTGGTGTCTCTTTTGGTTTATAATTGCTAGGCCTGCTTCAGATATTAGTTCTAAGGCATATTTTTTTTTGAGATATGAGAATTCAATCCTTTGACCTAGCAAACTCTATGCCTGAGAAATATCTACCTCTCCAAGTTTTCTAATCTAGAAATGTTGGTGCAAAGTTTCCTGAGCAAGCTTTATTTCCTGCAAATCATTTCCTTTAACAAAAAGGTCATCTACATAGACAAGTATTAGTACAAACTTGTTATCCGCACTCTTGGTGAACAATGAATTAGCCATATTTACTTTGCTTAAACCGGATAGAGACAAGGCTTGAGATGGTTTCAAATTTCACTGTCTATATGCCTGCTTTTGCCCATAGAGGAATTTGAGTAACCTACAAACTTTATGCCCCCCCCCCCCCCAACTAAGTCTCCGGGTAAAGTCATATAAACTTCCTCTTCAAGATCTCCATTGGAAAAGGCATTTTAGACATCTATATTAAACACGTGCCAGTGTTTAAGAGCTGCAATGGCAATGACAACCATCATAGTGGTTAGCTTAGCCACATGGGAGAATATATCATGGAAATACAACCCTTCTACTGTGTGAAACCTTTTGCAACCAATCTGGCCTTAAACCTCTCCCCAGTGCCACTTTCATCGTATTCTATTTTATACGTCCACTTGTACCCAACAGGGTCTTACCAACAGGTAAGTCAACCACTGTCTAAGTGTTATTTTGTTCTAAAGAATCAATCTCAAGCTTCATGTCTTGAGCCCATCTGTCATCCTGACTAGCTTGATGGAAAGAAGAAAGTTCAATATCAGTAAAAAAAAAGAAGCAAGAAATATTTAAAGGGTCAATAGATGAGAATAAGATACAAATTATTGAAAGGGATGAGAGGTGAAAGAAATAGATAGAAAGGGTGGATGGAGATAATCAGTCAACTAAATGGTGGCTTTCTAGTTATGCCTGACTTTATAGGCTGAGAGATGACAAGTGAGATAGGTAGACTAAGATCAGCTGAAGTGTCATGATCAATGGAAGAATCAGAAGGTAAGGTGTCTGATGGATTAGATTCTTCGGATGGAGGTGAACTAATAGTGAATTGAGAGTTGGTAGGATCTAAAGATGAAATTGGTCACATGGTGATTGGTCTTGAAAGATTTAGAGTAGGTGTAGTTGGTATAGAAGAGAAGGTTACATAATCCAATGTTGAGGATGGATTGAATGTATCAGAAGAAGCTTCAGGAATGCATGTGGAAGAGTCATGATGTGATGAAAGAAATTTTCCTTTTGAAAATTTGAAAGGAAAAATATTTTCCTTGAAGAAAACATATAGACTGACAAAGGTTTTTTCAGACTCAAAGTCATATAGTTTATAACATTTATGTGTAGAAGCATAGCATAAAAGGACATCAGGGATGGACTTTGGTAGAACTTATTATGAAAATCATATTTTTGTAGCATAACAAAGGCAGCCTTTTGTGCTTAGGTGATCAAGTTTAGAAGGACCGCCATGAAAAATCTTATAGGAGTCTTTTCATATAGAATATTGTTAAAAAGTCTGTTAATGATATAAGTAGCTGCTAGAATGACAATTTCAAAGGAAGTGCAGCCTGAAACCTTAATGCTCTACCTATTTCAAGTATGTGTATATGCTTCCTCTTCACAACTCCATTTTATTGAGAAGTATAGACACAACCGCTTTGATGAACAATTATTTTGGTATGAAATATAGTAGAGCAAAGATAATTAATAAATTCATAGCCATTATTAGACCTAAGAATCTCGACAGTATAAGAGAATTGATTTCCTACTAAGTGAAGAAAATTGGATAAAACCACATACACATCACTTTTCAGTCTTAAGAGAAAGGTCCAATTCATTCTTGAAAAATCATCAACAAGAGTAAGAAATTATCTTTAACCATTTTAGGTATTTAATCTATAAGGACCCCACAAATCCATATGAACAAGCTCAAATGAACATTCTGATTTTGAGGTACTAGTAGGTCAAGGTAACCTAGTTTGTTTAGCTAAGGGACAAACATGACAATTATAGGAATCTGAACTAGAAAATAAGATCTTTATTATAGGTATTTTCTGGAGGACTGAATGAGGAGCATGGCCAAGTCTTTGATGCCACAAAATAGTTGAGGAGGAAGTTTGGGTAGCAGTAGTCATACAAGTAGAGGTAGGTGATGCATCAAGCTTTGAAGGATTGAGGATGTAGAGTCCATCCTTGAGGCTACCAATGTCTCTCACATTGCCACTGAAGAGGTCCTGAAAGAGACAACAATGAGGATAAAAAGACACCACACATTTCAATTGTATATCTGGACACATATAACAAATTATATTGAAATTAAGGTACATAAAGTACATCATGTAGAGTTTGAGTGTTGGATAATTTATAGGACCATGTGTGTGTAATTTTAGTGCTATCTCCATTTGGTAAGTATACTGAGGTAGATTTGGAATGACGAACGACTTTAGCATTGGATAATAGATCTAAAGAGGAAGTAATATGATTTGAGGCTCTATAATGATCCGCTTAACTTAGTCAGCAATCGAGTTACATACCATATTGTCCACATCTCTTGGTCCTTTTTCCTTTGTTGATCCATTTTCCTTGCTCGACATTCTAAATATCTTTTGCTACTTCTCAAGTGTAAAAATTGGAATTTTTGCATTGATCATCTTATTTACCATACTCATTCCATCACTTCGTGTGTGCTGAGATTCATCCATTACACTCACATTATGTTCAACTGATGTGTGGTTGTCATTACCACCTCTTCTTTTATTATTGAACCTAGAACTTGGTGGATACCCCCATATACTTATAGCATGTGTTCCTTGTTTGTCCCTTTAATTTGCAATAGTCACAAATTATATTTGCACTCTTTTTGTACTTCATATTCGAATTTTTTGCTGACACAAAAGAGCTACTCTCAGCACTCACAGGTCCACTTCCCAGAATTCCATTTTGTATACCATATCGACAACTTAACCTTTATCTTTTCGTTTGAACTATCATCGAGTATGCTTGGTCAAGAGAAGTTGTTGGCTGCATCATCAGTTTTTAACTTCTTTGAGGTGCATAAGTATCATTTAGTCCCATTAAGTATTTCATAAGTTTCTATTGGCGAAGAAACTCAACAAAAATTTTGGACTTTTCACAGTCACATGGTTGAGGAATTATCGACTTGAACTTATCCGAGAGGTTATTCACATTAAAGAAGTAAACTGGCACACTAGACATTTCTTGTGTCAAACAACTGATTTCCCTATTCATATGATACACCTTAATGGCATTAACCTTGTCAAAATGATCCTTAAATGCCTTCCAAAACTTCTGCGCATTTGAGGAATACACAATTCCTTTTCTAAGCTCCTTGGCCATTGAACTCAGGATCCAGGAATGTACTATGGCATTGTAACGATCCCATTAGTACAGGTTCTATCATCAAATCCAAATTTATTTTTCAGTAGGAGTGACATCTCCATAGATCGTCTCCATGCTGAGTAATTCTTAGTTCCAATTAGCAATTAAGGGATGATGATAGACTATAATTACGTATTTTAATCGCTTATTATAATTAAATTTACTGCACTTTAATTGATTTTAAGCTTTAATCACTAGTGTCTTGAAATAATTGATTGTTTTATGCCTTGTAGTAGTGATTCCGAGCTATGTAGATGTTATAAAATGAATTCAAGTGATTTGGAACTTTGAATTCTGATTAAAAGTCCAAGAAATAAAGTCAACGGATCATATTCAAGGATCAACAGATGATAGAATAACAAAATGAAGAATCGAGTAGGCTAATTGTACATTGTCTAGTAAAATACACATAACTTTTCTCTCAGAACACCATTTGGGCTCCACGATAAATGGTTGAAAACTATGCATATTTGATCCCTTTTAATAAACCGCTTTTTAGCTTTGCTCCAGCGTAGGTTATGCTAACCCGCACTGAACCTTGGCTACCATGGCTAAGAAGAGAGGTCGCCAGTTCAAAAACAAACCGCTTGTCACTGTAGGAAGTTTAATAAGTGCTATAATAATTGCTGATACCATTGCATGTGGTAGTTCTCAATAGGTTGTTACCCAAATTGGAGCTCAATTTACAACCAAACCTTTGGATGTGGATGGACCAAGTGGAAAGCAAGGAGCATCAAAGAAATTGATATTGAGTCCAACAATCAGTCAGGGAAGCACCAGTAAGAATGAGGACTCAATAGAAAAACAACCTAATGTTGATAATGTGGCCTAGAATGAGAAGATCCAGCAACAAATACTCAAACCAGCACCATTCAGGGAACCTCTAAAGGAAGTTACATGGTCGAAGCTGTTCACAAGTAACCGATCTACAGAAAATGGTATGTCCTTGACCTATATTGCTCCAGAAGTGATAGATGGCCAGTTTGTTGTAAATCTGGAAAAAACGGAGGTGGAAAAAGAAATGGAAAAATGGAAGAGAGCTTTAATTGTATATGTGATAGGAGAAACACCGGGATACAATCAAATGCATAGATACATATCTCAAGTTTGGAATACAGTTGCAGAACATGACTTGTTCCTTCATGAAGAAGGATATTACATTGCAAAAATTCATGGATCTGACAGATCTGTAAGATATACTGTATGGGGGTCCATATTCTATGAATAGTAGACCGGTCATTATCAAACAATGGACTCCAAATTTTGATTTCAGTGCTGAATTCCTTACAAAAATACCGTTATGGGTTAAATTCCCAAAACTTCCTATGAATTGTTGTGGTATTAATGCATTAAGTAGAATGGCTAGCATGCTGGGAGTACCAATTTATGCTGATCAGTGCACAACAAAGCAAACAAGAGTCTCTTATGCAAGAATTTTGATAGAAGTTAATATCACAAAGAAGTTGCCTACTGAAATAACAATAAATGATCCATCGGGGAGACAATTTCAACAGGAGATTGAATTTGAATGGAAACTAGATTATTGTTCAGAATGCCTATAAATTGGACATGACTGTAGTAAGAAGAAGGATGAGAAAACAGTCTGGCAGGACCAGAAGAAAAGGCAGCCAAAAATAGTATCAAAATAGGTACCAAAAGTCCAACAACAACACTTGGAACCTCAACAACAGCGACCTTCAGAGGAATCAAGTGTTAAAGACAAAGGGAAAGAGATACAAAATAAGGAATGATGGACACATATCAGGACAAAGGCAGCAAGCAGTTCACAAAACCATCCTAGCAAACAAAGTGGAGGGACAATGATAAACTCTTAAGAGGGCATAGTTATGAAGAATGGCTTTACCAATTTACCTATGGAGGAAGAGGGGACTGGAAATGCTAAACCTCCTGACATATGAGGGGAAGCTGAATTGAGTAATTGACTTGGTTAATTTGGAATGTTAGAGGAATGAATAAGAGGTATAAACAAAAGGAGTTGAAGTTATACCTCAAAGAAAATCAAATTAAACTAGCTTCTTTCTTAGAAACTAGAGTAAAAAAAAAAATAAAGCATCCTACACTGCTAGCAAGGTGGCTCCACAGTGGGATAAAATGTCAAACTATAGAGATGCAAAAAATGGAAGAATATAGTTGATGTGGAATCAAAGAGAGTATGATATGCATATGATCAAGGAGACATCACAGTTACTTCATTGCCAGATAATAGGCAAGCAGAATGGCATCATATGTTCTTTCACAGCAGTATATGGCTTTAATACAGTAGAGTTGAGGAAGATTTATGGAAAAATTTGCAAGGTTTGAATCTAAAAAACAGTTTTCCATGGCTTATTTGTGGAGATTTCAATGCACTCCTTTATCCACAAGACAGGCAAGGATCCCCAGTCACTATAACAGAATTACAATATTTCAAAAATTGTTATAATAATTTGTTGCTTAATGAGATTCCATGGAGAGGAGAATATTACACATGGTCAAACAAACAACATTGAGCAGATAGAGTTATAATATGTTCATCTGACAGCTTTGTTTGGGGATCCATTTATATCAGATCATGCACCTATCCTCATTCCTTTTAGGTACCCCCTAAAACAATACTAAGATTCCATTTAGATTTTTCAATATTTGGGCAGATCACAGCTCCTTCTTGAAAATAATCAAAGCTGGATGGGATGGAAATCATACAAAGGGAAAAATGATGAATATATGGCAGAAATTGAAAAAAATGAAACATGCTTTCAAACAGTTGAACAATGAAGAGCTTACTAATATAGCTGGAAAAATTTCAAATGCAAGAGTAACATTGACATCTGTCCAACAAGCTATGCAGATGAAATATACAGATGGTTTGGCTGATCAAGAGAAACTATGGCTGGAGCAATTGGAAAAATGGTCGTTCATTGAAGAGAATGCAATACGACAAAAATCTAGAGCAACATAGATAAAGGTAGGAGACTCTAATACCAAATACTTTTCTACAGTGATGAAAGAGAACTAGCAACAAAAGCAGATAATTGAAATAACCTCTTTAACAGGAATGAAACTACAAGACCCCAAAGACATCAAAGCAGAATTCATAGACTTCTATAGATCACTGATGGGAGCAACAACTACTAAATTTCTAGTAGTCAACACAGTGGTGATGAAGAATGGTCCCAGGTTAACATATATCCAGCAAATGGAATTATGTGCTACAGTTACAGGCAAAGAAATATTTGAGACGCTTAGCTCAATTGGATACCGCAAAGCCCAGGAAATAGATGGTTATAATGCATTATTTTTTTAAAGAGCTTGGCCAATCATTAAAGAGGAGATTTGTGATGCAGTAAAGGAGTTTCTCAATACAGGTATTTTGTGCAAAACTATAAATTGTATTACATTGACCTTACTGCCAAAAATATCAAATCCAAATACAGTAAAGGATTACAGGCCAATTGCTTGTTGCACCATACTATACAAGATAATAGCCAAAGTCTTAACTGGGAGACTTCAAAAAGTCATGAGTTCTATTATTTCTGAAGCTTAAGCAGGGTTTATACCTGGAAGGAAAATAGTTGACAATATCATATTGGCGCATGAATTAGTGCAAGCTTACAATAGGAAACTCATATCCCCCAGATGCATGATCAAAGATGATTTACAAAAAGCATATGATTCCGTGGAATGATTTTATTGGCACAAGTTCTGGAGGAGTTAGCTTTTCTAAAAAAAATTCATTCGATGGATAATGAATTGTGTAAAAACTATCAATTACACGATCTTGTTTAATGGTGAGACTTTAGAGCCTTTTAATGTTGCTAGAGGTTTGAGACAAGGGGACCCAATCTCCCCCTTCATATTTGCAATTGCTATGAGTATTTGAGCAGATTGTTCTTTTAAAATACAAAATTAACACACATTGCAAAAAAAGTAAAAAATTTATGAAAAATTATTCTTAATTAGGGTTTATGATTTGATTAAAAGAAACTTTATTGTTCTCTTTTATGATTTTCGTAGTTATGCCTTTGAATGATTTTGAATCCAATAATAGCGAAGTTATATCTTGGAACATTATCCCTGTATAATTTCAACCCATTCTTTAGTTAAAAAATAAATAAATAAATTAACACACAACATTTGCAAGAAAAAAATTAAAACTTTATTTGTACCACAACAAAGACGCCGGTTTTTAATCCTAAACAAGTTGAGGTCGGTTATATAAATTCTCGATATCTATAATCATAAATTCACAAAAGAGGCCAATGGAGTTTTTTAATCAAATTATAAACCCCAATCAAAACTAATTTTTTTTGTAAATTTTTTACTTTTTTCGGAATAAGTGTTGATTTTGTATTTTAATTAAAAAATTTTAAAAAAAATTCGAAAAAATAATTTTCACATATGGATTGTTTAGGTAGACGACCATGTAAGCAATTCTAAGTCAATTGAACTGCTATGTCAGCTTCAATGGCAAAACTATTAGTTTAAGATTATTTTTTGGCCAAAATATAAACGGCGGGAATATTTTTGACCAAAAAACAAACAAAGAATATTTTAAAACTATTTCAAATAGTTTAAGAATATTTTCAAAAAATAAATAACTAATTTCTTAACTGACAACCTTTTAGAAGGGTAAATGTACAACCATTTACAACTCTTTTAATTTCAAAACATCTCGTACCGACATATAGAATTAGGCAATAATCTAGTTGCTCTACTAGTAAACTATCAACTGTCCAGTTTTCCAACGTTACATTATTGACATTATTGGCAAATAAGAAATTGATCGTCGGTTGAAATTAATTATATTCTTTAACTTAAACCTGTATAATATATATATATATATATATATGTATATATATATATATATATATATATATAATACACACATATATACATAATATATTTATATTTTTTCGGTTATTATTTTTAAAAACAGCTAAAAATAGACATTTCTTTAGATTATTTTGGTGAAGTCGTAATTCCATCAGTTGCTACTTTTATAGCTTTGGTATAGGCATCTCGCTTAGGGGTGTTCATCGGGCGGATTGAGCGACTTTTTACTCTTAACGGTTTGGCTTAATGGTTATCGGCTTTTAAATGTATTCATCCGTTAGCCACCCGATAAGATTTCGGGCGGATTGGTATCGGGTTAGCTCTTATCGGGCGGTTACCGGGCGGTTTATCTGTTTAATACCTAAGAGCTCAAATGTATTCTGTCCACACAGTACACACTACATTGTCCAATGTCCAGTTCCATTTCTACTTCTTTTCCTATTTCAATTACATAAAAAACAGTAAAACACTGAAAGAAATACAGGCCTTGAGGATCAGAAGTATGGGATCAGAAGCTATATTGTCAGTAGCTCTACTATCTAAAATTCATGGTTTACTAAATACGGAATTACATGAAGCATTTGGAAAAAGAGATAAACCTGTTGCATTTGCATAACTATCAATGTTGCTGTAGCACAATTTTGAGTCATCTTAGACAAAGCATCAGCACTTTGTTGCATGTGAATAGCTACTGGTCTCTTGAGAGTGAGGTCCATGTGAAGTTTGAGAAGAATCTGTAGCATTAGCTGATGGAACAATATTGTGCAAGTTACCTTGACTCCTATGTGATGATTGCTGCCCATTTTGGTTGCTTGATTGGTTTAAAACCCATGTGCCATTTTTGAACTTACAACTATCCTCTGTATGACCTCTTTTGTTATAATAATTGCAATGAAATTTTAGAGTCCTACAATTTTCAATTGTATGTTCCTCTCTATTGCAGTGTGCTCGTGTTTGTACTTGTTTAAAGAATTATTTGGACGGCTTTGAATTGCAGCAGCAATAGAAAAAGTTTCAACTTGTTCTGGTGCCATACCTCGTTGCGTTTCTTCTTCAATAACAAGAGAGTAAGCTTGGCGAACATTGGGTTGTGGAGACATCATTAGTACATTTGAACGGACAACAATATAGGTGTCGTTCAGGCCCATGAGAAATTGCATTAAACCATCTTCTTCCATTTGTTCAGTATGTGATTGCAAGTAGGTACAGATCTGTGCGTATCTAACTCGTCCCAAAGGGTTTTGAGTTTTGTAAAATAAGTAGAAATTGTCATTGTACCTTGTGAAAGAAACGTCAATGACTTTAGGATCTGATAGATTGCTAATTTATTTTTGTTATACACTTATAAAGTTATACTTATTCATTTTTATGGTTTTTTGTTTTTATATTTAATATATATAATTATGCAAGTAAAAATAAATTTTATATATATATATATATATATATATATATATATATATATATATATATATATATATATATATATATATATATATATATATATATATATATATATTCTTAACGGGTTAACGGATTATCCATTAAGAAAATTGAATAATCCGCCCCCAAACCGATAAGCCGTTAATAAAAGAAATTCAATCTGTTCTCCGTCCGTTAAGCCGTTACCATTAAGCCATTAAGCTTCGGTTCGATTCGGTTTTCGGTTTCGGATCGGTTTTGAATACCCCTAATCTCGCTTAGTATATAATTGCACTTTAAGCTTTAAGTACCCGTCCTAAACGATTAAAGTTGCACAGAGTTCGTTCTTCAGTTGTGAATAGATTTACTCGTTATTAACAAAGAAAGAAAAAAAAAGTACGACCCAGTACAATACCACTCAGTGGTGTCTGGGGAGGGTAGTGTGTACGCAGCCTTACCAAAGAAAGAAAGGAAAAAAAAAATAGAATGTCGCCCATGGCATATATTGTCCGCTTTTTTCTATGTCATCATTGATCTTAAAAATATGCGTACCGTATGAACTTGTGTTATACCTTATAAAGCTCTTCATTTTGTTCTCCTATTTCTGTATGAAATTTATCTAAGATGACATATTTATGCCCTTCTTCATAAACTTACCAGCTATCGTCCTACTGAAATGTTTCTTTTTGGCGAACGCAAAAATATCAAGTAATTTATTTTTATCTGTTCAAGTTTTATTGGATAGAATTTAATCGGTACTAGTTTTGGTGAGAGATAAAGGTACCTACTAGAGTTAGGCAAGATATATATACAAGTGGCTCGATCACCATAATCATAAAGGAAAAAGTTTTTAAAAAAAAGAATATGAAATCGATAGGTCTCCGTTGATTAAAAAAGTATAGCAGTATTACCTTGAATTTCATCCAGAACCTTGATAAAACTAATATATGTGATGGGAATTATGGACAAAAGGAGCAATGACGCTTAATGAATGACATATCATGATTATTAATTATTGAGCACCTTCATAATAACAATTTAGATGGACTTGACCAATTATATTTTCTACTTATTCTTATCCACTTTAGTTTGATTCCAAATCTTTTAGACTTTCTTAATCCAGTAGAATTGAAGTTTAAGTTAATGCAGTCCAAATATGACTCAATTCAGACAAGATTACAACTTGCATTGTGGAAGTGGTGGGGCCAACATGAAGGCAATCATGACATTAAATTTTTGAAGGAAAAAGAAAATTAGAAAAAAATTGGTAGGGACGTTTTGGTACTCCCTTGCATAGAATGATCGATATTACTACTATTTTTCTATGTATATTTTGTTTAATAAAGACATAAACACTGGTTGATAAATCCAATTAAAGCGTTTAAAATCTCTTTCTGTTTGTGGTCCAAAAAAATCAACAACAGTATTTAGGGTTTCATTTTGGAATAACAAAAGTAGAATGTTGGACCAAACAAAAGTTGCATATATCCGATCTTTTATTGTGATATCAGTTCAAAATAAAGTAAAAAGTTTCTAATTATTGTGATATATGAGCACTTTTAAATTTATGACAGAAATATTCAACCTAGGAATGAAACATCAACAACAACGACAACCCGGTATAATCTCACTTAATGGAGTTTGGGGAGGGTAGTATGTACGCAGATTTTATCCCTACTCTGGGATAGAGATGCTATTTCCAAATAGACCCCCGACATCCTTCCCTCCAAGAACTTCCCACCTTGCTCTTGGAAGATTTGAACTCACAACCTCTCGATTGAAAATAAAGATTGCTTACCATCAAAGCAACCCTCTTGCCTCGACCTATGAAAATGAGCACATATTGTTGAACGGAATCTTTAAAATTGTTAAGAGGGTGAGGGGGTACACACAACTTTAAAGAGTGATTAGTGGTCCATGCTTCTTGTCTGATTGCATTTATGAACTGGACCTGGTAGCCCCCAAACCCTCCCACATAAATTAAACGCATCAAACAAAACAAAAACCAAGGAGGACAATTTTATACAAGCATTAAAAGGAGAAATTAGAAACAAAATTGTATCCCAGGGTGTGTCTCCATCAACCGCCTTGAGAGGGCTAACTGAAATTGTTAAGCTATTAGGTGGGGGTCCGAATGTTAGCAATAAAATAATACTTTTTCCGTTTCAATTTATATAAATCTATTTGATTGAATATGTAATTTAAGAAAAAAATTAAATACTTTTAGAATATATGGTTCTAAACAAGTTGAAAAGGGACACAAAAATATTTTTATGATTCTAAAAGCATCTTACTAAAAATAAAATTATAAATTTAAGTTAAATTGTTACTAAATTTAAAAGGGGATCATTCCTTTTAGAACGGACTAAAAAAGAAACAGAGGAAATATCCTCCTTTCCCTTTCCCCTTTTCCCTTTTCCCTTTTCTTCCTTATGTAATTAAAGAAACGGCTATTAGAGTCTAAGGTTCAAATCCTAACAGACATAATATACAACGTAGCACGATTTCTTCTCGTAAGATACTAATAGGTTTTTAATTTAAAAAGATAATTTGGAAACAAATTTCTCTCGTAAATTTGAGTTCACTAACATTTGAAGCTATATATAGGTATGTTCACATTGTTGCTTTTTGTTTTCTTTTAATTTCACCTTTCATTATTATTAAATAATTTTATTTTATTATTTATTCTACTTTTTAATAATATTTTATCTATATCATAATTTTACTTTATAATATTGCAAATTTAATCTTGATATTACTAGTATATGATATTATGAAATAATAATAAATGACAGAATCTATTTAAATATTATATTTATAAAAAAATATATTATAATGATAGATTATAAAATGATACCTAACAATCAACCAGAAAAGCTGTTAGTTAAACCTCCTAAAAGTATGTTATACATAAGGAATAGAAACTATCAAGATTTTTAGTCCATATAAGAGGACAGAGGTGGAGGATGGGGGATGTTATGGGTTTCCATTCAAGTGGCTGAAAGGCCAGTTTTTGACCTGGGCCCACGTCTCGGAATTTGTTAAAAGTCAAAAAATACGAATGCCTATTCACCAACGAGTTTATTCGAACAAAAATTACTCAAATTCGATGTTAAAATCTAAATCAAAACTCAAAATTCGGTTGAAGAGCTTTCTCTTTTTCCTAATTTTCTCAACCCAAACCCGAAATTAAAAGGATGGAATTAACGATAGATTAGTGGAATATAATAAAAAAACAAGTGAAGAATCATTACCCGATCGATGCCTCTGAAAAATCCTAAAAATGTCATCAAAATCCGAGCTCTCTATCTCAAGTTTTGATAAAAATGGGAAAATCCTCGTTTTTGAAAAGTTATAGTCTGCCCAGATGCTCACACTACGCGATCACAAAAATACCCACGCAATCATGTAGAACAAAAATCCAACAACTTAAATGCATTCGTTATCGCATACCAATGAATGCTTAAACCTACGCGATCACGTCCATCCTCACGCGACCAAAGAACAACAATGTGTACTCCATTGCCATCTCACTTCCTCTTCGCAAGTGCGGCCTAGCCCACGCGTTTGCGCTGCACAGCCTGACCAACTTACACGATTGCATACCCTAACTCGCGAACGCATAGGGTAAAAATACCAGTGCCCCTAGACAAGCTTACGCTATCGTTTCCCCTCTCACGCGATCACATAAGAGGAAACCAGCAACAGAAAGCACTAACAATTTCAGCAATTTCAACAAGTCCAAAACTAGTCCACTAGCAACCAAGAATCTATCCGAGGCCCTCGGCACCTCAACCAAACATAGAAACAAGTTCTAAAATACCATACGAATTTAATCGATCCCTTAAATCGTATCAAATAACAACAAAAACACGAATCACACTCCAATCTAAACTTAATGAACATTGAAACTTCAAACATCTACAATTGATGCCGAAACCTATCAAATCGCATTTGAGTGACCTCAAATTTGGTACACTAGCTATAATTGACATTCAGACCTGCTCCATCTTCCAGAATCGGAATCCGACCCAGATATAAAAAATCTCACTTCCGTTCAAACTTTCCAAAAATTCAACTTTCACCATTTCAAGCCCAAGTCAGCTACAAACCTCCAATTCACAATCCATACGCGCTCCTAAGTCCAAATCACCCAACACAGCTAATAAAACCAACGAAACTCCATTCTGGAGTCGCCTTCACATAGTTACAACTATGGTAAAACTCTTAGAACTTAACCTTTCGTTTTAGGGGCTAAGTATCCCAATCACTCCGAAACCACAAAAAAAACTTTCGACAAGTCACATAAGCAGAAAAAGATACGAGGAAAGAAGTAAATAAGGGATCGAGGCTCATACTCTCAAAATAACCGGCCGGATCATTACATTGTCACCATCAAAAAGGGGGAACTATTGAGTATTGAGATTTTGATGATTAACAAAGTTTGTTCAATTCAAATATTCTAAGAACTAGGTCCTCAATGTAGCTGTTGAACTGCTCTAAGAACTAGCTCTTCAGGGTTAAGGACCATCTCCTCAAGGTTGATAATTATACGTCTTTATAAGACAGTAACTTTATCTCAAAATTATCCAGGCCTGAGTTTGTTAGAAGAAGACTGCTAAATATGATAAGGGGTGTTGACCAAGAAGATACACATGCATAAGTGAGAGACAAGAGTCCAAAGACTTTTGGAGTCCTTGGATCAGTAGGACTCCTATCAAACAAGAAGACTACTGGCGCATAGGACTCCTAAAAGATCTCGAAGTCCATGGAATTTAAATACTACCATTTTGGACTGCGGAGATTATCTTTTTAGACATCAACTGAAGAACTATATTTTCTACACTAAAGTTGAGTACTTAGTGTTGAGTTCCTCTAGCACTACAAGAAAAACAACCTTTAAGGGCGGGAAATCTGGTCCCTAAAATGCCAAATCTGGTCCCTAAAAGAGAAATAACGACGGGAAAAAGCTACTCGCAACCCATCGTAATAGCTTTCGCTGCTAAAAGTCAATAATTAAGGGTCCAAAAATCTAGTCGTTACTTGATTTATAGACGGAAAAAAATTTTGAATCCTGTGCATTTTGAATCCTGTGCATTTTGAATCGATTGTATTTTGAATTTATGCTAAGAGTTGTATTTGAAATTCTAACTAGCAACTCTCCAGGAGTTTCAGACACAATACGTGTATGTTTGATTCTAATCATCCCATTTACCTTTCCCTTCCTTCCATGTAATAAAAAAATATTTTAAAGGTAAAAAAAAGAACGAAAATCCTCTGTTTGATAGTGTTTATAACAATAACACCATACAAGAAATGGTTACAAATGGCAGCTCCTGTCTACTTAGTTTAGTTTTTTCAATAGCATAGGTTCTTTCCTTACATGCTATCAACTCATGAAATTCAACACTCACGACAAAATACACTAAATGGTTATAAAGGAACAAATAGTAAACCACAAGGCATATGCACCAGCAGTACCTTTATTATCTTTAGTCACACACACTTCTTAAGATACCAAAATATATTATATGCTAAAAGTTCTTGGTTTTTACAAACAGAAACCAGACAAATATAAATGCAAGACTGACTTAGTTTGAATGCTTACAAATTTTAAGAACTCTATAAAAGGCCAATCCAAGTAAATTCAAAAGATCTTTTCTAGCATCACATACGCAGTTAAAAGTGTTAAAAGTTATTAAAACAAAGGGGAAATACTTGGCTTTTTTATATCAGGTTCAAGTATTCCATTTCTTGCATTTTTGTTCCTTTATATCGAGTTAAAAATTAGAAAGATTGAGGTTTCTACATATTACCCTCCCCAGACCCCACCTGGTGGGAATATACTGGGTAGTTGTTGTTGTTGTTGTTGTATATCGAGTTAAAAATTAGAAAGATTGAGGTTTCTTCTACATTCTATCTGCGACTCAGGTGGACTTGGGCTTCTTCTGATGTCTTAGTTCATGCCAACATTCTTCTTAAGGAAGAACAAGTTGACAATGATTGCTTTATTTAACTGAGTGAGAAGTAACTGTTATAAATCATAATGCTGCAGAAGTTCATCTACTTTGAACCATCAATGAAGCACAACTGATAATACTAATTGAGATATGGATCCTACATCAAATCACAGAATAGATAAATTTATCAGCAATACCAAGTGCCAATGTCATGTTTTAACACTACAATAGAACTTAGATGACAATTTTCTCAATTTTGAAATCTAAGCCAGCAATCATACCTCGTAATCTGTTATAAAATTTTGCTCTTACTAAAAATAAAAATAAAGAGCACAAAAAAATTTTAGCAGAAGACTTAAAAGCTGAGCAAAACTTTCTATATAGTATGTTCAATCAGTTAACATTCTCATATCATTATACAGGTAATATACTTTATAATATTGCAAATTTAATCTTGATATTACTAGTATATGATATCATGAAATAATAATAAATGACAGAATCTATTTAAATATTATATTTATAAAAAAATATATTATAATGATAGATTATAAAATGATAGGTAACAATCAACCAGAAAAGCTGTCAGTTAAACCTCCTAAAAGTATGTTATACATAAGGAATAGAAACTATCAAGATTTTTAGTCCATATAAGAGGACAGAGGTGGAGGATGGGGGATGTTATGGGTTTCCATTCAAGTGGCTGAAAGGCCAGTTTTTGAGGTAAAATGAGAAAAGTGAAGAGAAGAATCTTATGCCCCTTTTAACTTGTTAGTAGGATTCAGTTTTCTTCTTTCTTTTAGTGGGGACTAGTACTCCTGTTGTCCACTTTATTTTTCTACATACTGCTACTACTATACTCTGTCCCCCACCCTCTTTTCCTCTGTCTTATTGTTAAATAAATGCTTTTTTCAGCTACCAGTATGATTTATGAACAACAAAAATAGTGTATAGTTATCTATCTGCTTTCCTTTCTGACGTCCCACCACTTCTTTTCTCTCTCTCTCTAATGATCTTATCTCCATCTTTTTCTGTTATCTCTTATTCTTTCCCTCACCATATTTAGTAAAAACTAAAATACCTTCAGCTCTGTCTGTCGTGATGTCACTACTACTACTCTAGCTCAACCCTCTAAGTTTAAGGTATGCTATTCCACTTCTTTTTCCACCTCTCTTTCTTGAAAATGATCCAACGCGTCTAATTGTTTTGGGTTTTATATCAATAGTATTAGTTATTTTGAGCTTATTATATGTATTCGATTAGATCCAACCAAAAGGAAAACAAACTTGGTTGGATTGAACAAGTCAATTCAGACAGTAAAGTTTCTGCATGTTAATCTCTGAAATTTCCTAAGCCTTTCTGAAGATATCTATTCAAGAATATAATGTTTTAGATTCTTTCTTGTATTATCAATTAGTCTATTGTTTTTAGCAAATAACTGTAGAAATTTTCTTTCTTCTAATTGGATTTACATTTAGCATCAAAAGAGAATAATCTAGTGAAATTATGTGCTCCTGTTGCTTCTTTGCTCTTCTTCCCAGTATTTTTTTTTTTTTTTTGTAAAAATTAAATGAGACAAATTTTAAAAAAAAAACAAAGAAAAGAAAAGCTCCAAGAATGCCATCATAATTTAGACCTGATCTCATTAGTCAACACAAATTCTGGGATGTCGTGTTTTATTCTTGTGCCTGCACTACACCTCGAACTTGGCTTAAACCTCCAAGAACATCAGGAGTTGTTATTCTTAAAACAACAAATTTACGAATTGTTGTCTATCTAATTTCTTGAGTAACACAAAGCAAGTGGATATAGTGTAGCATAGTGATTCTTTTTCATTGAGTTGTTTTGTTTGTCCGAGCACGGAACAACAACAACAACCCAATATAATCCCACTTAGTGGGGTCTGGGGAGGGTAGTGTGTACGCAGTTCTTACCCCTACCCTTGGATAGAGAGGCTGTTTCCAAATAGACCCCAGCATCCTTCCCTCCAAGAACTTCCCACCTTGCTCTTGGGGAGACTCGAACTCACAACCTCTTGGTTGGAAGTGGAGGTTGCTTACCATTAGAGCAACCCTCTTGTCTACAATCCAGAATACCAGAACGGAACCTGATCACGTTATATATAATCCAGAATACCTTGCAAATACTCTCTTGTATGTAACTAACTCCACTCAGACTAATGTGTGATATGATCAAACGTAATCACTTTCCTGTTTAATCAGTCAATTGATGATCTAACAAAGAGATTGATGAGCTTTATGCATCCTTTTCTAGTAAAGGAGCTAATGACCTATAAGATATAGTATAAATTTCTTAGTGAACTGCAGCTCGCTGATTGCTGATTTATATGATTTCATTTTAGAATTTTAAGCTTTTATTGTTCATAGCTTTATACTTGTAGGCAGGAGAGAGTATTTTGTCATTCAGAATATCATTTACTTCACTCTACCTGCAGGTTAATCAAGGACTGGAAGGCATCAACAAATCTTTTGCAAGCAACATGAAGCCCCCAAATTACAATCTTGAATCGGAAGACGAGTCTGAAGTCAGCAGCAGCCAAGTTGCCTCCTCCAACATTTCCGCCCAAGAAATCTCTCCTGATCCTTATAAAGACAGCACTACCAATTCATCCTGTCTGACTAACTCCCTCAATCTTCATCGGGAGTCAAAACCAGTTACTCTTGACTTGACTCTTGGCTTCAACAGCAGTGATGCCGAGGTGAAGGAACATGCTGAGACTGGCAGTGAAGTAGTGCCACATCCTCCAGCTCAACCGGTATCAAGGATCTTCTCATGCAATTTTTGTAGGCGCAAGTTTTATAGTTCGCAGGCTTTGGGAGGACATCAGAATGCACATAAGAGGGAGAGGACTCTGGCAAAGAGGGCAATGCGGATGGGAATGCTATCTGAGAGGTATGCTAGCTTGGCATCGCTTCCCCTTCACGGGTCTGCATATCACTCTCTTGGCATCGAAGCTCATGCGTCTATGCACCAGCGAGCATCACAACAAGAAAGGCATATGCATGCTATTAGAGGCGGGGCAAGATTCGAACAGGGCTATTTCGGGTTGCCAGTATACATGGAGGATGATGAAGTGGAGATGTTTTGGCCTGGTAGTTTCCGCCAAGTTGAGGGAGTTGGTGCCGGCAATGTGGGGTTCAACTCAGGTCAGAGTTCCAATATTAATTTTGTAGCAATGGCTCCACCACCTAGGACAGATCCATCATTACCGGATCTTAATTTGAAACTGTGACACTCTTCACTTCTTATTTCTATATCTATTTTTCAGCGTCCCGCTTCTTTCCCAAAATGCGTGGTTAAATTCGCGCTGTATTGTACAGGGAGATAAATGTCTTAGATTGATTTGAGCTTTCAACTTTACCGCGTTAGACTGTTGTCTTCCTTAAATGTGCCTAATTCATTACGTTGTTTATAAAATTGTACAAGATCATAAGGAAATTTCACATTTTTGGAACTCTGTTGATATCATCTATTCTTTCTGTATATCCTTTACTTTCATGTGAATTTTTAAGGATTGTTCAAAATGAACCCTAAGGGCTGCAACTACCCATGGTAGTGGCTGGTCAACCAATTTTTGTAGAAACTTCAGACTCTTTATCGTATTTTTCACTTTTATTTTATTTAGTATAATGATATGAGTTGAGCTTAAATGAAGAGGTGATGATTTATATAGCCGACCCTAACTTGTTTAAATATGAGGCGTATTTTTTTGCTGTTGTTCAGGGTTAGTACCTTGACGTTGCAAGAGGAACTGCTTTAAATTTGTACAGCTTTTAGCCAAGAATTGCACCTACAGCTTTTGAATTACATACAGTACGCACCTAGAAAAACATTGGTAAAAGTTTACAGAAAATATAAATCAAGACTAGTAGTAGTTGAAAGATCCTCATTTGAATTTGGAATTTAATCTACTTTCTTCTGCATAAGGCATGTAAACCAGTTGCCTTTGCAATCACTTCACAACACTATAATTCTTCTTCGACTTTTGGAATTTTTTTAAAACCCATTTATCCTTTCTACTTTGGATGCGATAGTTTCTTCCTTTCACAGACAAATGTAATTCGAAAATCCATGCAATCATGGTTGCTTGCTCTCTTCGTTTTCAAATTAGATGAGGTATTTTTTTTTAGTTTGTTCTAAAATAAATGACACATTTTTTAATTTAGAAATAATTTAACTTTAAATTCATAACCACATAAATATTATGTATCCACAAAATGTTTATCTCTTTTTTTTTGTTTTTTTGTTTTTGAAAAGAGAAGAAGAGGAAGAGGGAAGAGAGAGAAGTTGGTAGAGAGAGAGAAGCTCTGGCGACAGGCACGCAAGACGCCACCCGCCGCCGGCAAACAACCACCGTAACCAAACACACATACTAACCACTTCATCACTGTAAATATGGCAAGAGTAGTCACACCAGAAAGTGGAATCCCACAAGAGCTAACCCCAAGACCCTTTATGCACTTCACTGGAATGGAGAGTGCCCCGACGGTCATGCAGGCACCGCCGGAGAAGGTGAAAGAGGGTGCGGATGGAGCGACGATGGCCAGAAAACTCACCTACTCCACTGAACCAAAAATAGCGGAGAAACCGACAATGGCGGAAGTTGTAAAAGGCAATCGGACCCAAAAGCAAGGCATGCAATTGAAATTTTACCCTCCGTTGATGAAGGATGGTGTCAAAATTGCTAAGCTAAATCCGAAGGAGATAGAGAACCAGAATAAGAAATGGAGGTATGCCCTAATTGGTTATGTATTGGGAGGTAACCCTTCCTTCAAAGAAATGTTGAAGTATGTCTATGGCGTTTGGAACGAGGTTACAACGCCTACCCTGCTACTACATGACGATGGGTGTTTCATATTGAAATTCGAATCCATGGAGGAGAAGAATTTTATCATACAGAAGGGACCATATACCTTCAATGGCATACCTATGATTTTGAAAGAATGGGACCCTGAATTTCAGATTAAAAATGAGTCGATGCGAATTGTCCCAATTTGGGTCAACTTCCGTGGACTTCCGATACAATGCTGGGCTGAGGAGAACCTTGGCAGAATAGCAAGCTTACTGGGTAAGCCATTATGCACTGATAGGCTAACTGCTGAGTGTGAAAGAATATCCTATGCGAGGGTGCTTGTAGAAGTGGATATAACTCATCCTCTGCCTGAGGATATCCATATAGAGATTCCAGATGGGAAAGCATGGATACAAAGTGTTGAATATGAATGGAAGCCAATATTCTGCCTTAAATGCAACTCGTTTGGACACAAGAATGGTGACTGTCAGAAGGAACAACAGAATGAACGCATCCAGAGGCAGAGAAGGAGGAAAAAGAAGGTAACAAGAGTACAATGGAAACCAAAAGCTATTGCTGAGGTGACAATGGAAGGGCAGCAAAGTGACAGACAAGTTAATGAGAAGCTTGCTGAGAAGCCTGCTGAGACTTTGAATATAGAAAGCAATAACAAAGGCAAGCAAGTTGAAGTTGCTCGAGGCCCAACGGACAAGAATCAAACAAGAATGATCAACTATGCTGAGGTAACCAGGCGGAATACCTTTGCAGCACTCACCATAGTTGAACCCCCTGATGACGACCAGGCACAGGGAGAATGCAGTTCAGAGCCAGGTGACCCAGGAGGATCCACTGTTTCTCTATGAGACTTATTGCTGGAACATTAGAGGGCTGAATAAGCCCTTTAAGCAGAGAGAGTTAGTCAAATTTCTAAATACTAATAGAGTTGATATGATAACCTGTCTAGAGACTAGGGTAAAACAGCAGAATGCAATGGTAGTTTATAAAAAACTGGGAGATGACTGGACTGTAGGGAATAACTATTTACATGCCCCCAATGGCAGAATATGGGTACTGTGGAAAGAAGCAAATGTCCAAGTGACAATACTGGAGAGCAAGGTCAGACAATTCACTGTCAAGTAAAGGACAGACATTCAACATTCACTAGCTTTGTCACATTTGTATATGGTCTTCACACCACTCAACAAAGGTTAACACTCTGGAGGAGCTTGAGAGCTGTTCAGCAAACTGGGCCTTGGCTAATAGTAGGGGATTTCAATAGTCCTTTGGGAGTTGAAGACAGAATCAATGGACAGCCAGTACACCATTCTGAAATTGCAGACTTTCAAGGGTATATTGATGACATAGGAGTAGGGCAGATTACCAAAAGGGGAAACTCTTTCTCATGGAGTAATAAAAGGGATGCTATTGACAGAATATATAGCCACATTGATTGGGCTTTTGGCAATGCCCAATGGTTTAACATGTACACAGGAGTGGAAGCAGTTTATATGCTGCCCGGAATCTCAGATCACACCCCAATTTTGATAGAGACTGACATTTTCAAAGCTAAAGTGAAGAGACCATATAGGCTGCTGCACACAGTTATGTAACAAACTGAGTACCTGGAAATAGTTCAGAGAATTTGGGATCAACATATACAGGGATACACCATGTACTCTATTTGGAACAAACTGAAGAGAATTGAAAAAGAGGCCAGAACTATTCAACAGGAACACTCATCTGTGGATACAAAGCTGCAACAATTGAAGGAAGATCTGAGAAGAGCCCAAAACAAACTGAATGATGACTGGTTCAATGAAGCAGTGATCACTGAAGAGAAGAACTTATTGTTGAACATTGAAAAATGGGAAGGTATCCAAGAACAGATATTGAGGCAGAAGTCAAGGGCACACTGGATTCAGTTGGGTGACAGAAACTCCAAATATTTCCATGCGTACATGAAATCCAGACAAGCCAGAAATAGGGTAAGCAGCATACTTATTGATAGCCAGATGAGGATCACAGACCCATATCAGATCCAAGAGGAATTCACTCAATTTTTCCAACAGCTCCTAGGCACAGCAGCAGACCACCTACCTGGAATTGATATCAATGTGGCTAGGGATGGGCCATGCCTATCACTGCACCAACAGCAGCAACTCCTAGCTCCAGTAACACATGAGGAAATTAGTCAGACAATCCACAATCTCCCTGATGATAAGGCCCCTGGGATAGATGGATATCTAGCAGAGTTTTTCAAAAAGTTCTGGCCTATTGTGGGGGCAGAGGTAACAGATGCAGTGCAGCAGTTTTTTCAGAATGAGAATATGCTGAAAGAAGTCAACTGTACCACTATTACACTGCTCCCGAAAGTGAAGAATCCAAATTATGTTAAGGAGTTCAGGCCAATTGCTTGTTTCTCAACATTATATAAAGTCATTGCAAAAATTCTCACAAATATGCTGAAAATAGTGGTCGACTACTTGGTTGGGCAGGCACAGTCAGCATTCATTGAGGGGAGGAATATTTTGGACAATGTTATCATGGCCCATGAATTGATTAGAGCCTATTCCCAGAAGGCTGTCTCTCCCAGATGTATCATCAAAGTAGACATCAGGAAAGCATATGACTCTGTCGAAGGGGCTCTCTCTATCTATAGATAGAGAGAGATCCGCTGCGTGAGCAACCCGACTGTGCCTTACATGTGCTCTACAGGCCGCACGTAATCTTTCTTCCCAACGAGCCCTTTCTAAGAGCAGTGCTACTGGAGTTTGGCATACCTTACAGACTGGTCAATCTGATCATGGAATGTGTTTCTACAGCAAGCTTCTCACTGTTGGTAAATGGGGGCCTTACCAGCAAGTTTCCAGCAAAGAAAGGGCTAAGACAAGGGGACCCAATGTCCCACTATCTATTTGTCTTAGTCATGGAATATCTCTACAGACAATTGAAACAGCTGAAGAAGAACCCAGACTTCAACTCTCACCCCAAATGCTCCAAATTGCAACTAACTCATATTTGTTTTGCAGATGACCTCCTCATGTGCTGCAGAGGAGATGAAACCTCCTTGAGACTTTTACTGAAAGAGTTCAACAACTTTTCACAGATGTCAGGGTTACAGGCCAATCTGGAGAAAAGATCACTGTACATAGCTGGAGTATCACAAGAGACTAAAAATAGCTTACTGGCAGAATTCCAGCTTACAGAAGGACAATTCCCATTCAAATACTTGGGAGTCCCCTTGTCAACTAGAAAAATCACAATTGCACAATGCCTACCCTTGGTGGACAAGATAGTAGATAAAGTCAGATGCTGGTCTTCCAAGACACTGTCCTATGCTGGTAGACTTCAATTGATCAAGAGTGTCCTTTTTAAGATGCAAACATATTGGGCACATGTATTCCTCATTCCAAAGAAAGTCAGCAAACTGGTGGAAGGTATATGTAGGAACTATCTATGGACAGGGAAGCATGAAGAAAGCCACAAGGCACCCATAGCTTGGGATACAGTTTGTAGACCAGTGGCAGCATGTGTTCTCAATGTGATATGTTTTGAACAATGGAACAGAGCAGCACTGCCCAAGCTATTATGGGCACTAATGCAGAAAAAAGATAGACTGTGGGTCAAATGGATACACTGCCATTACATAAAAAAAAGAGGTGATCAACATGGAAGCACCAAAACAGGCAAGCTGGTTGGTAAGAAAAATATTTGGAGGTAGGGAATGGTGGGCTCATGACTGGGCAGCACTGCAATCTTGCGGCCAGAAGGGGAGATACAGTATCAAAACAGCCTATAGGTACTTCATCCCACAGTTCACCAAAGTTCCCTGGAAAAAGTTGATAATGGTACCAGGCATTCTGCCAAAACAGCAATTCATGTTATGGATGACACTACATCGACGCTTGGCAATAGTAGACAGGCTAGCAAAATGGGGTATACAAACTGACCAGGCCTGCTCTTTATGTGACAGTGGCAACACAAAGACACATGATCACCTTTTCTTCGAATGTCCTTACTCACAAGCATTGTGGCAAGGAATACTAAGGTGGCTCAACTTCAATAGAATGTTATACAACTGGGAATATGAAATACAATGGCTAACTGCTAGAGTAAACAGTAGGAATCCAAGGAAATCCATCCTAGGAGTGGTTTTTGCCGCAACTGTATATAATATATGGATGGAACGGAATGAAAGAAGATTTAGACAAACGAGCACGGAGGCTAAGTTTAGAGCAAGAATGATTGCACAGCAAGTGCACATCACTGGCCGAAAGATACACAAATGGCAGCCTACTCTACAATACTTAAATAGCTACCCAATATGTAATTCTTGAATGTAGTCACGGTTTTGTAGAATAGACCTTAGTTTTTCAACCCTCGGGTTGTATGGATACATAGGTGTGTTCTATAGTCCCAAAGAACACGCGATGTACAGTTTTCATTGGTTGAAATACAATTTTTTATTTTGACCAAAAAAAATGTTTATCTCTTAAACTTTTAAAATCACAAATTTGAAAAATCATACTCCCTCCGTTTCATAATAAGTGAGGTATTTTTCTTTTTAGTTTATTCTAAAATAAATGACATATTTCTAGATTTGGAAATAATTCAATTTTAAACTCTTTATTTTACATTTTTTGCTCTTAATGAGAAGTTTTTATAGCCACACAAATAGTATGTCCTCTCAAGTTTTACCCCTTAGTCTTTTAAGACCACTAAAATCTTTTTTTTTAAACTCCATATCGAATTAAATTATCTTACTTATTATAAAACGAAGAAAATATTTTTTTAAACTCCGTATCGAATCGAAATTACCTTACGGTTATTTAAAACGGCCAAGGTAGATCCGCGGTGCGCTATGAAAATTGAGCGATTCGAGGGCACCAGATTCGAGATATCACCCCTACCCCCACCCCACTACAATCTCAGTTTGTGGGATCAAGTCACAAAAAATTAGCTTCAACAAAGAGGGACCAAATGAGAATAAAAAGGGAAGGGAATAAAATAAAATAAAATAAAAAGATTCAAGATATCAATTTGTAAAATGATTTTTTATAAAATTCGTTAACTAAAAGAGTTTAATACGCTTACTGTTTCAATTTATGTAACTTATTTCATTTTAAGTCCGAAAAAGAATCACTTTCTATATTCGTAAAACAATTTAAATTGAATATATTTCTAATGAAATTTGTTTATAGCCATATAAATGGTATGACACATTTAAAATTAAAGGTGATATTTTAAGTCCAAGCTCAACTAACCCGCCTCACCAACCCAGCAAATAATTGGTTGGGTATGAAAGAATTTTGTTGATGGGTCGTTCCCATTTCAACCCGTAAAAATAAGGAAAATCTTCGTATATATACTATATATGAAACTTTATTGCCAAATATGTTCATAGATTGCATATTATCATTCATGCTAATATATTTCTATATATATATATATATATATATAAGGAATCAATGTAGCTTTATGATTCCTTAGTTAGGCGCGGTAAAAAAGGAAATTAAATATTCTTTCAGATCTTCCACAATGCAAATCACGCACATTAATCTTCTTCATCAGCTTTGTTTTTCTCTGTTTTTTTTATACACTGTGTTTCTAACCTTTTTTCCGATTTTACAAATCAAAAACGACTAAATCTTCTATAATTTTTCTACATTAAACGCAATTATGTCCAAATTTCAGTAATACAAAGTAAAGAAAAAAAGAGTAGCAATTCTACCATTGACAGCCATTAAAAAGTTTTGAATTGAAATTTGGGTGTTGGTGCAAATAATTGAGAATATGATTTGGAGTTTATATCTCAATTTTGAGGGGTTTTGGTAAAGATTAGACTTGGTTTTGGTTGAATTTCGGATTGAAACTCGAAGAAGAAGATATGACATACATTATATTGTAGAAATTATAGATAAATTATAGATAAATTGTAAACTGTTGTTTATTTATTTACCTATTGTATGAAAGTTGAACAACATTGTATAAAAACTATATTTAAAGTAGATGATTTAGTACTATTTTGGAGAAAAATATGTATAAAAAATGTGAAACATACATTTCAAGGGAAGCATGTCGAGTTCAAATATGTACCCAATTTGTAGATATTTTGTAGATAAATTATATATTATTTATATTTTGATTGTAGATGCTTTATTTTCTATTTTCGCAACTAAAAAACTACTTAAACTTCTACAAATCTTCTAAAAAAATATAATTATGTCAAAAATCTCAATTATGCTACAATTGAATGAGAATTGGGATATTAAAATTCAATGTATCCAGTTTGTAGATATTTTATAGATAAATTGTAGATTATTTATATTCTAATTGTATATGCTTTGTTTTATGCTTTCAAAAATAAAAAACAACTAAAACTTTTACAAATCCTCTATAAAAAATGTAATTGGATTGAAAATCCCAATTATGCTATAATTGAATGGAAATTGCGATATTAAAATTTAATGTACCCAGTTTGCAAATATTTTGTAAAAACATTGAAATTCTATATTTTCATATTAGTTTTTATGTAGTTTTGTTGTAGATTAAATGTAGAAAGCAAGCCATTGTGAGTCTTATTGACTCATTCCTCACATTCAACCTATTCTACAAATTCACGCCTCTTTAAATACAATACCGCCATATTTCTTGAATTTAAAGGTATAGCAATATATATAACTTTAAAAACATCTTCTCCTCTATACAAGTTAGCTCCAAAACAGATGAAGTGGAATAACAAGCTCCCATTAAAACTTTTAACATAAAAACACAAAGGCAAAAATAAATAAACAACAGGCTATAATTTTTCTACAATTACTGCAATATAATGTATGTCATATAGTCTTCTTCTTCTTCTTCGAGTTTCAATATGAAATTTAGCCAAAACCAAGTCTAATCTTCACCAAAACCTCTGAAAATTGAGATATAAACTCCAAATCATATTTTCAATTATTTACAACAACACCAAATCCAAACAAATAATAATTTCTGAAAATCCGATTTAGAATTCAAAGCTTTAAAACTTTTTAATGGTTGTCAATGGTGAAATTGCTGCTCTTTTTTTCTTTCCTTTTATATTACTGAAATTTGAGATTGCGAGATAGAGATAGACGTAGAGAGAATTCACCAATCTTTGCAACAATATCCATTCCAAACAAACAATGTCTTTTGAAAATTCAAGTTTGAATTCAAAGCCATGGCTATGGAAGGAATATTGGGATTTTGATACAGAAATTGTAGGTGTGGGAGGAAAACGTGGGTGAATGTGTGAGAATTAAAGAGAAAAATGTGAGGAGAATGGTATTAAAAGGAATATACGGTACCATTAAATTAGGAGTACAATTATACCCTTAAAACCCACTAATAGTATATAATTGGTAATTAGGCATACTAAATGTAATTATATCAAACCTTAAACACTGATGATAATATAGTTTCCTATATGGCATAGGAATGTAAAAATTCCTAAAAATAATTTGCCCAACTACAACCCGTTTTGTTCAAAAATGCCCGTCAAACTCTCATACCTAAAAACAATCAACACTAACGATAGAAACAAGACAAATGCTTTCTCTCTGTACATTCTTTGAACATAAAAAGCAAGCCTTTCTCTCTGGTGCACTTGCCTTACTCCGGCGAATTTTTTTCTCTCAAAGCACGTAAATAGAGCTGAAAATTAATTAGTGTATGGCTGAAATAAAGTGGACTTGATAAAGTTGGGTTAATTAAAGTAAGCAGTTCAGCTGAGATACCTTACTTTTTTCCCCTTATTTTTCAATTTAGACAGGTTGGTGTGAGCTCGGATTAAACTCTTTTTGTCTAATGTCAACCGTTCATTCCTCATCATCCAATAGCTCTGTTTCAATTGTGTTTTTAAATAAAACTGTCCAAACGCTTGGGAAACCTTATAGATCGTTTTCATCTTCCTCGTACCTACTCTCCACCCTCTGCCTCATCGCTACCGGTCGGAAATTACTGTCGGCGGCGGGGTAGATCCAAACAACCCCAAATTTACACCCATGAATCTCCTCCTCCTTCTCTTTCCAATACCCAAAACACTATCTCTCGAATACGAGCCCAGCCCTTCGAATAATCGAATTTGTGGACGCCGACTCCGCCGTGTCTGGCGGCGGTCACCCAAACCAGTCCCAATTTTACACTACAATACCATCTTCCTCTCCCCAACCCATGTTCAACCTTATTTCCCCTCATATCTCAGCCAGTGCCATCAAATTTCAAATCAAAAGTCTGGACCCAAACGATGCTTCATCCAAACTCAACCACAGTTACACCAGGCAACCTCCCCGCTTCTTCGTACTAGACCCACCACCAGTAGTCATCGAATCTTTCCAGAAACGCTCAAATCTCAAATCAAATAAATAGCAACATCTTAAGGAACATCAGTGAGTTTTTTTTCTTTTGTTTATTTTATTTTGAATACCATATCTCTGTCTGATCTGTGATGCTCTTGGCGATTGTTGTAGATTTTTTAGGGTTTTAATTGGTTCTTCTTCTCGTGAATCTCTTCTGTTTCTATTTTTGGGCTAATTTCTATGTCGTTTTTTTGATTATCTGGTTTGTTTGACTGCGTATTCTTTAGAGTGTCCTGTTAGTATGATATAAATCTGTTTGTTTAATTTGGTTTTGTGTTTCGAACCTGTCTTTTTTTTTAAATATCTTGATAGTCTTTAATCAATCCTGTATGAGGCATTATTTGACTTTGATTTGTTAATTTAATTAGTTTAGGATAGTTTATTACAATTTTAATTAGTAATTGGTCTTTAAGTTTAGTGTTTTGTCCTCAAGAAATTATTAGGTTAGTTTAGTTAGTTTGGTTATAGCTGAATTAGGATTAATTAGTTAATCGTAGCTAATGAAAGGGTTGGGGGTTTGGGCTAACTCAGATTGGAATTAGGGTATTCCAATAATAGGATCCTTCTAGATTTAGGTTCATATTTGAATTTCAGGCTATTATTGATATAACTTTGCCAACATGTCAGGATCTAAAGGACTAACTATCAAAATCTGAAAAATAGAGAAGGACTAAAGGTAAAACAAAAGTAGGGAGGGTTGCCCAAAGTTTTTGAAATGCATGCATAATCATGCTTCATATAAGCTTGTTAAGATTTCAATCTGAGTTTGTTTAACATATTGATTCACAAAAATGTGTGCAGTTAGATTTAGGTCTATAGCTTATAATTATGCCCCTTAAAATGTGAGTTGCATATTCACTTGAGGATGATCGACAGTGGAATCCGTTTGAACCGTGTTTCTAGGCTAAAGTGTAAATTTTGAACAATTGCTATGACTGGGCCCAAACAATCTCGGTTACACCTCGATTTTCTTCTCTCGTGACATGGCCCAAATGTGAAAATTAATTGTTGAAAGTTTTGATCAATTTGATAATTTCTGTTAAAGCAAGTTAAGAGGTTCTCCTCTTGTTTAAGTCCAGACTTGACTTTAAGGCCTAAATGATATAATATTAACTGACTAGGTCCTTTTAGAGACAAATCCAATAGGAAATTCTAGTTTGCTCTATATTGGTATTTAAATAATAAAATAAGGTGCGTCGCGCCGAATAAAAGCCATAAATTGTGTGGCCCTCTTTAAATGCTTATATTAGAATACTTAGAAATTCAGGACATGCCATTTAGCGAACTTCACTGCTTCCCACAAAGATAATAATACGTTAGTCGCTTTAAGTGCGTCCTTTAATAATTTTACCTCCCTAAATATGGGTGTACATTTGAACTCTGTAGCATAAATATATTTTTTGTACAATCTTTTGCACTGTGTTGACAGTGCTTTGACGAATCATACTCAAATTGAATACCCGACGAACATAATATTTCCATCTTTCATATTTTCTATCCATTTCGTAGATGTTTATGATTTTTTCCTAGCATAAACATCTTTTTAAATATTTGGGTAAACGTGAAGAACAAATCAAAATTATAGATGTAGGTAAATTCATTGCAAAACATTTCCAACGGCCCAAGAAAGAGTTGAATAAACGGATTGAGCACGTATTTAATTTTTTCTTCCCTATACAATATTATCACTGTATATACATAAGTGAATATAGTTGCTGAAATATATATATATTTTTTTTTTCAATACTTCTCATATAAATTAGATTTATATTTCAAATGACTAATTTTTCTTAAATTATTTAATTGAAAGCAATCAAATTCTCAACTTCTTCCTAGATATTAGAAAAAGGACCATGAAAGATATTATAGTTATATTATATGGGATAAATAAGGAAAATTTTTATAAAGTGAAAATTTAATTAATGTTAAAATTCCTAATATTAGGACTTTTAAATTAACAATATTTTCTTTATTAATTTTTTATATTTGAATTATGGTATAAATACTAATATTTACAACAACAACAACAACAACAACAACAACTACCTAGTATAGTCCCACAAGGTGGGGTCTGGGGAGGGTAATATGTAGACGAGCCTTACCCCTATCCGAAAGGGCAGAGAGGCTGTTTTCAATCGACCCCCGGCTCAGTGAAGGAAAGGAAAGACAAAAACAAGAGAGCATTAGTAATTTCAGCAGAAATAACATAAATAATTATCTAAACATAAGAAACATAAATAAAATAGCATGCAATAATATAATACAGTAACTACCATAAGGGAGACACAAGCCAAAACACAAATCATTTATGGATAGCCCTGCCAAGCCTCACCCAACCCCGGGTGAGGAGTATGAAAAACTCTAGGGGCCCCTATCCTACAACCCTGATACTAGACCTCCAGACTTTCCTATCAAGGGTCATGTCCTCGGAAACCCGCATTCTAGCCATGTCATGCCTAATCACCTCTCCTCAATACTTTTAGGCCTCCCTCTGCCTCGCCGAACGCCGACAATCGCCAGCCGCTCACAACTCCTCACTGCGGCATCAGGGCTTCTCCTCCGCACATACCCGAACCACGTCAGCCTCGCTTCTCGCATCTTCTCATCCACCGGGGCCACCCCCACCTTCTCTCGAATAACTTCATTCTTAATCTTATCTAACCTGGTGAGCCCGCACATCCACCTGAGCATCCTTATCTCCGCAACCTTCATTCTCTGAACATGAGAGTTCTTCACGGGCCAGCACTCCGTCCCATACAACATTGCAGGTCTAACCACAGCTCTATAAAATTTCCCCTTGAGTTTATGTGGAACTTTCTTATCACACAGGACTCCTGATGTAAGCCTCCTCTTTGACCACCCCGCTCCTATACAATGAGTGACGTCCCCGTCAATCTCTCTGTCCCCCTGAATCACCGACCCAAGATATCATTTGAATTAGAATTTACTACTATTAAAAGGATTAATAAACTGAAAAGACAAGCATCAAACTCCAAACTTGTACGGATTTTTTTGGGGGTTTAAAGTTAACTAATACAAATAAACATTTTAAATACAAATTCCATTTGAATAATAATACTGCATAATTCTCGAGTTCGACCTCTGAGTATGAAATCGCCTGTTTGGGAGTTCTTTACCTCCCAATGTGGAATTTCCCAGCGTGAATCCGGATTAATCGGGCCCAACGTGAGTATCGGATACTGAATAAGAAATTAAAAAAAAGCTAAATAATTGGAGTAGACTTCCAATTTTAGTTCCAAGTGATTCTCTTGAAATAAATAAAATGTTCCTTCAAATAATAACTGATTAAATAATTTGGTTAAGGCTAAATCGACTTATGCGGAACAATGTATCTTTCATTGTTTAGTTAACCAAATAGAATGAACATTCATCGTTTTTAGGAATTTACATTATTTTTTACAATTATATTTTATAAGTCAAAACACAAATTTTAATAATATTTATGTAGATTTTTAAAACCTTTTACTCAATACCATAAGGTACACACACAACACGCGTACTATAGGACTAGTAAATTAAATTATAGCGCTAATGCATAGAGTGAGGGCCATTTTTCTTATGCAGTTGTACATATGGATTAATGTACTATACTATTCACAGGTACAAGATTTAATTATGAACCTAAATTATATACACTGATTATTTAAAAAAAAATTACTCTATAATTTTAGTGTAACTTATGAATACAAATTATGTACTATTATAAATTGACATATCCTAAAGATTCAATTAACCTGCAACTTCTTATTTTTCCTTTTTTATTTTTTGTTGTTGAGTCGATTTTGTATAGTTTCTCTTCTTCAAACCTCATTATTTGAGTTGCATTATTTTACTAGGAAAAGAAAATCAAATATATTAGATCTGCGCAGATGATGTAATTTAATACATAGATAATGCATTAAAAGTTGGCTGCAAATTATTATTATTATTATTATTTGGTAAGATCTCTTATATTAATTACCCAAAATAAAATTATTACGTGCTATCTCTGATTTTAATTTAATATCTCCTATTCAGGATTCCTAAATAAAAGCTAAAACTCTAAACCTTTGGAAACTAGCATCTTTTTTTTTTCTACTGCAAAACTCGAGTGGTAAGCTTTCTTCTATTTCTATGTATTTTTGTCTTGTGAGGCGTACTATATTCTTCCAATTATTTTTCCATGTGATACAAAATATGTTTGTGTCTTAAATTTGATAAAATTGCTGTCATGTTACCATATAAAGTTTGTGACTTTTGAATTAAGTGGAATTATATAATCGATCCCAGCTAATTTAAGATTAAGGATAGTTGTTCTATGTTGTTGGTTTCTTCTTCTTTTTTTAAAGCCTTTTTATTTTGTGTTGTTCTTACAAGTTAAAATTTGACTCCCAGCTGATAATTGTAAAGATTGGATTTTGTGACTTGTCATAAGAGCGCGTGGAGGACGAAGATTAAGTTAGTAGGTTGTCAAGGGAAATTTTTTTCATACCAATATTATTAGTATTATTTTAGTATTTTCTTATTCTTAAATTTTTATTACTATCTGTTATATTTCTTTTGCTTAGGCTATTTTATGATTTTGTATTGTTACTGTTTCATTTTTCATGTCTTCTTTCCTATTGTAATTCTTTTTACCAAATTATTCGAAGGTCTATCATAAATAATATATCTAACTTTACAAAATAAGAATAAAGTTTGTAATATGGGATTACACTAAATATATTATTATTATTATTGGCAGAATTATTGTGTGAGTTGTCCTACTGTGTAAAGTTTGTAACTTTACTAATGTAAAAAAACCTATAATAGGAGTAACTTGGCTCGTGGTTCAGTACAACGCGGATTATTCGGGCGCGACAATCGGTAAGGAAGAGTCACATCGTTATGTGGATAAAACCTACTTATATCAAATGTATACACAAAATTATAACTTAATTAACTTAATAAGGTGAAAACATATATTATGTAACTGTAACTTAGTAAAAAATATATATTATATCATGCATCTATTTGTCTCTTGTAAACATATTTTACCACGTGATGTCTCTCAATTGAACCCCTCCCCTCAACGGGGATCCACATAGAAGATGGATATTCTATAATTTCTATTTACTGTTCTCCTAAATAGAAGATTCCCACTAGTCTTTATATTCTTTTGATAAGAATGACATTGGGCCTAACTCAACCTCAAAAGCTAGCTTATAAGGTGAGGATTGCTCAAGTCATATAAAGAGACCAAGGACCTCAAATCCCTCCGATGTGGGACAACTCAACACCCCCCATCACGCCCAGATCTGGAGCGTGGACAACATATATGGGGGCCCAACATCGGTAACAACAATTGGGATGAGCCTGGCTCTGGTACCATGTCAACATTGTAGCTCATCGGATTGAAGAAAGAAAGGAAGAAGAAGATGAACAGTGTAAAAGGAAAGAGAAGAGAGAAAAATCTGAAATGTATTGAAAAATGATTTTCTTCCCTTTGTCTCGAAGCTTCCGCTTCTCTATATACAAAACAATTAAAAAATATAATGTGTGTGTGTGAAATTACATGTGTGCCCCTCACTCATATACAAACCAATACGACAAATAAATATAGCAGCTACCCTTGTGCTGCTATTGTCTTGGGCTGTAGCTTGGACTATTGGGCTGACTGCTGAAGAAGCCCATTTGCACCCAATAGGCTTCTTCCCAGAAGGAAGTGGGACCAAAGACCATGTATTATTGGCTGCTAATGCCTCAAACTCTTTGGTCATTGCAGCCTGCCAAGCAGGATTAGAAGCTGCTTGATGGTAAGATGTAGGCTCAACTAGTGCAGAATTAACAGAGCTAGTGCAGCAAGTGGAAAATGAACTGGTGCCAGAAATGGAAGGGGGTAGGTCACATATATATTGTTGAAGATGGGCAGGTGTGGTGTGTTGCCTGCCAGATCTTCTAGGAGCAGGTAGATGGGCTGCAGGAGGAGGAATGGGATCAGGAGTATACAAAGGTATATTATCAGAAGGAGGTGAAGGAGAGGTAGAAGTAGGGATGGAAGGGGAAGAGTTTAGTGAAGGAACATCACCAGAAGGAGGACAGTCTGGATATGTGACAGATGTGTCATCAGAAGGAGGATAATCATGGCATGGAGAAAGGGATACTAGATGGAACAGAGGAAGTACTCCAAGGAAAAGCAAAAGGAAAAATCTCTTCATGAAAAACAACATCCCTGGAGATGAAAGTAAGTTTAGTTTTCAAGTTATATAACCTGTAACCCTTTTTTCCCAGGGGATAGCCTATGAACACACAAGGATCAGCCCTTGGCTGAAACTTGTCTCTATGTGGCTTAGGAACAGAAGCAAAACAAAGGCAACCAAAAGTTTTGAGATGGAGGTAAGAGGGACTCCTTCCAAACAGTAATTCAAAAGGAGAAGAATTATTAAGAAGTTTAGAGGGAAATCTATTGATTAGATATGTGGCAGTAAGGACACAATCCCCCCAAAATCTGAGAGGCAGTTTGGACTGGAAAAGCAAAGCTCTGGCTGTTTCTAAAAGGTATGTATGCTTTCTCTCAACAACACCATTTTGTTGTGGAGTGTGAGAGCAAGATGTTTGGTGAAGGATGCCATTGTCAGTGAAGAATTTGGTTCCAGCGTGACTGGACCCAAGTTCAAGTGCATTATCACTTCTAATTGTTTGGACAACAGCCTGGAACTGTGTTTTTACCATGGCAACAAATGCTTGGATAACTGAAAAAGCATTGCTCTTGGACCCCATAAGGTGAGTCCAAGTAGCCCTTGTATAGTCATCAACTATGGTCAAAAAATATTTGCAACCATTGTAAGTAGGGGTGGCATAAGGCCCCCATGTGTCCAAATGGATAATTTGAAAAGGTTGGGATGTTTTGATAGAACTGTCAGGAAAGGACAGCCTAGATTGCCTTGTTAATGGACAAATAGTACATATAAAAGGTTGTTTATTTGCAAATTTACATGGAATAGAGGATATGTCTTTCATTCTAACAAAGGGGATGTGTCCAAGTCTATTATGCCACAATATTTCCATTTTATTCAATTCAGTATGAAAAGTACAATGAGAAGGAGAATTAACAGCTAATGGGGAATGGTGAGATTGAGGAGTAGAAAGAGATGATTGTACAAGCCTGTAAAGACCATCATCCAGTTTACCAATTTCCAGCGGCCTCTTCAGAGAAGGGGCCTGTATTAGACAAGAAAATTTGGTAAATAGGACAATAGAATTCAACTGTTGAACAAGCTTGGAAACAGAAATAAGATTGTATTGAAAACTGGGAATGTATAGTACATGATGCAAAGTGAAACAAAGAAACTTAAGAGAACCAGTACATGTGACCTTAACTTTGTAACCATTAGGAAGGGTGACTAAGTATGGTATAACTAGGGGTTTGATGTCAAAGAGAAGGGATTTATTTGAAGTCATATGGTCAGTGGCACCAGAATCAATAATCCAAATACATGTATTAACTCTAGTCAACATGCAAGCACCATAAGACACATCTTTTAAAGGTTGTATAGAAGAAGAAAGTGTACCAGCAAAGTTTGCAGAACCCATCACAGTTGACTGATGTTGAGATTCAGAAAGTTAAGTTTGTTGGAGCAGATTCAAGAGCTGTGCATATTGTTCCTTTGTCAACCCAGGAAGACCATAGTTTGAAGTAGAAGAACTTTGTCCATTCTCACCCACATCAGATGTAGCAGTATCTATACTCTTCTGTACATTAGCAGTTGCAGCAGTTCTTTTGTCCCTAGTAAATTTGAAGTCTGGGGAAAAACCATGTAGCTTGTAGCATTTCTAATTAGATGACCTGGCTTCTTGCAATATCTACACATTAGGTCTGTTTTATTGGTGTCAAATCTAATTTTCTGATTGAAATGTTTAGGGTTTGAATATGTTCCATAGGGTTTTTTCAGAGATTGAGTGTTAAAGGCATTGGATTCAGTATGGAATTGGGAAGGTGAATGGGTGACTTGTCTTTGCCTCTCATCCTGAAGGAGTATGTTATAAGCACTGTCCAATGAGGGAGGGGGTTGCATCATGAGGATATTACTTCTAACACCTATATATATGTCATTCAGCCCCATAAGAAACTGGTGCAACTTATTTTCATCATCTTCCTTCTGAATTTCAGCTCTAGCACTACATGCAACACCACAAGTAGATACAACACTCCTCGAGGTTCTCATAAAACTCAATTCATCCCACAACTTCTTCAATTTATTGAAATAAGAAGCTATGTCTAAAGGACCCTGAGTAGTGGAAGCAAGTTGTTGTTTTACTTCAAAAATCTTCGTACCATCAACTGACCCATACCTATTGTTGAGTTGAACCCAGATACTATGAGCAGTGTCAGAGTACTGGACACTCTCTGCTATTTCAGGGGTAAGGGAATTTGTGAGCCACGAAATGACCATATTATTGCACCTATCCCACTGTCTAAATTGTGGGGAATCCTCAGAAGGTTTAGGCACAGAACCATCAATAAAACCTATTTTGTTTCTAGCGGACAAGGAGACTATTACATTTCTCCTCCAACCCCCAAAACCAATCCCTGAGAAGGGATCAGTGACCAAAGAAATACCAGGGACATCGGATGACATTAGAAACAGAGGATTTGTGGGGCTAGGGACAAAACTAGTAGGAGCAGAAGAGGAATCATCAACCACATCCACCATTTTTGACTACAGATGATGTTTACACTCAACAGAACCACGACTAATTTCTTATCAAAAAATACAGAAAAATCAACAACAAAATTACACTATATGATGTAAACACACTAGACAACAAGTTTAACAAACAAAAAATGTAAGTATTTAGTCGAAAAACTAACCGAACAAAAACCCTAGAATTTGGGATTCAACAGAAGCACGGATGAAAATCGACGAGGGTAACATCGATCGAAAGCTGATGACGAGGAGAGCAAGAATATACCCGCTCTGATACCATGTTAAGAATGGCATTGGGCCTAACTCAACCCCAAAAGCTAGCTTATGAGGTGAGGATTGCTCAAGCCATATAAAGAGACCAAGGACCTCAAATCCCTCCGATGTGGGACAACTCAACATCTTTTGCATTGACGATACTGACAAATCTTCATCATCCCTAAATCATTTTATTTGATATAAGTACGTACAATTTATCTAATTAAGTACAGTGCACTTGTAAGCAGAGCTACACCAGAAAAATTGAAGAAAAAATATTTCATTAAAATAAACTTCAATTACAACTTCACAATTCGAAAGCAAAACAAAAACCGAAAAAAAGAGAGTGAATTAAACAACAAAATCAATCCATCAATATGTCATTCCTGATCTATGTGTATATAAGAGGAGATTTATTTTTGGGAAATAATTATGCATAACGTGCAAGAGCAACTGACATGTCAACGGAGATTCCAAAAAGAAGGATGAATATTGCAAGGAAGTTAATCAAAAGTGATTCTCCAGAAAATAATTGGAGCTGCATCAATGTGATTTTCTGCATTAATCCAGTCAAAGCTGCAACAATTGTCATGTAAAAGATTGCTCTACCACCTAATATGTGCCATGGAAGATTCACTGCCCTTGTTTCTTTTCTTGTGTATGGTAACATGTACATACACAGCCCAACCAACCACTGCAAATTTAAATTAAGAATAAAAACTGATACTCATAGCTAGATGGGTCACCACAATAACTAATCTCAAAAGAGCTCTAAAACAATCAAGGAGGAAATGGTTTAACATAATCTTTTATAATTTGTATGGAAGAGAATGACACAAACCTCAGTGATCTCTTGTTTTTTATTTTGATGAAATATGTCGGAAGATTTGACATAAAACTAAAAAGATTTTGCATTGGATCACAAAATTAAATGAAGTCCATATATTAGAGGGCGATTTAAGAAACTCATTTAAAGGTTTAACCGAAGAATAAATGATAAGAAAAATTAAATATTTTTCATGCATGAAAAGAGAAACAATAACAATAATAATTGAGATGTATTTTGGGTCCTAATTATATATACCTGCAAAATGTATAGGCAGATAGTGGCAATGCCTATCCAGGAGTGGAAGCTATACATGTCTCTCAAATTCCTTCTATCATGGTACTTGAAAGCAGCATGTATACCAACGATCCCAACACAAATTGCAGCTAAATGTAGTAAAAAGTGTGCCACTTTCTGCATTTTCCTATCTGCTCTCACTGTCTTGTATGCCATCAGTGCTGCAAATACAATACATGTCATCATATTAAAAACAATATCCTTCCAGTTTATGTGAATTTTTCACAATACGAAGTTCAATTAACCTTACTTACTTTTTAAATGTAAATTCGGACACGTAACTTGGTGTTGGAGATCGACTTGTATCCTCAACTTCTATGTACCTTAGTGATTTTTTAGCTCGATTTGTACCATGGTATTTAAGGTTCTCATCTACTTTATTGACCGTTAAAATTTGTGGCTAAATTAGTGTTTTACGTACGAGTTCAGTAAAATTCAACTTTGAAAAGTACATATATAGTAAACCTATTTATGTTGCTTCTTTTTTGTTCATGTATTAGCTAGGGGAGGGGGTGCATGGAGAATAATAATTGTATACCTTGGCCAGACAAGAAAATCATCCCCAAGAACATCAAAAGTGGGTGAACCTGCAGAAAGTAACAGTGACAATTAACAATAATAAAGTATCTGACATTGATTAACTAACTGAATATAACAAGGTATATACATACATTAAATATCTGATTTGGATAGTAAGAAAAAAGATTAACGCCTTCGCGATAATGAAGCAACCAAACAAGCATAAGAATCAAAGCTAAAAGACCAAACAAGTGCGCAAAAATTGTTATCCTTGAAGCCGGTCGATAATACTGGTATGCTACAGGATCCATGGCTTCTATGCTGCAGAAAAAGGGGTTTGTAGCTGAAGAAAAAGAAGAGAAATTGTCCTGTTAATTAGATTTTTATTTTATTTTTATTTTGACATTTTGGTGTATGATTTGGTCACTATATATAGAAAGCTATAGCATAAATAAATAAATAAATAAAAGAGCAGCGGATGTATAATTTGTTTAAATGTTTTTGCTTCTTACGAAAGGTTGGTATACATTTCTTAACTTTGTGCATTGGCAAAGCATAAGGGAGAGGACAAAGCCAGCACTTGTAGGTCTATTGCCTGATAAACAACGCTAAAAGAAACAATTTATTTTGCTTTTTCATCTTTTTATTTTCCCTTCTTCACCTCTTATATATGTTAATCTTTTGATATATATATATATATATATATACGAATCTTTGATTAATTAAAATTAGCGTTCTCTAAAAAAAGCTGATTAAATACCAGAGAACAACAGAGAATAAGGAAAGTAAATGCAAAAGAAGGCTATGTTAAGACAAAGGTATCTGTATATATAGAATGAGAAAAGTTGTCTGAGGCAGATCTTTACACGCGCCCCTTGTAAAAGTAAAAGAATTAGTCAACTTCACCAACCCTTTATAAATATATATAAAGCAGTCCCTCTTATTACCAAAAAAAAAAGAGCATTCCCTGAAAGGATAAATATGTTTATGACAAGACGAATTTACGAGTATATAAATATTTTAACAGACCATACAAATTAAACATTCTTTGAATCTACAAATACCACAACATCTAGTAATTGAGAGTAAGTGTGTATGAGACTCATTCAGCTATAGAGTCCAACTACTTAGTTGTAAAATAATGAAGTTGGCAGTGTCGTATGTATATGTTCAATCTTTACAAAGTTGTCTGTGTTTAAGTAAAGGTTAATGTGTTATATAAATTAAATCTTGTTTTTGTTCTCTGTCTCACTGGTTGTTTGCTTATTTTCTTCAGTAAGGTGGCCTGATTGAAGATTTATTTAGTAGAATGTAACCAAGTAAAGGAGGGTAAAGCAAGTGATAACTCAGTGATCATGTCATCAAATTAAAGGAATGGAATAAAAACAAATTTGTTTTTCGCTTGCTGTAAGTAAACGTCCTCGTACGTATAAATTAAAATGCAGTACGTAATACTAATCATGCTACAAATTGAGGGCACTAACAACAACAACAACAACCACCCAATATAATCCCACTTAGTGGGGTCTGGGGAGGGTAATGTGTACACAGACCTTACCTCTACCCTTGAGTAGAGAGACTGTTTCCAAATAGACCCCCGACATCCTTCCCTCCAAGAACTTCCCACCTTGCTCTTGGGGCACTAAGCTCTCGAAAATTAAAGCTTAGTTAAGGTCACGAATAGCTTTATGTAAAATGTGGAGAAATTCAATATGGACGACAGGAATCAACAAAATCATATGGTTGTTCCACATTTACGAGGGACAGCAACATGTTTGAGGATGCAGTTTTACTCTTTTGAAATATGTAGGAACCTGGGTTAATTACCAAATAACATTGAACGCAAAGTTGTTTTTGTGTTCTCCAAGGCTTAATGTCTACTGGTACCGATAAAAGTCAAAGGGTTTAACAGATAATTGCAAGTAACTTAAAAGATTATTGTGGGTAACTCAATCTAATAGCTTGGTAACTAATTTGTTATAACAAGATTGAAAAACAAGTAATAATGTAAGAAAATCATTGTATATGTTAATTTGTATATATAACTTAATTCCTGACGAGTCTTGCAGCTTGCTTAATTAAAAATTAAGAGTCTCGAATCTCTAAATAACAAGGAATGCTAGAGGATTAAATAGCAGGGAACAATAGAAAATGCGAAAGAAGAGTATGTAAGATTAAAAGTATCTGTCAGTTATAATATATGAAAAGTTGTGTAGGTATATCTTTAAAGACGAGGAAATAGGGATTTCCCATTGTGTTTCAAGTAGGGTCTGAAACAGAGGAAGGTATGTTACGCGTAAACACAATAAAACTAGTCAAACTCTTTGTATGAATGAAAATAGATGATCAAGTATCCCCCAACTTTAATAAAACATTAAAATTGGATTTTATGGTTGCTATCAAGTTCAGTCACCCTCACCCTCATGCAGAATTATTGGCACCGAGGTCTGGATTGCGAGTGGCGTATGAACGTAACCTCATTCTCGTGGAGATCGACACTGACTCACCAGAGATAATGCACTTTTTTGAAAATAATTCTTCAACTTTCTCCGTCCGATCTATAATAAGCGACTAATTTATTTTTTTACTTTAATCTAAAATAAATATTTATTTATATAATCAAAAAAGATTTTAATTTATTTTTACAAAATTACTCTTACGTACATATCCCTAAGAAGTTTTCTTACTCTTCACATTAGATATTGATGGGTTTACAATACCTTAGTTGTATGTTTTGATGATCTAATAAACTTACTGTCAAAGAACCAGATAAAGAACCTGACGCACTTGGTACACAACTCAAATCAACGGTCTCCAACTAATTGAGCTGCTACGACTTCAGAAGATAGAGAATCAATTCAGGGACCTGATACCCTTGTGTTTTCCTGACAGCAGTATGAAGTCAACTGTCTACAGCGGGAAATGGACTACCTGCACTATACAAAAAAATAGTGCAGCACAGTTCTGCAGTCACTTCTCATTTGACCTACCAAGTGATTACATCATTCAAGTGATATCATCCATGTTGTATTAATTAAACAATACAATAAAATATCACTTGAACTTTCTAAAATTCATTAAAGCATTCAAGCATTCAATTCTCAAGTGCATCAAGAACAAAGTTTAACACTACTGCGGGTCAGTTCCTAGAGCTAGTATTTTGTAAGTCCTAGTTGAGTTGTAACATTGTTATTGTTCTTCATTGTAATTTCTAATTTGCTTATCTAGAAGCGGTACTTAGGAACCCATTGTAAAATCGCAAACCCTCTAGTCACGAGTTGAAGTCTTTATAATAGGTGTATTACAAATTAGCTTGTAATAAGTGTATTACAAGTTAGTGAGAGATTAAAAGTTTATTATCTAGACTGTATAGGTTGTACTCTAAAGTTGCTCATAGTGAAGTTGAAATCCTACCGGTGTAGGTCGTGATTTTTTATCCCCTTGATCAGGAATCTTTCCACGTAAAAATTCCCTACATTATTTACTTACTATTTTATTAGCATTCTCAGTAGAAAATCATAGAGGACCCGATGTCTATATAATTTGGTGGACTCATATATTCTATCCATGGGTTTAGAGCGGGTTATTTCTATCAGGTTAACAGCTAGGAAGGATCCTTATGGTTGCTGCACCAAATTTTGAAAATGTTCAGTCCACATATAGATCACCAAGGTTCAATGGGCGATACTATGAGTGATGGAAGACAAGAATGCATGATTTTATCATGGCAGAAGATTCTGAGTTGTGGGATATTATATGTGATGGTCCTTATGTCCCAACAAAGAAGGTAGGAGATCCTCCAGGGATGACGCCAAAGACCAGAAAAGAATACAGCGATACAGATAGGAAAGATGTGGGAAAAAATTTTGAGTCAAGAAAATTTTGATGTGTGGCATTGGACCTGATGAATATAGTAGGATCTCAGCTTGTCAATCCGACAAGGAAAAATGGGAAGCATTGCAAACAGCACATGAGACAACCACTCAAGTAAAGCAATCTAAGATCGATATGCTCACCACTGAGTATGAGCTCTTCAGAATGAAAGGAGATGAATCTATTCAAGACATGTGCACATGATTCACTTCCATCATAAATGAGCTACAGTCGCTCAGTAAAATCATTCCTAGGAACAAGCTCGTGAGAAAAATTCACAATATTTTGCTTCATGGGAGAGTAAAGTGAATGCCATTACTGAAGCAAAGGATTAGCAAAACCAAACTGTAGATTACCTGGTTTGAAATCTTAAAACATACGAAATGAAGAAGAAGAAGGACAGTGCAAGAAAAGAACCAAAGAAGGAAAAGAACTTGGTGCTCAAGGCTGAAGGTAATGACTCAAGTGAGGAGACATGGCTTACCTTACCAAAAGATTTAAGAAAATGGTCAGAAGGAATTGAGGGATACTACAGAGAGGCAGTTCAAACAGACCAAAGAATTATGAGCTTTTTCATAAATGTGAAAATCTAGGGCACTTTATCGAAGATTATCCTCTCCTAAAGCAAGAACACTTCAAGTGCAACTGTGATAAAGAAACCAAGAGGAACCCGATTCCTGACAAATGCTTGAAAAGAAAGAATGATACAGATAACATTATGAAGCAAGCTCTTGCAGCATGGGGAGATTTGTCTAGTGAGTTTGAAGAAGAAATTGATGTAGGTGATTGTTCCATAATGGCAGTTGAAAGTGAAGGAAATGAATATGATTCAATATTTTCTTTGATGTTTCAATCGAATTATAATAAAGATGATGACAATGATGAGGTAAACTTTAGGGATATTTAGAGAAATCTGAAATCCTAAGAAACATATGTCATTGGCAAATGTATTAATTGATCCTTATCATAGTCTTGTAGATAATAAGAATGCCTTGACCATAGAATCAGGAGATGCTGCGCAAACCAAAAATGACTTGGTAGTCTGTATGGTTGATTTTAAGGAAACCATAGATAATTTGAAAAATGAAAAGAAGGTTCTAATTGAGAAAATCACTAGTGTAGAACACGAAAGAGATGATCTGGTAGTAGTAGTAGTTGGCTTGAAAGAAACCACTGAGAATTTCAGTAAAGTAAAGAATGCCTTGTTGGAGAAAGTGAGTGGTATTGAAAAGGGGAGAGATGAGCTCTTAATAGTTATAATAGACTTAAGGGAAACAACAGAGGAACTTGGAGCTGAGTGTAGGCCTGGAAATTCTGAAAATGGGGAAAAGGTAGCTAGTGAGGAACACATTAAGCTTGAAAACGAGTTAAATGCTGTGAGAACTAGTTTGTATGCAGAACTTGAGAAAAATAGGCAACTCCAAGAAGAACTAAAAAGAGTAAAAAATGATCTTGAGAATTCCCTTATGTGGACCTAGTCCTCGGAAGTTATTGTGAGCACGTGATTTTTGCCCTACCTGAATTACTCCCATAAATTCGAGCAAAATAATTTTTTTTATTGTTTGGAATTTTGTGGATCTTTGTACCATTTTCTGTTAATTGTTTGCATTTTATCTGTGCATCTTAATTCATGAAAAACACAAAAATATATTGCATTTTTGCATTTTAGGATTTGACTTTGCACTTCAGGACAAATTAACAAATTGGTTACTTTATAAAAAGGAAAATAACAAAAAATGGTTCAATATGTACTTTTAGAGTTAATGTTCGATTTTAGTAATTTCACTTTTAATTTGATTAGTTGTGATAATTATCATTTAGGTATAACTATAGGTTTTAGTATTTAGTTTAGATTTTTATTTAATTGTGAAAAAAAGAGAAAAAAATTGTTGAAAAGTGATTTTAAAGAGTTGGGAAGTCAGATTTTCTTTTGGGCTCTTTTTGTTAAAATTGTCAAGCCCAAGCATTTTCTTCCCTCGCCCAGCCTAAACCCACGTCCACAGACCCGGTCCGGCTTTCCCGTTACTAGAACAACGTCGTTTGGCATTGGTAGATCGGAGTCGTCGAGGATACATGATCCAACAACTCAGAATTAGGTTAAAATTGATATAAAATGATCGGAATCCACCCCTACCCCTCATTCAACGTCTCATACACCCCTAATTACACTGGTGTATCACCACCGTTCACCACCCTCATTCTGTCGTCCGCCGCTAGCCGAAAATCGTCGCTGCCGGCGGCGATGTTCCAAAAGATACCAAATTGACACCGTTTGTGCATCTCGACTCCATCTACCCAAATATCCAGTTATCGTTCTTCGAATCATGCCCAGCCTCGTCGAATATTCAAAATAAGGAACGTCGGCTCCGCCGTATCTGGCGGCGCCGATGCAAAATGCCTCTAAATTAACACCATAGGTTTCCCTAGCATCCCTCACCGCAGATCTGTAGGTCCAGTGCCTCGAATTTAGCCCTAACTCCTTGAATTTGGGTTCGAAAGTCTGACCTAAAATCCATCTCCTTCCAATCCCTTCAAAAATCATACTATATAGCCTCTTTAGCCCCTAGCCCAATTCCCAAATCAAAACCCTTCAAATCCGCAAGGAATTCCCCAATTTTTGGACCTAGGGCACGAGTTTGAGAATTTTGAACATGCCGGGTTGGCCATGTGTATCATTGTTCCCTAGGCTAATGTTATGTGTTCATTTTGGTAAATTAACACATAATATTAGCTGGGGATCAATTCAAAGAGCAAAATCGAGCTACGATCATAATCGGTGAGTCTGGTTTATCATTCTTTTGTTGTTTGTTTTTGCCTTTTTATTTGCAAGTTTTCTTCCATTCATCCTCTTTCACGTTTTATTTGAATTGGAATTTATCAATTTAAGTTCTTGATTGTCATGTATCCAAACGATGTTAACTGGTTTAGAATTCTTAGGATTCTTGATGTTGTTTTATTTTCTTTTATCTCTTGTTATGTTGATTTTTGTTTTTTTTTTCGAATTTTCTTTTGTTTTGATTTGGTGCTTGGTTTCGATTAATAATCCATGTCTGGTTCTGTTAATTTGATTTTTAGTTTCAAGTAAATGGTTGGCTTACGTCAATAATACAATTAGCCATCGGAAGTGTATTGATTAGAGGTCGAATAGATTAGGAGATTGTTAGATTAGAAAATTGGTCATAATTGAATGTTTCCAGTACCTTGAACAGTTAACTAGGGTGAAGAGGGGCTGAGGTTAGTTTAAACTTAGGTTAGTAATTTTAGGAACAATTCAAGGGTAATTTGGGTAGTTTAACAATGAATATTTGGTAGTTGATTTAGGAAGCTTCTAATGGGGTGGGGTTGGGGGGGGGGCTCTTATTGAAGCATAGAAGTATGATAGGTAAAACATGACCAACAAGGCATTAAATAGGGGACTAATGGTTAAAACTGAAAAAAAAGGACTAAGGGGTAAAATATGAAATCTGAGACTGCTCTATTTGCTTGCCTATAAAGTCATTGCAAATTTGCCTTTCAAGGCAACTAAAAAATCGGAGAATATACTCAATGTTTCGATAAGCTAAAAGTACAGAAAAAATATACACAAAATGGGTTTTGAGAACCTGTAAATTCCTCCCAACAGCCATCAAAAGTCCTACCTCTGAAGGTTCTATTTTCTGAAATCATCTTTGAACAAGTCAGTGGTTAAAATGGCTTGACTTTGGGTTAATTTTCAAGAGCTTTGGTTTAGATTTTGGGTGCCTGCTGATTATTGAGAGTCGATTTAGTTATGTTGGTTCAACTTGTTTCAAAATTGGTTTCCTAGTTATTCCTGGGCTGATTCCATTGCTGATGCTTTATTGTGATGCTGTTGACTCTTTTGTCCTATTCTTTTTGCAAACTCCAGGTACTCATTTAATCTCAAACAACTTGCGAAGGCTCAATGTAAGAATTGATGTAGCAGCTCAAATGATGAAATGCGATTGAATTCGACCCTTGAAATTTCCTATTCCATGTCTAGTTATAAGGCATGAAGTAGTTTATTTGGTGGTATATTAATATGTAATTAATTGGACTGTTGGACCTTTTATAATTGCATGAATGCTGCTAGTACTTTAGTTTAGTATTGATGGGTATCTAATTAGATCATGGGACTTTAGAATCATCTGAATATTTTTTCAAGCAGCATTAGTTTAGAAGTATATGAGTGCATTCTGCAAATAACACACGTGTTAGATTTTCATGCTAGTTTAGACTTGGTAGCATTTGAACTTGTCTTGTAGATTCAAAGGAAAAGGGTTGGTTTTGTCATTAGGCTCATTGTAGATCTTTTAAAAGTGCAACTCACAGGATTTCACTGGTATTTTGTAAGTCGTAAAATAGTAATATGTTTTACACATTGTGTTGTATGTCAATTTGGATGGCTCACAACTCAACTTGATCACCATGGGTAAAATGACCATTAAAGCACTTCAGTCTTATTCCTAATGTCCAGATCTTTCTTGAATTTTTTAAGATGCATAATTGTGAAATTAGCTAATCCCTTGATTCTAGAGTTTATTATTTTTCAATTGCACGTTAATTTGTTGAATAGATTTGGTAGTGGATTCACAAGATTTGGGCTTGGGAGATTGTTTCCGTAAGTTTTGGGCCGTTGGCCCACTTAGTTTAAAGTCTACGCTAGATTATAAATTGGACCAACTTTAATAAATTATAATAATTTGACTCTGGGGTTTGGATCAAAGGGTGAGGACTTTAGCATAATTGGGCTTCAGAAATATTGGCCCAGGGACAGCCCTTTTGTGACCTCACAGGGTTCAGATTTTGGGCCCGCCTAGAGCGCGGCGTTATAAACACCAGGCTTTCAGTATTCCTTGAACAAGTAGTAGTATATGAATTCATTAAATCACAATGGCCTTCCTAGTATTTTCGTGACTTAGATGAAAAAAAAACACATATGGTTAATATTTCGTAGCAAGCCTTTAGGGCCGTTTAAAATATGATTGTGGTTGCGTATACGTTCGCGTAACACGACCATAATTCTAAAACTACTTGGAGTATGTGTTCGCACAATTTTGCTCAACCCTCTTATAATAATAAAATAGGTTAGAAGTTTTAATATTTTTAGTTTACACAAGTTCATTAAATCATATGTGGCCTTCTAGTATTTCCATGTAAAGATGATTAATGTTTCATGGCATATCTTTTAAGGCCGTTTAAAATACTAGCGTGATTGCGTATACGTCTGTGTAACACAATTACACTTACGAAATAAAACCGGAGTATGCGTTCGCGCAACTTCGGCCCAAACATTTCCTTAAAAATAATTATGCGTTATTAATCGTGGACACGTTCGCGTGACATGATTTTTGACGCATCAAACAAGCGGGTATACGTACCTGTAACCCGTTTCAAGATATTTTTTAAATTAAAAGCGGTAAAAGAAGAAAAAACACATAGGATTAAAAACCAGTAATTAACTAATTTAAGTATTATCAAAGCGACCATGCTAGAACCATGGAACTCGGGAGTGCCAAACACCTTCTCTCGGGCTAACAGAATTCCTTACCCGGATTTCTGATTCACATATTATAATAACAGAGTCATTCTTTCCTCAATTCAGGATTTTAAACCGGTGACTTGGGACACCATAAGTTATCCCAAGTGGCGATTCTGATTTTTAATAATTAATCCCATTTTGATTGTCATTTAAATTAGAAAAAACTCCCTTTATTATACCCTTTCCGGGGTGTAGTAATGAAAAAGGAGGTGCGACAGTTATTACTGTCATATATGTCAATAATGGTGGTAATATGCAGTGAATAGTGTTTCAAATGGGAGAGAACACCTTACAAACCTCATAGAAAATATGTTATTGTACCCGACAGTTGACTGTGTACCCACTGTTGGAACAATGGGTACTTCAAAGAAAATTGCCAAGCCAAGGTTCAGTCTCTGCAGAAAAACAAAGTTTTTGTTGAAAAAGTAACTGCTCAAAAGGGACCAGGTGTCACTCATAAAAAACGCATGTTACCTTCATGGACTAAAAGAACACTTATTCATCCTCTTGCTTATACAAGGGACCCAAACTTGTTTGGGTTCCTAAATCTAACCCATGATCTCCTTGTGCCACGAACAATGAAAGGAAATAGTCAACAATGGTACATGAATAGTGGATGCTTAAAGCACATGACTCAAAATACCATGTACTTTCTTTCACTAAAAGACATGCAAGGAGGGAGTGTATCCTATAGAAATGGGAAAATAGGGGTACATTCTTGGTGTTGGAAAAATTGGAAAGTCACTCACTCACTCAATTGAGAATGTGTACTATGTTAATGGCCTTAAGTACAATCTCTTGAGTGTTTCCTAGATATGTAATAAAGGAAAAAAGGTGGAATTATTGTCCAAAATATGCACAGTTAAAAATATGGTAACTAGTGAAGTGGTACTTGTTGCCAAAAGACACAAGAACATCTATTTTGCGGATTTCGAGTCTCTACAAAGTGGTGATCTGAGTTACTTGAAAGCTATTGATAATGATGTTGAACTGTGGCCCAGAAGAATAGGACATGCAAGCTTTTCTCTACTGAATAAGATGATTTAGAAGGACCTGGTTCGTGGTCTTCCCATGTCAAAGTTCAAAGAACGCAAAGTCTATGATGCCTGCACTAGAGAGTCAAAACTATTTTGTAGTAGTAGATTATTACTTCAAATTCATTTGGACTCTGTTTCCTAGAACAAAAGATGAAACCTTTGAAGTGTTTGTAGCCTTTTTGAAGAAAATCCAATTGAAGATGGAATCAGGAGTAGCATGCATTAGATCAGATCATGGAACAGAGTTTGACAATACTAAGTTTGATGAATTCTGTAACGAGAATGATATTACTCACAACTTCTCAGCACCAAGGACTGCCCAGCAAAATGGAGTTGTTGAAAGAAAGAACAGAACCCTTGAGGAAATGGTAAGGATAATGCTGATCGACAATAGGTTTACTAAGAACTTTTAGGCTGAATCTGTCAATATTGCTTGCTACTTGGTGAACAGGTGCATGATCAGGTCTCTTCTGAACAAAACCCCCTATGAGTTGCTAAATGGAAGTAAGCCCAAGCTGACTCACCTAAGAACATTTGGTGCAAATTATGTTCTCAACAATGGAAAGGATCAGCTTGGAAAATTTGATGCCAAGAGTGATGAAGGAATCTTTTTGGGTACTCTTCCCAAAGCAAAGCTTGCAAGATATATAACAAGCGGACTCACTGTATTGAAGAAAGTGTACATGTAATCTTTGATGAGTCTTATCCCTCCTGTGAGAAAATCAGCAAGGATGATCAAGATGGAGAGCCTCTGCTAGTTCCCAGTGAAGTCATTGACATGACAAACAGAAAGGAAGACATGATGAGTCAAGTAAAAGATCCAAGTAAAGACAATATAGTCTCTTCCTCATCGGCCGGACACGAACCAGGTACCGCAATTACTGAAGCTGAAGAAAGAGTGGTTTTTGTGGTTTAATGTACTCCATAGGTAGCTGAGAGAAGAATGCAAGGGAACCAGTCAGACTTACCTAACTCATATACAAATGAGGTCAAGTGCCCAACTGAAAACACAATAGCTCCAATCCTCTTGACAATATAATTACCCCACTAGATTTAGGAGTGCAAACCAGATCAAATGCCAGAAATTCACTTGCCTTCTCAGTTTTTTTTCCAAATAGAACCCAAAAAAATCAAGGAAGCCTTAAATGACGAATATTGGATTACAGCAATGGAAGATGGCTTGCATCACTTTGAAAGGAAAAATGTATGATACATGGTACCTAGACCTTCGAATCAAAGAATCATAGGGACCAGGTAGGTATTTAGGAATAAGCTTGATAAACATGGAAACACCACAAGGAACAAGTCTAGGCTAGTGGTTCAAGGTTACAATCAGGAAAGGAACTGATTATGATGAGACTTTTGCTCCGATTGCTCGCATGGAAGCTATCAAAATCTTAATTGCCTTCGCATCCTATGTGGAATTCAATCTATTCAAAATGGATGTCAAAAGTGCATTTCTGATTGGATTTCTTAAGGAAGAAGTCTGTGTAAAGCAACCTACAGGATTTGAATGTCATGTACACCCTAAATATATGTTTAAATTGGACAAGGCACTATATGATTTGAAACAGGCTCCTCGAGCTTGGTATGAAAGACTAAAGTTTCTCTTAGAAACTGATTTTACATGAGGAAAATACACCTTATACCTTAAGAAACGAGAAAGGAACCTGCTTATCGTTCATGTATATGTTGATGATATCATTTTTAGGGAAGCAGCTGATTCACTATGGGAAGAATTTGCAAAACTCATATGAAGTGAGTTTGAAATGAGCATGATGGGTCAGTTGAATAATTTCTTGCGTCTTCAAGAGAAGAAGTCCACGAAGGGTACATTCATCAGCCATCATAATACATCAAGGAGCTCCTGGAGAGGTTTGATATGGAAGCATAAAAATTAATTGATACTCATATTGCTACTGCTACTCGGCTGGACATTTTTAAATCTAGATCTCTTGAAAATTAAACCACGTATAAAGGCATTATTGGGTCTCTTCTGTACCTCACTCCCAGCAGCCCTGATATTGTCTTTAATATGGGACTATGTGCAAGGTTTCAGTAAAATCCCAAGGAATCGCATCTAAAGGCTACCAAAAGAATTTTGAGATATCTTAAGGGAACACAGGATGTAGTCTTATACTACCCTTCAGGTGATAATTCTAATCTTATTGGGTATGCTGATGCTGACTATGCATGTTATCTTACGGATAGGAAAGTACTTTTAGAATGGCTTACTTTGTAAGATCATGTATCACCTTATGGGGAATAGGGAAGCAAAACTCAGTGGCTCTTTCAACAGCTGAAGCATCATATGTTGTTGCAGCTTCCAGTTATGCTCAACTCCTATGGATCAAACAAAAATTGGAAGGCTTTGGTGTGTACACTGATTGTGTGCCCCTTATATGTGACAACACCATTGCACTCAACATGGCCAAGAACCCAGTTCAACATAAAAGAACCAAGAAAATTGATGCGGGACATCAATTTATAAGAGACAATGTGGAGAAAGGGATTATCTACATGAATCTTTGTAGTACAGAAGACCAAATTGCAGATATCTTCACCAAAGCACTGAGTAGAGTACATTTTGAGAGAAATAGGCTGGAGCTAGGGCTAACAAAGACTAATTGAGAACCTTTTTGCCATCAGTTGGCTATGAAAGTCATTTTCAGGTGACATTCGCTAAAGTGTTTTTCGACTAAGTCTAACTCACTTAAATACCATTGTAAGTAGGCACGTATGATGATTAGAGAGGTTGTAGATGCACTACATGGGTGGTAAAAGAGAATTGAAATTTTCAAAGACATGTCAAGAACCCGGTTCTTGTATAACATGTTAGTAGTCTTGTGTTTTTTCATATATATCTTAAAATGTTGCAAAAAATTGATTGCCATGTCATTAACCTTTTCAGACCCTAACTGTCACATCTTTTCATTTCAAATCCATTCATCTCCCTCTTAAACATTTCAACTCCCCACAAAACTACCACCATTTCAGAACTGGTTTCTCTCTCTCCCTTATAATTATCTCTTCTCCATTAAAACCCTCTCTTCTTCTTGAACGGTCATATCCTCCTTTTCTATCTTTCTACAAACTCTCAACTTCATCTCCGCCATTGTTGAAGATCAACAAATAATTCCCTTATTAAGTGAGAAAATCCCAGAGAAAACCCTTGATTACACATCTTCTAGTGAACTATCTCTCACCATCCCTTTTACAACCACCACTATAGAAGATACTCCCAAACCTGACTCTCCTACAGCCTCTATTTCTCCTATCACTCTCTCATACCTCTCCCTCCCTCCAAATGTTGAGAACTCCGAAACCCCAAAACCCGATAGCCCTTCATCTTTATCTCCTGAGGTTCTCATTGAACAAAGCACGAGTGGAGAATAGAGTAAAGTTTTGCATATAGTAGAGGTCTCAACGGTAGTATTGATCAGTCTACAATTGTTCCCACCTTTGAGTTTGTGGCATCCATAGAGTCTCAAGAGAAAAAGGTCACAAAAAACACATTGGCCATATCTATAGACGGGATAGTGTATAGGGTGATATATTCTGTGCTCGAGTCTTAGAGGAATAAGACATAGTGGTTAGCATAAGAATGAGCTATGGTGCTTTTTGAAAACTCTGCACTAGCAGAAACTACGGGACCCCTCTTGACGGACCTGGCCCCTCTCCTGAGGAAACTGGTCATGGACCCTCTTTCCAAGTCAATTTCAGCTCCGCTCCTTCTCCAGACATTGATGTTAGGACCTTTGAAATTCTGGCTCCTAGCGTGAAGTCTAGTGACGAAAAAGATCAAGATAATGTTGCTTCGAATTCATTGGAAAGAGGAGGTCAGTAACCACTCATGTGACCTCTCCTAAGGGACCTACCACTAGGTTACAAGTAAATGAGGCTTTGAGTCTGCCCTGCAAAAGAGCAAAAAGAGTAGTAAGAAAAAAAAGGATGCTGAAAAATGGAAAAGTAGTATATGACAAGAACATTCCTGTTGTGGAAGTTAAAGGGGAAGTAGGAGAGGAACCAAGTTCCTTTGTCAAAAGGTCTCAGCAAAATAAGCAATTTGCTTTAGAGAAAGGTGTGGCAACTCGAAGTTAAAAGTGGAAGAAAAGTGGTGTGAAATTGAAACAAGCAGTGGATGAACAATCCTTGTCTGATGAGGATGTTTTGGCAAAGTCAAGCAGAAAGGGAAATCAAGTGTAAAATCTGGAAAAAAGAGAGTGGATACTATGAAACAACCTGATTCTGCAAAGAGAGTGAAGCGTGAGAGTGTATATGCTATGGAACGACTGAGGTACCAAAAGGTTCTGTAAGGTCACACTTTTGCCCCAGAAATCTATGGAATGGATGGAATAAGACAACTAATAAACACTTCCAAGTTTCAACATTGGAGCTATACTAGAGATTCACAATGCTCAAAATAGTACTACAAAGATGATTCGCAAGTTGAAGGCAAGGAATGCCATACTAGAGAATCAGCAGGCCCAAGGGCAACTAGGGTCCAATGAGAAGATTGCTCGCCTCACTAGAGAAAATGTTAATCTCAGGCAACAAGTGGAGAACTTGAAAGAGAAACTGCTTGCATAACATATGTCAACAAATTCCCGAACTGATCGCGTTCTCAACACCCTTGCTACAACCTCTAAGCCCTTTCCTTCTAGTGCCCCATAGGGAAACCTTTCAGTGACCAGTTTTTAGATTATCTTCTTTTTCTTTTGATGACAATAGCAGTTGTTTTTCTTTGTGGTATGCATGGGATGTACTTGTACTGCTCCCAGTGATAATAGTCCAATTTTTGCATTTGCTATAATGGCAAAGACTTATCTTTATAAGAACTATCCTCTTTTGCTACTTAATGCATATGTTTCTCAATTTCTCTTTTTTATCATGTTGTGTGCACATATATGGCCTGAGTTAGCTAATCTAGACTTCTTTATGTTGCTTACTTGATTGTATATTTTTAATGATGCCAAAAGAGGGAAGAATAATTGAAAAGGAATCTGATTGATTAAGGGGGAAGCACAGAGTCAGGGGGAACATGCGAAGGTCCTGTTACTTTATTTGGGTATATTTGAAAAGGGATATGATTAAAGGGCACCTTGTGAAGTGCATGTTATTTCATCTGGTTAATTTTTCTCTAAATTTGTGTTATCAATTTCTAAGTTTGTCATCATCAAAAAGGGAAAAATTAATGGGTTTACAATACCTTAGCTTTATATTTTGATGATATAAAAAATTTACTGTCAATGAACCAGATAAGGAACCTGAAATACTTGGTACACAACTCAAATCAACGAACTCCAGCTAATGTGAGCTGCTACGACTTCATAAGATAGAGAATCAACAGAGGGACTTGATATCTTTTTGTTTTCCTACAGCAGTATAAAGTCAATTGTCTACAGCTGAAAAAGTGACTGCCTGCACTGTACACAAAAATAGTGTAATACAGCTCTACAATCATTTCTCATTTGATATACAAACTGATTACATCATTCAAGTAATGTCATCCATATTGTATTAATATTAAATATTACAACAAAACATCACTTAAACTTTCAGGAATTCATTCTAGCATTCAAGCCTCTGACATTCAAGCATTCAATTCTCAAGTGCATCAAGAACAAAGTTTAACACTACTACAGACCAGCTCCTAGAGGTAGTATTTTTTAAGTCCTTAGTTGAGTTGTAAGTTTGTAATTGCTCTTCATTGTAATTCCTACTTTGCTTATCTAGAAGCAATACTTAGGAACCATTGTAAAATTATAAACCCTTAGTGTTTGTATCGTGACTAGAGTTAGTCATGAGTTGATGTCTTTATAATAGCTGTATTGCAACGTGTCTTGTAATAGGTGTATTAAAAGTTAGTGATAGATTACGAGTTTAATTCCTATATTGCATAGGTTGTAATATAGAGTTTCTAATAGTGAAGTTGAAATTCTACTAGTGTAGGTCGTGGTTTTTATCCCCTTAAGCAGGGATTTACAACATAAAAACTCTCTGTCTTATTTACTTACTGTTTTATTAGCATTCTCAGTAGAAACTCATAGAGGACCTGGTCTCAATATAGTTTGGTGGACTCATATATTCTATCAGATATTTAATTAATTGTAGTTTAATCATAGTAGGTAATTTTGCATAGAATTTATTATTTTCTTAATGGGCTTGCCAAAAGCTAATTGGTCACTTATTGCGGATTGGAGGAAGTATAATTTATTATAAATCATTGCAGATGCTTAATATATGCACAAGTTGGGAATCCGGTTGTGTTGCATAAATTCGAGAGAAACTTAGTAGCTCATCTTTTAGCCAAGGTAATTTATTTGTTGGGTGTGTGTTAATAAAATTCCCCGTCAAAAGTGAAAAAAAGAAAAATAAGTTACTTATAAGGAGTCAAAGGCCTCATTTGCTTTTTAAAGATTAAGACGTCTGAATCTGAATACACATCTGAACATCAAGTTGTGCATTAAAATTAAGACATCTAAATATGAATATACATTTGAATATATTAAGATGTGTATTGAGCTCTGAATAGAAATAATTAAGACTATTTGATTTTTAACATCTAAATGTACAAAATTGATGTTTATTTGAAAATTAATAAACGTAAAATTTAAATGAAATACTAACTAATCTAATCTTCTATCAATAAAATATATAGTTTTTAAAATATGATATTTTTTATGATGATGGCTAACAGATGAATGCCGACTGGAGACGGTGGTTGGTGGTAGTTTTAGTTGATTATGATGGTTCATGCAAGTATCTAGTAGTGATTAGTAGTGGTAGTGATTATGATTGAGGATGGTGATGCTGGGTGATGATAGTTAATAACTGTAGGTGGTGGTAGTAGTTGTGACTGAGGAAGATGGTAGGTGGGTGGTGGTAGGTTATAATGATGGTAGTGCCGATTGTGGTTGTTGATGGTAATGGGATGGTCAGTTGTGGTCATTGAGGTAGATGAATGTTGATTGTGGGTAAGAATGATATATGGTGGTCAAAGTGGAGGGGATAGTAGGTGGTGATGGTCAATAATATTGGTGGCTATGATTGAGGGTGATGGTGGCATGGTGGTGGTAGTAGGGATGATTGTAGTAGTTGAGTATGTTGGTGGTGATGGCATGGTGGATAATGATAGGCGATGACGGCAGTTAATAATGAATATGTGATAACATTCTAATGAAATTAAATCTCTATTATAGATTATAGTCATACCGACCTATTTAGGCCCATTAAGTGATTGTGAAATAAAAAAATAAATACACTTAATGATTAAGATTTGAATAATTAAGATTGAGACTGTAAAAATAAACGCACTTAGTATTTGAGATCTGAATGATTAAAATTCGGACCTCTACTAAGTGCAAAGAAATGAGCCTTAATGGCCATGAGAACTTTTGGGAAAACCGTGCAGGCTTGACATAAAACGTGCATTATCACACCATGTTAAGAGTATCTTTGAGCCGTTTAGCCCAATAAATGATATTTGAGCCAATTGTTTGGCGAATATGGAGATGGCAAAGTGATGACCAATGGTGAAGCTAAGAATTTCCCTAAAGACGTTTAAATTTGAAAAAAAAATTCCGATAAAGGTTGTTCAGTATATATTATATACCTATAAAATCTAATATTTTACCTATATACACAATGTAATAAATTAATGAAGGGTAGTCCATTGACCACCCTTGATAGGCTATATTCGTCCTTGGTGATACCGTAGGTTCCAGTTTAGTGCCTTTGCCCGTCTATGGGGTAGTTAACTACCTCTATTCGTAGCTTTAATGACACGTACACAACTTCTTTTCTGGGCTTTGGTAATTATAAATACTCAAATCATATAGGTAAAAGTCTTTTAGTGAAAATCGTGTGGGCATAATCTGTATCAAATAATATAACATCTGTTATGAAATAGAAGATTCTTACACTTCTATTTAAGGTGAATGTCTTTAATGTATCTAATTAGAGAGATTTTAGAGTTCTATTAGTGGTAGCTAAGTCTTCCTCTCCCCTATAAATAGAGGTGCCCCCTACCATTGTAAATCATCCCTTGAGACCCCTCTCAACTCAATAAGAAGAACTCTCTCTACTCTTCTCTCTATTGCTATTGTTCTTGTTCTGTTGTTCTTGTCTTTTGCTTTAGTTTATAATACGTTATCAGCACGAGTCTCTAACCAATTGAAATTTTCGATTGTCTTAACTTTTGTTTGTGTAGGGTTTTGCTTCAAAGAAGGAAAAGAAAAAAAAAAAAGGGACAAACGAAAAAAAAAAAAAAGAAAAGAAACAGAAAGCAAGACACTGGAAGGCAAGAAGAAAAAAAAAAGAACGAAAAAGTTGAAAAGAAAAAGGAAAGAAAGAAAGGAAAGGAAGAAAGAAAGAAACATAGAAAATATATTTGGTATACCTTAAAGGTAAGTAATTTACTTTTCCCTTTCAAATTCTTGGAATTCTATAAATTTTATATACAAAGTTTGATTATAACTCTAATGAAGTTTGTGAGAAATTATAACCACACGAAGTGGTAAAATCTCTATGTCCTGCCATGATTAAATTCATGTATGATTGTGGACGTGATAAAGAATTCCGTCCAATTGAATTTGCTCCATTCCCTTTAGAGAATGTGGTAGCAGCTTGTGTAAAGCACATGATTTTGATCCATTCCCTGAAGTGAATGTGATAATTGTAATAGAGCCCGTAAGTATGAACACGCTCTTGATGTAATTGTGTCATATGAAAAGAAAGTTCGTTGCCCTCGAAATTTCGGGCAAGAACTATATGACATGGGTGTTGGATGATGAAATCCACTTAGATGCTATGGGTCTTGGAGACGCCATTAAAGACAGAAATAATGCATCCACCCAAAACTATACGAAGGCCTTGATTTACTTGCGCCATCACCTTGATGAAAGTTTGAAGATTGAACATCTCAACATCAAGGATTCACCCATCTTGTGGAAAGGCTTAAAGAAGAGAGATGACAAACCTGAAGTTGGTCACTCTGCCACAAGCACGATACGATAAGAATCCAAAAGCAAATAGTTTATAAACTATATATTATCGTTACGGTGAAAACGGGCACTGGTCTAAGTCTTGCCGTATACCATAAAATTTGGTTGACCTTTATTAAGCATCTCGAAAGAGTAAACGCCCTGAAACGAATTTTGTCTCTGACGACAACTTTGACTTCACCCACCTGGATGTGGCAGACTTCTTAAGCAACCCGATGGGAAGATAGACCACCTAATCGATGATGGATCGGTGATGAAAGAAGATGGAGCTGTTTGATTTATTTGTATTAGTTAATGAATAAACTAATAGTCATTAGTATTAGCTCGTATTAGCTAGTTCATGATATGATATTTGTATTAGTTCTTCAATATGCTCAAATATCAATAAAACTTTTATTTTCCAGTGGGGGTAATCGACTAGCCTGAAAAACTAGTCGATTATCAACTATTTTCGCATTAAAGTTGAAAAACAATTGATCAACAATCGATTGTCGTTGACTAACAATCGATTGTCTTGAAACAGTGAGGTCTGGAATTTTTCAAAAATCACCCACAATCGATTGTCTACATCTAACAATCGATTGTCGTTAGGCAGTGTAATCTGGAATTTTTCAAAAATCATCCACAATCGATTGTCTTTGTATAACAATCGATTGTCTATGTTCCAACAATCGATTGTGTGGGTTTAATAATCGATTGTCTTATGAAAAACGCTGAAATTTTCAAACTGCAAAGTAATTGATTATGGACAACATATCTGATTTTGTTTGTCAATTGTTAGTAGCAGATTTTGAAAATATTATGTGACACAAAAGGAATTGAACTTGCTTATTCTTATGTTCCTGTATTTCTTTTGTATGTCATACCATGGAAAGTAAATTGATCGAAGGCTCCGGAAGAGCCAATGTAACTCTGCCCAAGGGCACGACGTTAATCATAGAGAATGCTATGTTCTCCTCCAAGTCTATGAGAAACTTGTTGAGTTTTAAAGATGTACGCCGGAATGGCTACAATATTGAGACAATGGATGAAGATAATCTCGAATATCTCGTCCTCACTTCAAAGAATGTCTCCGGCCAAAAAGAGGGTTATTGAGAAATTCCCGTCTTTATCTTGTGGCCTGTATTGGACAAGAATTAGTGCAATTGAGGCACATTCAACAGTAAATCTAAAGAATACTGAGTCCAATACACTTGTACTTTGGCATGATCGACTGGGTCACCCAGGATCAACCATGATGAGACGGATTATAGAAAGCTCATATGGGCATCCGTTAAAGAATTTCAAAATTCTCTCAGGTAATGAATATCCTTGCACTTCGTGTTATCAAGGCAAGCTGATTATCAGACCATCCCCAACAAAGGTTGGGACTGAGTCACCCCAGTTTCTGGAACGTATACAAGGGGACATTTGTGGACCTATTCACCCACCTAGTGGATAGTTTAGGTATTTCATGGTCTTGATAGACGCATCCTGTAGATGGTCTAATGTGTGCTTGTTGCCATCACGCAACCTTGCGTTTGCAAAGTTAATGGATAATAGATGAGAATAATCTTGAATTCTTCATGAAAACGTGGCTGCCCATTTCGGTTTGGGTTCACGCCATTTTGCATGCAACAATACTAGTTTGTCGGCTGCCCACTTCGGTTTGGGGTCACGCCATTTTGCATGAAGCAATACTAGTTCGTCGGCTGCCCACTTCGGTTTGGGGTCACGCCATGTTGCATGCAGCAATGCTAGTTCGTCTCTGACTGACGAATTGACACAAATATTCCCCATTGCAATTGGTTTTGGGTCATGAACCCAATATATCCCATTTAAGAAGCTTTGGATGCGCAGTATAGGTGCCTGTAGCACCGCCATCCCGCACCAAAAATGGGTTTGCAAAGAAGGTTAGGAATATATGTTGAGTATGAATCGTCCTCCATTATTCGCTACCTCGAAACATTGACAGGAGATTTGTTCACTGCACTATTTGCAGACTGTCAATTTGATGAGACACTTTTCCCAAAATTAGGGGGAGAAGTCGGTGAAACCAAATGGGAAATTTTGTGGAAAAATGTATCATTATCTCATCTTGATCCACATACCTCTATTTGAAAGAAGGAGGTACAAAAGATTATCCATTTGCAAAGAATAGCAAATCAAATGCCTGACGCATTTACGGACTTGAAGAGGATAACGAAATCCCACATTCACGCGGAAAATGTTCCGATCCGTATTGAAGTCCCTATTGGACGAATATCTAGTGTCATATCCAATGAGTCAAATGCACGCCAGAAGCGTGGCAGACCATTAGGTTCCAAAAGATCGAAATCCTAGAAAGAGGAAAAAGAACGATCTAAATGACACTATGAAAGAATCACATGAGGACGCTCATGATTTTATTAATTCCGAGATTCACGAAGAATCTATTGAGCCTGAGACTCTTGAAAATAAGGAATGCAAGAATGTGAGGATCTCGAACCTCAGTCTGTGGTAGTACAAAATTAATTGAGAGCTCTCGAAGAGCCAATTATTACTATGTTGGAGAAACACAATTGAGTATTGTGCTGTAGTAAGTCTCAAAGAAACTTATTCAGTTTTCAAAAGTACACGCGAAGGCGATTGATGATATTGAGACTATAAATAAAGGAAGGCTTTGATTCTCCTATTACTACAACTTGTAGCGGGGTAATTTGTATATGAAAAGCTACCCGCTTTGTTCTCCAGTTTGTACTACACAAAAGAAAGAATGCCACAATAAAGTGGATATCTATTGGTATAAAACCCATGTCATAATAAACCCGAAGTTTATTGATAAGTGCACATGTCATGGTGTAAATTTGAAGTTTACCAATATTGATAATTTATTCAGTTGGCATTCATGTTAGCCATCTCATTTTAAGTATGATGTGCAAATTCACATAGGTGAATATTAAAGAACTAGAAAGTTCTTTACGAATACTCTTGTATCACTTGTTCTCCGTAATGAACTGACCAACTAAAGAGTTCGGGTTGAAGCCCCTTGATTCTGGAAATATCAAAGGTGAATATGGGCCCATTCACCTGCCATGTATACCACATATGATGCATCTATGATATGGTTACATGCGCCATTGTTATTAACCCGCAGCCTGGCAGTGCTTGCGAGGTAAATCGCTCAGTAATCTAACTTCGAGCATAGTTTCCAGATTCTCTACTCAAGACAGTTCATCTTGATAAGTTGGTTTATATTAAAGTTGGTTTAGCAAGATAATTATTGAGTGCTTCCACTTAATAGCTAAACTGTTTCTTATGAGAACAAAGTTATATATATCAGTTTGATATAAGTTGTATACGAGAGTATATTCTCCCCTCACAAGTGGTTCAGGGTCAGGAACCAAATAATTTCATCTTATTATTAAGGTGCTGTGTATGTTGACATAATGCACAAAGATGATTTTCCAAAGTTGAGGAAACATGTTAGCTTTACTAACATGAGGGGGAGACATGATAAACACTTGAGAAAGTGTTACATGGGATGAATTTTCATTTGTATATGTATATCCCCGAATATCATGATATGAACCTGTAGTTCATAAAAAGGAAATGCAATTGCAACATATTGCAAAGCATGCTATACGCATTTGCTGACTCAAAGAAAGCAACTAAATGGAAGAGATACAATTCAAGAAGAATTGATTCCATATGAAAGACATGTAGTTTTGAACCTATAGTTCAAATGCTTGAAAGATAAAAGTCAAAGGTATGTATAGTCAGTTTTCGATATCTTATTTGTTTAGTATCACTAATGAAAGCTTGATATGCAGCTAAAGTTTATTATGTGACTTACATGACTTAACTTGAAAGATTTAAGTTGCTTGAAGCATATGCAATTCGTGGTCCTGAAGTACCACATCCTAAGTGCAATTTGTGTACATATGTATCTTGCTATAACTATAAGCATGATGGCATTGAGAATGCATCTATGGAGATATTGAAGAGTTATTCCACGACATTATATGAAGATGTTCATATCTATCAAGAATGATGATTTCAAGATGATGCACAAGATTGGAATGCAAATGCTCAAGGATATAAATCGATGTACTCATTAGGGGGAGTCAATGCGCGTTGCACTCTTTTTCCCTTACAAGGTTTTGTCCCACTGGGTTTTCCTTGCAAGGTTTTTAACGAGGCAACCAATAGGCGCATATTCAAACATGTGTACTCTTTTTCCTTACTTTAATTTTTCCCATTGGGTTTTGGTTTTAAGGTTTTATGAGGCACATCATTGAATAGACATTCAAGGGGGAGTGTTATGAAATAGAAGATTCTTACACTTCTATTTAAGGTGAATGTCTTTAATGTATCTAATTAGAGAGATTTTAGAGTTCTATTAGTGGTAGCTAAGTCTTCCTCTCCCCTATAAATAGAGGTGCCCCCTACCATTGTAAATCATCCCTTGAGACCCCTCTCAACTCAATAAGAAGAACTCTCTCTACTCTTCTCTTATTGCTATTGTTCTTGTTCTGTTGTTCTTGTCTTTTGCTTTAGTTTATAATAACATCATATTAATAATATTTTTATGCCATTTTAGTCCAATGACATCATCTATCTAATAGTTTCAACTACGTTTGTTTAAGCAGTTGTCTTAGCGGACAAAAAATTAATAAATTTTGTTAAAAACATTTTGGCATGTAGTAGTAACTTGGCTAGACGTTGAAAACCTTAGTGTCATTAATGCACTCCTTCATTCTGTATTCCAAAGAAATAAAATAAAAGATAGGGTACTTAAAATAAAATAAAAATAAATGAAATGATGGATTCATTTATCCTTAAAAGAATATGGGCTTAAACTTAAAAGCCTGCGCGTTAGGTTCGCGTACGAGTTGTGTACCTATATTTACCTGTCAAAACGAGTCCATGTAAACAAAATGATAAAGACGAACAACTCCAAAAAGACATATAAGTAAATAAAAGTTAGTACAGTTTAGTCGTTTTACCTTTTATGTTTATCAAATAACGCTCAAATTTTGTAGACTTATGCGATAACTCCGTCAATTATTAAAATTAGATCTCTATTTCACGTGCCTCACACGCATACCATTAGCAATTGTTCTAAAAATTTTATTTAAAGATAATAAACTTTAACTTATAAGTAAAAATCAGTGTCAATATATATATATATATATATATATATATATATATATATATATATATATATATATATATATATATATATATATATATATATATATATATATATATATATATATATATATATATATATATATATATATATAAATAAAAGCTGTTGCTACATTAAAATTGATAAAAGACAATTACTTGATAACGATATTAGATAGGAGTATCAATTTTTCATGTCAATGTAAACTTTAGTTTTATACTGAAATAGTAGTTAATTTTAAAGTCCTAAATAATATAATAATAATTAATCCAATATAAGTTCTATTTTAAATGATAATTCATGCTAGATATATTGCTTCAAGTTTTCTTGAAAACTCGCATATTTTCGGCTTTATTTTCCCCAAAGATTAACCTGATATTATAGGAAAATAAAAATTTCTTTTATCAGAATTAGAGTTGAATTTGATATTATCGATGAGATTATCCTCGCCTCTTCTATGTCGCCTGCTTCGTCCCTAAACATCTACTTCTAATATGAAATGGTGAAATAAGTTTATACAAAATGTGCAATTTACTTTTATTCAAAATAAAATTTATTTTCAATGGAAATTCTTTTTGATAAGAATGGACCTTGAGCCTAACTCAACCCCAAAAGCTAGCTTATAAGGTGAGGATTGCTCAAGCCATATAAGGAGACCAAGGACCTCAAATCCCTTCGATGTGGGACAACTCAACACTTTTACAAACTTAGATGACAAAACATTGAACTATAACAGTATAAAGGTATGTTTTTCCATAATCCTTTTGTCACTTTCTAGTTTTCCTAAATAAGGAAAGAATTGTTTTTTTTTTTCAATCATCCACTTATTAGTTTCTCTAATCTATTTCATAACTTGCCATTAACAAAAAACTCTATTATTCAACTTTTGATATAATTATATGTAAAGCGAATAAATATGTTACATATACAATATAAAATTTCAAATGTTATACCCATTAGATTTCTTGCTCAAATATAACACTATTGTAAATTTGTATCTGCCGCTATTTCACTTTTCTACCATAATTTTACAAGCTTTACTACTACGACATATCAAAGAGATTAACATACTCTCCATAGATTCTCCTATTTTAAGAACATCGAACAATAAGTAACTTATATTATGTCATAAGATTCTTTTTTTGTTGCAAAAATAGGATTAAAAAACTATTAAGTTTAACATATCAAAGCTTCAAAGAATATTCTGGACACTTAAATTTACTTTTCTCCAGCAAATAAAATATCAGAAAAAGAATACTATATAGTCGCTCTCAAAATAATAGGTGAATATATATATATATATATTTGGTTATGAAATATGAATAATTTTTTGTGCGAGTTAAAAGTGATAATATTCCTAAGATGTCATTAAGCTGCATATCTGCAATCAAAATATACTTTGTAACAACCTTATACTTGTTTTCATTCTCCTACTTCTGTTGGGAAATGAGTAACGGGTAATTAGAAATTTTTTCACAATATAAGGCTTTCGTTCTCTTAGTTCTGTTGGTTTCAAACTTTTATTCGAGAATTCCTATTATAATAGTTCTAGAACTCTTCAATGTAATGATAAATGGCCTATCTACTCGTAAAAGTAAATTAATATTTTAAAAATATTTTCGTAAACTAATGTTATTATTCGTATTTTTATAATAATATGATATTATTATATGAAAATCAATTATTTTAATGTATAACCATGTGAATAATAATAATAATAATAATAACAATAATAATAATAATAATAATAATAATTCCACTTCGGATAGCTTAACTGGAATTTTATTTTATTAAAGATAGCATCAAATACTCCTCTTTCATATAAAGTAACTCAGTTCTGAGAAGTAAACAATTTTATTCTTTAAGAAAAGAGGTGTTCCTTCTCTGAGCTATAAAAATATTTATGTAACTATAAAAACTTCTCATTAATGTAAATGAATAAAATAAAAGAATTTAAAATTAAATTATTTTCAAATTTAAAATATACCATTCTATTTAATATAAAACTCGGGGAATAGTACTTTTTCAAAAGACAAGATAAAAATATTACTTTTAACTCCAAAGCTGGAGGTCATATATATAATACTTTTTAAAATAGGTGGAGTGAAAAGTGATAAACAGAACTTATAGGGGCTGGGGAAGTATATTTAGCCAAAAGAAATATATCGATCAAACAAAAAACATTACCGAATTGTCTCCTCAAATCAGTGAGGTCAGTCCACCGACCCCGTCCTTTGACGCACTCATTTTTCTATTTGTCTCGTCAAAATCAAACCCATTGGTTCCTTTTATTTTAGTCTCTTTTGATTAATTCCTATTCCCAGCTCCCCTATATTTGGCCCCATTGTTTGGGTTCCTTTTACCTATTCAAATCTTTCATATTTTGGTCAAATATTCAACTCCTCCTTCCCACGTTCTTGAACGTTTCTTTAGTTTATAATTGGACTAAATAAACTTAAAGTTTGAACCGCGTGACATCAAACAAATGCTATTAATTAAATCAGCACTTATATATAACACCACCACCCCTTTACCTACTTGAATCCCATCACAAACAAAAGAAAACCAAGAAAACAACCCAACTCACTATTTTCTTTTCAAGATTCTTTGAGTATTTCATTTTTTGCAATTAAATGATGATTTCAACATGGAGGAAACGGAGAACAGAAAGAAGGGTAGCAAAAAGAGGTCTAATGGAGGATATAACAAGCATGGAATTGGTGATTCCTAGACATTTCACATGTCCAATTTCCTTAGACTTAATGAAAGATCCAGTTACATTGTCAACAGGGATCACATACGATAGAGAGAATATTGAGAAATGGATTGAGGCTGGGAATCAAACTTGTCCCATCACAAATCAAACATTGAGGAATGGTGAACCTATTCCAAATCACAGCATAAGGAAAATGATCCAACAATGGTGTGTTGCGAACAAGGATCATGGGATTGAAAGAATTCCAACTCCAAGAATTCCTGTGACATCGTCCGAGGTTGTTGAACTACTTGCAAAAATAAGCAAAGGGATGCATGATTCAGAGTTGTGCAAGGAATTAGTATCCAAAGTGAAGAAGTTGGTGAATGAAAGTGAGAGGAACAAACGGTCCTTTGTTACCAATGGTATTGCACATGTTTTATCAGCTGCATTTGTTGCATTTTCAAAGGAAATTAATATGAAAAATGCTTCAACAGGGGAAGTGATCTTGTCAACTTTGACGACTATATTGCCTCTGGATGGGGAGTCCAAGTCGATTCTTGGATCGATTTCATCTTTACGTTGCATGGTGTGGTTCTTGAATAATGGGAGTTTATCAGGCAGGAGAAATGCAGTTTTTTTGCTAAAAGATATCTTGAAAATGGAGGAACATGACAAGGTTGAAATCTTGTTGGGAATGGGAGGAGCTTTAGAAGGCTTAGTGAAACTTGTGCAAGAGCCAATTTGTCCTACTACTACAAAAGCTTCTTTATTAGCAATCTACCACATGGTTAATCCATCAAATTCTTCGTCTTTCGCCAACAAGAAGGCTCAATCAAGATTTGCTGATATGGGGTTAGTTGAATTGTTGGTAGAGATGCTTGTTGATAGTGAGAAGAGCATATGTGAAAAGGCATTAGGTGTTTTGGATGGAATTTGCAGCTCTGTAGAAGGAAGAAAAGGGGTTTATAATTATGCTCTAACTGTGCCTGTTTTGGTCAAGAAATTGCTAAGAGTTTCAGATTTGGCAACTGAGTTTTCAGTTTCAATTATATGGAAGATTGGGAAGAATGAGAATAGGGAAAACGGAGGTGATGTTCTTGTTGAAGCTCTAAAACTAGGTGCTTTTCAGAAGCTTTTGCTGCTGCTACAAGTTGGTTGTAGTGAAACAACAAAAGAGAAGGCTAGTGAGTTGTTGAAGTTGATGAATGTGCATAGGGATAGACAAGAATGTGTTGATTCTTTGGATTTTAAGAGTCTCAAAAGGCCATTCTGAACCTTGGCTTAGACTATATATATATATATATATATATATATATATATATATATATATATATATATATATATATATATATATATATATATATATATATATATATGTTTATATACATGTTTCATTTATACTGTATAAAAGTATACCAAAAAAACAAAGAAAATAGGAAAGTAGTTCACAATACATTTTTTATCTATGTTGCTCGGAAGCTGCAAAGATATCGTTGAGTGCATGTCGAATCTTCAAAAAGTAGTATATTTTTTAAATATCCGATATGGGTACAACAATATATTTGGAGAGTCCGCACAACTTAGCTTTTTATTCATTCTATAGATACATATGCTGATGAATTAAGATGCATTATGAATTTATACATTAAATGTTTGTATGGAGGGGTCTTCTCTCTAAGTGATATGTGTTTGCTATATATTTTCTGTGAGGGTTTGTGCTTCTGGAATAATAATAAAATAAGCCCAACTTAGGCATAATTCATAATGAAAGAGTGGTGTTTTTCTCTTTTTTATTCTTAGACCTTCGTAGATATAAATACTGTGGTTTGTAATGGCAGAGTAGGCTCATGTTCTCAGAAAGGTCGGGAAGTGGAGAGGGGGTAGGGCAAGGACCAGGGGATGGGACGGGGCCCAAAGGGGGTAAAGGGAACAAGGTAGCCTATTGGTTGAGAAATGGATCGTGAAATATAGGGAAGTTGACGAGTAAGTCCATAGATCTGGCGAAGATTCTCCAGAAGAGGAGGGTCAATATAGCGTGTGTGTAGGAGACTAGGTAGGTAGGATTGAAGGTGATGAATGTAGACATATATAAATTGTGGTTCTCCGGAGTAGTGCCTATTTTAGTGGATATGAAGCTTAGAGAGTCCGTGGTAGAAGTTAGATGGGTAAATAATAGAGTGATTGCGATTAAGGTAGTAGTTGGAGGGAGCACTCTAAATATCTTTAGCGCTTACGCGCCGTAAATAGGCTTGGACGAGGAGGTGAAAAGGGATTTCTGGGAGGCGCTGGATAAGGTGGTGGTTGGGGGAGGGGGGTATTCTGCCTATGGAGAAGTTATTCATATGAGAGGATTTCAATGGTCATATTAGGTCATCTGTTGGTGGCTATGGTGAGGTACATGGTGGCTTTGGCTTTGGTGATCTGAACAGGAGTGGTACCTCACTGTTGGATTTCACTAGAGCTTTTGAGTTAGTGATCGTGAACTCTATGTTTTCTAAGAGGGAGGAGCATCTGGTTACTTTTTGGTGTATGGTGGCAAAGACCCAGATTGACTATCTTCTCCCCAGGAGGTATGACAAGGGGTTGTGCGAGGATTGCAAGGTGATCCCGAGTGAGAACCTCACAACTCAACATAGGTTCCTGGTAATGGACATCAGTTCTTGATGAAGAAGAAGAAGACTTTTGCACTGGGTCAGTCAGGGATCAGGTGGGGAGCTTTGTCTAAGGATATTCACAGGAGTTGGAGGGGCAGTGACGAATATGGGTTCCTGGAAGAGTGGTGGGGATGCTAGCACTATGTGGATGGCGAAGTCGGACTGTATAAGGGAGGTAGTAAGAGAGGTGCTGGGAGTTTCGAAAAGTTACTTTGGCGGAGGCGACTAGTGGTGGAACGACATGATCCAAGGTAAAGTGAAATCTAAGAAAGTAGCTTACATTAAGCTAGTAGCGAGTACCGACAAAGATCAAAGGAGAGCGAACATAGAAAGATATAAGAAGACTAGGAAGGAGGCAAAATAAGCGATCCTAGAGGCTAAGACTGTTGCTTTTGGTCAGATTTATGAGGAACTAGGGGTCAAAGGTGGGGACAAGAAGTTGTTTCAGTTTGCCAAAACGAGAGAGAAGAATGCTCGCGACTTGGATCAAGTGAGGTACATAAAAGACGAGGACGGTCGAGTATTGATGGAAGAGGACCAGATTAGGCAAAGATGGCAGCCGTACTTTCATAAACTTCTTAATGAAGAGGGGGATGAAGACATTGTGTTAGGGCAATCGGGGCACTCCGAGAGTCACTGAGACTTTAGTTATTATAGGCGCATTAAGGTTGAGGAGGTCGTGGGTGCCATGGGTAAGATGATTCGGGGCAAAGCGATTGGACCAAATGCGACTCCAATAGAGTTTTGGAGATATGCGGGTAGAGCAAGGTTGGAGTGACTGGCTGGGTTGTTTAATGTTATTGTTAGGACAAAGAGGATTCTTGATGAGTGGAAGTGGAGTACAACCGGTGTGCAAGAACCAAGGTGATATCAAGAATTGTAACAACTATAAGGGTAATAAGTTACTAAGTCATATCATAAAAATTTGAGAGATGGTGGTGGGAAGGGAGGATAAGGAGGTCGGTGTCTATTTTGAAAAAGCAGTTCGAGTTCATGTCGGGTCGTTCTACTATGAAAGTTATCCACCTAATCAGGAGGTTGGTAGAACTATACATGGATAGGAAGAGATATTTGCATATGGTGTTTATTAACCTAGAAAAGGCGTATGACAAGGTCCCTAGGGATGTCCTTTGGAGGTGTCTAGAGGTGAAAGGTGTTCCGGTAGCTTACATTACGAAACTAAAGGATATGTATAATGAAGCTATGACTCGAGTTTGGACGGAGAGAGGTGACTGAGAGCCTTTTCCAGTGGTTATGGGGTTACACCAATAATTTGCACTCAGCCCGTTCTTATTTGCTATGGTGATGAATGCACTGAGACACCATATCCAAGGAGAGGTGTCATGGTGTATGTTGTTTAGTGATAATATAGTTCTAATTAATGAGATGTGAGGTGGAGCTAATGGGAGACTGAAGGTATGGAGGCAGGCCCTGGAGTCTAAAGGTTTCAAGTTGAGTAGGACTAAGATGGAATATATGGAATGTAAGTGCATCAACATGACGGGTGAAGCGGATACGAAAGTCACGCTTGACTCACAGGTCATCCTCATAAGAGAAACTTTTAAGTACTTAGGGTCAATTATCCAAGGAGATAGGGAAATCGAAGGGGATGTTATGCACTGTATTGGGGCGGGGATGATGAAATGGATGTTAGCAACTGGAGTCCTGTGTGACAAGAATGTACCACCAAAATTCAAAGGTAATTCTATAGAGCGGTGATTAGACCATCCATATTGTATGGAGCTGAGTGTTGGTCAGTCAAGAATTCACATATCCATAAGATGAAAGTAGCAGAAATGAGAATGTTGAGATTGATGTGTGGGCACACTAGGCGGGATAAGATTAAAAATGAAGATATTCGGGAGAGGGTAGGCGTGGCTCCCATGGACGATAAGATGTGAGAAGCGCAACTTAGATGGTTCGGACACGTGCAGAGAAGAAGCCTAGATGCACCGGTTAGGATTTGTAAGCGGTTGACTTTGGCAGGTACGAGAAAAGGGAGAGGGCGACTTAAGAAGTATTGGGGAGTGGTGATCAAGTAGGACATAATGCGACTTTAGATTTCTGAGGACATGGTTCTTGATAGAAATATGTGGAGGTCGAGCATTAGGGTGGTAGGCTAGGGGTAGTCGAGAGTTCTTCCCTCTTCGCACCGGGTAGTCTGATAGAGTTTAGTTTAGGTTTATTAGCGGTCTATGTTGTGTTTACATTATTGTTTTGCATAGTTTGTGTTATTGTCCTTTAACTTATTCCTTGTTGTTATTTTCTTTCTGGCATCTTTTATTGCTATATGCCTTTTCTTTTGTTTCTTTTCTGATATTATTATCTCTCACATTGGGTTGAGTCTCCCGAAAATAGTCTTTTCACTCTGTTCGGGGTAGGAATAAGGTCTGATACATTCTACTCTTACCAGACCCTATAAGTAAAATTTTATTAAGTATGCTGTTGTTGTAGTTAGACATAATTCATTTGTCATTGCTCGTTGTAGTTAGGCGTAATTATTTTTCTTTTCTCCTACCCATTTCTCCTGAGAAAGAAATTAAGACAAGTATAAAAGAATATTGAAGAGGACACAAATTTGGTCTCTTTGTGTTTTGAGCTTAACAATGAGCATTGTAGAAAAGTTACTCCCACCATTTCAATTTATATAATACATTTTTCTTATTAGTTCACTAAAAAAAATATTTTTATATTAAAAATAATTTAATTGTAAATTTTTTATATTACACATTTTACTCTAAATGAAAAAAAATTATAGTCACACAAATCTTATGACTTATAAATCTTTTGGTCAGTAAAGAATTCACATATCCATAAGATGAAAGTAGCAGAAATGAGAATGTTGAGATTGATGTGTGGGGCACACTAGGCTGGATAAGATTAGGAATAAAGATATTCGGGAGATGGTAGGTGTGGCTCCCGTGGATGATAAGATGCGAGAAGCACAACTTAGATGGTTCGGACACGTGCAGAGAAGAAGCCTGGATGCACCGGTTAGGATTTGTAAGCGGTTGACTTTGGCAGGTACGAGAAAAGGAAGAGGGCGGCATAAGAAGTATTGGGGAGTGGTGATCAAGCTGGACATAATGCGACTTTAAAGTTCTGAGGACATGACTCTTGACAGGAATATGTGGAGGTCGAGAATTAGGGTGGTAGACTAGGGGTAGTCGAGAGTTCTTCCCTCTTTGTACCGGGTAGTCTGATAGAGTTTTGTTTAGCTTTATTAGCGGTCTATGTTGTGTTTACATTATTGTTTTGCATAGTTTGTCTTATTGTCCTTTCACTTATTCCTTGTTGGTATTTTCTTTCTGGCATCTTTTATTGCTATATGCCTTTTCATTTGTTTCTTTTCTGATATAATTTTTTCTCCCATTGGGTCGAGTCTCCCCAAAACAGTCTTTTCACTCTGTTCGGGGTAGGAATAAGGTCTGATACATTCTACGCTTACCAGACCCTATTAGTAAAATTTTATTGAGTATGTTGTTGTTGTTGTTAGACATAATTCATTTGTCTTTTCTCGTTGTAGTTAGGCGTAGTTCATTTTCTTTTTCTCGTACCCATTTCTCCCGAGAAAGAAATTAAGGCGAGTATAAAAGAATATTGAAGAGGACACAAATTTGGTCTCTTTGTGTTTCGAGCTTAACAATGAGCATTTTAGAAAAGTTACTCCCACCATTTCAATTTATATAATACATTTTTCTTATTAGTTCACTAAAAAAAATATTTTTATATTAAAAATAATTTAATTGTAAACTTTTTATTTTACACATATTACTCTAAATAAAAAAAAATTATAGTCACACAAATGTTATGACCTATAAATCTTTTGGTCAGTCAAGAATTCACATATCCATAAGATGAAAGTAGCAGAAATGAGAATGTTGAGATTGATGTGTGGGCACACTAGGCTGGATAAGATTAGGAATAAAGATATTCGGGAGATGGTAGGCGTGGCTCACGTGGATGATAAGATGCGAGAAGCGCAACATAGATGGTTCGGACACGTGCGGAGAAGAAGCCTGGATGCACCGGTTAGGATTTGTAAGCGGTTGACTTTGGCAGGTACGAGAAAAGGAAGAGGGCGGCTTAAGAAGTATTGGGGAGTGGTAATCAAGCTGGACATAATATGACTTTAAATTTCCGAGGACATGACTCTTGACAGGAATATGTGGAGGTCGAGCATTAGGGTGGTAGACTAGGGGTAGTCGAGAGTTCTTCCCTCTTTGTACCCGGTAGTCTGATAGAGTTTTGTTTAGCTTTATTAGCGGTCTATGTTGTGTTTACATTATTGTTTTGCATAGTTTGTGTTATTGTCCTTTCACTTATTCCTTGTTGGTATTTTCTTTCTGGCATCTTTTATTGCTATATGCCTTTTCTTTTGTTTCTTTTCTGATATAATTTTTTCTCCCATTGGGTCGAATCTCCCGAAAACAGCCTTTTCACTCTGTTCGGGGTAGGAATAAGGTCTGATACATTCTACTCTTACCAGACCATATTAGTAAAATTTTAGTAAGTGTTATAAAATATTCTATTTTAGGTGAATGTCCATATTTAGAGAGATTCTAGGGTTTACTTCTTGGTGGCTAAGTCACCACCTCCCTATAAATAAAGGGGTTCTATTCCATTGTAAACCATCCCAAAGTATCAATAAGAATACTCCTCTCTCTACTTTTCTCTCTATTGTTCTTGTTCTTGTTCTTATATTATTTAATAACACGTTATCAGCACGAGACTCTACCGTCTCAAGAATCCTCTTGAGAAAATTACGGTATTTCCCTTTTTCCGAATTTGGTTTTAATTATGTCTAATATTATGAAAAGAAAGTTCGTTGCCCTTGAAATTTCGGGCAAGAACTATATGACATGGGTGTTGGATGCTGAAATCAACTTAGATGCTATGGGTCTTGGAGACGCCATTAAAGACAGAGATAAAGCATCCACCCAAGACTGTGCTAAGGCCTTGATTTTCTTGCGCCATCACCTTGATGAAGGTTTGAAAATTGAATATCACAGTCAAAGATCCACTCATCTTGTGGAAAGGCTTAAAGGAGAGATATGACAACCTGAAGTTGGTCACTCTGCCACAAGCACGATATGATTGGGCTCATCTGAGGCTCCAAGACTTTAAGTCTGTTTCTGAATATAATTCTGCAATGTTCAGAATTACTTCTAAATTGAAGCTCTGTGGAGATAACATCTCTGATTATGATATGCTTGGAAAAAAACGTTTACAACGTTTCATGCCTCCAATATGGTACTGCAACAACAGTACAGAGAGAAAGGTTTCAAAAAGTACTCTGAACTGATTTCTCTTCTCCTTGTGGCTGAGCGAAACAATGACCTGCTCATGAGAAATCACGAAAATCGACCCACTGGGTCTACACCATTGCCTGAAGCAGATAAGGTGTATTCTCATTATGCCAAGCATGGAAAAGGCTATGGCTTTAATCATGGTCGTGGTCGTAATCGGGGTCATGGCCGTGGATGTAGACAAGGAAGAAATTTCCCTGATGTCCGTCACCCCCCAAAGAGATATAACCACCAATAGCAGAAACGGGATTATGAGGATCCAAAGGCAAATAGTTCAAAAACTATATGTTGTCGTTGCGGTGGAAAAGGGCACTGGTCAAAAGCTTGCCGTGTACCAAGACATTTGGTTGATCTTTATCAAGCATCTCTAAAGAATAAAGGCCCTGAAACAAATTTTGTCTCTGACGACAATTTTGACATCACCCACCTAGATGTGGCAGACTTCTTTGAGCAACCCGAGGGGAAAATAGACCAGTTAATCGGTGATGAATTTGTGATGAAGGAAGATGGAATTGTTTGATTTTATTTTACTTATTTGTATTAGTTAGTGAATAAACTAATAGTCATTAGTATCAGCTCGTATTAGTTAGTTTATGATATAATGGTAGTATTAGTTCTTTAGAATGTTTCAATATGCTTAAATTTCAAAGATATTTTTATTTTCCAGTAGAGTTAATCGATTAACCTAACAGTTAGTCGATTATCTAATATTTCGCATTAAAACTGGACTTTTCCGCAAGCTAAGTTAGTCGACTATCTGATTTAGTTAGTCGACTAACCTGATGACTGTTTACTAAGTTAGTCGACTATCAACTTAGTTAGTCGACTAACTAATATTTCGCATTAAAAGTGGACTTTTCCGCAAGGCAAGATAGTCGACTATCTGATTTAGTTAGTCGACTAACCTAATGACTGCTTCCCAAGATAGTCGACTATTAACTAAGTTAATCGACTAACCTCAGCAGATTTTGAAAATATTGTTTAAATATGAAACAAACGGATTGAATTTGTTTATTCTCACGTTCGTGTATTTCTTTTGTATGTCAAACCATGGGAAAGCAAATATGGATATCTCACAAATCAAGCTTGGATCAACGTCCAACTGTAAAAATATTTGTTTAGTTGATTCATGTACTACACATACGATACTCAAAGAAAAGAAATATTTCTCTCAACTAAGTATGTGTAAGGCAGATGTTACTACAATCTCTGGTAGTAATAAATTGATTGAAGGCTCCGGAAGAGCAACCATAACTCTGCCTAGAGGAACAATGTGTATCATAGAGAATGCAATGTTCTCCTCCAAGTCTAAGAGAAACTTGTTGAGTTTTAAAGATATACGCCGGAACGGCTATCATATTGAGACAATAGATGAGAATAATCTTGAATATCTCATCATTACAAAGAATGTCTCTGGCCAAAAGAGGGTTATTGAGAAATTCCCGTCTTTATCTTGTGGCCTGTATTGGACAAAAATTAGTGCAATTGAGGCACATTCAACAGTAAACCAAAAGGTTACTGATTCCATTACTTTTGTACTTTGGCATGATCGATTGGGACACCCTGGATCAATCATGATGAGACGGATTATAGAAAGCTCATATGGGCATCCGTTAAAGAATTTCAAGATTCTTTTAAATAATGAATTTTCTTGCACTTCTTGTTATCAAGGCAAGTTAATTATTAGACCATCACCAACAAAGGTTGGGACTGAGTCACCTACGTTTTTGGAACGTATACAAGGGGACATTTGTGGACCTATTCACCCACCTAGTGGGTCCTTTAGATATTTTATGGTCTTAATAGACGCATCCTGTAGATGGTCTCATGTGTGCCTGTTGTCATCACGCAACCTTGCGTTTGCAAAACTAATGGCACAAATAATTCGACTACGAGCACAATTTCCTGATAATCCAATCAAGTCTATTAGACTGGATAATGCTGCTGAGTTTTCATCCCAAGCATTTAATGATTATTGTTTATCAATTGGGATAAAAGTGGAACATTCTGTAGCTCATGTTTACACTCAAAACGGTCTTGCAGAATCTTTAATTAAACGCCTGCAGTTGATTGCAGGACCATTACTCATGAAAACGAGGCTGCCCACTTCGGTATGGGGTCACGCCATTTTGCATGCAGCAATGCTAATTCGTCTCAGACTGACGAATTATCACAAATATTCCCCGTTGCAATTGGTTTTGGGTCATGAACCCAATATATCCCATTTAAGAATCTTTGGATGCGCAGTATATGTGCCTATAGCACCGCCATACCGCACCAAAATGGGTCCGCAAAGAAGGTTAGGAATATATGTTGGGTTCGAATCGCCCTCCATTATTCGCTACCTCGAAACATTGACAGGGGATTTGTTTACTGCACGATTTGCAGACTGTCAATTTGATGAGACACTTTTCCCAAAATTAGGGGGAGAAGTTGGTGAAACCAAACGGGAAATTTTGTGGAAAAAGGCATCATTATCTCATCTTGATCCACATACCTCTATTTGTGAAAAAGAGGTGCAAAAGATTATCCATTTGCAAAGAATAGCAAATCAAATGCCTGACGCATTTACGGACTTGAAAAGGATAACAAAATCCCACATCCCCGCAGAGAATGTTCCAATCCGTATTGATGTCCCTGTTGTACAATCATCTAGTGTCATGTCCAATGAGTCGAATGCACGCCTGAAGCGTGGCAGGCCATTAGGTTCCAAAGATCGAAATCCTAGAAAGAGGAAAGCAAACGATCAAAATGACACTACGAAAGAATCTCATGAGGAAATTCATGATTTAATAAATTCTGAGATTCATGAAGAATCCATTGAGCCCGAGACTCAAGAAAATAAGGAACTATTAATAAATCCAATCGATATTGAGGCAAATTTTAATCGAGTTTATATAGTGGTGGATTATGTCTTTGCTTTTAATGTCGCATCTAGCATTATGCAAGAAAGTGAGGATCTTGAACCTCAATCTGTTGGAGAATGTCGAAAAAGACATGATTGGCCAAAATGGCAAGAAGCAATCCAATCAGAATTGAATTCACTGGCAAAACGTGAAGTTTTTGGCCCTATAGTTGAAACACCTAATGGTGTTAAGCCCGTTGGCTATAAATGGGTCTTTGTACGCAAGAGAAATGAGAAAAACGAGGTACAAAGATATAAGGCACGCCTTGTTGCACAAGGATTTTCTCAAAGGCCTGGTGTCGATTATGAAGAGACATATTCGCCTGTAATGGATGCCATAACTTTTCGTTATCTCATTAGTTTTGCTGTCCTTGAAAAGCTTGACATGCATTTAATGGATGTGGTTACTGCCTATCTTTATGGCTCACTGGATAATGAGATATACATGAAAATTCCCGATGGACTCAAAATGCCAAACACTCATAATTCAAAGTCCCGGGAAATGTTTTCAATCAAATTGCAAAGATCCTTGTATGGTCTAAAGCAATCAGGACGAATGTGGTATAATCGTCTTAGTGAGTATTTATTAAAAGGAGGCTATATAAATGATGCCATTTGCCCGTGTGTTTTTACAAAGAAAGCAACATCAGAATTTGTTATACTTGCCGTATATGTCGATGACATAAACCTTATTGGAACCCCCATAGAACTCCAAAAGGCAATTGATTATCTAAAGAATGAATTCGAGATGAAAGATCTCGGAAAGACAAAATTATGTCTTGGTTTGCAAATTGAATATTTGGCAAACGGAATTTTTGTTCATCAATCTACCTATATAGAAAAGGTACTGAAACGATTTTACATGGATGGAGCATATCCTTTAAGTACTCCGATGGTTGTTCGATCACTTGATGTGAATAAAGATCCATTCCGACCGCAAGAAAGGAATGAAGAGCTACTTGGTCCTGAAGTACCATATCTTAGTGCAATTGGCGCACTAATGTATCTTGCAAATACTACAAGGCCTGACATAACCTTTTCAGTTAATGTCTTAGCAAGGTATAGCTCGGCTCCCACAAGGAGACATTGGAATGAGATCAAACATATATTGCGGTACCTAAAAGGGACTACCGATATGGGCTTATTTTATAGCAATAATTGCAGTCCTGATCTTGTTGGTTATGTTGATGCTGGATATTTATCCGACCTACACAAGGCTCGATCTCAAACGGGTTATGTGTTTACCTATGGAGGCACCGCCATATCTTGGCGATCGACTAAGCAATCAACTGTGGCTACTTCATCTAATCATGCCGAGATAATCGCTATTCATGAAGCAAGTCGGGAGTGTGTGTGGTTGAGGTCTATAATACATCATATTCAAGACAAATGTGGTTTGAAGTAACAAACTACCCACGACTTTGTATGAAGACAATGCAGCATGTATAGCTCAATTGAAGGGAGGATTCATAAAAGGAGATAGAGCAAAGCATATTTCACCAAAGTTATTTCTCACACATGATCTTCAAAAGAATGGTGATATCAATGTGCAACAGATTCGTTCAAGCGATAATATGGCTGATTTGTTCTACCAACGTCAACCTTCAAGAAGCTGGTTCACAAGATCGAAATGCGAAGACTCAAGGATATGAATTGATGCTCTTTTCAGGGGGAGTTAATGCGCGTTGCATTCTTTTTCCCTTACAAGGTTTTGTCCCAATGGGTTTTCCTTGCAAGGTTTTTAACGAGGCAACCAATAGGCGCATATTCAAACATGTGTACTCTTTTTCCTTTTCTTTAATTTTTTTCCATTGGGTTTTGTTTTAGTAAAGGTTTTAACGAGGCACATTATTGAATAGACATTCAAGGGGGAGTGTTATAAAATATTCTATTTTAGGTGAATGTCCATATTTAGAGAGATTCTAGGGTTTACTTCTTGGTGGCTAAGTCACCACCTCCCTATAAATAAAGGGGTTCTATTCCATTGTAAACCATCCCAAAGTATCAATAAGAATACTCCTCTCTCTATTTTTCTCTCTATTATTCTTGTTCTTGTATTATTGTTCTTTTTCTTATATTATTTCATAACAAAGTGCATCTTTTACACCCTCCCACAAAATTCCACGGCCAAATTGTTAGGCAGAATGCTAATTAGAACTATTATAATGGAGTTGCACATTTGATACAATATTGCTCCATTAGTGCTATTTTTTTGCTTTGATTTAACCATACTCGATGGGAAGGAGGAGAAAAAATATATCGGGGGGAGGGGGTGGAGTCTGTACTTTTTGGAGAAAAAGACAACAAAGTTATACTCCTTACTTAACTATCACCTTAGATAATATTTCTGCTAACATAACCGCAACAAATAGCCTAAAATCTAGACTTTGTTCAATTAATCCAATAATTTTTCATGTTAAATGTGCATGCCATATTTTTAACTTGGTTGTAAAAGACGGTCTTAATTTATTTTGTGATACTTGTAGTAAAATATAACATGCTTGTGGCAATATTTTTCGTGCTCATAAACAAAGTAGAATTCGTGAATTTGCTCAACAGTGTGCTAGTGCTAACCTTCCATTTAGAAAAATTCCAAAAGATATTTGTACTAGGTGGAATTCTACTTATGAAATGCCTAAGGTTTCTTATGATTATCGGGTGCCTATCCAAAAGGTATTTAATATGCATAATGCTCACCCTGTTGATCAAATTATTGATTCTGATTGGGATGAGATCAAAGAGCTTACTAAAGTTGTAAAAAAAAATTATTTGTGCTACAAAATAATGTTCTGGTATATATTATCCTACTGCTACACAAATATATGGTATATTTGTGGAATTTCTATTGTATTTGGTAAGTATAAAATAAATCCAACTTATGCACCAGACATTAAAATAATTTTAAATTTTAAAAATATTTTTTCCTATTCCCAAAGTTTATTTAATTTCTACGCTACTTAACCAACTTTAAAACTAAGAGGTGTAAAGGGACTTATTCGTAAAATTTATGAGAATTTAAAAATTCAAGAAAGTGAACAACCATCTCTCGAAAACTGCTAAGCTACTTCTGCTAGGTCAATGTTTGATAAATATAAATCTATGGATACATTTAAGAGGGACGATGATGGGACGGGACGGGAGATATGCTGCATATATAAGTAGACATGCCTTAGACTCTAATGATGCATTTTATAATTGTGCGGGCCTAGGTCCAAAGCGGACAATATCACTAATGGGCTGTTATATAAATAGAATGGTTTTCAATTTATTACGTATATTTGTTCAAAGTTGAATAACATATCAATTACCCTATACTTATCTTTGGTTTATTTACTTAGTCTTTATTTTATAACACATGCATTTTTGCCAATTTTGCCTACTTATGTTGCAATAAATGGATTAAAAGTGGCACGACCCAAACTTTTTTATCCTCGGGGTCATGATGGCGCCTACTCGTAGAAGCTAGGCAAGCCACACATTTAGAATCCATAAATATATTTGCTTTAAATCCATTTTTAATAATTTAATTATCAGGAAATAATAATTAAATAACAGCGGAATACAAAATTGAGCGGAAGACTTAAATGAAATAACCCAAAATAATAGGGGAAAATCCACATATGCCTCTACCCAGAACTGGTGTCACAACATCCACGGACTAATAAGATTTACTACATACAACCGTTTGAAAAAGAGTAACACTGTCTACCTCGAATACAAGAGATAACAGATCATAAATAAAGATAGAAGAGATGTCGGGCATGCGGACGCTTGCAGGACTACCTCGGGATCTCGTGGATTGAAGGCTGGCTCTCGATCTACTGTTGCGCACCGTATGCTGCTCTGGTACCTAGGTCTATGCAAAAAGAGCACAGAGTGTAGCATCAGCACAACCGACCCCATGTGTTGGTAAGTGTCTAGCCTAATCCCGATGAGGTAGTGACGAGGCTAGGACCAGACTCCAGATAAACCTGTGCAGTTATATAATATACGGCGAAAATATACAAGTAATAGGCAGTTAAAAGGAAAGGGGTACACTCTTCAGGGAAACAATTTAACTTAGCAGAAAAATAATGAATAGGAAGGACCAATACAATATCTAAAATAATATTATCGTATTATTGTTGTGGCGCGCAACCCGACCCACGTATGTGTGTGTGTGTGTGTATATATATATATAGCTGTTGCGACGTGCAACCCTATCCAATAAATATAATATATCTGTTGCGGCGTGCAACTCGATGCAATATAATATAACATATATTTTGCAGTGTGCAACCTGATCCAATATAATATCTGTTGCGACATGCAATCCAATCCAATATAATATCTGTCGGCGTGCAACCCGATCCATATATATATATATATATATATATATATATATATATATATATATATACATTACTAAAAATGTTGCAGCGTGCAACATGTTCCAAATATACAACTCACAGTGATCACAACAACAGTCCCGGCAAGGGATTAACTATTATTTAAACTATCCCGACAAGGGAACTCAACAATTCGAGTATATATGTCCCGGCAAGGGAGAACCAGCTATAACCAATCCTAGCTCAACTTCTAACATCTCTATTATCATCACTTCTAACTCATAATTAACCTTCACGAAACTAAACTAAGCTTTTGCTCAATACCACGGTCTTTTTCATTATTTCAACCATAGCATTATTCAAGAATTCAACAAGTATCAATTTTAGAGTCATGGTCATGCTCGACACTAATGTATGGATACTCGTCATCATGCCTATACGTCGTACTCAACAAGAAACAAGTAGAAAATATGACTCAACTCCTAATTCCTCAAGCTAAGGTTAGACCGAACACTTCCTCAAACTTCCACGGCCAAGTCAATCCTCAATTACCGCTTTGCCTCTCAAATTTGACTCCAAATCGATTGTATCTATACATAAATGACTTCACAATATCAAATAATGCTAAATAATGCGAACCAAATGCCTAATTGTAGCTTCTCCATCATTTTGTTTTTCAAAAACTCAGAAATCAACCTCGGACCTGCTTGGTCAAAACACAAGGTTCGGACCAAAATCAAATCACCTATTCACCCATGAGCCCTAATGTATAGTTTGATTTCAAATTCGACCCCAAAACGAGGTATAAATAAAGGAAAATTAAAAATCCCTAACTCTACCCAAATCTCTAATTTTCCACCATCAATCATATGTTTTAGGCCTAGAAATTTATTAGATATTGATCAAAACAGAAGAAAACGAGTTGGAGATTACTTACCCAAGAAGTTTTGATGAAAGAATGCTTCAAAAATCGCCCTAGGACTTTGGAGAAGGAGGAACTCTGGAAATTTTTTAAAAATCCCGTAAGGGTTCTGTTTTGGGTATTTAAAAATAACTGGGCAAAAATACTCATCAGGTTCGCGACAGGCTGATCGCGTTCGCGATGAGTCACACCTAATAGGCCATCGCGATCGCGAGAAGAGGAATGCGAAAGCGGAGAGTAAAAATGTTGTGGCCCAAAAATTGTTCTACGCGAACGCGTACACCAGCACGCGGACGCGAAGAGGAAACCTTCAAGTCTCCGCGAACACGAGGGTATGGATGTGAACGCGAAGGAAGAAAAATCCAAAACTATGCAAACGAGGGAGATGCAACACAAACACGAAGAAGAAAAATGGTCAGAATAGCTAAAGCAAAACCTGCAATTTTCTAAGTTTAAAACCATTCCGAAATACATCCGAGCCCTCAGACTCCTAACCAAACACACGTACTAACTCAACAACATCATACAAACTTATCTGTGTGATCGAACGCCTAAATAACAACAAGGAATCAAACCTCTAAATCATGAATTTTTCCCAAAACTTCATCAAGTTTCAAATTTAGAACTTTAGGCTCGAAACACGTCAAACGATGTCCGACTTTAACCAAACTTTATAAGAAAGACTTGATACATATATAAGACCTGTATCGGATGACGGAACTAAAATATGAGCCCAATACCATCGCTTTTTAATCAAATTTCATTTTAATTTTCCTTAAACATTTTCAGAAAAAAATTTTACAGAAAGAAATTCATTTCTCGGGCTTGGGACCTTGGAATTCGATTCTGGGCATACGCCCAAGTCCCATAGTTTTCTACGGACTCTCCGGAACCATTAAATCACAGGTCTGGATCTGTTTCCCCAAAATATTGACCGAAGTCAAATTTATTCATTTTGACATCAAAACTTAACTTTTTCACAGAATTCCATATTTAAGCTTTTCAGTTACACTAAATGATATGTATAATGAAGCTATGACTCGAATTAGGACTGTGAGAGGTGACTGAGAGCCTTTTTCAGTGGTTATGGGGTTACACCAATAATTTGCACTCAGCCCGTTCTTATTTGCTATGGTGATGAATGCACTGAGACACCATATCCAAGGAGAGGTGTCATGGTGTATGTTGTTTGGTGATAATATAGTTCTAATTAATGAGATGTGAGGTGGAGCTAATGGGAGACTGAAGGTATGGAGGTAGGCCCTGGATTCTAAAGGTTTCAAGTTGAGTAGGACTAAGATGGAATATATGGAATGTAAGTGCATCAACATGACGGGGGAAGCGGATACGAAAGTCACGCTTGACTCACAGGTCATCCTCATGAGAGAAACGTTTAAGTACTTAGGGTCAATTATCCAAGGAGATAGGGAGATTGAAGGGGATGTTATGCACTGTATTGGGGCGGGGATGATGAAATGGATGTTAGCAACTGGAGTCCTGTGTGACAAGAATGTACCACCAAAATTCAAAGGTAATTCTATAGAGCGGTGATTAGACCATCCATGTTGTATGGAGCTGAGTGTTGGTCAGTCAAGAATTCACATATCCAAAAGATGAAAGTAGCAGAAATGAGAATGTTGAGATTGATGTGTGGGCACACTAGGCGGGATAAGATTAAAAATGAAGATATTCGGGAGAGGGTAGCATGGCTCCCATGGACGATAAGATGCGAGAAGCGCTACTTAGATGGTTCGGACACGTGCAGAGAAGAAGCCTAGATGCACCGGTTAGGATTTATAAGCGGTTGACTTTGGCAGGTACGAGAAAAGGGAGAGGGCGACTTAAGAAGTATTGGGGAGTGGTGATCAAGTAGGACATAATGCGACTTTAGATTTCTGAGGACATGGTTCTTGATAGAAATATGTGGAGGTCGAGCATTAGGGTGGTAGGCTAGGGGTAGTCGAGAGTTCTTCCCTCTTCGCACCGGGTAGTCTGATAGAGTTTAGTTTAGGTTTATTAGCGGTCTATGTTGTGTTTACATTATTGTTTTGCATAGTTTGTGTTATTGTCCTTTAACTTATTCCTTGTTGTTATTTTCTTTCTTGCATCTTTTATTGCTATATGCATTTTCTTTTGTTTCTTTTCTGATATTATTATCTCTCACATTGGGTCGAGTCTCCCCAAAATAGTCTTTTCACTCTGTTCGGGGTAGGAATAAGGTCTGATACATTCTACTCTTACCAGACCCTATTAGTAAAATTTTATTAAGTATGTTGTTGTTGTAGTTAGACATAATTCATTTGTCTTTGCTCGTTGTAGTTAGGCGTAATTATTTTTCTTTTCTCCTACCCATTTCTCCCGAGAAAGAAATTAAGACAAGTATAAAAGAATATTGAAGAGGACACAAATTTGGTCTCTTTGTGTTTCGAGCTTAACAATGAGCATTGTAGAAAAGTTACTCCCATCATTTCAATTTATATAATACATTTTTCTTATTAGTTCACTAAAAAAATATTTCTATAATAAAAATAATTTAATTGTAAATTTTTTATTTTACACATTTTACTCTAATTAAAATAAAATTATAGTCACACAAATCTTATGACCGATAAATCTTTTGGTCAGTCAAGAATTCACATATCCATAAGATGAAAGTAGCAGAAATGAGAATATTGAGATTGATGTGTGGGTACACTAGGCTGGATAAGATTAGGAATAAAGATATTCGGGAGATAGTAGGCGTGGCTCCCGTGGATGATAAGATGCGAGAAGCGCAACTTAGATGGTTCGGACACGTACAGAGAAGAAGCCTGGATGCACCGGTTAGGATTTGTAAGCGGTTGACTTTGACAGGTATGAGAAAAGGAAAAGGGCGGCTTAAGAAGTATTGGGGAGTGGTGATCAAGCTGGACATAATGCGACTTTAAATTTCTGAGGACATGACTCTTGACAGGAATATGTGGAGGTCGAGAATTAGGGTGGTAGACTAGGGGTAGTCGAGAGTTCTTCCCTCTTTGTACCGGGTAGTCTGATAGAGTTTTGTTTAGCTTTATTAGCGGTCTATGTTGTGTTTACATTATTGTTTTGCATAGTTTGTGTTATTGTCCTTTCACTTATTCCTTGTTGGTATTTTCTTTCTGGCATCTTTTATTGCTATATACCTTTTCTTTTGTTTCTTTTCTGATATAATTTTTTCTCCCATTGGGTCGAGTCTCCTGAAAACAGTCTTTTCACTCTGTTCGGGGTAGGAATAAGGTCTGATACATTCTACGCTTACCAGACCCTATCAGTAAAATTTTATTGAGTATGTTATTGTTGTAGTTAGACATAATTCATTTGTCTTTTCTTGTTGTAGTTAGGCGTAATTCATTTTTCTTTTCTCGTACCCATTTCTCCCGAGAAAGAAATTAAGACAAGTATAAAAGAATATTGAAGAGGACACAAATTTGGTCTTTTTGTGTTTCGAGCTTAACAATGAGCATTGTAGAAAAGTTACTCCCACCATTTCAATTTATATAATACATTTTTCTTATTAGTTCACTAAAATAAATATTTTTATATTAAAAATAATTTAATTGTAAATTTTTTATTTTACACATTTTACTCTAAATAAAAAAAAATTATAGTCACACAAATCTTATGACCTATAAATCTTTTGGTCAGTCAAGAATTCACATATCCATAAGATGAAAGTAGCAGAAATGAGAATGTTGAGATTGATGTGTGGGCACACTAGGCTGGATAAGATTAGGAATAAAGATATTCGGGAGATGGTAGGCGTGGCTCCCGTGGATGATAAGATGCGAGAAGCGCAACTTAGATGGTTCGGACACGTGCAGAGAAGAAGCCTGGATGCACCGGTTAGGATTTGTAAGCGGTTGACTTTGGCAGGTACGAGAAAAGGAAGAGGGCGGCTTAAGAAGTATTGGGGAGTGGTGATCAAGCTGGACATAATGCGACTTTAAATTTCTGAGGACATGACTCTTGACAGGAATATGTGGAGGTCGAGCATTAGGGTGGTAGACTAGGGGTAGTCGAGAGTTCTTCCCTCTTTGTACCGGGTAGTCTGATAGAGTTTTCTTTAGCTTTATTAGCGGTCTATGTTGTGTTTACATTATTGTTTTGCATAGTTTGTGTTATTGTCCTTTCACTTATTCCTTGTTGATATTTTCTTTCTGGCATCTTTTATTGCTATATGCCTTTTCTTTTGTTTCTTTTCTGATATAATTTTTTCTCCCATTGGGTCGAGTCTCCCGAAAATAGTCTTTTCACTCTATTCGGGGTAGAAATAAGGTCTGATACATTTTACTCTTACCAGACCCTATTAGTAAAATTTTAGTTAGTATATTGTTGTTGTAGTTAGACATAATTCATTTTTCTTTTCTCGTTGTAGTTAGGCGTAATTCATTTGTCTTTTCTCATACCCATTTCTCCTGAGAAAGAAATTAAGACAAGTATAAAAGAATATCGAAGCGGACACAAATTTAGTCTTTTTGTGTTTCGAGCTTAACAATGAGCAATGTAAAAAAGTTACTAACATCATTTCAATTTATATAATATATTTTTCTTATTAGTTCACTAAAAAAATATTTTATATTAAAAATAATTTAATTGTAAATTTTTTATTTTACACATTTTACTCTAAATAAATTTTTTTTATAGTTACTCAAATTTTATGACCTATAAATCTTTTATTCCTTAAATTTTTATAATCATAAATTTCAAAAAAAAATTATTTTAAATTTTATATCGTGTCAAACTAGCCAAATAGACGCCAAATAATACTCCTATTACATAATGAATGCCAACATGTGAATTGGTAAGAGATTAGGGGCTTGGCAGAAGGGAAAAAGAGAGGGGAAAAAGAAAGAAAACAAGGATGATATAGATGACTTGGAAGAAAGACTTGGGTCAAATTTCTCTGCCTAATAAGAATTGAAGTAGCTGCAAAGCTCCAGTTAATAAAGGTTTGATTATCTAGAAATTTCAACAAGAATCTCTTTCCAAATCAATTAAATTAAAATTAAAGGTTATGGCTTGGCTTGTCCTAGTTGACGCATTTTGCTGACTCTCTTTTTCTTTTCTTTGGAATTCCTGAATTGGGATCAATAAGATAATTCAATCATGTCTTTCTTGTCCACAGTGTCCAGGAAACAAATCTCATATATATATATATATATATATATATATATATATATATATATATATATATATATATATATACACACACTCATTTCTGTTGCAGATGCAATTTGTCATAGTGTTTCTGGTTGTCAGTTGTAGTTTATTACTATCACGTTCAACATTAAGACAAGAGGGGTTGCTCTTACGGTAAGCAACTCCCACTTTCAACCGAGAGGTTGTGAGTTCGAGTCTCCTTAAGAGCAAGGTGGAAAGTTATTGGAGGAAAGGATGCCGGGGGTCTATTTGGAAACAACCTCTCTATCCCAGGGTAGGGATAAGGTCTGCGTACATACTATCTCCCCAGACCCCACTAAGTGAGATTATATTAGGTTGTTGTTGTTGTTCAACATTATAATGCATGTTAAGTCTTGCCAAGACTGTTTTCTTTTTTTCCTTTTGCCTTTGGGTTAGAGAACTAAATATGCATTTAACATTAATAATGCTCAGGATTACAACATCTGCTTACAATATGAATTTCCAAATTAATGCATTGCTTAGGCATGTCAAATCCATCATTTGACACATTCTTTGTCACAATTATTCCACAATCTAGGATTAATTCTCTGCAAATCTATGTCATGATCATTCACGTGGAATTAATATAACATGCGTAAATTAAATATAGGAAAAGAGAAACCGAAAGAAAATAAGAAAAAGGAACACCATGTTTAATTCCTTTTTTTCTTTTTTCAAATGAAACACGAAAGACCTTCTGCATATATAGCACTTAGAAGTAAGCGTGTCAATAAATATTTAAAAATCGATTAAATCGATCAAACTGCATCGTATCGAATCAATTTTAGGTTTCTTTTAATGAAACCATAAATTTTATATAAATATATCACCATGCTGATAATTATGGTAAATTTTTATTTAATGAAAATAAACCGAAAAATTACCGAACCGTACCGAATAAATATATAATATAAAAAATATATTTATTTATTAAGTTTAAAAATAATAAAGCATTAAATTTTTTCTTAGACTTTAGAATTATGAAATAGTTACAAGCCAACAAGTAATTAGACTCAAAATCCTAATTCCTAAACCGACTATGCTACTCCTATTGAAACTAAATTATGTCTAGTATAGCTACTAGCAAGACACATGTATTGTAGCGATTATGATTATAATATATTGAATATGTTTCCTATGATTCAGATTTATCTTTTTGAATATTTAATCCTATAGACTTTATTCTTGAGTCCTGGCTTGATTAATATATTTCGTATTTGCTTAGTTTCTTTTATGTTGTAGAATAGTTGATGAATCTATGCTCTAGTCATCTTTTATATTTTTTTAATTCATCACTTTTAAAACTATAAAATGTCTAGAGAGTTTTGCCAAGTCTTATAAAAGTACGTATTTTATTGCATTCTACTTATACTAGTGACTTTTACATAAAATTTAAAAAATTACTGAACACTAACCAAACCATACCAATATTAAAGACAAACCGACATAATTAGGATGGTTTCGAAAATTTTAATTTAATTATATATAATAGAATAGCCAAAAAATTAAAATAATATAAATTTTATAAAATAATTAATCGGTCAAACCAAACCGTTAAACACCCCTACTTAGAAAACAACTGATTACATATATGGTTTAAGAGAACTTTTTTTCTTTTTAGAAAAATGAATAAGGAGAAGCATAGATGTCCGCAAGAAGAAAAAAAAAAGAAAAAAAGTTTAAATGATTAGGGACGAGTTCTCAAATGGGCCAGCATCCACTGAGGCTGGGACTCCCATGAGAAATTCAGAATTAGTCTGATTCACATTCGCTAATTAAAAATTAATTATAGGTTTTAAAATTAATCAAATTTTAGTAAATTTTTTTATGTGAAAATAAAATTTAGACAAGATACTCTTAGTTAAAATTTAAAAATTTAGTATAATATGCTGGAGTTCGAACTTTTTATAAATGAAGTACCAGCACAATTTGTTGAAATTTATACAACAATAATGTGCTGGAATTTTAACATAATATACTAGAGGTTTATATGGATGAGTTTCATAATCCAATATATTATATTTGATTTTTTCGTGCTTCGACTAAGGATATTCTTGTTCATATTTTATCTCGACATTAAATAATAAATTTTCTTTAATTACCTTGTAAATACTAACTATTTTTCAATTAATAATCCAAAAATTAGGTAGCTGGTGCTATTTTGACTTAGAAAAAGGAACATAATACATTGAGCCAATTCAGCCAGGCCCATGCCTCAAAAGTTCCAGTCCAGGACCGAATTGTAGCACTTTTACTAAGAAATCTACTTGCACCGGTTTGAGTAGAGGCAAATTTATTATTTAAAGTTTATGAGCTAAGGACATTAGATGTTTTGTGTTATTAATAGCTCGTTTGGTGAAGCTATGAAAATTAATTTATTTTGAGAAATATTTTTTTTCAAAAGTATTTTTGGTGAAAAATAGTTTGTATTTGACTAATTAGATTGAAAACACTTCTGAGCAGCAATTAGTGTTTGGCCAAACTATAAAAAATTGCTTCTAAATGTATTTTTTTCAAAAATGTTTCTCAAAAAGTACTTTTGAAAGAAGCTACTTTTTTCTGTTTTCCAAAACTATTTTTGCTTCTTCTCAAAAGTATTTTTTTTCCTTCCAAAAGCATGACCAAATACCTTAATTTTTGGCCAAAACAAAATATTTTTGACCAATAAAAACTTGGCAAAACAACTTATAAATTTTATAAATATTTAATAAATTTTATAAGACAAATACAAAATGTAATTTAATACTAATGAGTTTGATCGAATCCATAATGGAAGCTATACATCCCCCGTCCTTGAGTTCTCAGTTCGTACCTTTTCTGCTACCTAAATGAATGGGATTGGGTTGCCATCCAGTGATGTTTGGTCCAGTATTCTTCAATAGGGTATTGATTTTGTGACATGTGTCCTATGTACTAATTAATGGACAAGATTTCTTTAACTAGAAAGCTAGTTGAACCATGGTTCAATTTCTCCTCTCCCCTTCTACGTCCATGTGGTAAAGACTACCCAACATATTTTCTTTCGCTTTATGCTAATGAATTATTCTTTCTTTTATAGATCTGTTCAAGTTCATTTTAGCATCAATAAAGATGAAAGTCGAGTCAGATTTTAAAATTTATGGGTTTGAATTTATTATTGAATTCATAAATTATTTTAGTTACTGGATTCACGATAAATATTAATATATATATATATATATATATATATATATATATATATATATATATATATATATATATATATATATATATTTTTAATATTTTAATACAAATACAAGGTATAATCAAAAGTTATTGGTGTTACTATCTAAAATCACCAACTGCGATAACACCTAACTCAACCCGCTAGATAAGCTAACTAACAGATAAAACTCACTCATTTGAGATTATAAGAAAATAGAGAATAAATAACTGAGCATTTACAAATTTATCCAAGACCTGATAGTATGACTCATGAGCTTCTAAGACTTGAAATTTACAAAGCTAGTATGAATAAATTCACTCTCTATTTGAAAGATACATAAACAGAATAACAATACCCAAGCTACCAAGGACAAGAGGCAACTATATCCGGAATGCGTGAACATCTTCAAAATTAGCACCCGACATTACCAGCTGCTCAACTTCAGAAATCAGTACTCATCGTATAGAAATATAGTATCAGTATAATCGACCCAATGTATTGGTAAGTATTTTATCTAAGCTCGTCAAAGTAATGACGAGGCTTTTAGTTAAAAGATGCTTATTATTATAATATGTACATCAGATTAACAGTAAAAGTAGTTCAAAGCATAGCAGATAAAAGTACTCTATAGAACTCTATGAAACAGCCAACAATCACTTAAACGAATCACAGTAGTAGATTTACAATCTTTCCTAGTATAAGAAGTATATCCAAGATATCACGTCAAACGGCATGGTAACACTCTTTGTGCTTCTATCTCTGTCTCACTATATATATAAGTTATTTGTGACACCCTTCGTGCGTTTAACTCATCCTCTCAAATATATGAGTAACAGAACCAACCAGCTGAGAAATATCGATAACAGGCATTACAAAGTAAGAAATACGCAAGTACCACAATGGACAATGATACACATGTGGGCAACAGTATAGACTACACGAAAAGCATGTGAGTAATTATAATATTTGGAAAATAAATAATATCAACTTCAATCAACTAGCATATTGGATGCCTAAGTACAAATATAATAAATAAGACGGAAATACATAATTTTTACAAGTTGACAAGTAAGGGCATGAATGACTAACATGCTGAAAGACTTATACCAAAGTGCAATAGAATAGATACAACATGAGTATAATTATAAAATCAGGAAATAAGCATGGTATTTGCAAGTTAAGCAAGTATAAGGTATGAACAACACAACAACAATTGAATTAGAGATTAATGACAAAACAATAATAATAAGTCACATCAGATCTATAATTAAGACAATAATAGATTAAGGTAAAGACATGAACATATACATGAAAGAATGATATCAAATATAATGCATGTCCCTTATCCTCGTCTGCACGGAAATACCCATTGTGCCATGACCTCACGATAGCACACAATCATAACAATATAAATGAAATGACACGACATCACCCTTCGTACTTTTACTCTCAAATGATATGGTATGATCTCACCCTTTGTGCTATACACACTTCCTCACATGATAATAAATATAAAATGGCATGGGATCATCCTTCGTGCTTTATACTCTTCATCATATGATAATGAATATAAAATAAAATAACATCACCCTTCGTCTTTACACTCTTTCTCACATGATAATGAATATAAAATGGCACGACATCACCCTTCGTTCTTTACAATCTTCATTACCAAGCATATGCATATCAATAAAATGGCAAGGGAGGAAGTATAAATAACATCGAGAAGAGTGTCCAACGAATATTCTAAACAAATTCTCAATCACTACTTTATCATTCATTAATCAAAAGCTAAAACCAAAACCGAGTAAAGAACATTTATCCCAATTTATACGGTGAAAATAGCCTAAAACATTTTTCAATTTCGAGCTTCCCAACCTAAAATATGTTAAATGAACAAAACCCTCGAATATTGTTCTGTCTCGTTTCTTATGTCAAATGATCGCGAAATTTGTTTTTATGCCTCCAGTGGATTCCTTGTCAAATATTAGTCAAGTAACTTGTTGAAGGAGATATGTTGGTTTCAATATTTAGAAATAGTGCAAATTTTTAAATACGAATTCAGTGGTAATTTTATAATTAATCTGAAACGTCTAGAAACCTAATTCTTAGTAAAATGATCATAAATTCCTCATACGATGTCCAAATGCGATGATTCTTTTTGCTATGGATCCATAATTACAACATGGATCTAATGCTTCAGTAAAAACAGATATAGAAGCTCATTTGATTAATATAGTACCATTTATACTTGAAGAAAAAAACGCCTAAACATAAAAAAATAAGGGCAATACAATCCAAACATATCCGAAACTCACTCGAGTCCCTCGGGACCATATCCAAATATACCAACAAGTCCCATAATATAACACAGACTTACCCAAAGCCTCAAAATACGTATAACAATGTTGAAACAACGAATCACACCTTAATCAAAAATCAATGAACTTCAAACTTCCACAACCAATGCCGAAATCCATAAAATCACGTCTGATTGGTCGTAAATTTTACACATAAGTAAAATTTGATATTACGGTCCTGCTCCAACTTCCGAAATTGAAATCCGACCACGATATAAAAAGTCCACTCTCGGTCATAACTTTGCAAAAAATCCAACTTTCATCACTTCGAGCTAAATTTAACTACCGGCCTCCATATCACAACCCGAACACACGTTTAAGTCCAAAATTATCCAGCAGAGATAACGGAACAAACAAAATTCCAATTCGAGATCAAATATTAAAAAGTCAAGCTCGGTCAACTATTTCAAATTTAAAGCTCCCTAGTTGAGAATAATTCATCCAAATCAGACCCGAATAACATAAAAACCAACACCCACGATTCACATACATCAAAATACATCATACAGAACTACTCACGCCCGTAAACTATCGAGCAAAGTGTAAATACTCAAAATGACCAATTGGATCGTTACAACTGGGTTCGTCCAAACCCGCATTTATTTCTCTTGCTCCGCCATTGTAAAGTGGAGGTGAAATCACCTAGAGACGCTTTATTTCTGTGATATCAGTATTGAGTTTAGTGACGTTCGAAGCAATTTTAATTCTATGCATAGCCGCAAAATGGATTCCTCTAGGATGCCACTTTTCATCTCAACCATACCATCGAAAAGAAAAAAAAAATTAGGATCTAAAGCTGTTAGAACATGTGCAATGGAAGCAAGCATATAAACTAGACATCAAATACATGTAAACTAGACAACATAATAATAACAAGATTAGAAGCGCTAACCTTTTGAAATAGTTGCACAAATCTTTCAAGTAACAAGAATCAAGGATTGCAGGCTTCTGCTATTTGCCTAGTAAAACCTTGGACGATTTTGCTATTGGGTGGGCAAGAACAATATAACTGAAAGATAAGTAATTAGGTGAAACTAGTCTTCCTTTAATAGACCCGAAATTAAGCCACAATAAGGCTAAAAAATGTGTAGGATTCTACAAGAATAATGCTACTCTAACTCAAAAGGATAACTTTTCTCCCAAGCTACTTTTTACCCAAATCTGTCCACGTTTTTACCAGGTATAGCAGGGACCACAGAAATAATAAGAGGCTACTAACTGTAGTATTAATTCGAAATTAGCATCAATTAATTGTTACTATAATTAATTACAATTTATTCAACTAAAAACTATAATTAAACTCCTCAATATGAATTTTAAAAATTCATTAACACTTATTTTAACTCACCATGTTAAGATTTCGAATACCAATTAATTAAATCAAATCACTGAAAATGTAATTCAATTAAATAATTAATTCCTTTATAATTTCGCTTAAACTATTTTATGTGATGGATACAAAATCCACTGGCCGGGTTTTCACATGAAAACTAACAAGCTTACATAAAAGGGTATTATCAAACCGAAAATTGAGTCATGAATTCTATAAACTAATATTATTCACAAATGTTATTCGTTATTGTCCAACCTATTAGGCATATACTAACTCAAAATAGAGTTGTACCCTTTGATAAATCAAAACAATAATTATTGATATAACCAACTAATTAATATAAAAAATTACATTTATCATAATAATTATATCAAGATTAGGAATATAAGCTCATTTAATGAATAAGAGAAAATATTTTACATATTCATACAAAAAATCTTTTCTCTACTTGGTTCGTTCAATATACGCTGAGTATACTAGCACAAAAAATTTGCGTAAAACTACTCTCACAATCAAGGCAAATTATCTAATTAACACATTTTAATATTATTCTATACATGTTGTATTATATTATCTAATTAGATTTAAGACATCATTTGATACCAATTGTTAGAACATGCGCAACGGAAGCAAGCATACAATCCTAGCATTAAATACATGTAAACTAGACAACATAATTGACACGACCCAACCCGGTCGTGATGGCACCCAGCCCTAAGGCAAGGTAAGCCTGACCAAAAATTGATTTTAACATAACATTTAAGACTCAAATCGAGAATTTAAAAAAATAATAATCCAAGAATATTAGTAATGTGATATAGGTAAAATACGAAAAATCAAACACACATATATGATCTGGGGGTCACGAGTCTAGAGCCTCTAAACATATCTGAGTAATAATACAATCTGAATATTAAAACCAAACTATCCGGAAAATATATAATGAGATTATCATATGGAGAAAAACAATGAAGAGCAGTCAGGTCCTGTGAACTTCGTGCAGCTACCTCAACGATTCTGAAATATCTATGGAGACTACGAGAATCAACTAAGCCTTAGGTGTACCTGAATCTGCACACAAGGTGCAGGGAGTAGGGGTGAGTACTACCGACTCAGTGAATAATAAGTATAGAAAATGACTGAAAGCAGGAAATCCACAAAGTACCACAACGCAAAGCTATAATTAACAATACTATAACTTCGCTAAAGGCTACAACATAACCGTACCACAACAACAACCAAGTATCAGATAAAGATGCAATGCAATGCACATGAATTCGCTGCGGAACGTGAAACCCGATCCATTTAACATCGACGGCGCTCACTGGGGGTGTGTACAGATTCCGGAGGGGCTCCTTCACCCCAAACTCAATATCAATATATATATCCGTTGCGGATCCTGCAGCCCGACCCAAGCTCAATCCACAATATGCATATGAGTCACATAAACAGATTCAATTTAAATTCCCGTTTTTCCAATTATTACGGTGAATATAATTTAGTTTATCAATTTCAGAAATAAGGTGACTTAGCATTTCATTTTCGTGATTAAACACATGACTGAGATCCATGATTATGCAATCATGTTATCACACAGATATTTACCCTAGACGGGTAGTTCAGATCGGCACAAGGCCCCAAAAACATGACATTAAGCACAATTATCAACAACACAATGTGCGTATCAGACTCCAATAATTTATTCAGCTCACGTGATGGACCAAGTCACAATCCCCAGTCATATACAACCCTGCACCTGCCATGGGGTGCGAGTCACGCCCTAACATAGCGTCACGATGTGATAAGCCGGGGTTTCAAACCCTCAAGCCATCATCTATACTAACTACTCACCTCGAACCGATGAAACATCAAGCTCGTGACGCCTTTGCCTATCAATTCGGCCTCCACGCACGTCATATCTAAACAAGAACAGAGCGAATACATCACAAAAATTCCTATGGGACACTATCCAATCGAAAACAACCAAGAAATAGCCAAAATCTCGAAACTAGCAAAACCTGAGCCCCGGGCCCGCTTCTGGAAAAATTATGAAACTTAAATTTTCGGCATCCTTGTCTCGCAACGAGTCCGTACATATAAACTTCATCCAAATCGGAATCCAATTGCTCCTCCAAATCCCAAATTTTCATTTGGAATACCAAGCCCTAGTTCTTCAATATTTACACCAAATTTCAGAGAAATTATGGTTGAATCTTCAATAAACATAATGTAATAAGACCACCAGACTTACCTCCAATCACTTCCCGGTGAAATCCCCTTCAAAAACCGTCAATGAGCTCTCAAGGAATGTTCAAAAATGAGGAAATAATGAGGAGCTCGCGGATGAAATATTATTAAAAAGCCTTCTGCCGAGCTCTACTTTCCCCTATGCGATCGCGAATTTCCTCCTGTGATCGCATAGAATAGTATTTCGAGGCCTCCCCAATGGCCTATGCGAACGCAACCTCATACCTGCGATCGCATACCTCCGCTGCCCATGCCTATGCGAACGCAGCCTCCCCTCTGCGATCGTAGAGATCCATGACCTGAACCTATGCGATCGCATCGCCCTTCTCGTGATTGCATTGAACAAATTAATTCCCATAGCCCAGCCTTCTATGCGATCGAAATGCCATACATGCGATCTCATAGAGCAAATCCTTCTGCAACACCTGAAGCTCAATTTCTGCAACACTTTTCACTTCAAAATTGTCCGACAACCATCTCAAATCACCCCGAGGCTGCCCCCGGGACCTCAACCAAAAGAACCAGCACGACTTAATACCTCATTCAAACTTGTTCGGGTCATAGAAACACAAACATTAACATAAAAAATCATCAAAAATCATTGAATTTCATCCTAAGATAAACTATAGCTCCAAATTCTCATTCGATCCAAACCTCAATTAAACGACGTCCGATTGACCTAAAAATTTGCAGACATATCCAATATCATCTAATGAAGCTATCGAAACTCTCGAAATTCCATTCGGCCCACGGATCAAATTTTCACCTATCAACCGGATTTCTCCGAAATTCTAACTTCGCCAAAATAGGCTAACTTTCACTTCGGACCTCCGAATTCACTTCCGCTTTCACTCCTAAGTCAAAAATCATCCCCCGAAACTAGTCAAACCATCGGAATTCTGTTGAGAGCCCTCTAACTCAGAAGTCAACGTCCGATTGAGTTTTCCAACTTAAGCTTTTCTTAAAGAGACTATTTGTCTCATTTATATCCAATTTTAATCCAAACCACTTCAATATTACCAGACACATATAATAACGCACGGGGAAACATATAATGGGAATAATGGGGCTTAAATACAAGAGACGACGGGTTGGGTCGTCACATCCTCCCCAACTTAAACAAACGCTCGTCCTCGAGCGTATCCAGAGCTGTAACCTAATAACCAAATGACATTACTAGGAACATGCCCGGCGTGATCCCACGTCACCCTAACTCACACAGGTACGAAAATAAAGCACAGTTGAAATTTCACAATCCATTTGGCCCATAAACCGTAGAACCACACTGCCTCACTCGAAATCATACACAAGATCACAACCTCACATCCATACTCAGAATCAATCCAAACTAGCTGTAAAAACCCACACCTGCAACCTCAGGTGCGTCCATGCAATATACCACACATTACAAAACTCGGAACGATAGTCTTTATTCATGGAAGTTGCCCACAGTACTCAATACCAATAGATAACCTCTTATTTAGCTAGAGTCTTATTTCCACTTCCGCATATTGCCAACGATAACTAAAATGCAACGAACAGTAGCAGTCCTTCAAATCAATCACTCATGAAGTCACTTCCAAGTTGACTATTACCACAAGAGATTTTCGAGTCAAACCTCAATATTATCCTTCTAACCCGCTGAAATCAAATTTGCTCATGCTCATTAATAACCCAATGATCACCTCGAGTCTAACGCACCATTTCTGGTGATATGATACCTCAATACAGGCCTAAGCCACAATTGCATAACACATGCGCCAATAAGAATCAGTCTAAGCATTCCCCAAATCAGGGCCAATTACTCAACCGGAAGAGTTATACCTCAAGTTCATCAATACCTTTACAAAACCAAGCTGAGACCCCGTCTCAAATCATAAGGATAGAGTACCTGAATCCTCCTCGAGGGATCTTAATTCCACGTGGCATCGCCACAACGCGCGATCCTAACTCAACTCTATTACACATGAATCACCTCGTGCTACCATGCTCAAAGTAGACAACCATGCACAGATCGATGCCCGAAACTCAATAACCCATCACACTCACGGTGAAACAAGTAATATACACCATTCCGTCCTAAAAGGACACAACCAATACGCTACCCGCCAAGCAATTCTCAATACAGATATTCCCTCGGAAGCTAGGAAGCAAGGAATACAAATCATCACATGGATAGCTGTTCTCAGCATCACACGGTTGTGGCACGTAACGCGATCCAGATAACATACTCATGGCGGCTTGCCACCCGATCCACACAACATGCCTCGCATAGGGAGGTCCACATCGAGCCAAATTTCTCATAATAACAGAATACCAACATCGGTCGTAAGCAACTGAGTGTAGAAAGATATTCATATAAGCATTGTAAGCTACAAATTCCACTTCCACTATTATACTTATACCGGAGCCATACAATATGGTGACCGGCACCAAATAGTTACTGAAATCCACAGTCTCGCTCGGCGACATGCCCGACCACAAGGACGCATCTGAAAAGTCCCTCAATACTAGAACCGAAATCAATAGTAGAAACCTCTATACCGACATCCGCCTCGAAGGCCCAATTATGGAACGCAATACTTCCCAAGCAACCGCTAGTCTCTGGAACACAACTCCTTAGCATGCAGCCTGTGGCCTTTCCCAACATGACTCATAGTACAATTGTTTAGAATAATTCAACACTGAGACAATCACTGTACATCCCCATAAGATATCCAGAATTTAATATACTAAGCACGGAAAGATCCACTCAGCTTCCGAATTCCCAATTGCCGATGACAGTACCAATACAACACACACGATCCTCAATCACCGCATAGACTGCACCGAAGAACTCCCAGTCTCTAACTAATCATAGCACATGAATCACTGTACCTAATCCAAATTTCCTCAATGCGAAATACTGATTACATCTCAAGTACCCAACTATTCCACGAAACATACTTTGAACTCCCTTGCCATCAAACCACTCAGATACCAGCATTCAATACCATAAGGAAATACCGTAACAGTTCCGACGTATCATTTGCGGAATTACCCTCTTTTTGAAACATAAGACATCGTAAAATCACTTCCAATTAACAATACCAATTCTTGATTACCTGCAGTTACTCATTACCTAAGTCATAGCGAAATCCACCATACCCTTCAGAACTGAGTCAAAAACTCGCATACGCCCATCTCGGTTCTTTACAACATACCGCATACACAATATCCTCCAAGGATAACATGAGAACTTTCATCTCCCTTCTGCGCCGCAAACATCGATGCACCCAACTAGTCTGGAACTTTCATTAATCCCATTTAGAAGAAAAATCTTTATACCCTCATGCCATCTTTACAGCCTTAGAAATGCATCCCATTAACCCTGTCTTAATCAATAAGAACTCTCCCAATTCCATCTGCACAACTAAACCGCTGTGGCTGAATCCTTTTTAATTACAACATGCTAAGAGAATTGGCAATACCCAAGAACATTGCTGCAAAAATTACATGTGCTAATCCGTTACCTTGAATACACAACGAGAACTAACCATACCCTTACCATGCCGAATCCGGTCCACTAACAAGCTACTTTATTTTCCTAGATTCCCACCTGATTCATCTTCAACTAGATATACTCTCTTGCTGCAGCACCACAGTGTCTCAACCCAGGCTCACTACATGAGACCCGAACACCAGATCACACTGTTTAAGACCCATAGGCCACTGAATACTTCCTCCAACGTTATCAGAAATACCACATTTCCAAGTACCTTACCCGAAGGACTTCATGCGAATCTGAATTAATTGCCATTACTTCCCAATTTCTGATACCTAGAATTCCTGTAATCAACAAAAAGTACCACGAGTCTTGACCCGTTCAAATGAAAACACGGCCTTAGTCACATACTCAACCTTAAAACACCTGAGTGATACATATCGTATCTCGAACACCCCAAAAGCCATTCTCAGAAGCCATCCGCTCGTATACACACTGCAAATCACCTGACTTAATGAATCGAACCACACGGGACTTATCAACACTCTGACACTACAAGACGAGAGCTCACTCCGATACAACTGAATAACTTCCTTCCCTTTACTCTAAGCACTCCCTATCAACAACTCAAGACTTTCCCTTATTTTTCTCGCATCGACGATGCATCATATAACCTTTGGCAATTTTTTTTGTTTCACTTGTGCCACCCTCCGCCCACTCTCTGCAACCAGAACTGATTCTCTCAAATGTATCAAATCGGGACTAACAAAGTACATAACAGTATCACCAGCCTATCAATAGGAACCTCCCCAACTAAGCTCGAAGCCATATATATATATATATATATATATATATATATATATTAAAACACACATACTCTATAGCCCTCGAAACATCATGGCGAGATTAAACTCGCTCTTTCATAAGCTTTTGGAAACACGAATCATCAGAAATTCTAACTTTTCTCCAATTCTTGCATTCATTCACACAACCGACAAGCCCACTCTTTAGGCGAAAAAATTTCTACTAAGTCTCAAATTTTCTAGAAATTACGGCAGAGTATCCTTTATAATTGAAAATATCCACCTGCTAGAGAATTGCTAAAATCATCCTAACAACACGTCCACAACTCGACGTAGCATCACAATGTATAACAACAACCTTAATCTCGATACTACATGTATTATATTATCAAAATTGATACCTAAACATGCGATGCACCTGTTCGAATCATAACATATACAAAATACATCTTCATTACACATACGGTCTTCTAACATACACCTAATGATCGTACCACTTCGGAATAATCTGAGCGAGATACCCACCTTCTTGCTTCAATATAATATTTTGGTACATCATCCACCGTCATACTCTTCACGCAATCAATTAGTATTCCTGGGTCTGGACTCATACCACAACACAATCACTCCCAGCTAGGAGACTCGAAAAGATTCTTCACTCCCCCATAACTCGGGCCACATCTCCATTTCACAATGAGAATCAAATATTTAATGGTTCGTCTACCACCTAGCAGACCTTCTTCAATACTTCCAAGTCATATGGACACATTACACGTCACCAACATACACACCACGTATCTATCCAGCCGTCATCACCACAATTAGGGATAATACCAAACTTATAAGCTCATAATACTAGCTCTCTCAATCAGCACCTTGGTGCTCAAGCCGTAGACATAGATCCAGCCTCAAGTCCTCTAGAATGGCCCAACATCAACCCATAGGAATCATAGTTTACCCCTTGATAGGGGAATCACCAGCCATCAAGGCACATATAATACTGGACGCTCACGGACGCATACAACGTGAGGAAGGAATTTCAAGGGTAACTCTTTCAAACTGAATCATGGACGCACGATAAGATTTCAAGAAAGTGGAGTGTTTCCTAAGGGTTTTGTAGCCTCCAGCTTATAAGTGTGGTGCACGACACACCCATAAACAAGACTCTACTAAATCGGTTCATGACTCGTGAGGCCTAGTAACCTAGGCTCTGATACCAACTTGTCACGAACCAACCTGGTTGTGATGGCATTCGGCCCTATGGCTTGCTAAGCTTGACCAAAAATTGCTATTAACATATCAATTAAGTCTAAAACCGAGAACTTAACAAAATAATAATCCAAGAATATTAGTAATGTGATATAGGTGAAATACGAAAAATCAAACACACCCATATGATCTGGGGGTCATGAGTCTAGAGCCTCTAAACATGACTGAGTAATAATAATAGAATCTGAATACTTAAACCAAAATATCCGGGAAAATAAATAATGATAATCATATGGAGAAAAAAAATGAAGAGTAGCCAGGTCATGCGAACGCCGTGCAACTACCTCAACGACTCTGAAATATCTCTGGAGACTGCGAGAATCAACTAAGCCTCTGGTGTACCTGAATCTGCACAAAAGGTGCATGGAGTAGGGGTGAGTACTACTGACTCAGTCAATAATAAGTATAGAAAATGAGTGAAAGCAGGAAATCCACAAAGTACAACAACGCAAAGCTATAACTAAATATTCTATAACTTTGCTACAGGCGTATAGCATAACTGTATCACAACAACAACCAAGTATCAGATAAAGATGCAATGCAATGTACATGAGTTCGCTACGGAATGTGTAGCCTGATCCATTTAACGCGACGTCACTCATTTGGGGTGTGTACAGAATCCGGAATATGTATATGAGTCATACATATACGAGTCATGCAGCCCGACCCAAGCTCAGTCCACAATATGTATATGAGTCATATAAACAGATTCAATTTAAATTCACGTTTTTCCAATTATTACGGTGAATATAATTTAATTAATCAATTTCAGAAATAAGGTGACTTAGCATTTCATTTAGGTGATTAAACACAGGACTGAGATCCATGATTATGCAATCATGTTATCACACAGATATTTACCCTATACGGGTACTACAGATCGGCAAAAGGCCCCAAACATGGCATTAAGCCCAATTATCAATAACACAATGTGCGTATCAGACGCCAATAATTTATTCAGCTCACGAGATGGACCAAGTCACAATCCCTCATAATTTATAACCCCGCACCTGCCATGGGGTGCGAGTCACGCCCTAACATAGCGTCACGATGTGATAAGCCGGGGTTTCAAACGCTCAAGCCATCATCTATACTAACTACTCACCTCGAACCGATGAAATCTCAAGCTCGCGACGCCTTTTCCTCTCAATTTGGCCTCCTCGCACGTCGAATCTAAACAAGAACAGAGCGAATACATCACAAAAATGCCTATGGGACAATACCAAATCGAAAATAACCGAGAAATAGCCAAAATCTTGAAACTAACAAAACCTGAGCTCCAGGCCCACTTCTCGAAAAATTAAAAAACATAAATTTTTGGAATCCTCGTCTCACTACATATAAATTTCATCCAAATCGGAGTCCAATTGCTCCTCCAAATCCCCAATTTTCATTTGGAATACCAAGCCCTAGTTCTTCAATATTTACACCCAATTTCAGAGAATTTATGGTGACATCTTCAATAAAAATGATGTAATAAGACCACGAGACTTACCTCCAATCACTTCCCGATGAAATCCCTTTCAGAGACCGTCAATGATCTCTCAAGGTATGTTAAAAATGGAGGAAATAATGAGGAGCTCGCGGATGAAATATAATTAAAAGCCCTCTGCCCAACTCTACTTTCCTCTATGCGTTCGCGACTTTCTTCCTGCAATCGCATAGAACAACATTTCCAGGCCTCCCCAATCTCATATGGGAACGCAACCTCATACCTGCGATCGCATACCTTCGCTGCCAGACCTACGCGAACGCAGCCTCCCCTCTACGATCGCAGAGAACCATGACCTCAACCTATGCGATCGCATCGCCCTTCTCGCGATCGCCTTGAACAAACTCAAGCCCAGAACACAGCCTTCATTGCGATTGCAATGCCATACCTGCGATCGCATAGTGCAAATCCGTATGCAACACCTAAAGCTCAATTTCTGAAACACTTTTCACTTCAAAATTGTCTGACAACCGTCTGAAATCACCCTGAGGCCCCCGGGACCTCAACCAAAAGCACCAACATGACTTAATACCTCACCCTCAAACTTGTCCAAGACACAAAAACACCAACATTAACATTAAAAATCATTGAATTTCATCCTAAGATAAACTATAGCTTTCCAAATTTGCATTCTATCCAAAACTCAACCAAACGACGTCCGATTGACCTGAAAATTTGTGGACATATCCAAAATCTCCTAATGAAGCTACTGAAACTGTCGGAATTCCATTCCTACTCTGGGATCAAATTTTCACATGTCAACCTGATTTCTCCGAAATTCTAACTTCGCCAAAATAGGCTAACTTTCACTTCAGACCTCCGAATTCACTTTCGCTTTCACTCCTAAGTCAAAAATCATCCCCCAAAACTAGTCGAACCATTGGAAATCCGATCCGAGCTCTCTAGCTCATAAGTGAACATCCGGTTGACTTTTCCAACTTAAGCTTTCATTAAAGTGACTATTTGTCTCATTTATATCCAATTTCAATCCAACCCTCTTCAAACTTACCAGACATATATAATAATGAAGGAGAAAAAATATAACGGGAATAACGAGGCTGAAATACAAGAGACGACGGGTCGGGACATCACAATAATACGAGATTAGAAGAACCAAACTCTTGAAATAGTTGCACAAACCTTTCAAGCAGCAAGAATCTAGGGCTGTAGTCTTCTGCTATTTGCCTAGTAAAACCTTGGATGATTTTTCTAGTGGGTGAGGAAGAACAATACAACTGAAAGGTAAGTAATTAGGTGAAACTAGTCTTCCTTTAATAGACCCGAAATTAAGCCATATAGGGCTAAAAACATGTATGATTCTATAAGTAGAATCCTACTCTAACTCAAAAGGATAACTTTTCTCCCAATCTACTTTCTACCAAGTCTTTTAAGGTTTTACTAGGTATAGAAGGGACCACAAAAATAATAAGAGCCTACTAATTCTAGTATTAATTCGAAATTAGCTTGAATTGATTCTTACTATAATTAATTACAATTTATTCCACTAAAAACTACAATTGAACTCCTTAATATGAATTTCAAAAATTCATTAACACTTATTTTAACTCCCTATGTTAAGATTTTAAATACCTGTTAATTAAATTAAATCACTGAAAATTTAATTTAATTAAATTATTAAATCATTTACAATTATGCTTAAACTATTTCATGTGACGGATACAAAATCCACCGGGCGGGTTTTCACATAAAAACTTGTAAGCTTACATAAAAAGGTATTATTAAACCAAAAACCGAGTCATGGATTCTATCATCTAATTATTATTTACAAATATTATTCGTTATTGTCTAATTTATTAGGCATATGCTAACCCTAAATAGAGTCGTACCTTTTGATAAATCAAAAGAATAAACAAATTATATTGATAATAATAATTATGTCAAGATTAGGAGTATAAGATCATTTAATATATTAGAAAAAATATTTTATATATTCAGTACAAAAATATTTTTTCTCTACTTGGTCCGTTCAATATACACTGAGTATACTAGCACAAGAAGTTGGAGTAAAACTACTCATACAATCAAGACAAATTAAACAATAATCTTGTGCTACAATCAAGATATTTTATCCAACAATATCTTTGATTGTGAGCATAGTTTATTAATTATGAGAACCAAAAATTTAATCTTCTGTGCATGAGCTAAGACTCCATACACTAAATTGTCTACTACATAACTAAAAGGACGCACATGTAACAAATAATCTATTTAAAATAGTACTTCATTGAATTGAATAAATTAAATAAATAATTGATCCATAAACAATAAAATATAATATTATGTCTAAACAACATGGTTAATAGTAAATCCCAACAATCTCGCACTTAGATTCATAACCATGCGTCTACTACTCTAACACCCATTCCTTCTACATGCTTGTCAATACTCTTTTGTGTCAAGCTCTTTGTAAACGGGTCTGCCAAATTGTCCTCTGACGCAATCTTCAACACTCTTGCATCACCTCTCTGAGTTACTAAGTGATATTTACGCTCAATATACTTACTCCTTTTATGGCTTCTTGGTTCCTTCGGGTTTGCAACTGCACCACTATTGTCACAATAAAGTACAAGTGGTGCTTGAACCAAAGGAACCACATTAAGCTCTTTCAGAACGTTCCTGAGCCAAAAAGCCTCTTTAGTTGCCTTAGATGCAGCCACATATTCGGCTTCCATGGTGGAATTAGCAATACATGATTGCTTGGTGCTCCTCCAACTTATGGCTCCACCTCCTAAGGTAAAAACATATCCTGAGGTAGATTTTCTAGAGTCTCTATCTGACTAGAAATCTGAATCAGTATAGCGAATGGGTGCAAGATCACATGAGTAATACACCAACATATAATCCCTAGTCCTTTTCAAGTACTTGATTATATGCTAAACAATAGTCCAGTGTTCTCAACCAAGGTTAGACTGGAATCTACTAACCATGCCAACAGCAAAGCAGATATCAAGTCTAGTACATAGCATATCATACATAAGACTCTCTACAGAAGGAGCATAAGGGACCGCCTTTATCTTTTCTATCTCATTAGTCGTTTTTGGAGACCGATATTTTGACTGAGAGATTCCATGTCTAAAGAGAAGAAACCCTTTCTTGGAATCTTTCATGCTAAACTTGGGGAGAACAGTATCAATGTAAAGTGCTTGTGACAAGCCTAATATCCTTTGCTTGGGATCTCGCATCAGCTTGATCCCAAGGATATGTGCTGCCTGTCCCAAGTCTTTCATATCAAAACGTGAGGACAACCATTCTTTTACTGAATTCAATATGCTCAAATTATTTCCTAAGAGCAAAATATCATCTAAGTACAAAACCAAAAATCTAACTTTATCTCCATTCCACTTTTTATAGACACAAGACTCATTTTCGCATTGATTAAAACCAAAGGTCTTAATAGAAGCATCAAAACAAGTGTTCCATGCCCTAGAAACTTGATTCAATCCATAAATGGATTTCTTTAATTTACACAAGATATGCTTATTGCCATTTTTTATGAAACCAACTAGTTGTGCCATATAGATGTACTCATCAAGACTTCTATTTAGAAAAGCGGTCATGATATCCATTTGCCAAATCTCATAATCGTAAGGAGCAGCAATGGATAAGATAATCCTAATGGATTTATGCATGGCTACCGGCAAAAATGTTTTCTCATAATCGATCCCTTCTTTTTCAGTAAACCCTTTTGTAACAAGCCTAACTTTAAAAGTTTGTACTATTCCATCCACTCCTCTCGTTTTATTTAGATCCATCTACAACCTATGGGTTTGACCCCAGTAGGTAGTTCTACAAGATCCCAAACTTGATTGGAGTACATGGACTGCATTTCAGATTTCATAGCATCAACCCATTTGTCAGCATTTGCATCATGTAGTTCTTTGTCATAATTAATAGGTTTTACATTAGGATCTTCAAGGATGCCATCATAAGATTCTCCCAAGAGTGCGAACCGGAGAGTTTTTCTAATAATTATTCCACTACGACTAGCCACTACAGGTGGAGGCTGATTTTGATATTGAATCACGTCATCATTTCCTGGAACTAAATCCTCAATATTATCCTTCACACTTTGCGGTGCTGGGATATCATTAACTTCTTCCAAGAGTGCAGGTTGCATAACAATTTCAGGTTGTTCAACAATCTGAGTTTGCTCAACATTACTCCCACTACTTTGGGGTAGTGAGATGTCAGGCAATAGCTCTTGTGCAATATGCTACCTATTGACATTTCTCCCACAACGATTATGCAGTGGTATGTTAATACTGGCTTCCGGGATACGTTCTAGAGATGAGTCATTAGTTACTCCATTATTTAGTTCTTGTAAAACTAGTTTACTTCTAGGAATATGGTTCATTAAATAGTCCTCTTCTAAAAACCTGCATTTGTCATAACAATTACCTTCTTTTCTTTAGGAAAATAATACAAATCGCCTTTTGTTCCTTTTGGATATCCAATAAAAATGCATACTTCTGTCCTTGATTTCAATTTATCCGCTTTCCCTTTCAGCACATGTGCATGACAACCCCAAACCCGAATATGCCGTAAACTTAGCTTGTGCCTAGTCTAGAATTCTATTGGAGTTGAAGGTAATAACTTTGAAAGAACCAAATTTAGAATGTAGTTTGTTGTTTCTAAAGCATATCGCCAAATGGAAGAAGGGAAATCAGAATAACTTAACATTGATCTAACCATTTCAATAAGGGTCCTATTTCTTATTTCGGCCACACCATTTTGTTGTGGTATTCCTGGGGCACAAAATTGAGATGTAATTTCACTATCTGATAAGTATTTATGAATTTCGCAGAAAGGTATTCACCACCACGATCAGATCAAAATATTTTGATATATTTATCATATCATTTTCTCCGTTTCCGTCTTAAATTGTTTGAATTTCTCAAAGCATTCAGACTTACGTTGCAATAGATAACTATATCCTAATTTTGAGTAATTATATGTGAAAGTCACAAAATACTCAAAACCACCTCTTGCTTGTATATTCATAGGACCATTCAAATAAGAGTGAATTAATTCTCGCTTATCACTGGCCCTGTTTACTTTTGAGGGGAAATGTCTCTTGGTCATTTTGCCTTCTAAACAGGATTCGCATGTTGGTAGTGACTCCACTTTCAATGAACTCAAAAGGCCCATCAGAGACCAATCTCGAAATCCTATTTAGATTTATATGGCCTAGACGTAAGTGCCATAATTAAATTTGACTCCATTCAGAAATACGTTTTCTTTTACGTGGTAGATTAATGTTATTTTGTTCTTTTGGTTGTTGTAGCACATGAGGATATATATCAAAAATAAAAAGGTCATGTACTCTAGCAGCAGTGTAGATAAAACGTTTATTAAACTTAATAAAAATAGAATTATTAGCAAAATAAATATTATAACCAGCATCTATTATTATCGACACCAATATCAAATTCCTTCTAATAGAAGGTACGAACGTAACATCTTTTAAAACTAAAACTTTATCACTACTAAATGAAACTCTAATATCTCCTAAAGCTAAAGCTAGTGCTGGCTCGCCATTGGCTTGAAAAACACAAACTTCATTCTCACTTAGCCGTCGTGTTTCATGAAACCCCTGCAAAGTAGTGCCGTGGCTCCCGAATCTACACACCAAAACATGGTAGAAATAGCCGCTAAACAAGTTTCAACGACATTTAAATTTGAATTACCTTGCTTATTCAACTTTTCAAGATAGGCAGGGCATTGCTTCTTGTGATGCCCGTGTTGCTTGCAATGATAGCACTTGCCTTTGGGCTTTTTCATACCAGGTGCCAGAACTTATTGAGCCTTCTCATTTTTCTTATAGCCTTTCGACTTAGTAACCGAAGCTTTTCTCAACATTGAGTTCTTACAACTGAAGCTTATTGTTTGATAATAGTTCTGCAGCTCATTCAACAATTTTGCTAGTGACAAATCCATTTTGTTGATCTTATAGTTCAAGAGAAACTATTGAAAACTGTCAGGAAGAGTCTGCAGGACCATCTCAACTTGAGACTCTTTATCAATCACAACTCCAAGGACCTCCAGTTCATTCAGAAGACTCACCATCTTCAGAACATGGTCCCTAACTGATGATCCTTCAGCCATCTTGGTGTTCAAAAGGGCTTCATGGCTATCTGCTTAGCTGCACGATTTTGCTCACCGAACATCTCTTTTAGACTTTTGAGCATATCATATGCAGACCTCATAGACTGATGCTGATGTTGCAAAATATTTGTCATAAAGGCAAGAATGTAACATTGCGCCATCTCATCATCCTTAGCCCATTTACCCATTTGTCATAGGCCTTAAACTGATCATTAATAGCGTTTTCAGGTTTTTCTGGGCATTCCTTAGTGATTACAAATTTGAAACCTTCAGCAGTTAGGACAATATCAAGGTTCCTTTTTCAGTCAACATAATTCGGTCCTTCTAACTTGTTTTGGTCAAAATTGAGGTAAGTGGGTTGAATGAAGCCATGGTTAATCGTAGAGATATTCACATTAAATATATCATTAGTTATGTATTCAGAATGATTAAATTTAAAGCAACACATTACACATATAACCATGCTCATCAAACAGTTAGATTAGTTAGGGAAACTTAACTATTCATGCAAAATATATGAGAGATGTAAGATATTAACCCTAAATTTAAACAGGACCAACTTAGTTGGAGAGTAAATTGTTAATTTAAGATAGGTAAATATCACTTTTATAAACTATAGTTTCATTCAACCAGCATGTAACTCAGTTGGAGAGTTAATACGAGTAATGAAATAACTAGAGATAAAACTACAGTAATCATCTATAATGAATTTATCCGATGTGGAATAAGACCTATGTGAACATATAAATTCATTATATTACTATAAAACATGATTGGAAACAATGGCAATTGAACCCTACCATCACAGATTTCTATTAATTTTTTTATTTTAAAAAATATTAAAAAAGAAAAAAGGCCGAAACTCCATCTAAACGTCCCTGGAACCTACCAAATTTGAGGTCAATCGGAGTTCGACAAAATTTCAAAATTTATCGCGTGCTAGAATTCTATTTTTGGAATTTTAAGGGTTTTTATATTTTTTGATATGTTCAAATCACATAGTATACTGATGTTTGTTAATACATGATTTCAGAACTCAAAATAATTTTTTTATTTAATAAAAACGTATTTAGACAGAATTGTAAAAACAATATATTTTCACTAGTAAAAAACGGTACTGTTAATAATTCTGTATATTTATCCAAAATTACATAACCAATATCGTACAAAACAGTCAAGTTTTTATTAATATATCACTGTGATTATGGACAGAATGCAACTAAAGTAGATTAATGGTATTAAATAATCCATTGTATATGCATATGTATATAAACCCATAATTACAGTATTAATAGAATTCAAAAACACAGTCACATTTTTATCAAAAAAAATTTCTATTCCGCAAAAAGCGTAATTTGAATAGACTGTTATTTAAATATAACACCAACGTTTATCCATGTGTATATTAATTCATAATTTCAGAATTACTGAATTAAGACACTAATAAACACAATCACGTTTTTTAACATAGAATATTCATCCCAAACATGTATCAATAAATAACACATTTTAATATTATTCTATGCATGATGTATTACATTATCTAATTAGATGCAAGACAACATTTGATACCAATTGTTAGAACATGCGTAGTGGAAGCAAGCGTACAATCCAGGCATCAAATACATGTAAACTAGAAAACATAATAATAACGAGATTAGAAGAACTAACCTCTTGAAATAGTTGCACAAACCTTTCAAGCAGCAATAATCTAGGGCTATAGTCTTTTGCTATTTGCCTAGGAAAACCTTGGATGATTTTGCTACTGGGTGGGCAAGAACAATACAACTGAAAGGTAAGTAATTAGGTGAAACTAGTCTTCCTTTATAGACCCGAAATTAAGCCATATAGGGCTCAAAAAGATGTATGATTCGTTAAGTAGAATCCTACTCTAACTCAAAAGGATAACATTTCTCCCAAGCTACTTTCTACCCAAGTATGTCCAGGTTTTTAATAGGTATAGCAGGTACCACAGAAATAATAAGAGGCTACTAATTATAGTATTAATTCGAAATTAGCATGAATTTATTCTTACTATGATTAATTGTAATTTATTCCACTAAAAAACTACAATTGAACTCCTCAGTATGAATTTCAAAAATTCATTAACACTTATTTTAACTCCCCGTGTTAAGATTTTAAATACCAGTTAATTAAATTAAATCACTGAAAATTTAATTCAATTAAATAATTAAATTATTTATAATTCCGCTTAAACTATTTCATGTGACAGATACAAAATCCATTGGCCGGGTTTCACATGAAAACTTATGAGCTTACATAAAAGAGTATTATTAAACCAAAAACCGAGTATGAATTCTATCAAGTAATTATTATTCACAAATATTATTCTTTATTGTCTAATCTATTAGGCATATACTAACTCTAATTAGAGTCGTACCTTTTGATAAATAAAACAATAAACAAATTATATTGATCATAATAATTATATCAAGATTAGGAGTATAAGCGCATTTAATGAATTAGAAAAAATATTTTATATGTTCAATACAAAAATATTTTTTCTTCACTTGGTCCGTTGAATATACAGTGAGTATACTAGCACAATAAGTTGGAGTAAAACTACTCCCACAATTAAGACAAATTATACAATAATCTTGTGCTACAATCATCAAGATATTTTATCCAACAATATCTTTGATTGTGAATATAGTTTAATAATTATGAGAACCAACAATTTAATCTTCTGTGCATGAGCTAAGACTCCATACAGTAAATTGTATACTACATAACTAAAATGACACACATGTAACAAATAATCTATTTAAAATAGGAATTTATTGAATTAAATAAATTAAATTAATAATTTTTCCATAAAAAATAAAATATAATATTATGTCTACACAACATGGTTAATAGTAAATCTCAACAATCTCGCACTTAGATTCATAATCACGCGTCTACTACTCTAACACTTATTCCTTCTACATGCTTGTAAAAACTCTTCTGCGTCAGGCTCTTTGTAAACGGGTCTGCCAAATTGTCCTCTGACGCAATCTTCATCACTCTTGCATCACCTCTCTGGGTTACGTCCCGAATTAAGTGATATATACGCTCAATATGCTTACTCCTATTATGGCTTCTTGGTTCCTTCGAGTTTGCAACTGCAACCCTATTTTCACAATAAAGTACAATTGGTGCTTGAACCGAAGGAACCACATTAAACTCTTTCAAAAGTTCCTGAGCCAAAAAGCGTCTTTAGTTGCCTCAGATATAGCAACATATTCGGCTTTCGTGGTGGAATCAACAACACATGATTGCTTAATGCTCCTCCAACTTATGGCTCCACCTCCTAAGGTAAAAACATATCATGAGGTAGATTTTCTAGAGTCTCTATCTGACTGGAAATCTGAATCAGTATAGCCAATGGGTGCAAGATCACATGAGTGATACAACAACATATAATCCCTAGTCCTTTTCAAGTACTTGATTATATGCTTAACAACAGTCCAGTGTTGTCAAATAGGGTTAGACTGAAATCTACTAACCATGCCAACAGCAAAGCAGATATCAAGCCTAGTACATAGCATAACATACATAAGACTCCCTACCGCAAGAGCATAAGGGACCGCCTTTATATTTTCTATCTCATTAGTCGTTTTTGGCGATTGATCTTTTTACAGAGAGATTCCATGTCTAAGCAGAAGAAACCCTTTCATGGAATCTTTCATGCTAAAATTGGTGAGAATAGTATCAATATAAAGTGCTTAGGACAAGCCTAATATCCTTTGCTTGCGATCTTGCATCAGCTTGATCCCAAGGATATGTGCTGCCTGTCCCAAGTCTTTCATATCAAAACGTGAGGACAATCATTCTTTTACTGAATTCAACATGCTCACATTATTTCCTTTGAGAAAAATGTAATCGAAGCATCAAAACAAGTGTTCCATGTCCTAGAAAGTTGTTTCAATCCATAAATGGATTTTTTTTAATTTACAAAACATATGCTCATTCCATTTTTTATGAAACCAACTGGTTGTGCCATATATATGCACTCATCAAGACTTCCACTTAGAAAAGCTGTCTTGACATCCATTTGTCAAATCTCATAATTGTAATGAGTAGCAATGGATAAGAGAATCCTAATGGATTTAAGCATGGCTACCGGCAAAAATGTTTTCTCATAATCGATCCCTTCTTTTTTAGTAAACCCTTTTGTAACAAGCCTAGCTTTAAAAGTTTGTTTGTTTCCATCCACTCCTCTTTTTTTCTTATAGATCCATCTACAACCTATGGGTTTGACTCCACTAGGTGGATCTACAAGATCCCAAACTTGATTGGAGTACATGGACATCATTTCATATTTCATAGAATCAACCCATTTGTCAGCATTTGCATCATGTAGTGCTTTGTCGTAATTAATAGATTTTACATTATGAACTTCAAGGATTCTATCATAAGATTCTCCCAAGAGTGCAAATATGAGAGGTTTTCTAATAATTCTCCCGCTACGACTAGCCACTACAGGTGGAGGCTGATTTTGATATTGAATTACATCATCATTTCCTGGAACTAAAGCCTCAATATGATCCTTCATACCTTGCGATGCTGGGATATCATTAACTTCTTCCAAGAGTGCAGGTTGCATAACAATTTCAGATTGTTCAACAATCTGAGATTGTCCAACATTACTCCCACTACAATAATGTAGTGGTATGTCAATATTGGCTTCTAGGATACGCTCTAGAGATGATTCTTTAGTTATTCCATTATTTAGTTCTTGTAAAACACGTTTACTTCTAGGAATATGGTTCATTAAATAGTCCTCTTCTAAAAATCTGCATTTGTCGTAACAATTACCTTCTTTTCTTTAGGAAAATAAAACAAATCGCCTTTTGTTCCTTTTGGATATCCAATAAAAATGCATACTTCTGTCCTTGATTTCAATTTATCTGCTTTCTCTTTCAGCACATATGCTTGACAACCCCAAACCCGAATATGCTGTAAACTTGGCTTACGCCCAGTCTAGAATTCTATTGGAGTTGAAGGTAATAACTTTGAAGGAACCAAATTTAGAATGTAGTTTTATGTTTCTAAAGCATATCCCCAAAAGGAAGAAGGGAAATCAGAATAACTTAACATTGATCTAACCATTTCCATAAGGGTCCTATTTCTTCTTTCTGCCACACCATTTTGTTGTGGTATTCCTGGGGCATATAATCGAGATGTAATTTCACTATCTGATAAGTATTTTATGAATTTCGCAGAAAGGTATTCACCACCACGATCAGATCACAATATTTTGATATATTTATCATATCATTTTCTCCGTTTCCATCTTAAACTGTTTGAATTTCTCAAAGCATTCAGACTTACGTTGCAATAGACATTTAAATTTGAATTAACTTTCTTATTCAACTTTTCCAGATAGGCAGGGCATTGCTTCTTTTGATGCCTGTGTTGCTTGCAATGATAGCACTTGCCTTTGGGATTTTTCATACCAGGTGCCAGAACTTTTTGAGCCTTCTTATTTTTTTATTGCCTTTCGACTTAAAAAAAATGAAGCTTTTCTCAACATTGAGTGCCACAACTAGAGCTTGTTGTTTGATAATGGATTCTGCCATTTGCAGCTTGTTCAACAGTTTTGCTAGTGACAAATCCATTTTGTTCATATTATAGTTCAAGAGAAACAATTGAAAACTGTCAGGAAGAGTCTACAGGACCATCTCAACTTGAGACATCTATCAATCACAGCTCCAAGGACCTCCAGTTCATTCAGAAGACTCATCATCTTCAGAACATGGTCCCTAACCGATGATCCTTCAGCCATCTTGGTGTTCAAAAGGGCTTTCATGGCTGTCTGCTTAGCTGCACGATTTTGCTCACCAAACATCTCTTTTAGACTGTTGAGCATATCATAAGCAGACCTCATAGACTGATGCTGATGTAGCAAAACATTTGCCATAAAGGCAAGAATGTAACATCGCGCCATCTTATCAGCCTTAGCCCATTTACCCATTTGTCATAGGCCTTAAACTGATCATCAATAGCGTTTTCAGGTTTTTCTGGGCATTCCTCAGTGATTATAAATTTGTAACCTTCAGCAGTTAGGACAATATCAAGGTTCCTTTTTCAGTCAACATAATTTGGTCTTTCTAACTTGTTTTGGTTCAAAATTGAGGTAAGTGGGTTGAATAAAGACATGGTTAATCGTAGAGATATTCACATTAAATAGATCATTAGTTATGTATTCAGAATGATTAAATTTAAAACAACACATTACACATATAACCATGCTCATCAAACAGTTAGATTAGTTAGGGAAACTTAACTATTCATGCAAAATATATGAGTGATGTAAGATATTAACCCCATATATTTAAATAGGACCAACTCAGTTGGAGAGTAAACTGTTAATTTAAGATAGGTAAATATCATTTTTATAAACTCTAGTTTTATTCAATCAGCATGTAACTCAGTTGGAGAGTTAATACAAGTAATGAAATAACAATAGGCAAAACTACAGTAAACATCTATAATGAATTTATCCGATGTGGAAGAAGACCTATGTCAACATATAAATTCATTATATTACTGTAAAACATGATTGGAAACAATGAGAATTGAACCCTACCATCACAGATTTCTATTAATTACAACAACAACAACAACTACTCAGTATACTCCCACCAGGTAGGGTCTGGGGAGGGTAATATGTAGACAAGCCTTACCCCTACCCGAAGGGCAGAGAGGCTGTTTCCAATCGACCCCCGGCTCATAGGATAAAAGGAAAAACAGCAGTAAAACAAAACAAAGACAAAAACAAAAACAATAGAGCATTAGTAACTCCAGCAGAAATAACGGAAATAACATAAAATAATTATCTAAACATACGAAACATAAATACAATCGCATGCAATACTATCATACAGCAACTACCATAACTAACAGCCATAGGGGGGACATACGCTAAAACACAAATCATCTATGGGTAACCCTGCTGACCCACACCCAACCCCGGATGAGGCGTACGAAAAACTCTAGGAGCCCCTATCCTACAACCCTGATCCTAGACCTCCAGACTCTCCTATCAAGGGTCATGTCCTCGGAAACCTGCATTCTAGTCATGTCCTGCCTAATCACCTCTACCCAACACTTCTTAGGCCTCCCTCTGCCTTACCGACCGCCAACAATCTCCAGCCGCTCGCAGCTCCTTACCGAGGCATCGGGACTTCTCCTCCGCACATGCCCGAACTACCTCAACCTCGCTTCTTGCATCTTCTCATCCACCAGGGCCACCCCCACCTTCTCCCGAATAACTTCATTCTAAATCTTATCTAGCCTGGTGTGTCCATCCACCTAAGCATCCTCATCTCCATAACCTTCATTCTTTGGACATGAGAGTTCTTCACGGGCCAGCACTCCGCCCCATACAACATCGCCGGTCTAACTACGGCTCAATAGAATTTCCCCTTGAGTTTGTGTGGAACTTTCTTGTCACGCAGGACTCCTGATGCAAGCCTCCACTTAGACCACCCCGCTCCTATACGGTGAGTGACGTCCCCGTCAATCTCTCCGTCCCCCTGAATCACAGACCCAAGATATCGGACACTGTCCCTCTTGGCGATGGCCTGAGAACCAATCATCACATCCCTTCCTACTTCGCTCGGCTCGGCGCTAAACTTGCACTCCAGGTACTCTGTCTTAGATCTGCTTATTTTGAAACCTTTAGACTCGAGAGTCTGTCTCCATACCTCTAACCTTTCAATAACACCGACCCTCGTCTCATCTATCAATACTATGTCATCAGCAAATAGCATACACCAAGGCACTTCCCGTTGAATATGTCGGGTAAGAGCATCTATCACTAAGAGAAACAAGAGGGGGCTCATCGCCGATCCTTGATGGAGCCCCATAACCACTGGAAAATTGTCTGATTGTCCACCCACCTATTAATTATTTTATTAAAAAAATATAAAAAAGAAAAAAGACTGAAACTCCATCTAAACGACCCAGTAACCTACCTAATTTGAGGTCAACCGGAGTTCAACAAAATTTCAATATTTGTCGCATGCTAGAATTCTATTTTTGGCATTTTAAAGGTTTTTAATTATTTTGACATGTTCAAATCACATAATATACTGATGTTTGTTAATACATAATTTAAGAAGTCAAACTAATTTTTTATTTAATAAAAATGTATTTAGACAGAATTGTAAAAAACAATATATTTTCACTAGTAAAAAACAGTACTGTTAATAATTCTGTATATTAATCCAAAATTACAGAACTAATATCATACAAAACAATCAAGTTTTTATTAATATATCACTGTGATTATGGAGAATGCAACTAAAATAGATTAATGGTACTAATTAATCCATTGTTTAAGCATACATATATTTACCCATAATTACAGTATTAATAACATTAAAAAACACAGTCATATTTTTATCAAAAAGATTTGCTATTCAGCAAAAAATGTAATTTGAACAGACTTTTATTTAAATATAACACCAGTGTTTTTACATGCTTATATTAATTCATAATTTCAGAATTACAGAATGAAGATGCTAATAAATACAATCACATTTTTTAATATAGGATAATCATCCCAAACATGTATCAATAATAACACATTTTAATATTATTCTATGCATGCTGTATTTACATTGTCTAATTAGATGTATGACAACATGTGATACCAATTGTTAGAACATGCGCAATGGAAGCAAGCATACAATCCAGGCATCAAATACATGCAAATTAGACAACATAATAATAACGAGATTAGAAGCACTAACCTCTTGAAATAGTTGCACAAACCTTTCAAGCAACAAGAATTTAGGGATGTAGTCTTCTGCTATTTGCCTAATAACACCTTGGATGATTTTGCTACTGGGTGGGCAATAACAATACAACTGAAAGGTAAGTAATTAGGTGAAACTAGTCTTCCTTTAATAGACCCGAAATAAAGCCAAATAGGGCTCAAAAACACTTATGATTCTATAAGTAGAATCCTACTCTAACTCAAAAAGATAACTTTTCTCCCAAGCTACTTTCTAACCAAGTCTGTCCAGGTTTTTACTAGGTATAGCAGGGACCACATAAATAATAAGAGGCTATTAATTATAGTATTAATTCGAAATTAGCATGAATTAATTTTTATAATTAATTGCAATTTATTCGACTAAAAAACTACAATTGAACTCCGCAATATGAATTTCAAAAATTCATTAACACTTATTTTAACTTCCCGTGTTAAGATTTTAAATACCAGTTAATTAAATTAAATCACTGAAAATTTAATTCAAATAAATAATTAAATTATTTATAATTTCACTTAAACTATTTCATGTGACAGATACAAAATTCACCGGCCGGTTTTCACATGAAAACTTATATGCTTACATAAAAGAGTATTATTAAAGCAAAAACCGAGTTATGGATTCTATCAAGTAATTATTATTCACAAATATTATTCGTTATTGTCTAATCTATTAGGCATATACTAACTCTAAATAGAGTCGTACCTTTTGATAAATCAAAACAATAAAAAAATTATGTTGATCATAATAATTACATCAAGATTAGGAGTATAAGCTCATTTGATGAATTAGAAAAAATATTTTATATATTCAGTAAAAAAATATTTTTTCTCTACTTGGTCCGTTCAATATACACTGAGTATACTAGCACAAGAAATTGGAGTAAAACTACTCCCACAATCAAGACAAATTATACAATAATCTTGTGCTACAATCATCAAGATATTTAATCCAACAATATCTTTGATTGTGAGCATAGATTTTTAATTATGAGAACCAACAATTTAATCTTCTGTGCATGAGCTAAGACTTCATACACTAAATCGTCTACTACATAACTAAAAGAACACACATGTAACAAATGATATATTTAAAATAGTGATATCCTTTAGGGACTTTGTTAATTATTTGCTTATTTCTTTCCTGGACTAATTGGAATAAGGTGAGGCAAGCTAATCTTGTCCATTGGTTAGTGCGACATGTTTCAGAAAAACAGCACCCTATTGAATAATACTGGACCAAACATCACCGGAGTTTTAGATAAGAACATCTTAGAGGAGAAATAGAACCATGATTAAACTGGTTTTAGCTAAGGAAATCTTGTCCATTGGTTAGTTAGTATGACACGTGTCAGAAAAATTGCACCCTATTGAACAATAATTGACCATACATCACTTGAGGTGATCCCGACCCAAACTCGGTATTAGGTATATGTTATAAAACTATAAAAGTAAAAGAATTATATTGCAGAGAAAGAGAGAGAAAATTCTTATTGAATTTTGGGATGATTTACAATGGGGTAAGAATTTTTTATTTATAGGAAAAAAATAACTTAGTCACAAAGTAAAACTCTCTACAAGATAGACATTCACTACAAATGGAATTCTATTCATAACACTCCCCATTGAATGTCTACTCAACAAGTAATGTGCCTCATTAAAACGTTAACTAAAATAAAATCCAATGGAAAAAAATCTAGAAAAGAAAAAAGGTATACATATCTAATAATACGCCTTTTGGTTGTCTCGTTAAAACCTCGCAATGAAAATCCAGTGGGACAAAATCTTGTAATGGAAAAAGAGTGCAACGCACATCAACTCTCCCTAATGAGAGCATCAATTCACATTCTTGAGCCTTCGCATCCCGATCTTGTAAACTAGCTTCTTGAATGTTGATGTCAGTAGAGATTTTGTGAACAAATCAGCCATATTATCACTTGAACGGATCTGTTGCACATTGATATCACCATTCTTTTGAAGATCATATGTGAAAAATAACTTTGGTGAAATGTGCTTTGTCCTATCTCCTTTTATGAATCATCACTTTAATTAAGCTATGGATGCTGCATTGTCTTCATACAAAATCGTGGGCAGTTTGTCACACTTCAAACCACATTTGTCTCGAAGAAGATGTATTATAGACCTCAACCACACGCATTCTCGACTTGTTTCATGAATAGCAATTATCTCGGCATGATTAGATGAAGTAGCCACAATTGATTGCTTAGTCAATCGCCAAGATATGACAGTGCCTCCACAGGTAAACACATAACCTGTTTGAGACCGAGCCTTGTGTGGTCAGATAAATACGCAGCATCAGCATAACCAACAAGATCAGGACTGCAATTATTACCATAAAATAAGCCCATATCAGTAGTTCCTTTTAGATGCCGTAATATGTGTTTGATTCCATTCAAATGTCTCCGTATAGGAGCAGAACTATATCTTGCCAAGACTTTAATTGAAAATATTATATCAGACCTTGTAGTATTGGCAAAATACATTAGTCCACCAATTGCAGTAAGATATGGTACTTCAGGACCAAGTAGCTCTTCATTCTTTTGAGGTCGGAATGGATCCTTATTCACATCAAGTGATCGAACAACCATCGGAGTACTTAATGGATGTTCTCCATCCATGTAAAATCGTTTCAATACCTGCTCTATGTAGGCAGATTGATGAATAAAAATTCCGTTTGCCAAATGTTCAATTTGCAAACCAAGACATAATTTTATTTTTCCAAGATCTTTCATCTCGAATTCCTTCTTTAAATAGTCAATTGCCTTTTGGAGTTCTATTGGAGTTTCAATAAGGTTTATGTCATCAACATATACGGCAAGTACAACAAATTCCGATGTTGTTTTCTTTATAAAACCACATGGACGAATGATATTATTTGTAGCTTTCCTTCAATAAATACTCACTACGACGATTATAGTACATTCATCCTGATTGCTTTAGACCATACAAAGATCTTTGCAATTTTATTGAAAATATTTCACGGGACTTTGAATTATGTGCGTTTGGCATTTTAAATCCATCGAAAATTTTCATGTATATCTCATTATCAAGTGAGCCATAAAGGAAGACGGTAACCACGTCCATTAAATGCATGTCAAGCTTTTCATGGATAGAAAAACTAATGAGATAACGGAAAGTTATAACATTCATAACGGGTGAATATGTCTCTTCATAATCGACACCGGGCCTTTGTGAAAATCCTTGTGTAACAAGGCGTTCCTTATATCTTTGTACCTCATTTTTTTCTCATTTCTCTTGCATATAAAGATCCATTTATAGCCAACAGGCTTAACGCCATTAGGTGTTTGGACTTCAAGCCAAAAATTTCACGTTTTGCAAGTGAATTCAACTCTGATTGGATTGTTTCTTGCCATTTTGGCCAATCAAGTCTTTTTCAACAGTCTCCAACAGATTGAGGTTCAAGAACATCACTTTCTTTCATAATTCTAGATGCAATATATGCAAAGACATAATCTACCATTATATCCAATCGATTCAAATTTATCTCAATATGGATTATATTTATTGATAGTTCCTTATTTTCTTGAGTCTTGGGCTTAGTGGATTCCTCATGAATCTCAGAATTTTTTAAATCGTGGATTTCTTCATGAGATTCTTTCATAGTGTCACTTTGATCATTTTTTCCTTTTTGTAGGATTTGGATCTTTAGAACCTAATGGTCTTCCACGTTTTAGGCATGCTTTTGACTCATTAGCTATGACACTAAAAGATTGTCCAACAAGGACATAAATATGGATTAGAACATTCTCTGCAGCGATATGTGATTTTGTTATTCTTTTCAAATCCATAAATGCGTCTGGTATTTGATTTGCTATTCTTTGCAAATAGATCATCTTTTACACCTTTTTTTTCACAACTAGAGGCACGTGGATCAAGATGAGATAATGATGGATTTTTAACAAAATTTTCTATTTGGTTTCACCAACTTCTCCCCCTTATTTTGGAAAAAGTGTCTCATCGAATCGACAGTCTGAAAATCGTAAAGTAAACAAATCCCCCGTCAATTTTTCGAGGTAGCGAATGATGTAGGGCGATTCAAACTCAAAATATATTCCTAACCTTCTTTGCGAATCCATTTATGTGATATGACAGTGCTACAAGCACATATACGATGCATCCAAAAATTCTTAAATGAGATATATTAGGTTCATGACCCTTAACTAATTGCAAGGGGGAATCTTTATGATAATTTTTCGGTCTAAGACGAACTAACATTGTTGCATGAAAAATAGCGTGACCCCAAACAGAAGTTGGCGGCCTCGTTTTCATAAGTAACGGTCATGCTATCAGTTGAATATGTTTAATTAAAGACTCTGCTAGGCCATTTTGAGTATGAACATGAGCTACAAGATGTTCTATTTTTATCCCAATTGATAAGCAAATATTATTAAATGCTTGGGATGAAAACTGAACAGCAGTATCAAGTCTAGTAGACTTAATTGGATTATCGGGGAATTGTGCCCATAATCTATCATTTGTGCTACTAATTATGCAAACGCGAGGTTGCGTGATGATAATAGACACACATAAGACCATCTAGAAGATACATCTATTAAGACCATGAAATATCTAAATGACACACTAGGTGGGTGAATAGGTCCATAGATATCCTTTTGTATACGTTCCCAAAACATAAGGGAATCAATTCCAACATTTGTTGGTGATGGTCTAATAATAAACTTGCATTGATGACAAGAAGTACAAGAAAATTCATCATTAAAAAGAACCTTTAAATTCTTTAATGGATGCCCATTTGAGTTTTCTATAATTCGTTTCATCGTAATTGATCCACGGTAGCCTTAATCGATCATGCCAAAGTACAAAAGTATTGAAATTAGTAACCTTTTGGTTTACAATAGAATGTGCCTTAATTGCACTAGTTCTTGTCCAATACAAGACACAAGATAAAGATGAGAACTTCTCAATAACCCTCTTTTGGCTAGAGACATTCTTGGCAATGATGAGATATTCAATATTATTCTCATCTATTGCCTCAATATGATATCCATTTCGACGAATATTTTTAAAACTCAACAAGTTCCTCTTGCACTTGAAGGAGAATATTGCATTCTTTATGATAAATATTGTCTCTTAGGCAAAGTAATAGTAGCTCTTCTAGAGCCTTCAATTAATTTACTACTACCAGAAATTGTAATAACATCTTCCTTATACATACTTAAATGAGAGAAATATTTCTTCTCTTTTAATATTTTATGTGTCGTACATGAATCAATTAAATAAATATTTTTACAATTGAACTTTGATCCAAGTTTACCTGGAGAGATGTCGATATTTGTTTGATCCATTGAATAAAGACTGTTGAACGTTTATTTTCTAATCTTGATTCACATTTGAAAGGTCTTCTAGATTTTGATCAATTGTTGTTTGCTAATTCTTCTCTAAGAGGTAAGAGAAGACAATGAACACTGCTGACTTACGTATACAACCTTTCAGTATAGGCACAACTGGATATTGAAAACATAAAACATGTTTCTTAATTTGTTGAGACGGTAAAATATTGTGTTGACAACGTGTTATAAAATAATAAAAGTAGAAGAATTATATTGCAGAGAAAGAGAGAAAAAATTCTTATTGAATTTTGGGATGATTTACAATGGAGTAAGACTCCTTTATTTATAGCAAAAAAAATAACTTAGTCATAAAGTAAAACTTTCTACAAGATAAACATTTACTTTAAATAAAATTTTATTCATAACAGTATAGTTAATTTTACGTATTTTAACATGATGGCGCTCCAAGTTCTTTCTCCTTATCTTATGAATTAGCACTTCACTTTACTAGATGGTGTTTGAATATTTGATCAGTTTAAAATGTTAATTGACTTATCTTAGCCAACTTTTTTATATTGGAGAAAAAATTTAGAGTGGCTGTTGAAAGTTTAATCTAGAGGAAACATCGCATCAAAATTAAAAAGTATGTAGGTAAATAAATTTAATTCTGAAACTTGTAGAAATTATATTGAAGAAGTTTATCAATGAAATCCTACATTTGATTAAGTGAATGTCTATATAAAGTAAATACATAAATCCGGTGATGCAGCAAGACTCATTGAATTGAAATTGACTTCATATTTTTTTCCATTTTTGGGATTTTCTCCTATTTTTCTCCCCTTTATCTCATTAACTAACTAAACTCATAGAAAACCAAAAAGGCACCTCTTAAGTTATCTTAATTACACCACTTCATCTTCTTTCTCTCACCTAACTATTATATCCGAGGTTTAAAGGCACCTCTTAAATTATTTTAATTATACCTTTTTATCTTCTTTCGCTCACTTAACTATTCTTCCTTAACTATACATTATAATGGTTTGAAGTCAAATTTATTCACTACAATCTTTAATTACTTGCACCTTCTTTGCCATTGGAATCGCTATTGCCATCTGTATTTCTCTCATTTTTACTTCTAATGAAGGATGTCTTCCTCAACTTCAAATGAAGAATGAAATGGAATTTCAATGGTCTGCAAAAGTGTGGACGAAAACTAAAAACGAGTAAAATGGCTTTTACTAACAAATTTAAAATTATGTTCGATGGTTTTAAACTTCTAATGCAGTTCTTGGAGATTTCTTATTCTTGCTTTATTTTTTTGGTTTCCTTGATTTTTCGTATAGTACCTAATAAAACTGCGATTGAAGATGAGCTTGAATTTCGATCTGGAGCGTCCTTCTAGAGAGTCTTGTGAAAGAGAGATCATGAGAGAGAAACAAGAATTGGGAAAGTGAAAGTTCACCTTCATTACTCACTGTAATACACAGTATATACATGTGTAGTGCCAAAAATACAACTAATGTTAAGCTGACTAAGTTGGCACTAACTAACTCTACTGACTAAACACTTAACTAACATTACATATAAAAGTATAATTATACAAGTCTCAACACCCTCCCTCAAGTCGAAAGTGTTATAAATACTGCCAACTTGCCCAATCTCGCTGAATGTTTTACTCCTGTTTGGGCCTTGGTGAAAACATCAGCCAACTGATTGTTTGTTGTTACATGGTGGAGTGAAATCAACCCTTCTTGCAGTTTGCTTCTTACAAAATGACAATCCACTTCTATGTGTTTACTCCGCTCATAAAATACATGGTTTCTTCCGATGTGTAGAACTGATTGGCTATCACAAAAGACTTTTACAAGTTTAGCAAAGGGCATATTAAGCTTTTTAAGTAATCAACATAGCCAGACCAACTCCTCTACTACTTTTTTAAGTGCCCTGCACTCCGCCTCTGGTGATGATAGTGAAATAATCTCATGTTTCTTTGATTTTCAGCCCATAGGGCTATTTTCTAATTAAATTATGTATCCACTCATTGACTTCCTTAAGCCTAGGTAGGTAGCCTCAGAGTCATAATTAACTTTGATAATACATTTTGAATCACGTGACATGAAGATCCCCATGGTAGGATCACCCTTCAAGTATCTGGGTAAGTGAAAAGCTGCTTTCAAAAGGGGTTCTCTTGGATCTTGTATGAATTGGCTAATGTGTTGTACACTACAAGCTATGTCCAATCCTTGTGTTGGCGAGAAAGGTCTATTTTTCAATGAGTTTCCTGTAATAAGTAGGATCACTTAATGTAGTGCCCTTTTTAGCTTTCAACTTCACCGTTGGATCAAGTGGTGAGGAAGGTTACTGTAATCCATGCAGTTGTACTCCTTTAGCTGATAAAGTGCAAACTTTTTTTATGAGATTACAACTCCATTAGCATTATAGAGTATCTTCAGCCCTAGAAAGTAATGTAGTTTTACCAGGTCATTGATCTTGAAGTTATCATGTAGGAACGCCTTCAGCTCCTCTATCTCCTTTTTATTTGTGTCTGTCAAGATCACATCATCTACCTATACGATCACATATAATGATGACTCATATGTCTTCTTGTAAAAAAGTGTAATACATAGAATGAGTGTATCCTTTACAACATAGTGCATTACCTAATTTGACATACCATTATCTAATTGCTTTCTCAAGGTCATACAAGGACTTCTTGAGTTTACATACCAGATTTTTGCTGTCTACTACTAATCCTTGTGGCAATTCCATATATACCTCTTTGTAGAGTTCCCCATGAAGGAAGATATTATTCATATCTAGCTGAAATATGCCCTAGCCTTTCTTAACTGCAGCAACTATGAGGGCTCTTACTATTGTGAATTTCACCACAAGGCTGAATATTTCTATGTAATCAATTCCAGATTGATAGGTATAGCCATTTATCACTGAACTAGCCTTGAACCTCTCTATTTTACCATGTTTCTTATATTTCACATTATACACCCACTTATACCCTATGACTTGTTCCCCAACTGGTAGTGATACTAGCCCCCAGGAGTTATTGTCATGCAATGCTTCAAATTCTTGTATCATGGTTGCTTGCCAGGAAGAATTCATAGTTACTTCTTCATATGAAGTAGGCTCTTTATCACTAAAAATACTTCTCACAAGGTACTGACTATCATGGCTTAGATCCTTAACAAGTATATGATGGTAGAGAGAAAATAAAGCATTAAGAGAAAATGGTGCATTGGTTTGGTCATTGGTATTGCACTCACTGATATTTGGTTTTAGCTAGGGTTATTTATGGACATAATCCTTCAGGTATGTGGGAACTTTGTGCGTCTATGAGATTTTCTTGGTTGCAAAACATGCTTATTGGGGTATTTTTTATAGAGAGATTTGGTGAATTATTTTGTCAGTTTTCTGGAATAGGTGAATGTACAGTGTTAGGAGAGTGTGGTGATGGAGATGGATTAAATGGAAGAGCTGGATGTGTGACATCTGAAACCCCTTGATAGTTTGGATCACCAGTTTGAGTCTGGTCATTGTCACGAGACACATGATCAATAAAAGAAATGGATTTGGGAATAAAGGGGAAGGAAATAGTATCTTGGGACATACTGAAAAGAAAAGACATTTTCATTAAACACTACATCTCTGGATACATGTATTTCTTAGTAGCCACACTGAGCACTTTGTACCCTTTTTACCCTAAAAGGATATCTAACAAAGACATGAGGTGTGGTTCTACATTCAAATTTATCTCTGTGGACCTTGGGCACTCTAGGATAGCATAAACACAAAAACTCTTCATATGAGAGTAAGTAGGTTTTCTGTTGTATAGTACTTCATATGGTGACTTGCCCTTGAAATAAAAGATGGAAGTCTATTTATGACATAGGTTGCACATAAGATACATTCAACCCAATAACTTAGGAAATTTTGACTGAAATAAGAGGCTTTGGCAGTTTCCATCAAGTACCTATACTTTCTTTTTACTATGCCATTTTGTTGTGATGTATAAGGACATGTCTTTTGGTGGATGATCCCTTTAGGAAGAAAAAACTAATTTTCCTTTGTGTTGTTAAATGCTAGACCATTGTCTAACCTTATAGATTTGATAGCCATTGAATTGGTTTTCAATCAGTGATACAAAGTACTTGATGACATCCAGTGCATTACTTTTGCTGGTTAATTGGTGGGTCCAAGTGGACCTAATATAATAAAAAACTATTGTAAGTTATCAGGAGTTGGCATGTGGTAGGGACCCCAGAGATCAACATAAAGTAGTTGAAATATTTTGGTAGAATTGATGGATTTTCTTGAAATGGCAATCTCCCCTGTCTTACTATTCGGTAGACAAAGCAGGTAAAGGGCTATTTTTGTGAAAAAGATGCCGGAATACTGGAAATTCCCTTCATTTGACAAGTGGTACATGACCCAATCTGTTATGCCACAACATATTCATATCATTACTTGGAGAGATAGAGGATTTAATGCTATTCACAATGGAGAATTGCACTTTAGTATTTGGGGAACATGTACTTACAACTAAACGAGATGTGCACTTATTCCTAGACAATAAGCTATTTATAGTGGATTGATGGAAACTGCATGAATTGTGTGTGCAACGAGTGGAAGATGTAGAACTAGTAATTGAACTATTTACTGCTGATTTTGAATGGTTGTTTCCCAGACACCTTAGGAAGAGAAGATATATGCCATCGTTTGCTTTACCAATTTGCAGAAGCCTCTTAATTGAAGGGGCTTGCAGAAGACAAATATTGCCAGTAAAGGCAAAAATGCTATGAGGGGTTGAACTGGTTAATGAAAGAGTAGATATGAGGTTTTGTTTGAAGGAAGGCATATACATTACTTTGTGTAAAATGATCTTAGGAAGCAATATCACACTTCAATTTTTGTTACTTTACCTTATATCCATTTCTAAGGATTACTAATAAGGGATATGGAAGGGTTATAATATTGGTTAGTAGAGATATATTGAAGGTCATGTGATGAGAGGCTCTTGAATCTAATATCCAAGAGTTAGCCTTGTTTTTGAAGAATTCACAAGACAATTTGCCAAAATTAATAGAAGAAGTGTAAACTATTATAATTGCAAAGTTCACAATACCATTGGCATTGTTTATGCAGTTGGAACTCTCTCCTCCTATTCCGATATAAAATTGTTGTAGCAAATTTAGGATCTTCTATTCCTTAGAGGGATTGACCTGCCCGACCTCATCTCTTTTTTGATCCATCCTTTCTAGCTGGCATTGCTTTAGAAGAGGTCTCTTGCATACTTGCTACTATTCTCCTTCCTGTATTAAACCTTGCAGCTTGATTCATGTTTTATTCTGCGTTTGAACTCTGAGTGTGTGAATTTCCAAAACTCTGAGGGTGCCCATGTAGTTTGCAGCACTTGTCCTTTGTATGCCCTGGTCTCTTACAGTAGTCACAAAATAGTCGAGGCCTATTACCTCCAGTGGAATTGTTATCGGTAGAGTAATTTGTTCGGTAGGTACCATGTTTTGATGTGTTGACATTTAGGGAATCAGACTCAAGAATCATTTGGTTTTTGGTCTGATCTCTCTCTGCTTCGCATCCTGAATTAGTAGTATAAACGCTTGTACATTGGCAACGGATTCATCATAAGAATGCTTCCACGTACAACAGTGTAGACTTCATTAAGTCCCATAAGGAACTCTATGGATCTCCTGTCCTGCTCTACCTTGTTCATGTTCTCCTTGGCACCACATGTAAAGGTATAGTTGCAGTGAGTCTTTTTACCCAAAGTATTTAGCTTTTCCTAGAGCTTTTTCAACTTAGTATAATAACCTGTAATGTCCAACACACCCTGAGATAGGTCCTTTATTTCCTTTTAGATCTAGTACATCATAGTCCCATTAGTTTGGTCATAGAAATCCTCCAATTCTCTTCAAAATTCAATTGAATTACTGGCATACCCCAAACTATCCATAATGTCTTTGGACAGTGAATTTAGAATCCAAAACGTTACCACATCATTGCATAGCTCCTACTGTCAAAACCATTGCGATTGAGGGTCTTGTGATTTTCACTCCCCATGTATAAACACTAACTTGTTTTTGACGGGAAAACCTTGCATGACACTATGTCCCTAAGATCTATACCCAATTCTGTTAAAAGAAATTGAGACGAGCATCGCTCCAGGACTGTATGACAGATGTAGATAGAGTGGATCACTTAGATCTATTCCATTGCTCGTCGTAGCAGCGACACTGGTATCTCCAACAGAGGCATCTTCTTATCTAGTACATCAATAAATAGATGAATTTTTTGTGTCACACACTAAGATAAGTGACCCACCTTAGGCTCGTTACTACTTCGCCGAGGTTAGGCTCGAAATTTACAAGTTACATGGGATTGGTTGTACTCATACTATACTTTGTACTTCTTGTGCAGATGCTGGAGTTGGTTCCAGCGGTATTTTGTAGACTTGCTTGACTCCAGCTATCCAGAGGAGACTTGAGGTATGGATGCATGGCATCTGTGCCTATGAAGTCCCCTTCTATTTTCATTAGCTGTTTAGTTGATTCATATAGTTATGTCATTTTAGATCATTATTTGTAGTATCTTATGCGGTGACACCAGTTCCAAGATTTGTATTTAGTTTTCGACATTTATTAGTTTATTTGTCTTGTTTCAGACTATTCAGTTTCCCTTTATTAATATCATGTTGAAACTTTCTAAAATTGGTTAATAATTACATCTAATGTTGGGTTGCTTGGCAAGTAAAATATTAGGCGCCATCATGGTCCCACTTGTGAGAATTCTAGACAGTGACAAGTTGGTATTAGAGCACTAGGTTGCCCCGGTCTCGCAAATCATAAATAATCTTAGTAGAGTCTGGAAGATCAGTACGGAGATGTCTGTACTTATATCCAAGAGGCTATGAAGTTTAGGACGATTTTCACTTTTTCCTTCTCTATCGTGCAATTTTATTCTATCATTGATGATTGAACCATTATATTCTTGTTCTCTTGCAGATGGTGAGAGCACGCACAATGTTAGTTGCAGGACAAGAGCCGGAGCCTACTTTAAAAGCTCCTACTAGGGGAAAAAAGGGGTGCTTTGACCGTGGGAGCATGGATCACATTAGGAGGTATTGCCCAAAATTATCAAACAACATACCTCAATAAGGTTCTTATGTTATCATACTGGCACTAGTTGCTCCACCTCCCGCACAGCCAGTTAGAGGTAGGGGTCATGTAGTCAGAGGTGGGGTTCAGGCTGCTAGAGGTGGAGGTAAGTTCGTTAGAGGTAGAGGCCGTCTAGCTAGAGTTCATCCCAGAGACGCAGTTCAGAATGATGGGGCCCAACCTTTATTTCATTCTTTCCCAGCTAGGCATGAGGTCGAGTCGTCTAATGTCGTTATCATAGGTATTGTTCCAGTTTTCCATAAAGATGCTTCAGTTCTATTTGATCTGGGATCTAATTATTCCTACTTGCCATCCTATTTTACTTCATTTCTGGTTGTGCCTCGTGATTATTTGAGTGCCCATGTGTATGTGTCCATGCCTGTAGGAGATCCTATTGTTGTAGATCATGTATATCGCTCATGTGTGGTTACTATGGGGAGTCTTGAGACTAGTGTAGATCTTCTACTTCTTGATATAGTAGATTTTGATGTCATCTTGGGTATAGATTAGTTGTCACCTTATTATGCTATAATGGATTGTCATTCCAAGACGGTGACCATAGCTATCTGGTGTTGCCTCGATTAGAGTGGAGGGGGACTCCTGGCCTTTTTACCAACAAGCTTATCTCATATGCGAATGCTTGATGTGTGGTCGAGAAGGGGTGTCTAGATTACTTAGATTATATTCGTGATTCTAATGCGGAGGTTCCTTCTATGGATTGAGTACCAGTTGTTCGTGAGTTTCCCCAGGTATTTCTAGTAGATTTGCTGGGGATGCCACCAGATAGTTGTATTGACTTTTGTATGATTTGGATCCATACACTCAGCCCCTTTCTATTCCACCATATTGCATGGTGCCACCCGAGTTAAAGGAATTGAAGGAGAAGTTTCAAGATTTACTTAATAAGGGCTTCATTAGACCTAGTGTCTCGCCTTGAGGTGCACATGTGTTGTTCGTGAAGAAGAATGATGGGTCGATGAAGATATGTATAGATTATCAGTAGTTGAGCAAGCTCACTATCAAGAACAAGTATCCGTTACTGAGGATTGATGACTTATTTGATCAGCTTCATGGTTCCAAGGTATTTTCAAAGATTGATTTGAGGTCTGGCTACTATCAGTTGAAGATTAGGTCAACTGATGTCCCTAAGACGACTTTTCAAACATGGTATGGGCATTATGAGTTCGTAGTGATGTTATTTGGGCTAACAAATGCCCTAGAAGCATTCATGGATATGATAATTGACTCCTGCAGTCGAGGGGAGCACGAGCAACATCTTCGGATTGTACTTCAGACTTTGAGAGATATCCAGTTATATGCCAAGTTTTCAAAGTGTGAGTTTTGGTTAGACTTAATTGACTCTAGGGGCACGTCATATCGGCAGAGGGCAAAAAGGTGGATCCTAAGAAGATTGAGGCAGTTCAGAACTGGCCTAGACCTACTTTAGCTACAGAGATCCAGAGTTTCCTGTGTTTGGAAGGTTATTATCACCGGTTCATGAAGGGTTTTAATCTATAGAAGCCCCATTGACTAGATTGACCAAGAAGGTGCCCATTCAAATGTTTAGATGAGTGAGTTGCGTTTTCATAAGCTCAAGATTGCTTTGACTACTGCACCAATATTGGTGTTTCCCACCGCTTTAGGATCTTACATTGTTTATTGTGATGCATCTCACATTTGTCGCTGTGTAGTATTGATGCAGGATGGCAGAGTGATTGCATACGCATCACAATAGTTAATGGTTCATGAGAAGAATTACCATGTTCATGACTTACAGTTGGCATCCATTGTTCATGCGCTTAAGATTTGGAGGCACTATCTTTACGGTATGTCATGTGAGGTATTCATAGATCATCAAAGTCTGCATTATTTGTTCAAACAAAAGGATCAATTTAAGGCAAATAATATGCTTAGAGCTATTAATAGACTATAATATCACTATTTTGTATCACCCTGGGAAGGCTAATATGGTGGCCATTGACTTGAGTAGGAAGGTTGTATGTATGGGTAGCCTTGCATATATCCCAGTTACTGAGAGGCCATTAGTAGAAGATGTTCATGATTTGGCTAATTAGTTTGTAAAGTTAGATGTTTCAGATCCCAATCGCGTTCTAGCTTGCACAGTCACTCGATCTTCCTTGTATGAGCACATTATAAAGTGTCAGTATGATGATGCCTATTTGTTTGTCCTTAATGATACAATGCAGCAAGTTTGGTGCCAAGCAGGTTACTGTTAGAGATGATGGGTTTTGAGGATGCTCGGTCATATTTGTGTGCCCAATGTAGATGTACATTGTGAGTTGATTCTTGGGGAGTAGTTCCCAGTATTCTATTCATCCACGTGCCGCCAAGATATATAGAACTTGCGGTAAATTATTAGTGGACAAGGATGAAGAAGGATATAGCCGCATATATATCTCGGTATCTAAATTGTCTGCAAGTTAAATACGACCATCAAAGACCTGTTGGTTTTCTTCAGAAGCTAGAGATTCCTGAGTTGAAGTGAGAGCGTATCACTATTGATTTTGTTGTTGGAGTCCCATGGACTCAGAAGAAGTTCGACGCGGTTTGGGTCATTGTGGACAGATTGACGAAGTCGGCACATTTCATTCCAATGGCAGTTAATATATTCTTTAGAGTGGTTAGTTGAGATCTACATTTGAAAGATCATCTATCTTCATGGTGTGCCCGTGTCTATCATTTATGATTGAGTTACGCAATTCACCTCACACTTCTAGATGGTCGTACAATGTGATTTAGGCACACAGGTTGAGTTGGGTATAACATTTCATCCCATATGGTAGGACAGTCCGAGCGTACTATTTAAATATTGGAGGATATACTTCACGATTGTGTTATGGATTTAGGTGGTTCTTGGGATCAATTTTTGCCGCTTGCGGAGTTTGCCTAAAATAACAACTAAGTCGAGCATTCAGATGGCTCCCTATAAGGATTTGTACGAGAGGCGATGCCATTCGCAGTTGGTTGGTTTGATCCAGGAGAGGCTCATTTGTTAGGTATCGATTTGGTTAAGGATGCCTTGGATAAGGTCAAGATTATTCAGGATCAACTTCACGCAGCACAATCTAGGTAGAAGAGTTATACTGATCGTAGAGTTCGTGATGTAGCATTTATGGTTAGAGAGAGAGAGTATTGCTCCGGGTTTCACCCATCAAGGGTGTGATGAAGTTTAGAAATAAGGGCAAGTTGAGCCCTAGGTATATCGAAGCTTTTGAGTCCTTGAGATAGTGGGTGAGGTGGCCTATAGGTTTGCATTTCTACATAGTTTATTAGCAGTCCATCCGGTGTTCCATGTGTCTATGCTTTGGAAGTATCATAGTGATTCGTCCCGTGTTAGATTTCAGTTTAGTCCAATTGGCTAAGGATTTGACTTATGAGGAGGATCCGATGGATATTCTAGCCTGGAAGTTTCGGCTATTAAGTTATAGCAGTTATCCTTCAGTTTGAGTGTAGTGGAGAAGTTAGCCAATCGAGGCAACCAGTTAGGAGTCCGAGTCAGACATGCACTGTAGATGTCCACACCTTTTCACCAGTCCAGGTACCTTTCTATGTTCATTCGAGGACACATATTTGTTTTAGAGGTGGAGAATGTGATGATCTAATAGTCATTTTCAGTTTTAGCCCTTAATTTTGTGTTTGAAAGCTCGATTAGCTTCGTTTACGCTTCCTCGATTTTCATGCTCAGTTTGTGTCTTTTTTGGGAGGTTTTTATGTGAAAGATTTATAAAAATGTGAAATCATGCTATAAAACTCATTTGAGTTGAATTCGATCAACATTTAGAGAAAATGGATCTAGGTCAGTGTTTTGACGTTGACGGTGGGTCCGTATCGTGATTTGACTGAGGCATATGCTCAGAATCAAATTCAAAAGTCTTTAACTTGATTTAATATAATTTGTTGAAAACTAGAACTTGAAAGGTTTAATGAATTCCTAAGTTTGACCGTAGGTTGATTTTGTTGCTACCCAGTTTAGATTACGATTTCAAAACTTGGTATAGGTTAATTTCAGTATTTATGACTTGTCTGAAAAATTTGGTGGAAAATGGAGTTTTTTGACATGATTCGGACGTCCAGTTGAAAAATTTAAGTTTTTAAGTTTCTTTGAAAATTTTATTTATATTGGTGTCCGATTAGTGATTCTGGGGGTTATTTTGGTATTTTGATCGCTCGAGCGAGTTTGTATAATGTTATTACACTTTTTTGCAAGTGTGGTTTTGAGCGTGAGGGGCTTGAGTGAGTTTCAGATAGGCTATAGAGTGGTTTTGAACTTATGAAATAGCTGATGCTTCTTTTCTTCTGGTGCTAGACTGTAGATCTTGCATTTGCGAGGTCCGGCTCACAAATGCGAGCCTCGCTTTTGCGAAAGATGCTTCGCATTTGGGAGAATGAGTTGGATGGGCAGGATTTGCAATTGCAAGGAAAATTTCGCATTTGCGGACTTAGCAGTGATCACATTTGATATACAAGAGCTGCAATTGCAGCTCAGATGTGCTAGCACATGATTTGCATTAGGAGGTAAAAGTGTGCAATTGTAGAGGCTGGATAGTCGCGATTACGAACAAATTGTCACATGCGATGATAACAGGGTCAGTGGTTTTTCTCATTTGCGAAGGGTTGATCTAAATTGTGAACTATGTGTCGCAATTACGATAACTACAACTAGGTAATAGAGGGGGAAAACGGGAATTAGTTCATTTCTTTCAAACTCTCGACCCTTAACAACCTAAAGGCGATTTTGAAGAGATTTTCATCCTAAATTCATTGGTAAGTGACTTTAATCTACTTTCTTTCAATTATCCATTACATTTCATAAGTTTTCAACATCAAATCTAGGATTCTCATGGTAGAAAATAGGGATTTGGGTAAAATTAATGGTTTTTATAAATTTTGTATTTAGACCTTGAATTGAGGATAGATTGCGAAACAATTTACATAATAAGGCTCGAGAGTGAATGGATAACTGTATTTTGGTCCGAATCTCGGGTTTTGACTAAGCGGGCTCGGGGTTAACTTTAGTTATCATTTTCAATAATGATCTAGATTGAACCTCTTTCTTACGTGGGTAGTTTCTAAGGCTTATTTTGAATCGTTTGGTCAATAATTTGCTTAATTTGGTGGGTTTGGAGGCTTGTTCGAAAGGCAAAGCCATGGTTGAATCTTAAGTTTATTATGCAGTGAGGTAAGTATTGGGTCTAACCTTAATTTGAGGGAATTAGGGACTTTTGAGCTATATGCTAAGTGAATTTCATGTGTAATGAAGTATATGCGAGGCGACAAGTATATATGCCCCATCAAATTATTGTTTTCATGCATTTCCCGTATTTCATTAATTACCTTATTCCATGTCTTAACCGTTACATTAATAATTTCCTTATTTTTATTATTTCATAGTATATCTTGTTTCATGCCTTAATTGCTACATGCCTATTTGACTTTCATGCCATAATTGCTACTTACCATTTAACATTTCTTGTATTAAATTGTCCAACCCTTCCCGGATTCCATGCTTACTTTCTACTTGTCTCTATTTGTCTCCCTCGTATATCTTAATTGTCTTATGGCATGTTGCTTTACAGTTCAGTATTAATTGTTGCCATCATTGATGTAGTTTCACTTGTATGAATTGTCAAGAGTTAATACCATAGAGTTGGTGAAGTTGAGGTATCCGAGTAATTCAAGTCTCTGATTATCATGTTATTGTCCATTGCTCCTACAATATTAAACTTGATATATGATTTCTTGTAAAACCTAGTTAATGAATTACAATTATTAAATGACATTGTTTAGGGACCGGGTTGCACGCCACAACGGAAAGTGATCTAATGAATTGATATGGAAAAATAAGGGGAAATTATTATTGTATGATGGGACCGGATTACGCGTCGTAACTTATAGTTTAATGTTGATATTGTGAAATCGGGTTGCATGTTGCAACATATTGATAAAAAATATTAATTTTTGTTACTGTCGAATTGGTCTCGGTTGTTGAGACGAGTTATATGAGTTATTCGGGACTCTTTGTTGGTTGATTTTGTGTTTAGTTGTTATGAGTTTCCAACTTTATTTCTATTCCTGTCTTTACCGATATTACTATATTATTATTGTTATCATCAACATCATCATTATCGTTATCATCATCATCATCATCATTATCACATCATCATCATCATCATCATCATCATCATCATCATCATCATCATCATTATTATTATTATTATTATTATTATTAAGTGACCCATCTTAGTCTCGTTACTACTTCATCGATGTTAAGTTCAACACTTACAGGGTACATGGGATCGGTTGTACTCAAACTATATTCTGCACTTCTTATACAGATATCAGAGTTGGCCCTAGCAGCATTTCGTAGACTTACTTGAATCCAGCTATCCAGAGGAGACTTGAGGTATGACTGCAAGGCGTCCGCAGCTCTGAAGTCCCCTTCTATTTCCTTTAGTTGCTTAGTTGATTCAGACAGTTATACTTATTTTAGACCATTTTTTGTAGTATCTTAAACGCTCATATATTCACGATTCCAGTTTTGGGATTTGTATTTGGTTTCCGACACTTATTAGTCTATTTGTCTTGTTACAAACTATTCAATTTTTTTTATTGATATCGTGTTGAAACTTGCTAAAATTGGTTAATATTTACATGTAACATTAGCTTACCTAGCAAGTGAAATATTAGGCGTCATCACTGCCCTTCGATCCCTTGGATAGATAGAGAGGGAGGGCAAAGCTTTTGGTTTTTTCATGTTGTCAAAGACCCCGACGGTAAGAATTCCAGGCCGTGACACATTTATTATCTCATGATTGAAGAAAAATAAATACATAAGTAATTTGATTAATTTAATATCAAACAACAACAACTTACTCCGTGTAATTCTACAAGTGGAATATGAGAAAGGTAATGCATATGCAAACCGTAGCTTTATCTTATATCGATATAGGTCGTTCCTCACCGAGCTTCGACTCAAGGCAAGCATACACTTTAAAGATATGTCAAAGATATTTTTAAATCTCACAAAAGGTTGGTTCCCTGTTCAATTCAAGGGCGGCCCGACTAATTTTGTGGCCTAAATCAAATTTTAAGAAGGGTCTTAATTTTAATTTTTTAATTTTTATTGAAGTCAATTTTTCTAGCTTTTTTATAGAGGCAAAATTATTAATAATTTTTTTATAATAAATTTCTTTTAACAAGTATTTCTTAATCGACAGTATAGCTAAGCCATTTGACTTGTCTTGAGACATTATTGATCTTAGTTAAGATCTTATCAATTTTAATTATGAAAAACTACTTTTCGCTGAAGTAACATAACATGAGTATTCACATTATTCTATTAGCAATATAGACATTTGGAAAAGAATTAAATCTTTTTATTTGATTGAGTATATCAATAAAATTGTTATCTTCTAATTATGCTATTTTTAAACACTTTTTATTTAAAAAATAAATCTACCATCAATATTGTGTTGATTATTATGCTTTAAGAAATATTCAAGAGTAATGAAATATTTTTTTTAAAATTTCCATCATCTAGTGATCTCAGTTTTTAACGCTAAATAGAAAACCAAAATATTTTAATGCTTCGAATTATTCAAATCTGTTTTGGAGTGAACTTTCAAGAGATTTTGAGATTTCTTATCAACATCTTATCAAATGTTTTCTTCCTATCACACATTTCTTATGAAATTTGAGTTCGATATTTATTTCAAATGCATTCCCTTGGCAGAAATTATAGCAATTGCATCTTCTTCTCTATATTTGTTAAAGAAAGAATTCAAATATTTTTACTTCACAAAACTTTTTCTTAAACTTATATATAACATATTAGATGTAACAAAAAAATGGGCGCCCACATATATAAGACCTAAAACAGTTGCTTTAGCTGCTTTATCAAGGGCCGCCCTCCATCTTATACATTAGTCATATTCCTACAGGAGGCAAATTTCTATATCAAAGGACAAAATAAGTACTGTGCTCTTTTCTTTGTCACGTTCTTTATGATTTTTGTCAACAACTATACTAAGTTCATAGTATTGTTTAGATACAGTTGGTACAATGTGAATTAACCTAACACTCCTATAATATAACGATGGGTACAGAAAGGATGTTGAAAGTGCATGGAAAATGTCAATCTACCTTTGAACAATCTTGTAAACGTCGTTTCTCTCACAAATCCAAACGTCATGTGCTTCATATTAGAACAAAAGCCTAAAGAATATACCGGAACTCATTTCGTCATTGCTTAGGTTTCACAACCTCAAACTCCAAGTACTCCCAGAGTTCCTCTCTTCTTCATGACTTTTTAATCTCTGTCTCCTTTCTCTTCAAATCCATCTGAGGAAAAAGATTTGAATAAAATGCACAGACGAATTAAGCAAGTATTCACCTCCCTTAGGGAACATACATGTGTTAGCTACGCAAAGATTGCAACCATTGGAGGCCTTTGTGACCTTGATCACATTGTGGTGAAAGCAACCTCCCCTGATGACATATTGTTGCCCGATAGGTACGTTCTTGAAATCCTTCAAATATTCTCCATTTGTCCCTCTGCTTTTGGTACATTCGCGGTATCTTTCAGTCGACGTTTTGGGAAGACACGGTGCTGGAGAGTTGCATTGAAATGTCTCCTACTCCTCCACAGGCTGCTAAGATCCTTACCTGACATTAGCCCTTTTAGAGAACAATTCTTGTTGGCAAGATCAAATAATTTGGTGTCACTTTACCCTTGTAACTTCAAGGATCGCTCATCATCTGCTTCTCAAGATTACACCAATTTCATTCAGTCATACGCCCATTTGCTCGATAAATCCCTGGATTCTTGTGCAACTCAGGAAAAAGAAATCCAGGAAGATAATAAAAGTATTGAAAACCTTATTGACAAAATGGATGAAGTGAGGCTAATGCTAGAATTTCTGCCTCAGTTGCAAAATCTAATAGACAGAGTCCTGAAGTGCCGACCAACAGGGCCAGCAGCACGAAGCTTTTTAGTTCAATCGGCCATGAAACATATAATCCGCGATAGCTTCACGTGTTACACTACTTTCAGGAAAGAGATTGTGGAGGTATTAGATTATCTCATACAGTTGCCATACAGAAGTTGTGCTGCAGCATTTGAGATTTATAAGAAGGCAGCAATCCAGGCAAATGAACTTAGTGAATTCTATGACTGGTGCAAGTCTTTGGGGCTTTGTGGAATGTATGAATATCCCTTCATTGACAAAATCCCACTGATTCAAATCAGAGCCCTTGAGAACTTCCTCAGTGGAATGTGGCAATTGACAGATGATCCGTCATCCTCTTCAACGTCGGTATCCCCTGTAACATCAACTCTGCAATCTCCATCAACTGAAGATGGTAGAGATAAGAAGAAACCGGAAACACAATCAAGATTTGGTAGCCACTATTCTCTTACTGTAAAGGGAGAAAGTGAAATGCAGCCTTTGATACAATATGAGGATGACAATGATTGGGAGACCCTTTTGGATGCTTCTGTTTCTCTTCAATGCACAGCTTCAAGTGGAAATTTCTGCTTACAAAACAATGTTTACCAATCACCAAAGGCATGGAAAGACCTGCAGACAATGGATGGGAAATACAAGTACATAATCCCTATGCATGGAACCAATCCCGTCTATCCATGGTGGATTTGAGACATTTCTAGTTAAAATTACATCTTATAGCTTTATGCAGGAAATTTCATTACATTTTTAATAGTCATTATGGATCAACTCATGTTTCCATTCTATTTTCGTTATGAAAATGTCATTTAAATAAGAAGATCATCACAATGTTTTCATAACGCTTACTAATATGCACCAACTAAGTTTTCTTTTACATCGGAACCCTTGTGATTAGTTGATTATTCAGTTATTATGAGAGAAGAATACTTATGGTGACACTAAGATGACAAACCCATTATGAGCGCAAAATCACCCCTTCACCTATACCTCAAGCAAAGAATAATTCCAACATCGAGTTCGTCTATGTGCGCTCAGTAAAGCCACATATTATAAGCAGCTGCCATGAGCCCTTTGAATTGGTAGCTATAAGTTTTCTGCTGCAAGCATCAAGGAAAATCGTATGGAATGAAGTTTTTAACTTTTTCCTGTTATATAGTAGGAAAAGAAGGGAAAGATGAAAGGGGACCGTTGAGAATAGAATCTACACATGTACTATGAAGGACTTCCAGATTATAAGCCTTGGCAATTATGTGGAATGATTCAAATACAATGAATTTTTGTAAATTTGTTAAAATCTTGTGTTTAATAGGTTAGTTTGCTTATGTTGACCCCAATGAACAGGTTGGTCGCAGAAATTTAAATTGAAATTGAGTCCCATTTCCTAATAAGGCAGAGTCCAGTTTTCACCCAAAAGGATAATCGTGTTTAGGGGTCAGACAGCTCCCTTTTGCCTTTGTATTCAAGGGTCAATCTCCATCCGACCCAAGGAAACCTTTGCACACCTTCCTTACCTTTTGAGAGGCCTGAGCACCATAGAAAAAATCTCATGACACAAGGTCAAGATTCTAGCATTCCAAAGAGTATTATGATATTATATTGTGAAAGTACGGGGGAGTGTTAATTGTGGTCTATTTAAAAATTAATAGACTAGCTATGATTTTAGTTGACTAGATTTCCTGCAGAATGAAAAAGAACAGTAAATAGAATGAGACAGACACACAACAGTTTTCATACTAGTTCAATACCGATGTTGTACTTATATCTAGTTCCCCTTGGGCCACAAGGGTTCCCTTAGATCTTGAAAGTTATTACAATAAGTATGGTGTTATTTTGTTCACCATCAACGAAGTATAGTAACATTGTATCTTGAATTGTGACACAACTCTCATTTGCGTTCTAACTCTTGCTATCTTTTGTGACACTTATAAACTGAGGAATACAATATTTAGGTTAAGAAGTAGAGCGATTTAAAAATAATATTGGTAGTTGTGCAAATCTTCAAATTGATCTTAGCAGACTTCTTATATGAGAGTTGAGAGCCGTTGATCCTTGACTGAGTTAGAGCCACTGGATCTTCAAAGGTATCTGACCCAAGGGGTGCCTCTCGAATCCTACTCTTGGGAAGGGCCAGATTCATTCATGAATTTCCTTGTCATGATCAAATTGTGGAGAGATTCAAGCCTTCGATTGAGCTAATTAAGGAAACGGAATATTTGCTGGAAAAATAGCTCCTGATTTGTAGTCTTGATTTCCTTCGATTGAGGTTGAAAGGATATGATAGATTTGGATTCCTTTTTCTTGTCCATGAATTCAGCAACCCATTGTTGGACTACTTCTCATTACTTTTCTTTCTTTTGTTGATTCCTGATTTCTGTAAAACAAGGTAAGCAAATCTGTTATCATTGAAACTTGGATTTTGACATAACAATCTCCCATTTTTTATGATAACAATCAAGAGAGTAAATACATCATCATTATGTAGACTTCCGTTTTATTTCACTCTCTATGTTGCTCCCCCTGAGTTGATGTTGTCTCCTCCTGAGTGGTTTATTTACTTCTCTATTTTCTCCCTCTTTGACATCAATAAAAAATGAAAAGGAAACAAAAAAGTCAAGTAATATGGGAAGTAATATACGTAATAACTAGTGAGACAGTGCAGCAAAAGTAATGCCTTCAGTAGAGGCATAGTTTATGCAGATCCAAGCAAAAAAACAGTATGTTATAACCACCAGCAAGCAAGCAAAAGAAAAAGAAAACAAAAAGAGTAAATACTATTTCTAACACTATCACACAAATACGCATTAGCTTCTTCCCAGGAAGTACTTGAGAGTGTAGATCACTTTGGTGCAGAAAGAGTCATAGGAATTTTCGACATCTTTGACAAGCTTAACCATCTTTTCACTCATAGAATTGAATGCTCTGGTTCCTTGTCTTCGTGTAGCTCTTATATCTATTCTGAGCTTAGGCACATATTTACCTATCTCCTCAGTGACTTCCCTGATCTTGTCTACCTGTTCCTTCATCTCAACCACTAGATATTTTACCTCATCTAAATATTTTTGCATCTGCTGAAGATTTTGACAGGCAGTCAATTGAGATGTTGCTTGTTCAGTTTGAACTTCAAGTAGCACTGGAGTGTTAACTTTGGCGCGCTTAACCTATCCATCATTGAAAAAGTTGTCTTCATAAGTAGTGGTAATGTGCTTGGGTGTAATGGGCTCCAAGTATACCTTCATAACTTCGAGAATTTGTGAGATGAGAAGATAATATGTTAAACACGCAGTAGAGGAAGATATGTCCCTAATACTTTCAAGCATGTATTGGCGAATCCATACAAGAAATTCCACTCTTTTTTTAATAATAAGACAGAACATCACTAGTGGATAAAGTACCAGGGGTCCCAGTTTTGGGCACTAATTCAAACTTTAGATTCTTGGGTCCAATATTAGGAGGGTTATCATATAAAAAGGTTTTGGCTTCTTCAAAGGATACTTCAAAATCTTTTGGCTAAGAATTTTGCACAAAAACATAAAACCTACTAAACTTAGTAGAGGAGAGTCCAGAACGATTCGAGTGCCTAACACCATAGATTCCAAATTATATTTGTCATTCACAAATAAGTTTGCATAAAACATCCGCATAGGTTCCTCATAAACAGAGTTTCCAACAGTGTCAAACAAAGAAGAAAGATGCTGAAAATCAAATATAGTGGTCATATCACAGTGCAGATTTTTCATAAGAGAAAGACTTTCAAAGATTCCATATGCCATAGATTTTGACTTGTAGGACACAAATCTTGTGTTTTGTGGTCCATAAAAGATCAACTTATCCTCATGTCCGAATTCAGTGTTCTTCACCTTTCCTTTTTTGCATGCATACTTTTTGAGGGTTTGCTCCATATGCCTTTTGCATGCCCGTTTCTGACTAATGGGAGGATTTTTAGAAGATTCGCTACTTCATTGTCAGTTTTGAGGAAATATGTGACGACCCAAGGAGGTCATCACTTGTTTTCTTACCATTGTATACTTTCTAGGACTTGAAAACCCCATCTGGGGTTGTCACGATTTGTGTGCACAGTCCGGACGTGTAGTCGGAAAGCTTACATATGAATTCTGTGAGAAAAATGCTAAATTTTGATATTAAATTGAATAAATTTGACTTTGGTCAATATTTTGGGTAAACGGACCTGCACCCGTAAATTGATGATCTTGGAGGGTCCACAGAAAAATATGGGACTTGGACTTATGCCTGGAATTAAATTTCGAGGTCCCAAGCATGAGAAATAAAATTTTGCGTGAAATTGTTTTCTGGAAATAGTTAAAGAAATAGGAAGTGAAATTTGATTAAAAGATTATGGTATCAACTCCGTATTTTGGTTCTGGTGCCTGGTACAAGTCTTATATATGGTTTAAGTGCTTCTTGTATAGTTAAGTTAAAAATGAACGTCGTTTGACGTGTATTGGGTTAAAATGTAAATTTGATATTTTATGAAAATTTGGAGGAAATCATGGGTTTTGAGGCTTAATTCGATGTATATGATGTTATTTTTGTGATTGGATCGCGTGAGTAAGTCCATAGGATGTTTTTGAGGTTGTGTACATATATAGTTTGGAGCCCCGAGGGCTCAGGTGAATTTTGGATAGGCGCCAGAGTGCATTTTTAACCTTGAAAGTTGCTGGTATGAACTGGCCTGCAGGCTTCGCAAGCCTGCCTCGCAAATGCGAGTGGCCCTTTGCAATTGTAAAGTAAGCCCAGGTCAGACCTTCTTGCAAATGCGAGAATTTCTTCGCAAATGCGAAAAATGCTCAGGCTGCCAATGATCGCAAATGCGATCGTTATGTCGCAAATGCGACCCTCACATCGCAACTTCGAAGGTCCTGAAAATAGGAAGGATTCGCAAATGTGAACTCTGTATCACATTTTCCATGTTAGCAGAGGTCGGGGTTCGCAATTGCGAACCCAAGTTCGTAATTGCGGCATCTGTAACCTGCTATTTTTATACTTAGTCGAAATTTTGACATTTTTCACCCCATTTTCAAAACACAAGTCCTTTGGGCTATTTTCCAAGAACAAGACCTATTCAAAATCGTTTGTAAGTTGGGTTTTGCTTATTTCTTTCAATCTTTAACATCATTTAACATATTTTCAACTTAAAATCAACGATTTTCATGAGTGAAATTGGAGGTTTGGGGAAGAACCTAGGTTTTTCTAAAATTGGGGATTTGGACCTTAATTTGAGGTCCAATTTAAAACAAATAATATATTTGGGTTCGTGGGGCAATTGGTAACTGTATTTTAGTTCTAACCTCAGGTTTTGACCACGTTGGCCTGAGGGGTGTTTTGGTCATTTTACCTAAATTTGCATCTTAGCTTTAAATTAAATAGTCGAATAAGTTGTTTCAGATGTTATTTACGAGATATAATTGAAATGAATAGATTTGGGCTATTTGGAGTTGGATACTCATGGCAAACGTGTGGTTTCAAGTTAAATTGGAGCTAGTTTAAGGTAAGTGGCTTGTCTAATCTTATGATGGGGACATTTTCCCTTAGGATATGTTGTTTGGTAATTGAGTGCCTTGTACGTGAGGTGACGAACACGTACTTGAGCTAATTGTTGAAAATCCAATTTTACACATGATATTGAGACTGAGTCTCTTCCTTATTGCTTTATTTTACTTGCAATTATAACCTGTGTTAGATTAGAAATACATGTTTAGTTGATTTAATTTGTCTACTTGCTTAAGCTGCCTTGACTGTATTACATGAAGCATGTTAGGCTAGTACTGCATGTTGCTTGTCTTGTTGTACTTCCTTTCTGAATATCTTTTGGTTGTGGTTGCACATTTAAATTGGGACTACGGATGTGGGTTTCCGGAAGCTCCACCCTTGTTTGTTTACTTTAGGACTACGTGTTAGATTCCCGGTAGATTCCCCCCGCACCTTTACTTTGGGACTACAGGTTAGACTCCCCGTAGATCCCCTGCACCTTTACTTTGGGACTACGGGTTAGATTCCAGGTAGATCCCCCTGCACATTTACTTTGGGACTACGGGTTAGATTCTCAGTAGATCCCCCTTCTCATTGATATTGAAATGGACTACATGACCATATCTTGGGAGATCCTCGTTATTGGTATTGATATGGAAATAGACTACTGGACGGTATCCTGGAAGTTCCTCGTTATTGGTATTGATATGGAAATGGACTACATGACGGTATCTTGGGAGATCCTCATTATTGGTATTGATATGAAAATGGACTACAGGACGCTATCCTAGGAGCCTCGTTTTTGGTATTGACATGGAAATGGACTACAGGACGATATCCTGGGAGATCCTCGTAATTGGTACTGATATAGATCTATTTTACTCTATGTTATATTATCCTCGGTATGTTGATTGTTGTTTGTGTAACCTAACTTACTTCACAGTTGTATTCCATTATTTCTTCTTATTTCATATTGTTGCCAGCATTCTTATTATAATATGTAATCTCAGTAGGGCCCTGACCTTCCTCGTCACTACCCTACCAAGGTTAGGCTTGGTACCTACTGAGTACCACTGTGGTGTACTCATTCCCCTTCTGCACATATTTTTCATGTGCAGATCCAGGTAACTCCACTCAGGTGTACTATCCTCGAGGTGGAGAGATCTACCGAAGACTTCTAGGTCTATCTGCCACATCCGCAGACCAGGAGTCCCTATTCTGTTCCAGTTTTAGTAGTCATTATATCCTGTTGTTTTAGTTTTTTAGCCATTCTGGAGTTAGAGTAGTATATTACATTTCTATTAGCCTGTGGTTCATGTGAGTTTCTTGGTTTTGGGATGAGATTGTAAACTTCCGCGTTTTATTTTTGAGGTGTATATGCCAAGTGGCCCTTATATATCGTTTTCTTCTAGTTTTACTTAATTTAATTAAATGTTTCGCGAGTTATCTTAAATTTCCTCATTGTTAGGCTTACCTAGTTGTAGAAACTAGGTGCCATCACGAGATGTTCATGGAGGGTGAACTGGGGTCTTGACAAGTTTGTATCGGAGCTCTAGGTTTATAGGTGCCACGGGACACATGCCGGTTTATTAGATTCTCGATGATCGGTACGGAGATGTTTGTACTTATCTACGAGAGGCTATGTAACTGTTAGGACCATTTCCACTTCGTTTGATTTCCTTGTCGTGAGATATTTTGACATCACAAAATTCTAAACTTTTGTCTTGTATTCTCTCACAGATGGTGAGGACACGCACTACTTGAGATGATCAGGCACCCGCGCCCCCTACTGTAGCCGTCAGAGGCCGGGGTCGGGGTAGTGGTCAAGGATGTACACGTGGTGCAGCCAGACCACGTAAGCGAGCTGCCGCCAAGGCACCACCAGCAGATCCAGCCGGAGCCCAAGCATCTGGCACTACTACTCCAGCCCTTCAGGAGATGTTAGCTCAGTTCATGTCTATGTACACCACCTTGCCTCAAGCAGGGTTGCTTCCCCTCGCTGCATCCACATCCCAGGCCAGGAGAGGAGCACAGACTCCCCACCCCCCCGTCCGCACTCCTGAGCAGCGAGTGTAGGTTGAGCAGGCCCCAAAAATCATTCATGTTCTGCCTGTAGTGCCAGTTCAGCCCATGGATGGGGCAGCTACTTCTGAGGACGAGCAACGGAGGTTGGAGAGGTTCAAGAAGTATGATCCTCCGGTTTTTAGTGGATTAGAGTCAGATGATGTCTTGGGATTTCTAGAGAAGTGCGATCGTATTCTTCACACTATGGGCATAGTACAGTCCAGCAGGGTTTCCCTTACTGCTTTTCAGCTTTGGGGAGTTGCCTATGATTGGTGGCGCACTTATGAGATAGATAGTCCAGTCAAGGCTGCTTTACTGACTTGGACCCAGTTCTCAGAGATGTTTATGAGAGAGTTTTTCCCTCAGAGTCTTAGGGACACATGGTGCGCCTGGTTTGAGCATTTGCGCCAGGGTGTTATGACCGTTTCTGAGTATGTTATCCGTTATACAAGATTGGCCAGGCATGCACCGATTTTGGTTGCTACAGTCCATGAGAGAGGTCGCAGGTTCATTGAGGGTCTTATCCCACCTATCAGATCTAGGATGGCTCGAGAGTTGTAGATGGACAGTTCTTATCAGTAGGTAGTGAGTGTTTCTATGAGGATCGAGGGTATGTATGCTCGGGGGCGAGAGGAGAGAGAGGCCAAGAGGTCTCGAGAGTTGGGCCACTATTCTGGTGGCCGTACCCCAACAGCAGGTCGACATAGTAGGGGTTTTGTGGATCGCCTCGTTCATTCAGCTCTTCTAGCAACCAACAGTTCTTCAGCTCCACCTATACCTCAGGAGCCTTATTATGCACCTCCATCTTCTAGCGTGCCTCCTAGCGTGGTGTTTCCGGAGGTCAGTCCAGCAAACCTCGCCCTAGTTAGTCACAGCCACCGCGCCCTCCCAGAGCTTATTTCGATTGTGGTGATACAATCCATATGGTTAGGGACTGTCCCAGAGATGGTAGGGGTGTATCTTCATAGACTGCTCAGCCACAACATGCCCCCCAGGTTTCCCAGGATATGATTACAGCTCCAATTGCTGCCCCACCCGCTCCGCCAGCTAAGGGTGGAGGCCGGGGAGGTAAAGGTCACCCTCGAGGGGGAGACTAGGCCAGATATTATGCCTTTCGTTCTCGTGCCGAGGCTGTTACCTCCAATTTTTTTATCACATATACTATATTGGATTGCCATATAGAGGCATCAGTTCCATTTGATCCGGGCTCTACTTATTCTTATTTGTCTTCTTACTTTGCTCCGTATTTAGGTGTGCCTCAGGACTCTTTGAGTGTCCCCGTTTATGTTTCTACTCCTATGGGGGATTCCTTTGTTGTGGGCCAGGTTTACCGGTCATGTTCACTTATTATTCGTTGTTTTGAGACCAGAGAAGATTTATTGTTACTCAACATGGTTGATTATGATATTATCTTGGGCATGGACTGGTTGTTGCCCCATTATGCTATTCTTGATTGTCACGCCAAGACCATGAAGATAGTTATGCCAGGTATTCTGCGTTTTGAGTGGAGTGGCACTTTAGATCACACTCCTAGTAGTGTTTCTCTTTCCTTAAAGCTCCGCGTATGGTTGAGAAGGGGTATGCAGCGTATTTATCCTATGTGACAGATGTTAGTGTGGATACCTCTTATTTTGATTCTATCACAGTGGTATGGGATTATCCCGATGTGTTTCCAGTTGATCTTCGGGCATGCCGCATGATAGAGACATTGATTTTAGCATTGATCTGTTGCCGGGCACTCAGCCCATTTCCATTCCTCTGTATCGTGTGGCTCCTCCTGAGTCGAAGGATCAGTTACAGGAATTGCTTGATAAGGGTTTTATTCGACCTAGTATTTAACCATGGGGGTGCTCCTGCCTTGTTTATGAAGAAGAATGATGGTTCTATGCGTATGTGTATTGATTATAGCAAGTTGAAAAAGGTTACCGTGAGGAACCGTTATCCTTTGCCTTGTATTAATGAGCTGTTTGGCCAGCTTCAGGCCACACATGTGTTCTCTAAGATTGACTTACTCTCAGGTTACCATCAGTTGAAGATTCGGGAGCTAGATATCACGAAGAGCTCCTTCAAGACTCGGTATGGTCATTACGAGTTCCTTGTTATGTCATTTGGGCTGACCAATGCCCAAGCAAATTTTATGCATTTGAGGCACAGTGTATTCAGGCCATATCTTGACTCATTCATTATTGTTTTTATTGATGATATTCTGGTGTATTCCCAGAGTCGGGAATATCATGAGCAGCACCTGAGGACCGTGCTTTAGACCCTAAGGGAGAAGAAGTTATATCCGAAGTTCTCAAAAAGTGAGTTTTGGTTGGATTCAGTGTCATTCTTAGGCCATGTAGTTTCGAGCGAGGGTATTCGGGTAGCTCTGAGTAAGATAGAGGCCGTGCAGAGTTGGACCAGGCCGTCCTCAGCCACAAAGATTCGCAGTTTCCTTGGCTTGGTGGGTTATTACCATCGTTTTGTGAATGTGTTTTCATCGATTTCATCCCCTATGACTAGGTTGACTCAGAAGGGCGCTCCATTTCAGTGGATAGAGAAGTGTGAGGCGATCTTTCAGAAGCTCAAGACTGGTTTGACTACAGCCCCTATTTTGATATTGCCTACTGGTTCGGGATCTTATATGTTTTATTGTGATGCCTTACGGGCTGGCCTTGGAGTGGTGTTGATGCAGGATGGTATGGTGATGGCCTACACATCCAGGAAGTTGAAGATACATGAGAAGAATTACCCTGTCCACGACCTTGAGTTAACTGCTACTGTTCATGCCTTAAATATCTAACGTCATTATTTGCACGGTGTGCTTTGTGAGATTTATACTGATCATAGGAGTTTACAACATTTGTTTAAGCAAAAGGATCTAAATTCGTGCCAAAGGAAGTGGTTAGAGTTGCTAAAGGACTATGATATCACTATTCTGTGTTACCCGAGCAAGGCCAATATGGTAACGGATGCCTTGAGTCGTCGGGCAGAGAGTTTGGGGAGATTGGCATATTTACCAGCTTCAGAGAGACCCATGGCGACGGATGATCAGGCCTTAGCCAGTCAGTTTGTGAGATTGGATCTTTTGGAGCCTCGTCGGATTCTAGCCTGCGTAGTTTCTTGGTCTTCATTGTTCGATCGTATCAGGGAGCGGCAGTATGATGACCCCTATTTGTTTGTCCTTAAGGACAAGGTTCAGCCTGGTGATGCAAGAGATGTGACCAGTGGAGATGATAGGGTGTTGAGGATACATGGACGTGTTTGTGTGCCCAATGTTGATGGGCTACGGGAGTTGATTCTAGCAGAGGCCCATAGTTCGCGGTATTCCATCCATTCGGTTGCCGCGAAGATGTATCAGGACTTAAGGCAACACTATTGGTGGAGGCAGATGAAGAAGAATATAGTTGGATATGTAGCTAGATGCCTCAACTGTCAACAGGTGAAGTATGAGCACCAGAGACCAGGTGGATTGCTCGAACAGATAGAGATTCCAGAGTGGAAATGGGAGAGGATCACCATGGATTTTGTGGTTGGATTCCCACGGACCTTGAAGAAGTTTGATGCTATTTGGGTTATTGTGGATCGATTGACCAAGTCCGCTCATTTCATTCTTGTGTGTGCCACTTATTCTTCGTAGTGGTTGGCAAGGATTTATATCCAGGAGATCGTCCATCTGCATTGTATTCCAATTTCTATTATTTCAGATAGAGGTACTCAGTTTACGTCGCGGTTTTGGGTATCCATGCAGTAGGAGTTAGGTACCTGGGTGGAGTTAAGCACATCTTTTCACCCCAGATGGACAGACAGTCCGAGTGCACTATTCAGATTCTTGAGGATATGCTCTGTGCCTGTGTGATTGAGTTTGAAGGGTCTTGGGATCAATTCTTTCCCTTAGCGGAGTTTGCCTACAATAACAGTTATCAGTCCATCATTCATATGGCGCCGTATGTGGCTTTATATGGTAGAAGGTGTAGATCTCCGGTTGGATGGTTGAGTCGGGGGAGGCTCGGTTGCTAGGTACAAATTTAGTTCAGGAGGCCTTGGACAAGGTTAAGATCATTCAGGACAGGCTTTGTTAAGCTCACTCTAGGAAGAAATGGTATGCAGATTGCAAGGTTCGAGATGAATAATTTATGGTTGGTGAGCGGGTATTGCTCCGAGTATCGTCTATGAAGGGCGTAATGAGAATTGGGAAGAATGCCAAGCTTAACCCTAGGTACATTGGTCCGCATAAGATTCTTTATCGAATGGGAGATGTGACTTATGGACTCTAATTGGCGCCAAGATTATCAGCCGTGCATCCAATTTTCCATGTATCCATACTTCGGAGGTGTCACGGCGATCCAGCCCACGTGTCAGACTTCAGCACCGTCCAGTTGGAGAAGGACTTGTCCTATGAGGAGGAGTCGGTAGCTATCCTAGACCGGAAGGTTCGTCAGTTAAGGTCCAAGAGATTCCCTTCTGTTCGAATGGAGAGGTCATCCTCCTGAGGCATCTACGTGGGAGTCCGAGTCTGATATGAATTCTGTTAGAAAAATGCTAAATTTTGATATAAAATTGAATAAATTTGACTTCGGTCAATATTTTTGGTAAACGGACCCGAACTCATGAATTGAAGACCCTAGAGGGTCCATAGAAAAATATGGGACTTGGGCGTATACCCGGAATCGAATTATGAGGTCCTAATCCCGAGAAATGAATTTTTGCGTAAAATTGTTTTCTAGAAATAATTAAGGAAATTGGAAGTGAAATTTGATTAAAAGATTATGGTATTGGGCCCGTATGTTCGTTTAAGTGCCCTGTACAAGTCTTATATATGGTTTAAGCGCTTTCTATAAATTTTTGTTGAAAGCGAACGTCATTTTACGTGTTTTGGACTTAAAATGGAAATTTTATATTTTATGAAAATTTGCAGGAAATCATGAGTTTTGAGGCTTAATTCGATGTATATGATGTTATTTTGGCTATTTGATCGTGCGAGTAAGTCTGTAAGATGTTTTTGAGGTTGTGTGCATATTTGCTTTAGATCCCCGAGGGCTCGAGTGAGTTCTGGATAGGCCTCAGAGTGCATTTTTAACCCTGAAAGTTGTTGGCATGAACTGGACTGGAGGCTTCGCATTTGCGAAGCCTTCCTCGCAAATGCAATATCACAAATGCGAGTGGCCCTTCGCAATTGCAAAATAAGCCAAGACCAGCCCTTCTCGCAAATGCGAGAATTTCTTCCCAAATGCGAAAAATGCTCAGGCTGCCAGTGATCGCAAATGCGATCGTTATGTCGCAAATGCGACCATCGCAAATGTTACCCTCACTTTGCAAATTCAAAGGTCCCATAAATAGGAAGGGTTCGCAAATGCGAACCCTGTTTTGCATTTTCCATGTTAGCAGAGGTCGGGGTTCGCAATTGAGAACCCAACTCGCAATTGCGACATCTGCAACCTTCAATTTTTATACTTAGTCAAAATTTTGATATTTTTCACCCCATTTGCAAAACACAACTCCTTTGGGCGATTTTCCAAGAACAAGACTGTTAGGATTTATGCCCGTCACTAGAGGGGGGGTGAATAGTGCGGCACGAGAATATTGATAAATATTGCGGAATTTAAATTACAGGAATAAAATAAATTCCGTAATTAAAATAGTAAGGAAAGAACACACCGAATTTATCCTGGTTCACCACAACTTGTTGTTAGTCCAGTCCCCGAGAGACTCTCTCGAGATTCCACTAACTCCGTTAAGCTTACGAGTGCCTAACAAACCGCTACACTTTCTCGTAGATGTACACTCTACAAGACTTCAACTTGCTCGAGGATGCCGCACCTCAAGACTTCACCTTGCTCGTGGATACCGCACCACAAGACTTCAGACACTAAGATTGAGGGTACTTAGCATACCCGACAATCAATGAGAAGATATGGTCTTCTCAAACACCTTTCTCTTTTACAACAAGAACTCTCTTATAAGAGTAGATAAAGAGATACAATATTAGCTCTATGAAAAACTCAAAGTTGTCTCTCAAATGGCTCAACAAAAGCTCTATAATGATGCACAAATGATATCAATATGTATATGAATAATGAGAGGTGTTGTGTGTTTCAATTCAGCTCAAAAGACCTCTATTTATAGGTGGTAGAAGTAGTATGTCCGTTGCTTAATTGACAATCAATTATGCTGATTTTATGCCAAGATAATCGATTATCAGATTTGGATAATCGATTATCAGCTTACCGTTATAAAATCGGAAGCTGATTTTATGCAACATAATCGATTATTGTGATATGCATAATCGATTATTTTGTTACAGTGTTCAAATACTTGGCAACGGATACAAGATAATCGATTATGCACTTCCGATAATCGATTATTTTGCTGTTTTGTAAATTCCTGTTTACACTGTCTTGACATAATCGATTATCAACATAGACATAATCGATTATTTTTGTCCAGTTTTGAATGACATGTTTAAAATTCATTTTGGATAAAATGAAAATGTTTGAAATCATTTTGTTTGAAGTATTTGAAATATGATTTGATAAAAATTATTTTATGCATATTTATGATGACCTATGTTGAGCCAAAAGACGAGTTAACTTTAAACGTTGCTCTTACATTTGTTCTACCTAACGACCTACGCCTTGGGTCTTCGGTCTTGAACTTTTGAGCTCGTCTTTGGCTTGTTTATGCAATTCCGTCATCAATATGCTTCTCGGCATTCAATCTTGATTGTTTGTCACATAATAGCATTGTATGACACTTGACTTCATTGTTTGTCATTCATCGACTTTGTTGTTTGTCATTCATCAAAACCTATACCTGAAAATCATTGCTAATACAACCAAAGCACACATATCATGGATAGAATGATTTTCTACAAAGACATCTTCCAAATCGTTTGTAAGTTGGGTTTTACGTATTTCTTTTATTCTTTAACATCATTTAACATGTTTTCAACTTAAAATCAATGATTTTCATAGGTGAAAATAGTGGTTTGGGGTAGAACCTAGGTTTTCGAAAATTGGGGGTTGGACCTCAATTTGAGGTCCGATTTCAAACAAATCATATAATTGGTTTCGTGGGGAAATTGGTAACCGGATATTGGTTTGAACCTCAAGTTTTGACTACGTTGGCCTGAGGGGTGTTTTTGTCATTTTATCTAAATTTGCGTCTTAGCTTTAATTTGAATAGTAGAATTAGTTGTTTAAGATGTTATTTACAAGATGTAATTGAAATGAATATATTTGGGCCATTTAGAGTCGGATACTTGTGGCAAATGTGTGGTTTCAAGTTGAATTGGAGCTAGTTTGAGGTAATTGGCTTGTCTAACCTTGTGATGGGGACCTTTCCCCTTAGAATATGTTGTTTTGTAATTGAGTGCCTTGTATGTGAGGTGACGAGCGCGTACTTGACTAATTTTTGAAAATGCGATTTTTACTTAAGATATTAAGACTAACTTTCTTTCTTATTTGCTTTATTTTACATGCAATTATAACCTGTTTTAGATTAGAAAGACATGTTTAGTTGATTTAATTTGTTTACTTGCTTAAGTTTCCTTGACTATATCATTATCTCCCGTGCATGCAATATTGCTCCCGTGCATGCAATATTACTAGCCTTATACCCATGGGTATATGCTAATTACCTATTTTAACAGAAATCTTGAAATTATTGAGGAGGGTAGACCTCTTGGGTTAAAGACCTAGAAGCTTCAATTGATAATTTGAAGGATTTTGGGGCAGAGATTTAGATAAGATTTTGATGGATATTACTCCTCCTCACTCAAGAACTCCCTCTCTCTTTCTCTCCAGGTCATGAAACAATAACAGGAAATGATCCGCTAGGGTGTTTTTAATAGGATGTGGTCGAGTTTTTAAATTTAGAAAATAGGAGCCCCGAGTCGGATCTGCGATTGCAAAAGTAGAAATGCAGCCCGCAGAATGGACCACAAAAGTGCTCCCAAAAATCTGAACATTCTACCTGGGTCTGCGACAAAAATGCAATCCACATACCCGTTCTGCGGTCGCATGATGCACCGCAGAACTGCTCCTTACAAAATCCAAAGGAAATTATGCGGTCCGCGTATTGGTTATGCGATCGCATATTTGACCATATATATGACCTCAATTTGACCAACACACTGACTCACTTTGCGGGTGACTATGCGGTCCGCATACCTGATATGCAACCGCATTCTCGACCGTAGAATCGCGCTTTTCTGAAAAATATTATTTCATGACTTCTTAATGCAGTGATCAACTCAAAAGGTTGCCGCGAAGAATTTCTATGAATTTCTAACACCTAACCCTAGTTTGACACTACGAGACTTGGGTTTTGAGTGGAAATTTTTTCACGGGGCCTCACAAAAATAATAGATCTACTCCAGGATTGTTGCAACTTTCCTTTCAAGATGTTGAAGAACTTTCCCTCTATAATTTTCAAAGATTCTTCTTCTGATATTGTAGTAAGCCATTCGACATTTGAATTTTCACTTTCAAATATTATTCCTTCTGTGACGCTTGGAGATTAAATCTCTAAAAATAATCTTACTTGATAATTCTTCACATGATATTCTCTTTCCCATATTTGTTTCGATCTTTACCCGCATCTTCTTTCTTGAATAAAACTGTACAAAAATAAGACTGCTACAAGTCAATGTTCCTTGATTTATATTGGTTTGTTATTCTTAAATTAATACGTGAAACCTTGAAGCTAACAATATGCTTTCCTTTCATTTTTGATTGACGGCAAAAGGGGAGAACAATAGAGAAGTAAAACAACCACTCAGGAGGAGACATCACTCATTCAAGGGGAGATGACATCAAGTCAGGGGGAGCATTTTAGAAAGTAAAATAAAAAGGTAAGTTTCATAATTAATATTTACTCTCTTTTTATTGTCTTCATAAAAAACGGGAGATTGTTAAATTAAATTTTAAAGTTTCAATGATGACAATGTTTATTAACCTTGTTTTGTAGGAGTCATCAAAAGGAAAGAAATAAATGAGAAGCTTTGATTTCTGAATTAATGGACGAGAAGAAGGAATCAAATATTAGCACATCTATTCAGCCTCAATAAAAGGAAATCAGATCAAGGAGCTATTGTAAACAAATATTCAGATTCTTAATTATTCTCAATCAAAGGCTTGATTGTCTCATAAATAAAAGCCTGTGACAAGGAAAGTATGATCGAATCCGGCCCTTCTCAAAAGTAGGATTCGAAAAGAGAGACCCCTTGGATCAAATCGTTTTAAAGATCTCTTGACTTTATTTTCGGTCAAGGCTCAACAACTCTTTTATCTCCTATAAAAAGACTGCTAAGATCAAATGGAGGACTTGAACAACTACATACATTGTTTTCTAAGTCTCTTTACTTCTTAGCTTAAATAATATAATCCTTTGTTAACTAGTATCTCAAAAGATAGGAATAATTAGAACACAAAAGAGAGTTGTGTCATTATTCAAGATTCATTCCTGTAATACTTCATTGGTGGTGAACGAACTAAAACCATCTGTACTGTTATTCTTTCAAGCTTTAAAGGAAACCCTTGTAACTCAAAAGAAACTGGATGTAAGTACCAAATCGGTATCGAACCAGTATAAAATTACTGTGTGTCATTCTATTTCGATAATATATCCAAATTCCCTCCCTCTTGGTTGAAAGGAATTCCTATAGATCCAATAAGAAAAGTAAAGAGTCCTAATACAAATATTGGGAATAACATAGTATTGTCCGATTCATAAGGATAGGAATAAACTGTTATCTTACATTCTGCTCTTAATCTAATTAACTAATATCATAGTTAGTCGATTATTTTTTAGTAGACCACAATTTGTCCCCCTATTGTACTTTTATATGTTTGTCTAAAAATTTGGTTAAGTTAGGTTAAGGTCGTGATCCATCCTTTTCTTTTTCTTTTTCTTTATCAATTATCCATAATTAAAAAATAATCATTTTTTAATAATTAAACCAGAATGGCCATATCACTCACAATATAATTTGGGTAATTGCACTAACTAAAAGGTTATCTAGATATTGCATTTGGATTAAATTGTTTGACGAAAAGACCTATAATTTGGTATATCTATAGTTATTTCTCCAAACCAAGTTGACTTAATGGAAAAATGCATTAGCTATAGTTCGTGGCACTGATTTCTACATACCAAGCTGACATAACTTGGCAAAAAACATTAATTAAAACAATATCTACATAGGTGGGAAATTCCAATATCAAATAAAGTACAAACATTGATACACATGATACAATGCCGTAGATGGACATGATGATATGGATAGATCAGAACGGCTGTTACATTTTCAACCAAATTAAATGTTATAGATGAATGATTTTGATTTATATACACATGAAGTGTAAATAAATTTTTACCTATAAATACGCAAAATACTTGAATCTAAGGTAGTACGTATTTGGATTCACAAAAGATGAAAAGAAGCATGAAGTTCGACCACCTTTTACCATTGTTCCTACACTTGTTCCTCTTCTCCTCTTGCTTTACTTTTGGCCAATTAATTGAATCACCCCCACCTAGAGTTCCAGTGTTTGACATGGATGGTGATCCAGTCCACAATAACCGATTATACTACATATTGTCTGTCAATGGAACTGTGGATGAAGGTAGATTGAGATACATATCCTATAAGTATTGTAAGTAAAAAATTATCCAAGAAAAGCTTGGAACCCCAAAAGGACAATTGTGGGTTTTCTCCAATTTGGCAGATCACACCACCATTGATCTGTCCAATGATATTTCCATTGGAGTTGGTAATCTCTACACTGTTTGTTCTAAAGAACCAGTGTGGATAGTTGAACAAAATGGATATGTTGATGGTGATGTCTCTTTTGGTCACGATGCTGATGATGCTAAGTTTAAGATAGAGAAGGATGATAAAGGAGACGGATATAGGATTGTCCACTGTGGTAACTCAAAGGGTTGTAAGAATGTAGGTGTGGTCATTGAGGAAACTGGGAGGAGGAGGATTGCTTTTGACTGAGTCACCACTAGTGGTCAAATTCAAGAAGTTTGGAGATTTTCCAAGTTAAAATCCTAAGGTTTGACCAGAAAAGAAACATTACGCCGTGTGTCTTTATTTTTATTGCTTAGTTCGATATATATGCATTGATGTGTATTTTAAACTTGGAGTATTAATCTAATGTCTGCCCTTGTCTATGTAACATAATCTCTTAAAGCTTGTGTATTGTTGTCTATTCCAGTATGTCTATTAGTATGCCTCAGAGGCTTACGCATATCATTATGGGCAGTCTATAAGCTCGTGCTTCACACGATCCAAAATCCAACTTATCACAATAGTATTAACCTAATCCGCTAGGTAAATTAAATAGCAACAAATATACTTAACTGAGATTTAATTGAGAAAACAAATTGTTTACCTCAAGATCGGATAATAATTAAATGTTTAAGTGATTTTAAGAATATACGGATTAATTTGATACAAAGCAATAAATTGAGTTAGATTGAATAAATAGAGACAAAATAAATTCAAACCATACGAGGAGAATAGTTCTAGATCTAGGGAAATATTCACTCTCGATCCGAGCTCACAATGGCCAGCACTAATGAACAAGAAAAAGAGAAAATAATAATATTACTTTTGAATGTATGTTACAATGTGTATCATAAATTATAAGGCCTCCTTTATATAGTAGGGAAGTCCTACTCTAGGTACAACTCTACAAAAGATGAAAAATCCTTTGATTAATTGATTGCCGGTTCTTCATCGATACATGCCGCGATCCCCGCCATAATATTTGGCCGGTCACGGATATTACGGCCTTTTGTTGGCCGTGCTCGATTGCCCAACAATATTCTTTAAAGTTGTTTGAGGCTAGGACCGATCCTAAACCATGAACCCGATATTCTTGAGAGCAGGCATCATGTCATGTCCCCAGATTTTGACTCGATGAGACATATGCCTAGATTTCGGTCTTATTGTCATTATGTCTAAAGCTTGGTTTATTTTATTGGAGACCGAGGTGTACCATGTGTCCGATTTTACCCATATACAGATATTCCCCTCGTTTCTCGAAGAGTAAATTACGAGAAGCGACATGAGTTCCCGATTCCTACTTCAAACCATCACGAAAAAAATGACGAAACACCTGAAATGTCTCATCAGTTATGTCATAATGGCATTAAATACATGTCAGCCGCCATCGGCTGTCACTAGACGCGAAACATCACTGAAATCCTATAAATACTTCCTCCGTTGTCCATTGTTTACTTTACACCAAATCTTGTACACTAGTACCTTCAAGAATATAATACTCTCTAGATTTTTATGTCTGTTAGTCAAGGTTCTTCAGTACTTTGCAAAAATTTTTACTCATCTCCTACTCAAGCCAACAAGTATGATCCTTCAACTTTCAATACTTCTCCATCATATCCAAGCTTTTTCTTCAGTGACAATGGAAAAAACCTCATAATCTGTTCCTCAAAAGGATGCTCCTTCTTCCTCGCGACCGACCACTGAGGTCGAGGAGACCGTCCCCGATATAATTGTTGATGAACCGGCAAAAGAATGCCCTTGAAGATATTCATACCAGGTAGTTGTTTGGTCAGTGATGACTTCAAGGTTGAGAAACCTTTTTCTGTACAGGGTTTGCGTGAGGAGGCCTCGAGATACATCTGCTCAATTCTGAAGAGGTCCTCCCCACAGCCCGAAAAGACTACAAGAGAACCGATAATGACATAGTAGTCCCTAACTTCGAAGAGTACATTACGAACTATGTCGACGGATACTTTAGTCTTTACACTTATCCCTTTACATTGGTCCCGGTGAACTCGATCATCTTAGACTTCTACAAGAGGTATAACGTATACCTTGGCCAAATTCATCCATCAGTGTAGAGAATCGTGATCCTTCTTCGATCTACAGTGAACAAGATCGATGGGTGCTCATTAACCATCAATCATTTAGTCCTCTTATATAGTCCCCGAATATTCTGGGGGGAGGGGATGATAAAGCTAGTATGTCGAGCCAGCAAAGCTCTATTTTTGGGCATCGAAGAGGACCGGTATCAGGGTTGGCAAGGATATTTTGTTTGGGTGAGGACCGCTGACCTGGTACCTTTCGATTGGAAGCCATTCCACAAAAGGTGGAACGTATCACGTAAGTAATCCCATTAAGCATCGACTTTATGCCTTATCTTCCCTTTTCTTTTCGGTGTTTGTTATGCTGTAGCCCTTGCTCTAGTTCAAAATGTTATCCCTCGGCTCAAGGAATGGGTCGAGGGCATTGTGTCATAATTTCCCTACTCTGAGCGCTCATGGCACAAACCTTATAAAGGTCCTTAGGAGGCCCATTCCCATGGTAAGGTTCCTTTCCCGGCAAGTCATAATAAATTTTTCTTCCAACCTCGCTTCCTTTTCTCCTTTATTTTCTTTTGCAAGTTTGCCTAAGAACGTCGAGCTTAAGCCTCCGGATGGCGACAAGGACTTGCTTATTGAGTCTCCTGCTCCAGGGCTGGCCGGAGAGAGGAAAAGGAGGAGGGCTTCGAGTTCCCCGAGCTCGAAGAAAAAGAATCCAAGGAGCAGGCTGGTGCACTAGCCAAAGAAAAACACCAGCTCCCGAGCACCAGCTTCAGACTTACTCTACTGGATTAGGGACGAGTCCGAGAGGTAAGAGCCTTTTATGGAACGCGATCTGATTTCCCTTGCAAAGTAGGGATGCGTTGAAGGAGGAACTTGGCATGATAGACATCACCCAATCACTCTCATTCATCGAGTCTAAGTATAATGAGGCCCGAATAGTGAAAGAAAGACCCAACGACGGGGATCACGGAGTGGAGTATCCCCCCTGCTTTTTTTTATGGCATGGACTCTTTCTCCATGGAAGACATCAAAGGTTAGGTGACTTAGAGGTACAGAGGAAAAGTTCATCCTCAGAGGCAGGTGGGCCGAACTCGAGCCCGAGACTAGTCAACAAGTTCCCAGCCATAGTGCGCATCCTAGTTGGAATGATCAATTATCATCACCATTTTGTAGGATGCCCAAGTTCTCTTTGCCCTTATCGAATAGCTAGTTACCTATGGTGCTTATTAACCGAAGAAGAACAGGCAAAAATGAATGAGGTGGACGCGCCATGCTTGTTCAACGAAGAGAAATAGGTGCTGAACTGGGTAAATTGTTTGTTATGTCCTTTTACCTTTGGACTCAGTCCCTGAGGGGCCTAATGCTTTTTCCGTTTCAATCCTTGGTGCTTAAGCTCAAGAAGAGAGAAATGTATAAGCTTCTTATTGAGCTAGGATAAGTCAACAGCCTTCAAGCTGAGTTGAACGCGGCTCAAAAAGAACATGCCAATCTGGTGGGACAGGTAAAAATCAAGTTAGTAATGATGAGCTAGACACGATGACTAACGGTCGGAACCCGCATGTCCAACAGAAGATAGATGTATTGACCAACTCAGAGCCAAGATAGATGTAATAAATGTCGAGGCTGAAGGGTTGAAGGGAAAGATAGATCACTTGGCCTCGAGAAAGGAGACTGCCGAGGTGTAATTGGCCTCGACGGAGTCACAACTTCGAGCGATGAGGAGAAAACCAAGGCCCCGTGACAAAATATTGTGGAGCTACATCTCAACTGGCTTGACTATTGCCGACAGGGGCACCCTCGCCAAAGGAACTTAAAGCAGCCAAGTCAGTGACTGAAATAACTAGAGTGGATGTCGATAAGATGGTGGCCCAGTACAATGATGATGACGTGGTAGCACAGGACCACCTGAAAGATATCGTTGAATATGTAAAGAGGTAGTCCCGAAGGTAGGCCCTTGAGGAGGTTCATGCCCAAGGTGTTGATTTATCACCCAAGATAAAAAATGTTAAGGGGATCCAGGACGAGGAAAAGAATTTGGCATATCCCAAAGACGAAAAAGACTGAGGGTTTGGGAAGGTTAGGAGGCGGAGAGGACCCCGATGGCCTTGGTGATGAAGCGGGTTCCGGCGAGGACCAAGCTTCTTAGGTTCTTCGTAGCCGTTTTTGTACTTTTTGTATTTTTATTGAGGTCGTTTGGCCTTCATGTGTGTGTGTGTATATATATATATATATAAGGCTTTCTTTGACAAATTTGAGGTTTTTTTGCTTTGTTCTTTATGATTGCAAAGATTTTGATTGCCTTAGCACGTAATAATTAGGTTTTGTTTGGAGGTTCGAACAATGCGCGTTCTTGATAATATTTTGCTCAAGATATGTGGGGAGTTTGGTATGGCTGGAAGTTTTCCTCCAACTACTTACATAGAACTTTTTAGATCATAATTTTGCCGAAGGTAGCCTTGGGCACTGCCTAATTGGTTTTGCGCCCCCGAGCTTCGATGGTCTAGGTCATCCGAGTTTGTTTCAGGATGTCAGTCCCCGAGTTAGGGTGATACCTTTGACTCGGATAGAGGTCGCCATTGGGCTTGATGTCTTAAGGGAACAAAATGTAGTAATTCTGTAGAGACAAAGTATTTTTACGTAAGGTAGAAACTTTCTTTCATTTTTGTGTGCAATATACAAAGTTCCAAATATGTTCAAGCTTTTTGTTATGGCTTGGGTGATCTACGTGGGCAGGTTCATTTGACCATTTGGCCATTACAGTCACGGAGCCTAGACTATTCAAGCACAAAGTTTCTTTTCTCACTTAAATCATTGTCCGAGGGTGATTGATAAATAGGAATTTTCACTGCTTCTTTGCTCTCTTTTACTTGAGTTTTAGCTCAATAATGCTCAAAGATATTCCCGGAAACTAATAAAATGTGCTTACTTGCAGGAATATTTGGGAACGAGCCAAAGAAGTCAAAAATCTACTCATAAAGGAGTCTAAAGTGAACAAGAACAAAAATTTGGAAAATGAGATAGCAGTGCAGACCGCACAATTCTAGTGCGTCTGTGGAATGAGATTCAGAGAGTCTGTTTTGGCAAGCTCAGGGAGTGCGGACCGCTGTGGAATTGTGCGGTCGCGGGAGATCAAGTGTAGCCTACATCCACTTTTATGCAGACCACATGACTGAAGATTCAGAGAGCTGGAAAGCGAAGGAATGCGGACCGTATCACTTTTGTGTGGCCGCATAATCCTTAGTGCGGCCGCACCTACTTTCATGCACACCGTTGAAGCCTGAAGAATTCAAGCCCAATTTCCCAAGACCGTAGACTGCACTAGAATTGTGCAGCTGCACAAGCCCGTTTGCGGTCCACATCAGAATTATGTGGCTGCATAACCTCCATAGGGGCATTTTTTCCAGATATTTTCAACTTAGTATAAATACAACTTTTTTGTTATTTTTAGGTTAAGTTTAGTTTGCAGAGGTGCACCTGAATATTTTTCTTTACTTTTTTGAGTAAATTTGTATCAGACTAACTTCTTAACTTTAGTTTTACTTTATTTAATCTATGATTATGCATTCTACCTTAATTACTTCTTGTATTTTTTTTTTCATGAGTAACTAAATCTTTAGCTCGGGGTGTGGTTCAATCCTAGTGTGGATACTTAATGGGTATTTAAATTTAGGGCTTCTTTGTGATTGGGTTAGCGATATGTAGCTTTGTTTATGCTTAGATTCTAGAATTAATGGTTGCAAAATTGATTCATGCCATTTTGACCTAGTCTTTGCTTGATAAAGAGAGACTATGTTTAGGAAAACTTAGCTAGCAAGGAATTAGGGTGAATTCATGAAATTGATAGCCTTAATTAAAGGGTCAAATCTAGAGATAGTAAGACCCGACTTGAGCATATATCACTTGATTAGTGCAAATACCCATTTGGTCTTGAGAAAGCCAACTTGGGCAAAATCACTGAAACTATCGAGAGGTACAGAATGAGCACTTGCGTGTGTTTGCTATACCAAAAATTTGATAAATCAAACTTTTCCTATAGTTTACAACCCCCTAGGTATCCAGCTAGGTGAAATTCACAACCCTTGATTTCTTTATCATTTGAAAAAAATTCAAAACCAAAAACATTATCTTCTAGTTATATTTGCAATCCTTATCTAAAATAGAAATTCAGTGAACATGTGGAAGTCCAATCTAAGGCACATCATACATTAGCTGTAGTTATGTACCTAATACAAATTCTAACTTCCTATGGATTCGATCCCGATTCGTGTTGGGTTTATTATTTCTTCGACCGCCTTATTACCTATTTGTGGTGTGAGTTTGGGCGAGATCAGTGATGCCCCTCAGTATTCGAGGCCAAAGTTAGAGAAGCCTTGATACTGTTTACATCATCTTTGACACAGGTTCATCGCCGATTTTCAATTCTAAGTTAGCACGATCCACTGTTGCCTCATTAAAAAACTTGCCAGAAAAACCATTTAGGACAAAACCGGTTCAAGGAAAAAGAATGCAACGCGTGCTTGCAGGACAAAAAGTTGTATTATTTCCTGACTTTTACTTGCAAGTGTCAGTCGAATATGTAGAGAAAAGAAATGAATGAGGTTGTACCTTAGCACTAGTATCGTTTTATGTGAGTTACATTCCAGTTGTTCGGTGATTGCTCACTATTCATTGCTTTGAATTTGTATGATCCTTTTCCGGTGTTCTCAATAATTTGATATAGACCTTCCCAATTTGGCCCAAACTTCCCTTTGTTTGGGTTCTGGATGCTTAGTGTGACCGTGCTTACCTCCAAGTCCCCGATATTAAAGTTTTAAGGTTTGGCTCTCCGATTGTAATATCTTTTGATTTATTGTTTTTGGGCGGCCAACCGTATGAGGGAGTCCTCATGCCTTTCATCTAATAGTTCCAGGCTTATACTCAAGGCCTCGTCGTTTGACTCTTTGGTGGCATATAAAACAGAGACCCGATCCTCCCACTTTGGCCAGTATTAGAGCTTCGACGATACAGACCAAAGAGAATGGGGTGGCCCCGGTACTGGATTTTAAGGTCATACGATATGCCCATAGGACTTCGGGCAAGATTTGTTTTCATTTTCCTTTAGTGTCGACCAACCTCTTTTTGAGGTTTTCGAATATGGTCTTGATCGTGGACTCCACTTGCCCTTTCCTAATATGGTGATATGGTGTCAATAGGATTCTTTTGATCTTATGGTCCTTGAAAAAATCGCTCAATTTGCTACCAATGAAGTACTTTCTGTTGTGGTACATGATCTCGGCCGGCATTTCAAACCGGCATATTATGTTGTCCCAGATAAAAACTATGATTTCCTTCTACTTGACTTTCTAAAATGCCTGGGATTCCACCCATTTAGAAAAATAAGACAGTCATAAATAATATAAATTGAGCCTTAACGATACTTATGGCAAGGGCTGACGATGTCCATCCCCCATTACATGAATAACCAAGATGACAAGATCGAATGCAACAGCTCCCCAGGCTAATGAATCATCAGAGCTTCCCTTTGACATACGTCGCATTTTGTACGAACTCCTTCGCGTCCTTTTCCATGTCGATCCAGAACTATCCAGCTTTAATTATTTTGTAAATTTAATGATTCGGTGCCCGAATTATTTCTGTATATTCCTTCGTTGACTTTCCTCAGAACATACTTGGTATCTCCCGGTCCTAGACGTATTGGGAGTAGGCCATCAAACATTCTCCTAGATAAGGTACCCTCTTCCGACAAGCTGAAAAGGACACCTTTTTACGCAGAGCCCTAGATTCTTTAGGATCTGAGGGCATTTTTGCAATCTTTGGACACTATATATTTGTTTATCCAGTACCAAGTTAGACTTGTTGAGTTTATCTCTGTGTGACCTTTTTCCACTATCGATCACATGAGTTGTACAATCGTCCCCAAGTTGAACTCATCATCATCGACCGATGATCCCAAGTTAGTAAGAGCATCGACCTCACTATTTTGATCCCAAAGTAAATGTTAGGGAGTCCACTCTTTGAACTGGTGTAGCATTACCTACAGTTTATCTAGGTATCTTTGCAATCATTCCTCTCTAACTTCAAACGTCCCATTAACTTGGTTCATCACAAGGAGGGAGTCGCACATAGCTTCGATCACCTCTTCCCCCAAGGTTTAGTCAGTTCAAGAAATGAAATCATGGGCTCATATTCAGCCTCGTTGTTAGTGAATTTTATAGTCCTAATAGTTGTCAAACTACGTTACATGCCGGTGACTTCAATGCGATGTCAAGTTTGGACACCTTTGCTTTCGAGGAACTGTCCATAAAAAGGTTCTAGATTCCCAAAGAAGTCCCTGGGTTCAACAACAACTCTATTTTGACCTCGGGTATAAGGTCCAACATATAGTCGACCACAAAGTCTTCCAAAATTTGTAATTTGATGGCGGTCTGGGGTCGATATTCAATATCGTACCTATGGATATCCATGGTACATTTGGCCACTCGACTTGATAGATCGGTTTATGCATTATGTTCCTCAATGGTTAAGTAGTTACAATACGTATAGGGTGGCATTGAAAGTATGGTTTTAGCATCCTAGAGGCGCTTAACAAAGCGATCACCAATTTTTCTAAAGGTGAAGATACATAGTTTCGGCCTCGCCTAGAGTCCTGCTAACATAATAGATTGAATATTACATACCTTCCTCTTCCCAAACTAGGACTCCACTTACCACTACCTTAGATAATGCTAAGTACATGTATAGTTGTTCGTCTGTTTTTGGAGTATGAAGCAAAGGTAAGCTCTAGAGATACCGTTTGAGTTCCACCAAGGCCTGTTAGCTGTCCGGGATCCATGAGAAGTTATTCTTCTTCTTCAATAGTGAGAAGAACTGATGGCTCTTTTCGGAGGACCTCGAGATGAATCGTCCCAAGGCGGCTATACGCCTAGTCAACCTTTGAATAGCCTTGACGTTGTCCACAATAGTGATGTCTTGGATGGCCTTGATATTATCAGTATTAATCTCGATTCCCTCTTTCGACATCATAAATTCGAGGAATTTTTCAGACTCGACCCCGAATGCAAATTTCTCCGGGTTTAGCTTTATATTATTTCTTCAATATGTTGAAGGTTTCCTACAAATATTTCAAATGATTCTCTGCTCGCGTGGACCTAACTAACATATTGTCAATGTAAACCTCTGTTGAATTTTCTATTTGTTCTTCGAACAACCGATTTACTAGGAGTTAATATGTGGCACCGACCTTTTTAAGTCCGAGTGCAATTACATTATAGTAGTAGATGTCATATTTAGTGATCAAGGATGTTTTTTTTCCTGATCGCCCGAGTCAATCCAATTTGGTTGAACCCGAAATAAGCATCGAGAAAACAGAGGATCTCGTGGCTGGTCATCGCATCGATCATGCGGTTGATGTTGATCAATGGGAAAGAGTCATTGGGATATGCCTTATTCAAATATTTATAGTCTGCACACATTCTTAATGTATTCCCTTTTTAGAGACTATTACTACGTTTGCTATCAAATTCGGGTACTTAAACTCCCGAAGGAACCCTATTTTAAGGAGTTTTAATAACTCGCCATTGTTGAATGTATGCTTGAATTTGCATTGAGGTCTCCTTTTCTACTCGATTGGAAAGAACTTGGAGTCCAGGCTCAGCTTGTGGATGTTATTTCCGGGGGAACCCCTATCATATCAAGGCGGGACCAAGAGAAACAATATACGTTAATTATAGGGAATTTAATGAGTTTTTTCCTAAGTTCGGGACATAACCCCTTACCCAAGTATATCTTATGATCGGGCAAATGCCCGATCAATATGACGTACCCCAGTTCTTCGACCGTCGATTTTGTGGCATTAGAGTCAACGGGGCTATGAAAGATCTAGGAACACTATTGTCGTCGTCTTTACTCGTCCCCTACTTTTTCCCTTGGGTTGGGGTCAGCTGGTAGTTTCTATATGGTCTCTTCCTTAGCGACCAAACACAGACCTTTTATTTTTGAAAGTGTAGATATCGAGATCACCTCTTCGATCGCGAACATTTCCTTTGCAGCCAGTTGTTCTCCACAGATTGTTTTAATCCCGCATGGTGTTTGGAATTTCAACACTTAGTAAAGAGTCGAGGGTACTACCCTTATATTGTGGATCCATGGAATAGAGCATTGTACCTTATTTCTCCTTCGATCATATAGAACTTAGTTTTCAGAATGATTTTGGCAGTGTTCACTGGTAATGTTATATCCCTTTTAGTGGTCTCATATGCCATGTTGAATCCATTCAGAACTCGTACTACAGGCGCGATTTGATCTCATAGACCGAGTCGACCCATGAACCTTGATCTGATGATGTTGGCAGAGATACGTGGATCAATTAACACACGCTTAACTAGGGATTTATTTATGAGTATATATATTACCAGTGCATCATTGTAGGGATGCACCATGCCTTCATCGTCCTCGTTAAAAGATAAGGTTCGCTCTAGCACGTAATCTCGAGTTCATTTTTCCCCTGTGATAGATACCTTAATTCACTTTAGCATCAGCCCCTGGGGAGCATTGACCCCGTCGATGAGAATATTAATGATGTGCTGACGTTCGTCCTACTCGATCAGTCAAGAACTCTCAGAGATGTCCACTGTTGAAGTTTGTTGGCGATCCTCTATTCTATGGTTGTGAGTGCCATGATATTTGCAGATTAGGTTAGGATCTCTTTGGGATGGATCAGACTGTAGAGGTCGCGATCATTTGGTGTCTTTAATGCGTCTGATGGTAGGTACAATAGCGGCAGCATTGATGTTAAAGTTGTACTCTGATAACCTTGCTGCTTCCTTAGATCTGATGAGCCTGTCAAAACTGTTTTTGCTCATGAGTCCCCGATTTTTTGACCTCGATCAATCATCATTTCACTTCTCATAGGGTTTTTCCCAAACCCATTAACTTTTCGGTTCTATTGTATTGCTAATACTGATCCCTGTAGGATCTTGGTTCACGATCCACGTCTCTCTTGACTTTGTCGACGACTCTTACGGGATAAACGGACCCGGAAGGAGCTCTAAGCTGATCATCTTCGACCCATATTTTTGATTGATACTGGTTATATATGTCGGTCCAAATAACAACCGGATATTCTACCATATTCTGTATCAACTACTGTGAAGCTAACAAACTTCGAACATTGAGTCCTTGGGTGAAGGCTTGAACAACCTAATATTCCACGACCGGAAGTAGGTCCAGCCGTTCCATTTGAAACCGGGACATGAATTCTCTAAGCATCTTATTATCCCTCTGTTTCACAATGAAGATTTGACTTCCTAGTCTCGACCTTGATAGCCCCGGCATTTGCTTTTACGAAAGAATCTACAAGCATAGCAAACGAGTTAATATAATTAGGAGATAGGTTGTGATACCATGTCATAGCTCCTTTTGACACAGTTTCACCGAGCTATTTCGGCAGGTCAGACTCGATCTCATCATCCACCAAGTGGTTCCCTTTGATGGAGTATGTTTACGAGGTTACATACTCATTTAGTTCGGTTGTTCCGTTGTACATAGGAATCTCAGGCATGTATAACTTCTTAGGGATCGGCTTCGGAGCTGTTCTCAGAGGAAAAGGTTTTTGAAAAAACTTCTTGGAATCTAAGCCTTTTAATATCGTTGGCACTCTTGGGATTTTGTCGATCCTGGAATTGCAGGTTTCCACCTTTTTGTCATTGGCTTCAATTTTCTTCTCTCCCGATTCTACCCATATTGTAAAGGTCCCTAAGCATCCTTATGATCTCGTGATTGGTCTACGATTCATTTTCATTCAACCTCTACATGACCGGTTCATTTCTGCGGATGACTTTCAGTATGGCGCGGGCTCAATTCTTCTTAGCGTGCGGCTTCGATTTTGTGACTGGGCTATCATTGACTGTTGAGCGTATAACATTTTGAAGATCACCCGCAAGTTGATCCCATCACCTTCATCGTTGTGCATATTTTGGGCAATCGACCGGACATCCATGTAGATGATGTTCTCAAGATCTATAGGGAAAGTTGCATTGATATCCACATACGATCTAGCATGGATCGAGTCCATGGATAGAACCTCGCTAAGATCAATGGTGGGGTGGGGCAGCTCACTATCGGGTGCTATATTATTGTTCTCATCATGGTTGTCAGATTCAACATCCACGTTAAGAGGGACAGAGTAGGAGTTTGACATTTCTAACGTTAGCCTAAAATCAAAGATACTCCAAAGAACAAGTGTAAAATATGGTGTGTTATGGGAGTTTGTATCAAATTGCCGCTATTATCCTTAGTCTTACAATGGGCACCAAACTATTTACCCTCAAAATCGGATAATAATTAAATTTGCAAGTGATTTTAAAAGATATGCGAATTAATTTAATACAACGCAATAAATTGAGTTATATTGAACAAACAGAGATAAAATGAATTTTAACGACACGGGAAAGATAGTTCCAAACTTAGCGAAATATTCACCCTCGATCGAGGCTCGCAATGGCCAGCGTTGACGAATAAGAAAAAGAGAAAATAATATTATACTTCTGTTGAATGTGTGTTCCAATGTGTGTCACGAATTATGGGACTCCCTTTATATAGTAGGGAAGTCCTACTCTAGGTACAACTTTATAAAAAGTAAAAAATCCTCTGTTTAATTGATTGCTAGTTCTTTATCGATACGTGCCAAGATCTTCGCCGTAATATCTGGCTACTCACGGATATTATTACCTTCTATTTTCCATGCCGATTGCCTGACAATGTTCTTCGATGTCGTTCGAGGATGGGACCGATCCAAAATCATGACCTTGATATTCTCGAGGATGGGCGTCATGCCCCCGGATTTTGACTCGATGAGACTTTTGCATCGATTTTGGTCCCTTGTTATCATATCTCAAGCTTGGCTTATTTTGTCAGAGACTGGGGTATACCATGAGTCCAGTTTTATTCGTATGCACGAATAATAAAATAACTATGCTTTTATATAAAATCCCAAGGACTGGTAGTACAAATCACGAGCTTTTAAGATTTAGAGTTTACAAAGGTGGTATGAAATAAATACATTATCTATGAAATATACATGAATATATTAATAGTTCTAAAGATACAAAGGACAAGAGGCAGTTATGACCGGAACGCAGGTACATCTTCAATTCCAGCTCTCACCATGCACAAAAACATCAACATCCGAAGTCTGCACGCAACATACAGAACTGTTGTATGAGTACAACTGATCCCATGTACTTAATAAGTAACAAACCTAACCTTAGGTTGAAAGAAAGGATGAGCTAGGAAAACGGTCAGAGCCAAACATCAATTGATAATATCAACTGAAAACAATATAATAAAAACACTACAAGAAGAAACTCGAAGATATGATGCTCAGCTCGTTCACAGTTATGAAAAAATAAGCATGCTTTTAAAGTATAACAGTAAAACCCAAATCTTTCACCGAAATCACCACAGCATGAAAAAGTTAGAAATATATGATGTTTCCCAAAAATTTCAACAACAGATAAGATTTTTCAATCACAAATGGCATGAGAAAGCACATCTCTATACATGCCAATGTGCATTTGAAGTCATAAATGTCACAAAACTGTGTAACATGATTGTCTCTCTATGCATGTATGTAAACTGTACATGTCAAATGCAATGCATCACAATGATGAACTCATGTACTCATGCTCTCGGAGTACTCAATCTCACTGTCTCACACTCCTACTCATCATGTTCAGTCACCTAGCACACTCAGTCTCTTAACGATGTATGGTGCCTACTGCGGCGTGCAACCCGATCCCATCAATAAAAAAAAGCTTATAAAACATATTGCAGTATGCAGCCTGATCCACATATATCCATAAGCCCTGTGCATGCAACCCGATTCACATATAGCCATAAGGCCTATTGCGACGTGCAACCCGATCCACATATAGCGATAAGGCATGTTGCGACATCTAACCCGATCCACATATAGCCACAAGGCCTATTGCGGTATGCAACCCGATCTACATATATCCATAAGGCTTGCTACGGCATGCAGCCCGATCCCATCATGAATCTTACTCACAATCCGACCATTAGGCCTCAACAGAGTTATCAATTCTCCAGTATCTCGGGCTCACAAATCTCATGTCAATCAGCAAACAATGATAATATGATGTGACAACAGCAAAAAAAAAAAAATAGAGACTAGGATATTGATATGTAAATGATTTAATATGACTAAGTATGTAATTGCAATTTAAGCAAATAACTCAATAACGGAGACGACCTTAGCGGGTCCCAACAGAATAAGCATATAGTCTAAACATGATTTCTGACATGATTCACATCTTCATTTCTGTACCACGTAAAAATTTCTTGATTAAAAATATTAGGTAATTACACAGTATCATAGAATCCATCGAGTCATAATTTACACGGTCCACGCCCATATGCCTGTCACTTAGTGTGTGTGTCCCCTCAACACCAAGCACATAACACGTATGTTCAGGGATTCATACCCTTAATACCAAGTTTTGAAGTATTACTTATCTTTCCTCGCTGTCACAATGAGTTAGCAGATACACTCGCAACTTTTGCCTAAATATTGCCTTACCTTGGAAACGCCTATATAGTTTCTTTGGAAATCCAAATCAAGGAAAGGCATGGGTATTGTAATATGACCTAGGCAAAATCTAGCACTCAACCCAGGTATTATGATATCAAGAAATATTTGAAAATATAAGAGTATCCTGAGAGGGCCACTGGGGATCAAAACAGAACCATCCGATGGCACGCGAGTGGTTTCTTTTTGAGTGGTGATATCGTATACAAGAGGACTCCAAATCTCAACTTGCTAAGAGGTGTTGATGCTGAGGAAGCCGGGAGGATTATGCATGAAGTACACACGGGAGTGTTTGGGCCTCATATGAACAAGTATGTATTGGCAAAGAAAATACTTCGGGCAGGGTATTACTGGATGGCCATATATAAAGACTGCTGCAGCTTCATTCGGAAATGTCATCAATGTCAGGTGCATGATGACTTGATTCATGCACCGCCAGCTGAATTGCATCCTATGTCAATAACTTGGTCATTAGCTGCCTAAGGCATGGACGTTATTGGGCCCATTGAACCAAAAACCTCAAATGGACATAGATTCATATTGGTTGCTATCGACTAATTTACCAAGTGGGTCGATGCCATCACACTTAAATCCATCACCAAGAAAGCTGTGGTAGACTTTGTGCATTCCTTTATCATTTGCCGCTTCAGTATTCCTGCAATCATTATTATAGACAATGCTGCAAATCTGAATAGCCGCTTGATGGGAGAAATATGTGAACAATTCAAGATAATACATAGAAACTGCACTCCTTACCAGCCCAAAGCCAATGGTGCCTTCGAAGCAGCAAACAAGAAAATCAAGAAGATTTTGAGGAAAATGATTCAAAGCTCAAGACAATGGCATGAAAGACTACCTTTTGCATTGCTCGGATATCGCACCACGGTGTGCGCATCGGTAGGGGAAACTCCATATTTATTGGTCTATGGGACTGAAGCTGCTATACAAGCAGAGGTAAAAATCCCTTCGCTCCGGGTAATTGTCGAAGCGGAAATTAAGGATAGCGAGTGGGTTAAGACTCGGCTAGAGCAGCTGTCACTAATTGACGAAAAACGAATGACCGCAGTTTGTCACGGGCAGTTGTATCAACAAAGAATGGCCCACGCTTACAACAAGAAAGTGCGCCCCAGGAATTTCGAAGTTGGACAACTTTTATTGAGGCATATTATTTCTCACCATCAGGAAGCTAAGGGAAAGTTTGCTCCGAACTGGAAATGTCCATATATTATCAGAAAGATATTGTCCAAAGAAACATTGTACCTTGGTGACGTCGAAGGAGATGACCTCGAAACAACAGTGAATGCAGATGGAGCAAAAAGGTATTACGTTTGAACTCCCTGCAGAAATGATTCCGGCTGGTTGAAATGACGAAGGCTTTTCTTTCCTGCTACCCCTAAACACTATCAATCCTTCGCAAACCCTTTGAGCCAGCTACATTTCTTTGGTCTCCCTCTTTGGAACCTGGATGTGCTATTCAAATAAAAAAAATGAATGAAAAAAGAAAAAAAGAAGAAAAAGAAAGAAAAAAAGGAAAACAATGATGAAAAATGAATGAAAACAAAAAGAAACAACAAAACAATTAGTTTAGGAAACACTTCCTGAACTACGTCTGACTTGATTCCGAAAGGATATGTAGGCAGCCTCTCCCTCAGGTTCAGTCATATATAATAAAAACCCCTAATTCCCCAAAAGAGAAACTGGAGCAGATGATGTAATGGTTCGGCCATGAACCCTCCAGAATGGTTCCAAATTTGTAAGTTTCCATCCAATTTCCTTACCCAAAAAACCTGGCCTGAGTCTTTCCCATCGATTAGCAAAGGCAGGAACATAACAAACACCATTGCTGGGATTTGGCACAATTCAAATTGAGAGAAACAAAATGAGAGTCTTATCGGTGAAAACCTTCGAGGATCATAAGGTGACGATGAGAATAGAAAAAAATATGAGAGAGTCCGTTTATAGAAAACTCGTAAAAGAGCACTATCAGGCGACAGGAGAAGAGAAATGACAGAGGTCGATTGGCGAAAACCCGCAAAGGGCGCCGTCGGCCGAAAAGGAGAAATATCACCATCAAAGCCCGAGCAAGTTTCCATTAAAATGTGGGTCACAAGAAGCAGGAAATGAGTACGGGTCGGGTATCCATTCCAAGAAGCATGTCATGTCCATTTGAAGTCGGCATGCGCCCCAGATAAGTGCTTCCCTTTTCCCCGAAAGGGATACTTCTCTCTGAATCCATATGATTGCTTTTGTTGTTTCCCCATATCCCTTTCTCTTAAATTTGATTTCATGACTATTCTGCGAGAAAAGATGGTAACACCGGTCTCACAGGACTCTCCTGGCGAGGACCAAAGAAAATACCCAGTTTTAGCGGACGCATCTATCCAATCCCGGCTGGCCATGAAGGCTGAAGATTCAAAAGCAGAAATGTGGAAAGAAGAAATTTAAATTCAAATGCCCACAAAGGCAAATGAAGATTGGAAAGGTTAGGCCCGAGTGGGCTAATTGTCTCCACAAAAATTTTCAAAAGGCAGGCCTGAGGTGGAAATCGGGGCAAAGAAATCGTAACCAAGGGCCTATAAAGGCGAAACAAATATGAAATATGAGGTCTCCCGACCAACCTATAAGGCAAAGTTTGGAAAGTCAAAAGTCTTCTCAATAGAAATGAGGCCGGATCAAGCAAATCAAGGCCACAAAACCATCCACTGTTTTGAACTAATAAATTGTGCTTTGTTTGGAATTCAAAACAGGTGTAATCCAAAGCAATGGGATAAATGGAAAAAGCAATTAAATGAAATGCACAAAAGCTAAGTATAGCCTTGCACAGATGATCAACTAAAAGGGAAGTTTGCTTTACATCTTTTCCGCAAGTTTATATAAAAGAAAGAAGGTAGGGAGAATCGAAAAACATGATCGCATAGGACCCTTATCCCTGACTCCATCGCCAATCCACATCCCCTAGTTCTCCCTAGCATAACCTCTGGTCCTCCTTGGCAGAACCCGAGGATCATACTCCGTTCTCCCCAGCATAAACTGAGGATTCCTTTACTTCATTCCCCGGCATAACCCAAGGGTTCCTTTCTCCACCCCAAGCACAACCCGGAGGGACCTTTCTTTCTACCCATCCCCAACATAACCTAAGGGACCTTCTTTTCTCTTTCATTCCCCAGTATAACATGAGGTTCTTTCTCCTTTCTTCCCCAACACGAGTCTTTTCTTTTTCAATTCCAGCATAACCTGCGGATTCCCCTAGCATAACCCGGGAATCTTTTCTCTTTTAAATCCCAGAATAACCCGCGGATTCCCCTGGCATAACCTAGGAGTCTTTTCTTTCAAATACCCACATAACCCATGGATCCCCCTAGCATAACCTAGGAGTCTTTTCTCTTTCAAATCCTGGCATAACCCGCGGATTCCCCTGGCATAACCCAGAAATCTTTTCTTTCTAATCATGGAATAACCCGCGGATCCCCCTAGCATAACCTAGGAGTCTTTTCTCTTTCAAATCCCGGCATAACCCGGGATTTTCTCTGGCATAACCCAGAAGTCTTTCTTTCAAATTCCGGCATAACCCGCGGATCCCCCTAGCATAACCTAGGAGTCCTTTCTGTTTCAAATCCCGGCATAACCCGCGGATTCCTCTGGCATAACCCATGAGTCTTTTCTTTCAAATCTCGGTATAACCCACGGATTCCCCTGGCATAGCCGAAGAGTCTTTTCTTTCAAATCCCGGCATAACTCACGGATCCCCTTAGCATAACCTAGAAGTCTTTTCTCTTTCAAATCCCGGCAGAACTCGTGGATTCCCCTAGCATAACCTAGGAGTCTTCTTTCAATCCTGGCATAACCTGCGGATTCTCGTGGAATAACCTAGGAATCATTTTCTTTTTCTATCTCGGCATAACCCGAAGATCCCCCTGGAATAACCCAAGATTATGTTTCAATCACGGCATAACTCGCGGATTCCCCTGGAATTACCCAGAATTCTTTTTTGTACATTCTGGCATAACCCGCGGACTTTCTTCCCCTTTCCCAGCAGGGGCTTTTTACTCATATCCCAACATAACCCTCAGATTCTCCTCTTACCCCCAGCAGGGAGGTGTCTCTTCTTTTGGCATAACCCGGCCACCTGCCAGCATAACCTGGTAATCTTTCCAAAATACATAACCCCAATTTTATTATTTTCATTGGAAATAGTTCAGAGTTGTGCTTCAAATAACACACGAAATTTTCTAGTGAAAATTGGGGCAGAAAATTTTATCCGTTTGTTGGTTTTGATGTCCGAATAGGTTTTACCCCAGGGTGCAGGATTTGAGATGACCGGAAGAGCGAATTTCAATCTAGGACAAATGAAAATAAGAAAATAACAAAGAGAAACAAATCCAGAATGGTTGAAAAGAAAAATGTGGACTGTCCAAATTTGATCCAAAGTCACAAGTCGTGCATGTCCTAGCTGATTTCAATGCTGAAGAAAGAACCGAAACCTACAGCTTGCGAGCATCAAGATTCAGATCGAAGTCCGCAGCGAATCCAGCTAAGAATCAAGATCAAACTTTCAAGAGAATTATAGATAGGAATCTTGTAACTCATAGTTGATAGGCATAGCTAGCTTATATTTGATCTCCTTTTTGGTGTAATAAGGGGTCAGCAAGCAGTAGCAGCAGCATCAACATTGAAATCACAGCTCATGGTAGTCCCAGCTGCCAAACACTCCAGAACTACACTGACCTGATTCCTTTATAGCCAAGGATATGTAGGCAACATTTGAAGTAGGGTTCGGTCAGACAGTTTTCAAAATGCTTCTCATGGAATGCAAAGTAGGAAAAAATCTCTCAGTTTCTCATTTATCTTTGCCCGAAAACCCTTTGTGTCTCCGAGCAAAGATGAGCAACTGTGAGCACGTGATTTTTGCCTCACTTGAAATGTTCCTATAAATTCATTGAATTAGGATTTTTGTTATTATTTGAATTTTTAGGAATTAATTGTGTGACTTTGTGTTTATTTACATCTTTCTTTTATTATTTGAATTTTAAGGATTTATTTGCGTGATTTTGTGTTTGTTTGAAATATAATTCATTAAAAATATAAAAATGGCATGTCTGCATTTAGGATTTAATTTTTATATTTTTGAGGTTATTAATTAGTTAATATTAAAACTAAGCAAAAAACAACAAAAATTGGTTAATTTTCTTTGAAATTTAGAGTTTAGGAGTTTATTTGGTTTATTTCATGTTAAAATATATTTTTGGCTATTTTAATTTTGTTATTATAAAATCTACAAAAAATAATAAAACAAAATGCATAAAAAGAGAATAATTGATAATATATAATATTGGCTTTGTTGAAAGACCAATTTTGGGCCAATTCTTGCAACAAATCTGGCCGAAAAAATTATCAAACCCACTAAAATTGACCCAAACCCAACACCTTGCCCGGTCTAAAGGCCCCAGAAACAAAACGACACTTTTTGTGCCAAGCAATCTGAGCCGTTGATCAATCTTGATCAAACGGTCAAGAAGCAAGGGTTATTACCCTATATAATTGACGGACCACACCCCCTACCATTAGAACATTGTACCATATTCAATCATACCCTAGTTGCGCTGGTGTATCACCTCTCTGCCTCTGCCGTGTCACCACCGCCCGCTGCCGGCCGAAAATCGCCGCTGCCGGCGGCGCAACCCCAAATCCACCCAAATTTACAGTACAGGTTCCCCGTCTTCTCCTCTTTCCCACCCCCTTAAAGTCGCCCCTAAAAACCCAGCCGAACTCGTCGAATATCTTTCTAAAGGAGTTGCTGCTCCACTGTCCATGGCGGCGCCGGCTCCAATGGCTTCCAAATTGATACCCCATATTCCCCTTGGCCTCTCCTACCTAAAAATGAACCCAGCTTCATTGAATAACCCCCAAACTCGTCAAATTTTAAATCTATGTCTTGACCTAATTTTGAGAAGGAATATTTCAAAAACGTTTGAGTTTCAAACAAATTTGTTTGTTTGTTTTGGCCAGAAACAAACCTGTAACTCCGTTTGGAGACTCAAATTGAATCCAATCAAGTTTTTTGAAGAACAACCAGTAAGTTTCGTCTTTTTCTTCTGTTTAACTTTGTTGGTTTTGCTTCTTTGTTAATAATTTTATCTTGCTTTAAGTTTTCGCTATTAGTTTAATTAGAATTGTTGACTAGTTTTGCTCAGAATTATGTTTGGATTTTGGTGACCATTTATTCTGCTTGCATTTTTTTAATTTTGTTTTTCTAGTGATCCCATAGGTTTAGACTCTAACCATGCTTTGAATTACCCATTTCTTTAGCTTAATGGCCATGTCTGATCTAGTCTAAATTCCTGAACCTTCATGTTTATTGTTCTGCTTAGTTTAATGTTCAACATATTGTTGGTAGTAGTTTGAATAGGAATCAGTTTCAATTTTGATTGTTCCAAATGGTATATTGGCATAGTAGTCACAACTTTGCATGTTTTTTCTTTAATTTCAGCATTTAGTTTGAATTTTTGGTCCAGTTCTACTTTGAATTCTGAATTGGATTTTTTTGGTTATTCCTGATCATTGGTTCAGGTTTAATTATGGTTTGGTTATCGCTGATAATTAGCTAGTAGTTAATTTTTGGACTTAGCTGAGTGAAGCAGTAATTCTAGCATACTAAGATGGTAATATAGGATTTTAAGTTGGTTCTGGTGGTTTTAGGATTAAAATAAGGGTAGTTTATGTATCCTATAAATAAGAAACAATACTAGAATCCTTTAGACCCTTCTAGAAGGGGATTTTAGTCTAAAATTAATAATTTAGTGCAGTAACTTGAGAAACAAGTCAAAAAATGAAGAACCAAGTAGGTAAAATCTGAAAATTAAAAGAGGACTAGTAATTAAAATGAAATAAAAGGGTTTCCCTAGCCTTTGGGTATAAAAGGCACCCAATTCATTGAAAAAAAGGGGTTAGACAGTATGAAAACTTTTGATAACTTCCAGCAATAGTAAGAAAATTAATCTTCCAATTCCCTTCTCTCTTCTATCTCTCTCTAGATTTTGGCGTCTTTTTCTTGAGCTTGGCAGCCATGGCTGCTGTGATCTCTCCCCACCATTTTGTTGTGGGAGAGACAATTAAATACACAACTGAAAATCCAACAAATTCAATTCCCAAACCATCGTACGTAGCCCAGATTCAACAAAAACAATCTGCCGCGTCGAAGCTCGAATTAGTGCCTATAGCAGTCGTGCATGGAGAGCCAATGATTGAGTTCACCATGGACCAAGTCAATGAATTAACTATAGAAGAAGGACTTCATCAGGCAGTAGTGGTAAAGTTTTCATACGGAAAACCAGAATTACAAGAGATTAGAAAGAGTTTTTCAGTGCAATTCGATGTTCACGGTCGATGTAATATTGATGTGTTGGAATATCGTCATCTGCTGGTTTGTTTTGATTTATATGATGACTTTGTTAAGTTCTTATCAAGGACGACTGGATATATGACATCAAAAGGAGACGAATTCATTTTTAGAACGTTTCCATGGACACTAAGCTTCAATCCAAAGGAAGAAACATCCATGGATTTCGTTTGGATCTCGTTCCCGTGCCTTCCTCCTAATTGTTTTGCCAAAAGATCGCTTTTATCTATTGCTTCTGATGTGGGTAACTCTTTGGCTTTGGATAAGGCAACACAGTATAGAATTCGAACTAGTGTAGCGAGGGTTAAAGTAATATTGGATCTTATGGACAAACATTAAAGAAAAATAAAGATTGTTATGACGGACAGAATCACTAGAAAATCAGTCGTCCATGAACAAGCAGCTGTATATGATAATCTCCCAAGATTTTGCACATACTGCAAATATCAAGGACATGAAGAAAAATCATGTCGAATTTTAAAGAGATAAGCCGACGAAGAAGGGGTTGAAAAAGATTCAGTAGATGTGAGTAATCTTCTTGTGATCGATACATCCATGACTAAGCAGCTTCAAGGCAATGCAAGAGAATATCTTAATGCAAAAAGAAGTATGCAACCGGAAGAGATTGCAACAAAAGAAAGTCTGGGTGAGCAGCAACCTTTACAAATCGAAGGTGTTTTTTTATCAACTGGTGTAGTCTCAAAAGGAGAAACAAGAAGAACTGGGCAACTGGAAGCTGATGTAGAAAAGATCGATCAGCAACAGTTTACACAAAATGGTGAAGGAAATCAAATTGAGAACCAGAAAAATGACAATGAATCCAATCATGTTGCTATGGACAATAATGTAGCTAATGTTTCAACTTTTGATACTACAGCTACTGTACGTGATAAATTGTAGTTGTCGATATGCCTCATGATAGGGAGGGCCCAACTGGAAGAAATGGGATACCAATGCCCATAATAAAAGTTGGCCACAATGTTAATTATGTGGGATCATTTGGTCAAAAAGGAAATGGCATGGTGCACATGGACAGTGGGGTCCTGAATCTGCTTCAGCTTTTTGTGAAGGAAAGCACAAAGGTTTTAGCTGAAAAGAACAAAGCAAATAGAAAGGAATCTAGTAATTTTTAATGGGTAGGAAATTAAGTAGTGAAAATTCACAATTGGAGCAAAAAGAGCAAAAATTTGCGGGCCACCTTGGTCGTTTGAGCATTAGTGATGCTAATGTCACTTTTGGTAGTTTGACTACGCAACAGGGTGCCAACGATATTAAATTAATTCAAAGTGCAATAAATAAGGGCCATGGTTTTTTTGAAAAAGAGAAGCATATGGTAGTTGGTCCACTCAAAGGAATTAAAAATACAATTCCTACAATTTCTAAAGGAGGTCGCGCAGGAATCCTCATTTTTGTCATAAAGGAAATGGAGTGCAGTAATTTAAGGAAAAGGAGGTAGGCCATGTGGTGCGAGTGATTGTGAAGGAAAAGGAGAACAAATTTGCTGCTCAAAAAAATAGTAAAGATGTTGGTTTTTCAACGGGTGAAGATGTACATATGGGCTCAACCAAAAATAAGTGGGTATCCAATGTCCATAAATAATAAAAAACTTGATGATGTAGTACAACACATGAAAGAGAACATTTATGCTTTCGGTGTCGGCTCATCTGGGCAAAAAAGTGGCGCTAATACTGTGCAAATTTTGAATAATAAGCATGTGGGCCAGCTATGTCTAATTGAAAATGCCGAAAAACTTGAGCAAAATGGTCAAGTGTTGGCCTCATCCTTTCCAGGCAGTGGCAAAGCAGATAATGCATCTCCAGCAGGCTACAAAAGTCCAAAGGGGCATCTTTTGCGCAGAAGAGCTGGAAAACACGTTCCTCCACTTCCTATTGTGCTAGCATCACTAACAATACCGGTGCTACTGTCCCCCTTATTTGTACTTTTTCTAATTGTTGTAATTTTCTTTTCAGCTATTAATAAAAAATTAGCCCTAGGCGCTTGCCTAGTGGATTGCTAAAAAAAATCTTCCAATTCTTGGTAATTATAACAAAAATAAAAAAAATTTAATTTAGTTGGAATATTTGGGAGCTTTTCATTCACAATCTGGGATTTAGAGCTTTAGAAAACTACTGAAAATCAACAAAATACTGTTCCATTAGAAGTCCAGCTGGTTTTAGGGTTTATTTGTATTTAATTTATGGGACATGCATAAATTAATTTGGTTTTCAGTTGTCTTGGAGTTCCTGGGTCTGATACCAAATTGTCTGAGGTCAATTGAAGGCTGTGTTGGTTCAATTTGGTTATGGGTGTAAATCTGGGCTATTAGATTGATTTCCTTGATGTGCAGCTGCTCATTTCTGACTGCTTATTGCTTTATTGCTCAGTGGTAACCCTTGTTTTCTTCATTTTTGGTTTCATTCCAGGTATTTTCTCCATCTCTAATGGCCAAAGGTCAAAGAACATACCATTTGAAGCTTGTACATTGAAATTTGCCTATAATCTAAGTATTCAGCTCTCTAGATTCATATGTTCATACATATTACTGTATTTTTCACACAATGATCTGTCTTGAGTGTTTTAAATGTACAATAGATGTTACTCAAGCTTGTATGATTGGACAGAATAGGACGTTGCGTTTCAACTTGCTAGTTACGAATTATTTCGTTGCACGCTTACTCTCAAAATGAACTCTAAGGACCAATTGTATTTTGAATTAGCTACTTACACTGTTGTTTTTAGATTAAAGTCTCTTTGGTGATTGTCATTCTTATCAATTCTGAATTAGGTGTATTGTTGAGTTTAGATGATATGATGAAATTTGGTCCAATTGTCTATAACCGACGTTCATCTAGACTTAGGCTCATTCAGGAGCCAACACTTCCCTCATGTTAGTTTAAGCTTACAATATATGTCTTGCTTTGAGTAGCATAGTAGGGTCAATACGAAATGTTTGGGACTTCTGCCGAAAACCAAATGAGTCTTAAAGCTATGCTCTCAAAAGATGCCATATGACCCATTAACAAGTGAATTAGCTCCTAAATACCAATTGGCCAATCATGAATTTTTTTCCTTTCTTAATTCAGTACATACTTGTTTTTCTATCATAATCGCACATGCAAGTGTGGGACAGTAGATGCGGAGTCATAGAACCAATCGTTCAACCGCAGAAACAGAAATGGGGAAGTTCACCAGGGACCGCATAAGCAGTAGGATTTCTGCAGAAGAGGTATCTCATCTCTAGAGGGGGAGTCGCAGGAGCAGAAGATGGGTTCTAAGTGAGAAGACGCAGACGGGACCATTGTTCTGCAAAAACGTGACCGCAGATGCGGTAACAGCTGGGAAGAAATGTGAAATTTCTCGAGTTTGGTTTCAAATGTTGAAAATTCGAGTGAGAGCTCGAGAGAGGGAGGTTTTGAGAGGAAATTGAAGAGGATATCATTGGGTAACAATTCTTTAGTACTTTGTAGTTATAATCCATTAATCTAGAGTTATTTCATCATTTAATTTTGAATTGGAGATTAAAATTGGGAAAACGTTGGAAGAAAGTTCTTAGACCTAACATTCAACTTTTGATTGGGAATTTGACCTTAGATTTGGATAATTTTGGTATGCATGACTCGTGAGAGTATGAGGATTCTGCAAATATAAATTTTACCCAATTTCAAGGGGAAATTTGGTTATTTTACCTAATTTCGCATATTAGTTTGGAATTTCTTTATTTAATAAGTTATTTGAAGTCGTATTTACATTATAGAATTGAATTGAATAGATTTTGACCATTTGGAGTTGAGTAATCATGGCAAAGACATGGTTTCAGGTCGATTTTGAGCGGGTTCAAGGTAAATGGATTGTCTAAACTTCTATGAGGACTTTCCCTTAGGATTTGGTATTGTAATATTTGAAATGCCTTGTACATGAAATGATGAGGGCGTACTTGTGCTAATTGCTGAAAATCCACTTTCATTAAGTAATTAAAACCGTGTTTCCTTTTTTTATCATTATTACTTGAAATTTAAGCTAGTCGTTTGCTTATGAAAGCATGTCTAAATGAATTAATTTCATATTTGCTCAGACTGCCTTATTTGAGTTATGTGCAACATGCTAGGTTAGAAATACCTGTTTTTCCTTGTTACGAAGTTGACAACTTATGACTATTCTTCGTGTTTTTGCTGTGGGTTTACATTGGGACTACGGATGTGGGAGTCCGGTATATCCCCTTTGTCTGTTTATTTGGGTCTTCGGATGTGAGATTCCTGTAGTTCCCCCTTGTATGTTCATTTGGAACTACGGATGTGGGATTTTGGTAGATCCCCTGCACAAATATATGGAACTACGGGAATGCACTTGGAACATTCCCCAAGTACTGGGTATTTATATTTGGGACTACGGATCTGTTGGTAGGTCACCGCGCACTGACAGTTAGACTGCAGGACGAGATCCCAAGAGATCGTTTGGGTATATATGATGGACTGTGGGAGGGTATCTCGAAGGATCCACTGGATAGTTCTGATTGGGACTATAGGACGTATCTTAGAAGATCCCCAATTGTTATCATTGCGTTGATCTGTATTTCATTTCCATGATTATCTTGTCTCTATTCTAGTTGTTGTTGTTCTTCCATTTTGGTTACTTCATACTGTTAACTCAATTATATTGTCTTATTCTATGCTATTATACCTTATTTTTTATTTAACCTCAGTAGGCCCTGACCTTCCTCGTCACTACCTGACCGAGGTTAGGCTTGGCACTTACTAAGTACCGATGTGGTGTACTCATGCCCTTTCTATGCATATTTTCATGTGCAAATCCAGGTACTTCTACTTAGTCCTATCACCCTTGAGGCGACATGACTAATCCAGAGACTTCGAGATGTATCTGTCGCATTCGCAAATCGAGGAGTCCCTTTCTATGCCCGCTTTCTAGTATTAGCCCTTCTGTGGTTTCTTTTTCTAGTTAGATATTCTGGAGTTAGAAACTATTAGATATTGTAGGGTTTGTGGTTTTATGAGATTCCATGTTTTGGGGAAGTGTAGTAGTATTTTTGGTGAAGTTGTATTGTTTATGCCGAACAACATTTTTATGCTGTTCCATTTGGTTATTTTGGCTTTTAATTACTTCGTCCACAACTTTTGTTTATTTTTCTGCATTATTCATCTTACGTAGTCATAGAGACTAAGTACCACCACAACAATTCATGGAAGGCAAACTGGGGTCGTGACAACATAGGTACAAGATCATATTTGGTACAACGGGTTGTGATTGATATGGTATTCATATGTTAGAATCATGTCTCATATAGAATTTCAGAGATTTAAATTTTTTTCTAAGGATTGTTGGCCTAGGAAAAAGTTAGGATCCTTATTGCGACTCGAGCTAATGTGCTCACATCCGTTGTGGTGGCACTGGTAGGTGAACGAGCTGTAAAATAATGATTTTAGACAATTTCGAAGCAGTTCTTAGAAAGTTCTAAAACGAATGAAATATAACGATCCGACCGATTATTTTGAGCTCTATCACGTCGTTTAATATCTTGAGGCCTTGAGCAACTTCACTTCATGTATTATGACTTGTACGTACTGTTAGTTTTGATTTTTGGGAATTTGGGGTTGATTGAAAGAATAATTCTCAATTCAGAAGCTTTAGGTTTGACCAAGATTTGACTTTGAGTAAACAATCTTAGAATCGGGATTTGGAGGTTCTAATAGGTTTGTATGATGATTTCTAACATGGGTGTATGTTTGGGTTGAGTATCAGGTGGTCTTGGAGCATTTTGGCACTTATTGTAAGAAGTTGGCGCTTGAAGGTTCGGAATTTTCCTAAATTTGACCATGGCTTGATGTCAAGACTATCGAGCTGGAATTTTGGTTTCAAGACTTGGAATAGGTCCGTTTCTTCATTTGGAACTTGTCAGCAAAATTTTTTGTCATTTGGAGTTGATTTGATAAGAGAGATATTCTAGTAATTCTTGAAGTTCATAACGATTTTCACGCGTTTTGGCGCCTGATTCATGATTCCAGAGGATATTTTGGTCTTTTGATCAGACGAACAAGTTCATATTATGTTTTTAGACCGGCTTTCATGATTGGACAGGCCTCGAAGGCCTCATATGTATTTAAGATGTGTTGTTTATGTCGCACTCTAATTTGATGTTTCTGTATCATTTTCTTGGGTATAAAGGATGCTACATCAAGAAAAAGACTTTTTATTTATGACTTGATTGAGTCATTAGATCCGCATTGTAATGGCGGAGTTATAGCAACAAGACTCATCAAATTTCAATGTCGTACAAGAGAGGTATGCCCATTTCCATGTCAGAAAAGATTGGCAGTGTTGCTAGTGCTCAAGTATCGAAAATGTGAAATTGTGACGATTGTTGATTTTTGCCTTGGTTCGCTATTGCGAAGCCTGTAGATTTTTACCTTGGTTCACAATTACGAAGCCTGTAGATTCTTCCCTTGGTTCGCAATTGCGAACACTTGTCTGCAATTGCGAGGGTTCGCAAATGCAAACTCTGGGTAGCAAATGCGACATCTGCACCTATTAAAAAAGCTGAGAGATGGGATTTTTAAGACATTCTATCTTTTTTTTAAACCTAGGCTTGGTCGGGGGCGATTTTGAAGAGGGGTTTTATCTAGTATCTTTGGGTAAGTGATTTTGTACAATCCCCAACTATTTTACATGACTATACATGTGAATTAACATCAAAATTAGGAGAATCAAAGTGTATATGCTATGTTTTGAGAAATGAGAATTTGATTTGTTGAGCTCAGACTATAAAAAAATTCATGTATAGAATCGTAAGCTGGTAACAATTATTTACAAATATTTTCAAAATTCGGGCACATGGGCCCGATAGTTGACTTTGTGTACTTTCCGATCAGAGTTGTACGTTTTCTACAAATTGATTAACTATGAGTGTTGGAGTATGTTTTATTAGTTTTCATGTTGTTTGACTAGCTTTGGGTCGATGGACATTGGTTTTAGGTGTTAGAGAGGCATTGGGCCGGTTATGGAACTTCGAAGAGAGGTAAGTCTCCAGTATAACTTTGTAACGAAGAAATTACCCTTTAGGTGTTATATTTATTTTGTGCTACATGTTATGGGAGCAAAGCACGTATAGGGTGATGAGTGTTCGTGCATATTCTAGAATTTCTGATTATGTCTTGCTAGACTTAAACTTACGCCATGCTTTAATTGTATTATTTTGTGTTATTCTTGCCTTTGCTATAATTTGTATTATGACTTGAGGCTAGACTCGCATGAAGTGATGAACTCGCTATTTTAGATTCTTGACGAGCTACTTGTTCATCCATAGAAATTGTACTTTCCTTACTGATTTCTTGCTTGTTGTGTGTATCCATCAAAAAGTTTTCTTGAATCTTATAACTCACACATATATTTGTGAGCGGGTTCAAAAACCCGTAAAAGCTTTATATTTTAATGGCATCAAGTTGTTCGCCTCAACAACATCATGAAATACTCTTATGGGATCGGGCTATTTGCCTCGGCAGGATATTGTACCACACTTTTATGGGATTGGGCCGTTTGCCTCTGCAGTATCATGTAACACACTCTTATAAGATCGGGTCGTTCGCCTTGGTAGTATCATGTAACACACTTTTATTGGATTGGGCCATTCACCTAGGTAGTAATATGCAACGCATTCTTATTGGATCAGGTCATTCGCCACATGTATCCACTCCTTTGGGATCAAGCTTTTCGCCTCAGTAAATTCATGAAATACTCTTATGGGATCGGGCCATTTGGCTCGGTAGAATCATGTGTAATATTTGTCAAAAAACTAGTGTATCCGCGAGATTTCCTGACATGAGTTCTGATGATTTATCTGGCGGGGACCACGTTATATACTCCATTTGAAGAGGTAACCAATATTTGAGGACTTGGGTTTACTGCTCAAATGATGATCGTATCATCTACCTATATTTGTTTTAATTGTTTATTTATCACGCTTCATACATGTTTACTTTCTATTGTACTTGATTAATTAGACCACTAATATGTGTCGATACTTACTTGTAATCATCTAGCCAGTTGTTTCAGCAGTTGTAGAATTTTTTCCTCCATTTACTGCTCCATTTGTGCCTTATAGCTATTATATAACTTACCAAGTTAGTTGGTTTGGGTCTAGAGAGATCTCAGAATGAGTTGAGATACTTAGTCTCAAGGTTAGAGACTTAAGTTGGAAAATTTGACCGGATGATGACTTATATGAAAGCGACTCTGAAATAGAGTTTTGATGGTTCTGCTAGCTCCATTGGGTGATTGTGGACTTAGGAGCATGTTCAGATTGTGATTTGGAGGTCCTCAGTGAAATTAGGCTTGAAATGGCAAAAGCTGAATTTTAAAAAAATTTGACCGGGAGTGAACTTTTTGATATCGGGGTGGATTCCGATTCCGGAATTTGGAGTAAGTTAGTGGTGTCATATCTGACTTGTTAAAAATTTGAGGTTATTTGAACGTGATTTGATAGGTTTCAGCGTTGGATGCAGAAATTGGAAGTTTTAAAGTTCAATAGGATTGAATCAATGTATAATTCATGTGTAGAATGTTATTTGAGGTGATTTGAGGGTTTGATTAAGTTCATATGATGTTTCAAGACTCGTCTGTATCTTTTGTTGAGGTCCTGGGTCTTGTATTGATTTCGGGTGGTTTGCAGATCAAGGTTTGAAGTTGAAGGATTGTTGAAGTTTGGCAACCGCTGGTGTAATCGCACATGTAAAGTGGACACCGCAGGTGCAAGCTCGTAGAAGGAAGAAGGGGGTCCGCAAAAGCGGCCAGGAAGGAAATGGGCAGAAGTCACTGGTACGAGGTTGCTTCCTCACCTATGTGGCTGCAGATGTGGCGAAGTGGGTGAAAAAGCAGAAAGGTGAAGGTGAGCTAGGTTAGCATAAGCAGTTGGCGGCTCGCAAAAGCGAGTCCGGAGGAGTAGATATTTGTCCGACGGAGCGAAAGTCATCGCAGAAACAGGTGCTTTGGTCGCACCCACAAAGCCTTAGGTGCGGGTTAGTTGGCCGTAGGAGCGAAAATCCTGGGCAAGATATAAACATTGGGTTCCAAGTGTTTTATCATTTCTTGACTTTGCGATCTCGGAAATGGGCAATTTTTGAGATGGATTTTGAAGGGATTTTTTAGGTAAGTCACTTGTGGTTAAATTTCTTCTATAGTTATGTTTCCCTATTGATTTTCTTACCTAGTTTGTGTGTTTTAGGTGTAATTTGAGGGTTTGAGGCTAGGAAAATGGAGAGTTAATTTGGAGGATTTGAGTGGCGATTTGCTATCGGATTTTCAAGAATTTGGTATGCCTAGACTCACGATTTAATGGGATTTTAGGTTTTGCGACTTTTTTTGGATTTCGAGGCGTGGACCCAGAGGCCGGCTTGAAGCCGATTTTGGAATTGATACCTTTATCCTGTATTGATTGCATCATATGATTTTATAGTTAGTTCCGAAGCATTTGGTGGCTGATTTGAGAGGCAAATGCATGTTGGAGGAGAGATTAGCACGAACTGAGGTAAGTAATAGTTCTAAATCTTGTTATGAGGGGATGAACCCCCCGATTACGTGTTATGTGATTGGTCTGGAGGTGACACACATGCAAGGTGACGGGCGTGTGGGCGTGCACCCTAGGATTTGTGACTTGTTCTATTCCATTGAAATTTAAAGTTGAATAACTTGTTGTTGGTTATATACTCTCCATGTGTTATAGAAATTTGACTAGAAATGAAGTTAGAATCATGTTTAGGCTATATGTTGATATTTTTGGGACCCGCAGAGATCGTGTACCTGTTGAATTATTGGCTTATTGTTGTCTTTTACTAGGTCGTAGACTTAATTGGGTATCATATCTTAGTTTCTTCTTGTTTTTTGTTGATATATTACAACATTTTTGTGTGGGTTGATTTTATGATTTCGGAGAGCCCGAGAGATTGGAGAGGTTGGTGACTACGCCAGGGCCTAAGTACCAAGTTGTGAGCGATATGTATCTATATATATTGACTTGGTTGCATGCCGCAACAAGCCTCAGGGTTGCATATATGTTGATCAGGTTGCATGCCACAACGAGAGTATATATATATATATATTTATTTATTTATTTATTTATTTATTTTTTATTTTTTATTTTATTTTATTTTTTGAGTTGCACGCTGCAACAATATTGAACTTGGTCTAAAGGAGCCCCTTCATTGTCTGTATGCACCCCCAATGAGCGCAAGTACCTATTAAGTACGGGTATTGAGTATCGAGTGTTGGGTTCCTAATGCCAAGTGCCAAGTGTCGAATGCCATGAGTCGAGTTACGAGTGCCAAGTGCTGAGTTGTTGAGAAATATTGAGTGACTGTTACTATGAGATAACGCTCTTGACTTCATTATATTGCACTTAAATGCCATATATCACTGTCTAGAAGTTTCTTTAAAGATGTTATATTCTATTTTACTTGAATTCATATGAGATAACTGATTCGGGCTAAATTGTTGAACCAGAAAGCATGCCTATTTACCTTTGTTGAAATAACTCAAGTTGAACTATAATTGTAGAGCTAGTCACTACGTTTAGTTCTTTATTTACAATTGTTACTTACTGAGTTGGTTGTACTCACACTACACCTTGCATTTTGGGTGCAGATCCAGGTGTTCCTGGACAAGGTGGGTTATAATGTGAAAATGCAAAAATAATTAAAATGGGATTTTAAAAATACGTGATCTATTCTCACACTAGTTGTTTGGGTGTTGACGCTAAAAATATTAAGTATAGCGATAAAATGTGAGCTAAGACGGGGCCTTAAGCAAACTAAAAGGGCTTGTTGCCCAAGCGTGGAGAAGATCGATGGAGGCCTCGAGGCCGAAAATTGAGCTATCAGGGACAGTCGGGAAAGGGAACCAAACTAAGATTCGATTAAGCAAGGCTCTTTATGGCCATTTCATAGCTATACGGGTGCGGAACAAGTAAGAGAATAATGAATGTGAGAAGCTCTTGGGCCAATGAGAACAAATGATTTGGAAGAAAACAGATATATAGAGAGAGATATTATTGCACTTATGGAGAAATGTAGCAACATCAGTCCCTTTACAAGGTGGAGAGAGACCCCTTTGTATAAGGGGAGAGACTCAATAATAAAAGCGTGGAACCAAAGCATAAAGTAACGAGATGGGATGGTTTGATGTGATGCACCAACACATGCTCTAGGTAGGCCGGCCCTTGTCAGGTCAAACCATATGATTTGGGAGCTTCCCCCTTGCTTGATACAAGCTGTAGTTTTAGTCGGAATGCAACACTTTTTGTATCAGCTAAAAGAACCCCGAGGGTGAGTCTTGACCTTGCCGTCGGACTTAGAAGTCATGACCGTGAGGTAACACCATTCCTGGTAATCTGGTACATTAGATTTATACTACGCAAATAGTCTACACATTTCTTAGAATAAGGGTGGCACCAAGCGATAAGAAACGGTTCTTACTCTTGCTTCCTTTGTGGTCTTTGTGAGCAGTTATGGGCCACCGGGGTGTGCAATATGTGTCATTGCCACGGATTCCAGAATTGAACATGACGGTTGGCCTTCTTTAATGTAACTATGATGTTGTTCTAAATATTCTTTTCTCTCCTTTCGGGTCTTATCTTGCACCCAAAACCCTTTAGTGAAGTCTGTTTTTCCTATCTCTGTCTTTCTTCTTCTTAGGAGCGTGACTTCCCTCCCTCTCTCCTTTTCTTGTACTTTTCTCAAAGATGGCGAATTTTCTACTATTGTTTCTCAGGAGATTGCGGGCTCAACTTCTTCGTTCCTCTCCTAAGGAAAAGTAACCACTCCGCCTCACGTCCAAAAGTGTATCCCCGGGCCTTTCATGATGACTTTAGACTTCAGGTTTGAGAGACCCTCCTCGAATTCATGGATTCATATGCCGGTAACTCGATATGTCAGCTCTATAATGGATATTGAGAGAGTGAGGACCGATTGTTGCTGGGGGGATGCCGTGCCTAAGGAGATTCCTGCTAGGATGAAGACATCACGCTCACAGGGCTGGTTTTCTGAACATGTACACCTACCCATTTACTTTAGGGCCAGCGGGACTGTCTTTGCCCTCAAATAACCCGGTAATTCTTGAATTTTTTTAGAGCTACCAGGTGACCTTGGGTCAAATTCATCTTTCTTTCTGGCTCGTGGTACATATGATTAGGCATTACTCGGGCATGGTAGAAGGAATGTGCTTCACTTTGAATCATTTCATGCAGATGTATAGTCCACGTCTCCTTCATGGGGATTAATTAGGCTTCATTGCCGAGCCCCGAGGTCCCTTTTTGCATGTACCAAGGAATTTAGGGACAATGGTTGGCTGAGTCGGTTCGTCTGGGTGAGGACGTCTGATTTGATCACAGCGGAAGGGATTCCATTCCTTGAGAACTGGAATATCGGGTGTAAGTGAATGTGGGGCTTTTGTTTCTTACTAATGTTTCCTCTTTATGTTTCAGATTCCATTGTTTCTTTCCTTTTATCTTTTCAGTTGTAGTGATCTGTCATGGAGCGGTGTCGGATCTTCAGAGTTGGGTCGTTCGTTCATAGTCAGTTTGTCTGTACAACGATTGCACATGACGGGATTTATCTCAGGCCTTGTTGGAAACAAAAGTTCATGGTAAGTTCCAAGCTTTGATGCATCTACATTTTTCAATGCAGCTTGCTGCTAGTAGCTCCATCCTTTTTCTGCATTTCACCTCCACACTAGCAGGCCTGAGAGGAATTCTACTAACAACGGAGGTGCCTCCCGTTAGATGGGATGCCCTGGTTCCTGGAGAGGAGAAGAAAAGGAAAAGGGGCATGTTGGCTGAGCCCTCGGAGATCAAAAGGTTCAAAGCAGAGAAACCGGAGGTTGATTTATCAGTCCCTTCCTCTGAGGCAGTGAAGAATCCTCGTGTTGAAGGTGAGGGGAAAATTAGCTTCTCAGCTCCCCCCCCCCCCGGAGGATTTCCGGGATTGGTTCCCCTTCGGGCCGGAGGGACAATCTCTTTTGAACAGTAGTCCACTGCTGACCTGACCCGTTCTTATGGTGGTGAGGCAATGGATGAGCTATCAGGCACTGGCCTTCACTCAGCAGGTGGCTAAAATCCTTCTCGAGCTGGGATGCCCTCATCAAGCGGTCCGGAGGAGCCTTAATTGGAGAATCGGGATGAGCAAGGGAAAGAAGTTTTGTGTATGACTCTGCAAGCCTGTTGGTGATTGTTGATTATTTATATGGGGAATGTGTTTCCATCCGGATTGTGAGACGAGCATCACTGGGACCTTTTTGGGGAGGGAGTCCTGATCAGAAGCAATACTACTCTTGAGAGACCTGTGACCGTCGCTGAGAGTAACTATGATGTTGCTGCCCACTCTATCTTTGGCGAGATGGGCAAGCTTTGTGAGCAGGTAACTCGCCTGTAACTTCACTTGTCTTTATCTGTGGCCACTCCGATCTTCATTCTCCTGACCTCTGTACACGATGTTAGGCTGAATAACTTTACAACAAGGACTTCACCCAGTATCAGGACGAGGTGTGCCGTCGAGAATATGATAATGCCTTCTTTACCAAAAAGGTTATTCACCCCCCCCCCCTTTTTGATCATCGTTTGAATTTAAGCGGGATTTTATTATTTCTTACCCCCTAGGCCCTGATTCGTGCAGTTTGAGAAAGAGAAGCTTTTACTGTAGGGGAGCTTCAGTCCAAGGATGCTGAAATCTCTATGCTTAGTCATCATGTGTATGAGGTAGGTGGTCACGGAGAGGGACAATTTAGGAGGAGAGTCACCTTGTTTGAGCGCCAGATTCGGGATGCAATAGAGGATAACGATAAGTACATAAGTTTTTATTTCGAGCTAGTGGCTGCACTACTTCGGATGAGAGCCGAGGTTGAGGCGCTAATATCTAGACACCAAGAGGGAGTGATCACTGAAGACTCTTGTGTTGAGAGGACCCTTGAGGGGGCAAACCCAGTTTTCGCTTGAGTCGGGGATTGCATCGACCGGACCTTCGAAGGTTGACCATCGAGGGCATGGTAAAAGGCAGCTCGAGCGGTGTTGAAAATGGGGATGAATCTTCAGAGAGAAGGGATATTGTTGAGAAGGGACAGATAAGGGATCCGTGATCGCCTTGATGCAACCCCTTATGCCGCCCTTATACGACCCTTCCAGTTCTGGCCTAGTTTCCCTACATTGGGATTTCGGGTGTTGATAGTAACCTTCCTTAGTACCAAGTCTCCGATGCCGAAGTATCTGATGTTCATTATGCTATTGCAGTATCTTTCCATTTTCTACTTCTGGGTGGCCATCCGAACCAGTAAGGCCTCTTGTCTCTTGTCGAGCAGTTCAAGGGCTATTGCCATAGCCTCGTGGTTTGACTTTTTACTAGCGTGCCAGAATCTAATGCTCAGTTCTCTGAATGCTGCCAGTATTAATGCTTCAGTGCCGTACACTAGAGAGAAAGGCATTATGGCTGTGCTAGATTTTGAAGTCGTCTGATATGCCCACAGTATCTCGGGTGGAGTTTCTCACCATTTTCCCTTGGATCTCTCTAATTTCTTCTTCAGGTTCTGTATGATGGTTTCATTATTGGATTCGGCCTGACCATTTGCGCACAGATGGTATGGCGTTAAAAGGATCCTCTTGATTTTGTTGTCCTCGAGGAACGGTGTTACCTTGCTCACAATGAATTGTCTCCCATTTTCGCATGTTATTTCGGATGGGATTCCGAATCGGTATATGACGTGATCCCATATGAAGTTGATGGCTTCCTTATCTCTTATTTTTCCGAAGGCCTCTGCTTCTATCCATTTTGAAAAAGTAATCAGTCACAAACAAAATGAATCTAGCTTTACCCGGTGTCGTTGGCAAAAAGCCAACGATGTCTATTCCTCATTTTATAAATAGCCATGGTGATAGGACAGAATGTAGCTATTTTCCAAGTTGATAATCATGGGGTCAAATCTTTTACACTTGTCGCATCTCCAGACGAATTCCTTGGTATCTTTCCCTATGCTATCCCAGTAGTAACCTGCTCTAATTATCTTTCTGACTAGGGAGTCTGCCCCTTAGTGGTTCCCATAGACGCCCTTGTAGATCTCTCGGAGAACATAATCTGTGTCTCTGGCCCAAGACATACTGCTAAGGGGTCGTCGAACGTTCTCCAATATAGGGCCCCATTTTCATCGAGCAAGAATCAGGTCGCTTTGTTTCGTAAGGCTCTTGATTCATTTGGGTAGGCGACCAGTTTCCCGTTCTTCAGATAAGCGATGTATTTATTTCTCCAATCCTATGTTAGGATGGTGGAGCTGATTTCGACCTGATCAACTACAGACTTGATTAACTGGACCACGGCCCCGGGGAGCAGGTCTTCCTCCTCGACGAACGATCCCAGGTTTGCCAGGGCATCAGCCTTGTTGTTGTGCTCTCGGGGTACATAGACTAAGGTCCACTTCTAGAAGCAGCACAAGGTGACTTGGATTTTATCCAGATGCCTCTGCATTATGGCTTCTCGAGCTTCGTAGCTACCGTTTACTTGACTTACCACGAGGAGAGAATCGCATTTCACATCAATGACCTCGGTCATTAGGCCCTTGGCTAACTCCAACTCTGTAATCATATCCTCATACTCGGCTTTGTTGTTAGTTAGCTTCGTAGTTTTTATGGATTGTCGAATCACGCCGTTGATGGGTGGCTTTAGGACTATACCGACTCTGGATCTTCTGAAATTCGTGGAATCCGTGAACGGGGTCCACATCCCAGAAGATGTTCCTAACTTTAGCAAAAGTTCCTTCTCTACCTCGGGGACAAGGGATTAAAAAAATTGGCCACGAAATCTGCTAGGATCTGGGATTTAATGGTCGTTCGATGTTGATAGTCGATATCATACACTTCGAGCTAAATGGACAATTTGGAAAACGACCCGGTAACTCAGGTTTGTGTAGTATGCTCCCGAAGGGATAGGTTGATAGGATGCAAATGTTGTGGCGTTGAATGTAAGGCTTTAGCTTACGCGAAATGCTTATGATTGCGAGTGACAATTTTTCTGGATGTAGGTACCGAGTTTTGGCGTCCCCCAAGGTTCGGCCTACATAATACATAGGAAATTGCGTACCCTGTTCTTCTCGGTCTAATACACTGCTCACGGCTATTTTGGATACGGCCAGGTATAGATACAACGTTTCGTCCTCCATGGGTGTGTGCAGCAAGGGCGGGATAGACAAGTACTATTTTGGTTTTACTGCTTTTCCATTTTGGAGTCCATTCGAAGTTGCTCTTTCTTTTGAGTAGGGCAAAAAAGTGATGGCTTTTGTTTGACGTCCTTGATATGAATTTACCCAGGGCTGCAATCTGCCCAGTTAGTCGTTGGATGGCTTTAACGTTGTTTACCACTGACATTTCTTCAGTGGCCTTTATTTTGTCAGGGTTGTTCTCAACCCCCCAATTTGAGATCATGAAGCCCAGGAATTTTCCGAACCTACGCTGAAAGTCGTTGGTGCACATTTCGGGATTTAGCTTATCGTAAATGGGTCAGATTGTCTACTGCGCGTAGGGATTTAACTAGCATATCATTGATGTATACTTCCATTGACTTAGCTATTTGATGCTCGAACATTTTATTAACTAGGGGTTAGTACGTCACTCCTACGTTTTTAGCCCAAAGGGCATTACGTTATAGCAGTATGTACCATATTTTGTGATGAATAAGGTCTTTTCCCTATGCTCGGGGTTCATTTGGATCTGAGTGTACCCCGAATAGGCATCGAGGAAGGTGATGGTCTCGTGGCCAACTGTGGCACCGATCAAACTATTGATATTAGGCAACGGGAAGGAGTATTTAGGACACGCTTTATTTCAATCTGCATTGTCTATGCACATTCTTATCTTTTTCCCCCTTTTTTGATACAACTACTACTAAGTTAGCTAGCCATTCGGGATACATTACCTCCCTAATGGATCCGATTTTAAGAAATTTTTTTACCTCCTCTTTGATAAAGGCATGCTTTACCTCGAACTGCGGTCTCCTCTTTTGCACTATGGGTATGAATTTGGGGGCGACGCTCAGGCGATAAGAGGTTATTTTCGGAGGGATGCTCCTCATGTCTAGGTGGGACCAGGCAAAATAGTCGATGTTAGTACTAAGAAACTGAATAAACCTCGTCCTGAGTTTGGGGATCAGCCCTATTCCCAGGTATACCTTGCGATCTGGGAGGTTTTCGGTCAAAACAATCTACTCTAGCTTCTATATAATCAACTTGGTTGCATCCGATTCTTTGGAGGCGACAAAAGTTCGAGGGCAAAGAAATATTCATCGTTATCTCCTAGAGTCTTCATGCCACATTCCTCATTTGGGACAGAGTGCGTAGGGGTTAATGTTTCCTGGTGGACCTGGAACATCTCCCATACTACCTGCTGTTATCCGTGTATCATTGTGAGACCATCTCTTGATGGGAATCTTATTACTTGGTGTAGGGTCGAGGGTACCGCAATTATATGGTGCATCTAAGTTCTACCGAGTAAGGCACTGTACCTCATGTTGCCATCGATGATCTAAAACTCGGTGTTTTGGGTCATTCTAGACGTGTCGACCGGGAGGATGATCTCTCATTTCATTTCTTCCCTGACCATGTTGCAGCCGTGGAGGACTCGGGGGACGGGGATGATTTACTTGAGTAGCCCAGTTGTTCTACTACTTCTTAACTGATTATACTAGCTGAACAGCCAGGGTCCACAAGAATGCGCTTTATCCTTGTATTATATAAGGAAATGAGATCACCAGCGCGTTGTTATGCGGTCCCCTCATGGCCTCGTGGTCTTCTTTGGTAAATATGAGGGTTTCTTTGGATAAGCATTGTCGGGTTTATCCTTCTTCTGTAGCGGATATTTTAGTTCGCTTGGACACAGGTCCTTGGAGGTTGCTAGTTCCTCTGATAATCATGTGGATGCTATGCTGGGGGGCCCTCCATTTCGCTCAAATTGAACCCGGGACGCCACAAACTTTGGGTCGACCTTGTCAATTTCCCTATTGCTTTTGAGGTCTTGGTTGCATATCTCACCAGCTAGGTCGGGCGTTCTGCGTTGAAATTAAAGGATCTTGAACAAGAAAGGTGTGAAATATAGTATGCGCTTCGTGTAGCGAAACCAGCAAGAAAATAATTACTATTATTTTTAGCTCCACGGTAGGCGCCAAACTGTTCACCGTGAAAATAGTAACAACAATTAAATTATTAAATGGGATTTTAAAAATACGTGATCTATTTTCAAACTAGTTGTTAGGGCAGTTGATGCTAAAAATGTTAAGTATAGAGATAAAATGTGAGCTAAGACAGGGCACTAAGAAAGCCAAAGGGGCTTGTTGCCCGAGCGTGGAGCATATCGATGGAGGCCTCACGACGAGACTCGAGCCGGGATCGAGCTAGCAAGGACAATCGAGAAAGGGATAACAACCAAAGATTTGATTAAGCAAGGCTCTTTATGGACATGCAACTATACGGGCATAGAGCAATTAAGAAAATAATGAATGTGAGATGGCTTCGGGCCAATGAGAACAAATAGGTTAGAAGAAGAGAGAGAAAGAGAGAGAGAGAGAGAGAGAGAGAGAGAGAGAGAAATAGAGAGATATTATTTCACTTATAGATAAATGGAGCAACATTAATCCCTTTACAAGGTGGAGCAAACCCCCTATATATAGTGGGAGAGACTTAATCATAAATGCCTAGAAATAAAGCATAAAGTAACGAGATGTCACGGATTAATGTGATACCCCAGCACATGTTTTAGGTAGGTCGGCCCTTATCAAGTCGAACCATTTGATTCGGGAGCTTCCCCCTTGCTTGATACAGCCTGTAGTTTCAGTCAGAATGCATAAGTCTCCGGATCAGCTAGAAGTGAACCTTGAGGGTGAGTCTCAACCTTGCCTTTGGGATTATAAAGTCAAGATCGCGAGGTAACCCCATGTCGGGGAATCCGGGCCCTCGGATTTACCCTACACATGGGTGTATATACTTTTCACACCCTGATTTGGGAGTTTTATTCTGCATTATGTTCTGGAAATCTTTCTATCCTATTATGTGAAATTGCCATTTAAACTACTTTTAATATATTTTGGTTAAAAGTGTTGAAGTTATTCATAAATGCCAGCTTGCCTAATACCATTATATGCGTCATAACGATTGTTTAGAATTTAGGTCGTGACAAGTTGGTATTATAGCCTAGGTTAAATAGGTCTTACGAGTCATGAGCAGGCTTACTAGAGTCTTGTGGATACGTACAAAGACATATGTACTTATCTTCGAGAGGTTGCAGAACCCTTAAGAAACTTCTCATTCTTGTGCTCTTGTCGTGTGAATCTGTTGATTATGTTAACTTAACTACTGCCATTTTATTAAAGCACATCCTACAAAGCAAAATAGACAAAGGTTACAGAAGGTACAGCCTGAATTGATCAAATTCCTAACACTGGAGGAAAAGTATTGGAAGCAGAAAACTGGCACGTCCTGGTTCAAATATGGTGACAGGGATACTATATTCTTCTATATTCAAGTAAAAGGCAGAAGAAAGAAGCTGCAGTTGTCCAGAATTCAGAACAACCAAGGAATTTGGATAGAAGATGAAGAAGAAATAGTTGCAGAGGCAATTCAGTTCTTTCATGATTAGTGCACAGAATCTACACTACCTAACTCCTTTGACATCCTAAATCATATTCCCTCATTGATAGACATAGGACAAAATGTTGAGTTGATCAAACAACCAACATTAGAAGAAGTAAAAACAACAGTCTTTGGTTTGAATAGAGATAGTGCAGGAGGGCCCGATGGATTTACAGGAACGTTTTATTAGTCTTGCTAGGATATCATTGGAGAGTATCTATTTGACATGGTGAGATCTTTCTTTAATGGGAATGACCTACCAAAATGTGTAACTCAGACTAATCTTGTACTGCTCCCAAAGAAAAAAGCGGTAAGCACCTTTTTTTGATTTTAGACCAATCAGTCTTAGTAATTTTTCTAATAAAGTGGTGGTTATTCATGAAAGACTGGTGGGGCTGCTACATAATATAATATCTGAAGAATAGGCTGGTTTTGTTAAGGGTAGAAGCATTGTGGAAAATATTCTCTTAACTCAAGATATTGTCAAAGATATGAGACTAAGAACTAAGGCTGGACCAAATATTATAATGAAACTGGATATGACCAAATCCTATGACAGGCTTTCTTGTTGTTTTTGACTAAAGTTCTAAGAAAAATGGGCTTCTTTGAGAGATTCATAGGCATGGTGATTGGTATACTGTCGAATAACTGGCACTTAGTCCTAATGAATAACCAAGTACATGGTTTTTTCAAATCATCGAGAGGGGTAAAGCAAGAGGATCCACTATCTCCTACTTTATTTATTCTAGAGGCTGAAGCATTGTCAAGGGGCCTTAATGCATTACATTTGAATCTATACTTCTGTGGCTATGGTTTTCCTAAATGGAGCCCAAAGATGCCTATGTAGATGATACAGTTATTTTTTCATCATCTGATGTTACATCCCTTAGGCTCATTATGGAGATTCTTCCAGTATGTGAATCAACTTCTGGGCAACTGGTAAACAAGGAAAAGTCAGCTGTATATCTTTATCATTTGACATACATAGAAGTGGCAGATAAGGTAGAGAGAATTACAGGAATTAAGAGGAAAAAATTTCCAATTGTATACTTGGGGTGTCCTATATTTTATTCAAGAAGGAAAATGTAGTATTACTAGCCAATGATCACTAAGGTGTTGAACAAATTACAATCGTGGAAAGGAAAGTTGTTGTCTATAGGTGGCAGGGCAGTACTCATTGCTCATGTGTTACAAAGTATGCCAATTCACCTGTTATCAGCTGTGAACCTCCTGCATATGTGATCAATCGACTGCATAAGATCTTTGCCCAATTCTAGCAGTTTAGTGATAGGTACTAACAGACACTGGGAATCATGGAGTCCTCTTTGTATGCCAGAGGAAGAAGGGGGATTGTTTTTAAGTCCCTTCATGATGTAGCAAAAGCTCTCTTCTGCAAACTATGGTGGAACTAAAGAACTAAGCCTAGTCTGCGGAGCTCCTTTATAAGTCAAAAGTACTGTAAAAAGATGAATTCTATGATAGAGCCATGGAGAAAAGGATCTCATGTACGAAGAAAGATGATAGAGTATAGGGATCTTATAGAACACCAGAGTATGTGGCAGCCAAAAATTGGGATACTCATTGTTCTTGTATGACAACTGGATAGGTTTAGGGGCATTGTGTTTTCTGGTTCCTCAACATTTTGGAGTTAATGAATCAGTGCATAATGTCTGGGATGTGGTAGATGGAGGAGAATGGAATGCTAAAAGGCTATTTGAAATCTTACCTGAGGAGTACGTAGAACACATCATTGAAAACATCCATCCACCTGTAGTTCAAGGGGTTCTTGATGCACCTTGTTGGATGCTGGAATCAAAAGGTCACTTCGGTGATAGAACAACTTGGGATTATATGAGGATAAGATCAGAACCAATGTCAGCTTACAAGATGATTAGGGTGAAAGGTTTTCCATTTAAAATAGCCTTTTCTATGTGGAAGGTGTAGAAAAATAAACTTCCACTTGATGATTTTCTCTGAGAATTGGATACGTAATGGCATCCAAGTGTTGGTGTTGTGTAGACCCAATGGAGGAGACAACACAACACTTGTTTTTCACATCATATGCTGATTTCCACCTGATCAACTACAGACTTGATTAACTGGACCACGGCCCCTACGAGCAGGTCTTCCTCCTCGACGAACGATCCCAGGTTTGCCAGGGCATCAGCCTTGTTGTTGTGCTCTCGGGGTACATAGACTAAGGTCCACTTCTAGAAGCAGCACAAGGTGACTTGGATTTTATCCAGATGCCTCTGCATTATGGCTTCTCGAGCTTCATAGCTACCGTTTACTTAACTTACCACGAGGAGAGAATCGCATTTCACATCAATGACCTCGATCATTAGGCCCTTGGCTAACTCCAAATCTGTAATCATATCCTCATACTCGGCTTTGTTGTTAGTTAGCTTCGTAGTTTTTATGGATTGTCAAATCACGCCGCTGATGGGTGGCATTAGGACTATACCGACTCTGGATCTTCTGACATTCGTGGAATCCGTGAACGGGGTCCACATCCCAGAAGATGTTCCTAACTTTAGCAAAAGTTCCTTCTCTACCTCGGGGACAAGGGATTAAAAAATTTGGCCACGAAATCTACTAGGATCTGGGATTTAATGGTCGTTCGATGTTGATACTCGATATCATACACTCCGAGCTAAATGGACCATTTGCAAAACGACCCGGTAACTTAGGTTTGTGTAGTATGCTCCCGAAGGGATCGGTTGATAGGATGCAAATGTTGTGGCATTGAAAGTAAGGCTTTAGCTTATGCGAAATGCTTATGATTGCGAGTGACAATTTTTCTGGATGTAGGTACCGAGTTTTGGCGTCCCCCAAGGTTCGGCCTACATAATACATGGGAAATTCCGTACCCTGTTCTTCTAAAACTAATACACTGCTCACCGCTATTTCGGATACGGCCAGGTATAGATACAACGTTTTGTCCTCCATGGGTGTGTGCAGCAAGGGCGGGATAGACAAGTACTATTTTGGTTTTACTGCTTTTCCATTTTGGAGTCCATTCAAAGTTGCTCTTTCTTTTGAGTAGGGCAAAATAGTGATGGCTTTTGTTTGACGTCCTTGATATGAATTTACCCAGGGCTGCAATCTGCCCAGTTAGTCGTTGGACGGCTTTAACGTTGTTTACAACTGACATTTCTTCAGTGGCCTTTATTTTGTCAGGGTTGTTCTCAACCCCCCAATTTGAGATCATGAAGCCCAGGAATTTTCCGAACCTACGCTGAAAGTCGTTGGTGCACATTTCGGGATTTAGCTTATTGCAAATGGGTCAGATTGCCCACTGCGCGTAGGGATTTAACTAGCATATCATTGATGTATACTTCCATTGACTTAGCTATTTGATGCTCGAACATTTTATTAACTAGGGGTTAGTACGTCACTCCTACGTTTTTAGCCCAAAGGGCATTACGTTATAGCAGTATGTACCATATTTTGTGATGAATAAGGTCTTTTCCCTATGCTCGGGGTTCATTTGGATCTGAGTGTACCCCGAATAGGCATCGAGGAAGGTGATGGTCTCGTGGCCAACTGTGGCATCGATCAAACTATTGATATTAGGCAACGGGAAGGAGTATTTGGGACACGCTTTATTTCAATCTGTATAGTCTATGCACATTCTTATCTTATTCCCCCTTTTTTGATACAACTACTACTAAGTTAGCTAGCCATTCGGGATACATTACCTCCCTAATGGATCCGATTTTAAGAAATTTTTTTACCTCCTCTTTGATAAAGGCATGCTTTACCTCGAACTGCGGTCTCCTCTTTTGCACTATGGGTATGAATTTGGGGTCGATGCTCAGGCGATAAAAGGTTATTTTCGGAGGGATACTTCTCATGTCTAGGTGGGACCAGGCAAAATAGTCGATGTTAGTACTAAGAAACTGAATAAACCTCGTCCTGAGTTTGGGGATCAGCCCTATTCCCAGGTATACCTTGCGATCTGGGAGGTTTTCGGTCAAAACAATCTACTCTAGCTTCTATATAATCAACTTGGTTGCATCCGATTCTTTGGGGGCGACAAAAGTTCGAGGGCAAAGAAATATTCATCGTTATCTCCTAGTCTTCATGCCACTTTCCTCATTTGGGACAGAGTGCGTAGGGGTTAATGTTTCATGGTGGACCTGGAACATCTCCCTTACTGCCTGCTGTTATCCGTGTATCGTTGTGAGACCATCTCTTGATGGGAATCTTATTACTTGGTGTAGGGTCGAGGGTACCGCCCATATATGGTGCATCTAAGGTCTACCGAGTAAGGCACTGTACCTCATGTTGCCATCGATGATCTAAAACTCGGTGTTTTGGGTCATTCTAGACGTGTCGACCGGGAGGATGATCTCTCATTTCATTTCTTCCCTGACCATGTTGCAGCCGTGGAGGACTCGGGGGACGGGGATGATTTACTTGAGTAGCCCAGTTGTTCTACTACTTCTTAACTGATTATAATAGCTGAACAACCAGGGTCCACAAGAATGCGCTTTATCCTTGTATTATATAAGGGAAATGAGATCACCGGCGCGTTGTTATGCGGTCCCCTCATGGCTTCGTGGTCTTCCTTGGTAAATATGAGGGTTTCTTTGGATAAGCATTGTCGGGTTTATCCTTCTTCTGTAGCGGATATTTAAGTTCGCTTGGACACAGGTCCTTGGAGGTTGCTAGTTCCTCTGAAAATCATGTGGATGCTATTTTGTGGGGCCCTCCATTTCGCTCAAATTGAACCCGGAACACCACAAACTTTGGATCGACCATGTCAATTTCCCTATTGCTTTTGAGGTCTTGGTTGCATATCTCACCAGCTAGGTCGGGCGTTCTGCGTTGAAATTAAAGGATCTTGAACAAGAAAGGTGTGAAATATAGTATGCACTTCGTGTAGCGAAACCAGCAAGAAAATAATTACTATTATTTTTAGCTCCACGGTAGGCGCCAAACTGTTCACCGTGAAAATAGTAACAACAATTAAATTTTCAAATGGGATTTTAAAAATATGTAATCTATTCTGAATCTAGTTGTTAGGGCAGTTGATGCTAAAAATGTTAAGTATAGAGATAAAATGTGAGCTAAGACAGGGCACTAAGAAAGCCAAAGGGGCTTGTTGCCCGAGCGTGGAGCATATCGATGGAGGCCTCACGACGAGACTCGAGCCGGGATCGAGCTAGCAAGGACAATCGAGAGAGGGATAACAACCAAAGATTTTATTAAGCAAGGCACTTTATGGACATGCAACTATACGGGCATGGAGCAATTAAGAAAATAATGAATGTGAGATGGCTTCGTGCCAATGAGAACAAATAGGTTAGAAGAAGAGAGAGAAAGAGAGAGATATTATTGCACTTATAAATAAATGGAGCAACATTAATCCCTTTACAAGGTGGAGCGAGCCTCCTATATATAGTGGGAGAGACTTAATCATAAATGCCAAGAAATAAAGCATAAAGCAACGAGATGTCACGGATTAATGTGATACCCCAGCACATGTTTTAGGTAGGTCGGCCCTTATCAAGTCGAACCATGTGATTCGGGAGCTTCCCCCTTGCTTGATACAGCCTGTAGTTTCAGTCAGAATGCATAAGTCTCCGGATCAGCTAGAAGCGAACCTTGAGGGTGAGTCTCAACCTTGCCTTTGGGATTATAAAGTCAAGATCGCGAGGTAACCCCATGTCGGGGAATCCGGGCCCTCGGATTTACCGTACACATGGGTGTATATACTTTTCACACCCTGATTTGGGAGTTTTATTCTGCATTATGTTCTGGAAATCTTTCTATCCTATTATGTGAAATTGCCATTTAAACTACTTTTAATATATTTTGGTTAAAAGTGTTGAAGTTATTCATAAATGCCAGCTTGCCTAATACCACTATATGCGTCATAAATTGTTTAGAATTTAGGTCGTGACAAGTTGGTATTATAGCCTAGGTTAAATAGGTCTTACGAGTCATGAGCAGGCTTACTAGAGTCTTGTGGATACGTACAAAGACATATGTACTTATCTTCGAGAGGTTGCAGAACCCTTAAGAAACTTCTCGTTCTTGTTTTCTTGTCGTGTGAATCTGTTGATTATGTTAACTTATCTACTGTTATTTTATTAAAGCACATCCTACAAAGCAAAATAGACAAAGGTTACAGAAGGTACAGCCTGAATTGATCAAATTCCTAACACTGGAGGAAAAGTATTAGAAGCAGAAAACTGGCATGTCCTGGTTCAAATATGGTGACAGGAATACTATATTCTTCTATATTCAAGTAAAAGGCAGAAGAAAGAAGCTGCAGTTGTCCAGAATTCAGAACAACCAAGGAATTTGGATAGAAGATGAAGAAGAAATAGTTGCAGAGGCAATTCAGTTCTTTCATGATTATTTCACAGAATCTATACTACCTAACTCCTTTGACATCCTAAATCATATTCCCTCATCGATAGACATAGGACCAAATGTAGAGTTGATCAAACAACCAACATTAGAAGAAGTAAAAACAACAGTCTTTGGTTTGAATAGAGATAGTGCAGGAGGGCCCGATGGATTTACAGGAACGTTTTATTAGTCTTGCTAGGATATCTTTGGAGAGTATCTATTTGAAATGGTGAGATATTTCTTTAATGGGAATGACCTATCAAAATGTGTAACTCAGACTAATCTCGTACTGCTCCCAAAGAAAAAAGAGGTAAGCACCTTTTTCTGATTTTAGACCAATCAGTCTTAGTAATTTTTCTAATAAAGTGGTGTCGATGGTTATTCATGAATGACTGGTGGGGCTGCTACATAATATAATATCTGAAGAATAGGCTGGTTTTGTTAAGGGTAGAAGCATTGTGGAAAATATTCTCTTAACTCAAGATATTGTCACAGATATGAGACTAAGAACTAAGGCTGGACCAAATGTTATAATGAAACTGGATATGACCAAATCCTATGACAGGCTTTCTTGTTGTTTTTGACTAAAGTTCTAAGAAAAATGGGCTTCTTTGAGAGATTCATAGGCATGGTGTTTGGTATAGTGTCGAATAACTGGTACTTAGTCCTAATGAATAACCAAGCACATGGTTTTTTCAAATCATCGAGAGGGGTAAAGCAAGAGGATCCACTATGTCCTACTTTATTTATTCTAGAAGCAGAAGCATTGTCAAGGGGCCTTAATGCATTACATTTGAATCTATAATTCTGTGGCTATGGTTTTCCTAAATGGAGCCCAAAGATGCCTATGTAGATGATACAGTTATTTTTTCATCATCTGATGCTACATCCCTTAGGCTCATTATGGAGATTCTTCTAGCATGTGAATCAACTTCTGGGCAACTGGTAAACAAGGAAAAGTCAGCTGTATATCTTCATCATTTCACATATATAGAAGTGGCAGATAAGGTAGAGAGAATTACAGGAATTAAGAGGAAAATATTTCCAATTGTATACTTGGGGTGTCCTATATTTTATTCAAGAAGGAAAATGGAGTATTACCAGCCAATGATCACTAAGGTGTTGAATAAATTACAATCGTGGAAAGGCAAGTTGTTGTCTATAGGTGGTAGGGCAGTACTCATTGCCCATGTGTTACAAAGTATGCCAATTCACCTGTTATCAGCTGTGAACCTCCTGCATATGTGATCAATCGACTACATAAGATCTTTGCCCAATTCTTTTGGAGCAGTTTAGTGACAGGTACTAACAGACACTGGGAATCATGGAGTCCTCTTTGTATGCCAGAGGAAGAAGGGGGATTGTTTTTAGGTCCCTTCATGATGTAGCAAAAGCTCTCTTCTGCAAACAATGGTGGAACTAAAGAACTAAGCCTAGTCTGCGGAGCTCCTTTGTAAGTCAAAAGTACTGTAAAAAGATGAATTCTATGATAGAGCCATGGAGAAAAGGATCTCATGTACGGAGAATGATGATAGAGTATAGGGATCTTATAGAACACCAGAGTATGTGGCAGCCAAAAATTGGGATACTCATTGTTCTTGTATGACAACTGGATAGGTTTAGGGGCATTGTGTTTTCTGGTTCCTCAACATTTTGGAGTTAATGAATCAGTGCATAATGTCTGGGATGTGGTAGATGGAGGAGAATGGAATGCTAAAAGGCTATTTGAAATCTTACCTGAGGAGTACGTAGAACACATCATTGAAAACATCCAGCCACCTGTAGTTCAAGGGGTTCTTGATGCACCTTGTTGGATGCGTGAATCAAAAGGTCACTTCGGTGATAGAACAACTTGGGATTTTATGAGGATAAGATCAGAACCAATGTCAGCTTACAAGATGATTAGGGTGAAAGGTTTGCCATTTAAAATAGCCTTTTTTATGTGGAAGGTGTAGAAAAATAAACTTCCACTTGATGATTTTCTCTGAAGAATTGGATACGTAATGACATCCAAGTGTTGGTGTTGTGTAGACCCAATGGAGGAGACAACACAACACTTGTTTTTCACATCATATGCAGTAAACAAAGTGCGGAGTTACTACCTGGGGCATGCAGGCGTTACAACTGAAAGAATTACATTGCATTAAGCCATAATCAAATGCTGGACTGCAGATGTAGTATCAAGACTGAAGCCAATTTGGCAAGCACTTCCATCTGTAATTGTATGGGAATTATGGAAAAGAAGAAATAATTATAAGTATGGAGATTTAGTCACTATTAACAAGGTGATGTACCTGACATCCTCTACTCTGCAATCATTAATTAAGGTAAGGAAGCCAGGAATTTAGCAGGTTCCTTACAGATGGCCAGACATGCTGAAAATGATGGAACAGTTCACACCAACTCTCAAATACACAAAGGTGATGTGGAAATTCCCAGAACAAGGGTGGGTGAAAGTAAATACAGATGGAGTTTCAAGAGGCAATCCAGGAAGGATTTCAATTGGTTTTGTACTAAGAAATAAGGAGGTAATGTTCTGTATGCATGTGGTAAGGAGATTCAAGAAGGTTTAAATTCAGTTGCTGAAGCAAAGGCCATCTATGAGTCTATGAAGTATTGTGTGCAGCATGATTATGTGTTGATAGATTTTCACATAGATTCTATGGTATTGAAGAAGGCAATTACAAGAGAATGGAAGCCCCCCTGGGTTATAGGAATAGTGGTGGAGGAGATTACAGATCTAATGAAAAGGGCAATGTAAAGTTGTCTCACACACTCAGAGAAGGAAATAAGGTAGCAGATCACATCGCAAACTTTGCTTTGGACATTGGCCCTATGGAGTGTCATAGATATGAGGAGTTGGATGTGCAGGGTAGAAAGTTGGTGAATTCAGATAAATCACAATGTCTATATATAAGAGTCTCAGTAGCAAAGAGATAGTTAGAGGGGGAGGAGGAGCATCAAAAGATAAGGAGGAACATAGGAGCTTTTTTCATGATTATCGAACTCAAATCCTTTGGGACGAGAGTATGGTGAGATTTTTTTTCCAACATGGTTTTCTTTTTTGCAGGTGTAGCCTGTAGGTCTTATTTTCTAGTGAATTTCCTATTGGTGGTATTGGTGCTTAGTACCCAGTCCAGTGGAATGAAGGTTGAAATAGGGCACAGGCTAGGGAAAGCAAGAAATAAATTGCAGAATTCAAGCCCTAGGATCAATAGACTATTATGGCACCCCAAATCAGAGGTGCACACTAGCAGAATATGCTCAGGGATAAGAAAATAACTAGCAACTTGCAAAGGAAGCATTCAAATGGCTTAGATCACATATGTGAACACTTGGTGGACAGTTGAGATTACCAAAATCAACTGGAGGAAGCAAATATGGACAAGACCAACATAAGAACGCAAGCCAAAAAACAACATACAGGGAGTCAAACAATTTTGCAGACAGCTTACAGTAAAATCTGGTGTATAGGTCATGATACATAAGAAAGTACATTAGACAAAAGGAAAATTAGAAGGACAAACTACAGGAATTACTGTTCTTTGCAAGGAATAGTGGGTAGTGATTTAGCACACTTGACTGAAGCTTTAACATGCAACACAAAAGAGGCAAACTAGAGCAGTCAACTTGTCATCACATACATATCTTGGAAATCCACACTGCAACATCGAAATTAATTCAGCAGGCATAATAGTGCAGAGTTATATCCACTAGCTAAGGCAACACAATACTTTCATGCAGTAGTAAATCATAAGGAAAGGAGAGACAACAATGCTAGGAAACCAGAAGGGAACTCCATGAACAAGCACTAGCATGACAAAACTAGAAAAACAATGATCAGATCTTGGCAATCCAAAATTCAGCAACCTAACAAAAGCAGCAGCTATAATAGAGCAGAGCCAAGCACAAAGACATCACAATACTCACATGCAGCTGGAGATAATAGATTCAGACACACAAGAGATCACAAGATAAAGCAACACAACAATGTGATGACTCAACAGGGAATTCAACGAACAAACAAGGTAAATTTGGAATAAGAACGAGGTTCAAAGGGAGATACTGGGTGAGCGTTAGCTTCTATGGTAAATATAGTAAACAGTAGATATAATGAAGAGTTTAGCTACACAAATGAGCTATAAAGGTGGACATACATACAGCCACATGTGGAGCCTAAAATTGGGTCGAACTTGGACTATTTTTGCAAGATGTGTAAATGGACAGAATTTGGACAAAACTGGCTACATGTTTAAAATGTATACATCAAAATGGGCTCGGAATGGATACAACAACTGGACTAAATTGGCATGTATAGAGATTACATTTATAAGGGCAAATAATGTTGGATACAAATACATACATATGTATTGGGTTGCTAAGAAAACAACTGCTGCATGGACGTCACGGGCTAGTTTTTATACAAAGTCAATTAGTTTTCTCTTTGTGATATCAACTTTGAGTACATTACTCAATTTTTTGATAACAAGGCTTATGTATTGTACATAGTTTATTACATTCATTTTGTTGGTCTTCATGACAATTATTATTTTATTATTTTAATAGATAAATAAAAACTAGCCCTAGTCTCCGTCTAGTGGATTGCCAAAATAAAATGTAAAAATGAGCTATTTTTGTAATTTTAATTTTTTGTAAAAACAAGTATTCACTAATTGATCCTAAAATGCAAAGATAAAGCCTAAATGCAATGCATGGTATATTTGGTATTTTTCATGATTTAAATAAAGCTCAAATATGCATGAAATACAAAAAATTAAATAAAACTTCTGCAAAATTCCTAAAATGGAAAATAATTAACAAAAAATTTATTTTCTTGGAATTTTATAGGTGCATTTCATATAGGGAAAAAATTACATGCTCACAGTTGCCCCTCTTTGCTCGGAAACACGAAGGATTTTCAGGCAAAGACAAAATGACCATTTATGATCGGTTTTTGCCCGTTTGAAACTCCATAAGAAGTATCTTGGAAAAGTTATGACCGTACCAACACCACTAATTAGAGGTGGAAACCCTGCTTTGGAGGTTGACTACATATCATCGGCTATAAAGGAATCGGGTCAGTATAGTTCTTGAAGTTTTGGTAGTTGAGACTACCGAGAAACTATAATTTCACTACTATTGCTGCTGTTTCTGCTTGTTGAGCTCCTTATTACACCAAAATAAAAGATGAAAAAGCTAAACTATCTAAGCTTATCAACTGTAAATTACAAGATTCCTATCTATGAACCTTCTAAATCTTGATCTTAAGTCTTGGATGGTTCTTCTTGCAGACTCCAATCTAAATCTTGATGCTCGTTAGCTGTAACAACTGGTTCCTTTCCTTCACCTTTTCATATCAAGGGGACGTGCAAAGCTTATGACTTCAAGTATGACTTGGGCAATCCGCATCTTTTCTCCGCTTCCACTCTCTAGGTTTAACTTCTTTTCTTGTTTCTTCTTTTCTTTTTATTTGGGTTGACTTCATCTTTTGGCCATCTCAAACCTTGTTACTCATGGTAAAAACCTATTCAGGCACCAAAGGAAACAAACAAACGAAATTTTCTGCCCCAGTTTTCAGTAGGAAAATTTCGTGAGTTACTGCAACAAAATCCAAGCTATTCCTTTTGAAATCAACAAAATCAAGATTGTGTATCCTTGGGAAAAAGAGATTAGGGAGTGGAGCCCTATATCTATAATGAAATCAACTAAGGATCGGGGCCCTAAGTTGGAAAAATTGCTAGGTTATGCTGGAAAAATGAGCGGGTTATGCCGTAAAAGGTAAAAAGGTCCCCGAGTTATGCCGGAAAAGAGAAAGGTCCTCTAGTTATTGTTGATACCCAATTTTTCCCTGTATATCTTTTTGTATACAAAATTCTTCCAAAACGGTATACATATGCATATATAAGCATGTCCAAGAATTTTATTATCTTTTCCAATTTGTTTTAACATTTTTAAACCAATTTATTGTCCTATTTTAGTAATACAAAAACCAAATAAGTTCCTAAAATAATTATTTTGGTGATTAATTTATATTATTCTTATATTGATGCCAATATATAGCTATGGTAATTTTTGCATATTTTTATAAACCGATTTGGTATTTTTAAGCTAAAATTGCACTAAATTTCAATTCTAGCATATTTTAAGATTTAACAGCATTTATAATTACAAAATTTATTCTAGTATTTTTAATTTAATTTTTATATACTATTAATTAATTTAGTGCCTTTAATTTGTTTCAAAAATCATTTTTGCTATTTTTTTAAATTAAAAAGGGAAAAGTGTCTATTTAAATGATAACATTATTTTATTTCATTTATTGCCAAATTTGACCACTCCAATAACCCTATATCAAATCCTAAGTTCACCCGACCCACGGCCTACTCAAATAACCCACCCGGACCTTTTCTTTAATCCAAGTCGTTGATCTAATAGATCAACGACTCACACTCATTCTTTCCTTTTCTAATTTACCGAACCCCCCAACCCTAAATTATTGTCACCTAGACGCTGCCTCTGAAACCCTCCCCTTCTCTCAAACTCTCTCAAACCTTCTCTAACCCTAATCATCTCTACCTCAAAACCCACCGAAAACCATGGCTTCTCCGGCCCTGTGAGCCTTATACTCACCTCCTGTTATTCCTATGTGCTCAATACTTGAAGGTTCGCCGCCAGACCTTGAAGGTATTCATCCAGACCTTTGCCGGCTCGAAGTTTCACAGCCATCGCCGCCCTTTCTCCGGCGTATTCTGGTCTTCTGAGCCTGATTTTTGTTTCTCCAACTCTAATTGGTGACTTTTTAAGCCTTTCTCATTTTTGGGTTCTTCTGGAACCCCTCAACGTTTTCCTCTAATCTTTCTATAATTTTTTATATCTATGATCTATTTGAGTTTTCAACGCTTTTCCTGGCTTTGCTTTCAAAAAAAAATCACTTTAAAAAAAATGCCTCCTTTTCGATCTAGGGTTTCTAAAATGTTCAAATGTTTCTATGATTTTTTATTTTTCATTTATGTGTATTTCTCTCTATTGTGTTCTTGTATCATGTTCTTATATACTTCTCTTGCTTATATTGGGGTCTATTAAGACCCTACCGTGCTCTTGTGTCCTTCTGCTGTGTTTTCTATATCCCATTCTTCTACTATATCTTGTGTTCCTTTCTATCATGCTCTTATATATTTATCCTACTGTACTTTCCAATATGTTCTTTTGTTATGCTTTTCCGGTGTTCTTGTGGTCTTCTAATGTATTTTTTCTTACTAAGTTCTTAACTACCTTTGTTTGCCTTCTACCAGACCTTGTTTGAGTTCTTCTAGAAAAGACCTCTTTAAACATGTTTCTTCTGCTGTATTCTTAAGTGTTTTACTATTTTCTCTTCTGAACTTTGGTTAAGTTCTTTCTAAAAGTACGTTCTTCTACTATATCTGCTACTGCATTCTTATGTGTTTACTATTTTCTCTTCTACTGAACCCTGTATAAGTCCTTTTTAAGAGGATTTTTCTTAAGCATGTTTATCCTACTATCATGTTATTCTCTCATCATGCTTCAAGTCAGTTTCTTCACTCTATTTGCTTTAAACCTTCTACTGTTTTTGCATGTGTTCTGTTATGCGGTGCCTTCCTAAAATTCTTTGGAAGGGCGACATAAGGCTAAGCAACTGATGTCAGTGTAGTTACTGTCCACCAACCGAGGTCCCCTCCATACGCTAGACAATATTGTCAATGCAGTATGGGAAAACCAATATCAAGTGCAAATGAGAGAACAAAATTGAGAATTGAGAATGAAAGAAAGCTTGATTGCATTAATGAAAGCTATTACAGAAAAACAAAGCGGTGTCGAGGGGGTAAACGCCAGTACAGAGAAGTGTTTTCTTGGTAGAAAGTTTGATTGCTTGATCCCCCCCAACAATACTTAAAAAATAATCCAAATCTACAAGACTAGACTTGAATACGCTAGAGAAACATAATGGAAGTACATGAAATAAAACTACTCTATTTAAAATGAAAATGACTTAGATTTTTACGAGGTAGCAATAGGTCCGTTTTCAGCAGAATTGTTTTCGGAATCACGGTCTGCACGCGCGGTGCTGTTGGAATCTGCCTGCGGCTTGGCACTGGTGAGGGATATTGGTGGGGCGATAGAGGCACATGAGCGCTTGTCATTTGGCGTGGCCAAGACCACGGGGCCGTCCGTGGCACTAAGTATTGGGAGACTTGCTAGGACACCATGGGGAGCGCCTAAAGGGTCATGGGGCATGGCTGGAAAGCCGCACACGATATTTTCCCGCACCTGAGTTGGCGACGTCCTCGATGCCTTAGTTTCAAAATAATATTCAATCACTCTCTTGTAGGCTTTGAGGTTTGTTCCCCTCTCCCAAGTATTATCTTCTGCATCACAGCCCTGCTATTTTACCAAGATCTCTTGGTGATTATTCCTTGAGGCATGAATCACTCTGTCGTCAAGGATAGATTTAACATGCCTTTTCCCGGTTGAATTGGGACCTCGAATACTAGGTATTGTAAGCTGGATCCTTAAAGGATCCTCCAGGTCTTCCCAAAAGGTTTCAAGAGACTGACATGGAAGACATGAAGAATTTTCCACTAAGTTGGTGTATCCACCCCGATATGGAACTTTCCCAATACGCCTTTCAATGGACAAGGGTCAAATGTATTTCTGTAATAAGTGAGGATCATGGGACCCCACAAATAAATACCGCTTTGGGATTTTGACCATCGCTTTGTCTCCTACTTAATATTCAATAAAGTAGTGATTCTGATCAGCATGTCTCTTCATCCGCTTTTTAGCTTTAACAAGATAGCTCCGCACTATCTCCAGATTTCACTTCCACTCCTTTAAGAAGCTAGAAGCTCGAGGAGACTTAGCCATGTTTGGGGCATTCACAGTGTGTGGCAGTAGCGGTTGCTACCCGGTAACAATTTCAAAGGCACTTTTGTTTGTAATAGAGCTCTTTTGTGAATTGAAACACAGTTGAGCAACATCCAGAAGCTTCACCCAATTCTTTGCAATCCTGTTAGAAAATGGTGGAGATATTCCTCTAACATACCATTGAACCGCTCCATCTGTCCATCAGACTGCAGGTGAAAACTTAAGGTGTGCCTCAATTTTGACCCCATGCACTTAAAGAGTTGGGTCCAAAAATTGCTATTGAAGCGTGAGTCACAATCACTAACAATATCTTTGGGCAGGCCCCAATATTTGACGACATGAGAGAAGAAGAGTCGTGTTCTATCTTCTGCTGATATATATTGTGGGGATGCAATAAAGGTGGCATACTTGGAAAATCGGTCCACCACAACCAGGATAGTTGTGAGACCTTGTACCTTGGGTAATCCGGTGATGAAATATAGGGAAATTCTCTCCCAAGGTCTTTTTGGGACAACTAGTGGTTCCAAGAGTCCCGCTTGTTTCAAGCGGTCCGACTTGTCCTTGTGGCACACTAGGAAAGTCTTCACATACTAAGCGACATAATCGGCCATTTGAGGCCAATAATAGGCACGAGGATGTAACTCCATGGTGCGTTCTTCACCAGGATGGCCGGCCCACAGGATGTCATGACATTATGCTAGAAGAGTCCTCCGCAGATCCCCTCCTTTCGAAACATAAAGTCAGTTCCCTTTGATTATCAGAAATTGTCTTCGATGTAGAACTGGTGAGTCTTGCCCTGTCCTACCAAATCAACCAAATATTGAGCACCACCTAGTTATTGAACAAGTCCTCCATTAGAGGAATATGGTACTTGTTCTTCACAGTGATTTTATTTAGAGCTCGATATTCCACAAAGAGTTGCAGGCTGCCACCATGTTTCTATTAAAATAGAACATGGGACCCCAAGGGTACAATGATCCCTGTATCTAGCATTTTCGTAAATTGTCTCTAAAGCTTGGTATGTTCGGGTTGTGAAATTCTGTAAGTTGCTCGGGCAGGTGGCTTCGCGCCCGACACCAACTCAATCTCATGGTCAACAGTGCGCCTAGGCGGGGGCCGTTTTGGCATGTCTTGTGGCATGACATCTTCAAACTCCAGTAGTAACTCCTTTACGGGTTCAGGAATAGGACCTCAGGAGCGTTCCACATCTTCAATGCAGATGGTTGCCAGGAACGTAGGTTCATTCCTTTTGACCCCCTTCTTGAACTGCAAGGCCGAGATGTTCTCAACGGTCATCTTCATGGGCAGATACAGGATAATTTAAGGCTTGGCCCTATTGGTTCCTATCATTAATAGCATGTTTGCAAATGGTACAGGCATGGTGTTGGTTTGTCTTAGGAATTCTAGCCCGACTATCAACTCAAAGTTGTCTATGATCACTACTCGCATGTTGAATTTTCCTTCATAAGGGCAAGGCTTCACTAGTACCTCTTTGGCTATTCCAACCACTGGCTGGGGAGGTGATTTTATAGCTTTGACACTTCCTCTACCTTTCCCTACAACTAGACCAAGGCCCTCCACCTGAGTTGATACTAAGTAGTTGTGGGTAGCACCCATGTCTATCATAGCCCAAATAGGCTTGCCATTCACCTTCATCTCAACGAACATTAAGGTCCTCTCTTGCTTAAGATGAGTCTCTTCATTCGCCTTCTTTTTCCCTTTCTTGGTGACTAGACCTGGGTCTTTTTTCTTACGGATACCAGCACTAGTCACCGCTAATACCTGAGAAAATGAGCCAACAATTGCATTGAAGGCACCTACTGGTTCAGTCTGGTCCGCATCATCTGAGTTGTCATCTATTTCATGGTCACAGCCTGATGGGAAAGAACTGTAGGCGTATGGCTACCTTCAGTTCTACCCATGTCTCAAAGGCATCTTCACCAGCCCTGATAGATTCATATTTCACCCGCCACCAAAGTTTAGCATCACCATGAGGATACATGGCAGCAGGTGCTACCTTCTTAGCTTCTTCTAGGCCCACAACAACATCGAAATATTGTTTTATGTCAAAGATGAAGTTCTCCACTTCCTTGGCATTCCTAGATCCACTTTATGGCTTTGGCTCAGGAATTTTTAGTTTTTGTGTCGTGGAAGCGGGGTTCGCGGCGCCTACAATTTGGTTTCCACTGCATCGGAGGAAGCCCTGTAAAGCAACATTGACAATATTGAGCTTGTCTGTCAAGTCGACAATAGTTTATTGCATGGAAGTTACCCTGTTTGCCTCTTGTGCCTTGTAAGCTGAATCCTCAGCACGCTCCTGTTGGAGTTCCTTGAATTTGCCAAAACTTTCGCCCTGCCATTTGTCGGTCTCCCCGGAGTCGCGACTGATGTTTTCTATGTCAACTTTGGCCTGGATCACCTTGTGGTCCAGGTCGTCCAACCTTTATCCTAGGCTGGCCTTAGTTCAGGCACCGTATCCACGATGGTTCATTATCTATCAACCGTCTATTAAAGGGCCATAATAAGGTCCCTATTATTTACCATGGTAAAAAAATGGTGGTAATGGCAATGCATTCCCTCGTCCGATGTCGAGCCTAGGCTCTAATACCAACTGTTACGCGGTGCCTTCCTAAAATTCCTTGAAAGGGCGACATAAGGCTAAGCAACTGATGTCAGTGCAGCTATTGTTCGCCAACTGAGGTCTCCTCCATAAGCTAGACTAGATTGTTAGTTCCGTACAAGAAAACGAATGTGAAGAGAAATTAAGAGAACAAAATTGAGAATTGAGAATGAAAGAAAGCTTGATTGCATTAGTAAAGGCTATTACAGAAAAACAATGCGGTGTTGAGGGGGAGAGACACCCGTACAGAGAATTGTTTGCTTGCTAAAAAGTTTGATTGCTTTATCCCCCAAATAATACTTAAAAAAATCCAAAACTACAAGACTAGACTTGAATACGCTAGAGAAACATAGTGGAAGTACATGAAATAAAACTACTCTATTTATAATGAAAATGACTTAGTTTTCTATGAGGCAGCAATAAGTCCATTTTCAGCACCATTGTCTTTAGCATCATGGTTTGCACGCGGCGTTGTCAGTGTGCGCGGTGCTGTTGGAATTTGCCTGTGGTTTGGTGCTGGCGAGGGATATCGGTGGGGAGACAAAGGCACATGTGAGCTTGTCACTTGGCATGGCCAAGACCACATGGCCGTTCGTGGAGCTAGACATTGGGAGGCTTGCTAGGACACCACGGGGCGCGCCCAACGGGTCATAGAGAATGGCTGTAAATCCACCCATGAAGTTCTCATGAGTTTCTGAAAGAAACCCCTGAGCCTGTTTCGACTATTTGTTTCCTCATCTTTGTATTTGATTCAAGGTGGAAGCCCTAGAATTTGGGGTTCTGCGGAGGTTCGGTCATGTGATTGAAATAGGGTTCTATTTTGAAACCCTTGACACTCTCATACTAACTTTTGAATTTTTGAACTAAGTCTGAACTTCTTTACTCACACACAACGCTGAACTTCTAAATTTCTTCTACACTAGACTCTTCTACTGATTAGCATGACAGTTCTTTCATGTTTAAGCGTGTCTGTATGCTTTATATGTGTGAAAACTCTTTCTTCAAATAAGTTTTCTAACTAGTGATTGATTCAGAATCTACTTTTAATAGGTCTAATTGATTGTTACTGATGCTCCTTAAGTTAAAACCTTTCCACCTTTCTGGCTTGGTTCATTCACACCAAATCTTTGGATTTCTGAATTCTTGGTTGTTAATTGATTCTCTTTCCATAAATTGTGCAACCGTGTGTTTCAGAGATTTTTGTCCTTAAATAGCCTTTGTGTATTTTCCCATAATTTACTACTTTTCACAAAGTGTTTATTTAAAATCCTTTCCTTAAATGCTTCTACCCTTTTGAATCTGAATCCCTTAATTAAAGGAAACCTTGTGTAATTGATTTACAATCAGTCTTCAATTATTCTCTTACCTTATTTGCTCATGACTTTCACACTATAAATACATGAACTTGTTTAGCACAAAGACACACGATTAACACACTTTAGACTTCACAATCTCATAATCTCGCATACTTAAAGTATCATGTCTTCATGTTTGCACTTTGGCTTTTACAAGACTCCTGTTTTTCTTACTTGTTTCCTGGAAACTAGTATGTTCTAATTTAGTTTTTCTGCCTCATCCCTATGTGCTTGCTTTACAGCTACTACAATTTTGTCTACTTTTCTATCTATGTTCAGTATTAATTATGTTGTTCTTTTTGCATCTGCTGTTGTAAATCCCCATACCCCATTATCTTCTATGTGCTTGAGTTAAGGTTCAAAGCATGGCAACATCCAAATTGTTGCTCATGTGTAGACTTGATCCTTTAATGGGTCCTAACTCCCAAATAATGTGGCCAACATGGTTGGTTTGGGTGTGCCAGCACCTCCAATTGTTAGGTATGACCACCAGCCTGTATTGGCTCCCCTCCAAAATCCCTTCTATTGCACTCACACTCATTCATAGCTTCTATGTTCTGCCCCTCTCCTGTGAGCCATGCTTTGGGACCTTGAGTTCCCTCTGAACTTGGAAACTTAAGGGCTGGCTCTTCCACACTGCACTATGTCTCAACACTAAAGTGAATTTGGATGTAAGCACTACCCGGAGCTCTTGAGGTCCTTAGGAACTCTTCAAAAAATGATAAAGGCTTTGGATTTGGATCTTTCTCTTGCATGCTTTAGGCAAGAAACCTGAATCAGGTTCTCGTTGGTTGGGAATTTTTAATTTTCTAATATAATTTTACTTCTTAATTGTGGGCTGTAATAATCTTGTAATAACTATTAGGGTTTTAGTGAAGATAAAGGGGCAAACCATGCATGCAAAGGGGTAGGTATCATGTTCGTAGGTTTATTATACTCTTGCAATCATGTCGTGCTTTCACTTATGCATTTTTTCATATCGAGACCATACCTATAGGTTACCACGCGTAGACTTTCTTTTGATGAGTGATTACTGGGTATTGCATTGACTTGATTCATATTTTTACAAACCTAGGACCCCCTTCCCCTTGTTTATTTTTTCAGAATTTTAAAACCGCTAAACTTTCAGCTTCTTTAACTTCTTTTTCTTGCAACAATTATGTCAAAACCCCCTTTCCTTTTATTTTCAGAATTTTCAAACTATTCCCTCAAATTTCTAGCTTTCTTTGCTTCTTCAAAACTTTAATTTGTTTGCAGCCATAATGTGACAATCTCTCATATTTGAAACCTTTGCTTATTTGTTACTTAAAATCACAATTGTAGCATGGATGGAAGACACACTGGTGGATCTTGAGGGATGCCTAACACCTTTCCCTCGAGATAATTTCTAGCCCTTACCCAAATCTCTAGTTTCTAAGTCAAAACCCTCTTAGTATCCTAATGCACATAATCATTAGGTGGCGACTCTTCAACTCAAACTCAATTCCCAAAAGGGAAAGAGTTGTCCACCCAAATATTGTAAACCCGATTTAAATGGGGGGCATCGACAGCATGGCGACTCCGCTGGGGAGTTTTTTTAAGGCTTTGACCATTTCATGCTATTTGTGATTTTATGCTCCCTTAAATGTATTTAACGTCTTTAAGTGTTTATTTTTCTCTCCTACCTTGAAAACTTCCTTGGATCTTTGTTTCTTTTCTTTAGCGCTTTCTTTTACCACTTTCCTTTAATACTATTGTAATCATGAGCAATTATTTTAATTATTACTTATGAACATGCAAATACATGACAACTTGTTTAATTATTATGACTACATATTCAACATAATCTTCTACTCGTGCCAAACAAAATACCATAGCAATGCTTATAATGAGTGGTTGGGCCCTTCTGATATTATCACCCCCTAAATATGGCAAAGGCATACTTACGATAAAACCAGTCGATCAATGGTTTATTCAACAGTTTTGTGCCTTTCCCTCTTGAGTTATCCGCTTAAGGGTACCGGTCTATTACCCCATAGAAACGTTACTTTGTTTAATTGTGCATGCATCATTGTCAAAACCTAGATGAGACAGTTATGTTGTCTGCATAATGACTCTTTAAGATGGCCTTGTCCAAAGTCCACTAGGTTTCCTTGGAACCCAAACGGACACTACCACGTTCTGTGCATTTATTTGAAGAACTAAATGCTGCTTATGCTAATTATTGGTATTTAAATAGTCAAGTGTGGCGGGGGTAAGGGCCTAACATTTTTGTTTTGCAGAGATGGGGCACGAAGTCCCCAAATTCGTCATGGTCACCAACACCACCCAAAATTACTAAATTAGTGGGGAGATATTCATTCCAGTGATTAGACCCTTGTCTGAAAATACTTGGGGAATCTACCTTCCCTTTTGGAAATCCAACCCAAAAAAAAAATTATTGAAGTTTCTACCCTATTCTGGGATTGCGATAGGTCTATGTTTCGATTCGGGGAGATTGAGATGACACCCTACTAGAGGAAATGGAAGGGCTAGCTGGTATTCCGGGGGAAACTCCGGGTCTTCTAATGCCAGAGAACCGCAAAGGTTAAGGTTTTCTCAAGATGATGGGTTTACATAAGAATCCGGATTTAACTTTCCTGAAAGAGTCGTACATTCCCATTGAATATTTATACAAAAGGTACAGTCACAACAAATCTTACCGTACTTATCTCGACGAGTTCGCCCTTACATCATTGTGGCATATTTATCGGAGGGTATTAGTCTTCATGTTCTGCTTCTTGGAGATGATAGTATTTCCTATAAAGAAGGCTAGGATCAATACCAAACTAGCCATAGTCACCATGACGTTAATGGAGGGAATTAACATGCAGCCATTTAGCGTAGTGCGCACGATTATTACGGAGATGTATCGAGCCCTAGAAAAATGTCAATAGGGGGCAAGCACTTCGAGGGTTGCAAATTGTTACTCCAACTCTGGCTTATGGAGCACCTCCAGAAGGGTCAATATCGACAAGAGATCCAACGTAGGGATTGGGACGATCAAATTGCCTTCCATCAGCCAAGAATAATGAATTATATGCCCAACATGTTTTCTCAACTGGGAGATGCCAAAGGATGGGTAGAACTATTTGGAAATCCAAAAGAGGACCAAGTACAATGGATAATCGAATGGTTCCTTACTGAAGAATTCATTGCCCGATCCCGGGACGCACCGTTTTTAATACTTATTGGTTTGAGAGGAACCTACCCTTATGTACATACTCGAATTATGAGACAGGCTTGTTGGAAGCAGGTTATACCAAGGGTTAAAAAGATGAGCCACTTCCGGGCAAAATTTCAAGATGATGATAGCCCTCACAAGTGCCAAGCTCAACACATGTGGCACTGCAAAATCATCATGGGAATGGACATTATTGAGCCATACAGGTACTATGTTGGTTATATTCCATACTATCCCAGCTGGTTAAAAGACAATCATAATGGTCTAGGTCAACCGGAGTTCATTCGAGGTCATATGATCATCGACGAAAAGGCTGAAGCACAGGTTAAGTACAACCAATTGTGCAACAGAATTTGGCAATGTGAAAGTGAGCGCCGTGAAATTCAAGAATCCAACCAAAAGATGATCGAGAAGAATGGAAAGACATGGCTGTTAGAGCCAACAAATGACTGGGGTACTTAGAGTGGGGTTTAGTAGAGCTGTAAAGGAAATTCGCCAGAAAGATCGAGGACAGCCATGATACCAAGGGAAATGAAGACGGGAACCTAGCCAGAACCTACTTGTTGCTGGGACTTCGCGAGCTGGTACAGCTGTTCGATGGAGCAATAGATGCCTGAGTCCGGGGAAGGTCCTACTAGGACCAAATATGATAGGAATTTTCTTTTTCGTTTATGAATGTATAAGACTAATGGCTATTAATGACATTTTATTTCCTGTTATTTAGCGTCATTTCGGGATTCGTCTTATTTTTATCAATAAAATGAGGCATTTAGCATTATAAGTTCTCCAAATCAATTTGTCACTAGGCCTACCTCGGGCACGAAGAGGCTCCCAAATTAGCACACGATTTACATTCCTGCACTATGTGTTTAAATATCGCAACTATTATAATCCTCACTAACTTGTTACCTTGTTTCGTTTTTACTTTGTTTATTCCCCTTCCCAAAGGTTAGTTCGTGCACTCTGGCATCGTCATCATACTCCACAAGATCCAAGGGCCCTCTACCTACTCCTTCTCCTAGTCCTATCAAAAACAAGAACAGAGAAAAAATGGAAGATTTGAGCAACACCATGAAGGAGAATTCAGTTATACAGGTAGAGGTTACTCAGGGTATTCAGGTTTCCATGGAAAGGTCCTCTCAGCTTGAGCAGAAGTTGTTGAAATTTCAAGAAGAACTAGACCAAGTTCGGAGCATGACAAGCTTAGCATTTTCCCTCACCTCCCCATAAGTTAGTTTCCCAAACGCTTAAAACCTCACACCCCCACGAAACATTCTGAAATCACAAAACCACTCCACTTCTCACCACCACTGCAACACTTGCCATAAATCTAACAATACTCCATTGCTCATCCCGGAACCTGTGAACTCCACAAATGACCATTTTCACCCTCACCACAACACCCCTATACATGTGGAAACTATGTCGCATCCTACTCAACACATTTCAAACATATCCAAATCTGATGATAAAGACTCGCTTATTAGGAATCTGCCAGAGGAACTCAAGAAGCTGACTATCAGAATTCAGGGCTTCAAGATAAATAAAGTGATTGAAGGGCTAAATTATGAAGATTCAACCTGATGTTAAACTGCATGAGGTGTACAAACCTCCTATGTTCAAGATGTTTGACGGTACATGTGATCCGAGAGTTCATCTAAGAATATACTGCGACAAACTGGCCGGAGTAGGGAAGGATGAGAAGATTCACATGAAGCTCTTTATGAGGAGTCTAAAGAGAGATGTTCTGTCTTGGTACATCAGCCAAGATTTGAAGAAATGGTCGAATTGTGTAATTATGGTGTCCGATTTCATAGACAGGTTCAGATTCAACACAAAAATGTACCAGATGTGTTCTACATCCAAAACCTTAAGAAGAAATATATGGAAACATTAAGCAAGTATGCTACTAATTGGAGATTAGAAGCTGCTAAGGTCTGACAACCTTTAGAAGAAGAAAAAATGAATAGGTTTTTCATCCGATATCAAGACCCACAGTACTATGAAAGGTTGATGTTGATTGAAAGCCAAAAATTTTCTAACATTATCAAGCTAGGGAAGCGGATCGATGAAGGTATAAAAAGTGGCATGGTCACAAACTTTGAAGCTTTACAAGCTACCAACAAGGCTCTACAGTTTGGTGACATGTCCAAGAAAAGGGATGTGAGCGTCGTGATTGTTGAACAGAGAACAACATCCCAAATCAAATACTAAACCTACCAAATACCTCCACTTACATATCAACCTACCCAAATTACCAATCATCTCCACCTTCCACATACCAACCCACTTCACCCAAATACTCCCAACCAGCACATGTTTACTAAACCTACAATACACAACCGCCTCACTATCAATCACCTCCAACACGTCAAAACTTCCCTAGACCTTGACCAAATTTCGACCGCAGACCTTTGAAACAGTATACCGCCATTGCTGAACCAATTGACCAGTTGTACGAAAGACTCAAAGTTGCTGATTATGTCAACCCTATCCATGGCGTATCTCCAGAAAACCATTCCCAGTGGGCCAACCAAATAAAACCTATGCAAACCATTCTGGCAAGAAAGGGCACACTATTGACGAATGCCGCTCCCTGAAGGATAAGATCCAGGCTTTGATTGACAACAAGATCATTGTAGCAAAGAAGCCAGCCTTAAATGTCTGTAATAACCCTCTACCAGACAACAAGGGTGGAGTGTTCACATGATTGAGATAGATAATGATTGGGATCCCAAAAGATCAACCGGTTTGATCACAAAAGACAACGATCCAAAGAAACCAACAGTCACCCTTAATCTAATTGTAGTCCAGATTCAGCCTTCCGAGGATGCCTAGGTGAACATGTCCATACCACTTAAGTTTGAAACACCGGCTTCTGAAAAGGCACCAACACCGATTGAGGTCGAGTTTGGGTCCCTGAAGGCGCATGTACCATTTGAAGTTGTTGTAGTACCTTCCAAAGAAAGGGTGCCCATTCCGGTATCAATGATAGCACCATTCCACATGAAAGTCGTACCATGGAACTATACCATCGATGCAAGAACGAATGGGAAAGACAAGCTTGGGGAGGTAGTTGCAGCACAGTGTATGACAAAGGGCGGCATGGTTTACACTCTAGAACACTTGGCTGAGTCAAGTAGGCAGACCTTTAGTCGAAAAACCATTTCCAAAACTGGGCTCAATGATATTTGGATGAAGATACAAGTAAAGAATACTCAGTCATTGATCAGCTAAACAAAACACCGGCGCAGATTTCTATCCTTGCTTTGCTATAGAGTTGTGACGCACAAAGAATGCCTTGTTATGAGTGCTGTATGAGGCATATGTACCAAGCAACATCATTGGAGGAGAAATGGTAAATATGGTGGGGCAGGTATTGGAGAGTCACAAGATCACTTTCCATGAAGATGAGTTGACACCAGAAGGTTTGAGTCACAACAAGGTGTTGCACATAATCGTGCAGTGCGAGGATTATTTTATCACCCAGATCCTGGTAGATGGGGTGTACAGTCTCAACATCTATCCGCTAGTGACACTCAGGACACTGGGGAAAGAGCTGCATGAAATTAAAGACGGGGCCATCAACGTTATGGCTTTCGACGGGTCTCACATGTCTACTTTTAGGGAAATTAGCATGTGTCTACAAATGGGGCCCACATGGTTTGATGTTGATTTGTAAGTAATAGACGTACCAGCATCTTACAACTTAATTTTGGGACGGCCTTGGATTCATGTCGTTGGGGCTGTAGCATCAACCCTACATCAGGCAGTGAAGTTTGAGTGGAGAGGTAATTATTCACGGTGACGGTAGCAATCCCATATACAGTAAATTTGACGGTGTCAAATCTTGGTGAGTAAATTTGACATTGTCTACGTGACTCAGAAGGCGGTCAAGGGACAAGCACTGGCAGATCACCTTGCGAAAAATCCTGTGGATAGAGAATACGAACCCCTGAAGATGCATTTTCCTGATAAGGACGTATCCTTCATAGGAGAAGGCATTACAGAATTCTATGATGGTTTGAGGATGTTTTTCGATGGAGTAGGTAATTTCAAAGGGGTAGGCATAGGAGCAGTCCTAGTGTTAGAAACCGTCTAGCATTATCTGGTATCACCCAAGCTTAGGTTCCCCTACACTAACAATATGACCGAGTACGAAGCCTGCATCTTGGGGCTCAATGACCATTGACATGATCATTCAAGAGTTGCTAGTGATTGGAGATTCAGAGTTACTTATACATCAGGTCCGAGAAGAATGGGTAACCAAGAACTCCAAGATACTTCCATATCTACATCATGTACAGAAGTTGAGAAAAAGGTTCACAAAGACGAAATTCCAACATATTCCTCTAGTCCAGAATGAGTTCGTCGATGCATTGGCTACCCTAGCCTCTATGATACAATATCCAAATAAGAATTTCATTGATCCTATTCCCGTGAAGATCTATGGTCAGCCAGCTTACTTTGCTCATGTCAAGTAAGAAGCAGACGGAAAACCTTGGTTTCATGATATCAAGGAATATTTGGCAAATGGAGAATATCCCGAGATCGCAAATGCTACTCAAAAGCGCACACTTCGAATATTTTGTAACAATTTCTTTCAGAACGGAGGAATCCTATATAGGAGGACTCCAGATTTGGGATTAATAAGGTGTGTCGACGCAAGGGAAATGTCCAAACTGCTAGAGGAAATTCAGGCCAGGACCTATGGTCCGCATATGAATGGTGTTGTCTTAGCCAAAAAGATACTCTGTGCTAGTTACGTTTGGATGAATATGGAAACGGATTGCATCCAGTACGTCCGAAGATGTCACCGTTGTCAGATACATGCTGATATGATAAAAGTGCCTCCAAATGAGCTCAATGCAACAAGCTCGCCATGGATGTTTGCCGCATGGGGGATGAATGTTATCGTACCAATCGAACCTGCCACATCAAAGGAGCACAAGTTTATACTAGTAACAATTGACTATTTCACCAAATGGGTTAAAATAGAATCTTACAGAGTAGTTACCAAGAAAGTCATGACAGACTTCGTCCAAGACTGTATTGTTTTTCGATTCGGAACTACAGAGTCAATCATTACTCATAACGGATCCAACCTCAACAGTGATTTGATGAAAGCCATGTGTGAAACCTTCAAGATTAAACCCAAGAATTTTACAGCCTACAGACCTCAAATAAATGGTGCCGTAGAAGCCGCCTATAAGAATATCAAGAAGTTAATGAGGAATATATAGAGAAGCATAAGCAGCGGCATGAGAAGTTATTATTTGCTTTATTGGGGAACCACACCACAGCCCATACATCAACCGGGGAAACCCCTTATATGTTGGTTTATGGTACAGAAGAGGTTATTCTTACAGAGGTAGAGAATCTTTCCCTAAGGATCATAGAGAAAGCAGAACTCAACAACGTAGAGTGGGCGAAAAATCGTTACGAGCAGTTAGCTCTTATAAATAGGAAGAGAATGAATGCAGTTTGCCATGTCAACTTTATCAGAACAGAATGTCCAGAGCTTTCAACAAGAGAGTCAAACCAAGACGGTTCACCTCGGGAAAGCTGGTATTAAAGAAGATTTTTCCAGGTCGAAATGAAGCCAAAGGGAAGTTCTCTTCCAATTGGCAAGGCCCCTATATAGTTCAACGGGTTCTAACAGAAGGAGCCCTTAAACTCAAGGAAATAGACAGAGAAGTCTGGCCAAAACCAATCAACTCAGATGCAGTGAAGCGATACTATGTATAATCTTATGTTTTCCTGTATGATGTAATTTGAACTACATCTGACCTGATTCCCGTTTAAGAGGGGATACGTAGGCATCCTTATGGGTTCGATCACAATTCAATAAAATTTTCATTTCCCCTGTAATTGGGAATTGGGGCAGAATTTTGAGAAGGACCCTTAAAATTCCAAAGTAATTTCAACCAATCAAAGGAAGCAGCCATCAGAAGCATCAGCCCAATAAACTAGGGCAGAATTTTGAGAAGGACCCTCAAAATTCCGAAGCGAGAGAGGTTGCAATGTCTTGAACCGCGTTGCAGTCGTTGGTTCATCTAAAGAAAACTATTCTTAATTGTGTATATACACTATGTTTTTACTAAATCATGTATATCTACTGCCAGGGCTGTTGGGGGTAGAACTGGTAGTGAAATGGGTCGTTTCTAGTAGAAAGGATGGTACTTGAAAAGTGAAAGATGATGTATCAAAGTTTGTCCTGGGCAAAGTGGGTTGTGTCGTGGCCGAGGAAGGTGGAGCAGTGAATATATTGGAGGCCACACCCAAAATTATGTTGGAGGCCGTAGCCGAAATTAACATCTAGGGACGAACCTCAGAAGGTGTTCTGGTAAAGTTGGCTGAAATGGTAGGATATCCAAACGGAGTGTTTGGGTAATTTATTGGGACGTTAGAAGTTCCACTTGCCCTGGGAAATAGCTTAGGGAAACCAGGTATCACACTCGGTGGCTCTTTATCATTAGACTAGGCGTCCCACATTTGCAACATGTAGAGATGCATAACCCTGTTTTCCTCAACAGCCGCTAACTCTGAAGTTGGGATGACCGTTATTGGGTTATCCTCTAGGATAGGAACTATTGGAAGATAACTCTCTAACGACGTTTCAGCACTTTATTTTGATATTGTAAAGTAAGGATATGAAGCCAGATTACCACAAAATCAACCACCTTAATATAGAACCTACTCAATAGCAAGCACAACAAATCGGTTAGTTTGAGAAAATTAATACATAAGGAATCACATGTTTGGGGTGTGATGCACCTATACAGCTAAATGTGTTTCTATAATATTTTGCAACGGTTGCGTGTTTCATCCTAGCTTTTTTTTATCTGCCCAATTTCCTCTCTTGATCTCTTTTGCACTCTTATTTTCTCTCTTGTTGTATTTTTCTTTTCTTTGTTTTCTCTCTTTTATTTTTGCTTTTTCTTTTTGGTTCTCTCTTTTCAACAAATTCTCTTTTATTTGAGTTATTTAAAAAATATGACCAGATTCGATGAGGATTGCCTACGTATCACAACGCCGCGTGAATTAGATCATCCCGTAGTTCAAGGAATGAATGCGAAATAAAAAAATATTTTTTTGAGTTTTACAAATTTCATTAAACAAGACTTCTAATTTTTTGCTATTACAAAGAATCGATCCTATATACTTGAGAATTGTAAACTAGACAATGATCATGACTACAGCGAAAAACATGGACCTGGTCATGTCCTCGCATCAATGCACTTCATCACAATGTAGTCGGCGATTCTTCTAACCATTTCCCTGATGATGCCCTTTTCTTGCAACAACCGTCCAATCTGCTAAGTTCTAGCCTCCAAGACCTAGGTGGTTGTATGATTCTGTTCTTCCAAATGTTGTAGGTCTCCCTCTAGCTGTGCCATCAAAGCATATCAATGTTCTCTCTCGACTTTGAAGCTCATAGCTTGTTTCGTCATTTCACCCTCAACGCTATTAAGCTCCCTTTTTCCAACCCATAACCCCTCTATCATATCTTTTCTTAAATGGTAGAGCGAAAGTTGCCCGTTCTTCTGCATTTTTGGCAAGCTTTGTTTGTGCTTTCACTGGCTCAGACTCAGTCTTCGCAAATCATCCTCATAATCACAAACTTTTTGTGTAAGGTTGTAAATGAGCCTTTCATCTTTTCTGCTTCTGCACGGGTTCTCAGCTGCAATTCTCATTTTTCGAACTTGGGCCCTGAGAGCTTCATTTTCTTGGGCCACTTCTTCTTTCACCTTCAGCTTTTTATATCTGTAGATCATTATTAAATACGACGTTTCTCAATTCTTCTTGCAAAGCGTCAACGGTGGCTTGATATTTTCTCTCCTTCTCTCCTCAGGACAACCTTTCCCGAATTGTATCATCAAAAGCTTGAACATGAGGTCTTTTTTCGGGCCTTTCAGGCTCAAGCTGGGGCTCATCATTCACATAAAACCTTCTTTCAAGCCATGCAACATATTTTGGATCCACTTCTCCTTTTTGCAAGATCCTGCAACTTGGTGTCACTTTTCAGATATCAGCAACCATTCTAATCCCATTGGACTTAAGCCGCGGGTAGAGTTGCTTCTAGGTGTAGCTCAATGACTTGTATACTCAAATCTACATCTTCGGGTACAACTTGATACCTTCCCAGTTGCCTTAGAACTCTTTGCGGTGCATATGGTTGGATACTCCCCGGGCCCATTATCATCAAGTATCCCTTTGAAGCTATCTTGTATATAACTTCTATTACCGAAAGCCACCCTAGGGTCCATTCAATTTGACTCGCCTTTAAAGTCCTTAGGTGGGAAATCCAACCTCAACACCTTATGGAGTTCAGTAATCTTTTATCCTCTCCTCATAACTCTTTATGAAGTTGTTCCCGTTTGTACCGTAACTTAAGAAGTTAGGGTGACAACACAAATGTTCGATCAACCATACTTGAAGAAGAATGTTGCAACCCTCGAAGAATTGAGCCCCGGACTCACACAATGTTAATGACCGATAAATATCTGCCAGCACTAACAGAACAAGTGGTGATCTTCCTTTGTATTGAGGAGATGTGCAATTCTGGCCATGGGAGTGCCTATTATCCCTTCTGTATTTGGAAAGACCATGACCCCCAATATTGCCACGATAAAAGCGAACCGACGATGAATTTGCCAAATGCTCTTATGTTGGTTGTTGTTCAATCCTTTTTCATGTGTTTCAAACCCAGAAGAATGCCCGAACTTGAAGTCTAAGAAGTAGAAAGAACAACATCTTTTGCTTACATGAGCCTTCTTCATTTGTTTAATAATATTCAGAAGACCGAAGAACTTGTGCACAGAGGGAGCCCTTGGGAATATGAGATGTTGCTTCCTCAAGTCTTGACCAAAGTCAATGTATCTGGCCTTTTCCTCCAGAGTAGGGGTGAGCTCGAAATCGGAGAAATAGAACGTGTTGTGGACAGGATCCCAAAAGGTTATTAGGGCTTTCATTAAATCCTCCTGGGGTTCCATGCTCATTATGTCTATAAGGGAACCCAACTGCTTTTTCACCCAATCCTAGCCATCTTCATCTAAATCATTCCATCACAAGCAAAGCTGCAACCGAGCCCATTCAATGACAGATTGTGACGGGTTCTGGACAATATTCATTTGTGATAGGTTCTGGACAGTATCTATTTGTACATGTGCAGGGCTAAGGTTAAGATTCACTCTTGTGGACTCTTTTTGAAAAACAACTCGTCAATTTCAAAAGAAAATCAATGGATAAAGACCCCATTTATGCTATTTAGCAAAATTGACCGTTTTTGTAAACGTGGCCCCTTCACAATTCCAAACAAAATTTGAGGCCGGGGAAAAGTATTTCATGGAAAAAGACACCTTACTTGCCTGTTCCTTATGAAAATAGCCCTTCGACCATTAAAAAATAATCTAAGTCTATTCCGGTAAGAACGACTTAAAAATACAACTGAAGTTGGGTCAGCTTGTTCTTTTGACCAAAGCCCTAAACTACCCTTTACTTGATTATTTTTTGCAATGAGGCCGAACCTTATGTGGGTTGCCTACGTATCCCACATCCGGTGAGAATCAAATCTGTGTAGTTCAGTCAGTTTTGACAACAAAAACATGATATTTGACTCACTTTCATTTTTTTAAATACATTTTCCTTTCCTCTTTTATTTTCAAAAAATTTGGCAGATTTTTTAGGCATTTTCAAATAATGGGATTTTTAGAACCGGGTAAATTCTCTATCCTACCACACTCTTGGTTTTTCTCTTTATTTCCTTTTCCTTGATGATCAACATGCAAGCCGAAATAAATAAATATTCACATAGCATGTAGAATGTTTCAAGATGGTCTTTATTTTGGGTAACCCTGTCCAATACGGATCCAACCCATGAGTTGAGACCCCAAGGTCAAATGCACGTGATACAAATAATCGTTCATACTAGGGATCCAACATAAGGTTGCATTATTCTAGGTTTAAAACCTAGGGTATAAGTTCTAGACCTGGCTCACCCGAGCGGACAAACTTGGGTCGAGGAGGGGACAATGTACGGGATCACAAAAGTTTGCCCGGCCTTGTTTCTTTCCCAGTCCCATCCTATTTGGTATAATCCTAACAGAAAAGTGGACCACTCGAACGTGTGCACCGTTTTTTAGAAGACTTAGAAGAGAGGCGTAAGAAGGTATTTAAATATAGTTCAAGTAATATCAAAGCAGTAAATAAATGGCATTTAGCACATTAGGTAAACAAAATACAGTAATATCAACAATACGGCCAAGTAAGAATCATGTTAACAAGCTCGAATTCTTGAACCCTGAACCAGAAGTTCTGGATTAGTCATCCCTAGCGGAGTTGCTAGAGCTGTCACACCTTCTTTTTTACCACCGAGGGGGATATAAGTGAGTTTTTTCAATTAAAGTGATATTATTCGAGATAGAATTATGTAATTATCAGAGTCACCACTTGGAATAGTTTATTTGGTGTCCCAAGTCACTGGTTTATTTTTAAATCCCAAATCGAGGAAAATTTTGAATTTATTTAAAAGTCTTTGAACCAAAAATTCTAGATAAGGAATTTTTTTAACCAGCGAGAAGGTGTTAGCCATTTCCGGGTTCTGTGGGTCTAGCACAGTCGCTTAGTGATTATTAATTGACTTAAGTTGTCTAATTACTTATTTTAAGAACCTATGCGCATTTGTCTATTAATCGTTTTTAATCACTTGATTTATTCGTAATTAAAGAATTAAGTTATACATACGTATACTCTTTTCTTTTGGCGCGTCAAAAATCATGTCACACGAACGTGTCCATAATTAATAATGCTTTGTTTAATTATTAAGGAAGTTTGGTTAAAATTGCGCGAACACATACCTCGAGTTATTTTTAAATTCACAATTATGTTACGTGAACGTATATATAATCACAATACTAATCTAAATTGAGCTTGAAGCAAACTATGATTATTCAATTGTTTTAAAAAGCAAAATTTATGAGGTCCATGGGTGATTTAATTGATTGCACACCTCAATTTCTACAAGGATTAACTCTTGAATTAATTTCATGAGGGCCATAGACTAAGAATTTTATTTGGCATGTCACATCACAATTGATTTTAATAGAATTGTACTTATTAAGGCAATCTAAGGACGTTCTTATTTAAGCTTAAAAAGGGCTATCAAAATTTTTTCGGTATACTTACTAGACCTTTGATCATTTTTGGACAAGGGGAATTGGGCCAATAACAACCCGCTTGGTCATTTGGTTAAGGATCCATCAATGTTTTTAAGGCTGCCTTGGGCTTGGAATTTGGCCCAGAAATGAGAAATTTAAGGGTCATTGTTACGCCCATATTGGGCTAATGTTAGGCGGGCCCAATTGCGACTGGATGGGCCTATGTACCTTTTCATAGTATGTATACTGGTCAAGTAGACTATAAGTTCACTCTTGAATGGATAATCGAAATACAATGGCAGCTTTCAAAAAAAAATTAATCACACTACATTGATTTGCAAGACATAGGACAAGTGTTTATTTCATTATTCACAAGAGGGAAATATACACACTGGATCAAACGGTTAGGTTCAATGCCCAGACCCAATAGCCTAGGCCTAGACTTGTGCGAATGAATTCCAAACTTGGGCCTAGTTGCAAGTATAGCCCAATACCTAGTACATGCAACCATAAAACATGTTCATTACAAGAAGAAAATATTAACATTGATAGTCTACTGGTAATCAAACATAATTTAAATTTTAACAGTCTGTTTACAATATTGAAAGTCTAGGAATTTATACAAGAAATGATTTTAATCCTAATGAATCATTATCCTATCATTCATCATAACTAACATCTAAAAAAGGGAAAACTTCTAAAAAAATAAAAATTTCTTCTAATTTCAAATCCCTTCCATCAACTCGTTCAAACCTACCGCATAAGATCTGCAAGAGGCCAACTACAAAGCTGCTTCTCACAAGCTGATTACTTAAACACCAACTCTAAAGTTTCTTACTGTCCAAATCAACTCCTATTCTACTAAGGATTTTATGAATCTGATCATGTGAAAAGGTCAGATTCACAAAATACACTAACTTACTGCATTGTCAAATCCAAACTTAAACACATAATGCCAAAAAAAAAGAGTAGTTATGATCATGGGTTTAACCATGTTAAAGGTTAAACTCATGAACTAATATGGGTTTCAAACCCAAAATCATGGCATACTGCCTTGGTGAAATACCCAAATAAACTCATATGGAAAGACAATTTGAGGTTCAATCCATGAATCTGACCATGTAAAGGTCAGACTCCATGGATAAACCATGTTTTAAGGATGCGAGTCTAAACATGTTATTTAATTAATGCAAGAAGAAGCAGAAATGCATACTAAATAAGATGATCAGTATCCAAAGTTATTTAAAGAAACAGGACCTCATGAATCAAAGGTACAGAAATTCAAACATTTAAGATAGAAGGAAAAAGCTTCAGTACTATTATGATTTCAGCATATAAATCATAACAAGAATAAACAAGCATTGGAAAACAATAGGACGGCTCATATTCATCATAAATCTCATTTACAAGCATCTAAACATGGAAAAGAATATCATGTGTACCTTGAAACAACAATTGAAAACAAACGCAAAGTGAAAGAAAATTGCTGGAAGAACTTCAGAAGTAGAAACAAAAACAACAATAACCCCAAAAATAACCTAGAGATTCAAATCAAATCACAAACCGGCTTGAAACTAAGAAGTCCAGCTAAAGGAACTTAAGAAAACCTTCTATTTTAGACCATGCTTTCAACTTGTACTGAATCAGAAATGAAAAGTTTTGAAGTTTTGCAGGATTTCTAGAATCTGAACTTTTCAGAAAAAAAAAAGAAAAAAAAACTTTTGTGTAGTAAAGATGATGCTCAATCTATGATAATGATTTTGTGTCGAATGAGTGAAGGAAAGGTACTATATATAGGCATATAAAATTCCATATGCTGAAAGAATAATAGAATCATTCCGTAAACCACAAAAAGGAATATTTTTGACAGAATTGGACAACTGTCTGTCCCTTATTGGTTTCAGTACTTTGTACTAACCAAATGAGGCCAGCTGCCCCCCATTCTAGAATATTTCCAGCATAGACCTTATCCTTTTTTCAGAATTATCCACCCTTTGTTATGACCCCTTAAGTTTCTTTTTGTTCATTTGACCCCTCTAAGTTTCTAATGACTCAAACTATGGCAAACAGGAACAAGGCAAGCAAATACTAGCAAATAGATCAAATAACAAACAGAAATGAACTTAAATCTTAGACTAAACCTAAATTCATTTAGCATGAACCAACTCAGAAAGCATAAGTAGAATTTTAAAGACAAATGACAACAGAAACTATCCTAAACAAAGTGCTAGAATCAAACTAATAAATTCAAAAAAGGAAAAAGAAGAGAAATCTAAATCATACGTCTAAGGCAAGAACACTGAACATGCAGAGGAAAAGAAACAACAAACAAAAGCAAACATGAGATTAAAAAGAATTACCTAAACTTGTTTTTAAAAGAACAAACCAGCCATAACCTTTGACCAAACTTCCTCAAGGCAACGTGAACTTGAACTAACATTAGCCGATGGTTCTCAATAAGAACTGTCGACTAATGAAAGTTTAGGGTTCAACTAACCAAACAGAGACCGAAAATCATAAGAGGGGAATAACTAGGGTTCATGGAATCTCAGATTCAAGATTCGAAGGAATCTGGGGGGATTTTTGGAAAATTAGGGTAGGGTAGTGGTGATGGGAGGTTGAGGATCATATGATATGAATTTATGGCCTTTTTGGGGGATTTAGGGTTTTAGGATTCCGATTTTTAGATCTAAAATTTGTAGAATTGGGTGGGGCTTTTGGGAAAGCCGATGGTAGGAGAGTGTAGAATGGGGGGCTGGGGATTATCTGGTATTAATTTGGTGATGTTTGGACCATCGGGCCGTAGTGGGCCATTTTCGACGGGTGGTCCGCAGCGGAGCCGATGATGGGCAAGAGAAAGTGAGAGAGGTTAAGTGAGGGGATTCAGGAGGGGGGTCTCTCATTCGGAAAATTTTATATTAAATGAACCATTAGTTCCAAGCCGTTGGATGATCAAAATTCAACGACTGTGATTAGATTATTACGAAACAGGGTCGTTTGGTTTGAGACTGGGTTAGACCGGAAGGGTTTGGTTTTGGGCTTGGGTTGTGGGTTATTTTGGATGGGATTTGGGGCAAATTTGGGCTGGTTTGGGTACTTCAAATCAGCCCAATTCCAAAAATCCAATATTTGAATTACCCTATTTTATTCCTTTTCTTTTCTCTTTTCCTTTTTTTTTAAAAAAATAAAAAAATAAAATCCTAAATTATCTAAATTGTAAAATTAAGCCAATTATAAAAATCATAAATATCACGTAATTCTAAATTAAAGAGAAAAACCAATAAACTAAGTTTTTAAAGGGAAAAATATAAAAAATAAGCTATTTTCGTGATTTTTAATTTTTTATAAAAATAAATAATTATTGATTAATCCTAAAATGCAAAAATAAAGCCTAAATGCAATGCATGGTATTTTTGATTTTTTTCATGATTTAAATAAAACTTAAATATGCACGAAGTGCAAATAATTAAATAAAAATTCTACGTAAATTCCTAAAATTGGCAAATAATTAACGAAAAATATATTTTCTTGGAATTTTATAGGAGTATTTCACACGGGGCAAAAATCACATGCTCACAATGAGAATATAGATGGATCCTAGGAAAATATAGTAAAAATTGCACGGGGAGCACTATTTGGGTTCCCCCATTTAACCTATAGCCATTTTTTTAAAAACTTTTAACTTGTATCCACTTTTTAAATAACTTTAGTCCCATTTATCCTCCTTCGTTTTTTTCTTCTATTAGTGCTGCTTTGGAACTTCAGTTGATAAGATGATTGCTATAAATATGTTTATCAGATTATTTAAAAATAAATTATAAATAATTACGTAAGTTAGTAGACAATAACTTATGAATATTTTCATGTAAGTAAGTTAGTAAACAATGATAATTCTGTTCATTTCATGTTTATTGTTTCCAAAATATGATTTAGATTCTATTGACAATCGGATATTTATCTAGTATGTTAGAAAACTTTTTCAATACTTAAGCTAAAGTTTTTACAAATATATGTTGAAGTTTTTACAAATGAATTAAATAACTTCAACTCTCCAGCTGAAGTTTGACAGTTACATTACAAAACAAAAACTTCAGCTCTAGAGCTTATGAAGTTTTTGTTTTATAATGCAACTGTCGAACATCAGCTCTAGAGCTAAAGTTCGCTAGTTACAAGAATAAAAACTTCGCCAGTTACAAAACGGAAACTTCAACTCTAGAGCTGAAGTTTGCCAGCTACAAAAACAAAAACTTCAATTCTAAAGCCAAAATTTGCCAGTTACAAAAATAAAAACTTCAACGACTATGCTTATGTTCAACAATTACAAACAAAAATTTCAACACACTTGGTTCAACACACTTGCTACTTGAACCTATCTACTAAAATACTGAAGTTTTGCGTGATTGACTTTGCTACTTCAACCCCGTATGCTCAAGTTATGCAAAAAATAGGTATGCTTGCAATTTTTTTCGTAAAGCAAACACATGCTAAAATGTGACACAAAAAATGAGTACAGATGCAAATGCCCTTAAATACACACTCAAGGTATTCGTACATTGACCCCTTGATAAAGAGGATTCAAATAAAAGCCCATCGCATATTATTCTTAATAAAAAGTGAAATCTAAGCACACTTCAATACCACCTAGCGCCCAAAATCAATAGAGATATCACACAAACATACATCCCATTCTCAGACAATGCGCATGATACTTCTTCTAAAAAAATACGGAGGACGGAAACTTCATAACCAAATCTGCATATATGCTATTCCTCTTAACAATCATAGACAAATCCATTACAACGGAGCTCTGATCATAATTGGATATGGTAAGCACAATGGCGCAGTAAACTAAAAACATTTCTACGGCTACTAGTACATCAAACACTTCCAACAGCAACATTACTTTACCACGGACACATAATACCCACAAATAATTGCGCACACTACGAGACTAAGGAGGACATACACCACATTTTCTTCTCCTGCCCAACCAGCACCACCATTTGGGATGATTTAAACATTAGTACACCTGCATATGTGAGCATCGCAAAGTACAACCAGCTTACCAAACAACACACAAATCTCACTCGCAATCATCACACCTAGAATACTCTGGAATATTTGGCTAAACTGAAACAACATCATCTTTAATCAGTGCTCTAACCCAATAAACAGTGGAAAAACCTTCACTTCTGCAGTAAATTATCTTTACCTAACCAACCAAGAAAAATCACCAAAAATTACAATCAAAATGCCGATCAGGTAGACACCACCACCATACAGCATCTATAAACTAAATATAGATGGTGCATACCAAGAAAACTCCAACACTGTAGGAGCAAAAAGAATCATCAGAGATTCCCATGGTAACTGGATTGACGGATTCTCCAGCAATATAGTTGCTACATCACCTTTACAAGCTGAACTTATTGCATTACTCAAGGGTTTGGAACTTGCTTTCACAAAAATCGAATACCAATCATGTTGTTCGATCTCGAAACAGAACTCAAAAAGAATATTATAAGAAAACATGTCCTAGTCAGCAGCACTGGCATGAATGGGGCATCAGAAGATCAGGGCTGTTATATTCCTACTTGAAGAATGCTACTGAAATCCAGCAACTATCCATGCTCTAACTTTTCATCTTCACTGAATGTTTTTTCCCCATATGTTAAACAAGTAAACAACTGTGATTGCGATTTAAACAAGATTCAATCAGAAACAACGTCTACTCCTTTTTTCTTCAGGAATTCCTTGGCTTCAAGAATATCCTACAAAATAAATACAACAAATGAACATGACTTGATATGCTTGTCGTTATGTTTCAAGAAGACCCCATCATCCTAACCAATTTTCCAATTATTTGATCCTTTTATTCACAACCATAAGCCCTTGTTTTCCCAGCACTAGCTTGGCTACCAAATAGTAGGCAATATTTCTTTAGGAAAAAAGTGCAACTGTACCTGCTGTAAGAAAAGAGCCTCTTGTGGACATGTGGGAAATTTCATTAGACCAAAGCCAACCATGAACAGCCCATAGCAACCAAGCGATATAATGAGGTATAGAGGCAACTGCGACGAAAATAGCAACAAACTAAGAATCACTGAAAAACAAGAAACTTTAACCAACTGCCATTGCCAAAAGTAACAAAAACGACGATCAATAAGAGCTCACCAGCCAAGTGTAACTCTCTGGAATTGTTGATGTCTGCAACAAGCCTATCCAAACGGCAGCTACTCCAAACAATAGCGTCAAGATCTTCACGATTTGTTTCATTTAATCTGGAGCAGTGTGTTGATTTGACGTGAGTACTAGAGGAGACAAAAGTCTTTACTACATATAATAAACTAGGAACTATTGATCAACAACCCAACAACTAAAATGTTAAGAAGCGAATCAAATAAACTTTCAATGTACAATCTAAAGCAAACAAGCTCAAAAGCGTAGACGACAAAGCCATCAACGTGGTCATCAGACTCTCGGCGAGAGTGTAATGCAGCATACATGTTATGTGGTATAGCAACGAAAAGAATTCCACGGAACATGTAAAGCCTATTAAGGATTAAAGGGAACACAGTGACCGAATGGCCTGATATGTACGCCCCTAAAACATGCATTTCGACGGATGTTCTTCAGATAAAACTATTGCCACAAGAGGAAATCGAGCACCGGGTAGTCCCACAAGATTATAGAAAACTTAACTAATGAAATACAGTTAAAGCAGAGTGGAAGGCCAGGACTATCTTTAAGTCCTGGCAGCTATTGAGAAAATTCAGGTATTGGTGGCTCCAACTGAGAGGCATCAGGAACATAACCAATTTACGGAAAATTAAGGTAGAAGGTCTTTCCATATGAGAAACCAGCTTAGAAGCAAAGATTCGGAGGAATTAAGAAATACAAGTCAGTAGTGAGAAATTCAGCTAAAATGCCAGTTCCAAAAATTCTCATAAATAGAAAGAACTTCCTTGGGACATACTTTTGTTTTCCAGAAAGTTTCCAGTGACTCCAACCAGGAATAATCAGAACTATGACGCTTGTGGAGATTTACAATGAAACAATAGATGATACTCTAAAATGTAACATGAAACATTAGACTGTAAACTTACTCAGTGTGATGACAATTCAAATTTACTGCAGAGAACATCACACAAATATGGCAATAGAGGGTTCCACCCTGTCATCCCTTGAACAAATAGATTGCTAATTGAAATTTCTAACCTTCAGCATATCAAAATAACAACACTTGAACTTAGGCAACAAAGGAGCATTTTTCTTTAGTTGTTAGTACTTGTAGCTTTTATGTTCATTATTGTACATATACCTAGCAAGTGATAGGTTTTCACCCCTTTTCTATTCTTCATGTTTGGATTAGTGGCAAATTATACATCTTGATTCAGGAATGGCCTTTGCTGTTTTCATGTTTGTTGTAATTTTTTTTTCCTTTTTCTTCAGTAACACTAGAGAGTCGCATTATGGGTACTCTATTTCTGATTGTCATGGAGGCTGTTTTCTTGCCTTGTGGCTAAGTATATCTATCACAAGGAACAGTTCAACCATGATGAACTGCATATCATGTCGATAGTAATTTTACCCCTGTCAAAAGGTATCCCCAGATAGTTATGGCTGGTGAACATCAGAAGGTATTAAGATGTTACACATTTCCAAAAATATGTATGCCAATAATATGCAAAATAAAAAATACCCATTTTTACTGCGGCTCTAACAGGCTAAAAATTGCTAATTCTTGCTATTTGCGCAACAACCAAATCATGTAAGCAAACTTTATGACTTTGATCTCCTATAAGAAGAAGCTACAACTAATCCTTTACGATATGTATGCATTAGAACTTTATGAATTTAGGGCTTCCTCCCCTAGGCTGTCCCTAAAGGACTTCGTTGACACTGTTTGGCCTGTCACAAATATTTTAGGATACTTATATAGATGAAAAACAAGGTTCCCACTTGGTCATATAATGTATTCACATGCTTGTTTGGCCTGTCACATAAATATTTTAGGATACTCATATAGATGAAAAACAAGGTTCCCAGTTGGTCATATAATGTATTGACATGCTCGTTGACTGCAGTTGATCAAGTGTGGACCATTTGCATTTAAGACTTACAAGTTGTGCTTCTTAATTTTCCTTAAAACAGGATGTGAAGAAACTTTGGTCAGGTCTTCAGCTTCAAGGATCCTGTAAAAATAGCAACTTGATGTGTCTAGAAAATAGGTAGATTGCACTAAGAAGTCGGAGGAATGCAATAAGGAATCCACGACTTAACACTTTTGGGTCCCCCGAAAGCGACGACTCATGAATCAAACACATTCTAAAGGTCAAAGTTAAGAATGGTGTTGCTAAAGGCGTCCAAGGCGCACTAAAGCTCTGAAACTAGCTGCAAAATAGGCTGAATGCTTGGCCTCACTTAGGCAGTGCTTCAGAGGTGATTTACAAGAATGGCCTTGGAAGTGGGTGGTCTTGAGCTTTTGACCCTGCGTGCCCCATGGAAAAACTATCAATTTTAAAAGGTTCGAATTTTGACCTTAAAGGTATGCCAATAGGGCAGCAACAACAACAACAACAACTACCCAGTATAGTCCCACAAAGTGGGGTCTGGGGAGGGTAATATGTAGACAGGCCTTACCCCTACCCGAAAGGGCAGAGAGGCTGTTTCCAATTGACCCTCGGCTCAGTGAAGGAAAGGAACAACAAAAACAAAAACAACAACAAAAGAGCATTAGTAGCTTCAACAGAAATAGCGTAAATAATTATCTCAACATAAGAACCATAAATAAAATAGCATGCAATAATATCATACAGTAACTACCATAAATAACTACCATAAGGGAGATACAATCCAAGCATCACCCAACCCCGGGTGAGGAGTACGAAAAACTCTAGGTGCCCCTATCCTACAACCCTGATAATAGACCTCCAGACTTTCCTATCAAGGGTCATGTCCTCAGAAACCCGCATTCTAGCCATGTCATGCCTAATCACCTCTCCCCAATACCTCTTAGGCCTCCCTCTGCCTCGCCGTACGCCGACCATCGCTAGCCGCTCACAACTCCTCACTGGGGCATCAGGACTTCTCCTCCGTACACGCCCGAACCACCTCACCCTCGCTTCTCGCATCTTCTCATCCACCGGGGCCACCCCCACCTTATCTCGAATAACTTGATTCTTAATCTTATCTAACCTGGTGAGCCCGCACATCCACCTGAGCATCCTCATCTCCGCAACCTTCATCCTTTGAACATGAGAGTTCTTCACTGGCCAGCACTCCGCCCAATACAACATCGCAGGTCTAACCACATCTCTATAAAATTTCCCCTTGAGTTTCTGTGGAACTTTCTTGTCACACAGGACTCCTGATGCAAGCCTCCATTTTGACCACCCCGCTCTTATACGATGAGTGACGTCCCCGTCAATCTCTCCGTCCCCCTGAATCACTGACCCAAGATATCTGACACTGTCCCTCTTGGCGATGACCTGAGATCCAATCATCACGTCCCTACCTACTTTGCTCGGCTCGGCGCTAAACTTGCACTCCAGGTATTCTGTCTTAGATCTGCTTATTTTGAAACCCTTAGACTCAAGAGCCTGTCTCCATACCTCTAACCTCTCATTAACACCGACCCTCGTCTCGTCTTATGCCAATAGGGCAGGTGTAGATAAAAGGTTTGCCCCTCGGGCAGGGGGGGGGGGGTTATTCAAGACCACCCTTTATGGTGTCATATTTTTGCATTTCTTTTGTGCTTCAGTTCAGTCACCAAAGCGCTAAGGCGTAGGCCGCATCACCAATTGGCATTGTTGTAAAAAGGCTAAACAATAAATATTTCACGAGATTCTACAATTTTTAAATAGTTTCCTATAAAATTGTTGTTCTTTTTTTCTTTTCGGTGTAAAGGTATGTATATATATATATATATATATATATATATATATATATATATATCGTTGCTCATATAACATCAAAATTTGCTCCATGGCCACTGCCATGAGAGTCAAAAGTAGGGATAATACCATTACAACTACTACAACACTGACCATGAGTTAGAGGTGGATCCAGGATTTACATCATATGGGTTCAACTCTTAAGGTTTTTAGAGCTGAATCCATCATACTTTTAAAGTTATGGGTTCATATCCATTGTTTTTGTAATTTTAATGAACTTTTATATATAAATTTTTACACCGCGCCGAAAGTTATGGTTCAGTTGAACCCGTTTGTTGTTAACTACGTCCGCGCCTCTGCCCTCAGTCCCAAACAAGTTGGGGCCAGCTATCTGGGATCCTCACTGACCATGTTACTTCATATAAACTCATCTAGGCGAAGATAACATAACAGTAGGAAAATTGTTTTTCTTGGAAAAAGTTTTCCTAGAATTTTTGATCAACCAAACATAAACCACCAAATCGCCCTTAAATCCACAAACAACTCTAACCCCATAAATTTTTACAGAAATCCAATTAAGTTTCAGCTAAATTCATCACATCCTGATGATAAAAATCTCGTCTTTTTCACCAAGTAGTTCTAGAAGATGGGAATTACAAAGCAAATGAATTTTTGTTCGGAAGAAACAAAAAGAAAACAGAAAGTGAAATTACAATCGAAAATAAACCTGATATTGAATGTGAAACGCTGCTCCGATTTTCCGACCGCTGATTCTGTTTCTTCTCAATGGTGCGCTCAACAAAAAGGAAGATCCGTACGAATCTGGTTTTTAGTTATGTGGGGTGTTTTTCTTTGGTTATTTAACTTATCAACCAAATATACGAGTATATTTTTTGACAACTTAATATTCTTATAACAAATCAGTACGTATATATTTTTGGAGTGGGACTTTTTTGCTCAAAATTAGTATTTACCAATCGAACTGTACCAGAAGTTTTTAAATATTACCTTAAATTATATTATGAGATCATGTCTACTTGCTCTTAGCATATTGTTTTGTATTTACATTAATTTTAACGAAATTTTAACATGAATTTGCGTAAATTTCATGTGCAAAATGCTCCAAGAAAAAGATTACAAAATTTTCTTCTACTTTAGGTTAATGATTTAAAATTACACTATTTATTATACATTACGTTAGAGTTCTATTTAAGTCGAGGAGAGATACAAAATCATGGGCTAAGGATAAAGGTATAATTATAGTATAGAAAAGAGAAAAATTAAGATATTTTAAAAAGTAAAAGGATATTTTTTATATTCTTTTTCAAAACTCAAATTTAGATCCGCTTTGAACCAAACATATAACAAGTTGGATGATACAAATAACCTTTTTTTTCCCGATAATCTTACTTCTAGAAGTTGGCCATTTTATAAAACAATGCAGTTGTAGGGAGTTCGAAAAAGATAATTTGATTTGACGATTAAAATTTAAAATTAATACTCTTTCCTTCTCAATATATATAATATTATTCTTTATTATATCTCAAGAAGGATAATATATTTTTACATTTAATTTAATATTAAATTTTTGTTTTATCTTTAATAAAATAATTTATAGACACTAAAAGATCATTGACTTGTTGAAGATCGTAAATTACTTATATATATAAATATTTATATTTTTAAGTCGGTATTCGAACTAGTAATGTAATTTAAGAAAAATGGCGAACTTTAAATACAAACCCACAAACTGGCCACGTGGTGCGAAAAACACTAGGGCCTATAAGTTTTTGGGCTAGAGAACCGCCCAAAGATAAACAGACCAGCCCAAACATGAAGCCGCCCGCTTCATCTTATACGAAGGCGCTAACATAGAGCTACAGTTCCAAAAAATGCGCAGACAGCGAGCACCCCCGTCTCATTCTCCATAACTTTCTTCATTTAGATGTTTGCAAGGTCCATTTACACATTTACAAACTTATAGCAGTCATTCTTTTTGATAATTTTACACAGTACACGTGAAGAAATTTGATTCCTTTTTATTTTAATTAATTGCAGGAGTTAGAGTTTATACACAAAAGCTGTTGTACGGTAGGGTACAGGCCCAATGTGTTGTCTACAACGCTATGTCATCTTATTGCCACTAAGTCTGCCCATTTCATCTTGCCCATCATTCTTATTCGAGGTTTCATTTTTTGATCTTACCTATTTTTTTTGTAATTTTTATTTAATTTTTTATTTTGCTTTTATAGAGAGGCTAAGGGAGAAAGCAGAGGAGTATTTTGGGTGCCAGTATGAGTTGTTGTTGAATTCACTGGTCTAATCAGGTTCAAACTCCCCCTTCTTTCCCTTCTATATGAACTTATTATATCTGATCATATCCTTTTTAAAATTATCTCTCCCTATTTGAGCTTCGCAGAGCATAGTCCTGTCTCAAGCCCCGATAAAAGAGGATAGTTAGGTAGGCAGGGTCGGAGCTGGCTTGAAGCTGGGAGGGGTCAATTGAATCCCTTTTGTTGGAATTTTCAGTGGGGAAATAGGGCAAAAACTATATTTTGATTATTATATAAGCCAATTGAATCCCCTCTCCATAAGGCGAAATATTAGTAAAGTGGTAGAAGCGGTTAAAAAACTGCTTTAGGTCAGTTTCAAATCCCAAGTGTGACATTCTTGAATCCCCTTGGATAATTTCTTGTCTCTGCCGATAAGTGTAGTGTAATGGACGGGATTTCTCAACACAAACACAAACTTGTATATTATAAACACTTAACAGAATTACATTGAAATAGGAAATACTAATAGAATAAAGAACAACAATTAACTAGGAATTAGATGAACAAGGAAAGAATAACCAGAAGGGGATAAGAAGTTTCTGACACTAGAAAGATAGAGATGAGGAGCACATCCTTTGCCTAAGCATAATCACAATTCTCAAAACTATCGATGAACCCCTTTTATCCATTTGTCACGTGCTTCCCTACTCAACCTGGATCGCAAGCAAATCTCTTGTTGGGTTGTCTATTCGTTGGACCTTTTGTAGTTTAGCCCTAAGCCCCACAACTTGGCTAGCCCCTGTCCAAATAACTAGCATATAAGCATTATCTTAGTTATCCATCTTCACAACAATACTCCCTTCCTCAATAAGAATACCAGTTAACTCTTGAGGCATGAATAAATGTGTATCTACTCCAATGACATACAGATTACCATAAACTGCTTGTGAGACAAAATCAAGGAGTATGTTGCATTTTTTGACTAACACAAGCTTGGTGCTGAAGCTTTAGGGATAACTTTTGCTTTCCCATGTTGGTCAACATATGGGTCTTCAAGGTCTAAAGGAAAGAGAATCAAGGGGCTTTTCAACTTTGACCCATTCTGGTGTATCCAAGAATAACTTCATTCTTAATCTTATCTAACCTGGTGAGCCCGTACTACTAATAAGTAGCAAGAGAGGGTCGCAATAGCTTTTACCCGATTTTGGGTTGGGATCGAATCCATAGAGAGCTAGAATTGAAATCGAGTATCTATCTAGTTTAAGACTGTGTATGTGTTCTTAATTACGCTTCTAATCATTTTTGGAGTTTTTTGCTTAATTCTACTATTATCAAACTACAAATGGTAATTGCAACTAAATTATGCTAAGAGTTATAATGCTACGAGTTGTTCAAATATGTTTTAAAAGGCACTAGGGTAGTGACTTCCGCCTAGGTAATTGACGGGTATTTGAGTCTAAGGCATCTTTGGCATATTTGGGGAATATGATATAATTGTTGCACTAATTTACCCACTCCACACCTCTCGATGGTTCAAGTGATTTTGCCCAAGTGACTTTTTCAAAACCAATTGAGTATACAAATTTGCACAAGCAACTAAGGTTCAAGTCGTGTATTATTCTATCGAGTTTAACCCTTTAATTGGGTCTATCAATCTCTTGAGTATGTCCCAATTCCTTGTTGGATCAATTTAAGAGACTTAGGCTCTCTTTCTCAATAAGAACCCTAGTCAACTGAACACAAACTAGTGTTTGCAACAACTAATTCAACAATTAACCATGAAATTGACCCAAATATCAAACACCCAATAATCAATTTAAACCTAAAATACAAGACCCATCAATTACCCATACTAGGGTTGAGCCACAACCTAGTTAAAGGGTCTAGCTACTCATATTTAGAGAAGAAAAACAAGAAATAGATGAAGATAAATTCATATTAATTAATTAGTAAGATAAAAATAAAGATTCAATGTTTCAAAGTAGATAAAATTGCCCAAAATAGCTACAGAAGTCATTCCCACGAGCGTAGTCACTGTTCTGAAATATCTCATATCCTAGAAATGGAAAAAGAATCTATTTATACTGAGCTGAAAAATCTAGACAAAAATTCCCTTGTAGGGTTAGTGCGCACCACACAAAATGGACTGTAGTCCGCACTGGGGCTTTGGCCTTGAAAAACAACACTCTGAATCTTGTCATTACGGACCCCAAAGAATTGACTGCAACCGCGAAGGCTTCTAGTGCGGTCCGCATAAAATGGACTGCAGACTGCTGAGGCTTGAAATTTTGAAATTGCAACCTCTCTGATTCTTGGCTCTGCGAACCGCACTAAATCGGCTGCAGCCGCGTTGCCTTCAGTGCGGACCACACAAATTCTAGTACGGCCACACTGCCTCTTAGCTTGGAATTTAGCCTCTCTAGAGTCTCCTAGTGCGCACAACACAAAGTGATGTGCGGCCGCATTGGGTTTGTTTTTGCTGAGCTTATCCTATCTTTGGCACTTGTGCAAGTTTCACTCCTTTGAGCGGATCTTTGACATCTTGTCACTTTGATGATCAAACCTGCAATCAATTACAACTTTTGATTATTTTGTATGAATTTTTAATCAAAGCATGAGCAAGGAGTATAAAATGCGACAGAATCCCTAGTTATCAAGGTTTAGCTCTCAAAAGCTCTCACTTTTGAACCATGCATTGTTGGATAAGTGGTTATAAAGACTTGCTTTCAAGGATGACGCTTGAGCCTTGATGTAAATAAGTTATAGTTGCAAAGTGGATCCTTGATTGCGCGGTTCTTGAAGAAAGTGATAGACCTACTTAGTGTGAGCTTGTGTAAGGGGATTATGAAAGGAAAGATAAAGTTTCCAACTTTAGTTGGCTTGTCGGGAATAGCCACTATTTGAATATGACAATATGTTTTGATGTCTATTATGAGAATTCAGCAGTTATGTGTAAAGCCTGATAACTTACGTATAAATTGTAAAGTATGGATTTATTTTTTATTCTCAAGTTGTAGATAAGGAAAAGATTGATTTTCTAGTTAATATAAGCTATTTTCTTCAAATTTACACTAATTTCAGTTCTGATTTCGCGAATCAAATTGTTTCTTGTCTCGAATTTTTCTGTCCGTCATGGTCAAAGTACCCAAAATTGTTTGACAAGATCTGATATGGATCCCATACCCACACCCATACTAGTGTCATGTCAACACAGGTGCGGCACCTAAACTGCCATGTCAGAGCAACTTAGCATAGGGGGTGAAGTGGCAAAGCTACAAAAGGTTTGTGCGGACATCAAGATTGGATTAGCTTTGGAGTGGGATTATAAAAGGATACTCTAAATGCATTTATTTAGGCTCTTGGGGCGGCATAAATTCCTGTTAAAAAGGTTGACCTTTTGATATCCTATCCAACACACAGGAAATCAGTCATGGCATTTGTGCATGATATCAAGTTACATTATGGCAATAGTTATTGAATTAATATGCACCATATAGTAGCTTCTCATGGTCTAGTGCGCTGGCTGCAAATAATTTGTTCTTTGTAGTTCATACATAAGGTTAAAATGTGGTAACAGAGACAGATTAATCAAAATGGGTTTGTTGTTGATATTGGTCTATGAGTGAATGCTTGGATATTTGATCTTTGGAAAACATTAAAGTAATGATGGTGCAGTGTTGAATCACTCTGTTATATCTTGGCTAAGTCATAAATCCTGAGGTCCTTATTTGTTTACTCCAGTTGACATTTCTTAATTCTTTTGTTGAAGGCAGTGTGTTATTTAAATAGTTATGATGCGGATTTCAAGGGTGGTATCTTTCACTTCAAGAATGGAGGACCTGCAGACATTGTGCCTATCGCTGGGGTAAGTGATCTATGGATTTGGTGGTGCATTTGACCACATAAGTTACGTAAATTATATTTTCCGGAATTTTGTGTGGTTGCTCACAATGTCAAAATCCATTTTCTGTTCCAATCTAATGTAAATCATGAAAGAGGAAGTTTTTTTGCTCTGTCAGTTTCTCATGCAAATTATCATTTGCTAGCTGCCTCTAGCGTTAGCTCTTTAGTGAAGATTTAATGAGTCAAATGTAAATTACTCCCTCCGTTTCATATTACATGAGCTACTTTTCTTTTTAGTCTGTTCCAATATAAATGACACATTTTTAAATTTGGAAATAATTCGACTTTAAACTCTTTATTTTACCCCTTTTGCCCTTAATGAGAAGCTTTTATAGCCACACAAATGGTATTACCTCACAAACTTTTTACCCCTTAAACTTTTAAGACCACAAGTTTCAAAAGTCTTCTTCTTTTTTCTTAAACTCCGTGCCGTGTCAAACTAGCTCAAACAATATGAAACGGAGGGAGTATATATTATCCACATTCTGGTCTATTGTGTATATGTCCGTTTTTGTTTTTCCCCTTTTGGCTGCTCTTCCTTACTGATGGTAATTCTATCTCATTAGGATGTTGTCATGTACACGGCTGATGACCAAAATATACATTCTGTTGATGAGGTATCTTCTCTCTTCTTTTATGGAAAAAGAACCTCTTTGTGTGTTTTTCACTTTACTCCAAACCCTCTTATAATTTGTCAGGGACTTGATTTCAGTTTGTTATCTTGTATGCTCCATTGCTTAACCCTCCAAATCTTGATGGCCTGCTTAAACCTGTCTTCCACTTTAACTAAATGGTTGCACATGCCTAATTTCTTTGGGGGTGGATTCTGGTCTTGTTACCTTAAGTTAGCATTACTTTTTATCAATTTGTTACTGCCCTTCCATTATGGCTGATCACAAACTAAAGAGTCGAATACTCTGCCAGCTATGGGCTGCTTCAGTTTAGCAGACTCCTTGATCTCAATATAGATGAACCACCTAATCTTTTACCTTGTCTGATCATTTTGAGCTTAAAATCATCCCATTTAGGCATTTAGTTATTAATGATACGGAGGAGCTTAAGTCAGTACGGAAATTTCATTCATTTGGAAGACTAGTCTGTTATATGGTTGCCACAGGCCACAATTTCCTGTGTACGGAACACAAACTTCAATCTCTAATGTTATAGAAGTCCTGAGCATTAACTGACTTGTAAAAAGCAAGGTGGAAACAAGAAAGGAGATTCAGTGGGCATTTGCACTTCCTTTCACTGTGTCCATTTGTGTGTTATTTTCTCTTCCTGGATAAAGATTCATTGTCTTTCTGATTTTGTAAAGATACATGGTACGTTTAACTGGCATGCTACAAATGCAAGTTAGATCCAGATACAAGCTGTATGTTGTCATATTCTTCTAATGAAAAAGCTTACTGCCTTGGGAAATTTATAGTTCGGCACTGGAAAAAGATTATATTCTTATTCTTTAACCACTTCCACATGGATCAATGTATCAACCAACTTCAGAGAGAAGTGACGAGCGCAAAACACAACACAAAATTATTGTTCGCTAGTCAAAGATAATATATTGCCACGTGGATTGGATTTAAACAATGTTCGAATTAGCTTTAGTTAATTACTATCCAGTAGAATTAACACTTGATTGAATGATTATCAACTAAGATTAACTTCTAAAGATTAAGCAATTATCAATTAATCACAAAAGAAAAGAGTTGAGCAACATAGAAATATTTGTGAGAGAAATAAGAGTAATTGTCTAGACAAGAAGAAGGACCTTCACATGGTTCTTATCGACTTGGAGAAGGCGTATGACAAGGTCCCGAGGGAGGTGCTATGGAGGTGCTTGGAGGCGAAGAGCGTGCCGGAAGCCTATAAGGACATGTATAATGGAGCTAAGACTAGGGTTAGGACGGTGGGTGGCGTATCAGACCATTTTCCTGTGGTAATAGGGCTCCATCAAGGATCGGCGCTGAGCCCCCTCCTGTTTGCCTTAGTGATAGATGCTGTAACCCGACATATCCAAGGGGATGTGCCTTGGTGTATGCTTTTTGCTGATGATATAATATTGATAGACGAGACGAGGGTCGGTGTTAGTGAAAGGTTAGAGGTATGGAGACAGACCCTCGAGTCTAAAGGTTTCAAAATAAGCAGATCTAAGACAGAATACCTGGAGTGCAAGTTTGGCGACGAGCCGAGCAAGGTAGGCATGGACGTAATGATTGGTTCTCAAGCCATCGGCAAGAGGAACAGTGTCCGATATCTTGGGTCTGTGATTCAGGGGGACGGAGAGATTGACGGGGACGTCACCCATCGAATAGGAGCGGGATGGTCAAAGTGGAGGCTTGCTTCAGGGGTCCTGTGTGACAAGAAAATTCCACACAAACTCAAGGGGAAATTCTACAGAGCCGTGGTTAGACCTGCGATGTTGTATGGGGCGGAGTGCTGGCCCGTGAAGAACTCCCAGGTTCAGAGAATGAAGGTTGCGGAGATGAGGATGCTTAGGTGGATGTGTGGGCACACCAGGCTAGATAAGATTAAGAATGAAGTTATTCGACAGAAGGTAGGGGTGGCCCCGGTGGATGAGAAGATGCGGGAATCGAGGCTGAGGTGGTTCGGGCATGTACGGAGGAGGGGTCCCGATGCCCCGGTGAGGAGCTGCGAGCGGCTGGAGATTGTTGGCGGTCGGCGAGGCAGAGGGAGGCCTAAGAAGCGTTGGGGAGAGGTGATTAGGCAGGACATGACTAGAATGTAGGTTTCCGAGGACATGACCCTTGATAGGGGAGTCTGGAGGTCTAGAATCAGTGTTGTAGGCTAGGGGCTCATAGAGTGCTTCGTACGCCTCTCCCGGGGTTGGGTGTGGGACAGCAGGGTTATCCATAGATGATTTGTGTTTTAGCTTATGTCCCCCTTATGGTTGTTAGTATGGTAGTTACTGTTTGTTATTATTGCATGCGATTGTATTTATGTTTCTTATGTTTACATAATTATTTACGTTATTTCTACGGGATTTACTAATGCTTTATTGGTTTGTTTTGTTTTGTTTTTGTTTCTAATTTTGTCTTTGTTTTTGTTTTAATGCTGCTTTCCATTTTATCCTATGCGCCGAGGGTCGACTGGAAACAGCTTCTCTGCCCTTTCGGGTAGGGGTAAGGCTCGTCTACATATTACCCTCCCCAGACCCCACCTGGTGGGAATAGACTGGGTAGTAGTTGTTGTTGTTGTTGTTTAGACAGGTGCAAGATAATTGACTCGTGAACCAAGTCTTGAATTAGTTCTACTGTTGATTCTCATGAATTCAACAGATAATTAGATTACATTTGAAGTTAATGTTCCTCTTTCAATTAAACGTTAATGTCAGTAATTAATCCAATTGAAGCACAGTGAACACTTGCAACGAATAAAATGATGGTTTTAGTCTAAAGGGTAATTTCTCACGAATATTTTCCTATTTTCTAATTTGATTAATAATTCAAGAGGCTCTTTCGATTACCTAGTTGAATCACGAATTTGAACTAGAGCATAAGATGTAAAGAAATTCAATATAGAGTTCCTCTTTCGGAAAAGCAAAATAATAAACAATTTCAAAATACGATTTAAAACTCCATCAATTAATTTAAACAATTGTCAATAATCGAATCTCTAATCAAGTTATCAATACACCATATCTATCAACACCCTAAGAGAAATTATTCCATAGGAATGGACATTTATTTCAGTAAGGTTTAAAAACATAGAAAACATCAATGTTAATGATTCGACACAAACTCCTGTATTGCTCCGATTTTTGGTTGTAATCTTGATGAATTTGTGTCTCCTTGCCTTAGTTGCTTGTCAAATCTTTCGTAGGTCAAAAGTCCTTTCAAAAATATATTTTTGGTGTATTTATATTGTGTAAAAGTGGGTCTGGAACCCTCTCTAAGCCGAAACAGGAAAATAGTCTAATATTCTGGGGAAAATACACACTCGTGCCGCACCTTGCGTCCCACCATGCGGCGCGCCTTTGGAGATTATCAGAGAGCAAATTCTGACAGAGCTGTCACACTTGCACTGCCGCACCACGCCTCACAACGCCCATGCTGCATGGTAGTGCTTTTTTTCCGAGTAATTTTTTCTTCTACTTTTACCCCGATTTCAAAGCTCCAAATTAACTTTTGAACTCGGATTACTTCCTGCAAGACATAAAACATGTAATAAGAGCAATTCACTATCATTTGAGCTCAAACACACGTAAAGTACATTAATTAGAGTGTAAAACATGTGTTTCTAGCCTACCATCAAGAAGCAACTGGTTTAACTTGTGGCTGTGTGGTATTTATAGGAGTGTGTAACAAATTACATAGACAAATTTTTAACTTGGAAGAAATCCTGTTTAGTCTGTGATGCCACTGAGCCAAGATAGATGATGCCCTTGCTCTGCAGAATCTGAGATCATGTCAGACATGGTGAATAAGTTAGCTGGGTCGGGAAACAACTCCCGAGTGTGCACTGATCATTTCTTTATATAAAATGGACATTTCATTTTCCATATTTATTGTAACTGGATCAACGTTCTCTCAGATTGAATCGTCTGAATGAATCTCTCATTAATTTAAGAATATTCATCCTCTTATGCCCTGTCCCATATTAGCTCTCTTCTCGATATCTAAAAAGCATACGAGATGTTTATCTTCAGCCTAAAATGTTAGTAGGATTCGGTTTCCCTGTTTTCTTTCTTCTTAGCTCTTCTCTGATTCACTGATTCTTCCATGCAGATTACTGAAGGGGAGCGAATTACACTTACTCTGTGGTTCAGCCGTGATATGTCTCATGATGAAGATTCTAAACTCATTTCATCTCTCTCACAAGCTTTATTGGCTGTTGTGGATAGAAAGTTGCTTTCATATTTGCCCGTGCCCGGATCCATCAATATGTACTGGTTTCCACCTGATGAGGCTTCAAGTTTCTTGTCCGGATTTGATATTCGCTGTGGCAGATTGCATGTTCTTGGATTTGATATCCATCCATTTCAAAAGACAAACCATTTATCAGCATCAGATTCATCTTACAACTCACTTGAGTTACTGTCAGGACCACTAATTTTAGCACGAGAAAGCGAGTTGCTTGAGACCCAATTTCTTAATATATTGCATGTACTTCAGGTACCTCCCTTTAATCTTATCTTCGAAAAGATTATTATGGCTTTTTCAATATTATATCATTGGAGATCATGTAAAATATTCCTAATCTGGTGTCCACTTTATGAAATATCTAGCTGTTTAGTCATTCTTCCTCCTTTTTAATCCAGTGGACATAGTGAAACATGAAAATGAGCAAGCACCTTACTGAATTTTGCATCAGTTGTTTGTCCTGATAGGGGGGATTTTTGAAATTGAAGTTTCCAAGTTTAAGCCGAATGCAACGACCAGAATATCAAATGCCTTCTTTGTCATCTTAGCATACTGATTCACATACTAAAACAGAAGAAAATGAGTCGTCAATGATTGAAGCATATAGACTTAGAATTCCTTATCAAAAAGCGTATATACTAGTATTTGATGAATTGGTGGGTCTATTTTATATTCAACTTCTTTATGTGATAGTTGGTGCAGTTCTATCACTGGAAGTTGTCCAGTTTAAAGACAAAAGTCGAAGGAACAACTCCAACTCCAACTCCAACTCTCAATTCCAATTTCCCCGAATCAAAAAACAGAAATAGGTCATCTTAAATCTGTGTTTCTGAAGGATCTTCAACTGGCGGAAGCTTTCTTTGGAAATTCGAGACCCATCAAGGAAATGGATTATGAATTTGACTGGCTTACTTTTTCAGCTGCAGTTCCTGAATGGGAATGTTATATTTTTAAGTTACAGAAGGAACTGCTTCTGTATTTACCTCATTGGAGAACTAATCAGTCCATCTATTGTGTTCCATTAGGAGATGTTGAGGAATGAATCTGATTATACATATTGTTTGGTATAACTTCATCTACAGATTTCATAGGGATATTTTGATTTACATGTTTTGGCTTACTTCTTGTCTTTTGTTCAAAATTTTCAAGCATTTTTATTGGATGTTAGTCACCGTCCATCCAATCATCTGGGATTTATGTGTTAGACCACTGTCATGGCTTTTGTGGGATATTTATTTATATAATTTAATTAAAATTGTTAGAAAGGTCTATTGGCCGGCTATTAATCATTTATAAAATGACTTGTTTTTAACATTATTGTACAAGACATCTTCGATCTTCGTGCGGACAAGGTTTTGACAAAGTATGAATTGATAGTAAGAATTCGCATCTTTTAAAGTAATCGTAATAGATATGCGATGCCCTTTCATTCTTTTTATGCCCTTTCACTTTTATTTCCTTCTCTTGTACTAATACATATCAGCGGTTAAATTCTAACTCAGACTTAGCAATTATCAATTAATTTCTCAAATTCAGAAATCATTCATTCAACTAATGGTGTAGGAACTTCAAAATCTCAACCCTCATATCATTCATTCATTTAGAGTAGTACGCAACGCGTATGAATTTAGGATAACAACATGAGCTCCTAATCACATTCCAAGTGTATTAATGGAATAAAATAGGGTTAGGACTGTCCAAGCAAAACCACAAGAAAAGATCAAAATTCCCTTACTTGATTAAATGATGAATCATTTGAATTATATTGTTGGAAACTAAGTTTCAAGGATTATAGTTTTCCTCCCGAAGACTTGAAAAATTCATCATTGATTGAGAGTTATGAGCTTTATACTCATTCTTCCAATTACATACGCAAATATTACATAATGGAAATATAAAGCGTCAGGTATATTACTAATTCATTTTAATTCATATAGTGATAATCATTAATTAGATGTGACCTTCTGTCTCGCCGAACCAATTATTCGTAAATAAATTATGCACGGAGAACCAATAGCAATTGTCAAGCCTTTCCAAGTAGTAATTATATGTTTTTTACATCCACATATCACTTTCATTCTGTTATTAAGAAGACCACCTAATCAAGAAATACAAAAAAGATATCAATTAGGAAATAAGATTAAAAAAAATGCCATAACAGCTAAGCGTAACCAAAAAACTTTATCTGCTATATATGTGCAAGATAGTACATTCTCTTGTGCCACTCTTGTTTAACCAAAAGGTAAAATTTTCTAATCAAATAAAAGTGGGAATAATAAATGTAAATAAAGGTTAAATAGAAAGCAAAGTAAATCAGTATATTCTAATAGTATTTTGTGTTCTTACAAATGATCAAGCTTCCCCTTTTATAGCTATTTCTAGGTGATATGTTTTGCCTTATAGCTATTTCTAGGTTATATGTTTTGCCTTTGTCATAATAAGGAAATTATAGACAATTAAAGGCATTTAATGCTACGTTATAAATGATAATCATTGTAATTCAATATAGATTCTCTAACGTTTTTAGTATCTAATGTCTATTAAATACTGTATCCGTACTCCCTCTTTTGCTATAAGGTTCATTCCCTTATCTTGGTTTGACCATAAAGTGGTGCGAGCATCGAGTCTATATAAAGAGGTACGAGCATCGAGTCTCTTGAATCTTCGCTCGTGTCTGTTGTAACTCGTGTATCTTTAATTATTCTTTGCTGATCCTTATTCTTTGACCAGTCTACGTGTCATGACATGTCATCTTTAAATGAATTCAATATTGAACTTAATTTTTTTTCAATATCTCCCACTTGCCATTTATTCATCAAGAGAATATTTGGGAAGTGAATTTTATTAAAGCGGAAATATTTGCCGGCACTAATTCCCCTGACGCTTCATTTGCCACTTCTATTTAATGCCCATTACATGTGGCATCTTCTGATTGGTTCTGCGACTTCTCAGCGCCTTTAAGGCTTTTTTACAGCTCCACTAATTACGAAGTGACATTTCTCATCATGACGTTTCCATCATTATTCCTTTTCCTTTGACAGTTGCTTCTAAGTATAAATATAATTTTCATCTTTGTCTTTCTCACATAAAGTTCTCAGAATATTCAATTCTTGTTTCCTTCTTCCTCGTACTATCATGTCTTCGTCAAACCCTAACCCTAGGAGAGTCCCCATCGTCGATAACCTTGCTCTTGCTCCTATCTCGAGCAGGAGAGGAGGCAGAGTTCATAATATAGGTCTTCATCTTCACGAGGTTCTTCTCATTCTTCATCAAGTTTCACTCCACCTTCTAGAACCAGAGGTTTCCGTTCTCAAAGGTGTTCATCTAGAGGCAAAGAACCCACTGAGCCTCTTCGTGAACCTACTGTAGATGAGATTGTTCCCGTTGATCTATCTTTTTATAATAATAGAGAATCCATTAGGAATCAAGTTTCTTCTATGTATTCATTAGAACGTATTGACATTTACCTAACTCATATTACGGAGGGTTTAATTTATGTAGTTCGTAGGGACTGTCATTGGAGCAATGCCTTCTCCATCATAATCCCTAATACGAACCAAAGAATCATCTCTTATTTAACTTAGTTTTTTTGTATATATATACCCTTTTACGTTAGGATTCAAACCTGCTATAAACCCTATTGTCCTCGAATTCTGTCATTTTTTTTACGTCTGTTTAGGATAAATTCGCCCTATTGTGTGGAGGGTTGTTGCTTGTTTGATACATTTTGCCGACATGGCTGGTGTGCCTTTTACTTTCTCACTTAATTCACCTTTACTCTGCCACTCTTTTGCCAAGGAATTTTTACTTTAGTAGCAAGAATTAAAAGAGTTCTGGTCATTCCTGAAGACGATAAAGATCTTGGCTGGTATGCCAGGTTTGTTGCTGCCCCCACTGTTGGTTTAGTCAGTGAGGAAAATGTTCATTTTCCTGAGAAGTGAAATTTTGCATGTGAATTTTCTTTCTAATAACCTTCTCATACCCTTTTTTCTTAATTATGATGATTATCATTTTAACTTCCCCCCCCCCCCCCTCCCCCTTTTTAGCAACCACAAGAATTGTTGATGAGATTCCCAATTTCTTTGATTGGGTAGGAAAATTGTTATATACTGCTCCGATAGAGGGTAGATCTTGAAAACTCTCTTTTAACAACTTAATTTGAAAGTAAAAACTCACAGTAAGTTTTTTTTATAACTTTACTTATTGCTTATCCTTCTTTTTATCAGGATTTCCCATTCGAGGCATAAGTGTTGAAGCCATCGTAGCTTCCAGAATTTCTTTGGAAAGGGCCCAAGAGGTAATTTTGGGTTCTTCATCGAAAAGGAAAGCTACTGTTGATCAAGACTTTGAGAAGGAGGAAGAAAAAGATAGGGGTTCTTTGATAAGAAGGCAACGGGCTAGAGGAAGAATTATCTCAGATGATGAAGTATCTCCCCATAGTTGTATTACTCTCACCGAGCCTGTTAAAGTCTCGTTGGTGATTTTTCATGATGATACTCCCGTTGTTGCCCTTGATTCTGTTGAAAAACATTTTGCCCGCGGGTTTGGTAGTGAAAGTTTAGGACCAATATTTGATGAAGCACCCCTTGCTTCTTTTTCTATGTCTGCTTCTGTGATACCTTCTTTACCAGTCGTGACTATTACTGTTGCTGCTCCTCCTCAGCCGTTTTGACTCCTTCCACAGTTCCTCCGACAACTGTTCAACAAACTGAGGTTGGTTTCTCAAGTGGAAGTGGAGCCATGAAACAGGTTATCATTAAGGTCTCTACCGATGGTAATCTTTTGAGAAAATCAGGTAGGCCTGACGTGTGGTTGAAACCCCTAGTTGGTCCAATAATGAGAGCCACAACTCTTTAACTTGGATGAACGACATAATATAATCGTCATTAAAAGTATTTTTAACGATTTGCTATTCCTTTTTATTAAGGTTCTTACCTTTTCCTTTTTTAGATCGACCTCCTTGGTACAGAAATGATGAAAAGTGTTTCTCACATGGAGAAGTTAATGCATGAGTATTAAGTTGAAGCAGATAACTGGAGAGAACAATATGAAAGCCTTCAAATCAACATGGAAGCATTAGAAGAGAACAAGTGCACCTTGGAGCAGCAGTTGAGAGATTTAACTTCAGAATTGGTGGTTGAAAGAGCTTCCTCAAATCAAGCTAGTAAAGAAAAGAATCTTCTCGAAACTTCCTTTTCCGAGAAACTCTCCAAGGCTAGTGAAGAAATCAGAGAGTTGAAGGCTCTCTTAAGTGAGAAGATTATGCCGGTGAACTTGTGAAAACCTTGACTCATATTCACGAAGACCTCCAGGAATCTTAAGGTTCGTTCCTTGGAAAGTTCACATGCTTCTCTTCAAATTTCTTATGATTTTTCCTTGGTATAGAATGAGAAGCTTAATAATGAGATTGCTGAATGGGAAAGTGATTACAAGATTCTTGAGGATAAAATCGCAATTGAAGTGAGTTGGGCATTTTTAAATACTCGCCATGATACCCTTGTAGAAGTTAGCCAAGAGAATTTTAACTTGGAGGATGAGTTGGGTAAAATAAGAGAAACTATTGAAAATACTCAGCAGAGCCAAGACTTTCCCTCTCTCGTGGCTGAAACTTCCAAAAATATTGAAGATGATATGGGTCCAGTGAATGCTTCAATTCCTTCAAGTCAAGTTGAGCTTGCTGCTGCTGATGACCCTGCTTCATTTCCTTCTTCAACTCCTCAGTGACAAGTTTATGATATATGACTCTTTTTTCTTCTTTAGTGGAATATGGTTATAACCCTTGTTCCTATTTGAGGGTTTATTGAAACATTAAGTCTCCAGACCTTATTCGGGGCGTTCTGTATAAACAACTCTTAATTTATGACTAAGTTTATATTTAGTCTAAACTTTTTAATATTAAGAAGTTTTCCGTTTTTGTAGTTGTTCTGAACTTCTATTTTGTTTATCTTTGCCTTTATATTTAAGGACTTATTGAATAATTTGCTTTTTTATTTTGCAAAATTCTTTTTTAACTTTATGAATATTTAAATTATGAATTTTATAAAAGAGGGCCCTTTTATATTTGACACTTAATGAAGAAGACGTCTCAACTTTATAATGGTGTAAATATACGGCAAACGAAATAAGAATGCGCATGTTTTTTGAAATAAATTTGACAAGTTTTTATTTGAACCTTGTCTGTTTTAAATAACACCTTACATGTATTTAAATAACTTCTCTAACTTTTTCGTAACTGTTTCTCTTACAACAAATTTCAAAAAAGGAAATAAAGCACAAGATTTTTATTTATAACCTATTTCAGTACATTTCCTTTAACCTAACTATGATAAGGTTTTTCATTGGCTTTAGCTCCTAACTTTACTCTGTACTTGACTCATGCAATGAGTAAACTTTTCAGGCTTGAACTTTAATTATCTCTCAATATTCTTTGCCTTCTTTATACATATGTCTATGTATATCATATTGTCCCTAAATGTTTTGAGCTTTGAAGTATGAAGTCTCGATCACTTGACTACTCCTCTTATTTGGTCCTTTTCCTATAAAGGAATAAAACATATGGTAATCGGAGGTATAATTATAGACGAAGACTGCTTAACCCGTCTCAATTTCCATCAGAATAGTTGTAACCTTAGACCGGGAATTTTAATCTATTCCACATGCCTTGCAGGTTGTGATTCATCATCTAGTACATGTTAGCTTTCTGCCTATAATCTAAAATTGTTAGTAAAATTTTAACAATTCAGAAATAAAATTTTAAAATGAGGATAGCTGCCCATGGGTACTCCTTAGAAATAGTATCTCTTTAGGTGAACGATATTCCAATGTGAATGTAATATCTTGCCACCCACTTTTTCCAGCTCGTATGCTCCTTTCCCTACAATACCATGAATCTTTCCTTCCTAGGGTGAACTTAATTTTCCCGTATTAGACGCCTTCATGGATTGAAAAACTTTCTTGAGTACGAAATCCCCAATCTTGAAGTATCTTATACGTGCTTTTCGATTGTAGTATCGTTCCATGACATTTTTGTGTTGCCATCCTTATTAATGCAGCTTCCCTTTTCCTTCAAGTAGATCAAGATTTAGTCGCTTCTCTTCATTGGATTCATCGGTCAGCCCCATACCCTAGTGAAAACGGTGTTTCACCCGTGCTTGTTTTTGCTGTGGTGTGATATGCCCATAAAACACTAGGTAGCAATTCTAGCCAATTGCCTTTGGATTCTTCCAACCGTTTCTTCAAATTGTTGACAATAAATTTACTTGTTGATTCAGCTTGTCCATTACCCACTGGATGGTAAGGTGTTGAGGTAATCCTTTTTATCTGCCAACTTTGAAAACATTCTGCGATTTTTGCGCCTTGCCTTTGCCTGTGGTCGTGGACCCACGATGTCCATCCCCCATTTCATAAAAGGCCACAGTGTAATGACCAGAGGTAGAAACTCCGCGGGTGTATGCATTTTATTACCATATATTTGGCACTTATCACATTTAGCCACAAAAGTTTCCGCTTCTTCTTCCATTTTAATCCAATAATAACCTGATCTAATCACGGTTCTTACTAGTGATCTTCCTCCTGCGTGATTTCCACAATGCCCCTCGTGTATCTCTATCATTACATATTCCATTTGAGAAGGTCCGAGGCATCTTGCTAAGGGACCACCGAATATTTTTTGATAAATATTGCATTTCTTTAAACAGTACCGAGCAACCTTTTTACGAAGCACGTGAACCTTTTTCTTGTCTTCAGGGACGGTCCCATACTGCAAAAAAGTAACAATCTCATTCCTCCAATCCCAAGTCAAGTAATTGAAATTTACCTAATTTTTTTCATGATTGAGTGCTGAATGAAATAAATGAATTACACAAGCAATTAAATTATTCATCGCGTCTGCCGCAGATGCGAGATTAGCTAAGGCATTTGCCTCGCCATTTTCCTCTCTTGGTATCTACACAACTTTCTAAATATGGAATTGTCTAACCAGATCACGTGCCCTCTCTAAGTATTGCTGCATTCATGCTTCTCTAGCTGTATAAGTCCCCAACATCTGATTAAGCGCAAGTTGTGAATCACTTTAGCTTACATTCTGATCGATGCCAAGTTCTGGTGACCTGCAATCACTGCTTCATACTCTGCCTCATTGTTAGTTATAGGATGAAATTTTATGGCTTGTCGAATGATTTCACCCGTAGATGGTATCAAAATAATTCCTAAACTTGCCCCATTTAACTAGATGAACCATCAGTAAATAAGGTTCAAATTCCCAGATTAGACCCATTAAACTCTTTTAGTTCCTTTTTCAGCTTCTAATTGCATCCCATGGCTAAAATCAGCTAAAAACTGAGCTAACACCTGAGACTTTATAGCGGTCTTAGGTTGATATGTGATGTCGTATTCAGTCAATTCTATTACCCACTTGGATAATCTACCTGATTATTCATGTTTGTGTAATATATTACGTAATGGATAAGCAGTTACTACGGAAATAGGGTAGTATTGAAAATAAGGCCTTAGTTTTATAGTTGCCATGATTAGTGCATGTGCAAGCTATTTTAGTTGAGGATATCGTATCTCCGCATCCAATAATGACTTGTTTACATAATAAGTATTACCTTGATCTTCACGAACTAAAGCAACACTCACCACTACTTTTGAAACGGCTAAATAAATAAGTAACCTTTCTCCGATCTTCAGTTTTCCGAGCATGGTGGATTTGACAGGTAGGCCTTTAGGTTTTTGAGCTCTTGTTGACACTCTTGAGACCATTCGAACTGGTCTTGATTTTTAAGAGATAAAAAGAATTTAAAATATTTTTTTCGATGACCTGGAAATAAATCTCTCCAAGACTGCAATTCTTCTTGTTATTCTTTGCACCTCTTTTTTATTTGTAAGCATGTCAGAGATTTCTTCATTGGTTTTAATCTGTACGGGATTCACTTCAATACCATGGTTAGAAACAAGAAAAAAAAACTTTCCTGAAGAAATGTCGAATGCACATTTCTCGAAATTTAGCTGCATGTTGAATTTTCGTAAGATCTGAAATGTATCAGACAAATGTGACATATGATTTCCTATTAGTTGAGATTTGACAAGCATATCATCTATTTAGACATCCATAGTTTTTCCTAAATGTTGTTAGAATATTTTGGTCACCAATCTTTGATACGTAGCACCAGCATTTTGAGACCAAAGGGAATTACTTTGTAACAATAAGTCCCCCGGACTATTATAAGTGAAGTCTTTTCTTCATCTTTGGGATCCATTTTGAGCTGATATTACCCTTAATACGCATCTAATAAGCTTAACAAATCATTTCCTACAGTAGCATCAATCAATTGATCTATATGTGGTAATGAAAAAGAATCGTTGGGACAAGCTTTTTTAAGGTCAATGTAATCTACACAAACTCGCAATTTTCCATTCTTTTTCGGTTCTAGTACAGTATTGGCTAACTAATTAAGATACTTTACCTCGTGGATAGACAAAATTTAATAGTTTTTGAACCTCGTCTTGAATACCTGATTTTTAAAAGTTTCATGCTTTCTCTTCTTTTGTTTGATAGGTGGATACGATGAGTCTTCATTTAGCTTGTGAGTCATTACTTTCGGGGGTATTCCTGTCACATCTGAATGGGACCAGGCAAAGAAATCCACATTAGTTACTAAAAATTCAATCAACTTACCTTTTATGCCGTGGCTTAGGTTGGCCCCAATGTAGACTTTCCTTTCAGGCCATTGTGCAAGTAACTCTACAGCTTCCAGTTCTTCAATTGTTGATTTGATATTTTCACTTTCTTCTGGCTCTCGAATGGAATTGGGCCTTGATTCCACATCTATTCGCCCTTGTTCAGTTGATGTTTGTGCCGTGGTATCCTCAACTGGATTCTGTAATTGTTACTTTTCTTTGTTTTTCGTACTTGAATCTGCTACCATATTGATATGCCTGGAAGTTTGTTGATCTCAACAGATTTGACGTACTCCCCATGTTGATGGGAATTTGATAACTTGATGCATGGTAGATGGAACAACATCCATCTCGTGGTTCCATGGTCTCAAGAGAATTATATTGTAAGCCATTTCCATCTCTACCACCTGAAACTTTGTATCTTTGACCACCCCTTCTATGAATGTTGTAAGTATTACCTCCCCTTTTGTGAAAGGCCCCGTGAAATTTGTACTCTAAATCTAGTAACTTATAGTGCCAACTTTGGTATATGTGTTAGGAATGTGTAAAATTGTATTGATCTAGCTTTTAAAATTGTGAAGGGCAGTTCTGCGGTGCATTATGCGACCATTTCTGTCGCAGACTTAACCAATTCACCCATTTTTTGAGAATATTTTTGCGGTCCAATCTGTGGACCTCATTTCCACTATGCGATCGCAGATCTGACTCGAGCTCTAATTTTCCTAAATTTTAAGCCCGACCCCTTCTTCAATAAAACACCCCAATCCCTCGTTTTAATATATTTTTGGAACAAACTAGAGAGAGGAAGAGCGAATTCTTGAGAGAGAAAGTTTTATATTCATTGATTTGATTCTTCAAAGTCACCCTGGCCGAGAAATTTCAAGTAATTGCCTGCATCTCTGTTCTTGAAGGTAAAATCCCCAACCCTTTCTCATTGGTTTTCAGATTTAAACAAAAAGGGGGATTCTCATGCATTGATTCTTGAAAACATAAGTTGAAATACGCATGCATGTTCTTTAAAACCTAAAATCTAGTAAAAGAAATTGGGTAGGAGTAAAGATTTGAAAAAGAAGCGGTTGATAACCTAAATAAGTTTGGGTAGTAATTGTGAACTTCAATTCTAAGATGTATGTATTAACTTGTGAACTATATTGTCGGTACTAGGCTGTTTGTAAGATGGAAGTAGACGTAAAAAGGGAAATTTGACTCCATGTATGTATGGATAACTTTCGCCTTTGTAAGGTCACCTTGTTGGTGTAGAAGGGATTGGTATGTGCCACTTATGTGGACTATTTGTAAATTCTTGTGATTAATATGCCTTGAACGCTGTTGGTTATGTTTCCTGATATGATGGTGTAAGTAAATGGCAACAAATATGTTAATGTGTTTATGTGGTAAGAGTTGTGTAACAAATGATGGAAAGATGTCGTAATTAATGTAATTGAAACAACTGTAGTAATATCATGTTTGGCTTGTCGTGAGCAATTATTGTTGTGACTTGAATTGTATCTGGGTTGTTGTACTTGATGGAAATGGTATTGATGTTTATGAAACTCTTTGTGATTTAACATTGTTGTTGCTGTGTGAAATGTGATTGTCCGGTAGGATCTGGTTGCGCGCCGCAACACGAAGTAATAAGATATGGGTTGTGGTGATAAGGGTGGCCGATTTTATAGGGGTGGCCGAGGTAATAAGGGTTGAAAAGTGATCGAAATCACTATTGAAATACAAATATGTGAAAGTTGTGAAAATCATCAATGTGATGGAATAATGTTGAAAGGGGAAAACGAGAGATTATGAAACTTGTTTGGCTTTGGTTGTTCCTTTCATGTGCATTTTATCGTTGATTCTCTTACTGTTTGTTACATGTGTATTGCTTGATTTTACTTAGAGTAAAGTTTGTTTAGATACAAGTATAATTCAAATGTACTGACGTCCCTTTTGCCGGGGGCGCTACATTCGTGTTATGATTGTAGGTAGATCCATAACATGTACTCCAGTCCACCGACAATAGCACTCCTCCACTTCCCGTCAGCTGAATTGGTGAGCCCCTTTCTTCTCGGGGCCCTGTGTGGCTTACGCCGCTTTTCTCCCGGGGTCTTATTTTGATATTTGTGTAAGGTATAGCCGAAGCCTTATTACCGGCAAGTATTGTATCATCCTTTTGTATCCTTAAAGGCTCCGTAGACAGGAAATGTGGGTTATGAACTTATGTCTGGTAATCAATTTAATATCCAAATTGGATTCGAAACTTCCTATTTGTGAAAAAGAAAAAAGGGGGGTTGTCTAATATCTTTCTTATTAGTTGATACCTCAAGGGGACTTAATTATGTATTTTGTATGTTGGCCGGTGTAAGTTTTAAACAACGCAAGTAACCATGTATGTATGTAAATTGCGTAAGAATATGTTCAAATTTTAAATGGCTACTTTAATTGGTTAATGAGTATTGAAAACACGGGGTAACACGTGGGATGGGAAAGGCACCCAGGTCCGCTTGACTGGAGCTACCCGGTCCAGAGCCGATTTTGTCCTCGGTTTTGGAGCCTGACAAACTTGGTATCAGAGCCAAAGGTTTTTAAGGAATCCTATAATGTCTTGGAGCCGTGTCTAGTAGAGCCCTTCTTATCGGTGTGTTTTCGACCACATCTATAAGTGGGGGAATACATCAACATTTAGGAAATTACCTTCTTCTTTGTTATTCTATATCGTGCGGTGAATGTATTTATGTCTAACTCGTGCTCTGTTCCAAAATTTTCAGTAATAGCACCTAAGAAGAAAGCTCGACTCGGCCTTGGGGCCAATTCCACCCCAAGCGTGGCTGTGGACAATGTACCTGACACCATGGGAGAGAGTGACTCTATAGTCTTGAATCTTCCTAGCCCATCTATTCCAGATCAAAGTATCCCTATTCCAGCTGCGGCAGAGGGTGCAACCGCCTTCCTGCCGGAATTCCTGATTCTGATGCTGTTCTGGCTTTCGATCCCAAAGTTTTTGATGGGGACCATAGAGGAGCCATCCATATATTGACCTAGTTAGTGGCTGCTTAGGCCCATAGATCTCATGATGTCCCTGTGTCCTCCAGCGAACAGGGAGATTCCGCCAGCTCCGGAGTCAACTAGTTTCTGCGATTGGCCCCTCTAGAGTTCACAGGCACAGACCCAGAAGCTGATCCGTAGGATTTCCTTGATGAAATGTATAAGACCCTTCGAGTGATAAAGAATTCAAAGATAGAGGGAGTGGAGTTGGCTTCTTAGAAGGTTGAGGGGAGCAATGTATTCATGGTTCGAGATATGGGAGGATTCCCGTGGGGAAGAAAGCCCTCCGGCTAAATGGGATGAGTTTGTAGATGCATTCATAGACCACTTCCTTCTTTCCGAGACAATGGCAGCCTGTGCCACTGAGTTTGAGGTCCTCAAGCAGGGTAGTATGAGTGTTTGGGAGTACCACGTGGTGTGAGATTGTCCAAGTATGCTCCTTAGTTAGTGTCGACCATGAGTGCTCGAGTATGGCAATTCGTTCAGGGCCATAGTCCCTTGATGGTGAACGAGGCTGCTACAACAGCCTTACACTCGGATATGAACTATGGAAGATTGTGGGATTCGCTCAGGTTACAAAGGCTAGGAAGTTGAATATTTGGGCCGAAAGGGGGAGTAGCAGCAGGTCCGGATCGGTGGGTCACTCAGGGAGACCGGTTGAGGAGAGAGAGGCATCAGGGCCATCCCAATCATATGCTCAGTCTTCAGCGAGCGCACCACCATCTGTACACAGTTATCAGCAGACCAGGTTTAGACAGTAGGAGGCCCTATCAATCTGGACGTTCAGGAGGGAAATTTCAGCAGCAGGGTAGGGCTCCGTGCCCCAAGTGCGGGAGATTTCATACAGAGACTTTTTATTTGGATATCCCGATTTGCTATAGATGCGTGGTGAGAGGTCATATCTAGAGGATTGTCGTGCGCCCAGTCAGGGCATAGGTAGGGGATTGTTCAGTCATCCGGTTCTTCAGCCACCACATCATCCCTGTGTCCTCTAGCTTCAGCAGGGTGTGGTATAGTTAGGGGTGGGGCTTGTGGTAGAGGTGGACCCATCCAGTTTTATGCTTAGAGTGCTCTCCAAAGTTAAGAGGCTTCTCAAGATATTGTTACTGGTATCTTGTCTGTTCAAGCCATTGATTGTTATGCTCTTATTGATCCGGGTTCCTCTTTATCTTTTGTCAACCCATTTATTGCTTCAAGTTTTGGGATAGAATCAAACAGCTTCATGAGCCGTTCTCCCTATCAACTCTGGTTGGTGATTCTATTACAGCCGCGCGAGTTTATAGGAATTGTGTTGTCACGGTATGTGGTCGTGTAACCATGACCGACCTTATCGAGCTTGGAATGGTGGATTTTGATGTTATTATGAAATGGACTGGCTTTGCTCGTGCTTCGCTAAACTTGACTGCCGAACGAGAGTCATGAGACTCGAGTTCCCTAATGAGCCAGTTATTGAGTGGAATGGGAATTGTGTGGTGCCGACAGTAGGTTTTATTTCCTACCTTAAGGCTTCGAAAATGAGTAAGAATGGGTGTATCTATCATTTGGTCCGGGTGGCAGACACCACTTCAGAAGTGTCTGTCCCCGAGTCCATGCTAGTCGTGAATGAGTTTCTTGAAGTGTTTTCATACGAGCTTCCAAGGATTCAGCCAGATAGGGAGATGGATTTTGGGATTGATGTATTGCCAGATACGTAGCCAATATCTATTACACCATACAGAATGGCGCCAGCAGAACTAAGGGAGTTAAAAGAGAAACTGAAGGATTTATTAGAAAAGGGGTTCATACGGCCGAGTGTGTCGCCGTGGGGTGCTGCAGTTCTATTTGTCAGGAAGAAGGATGGGTCACTTCGGATGTCTATTGATTATCAGCATTTCAACAAAGTCACCATCAAGAATAAATATCCTTTGCCTCGGATAGATGACTTGTTCGACTAATTTCAAGGTGAAAGGTTCTTCTTCGAAATTGATCTACGGTCTGGGTATCACTAATTAAAAATCAGAGAGCAGGATATTCCTAAGACCGCTTTCAGAACTCTCTATGGCCACTTTGAGTTCTTGGTCATGTCTTTTGGGCTAACCAACACCCCGACAAATTTCATGGATCTTATGAATCGGGTCTTCAAGCCATTTTAGATTCCTTTTTTATTGTTTTCATTGATAACATCCTTGTTTATTCACGGAGCCGGAAGGATCATGCCGATCACCTCAGGGCAGTTCTGCAGACTCTTCATCAGCACCAGTTGTATGCTAAATTTTCAAAATCTGAATTTTGGTTGAAGTCCGTTTCCTTTTTGGGTCATGTTGTTTCTAGTGAAGGGATTCAGGTGGATCCCCAGAAGATAGTAGCAGTAAAATATTTGCCTAGATCCACGACCCCGATGGAGATTTGTAGCTTATTGGGTTTAGCAAGGCATTACCAGAGGTTTGTGGAGGGATTCTCTACCCTTGCCTCCCCGTTGACTAAGTTGACGCAGAAAGTAGTTAAGTTCCAATGGTTTGACGCTTGTGAAAAAAGCTTTTAGGAATTGAAGTCAAGGTTGATGTCGGCACCGACATTGACCTTTCCAGAAGGAACGAAAGGGTTTCTGGTTTATTATGATGCCTCTAGAGTCGGTTTGGGGTGTGTGTTGATACAACATGGGAAGGTTATAGCGTATGCTTCAAGGTGGCTCAAGAATCACGATAAGATTTATTTGACGCATGATTTGGAGCTTGCAGCAGTTGTGTTTGCCTTGAAAGTATGGTATCATTACCTTTATGGCTTCCATGTGGATGTGTTCCCAGACCACAAGAGTCTCAATATTTGTTCAAGCAGAAGGAGTTGAACTTAAGGCCACGACGGTGGTTAGAATTGCTCAAGGATTATGATATGAACATTTTGTACCATCCAGGAAAGGTGAATGTGGTGGCCGACGCTCTTAGTCGGAAGTCCATGGGTAGTTTGGCTCATTTGGGGCGGATCAAAGGCCTTTGGCTCGGGAGGTGTATCAATTGGACAGTCTGGGGGTTTGTATTTCAACCTCTGATAAGGGGAATGTTACGATGCATAATGGAGCAGAATCGTCACTTGTAGCAGAAGTCAAGGAAAAGCAGTTTATTGATCCAACATTGACACAAATGAAGGAAGCCGTTTTGAATAACAAGACTTCGGCATTTTCACTTGGCAACGATGGTGTATTGCAATTTCAAGGTAGGCTATTTGTTCCAAATATGGATAATCTTCGGGATAGGTTGATGGCACAGGCTCATAATTCTAGGTATTCTGTGAACCCAGGTTCTACAAAAATATTTCATGATCTCAAGGAAATTTATTGGTGGAACGGTATGATGAGGGGTGTGGCAGGCTTTGTATCTAAATGTTCAAATTGTCAGCAAGTAAAAGCTGAGCATCAGCGGCCCGGTGGATTAACTCAACTTATAGAAATACCAATGTGGAAATGGGATATGATCAACATGGATTTTGTGGTAGGGTTATTTCGCACTCAGCACAAGTTCTACTCAATTTGGGTAACAGTGGATCGACTCACGAAATTAACTCACTTCTTGCCAGTCAAGTCCACCGATACCGCAAAACAGTATGCCCAATAGTATATCAATGAAATAGTAAGGCTTCATGGAACTCAATTTTCTATTATCTCGGATTGAGGGGCCCAGTTCACAGCTAATTTTTGGAAGAAATTTAAGCAAGGTTTGGATACTCAGGTGAACCTCAGCAAAGCTTTCCATCCACAGACTGGCGGTCAAATGGAGCGGACTATTCAGACACTTGAAGATATGTTGGGTCTTGTGTCTTGTATTTCAAAGGTAACTTGGATGATCACTTGCCACTTATAGAATTTTCTTACAATAACAACTTTCATGCTAGTGTTCAGATGGCCCCATTTGAGGCATTGTACAGAAGGAGGTGTGGGTCTCCGGTTTGGTGGTTTGAAGTGCGTAAGTAGAACTGATAGGGCCAGATCTCGTTCACCAGGCTATGGAAAAAGTTAACGTCATTTAATAGAGGATGAAAACTGCTCAAAGTCGCCAAAAATCTTATGTGGACGTGTGCGGAAGAGAATTGGAGTTTCAAGTAGATGATTGGGTGTTCTTGATGGTATCTCCTATGAAGGGAGTCATGCAATTTGGGAACAAAGGAAAGTTGAGTCTTAGATATGTCGGGCCTTATCGGGTCACTCAAAGGATAGAACAGAGGGCTTATAGGCTAGAATTTCCCCCTGAAATGTCATTAGTGCGCCTGGTGTTCCATGTGTCTATGTTGAAGAAAGTGGTTGGAGATCCATCCACCATCGTGCCAGTTGAGACCATCGAGGTTAATGAAAGATTGTTGTATGAATAAGTATCGGTTGCCATTCTTGATAGTCAAGTCCGTAAATTAAGAAATAAGAAAATTGCTTCAGTTAAAGTATTATGGCAAAGTCAATGAGTCGAAGAAGCCACGTGGGAAGCGGAAAGTATATGAAAGAAAAGTATCCCCATCTGTTTGAACAAGTCTAGTAGTAATCGTACGAACTCCTATATCTAGGCAAACTGATATTGTGCACAAATTGGTGCAAAAGCACCCCATTTTCCCCTAAATGCTTTACTAGCGCCGAGTTGTGCAAAAATAAAATTGTACGTTTTGTGATTATATCATCCTTTTGGTAAATGAAAGTTTTGTTGCTCATGTGACAAGTGATTAAATATGTGCAAGATTTGAGGTAATGAATTGTATACTAGTTGTAGGGATAACAGGAAACGTATATTAGTGCTTGAACTATGTTTCGTGGGCTCTCTGACAGGTAAATAAGTCTAATTACAAAGGAAAGTCAAGCAAAATTTTCTAAAAATGTGGGAGTTAGTGAACATTGGGAGTTTGCACATCACGTTTTCAAAACCAACTAATTTCCAAAATCCTCATTTGAGGACGAATGATTTTAAGTGGGAGATGATGTACGGCCCTGTATAAAGTTGTACTCGAAATCTAATAACTTGTAGTGCCAAGTTTTGAATATGTGTTAGGAATATATAAGATTGTACTAATCTAGCTTTTAAAAATCAAGAATCAAAGTTTTCCAGAAAAATGCTATTATGCGATCCAGAATGTGATCGCAAATCAAGTATGGGGACCGCATTTCTGCCGCAGACTGAGACAGTGGTTAGGTTAAATTAAGGTAAAAAATGCGGTTCATTATGCAACCGCATAACTGATATGCAGACCGCATAGTCGTCTTATATTTTCCTAAGGATTTTTGTGAAGGGCAATTCTGCGGTGCATTATGCAACCACATAACGTGAATGCAGACCGCATTCCTGTCGTAGACCCAACCAGTTCGCCACAGTTCGCCAGTTTTTGAGAATATTTTTGCGGTCCAATCTGCGGACCGCATTTCCACTCTGCGATCGCAAAGTGTGACCACAGATCTGACTCGGGCTCTAATTTTCCTAATTATTAAACCCTAGCCCTTCTTCAATAAAACACCCCAACCCCTCATTTTAACATAGTTTCTTAACAAACTAGAGAGAGAAAGAGAGAATTCTTGAGAGGGAAAGTTTTACATTCATTGATTTGATTCCTCAAAGTCACCTGGGCCAGGAAATTTCAAGTAATTGCCTTCATTTCTGTTCTTGCAGGTAAAATCCCCAACCCTTGCCCATTGGTTTTCAGATTTAAACGAAAAAGGGGATTCTCATGCATTGATTCTGGAAAACATAAGTTGGAATTACCATGCATGTTCTGTAAAATCTAAAATCTAGTAAAAGGAATTGGGTAGGAGTAAAGATTTGCAAAACAAGCGGTTGATAACCTAAATAAGTTTGGGTAGTAATTGTGAACTTCAATTCTAAGATGTATCTGTTAACTTGTGATCTAGATTGTCGGTACTAGGCTGTTGATGAGCTAAAGGTAGACGTAAAAAGGGAAATTCGACTCCAGGTATGTATGGCTAACTTTAGCCTTCGTAAGGTCATCTTGTTGGTGTACGAGTGATTGGTATGTGTCACTTATGTGGACTATTTGTGAATTCTTGTGATTAATATGCCTTGAACACTGTTGGTTAAGTTTCCCGATATGATGGTGTAGGTAAATGGCAACAAACCAAGTATGTGTAAATGTATTTATGTGGTAAGATCTGTGTAATAAATGATGAAAAGAAGTCGTAATTGATGTAATTGAAACAACTGTGGTAATATCATTTGTGGCTTGTCGTGAGCAATTATTGTTGTGACATGAATTATATCCGAGCTGTTGTACTTGATAGAAATAGTATTGATGTTTATGAAACTCTTTATGATTTATCGTTGTTGTTGTTGTGTGAAATGTGATTCTTCAGTGGGATTGGGTTGCACGCCGCAACACGAAGTAATAAGGTGTGGGTTGTGGTGATAAGGGGGGCTAAGATAATAAGGGTGGAAAAGTGATTGAAATCACTATTGAAATACAAATATGTGAAAGTTGTGAAAATCATAGATGTGATGGAATAATGTTGAAAGGGGAAAAGGAGAGTTGTGAAACTTGTTTGGCTTTGGTTTTTCCTTTCATGTGCATTTGATCGTTGATTCTCTTACTGTTTGTTACCTGTGCATTGCTTGACTTTACTTGGGGTAAAGTTTGTTCATATATACCAGTACAATTCAAATGTACTGACGTCCTTTTTGCCAGGGGCACTAATTTCGTGTTATGATTGTTGGTGGATCCACAGCAGGTACTCAAGTCCACCGACAGTAGCACTCATTCACTTCCCGTTAGCTGAATTGGTAAGCCCCTTTATTCTCGGAGCCCTATGTGGCTCATGCCGCTTTTCTCCCGGGGTCTTATTTTAATATTTGTGTAAGGTATAGCCGGAGCCCTGTTACCGGCAAGTATTGTACCACCCTTTTGTTTCCTTAGAGGCTCCGTAGACAATAAATGTGGGTTATGAACTTATGTAAATATGTATTTTGTATGTTGGGTGGTATATGTTTTAAACCACGTAAGTAACCATGTATGTTATGTAAATCGTGTACGAATGTGTTCAAATTGTAAATGGCTTCTTCACTTGATTAATGAGTAATGAAAACATGGGGTAACACGTGGGATGGAAAAGGCACCCAGGTCCACTTTACTGGGGCTACCCGGTCGAGCGCCGGATATGTCCCTCGGTTTTTGGGCGTGACATTTTGTCACAATGCTTGAATTGTCGAAGCCAGATAAAGTATGTGCCTTAGGTACAAGTTTATCCGCAGCTTGCATCTCGTTTAGTACTCTTAGCAAAATGATGTTCTTGGAACTACCTGGATCAATCAAAACTCGTTTGACATTAGTATCATGTACAAGTAGAGAGATTACCAGTGCATCATTGTATGGAATTAACACACTGTCTGTATCCGCATCATCAAATGTAATGCTTTCTTTCTCCAAAACGTGCCGAACCTGCTTCCCGTGGGTAATTGTAACTTTAGAGACCTTATATGTTGTCGTATATGTTACGCCATTAATGTTTTCTCTCCCGCTTATAACATTAACAGTCCTTTTCGGAGAAGGAGATTTAGGGGGCTCTTGCCTGTTCTTCATGTATGCTTGCTTACCTTTTTCACTAAATAAATCAGTAAGATACCCTTGTTTCAATAGATGGTCGACTTCTCCTTACAACAATCTACATTCTATTATTTTATGACCATGATTGTTGCGAAATTCACACCAATGATCAAGATTACGCCTATTTAGATTTAATCTCATTTCTCTTGGCCAACGCACCTTATCACCTATGCTTCTTAATACAGCTTCTAACTCGAAAGTACTGACATTAAAATTGTAACCGCCAAATCTTGCCTTCATGTTTCTATCATCATCTTGCATCTCTCGCGTGTTTCGATTGTTCCCAAACCTTGATGATGAAATCGAATCTCTATTCCTCGATCTATGATCATCCCTTGAATTGTCTTGCTTTTATCCTGAATATTTTCCTGCTGGATATTTATTTTTATCGGACCTTTTTCGGTTTCTGCACCTCTCGAACTTACCTTTTCCTCTTTTTGAGATTGAGAGATAATATCTTCTTCTATCCTTAGCTTCATGCTGTATCTGTAGTAAACGTCATTCCAAGTTATTACTGGAAATTCATGAAGGCTTTCCTTGAGTCGTCTTGTGGCTTATGAGATTTTCTCATTCAAATTACTAGTAAATGCTATAGCTGCCCAGTTGTTTAGTACACGTGGTAACGTCATTCTTTCACACTGGAATCTATCTATGAACTCTCTAAGAAACTCTGAATCTCCTTGCTTTATTTTGAAATTATCTTTCATTCCTTTTTCGACTTTTTGAGCTCCCAAATACGCTTTGATAAATGAGTCTGCAAGCCGAACAAAAGAATTTATAGAATTTTAGGGTAAGAGAGAATACCATGTCAATGCTCCTTCGGTGAGTGTTTCAACAGATTTCTTGACGGATACTGTTTCAATTTCTTGTTTGGTCATATCGTTGCCTTTTACACCAGTCATGAATGCCGTCATGTGATCTCGTGGATCAGTTGTGCCATCATATTTTGGAATATCAGGCATTTTAAACTTCTTTGGAATTGGCTTCGGAGCAGTACTAGGCTTCCAAGGTTGTTGTGAGTATTTATCCATGTCTATTCCTTTGATTACTGGTGGTACTCCAGGTATTTTCTCTATGCAATCGCTTTGTTCCTTGAGCTTCTTCAGTAGGGTTAGAACTAAATTTTGTAAATCAGAACTAACTATGTTACCTGGTTCGCTATCACGAGACTCGCTTGGAGTTCCAGCAATGCCTAAATGAACGAGGCCAGAATGTGGGTTTACCAATTTATTATGATTCAGAGTTGGTGTTGGTGGCGCAACTGGCAACTGACTAATAAAAGCACGGAGAGCATTACTGACTTGTTGAGCAATTAAATTTTTTAAGGCATCATTAAGTGCTTGTTCATTCACAATTCCAACATTTTGAATCGCCTCGACTTTGTTTTTATTTGCAACCCCATTATTTATCTAAGAGCCACCTGGAGTTCTTTCTCATGATTGACATTGTGAACCACATGGTGAATAGGATGGAGTCCTGTCACTCGTATCATTTTCTTGTTGTTGAAGACCTTGTTGACTGTTGTCATTGATGTTTGACATAGTAAGTTATTTTATGAGAGAATTGACTTAGGAAAGCAAATAATTATCAGATTCCTGGTAATGAAACCAATTTGTTTAACAAAAAAGTTAAATTTCGGCCAAAGCTTATTTTAGAAGAACTCGGGTTACTAATAATCAAATAGAAATGAGAATAATAGATGTAAATAAAGGTTGAATAGAAAGCAACGTAAATCAGTATATTCCAATATTATTTCGTGTCCTTACAAATGATCATGCTTCCTCTTTTATAGCTATTTCTAGGTGAATGTAATTCAATACATATTCTCTAAATTTTTTAGTATTTAATGCCTATTAAATACTGTATCCGTACCCTCTTTTTTCTGTCAGGTTTATTCCCTTATCTTGATTCTTGACCATAAAGAGGTGCGAGCATCAAGTCTATTGAATCTTCGCTCATTTCTGTTGTAACTCGTGCCTCTTTAATTATTCTTTGCTGATCCTCATTCTTTGACCAGTCTATGTGTCATGACATGTCATCTTTAAATGAATTCAATAAACATTAGCTCAATTTTTCCCAATACAATTATAATATTATAGACATAATACCCAAGAAAATATAGAAATGTTTTGTTCTGAAAATACATCAGAAGCACACTGATTACGTCTTTAGAAATAGGTAGGGGTGTACATGGACCGGATTGGTTCGGTTTTTATCAAAACAAAACAAAAGAAACTATATCGGTTTGGTTTGGTTCGATTTTATCGAATTTTTCGAGGTTTTCTTTACTTAACTATTATTTTAATCTTACTTTGTTAAATTTTTTATAAGTAAATATATGTTTAGTAGAAATACAAAAAATTGACAAACATATTATCTATTAAAATATTCTTAAAAGAGAATTATCTTAGTAACACATAATAGTTATTTTTTTAGTCGTCCGACAATAATGTTTTGTTAATGTACATTTTCAAGGTTAAATGAATTTAGTAATTAAACAAAAAAATAAATATGATACCTAAATAATAATAATAATCACTTCAAACTCGAAAAAAAAATAACAATTTCGTAGATCTTAATATATGATATGAATATGAAAGAACAAAGATATTGATGCGGTTCAGTAACACTTGATGAGAAAGTGATCATGCAACCCATTATTCAAGGTTAGTAAATATGGAGCACTTCATACACTATTAAATATTATATCCCACAAGATATCCCAAATATTTCTAGATGTTTAAAAAAAAATTATATATAAAATCGTAAAAGTATATATAAAAATTATATATTTATATGTCGATTTGATTCAGATTTTTTTACTCAATACCAAACCAAATCAAACCAAACCTAGTTAGGATTTTCAATCAATTTAATTTGAATTTTTTGTTTGGTGTAATTTTCCGGTTGGATTTGTACACTGTTAACAATAGGTAATTAGCAATGTAACAGCTAAACTTTGCCAATTCCAAAGCCACAATGTGAGGAGAAATTTTTTAGCACCTATAAAAAATAAGTAAACACCAATCAATTAAAAGAAGTTTAGATATAGAAGAGTGCCAAAAATAGATCTATTGTTGTTCATTGGAAGAATATATATGTTGCGAAGGAAAGTTGAAATAAGAAATAATTTCGCCTCAAAGCATTATATTCAAGTACATAAAATGTTGCCCCGCTCTTCATATTACATTCACGAACAAGTCCAACCAGATACTACTCGTATTTTTCACATGTAAATGTTTTTCCAAATAGCAATAGGAAGTCGACATGCGTTAAGTGCTCAAAAGATACAAAATGCCCATGCTTTAGCACCTGGTACAAAGGCGCCTGCTATAATAACAAGTACCACATTAACTGTGATTTAGTGGCAGATTATTTGAAAGTAAAAATTAGAAAAAGGATAAATCATAGATGCAAGCTAGAGATGATCACATAAAGTCAATTTAATTGTGAAATAGGTTATTTGAAATGAATTTATGGTCGCGCACACGCGCTCCTACAAAGCATATAAAAAATTATTTAATTTTTATTTCTAAGTTTTGGGTGACCGGAAATCACGGGTAGTTGCAATAGCTAATTAAATCACACAAAATAAATCAATCTCGAAACTAACTTGGAAAGCCCAGCCCCCCCCCCCCCCCCCTCCCCAACCAAAAAAGAAAAAAAACAAATATATACTTGGGGTCATTATCAATTAAAAAAAAATAGATTAGCGATCTGGTTCATGTGGTTGATATTCCTGCTTGCCATCAAATCCAAAGCAAGTTGCAAAATTCTGTAGATAATAATGGAGGGTGCATGTGTTATGAGAAATATAATGTTAATATACATGAAACGATTTATTAATAAATACAAATAATTGAAAATAAAATAAAAAAGATATCTAATTCCATGTACACTAGTCTAAATCTACCTTACACTAATAATCTACACGTAGATTTTACATAAAAAAAAATAGTCATTCTGTATAATCCTTGAGGTTTGGTTAGATACTATTCCGAAGTCACGGACACACTTATTTCAATGATATATATCCGCTATGATACAAATTTAGCATCGACGATATTGGACAGCTTCCCTCTCTTCTTATTTGTTTAATCTTTCTTCATATTTAGAAATTAAAGTTTTAGGCCATTTGTCATATTATGTTCCCGACATGCAAGAATTAATGTATGTAAACATTTATTCCCTAGTATTTTGACAAAGTTCGATTATTTCTAAATTTTGGATCCGTAAAATATTAATATTTGCTAGATATAGGTCAATTCGTTCAAGAGCACCACCACTTTCATGTCTTTATTCCTTTAAAATTTCTAGGCTATATGTCACAAAACCAAAGCAAAAACGAGTGGAAATCGTTGTACGATTTGAGTAATTAAAATGAGGAAAGCTGCGACTCTGATTTTCCATTTAAGGACTGACTTGTGCTTTTATAACATAATAATCATTTATTATATTATAAATGATGAAAAATATTGTACAGAGAAAATAGAGAGAATATTCTTAGAGAACCCCTTTATTTATAGGAAAAAAATGACTTAGTCACCAAGTAACAAACCCTAAAATCTCTCTAAAGTATAGATAGACATTCATCTTAAATACAATTCTATTTATAACACCCCCTCCCCCTGAATGTCTATTTAACAGATAATGTGCCTCGTTAAAACTTTAACTAAAATAAAATCTAGTGAAGGAAAAAGAGTACAAATGTTTAGAAATACGCCTTTTGGTTGCCTCGTTAAAAACTTTGTAAGAAAAATCTAGTGGAGCAAAGCCTTGTAAGAAAAAAAGAGTACAACACATATTAACTCCCCTGATGAGAGCATCAATTCATATTTTTAAGCCTCGTATTCCAATTTTGTGCACCATCTTCAAAAAATTGTTGGTAGAGATTTGCACCTTGAAATCATCATTTCTAATAGAGTTGTATTGTCTTCATATGAACTTGTTGGAATCGTTATTTCAATATCTTTATATAAGGTAAAGACCCTTAGTATCATATTACCATGCCTATAGTTATAGAAAGATACATATGTGCACGAATTGCACTTAGGATGTGATATTTCATGACGAAAAAATTCTTCAAATAATTATATATGTTATTAGCATTTTGCATCATTCATAGATTGTCATATAATATAGTCAAATAAGCCAGGTAAATAGATTTTAGATGCACATAAAGTTTTTATGTCATGCTAAAGATATAAGATAGATAAAAGTGATTGCAAACTCTTTTGACTTTATACTTTTAAGTATTTGAATTGTAGGTCCACAATTACATATATTTCATATCAAACTAATTCTACTTGGATTGTTTCTCCACACTAATATATATATATATATATATATATATAATATATATATATATATATATATATATATATATATATATATATATATATATATATATATATATATATATATATATATATATATATATATATATATATATATACATATATATATATATACATACATATATATATATATATACATATATATATATATATATACATATATATATATATATATATATATATACATATATATATATATATATATATATATATATATACATATATATATATCGCGTTATCATAAATATAATCAACAAACATTTTATATTGGTTTCAACCTCCTTTTTTTTCACAAAGACATAACATAGAGATCTCTGAATTCATATTTTCACGTACCTGAACCTCTCCTGAGATTTTATGAAGTATTTGTTATGTGATCTTCCAGATCACTTGACTCCTTATTATGATCATTTTGAATCATTTGCTCATCTTCTTTATTAAGAATTTTATTTGAAATTGATTTGTATAAACTTTAAGCAGACCATAAGACTTTGTCCTTCTAGGACTTATTCTAATAGGAACATTTGCAGTGAGAATGTAGTTACTTTCTTTGGGTCAACAAATGTGTCTGGCATGCTTTGTAATATATTGCAGATGAATTATCTTTTCATGAACTTCAAGTTCATATTATCTTATTCAAGGATCGATATGTACAAAGGATAATTTATTCCATGTAGCTTTTTCTCAACAGTTTATCATCTCTCTCCCTCATGTTAGAAAAACTAACTTTCTTTGGAAATCCACCTTTATGTGTGATGGTGTTAATTAAAATATACACCGCAAATCAATAATAATAAGATAAAATTATTTGGGTCCTAACCTTGAACCACTTGTGAGGGAAGATGTAATATACTTTCATATGTAACATATATCAAAATGATATAGTTAACTTTGTTCTTATAAGCAATAATTTAGTTATTTAGTGAAGGCACTCAATAAATTATTTTCTAAACCAATTGTGATATAAATAAACTTATCAAGATGAACTATCTTGAATGGAAAATCTAGAAATTATGCTCTAAACTAAATTATTGAGCAAGTTACCTCGCAAAGGCTAGATTGCAGATTAACAATAATCGCATATGTAACCAACTCGTAGTTGCATCCTGTCGTATACATGGTAGGTGAACGAGCCCATATTCACCTTTAATATTTTCAGTATTCATGCTATTCAATCCCAATTTTAGTTGGTCTACTAATTATTGAGAACAAGAAATATAAGAGATTCGTACAAAACTTTCCAGTTCTTTAATATTTACCCATGTAAACTCTCTCTTTTTTTTTACACATCAAACATAAATAATATAGCTAAATCAAGTGCCAATTGAATAAATTATCATTTTTGATAACTTCAGATTTAGATCATGACGTGTGCAATAATCAATAAACTCTAAATTTATTATTGTATGAGTTTTACATCAATAAACTGCTACATTATTGTGGCATTCTTTTATTTGTATAGTACAAACTAGAGAATAAAGCGGGTAACTCTTCACATACATATTACCTGCTACAAGTTGTAGTAATAAAATATAATAAATCTTTCTTTTATTTATAGTTTCAATATAACCAACCACTTTCACGAATAATTTAGAAACTAAATTAGTTTCTTTTAGACTTACTATGATATAGTATATTATTGATAATCAATTTTTATTTGTCCAAAATAGTATACTTGGCTCTTCCTAAGCTCTCAACTAATTTTGTACTATCACATATTCATCAATATCTGGATGGTGAATAACTCTTTCAAAGAGAAAGTTATACCATTATGATCACGATCAAAATCATATATAAGATCTGTTTCTTGCATTATTGTTGTCCATTAATTAACACATTTCCAAAAGAATTGGCGTACAATAGTGTGATGACCCAATAGGTTATTTACAGTTTTAACCTTAATTCTATGTGACAAAACCTCAATTGGCTCCATTTAGCCTTCCTCAGTTTGCTTGCTGAGTCTGTGTCTTTTTCCGGAAGGTTTTTATGTGAAAATTTGACAAAAATGTGAAATCATGCCTTAAAACTCATTTGGTTGACATCAATCAATAATTTGAGCAAACGGACCTGGATCAGTGTTTTGACGGTCCAATAGGTCCGTATCATAATTTGGGACTTGGGTGTATACCCGGAAGCGAATTCAAAAATCACTAGAGGGAATAATCGCAATTTATTGAAGACTAGAGGCTTAAAGGTTTAGAGAATTAATAAGTTTGACCTAAGTTTGACTTTAGCCCATTTGGTCAATCGAGGTTGATACTCAATATCATACCTTCCGAGTTCGAGGTTGATACTCAATATCATGCCCTCCGAGTTTGATGGCCCATTTGGCCAACCGACCTGATAGTTTGGGTTTGTGCAATATGCTACGGAGAGGATATATCGTTAGCATGCAAATACAGTGACATGAAAATAGGGCTTCAATTTTCGCGAGGCGTTTATTAACGCGAGATCCAATTTTTCTAGGTGTAGATACCTAGTATCGGCATCCCCTAGAGTCCGGCTTACATAGTAAACAGGGAATTTCGTACCTTGCTCTTCTCGAACTAGCACGCCGCTTACCGCAATCTTGTATACAACCAAGTATAGATATTGTATTTCATCCTCCTTTGGCGTATGGAGTAGAGGGGAGCTGGTCAGATATTTCTTCAACTCCTCTATGGCATGTTGGGATTCTGGAGTCCATTCAAAGTTGTTTTTCCTTTTGAGTAATAAAAAGAAATGATGGATTATGTTGGATGACCTTGATATGAATCTACCTAGAGCTGCTATTTGCCCTATCAGCCGCTGCACGGCCTTTACATTATTTACTACCATGATTTCTTCGATGGACTTGATCTTATCGAGGTTAATCTAGATCCCCCTGTTTGATACCATGAAGCCTAAGTATTTTCCTGAACCCACTTCGAGTCACACTTCTCAGGGTTGAGCTTCATGTTGTAACTTCTGAGGATGTCGAATGTTTCTTGCAAATAAGTCAGATGGTCCTCTGCACGCAGGGATATAACTAGCATATCGTCAATATAAACCTCCATGGATTTTCCTACTTGATGCTCAAATATTTTATTAACTAGGCGCTAGTATGTGGCCGCTACGTTTTTTAGCCCGAAGGGCATTACATTGTAAAGGTAGTACCATACTTTGTGATAAATGAAGTTTTCTCCCTATCTTCGGGGTTCATCTGTATTTACCCTGAGTAGGCGTTGAGAAAGGTTAAGGTCTCGTGGCCGACTGTAACATCGAGATGATCGATGTTAGGAAATAAGAATGAATCCTTGGGACATGCCTTATTTAAGTCTTTATAATCTATGCATATTCTTAGATTATTTCTCTTTTTGGATACCACTACTACGTTGGCCAGCCATTCGGGGTACTTTACCTCTCTAATGGATTCGATTTTAAGGAGTTCTATTACCTTATCCTTGATGAATGTATGTTTTATCTTGGACTGGGGTCTTCATTTTCTGCTTCACCGATTTAAACCTAGAGTCGACACCCAGTCGATAGAAGGTTATTTCCCGTGGGTTTCCTATTATATCTATGTGGGACCAAGCAAAATAGTCAAATTATCAACAAGAAATTGAATGAAATTTTTCCTGAGTTCGGGGGTTAATCCTGTTCCTAGGTATACTATATGATCAGGGAGGTGTTTGATCATATCAGTTTTCTCCAGATCTTCAACTGTCGATTTCGTTGCATCTAACTTTTCGGGGGAATCCAAAGTTTGAGGAAATCTTCTTCGTCATCCTCGGGGGTTAGTATGCTCCTAGACACATCCGTGGTTGGGAGTACAGGGGTCGACTCTTCCTGGTAAATCGCAAACATTTCTATCGCTACATGCTGTTCTCCATATATGTTTGTTATACCATCTTTTGACGGAAATTTAATCATATGGTGCAGAGTTGACAGTACTGCCCACATGTTATGTATCCATGACTTTCCAAGCAATGTGTTATACCTTATGTCGCCATTGATGACTTGAAACTTGGTGTTCTAAACCGCACCGGATGTGTCAATTGGAAGGGTGATTTCTCCTTTTGTTGCTTCCCCGGTCATGTTGAAGCCGTGGAGGACTTGGGAAGTGGTTATGATGTGATCGATCAACCCAAGCTATTCCACTACCCCCAACCTGATTACGTTAGCCGAGCTGCCTCGATCCACAAGCACACGTTTAAATTGAATGTTGTTTAGAAAAATGAGATTACTAGCAAGTCGTTGTGTGGTTCCGTCAAGGTCTCGAGATCCTTTTCGCTGAACGTGAGGGTGTCTTCAACCACGCGGTCTCGGATTGGACCTTTTATTGTGGCGGATTTTTTTCCCTTTATTAAGGTTCCTTGAGGAATATTGGTCCCTCCAATAATCATATGAATGACATGCCGGTGAATCTTTTTTTGAGCACGGGTCAGAGTTTTCCATTTTTTGTGCGGAACATTTCGGTATGCTTTTTGGTGAGCATGAGGAGAGATGCCAATGCTTTGGGCATTGCACGAGACCTTACCCTTGGAGGTCAGCTCCGGTGCGTTTACAAGGTTGTCCGGTGGTATACCGATATCTGGAATGGCCACACCATCCTTTCCTCGGCTCTCGAGGTGGTGGTTCTCATCTCTATATACTGAGTTAGGCATTTTGGCATGAAATTGGATGGTTTTGGACAAGAACATCTGTGAAAGATAACTTGCATTATTTGATGAAACCATAAAGAAAATAATCACTATTATTTTTAGCCCCACGGTGGGCGCCAAACTGTTTACCGTGAAAATGGTAATAACAACTAAATTTGATTATGGGACTCCAAAAATACGTGATCTATTTTTATGAAAGTAGTTGATGATATATTTGTGAGACTTAGAAACGAAATGAGAGTTAGATATAGTGATAGTCAAACTGATAGATCAATAATCGGGGCCTCGAGGTCAATACTGGAGCTTGATTGGGAGCTATCAGGGGTGGTCGAAGCATGGCTAACAGTTATAATAAAATTAACGAAGGCTCTTTATGGCCAATAATAAGCAATAATGATGATTAACAATGAAGATAATAAATAGAAGCAATAATATCAAAAGAATTGTTAGAGACAATAGAGAATGTTCTTGTATATTTAGTGTGGGGAGATTGAAGCAACGGACCCCTCTAAAATAATAATCACCCTTTTTATAGGAGTATAATCCCAACATAATACAAAATACATCAACGACAAAGGTATGGGGATGAGACGGTTGCATGACACTCCGATTCATGGTTATGGTAGATCACTAGGCTTTATCATTCCTAGCCGTATTCCTTGAGAACTCTCCATTTTACCAGTATAGCTGTTGGTCTGCATCGTCCCGAGGTTGAGCCTCGACTGCCTATGAAGTTGAACTTTGACCCTAGTTATGAGCCTTGGGAAATGTGTTCGCAGGGCATCATAATGATGAAGAAATTAGACCCTCCGAATTCACTATGCAATTGATTGCGTATTAGATATGTTCTTCGGACTGGTACAACAATGTGTTACTTACTTCTATGTGGTTATGGTGATTCATTTTTGGTACTAGACATCAAATTATGTATGGTTATTGATTTTGAGTATAGTCACTTGAGGTGTTTGATATGGACCCGTATTTTGATAGGTTCGCGCATCGCAGCAAAGTTATGCGGAGGTATAATCCGTTGGGTTAGATTCGTTGTTTTGGTTCTACGGTGTATAATGGATTCTCACCATCGTGTTGTGGTGGTACTGGTGAGCTTGCGGTACAACTCTCTCATTTGATTCACTTTCCATTATTTGAGTACATTTGGACTATTGCTTATTGGTGCACGGGTTGTGGCTTGAAATTGTATCAATGTGTCATGTCACTAGAGCAGTTTTATTGTATGAGATTAGTTCATTGGGATCTCAAATGAATATATCAGATTCTGTTTCAGCATGTTGGAAGGATAATCTAAGGATTTGGCTTAGGAGTTTACTATGATCCTTGCCAAAGGAGAGAGAGCTTCATGAATGGTTAATATAAGGAATAGTTATGACTTCCTGCGTCTTTCATTCATCATTGGCAGTATACGAAAGTGTTGAAATAAGGTCTTGTTTGATAAGAGGGTTTATTACATGTATTAGGTTGTTTGAGCAGCTGATGTGATTAGATGTTATTGCTACAAGTAGTTGATTTAGGTAGTATATCATATGATTACATCTAGGGATACAGATATGGTTTGATACAGCTGGTTCGAACTTATTCAGTGTATAGATTGATATTTTGATCTTATAGATAGTTTCAGAAGTGGAAATGTGGTTCTAAGGTTTATGGGCTTGGTTGGATTGCAGAGTTTTAGTTAGTTTATGCTATCAGACCTAGATGGGATAGGGTGGCGCTGGATCACCCTCGGGTATCTGCATGGTAAGGTTATGCAGCAATTTGTTAGCTCTTGAAACAACTCTAGGCACGTTATAGGACGAACACGTGTTTAAGTGGGGGATGATGTAACGACTCGACTGGTCATTTTGAGTATTTTCACTTTGCTTGCTAGTTTTCGGGCATGACTAAACCCGTATGATGTATTGTCACTTATGTAAATTGTCAGTTTTGGTTTTCAGGATAATCAAAATAGACTTGGAAGAACAATTTTCAGCTTGAAGCATTAAATTTGGAAGGTTTGCTCAAGTTTTGACTTGTTAGTATATGATCTTGGATTAAGTTTTTTATGATTTTATTAGCTCTGTTAGGTGATTTTAGACTTGGGAGAGTTTCCAGAATGTGATTTGGAGGTCTGTAGTAGGTTTAGGCTTGAATTGGTGAAATTGGAAATTTTGAGTTTCCGATCGGCAATGGAAATCTTGATATCAGATTCAGAATGGAGTTTTGGAAATTGGAGTAGGTTTGCAGTGTCATTTTTGATATGTGTGCAAAATTTTAGGTCATTCGGATGAGTTTTGATAGGTTTTGGCATCGATTGTGGAATTTAGAAGTTTGGAAAATCCTTAGGCTAGAATTCGATGGTGATAACATGTTTTGATATTATTTTGAATGTTCCTAGGGTTGGAAAAAGTTTAAAATTATGTTATGGAATGTGTTGGTATGTTTAATTGAGGCTCTGAGGGACTCAAGTGAGTTTGGGGTGGTTTTCGGAGTATGTTGGGCTTTATCGAGACTGATGTTGCTGCTGTATTTTCTTCTGCTAATTTCCTTATATGCGATCGCAAGAGTGGGGCCGCGATTGTGTAGGTTTGTTGAGGTCAGATAGGAAGTTGTTCTATGTGATCCCCAACTTGGGTCTGCAACCGCAAATGCCCGTGGAGTTGGCTATCACGAATGCGTGGTTGAGGCTGCATTCGCGAAGAAGGAGTTGGAGCAGTCGTGAGGTGAAGGAATCGCTCTATGCGATCACGTAGTAGGGCCGCGTTCTCATTCACGTTGTTGTGTGAGATTGTTATCCGTGATCACATGCGTGTTTCTGCGATCACATAAAGTTATATGAGGGGTATTCCTTTGTGCTTCGCAATCGTGAGCCTATTGCCGCGATCATGATGAAGAAAATGTTTGGGTAGAATGTTTAATTTCAAAAACGAGGGTTTGGTCCATAATCTCAAAATTTATTTGAGAGCTTGGGAGAAAGCGATTTTTGAGGAGAATTTTAGAGATGTGATTGGGGTAAGTGTTCTTCAATCGAATTTGGTTAATTCCATTATTGTTCCTTGATTTTTATCATTTAAATTGGGAATTTAGGTTGAAAATTGGCGAAGATTGAAGAAAATTTGGAGAGCTGATTTTGGGTATTTGGATGTCCATTTGATGTCGGATTTTGGTGAATTTGATATAGATGGACTCGTGAGTGAATGGGGTTTCTATTTTGCAATTTTTATCGGATTCCGAGACGTGGGCACAGGGGCCATGTTTGAGCCAAATTCGGGATTTTGGGTCTAATTTGATAATTTTCATATGGAATTCATTCCTTTAGCATATATTATTCATAATATACTTATTTTGCTAGATCCAGAGCATTTGGAGGCCAAGTCGATAGGCAAAAGCATCGCAGGTTAGAGTTTGGATTGGTTTGAGGTAAGTAATGATTGTAAATTGTTGATACCCTATTTTTTTCTATGATATTTTCAACACTATGCGTTGGCTTCAATTAGTATTTTTTACAATTTTTGCATTTTAAAAATATTTTAATAAATTTATTCCAGTATTTTTATTTACATAAACAATCACTAATTGCCTCACAAATAATTTATAATAATTTTGTGGCTTAATTTTATTATTTGCATTTTTAGTAAGTTTTAATTATTTTACAAATATCCACCGTGTATTTTTTGGGGTTATAATTGCAATTATATCCCATGCATGCACTATTACATTATTTTAACAGAAAATAGCCTTTTATATTTTTAAAATATTAAGTAATTATTTTAAAATATTTCTATGCATGAATTTTTTTACAATTTATTAAATGTTTTTAAATAAATTATGTTAGCTATTAAATGGGTATTTAACAAATGACCCTTTTTATTTTCGAACCTAGTCTAAATTAAACAACCCAAATCCCTAACCCACTAAGACCATGCCCAAACTAACTATCCCTAACCATCATCACTTCTTACCATTTTAACCAAAAGAACCCCCTAAACCCTAGCCATTACTCAAAAGCGGCCGCCTTAGAATCCCTAATCCTCTCCGTCTGTTAGCCGCCGCCGCCCAAAACTAATCCTATTCCCTTCGATTCCCACTCGACCCATGGATTTCCACGACTGTTTGAGGTCATATTGGTATTCTACGTCTCTTGGTTGCTCAATCTTATGATTTCATGGAAATATCTCGAAGAGATCTAACCAGATCTGGTTCAAAACTCCTCGAGAGTCCGTCTATGGTTGTGGGTGTTACTATTTCAATGTTTTTACGGTCCAAATCTGTTGTTTCAGACTGGATTCTCTTTACCCTTGCATTCTTTCTTCAAAACCATCATTTCAAATACGAATCCATCTAGATCTTTGTAGATCTAGAAAGTTTCTGAGTTCGTAATCGATTTTTTTTAGAAGAGTTTCTTGTTTCTTATTATTAGTCGATTTCTTGCACCATGTTATCTTCGGTTTGGTTTTTTTTTTGAAATGTTTGAAATGTTTTCAATTTCCATGATTGTTCTTTAAGGCTCTTTTACTTTTCTACTGTTAACTAATTTTTAGCACTACACTACTTTAGGTTTTGATTTCTCTGATTTTTGTTGTTCAAATCTCTGTATGTTTGAAAAGCTTTCTGTTTCCATGGCTATTTCTTGTAAGTTTTCCTAACTTCCTGCTACTAATCAACCCTAAGTATCTTTCTAATTATCGGAGGTTTCCACTTTTGTTTTTTATGCAAAAGGTTTTATGAAGTTTTAATGTTTCGTTTGATCTTTCTCGCATGATTATGTTTCTGGTCCAATTGTTTGACTATTCAGTGTTTGATTGCAACCTTGTCTGTTATTGTTTCAATAATTTAATGACTAGCCTAATTATCTAGGGTTTCACTAGTTTACTAAACGTATTTACTGATCTCTAATTGTTTTCCTTAATCCTGAGTTTCTTAATTAACATCTTTTGTCTATCTATGGGTTGAGTGACCCTTTAATTGGTCTATGATTACCCGTGTTGCCTTATTTGTGAAATTAATTACTTGATTTAAGGGTTCTAACGCTAATTGATTGTTAAACCTACTTCTTGCCTTATTTGAAATTCAACTATAGTTATTTATGGTATAATTCCCTAATTTCCTATCCCAATCAAGCTTAATTGCTTATTTGATTACTTCCTTACCTTATTTTTGTAGCGTGAAGTTGCCTTGCTTTATTTACCAACACTATATGACTCATATATATATATATATATATATATATGGACTCTTATTCTACCTTGGACAAAGAAGGGGCAATAGTTCATACACATACAAAAACTTCCTCTTATCTCTCTCTATGCTACTTGTGATCATTACTTGACTAGCCAGCTGAAACCAAACGATAGGCTGTTGAATCATGTCTACATTACCTTCCTTTTCTGCTTCCTTAACTGGCATGCCTCTACTATTGTCATCCAATTAATTTGTGCGTTAATAAGCATGTTTACTTCTGTTAAATTTGTATGTTCATCAATATGTTTCCTATTGCTTAAATCCATGAGTTTACCAGCATGCTTACCCCTATTTAATCCATGTGTTTGCTAGCATGATTGTTTGTGCCCAATCTATGTGGCCATTTCTGTCCAAATTATATATTCAATAGCATGTCTAACTATATGTTTCCTAACATATCTACTCATGATCAATCTGTATGTTTATGTCGACTCCTGGCTTATACATGTGTTTACCACTATAGCACGTTTATTGGCCTAAGTAAATGTGAAGTTTTGAAGACTGACAAAAGAACTCAGACATGGACCAAGTCCATCTTGTGAAGCACATTCGTGAACAATCCAAACATATGAGATGCACGTGAAGGAGATAAATCTAACTTATCTAAAGTAATATCTCCTGATCATGATCGAAAAGGTTGCATATTGGATAAGGAGAAAGACTCCTTACACAAAGAGAACACAATTTAAGAAGAGGATAGAGTTAGAGTATGAGATCAACTAGAACTCTTACACCATGGAAGAGTAGCATCTATATCCTTGTCAATCTCTAATTACTAACAACTTAAATATCAGTGTTGTTCTCTTTTACATGCAATTCACGTAGGTAGAAGTTAAATGTAAACTGAGAGCAAAATAGCACGACAATTTTGCAAGCACTTTTGTGTGTGATTCAAGCGTGCAATCCTGAAGCTAATTGAACTAGATAGAAAAACCAGTTCCAAGTGTCTATATTTTATTCTAGGTTAATTGTAGTAAGTGATTTTACATTGTACCTTTAAGCCTACGTAGAAGCAATTGTATCGGGTACTTAGAGTTTTCATGTTAGATTTAACTTGAAGTTGCCGCAACAGTTGAGGTTGTATGACACAATGGGATTAGAGTTAATCCTAGGTTTATAAAAAAGTATTTGTAAATGTAGTTTTTGGCACAGTGATTCTAATGGAGAGTTTGGAAAAATCCTACTGGAAGGTAGGTTGTGGTTTTTTCACCTTTTGAGCCAGGTGTTTTCCACATAAAATCTCTATGTTCTTTATTTTCTGTACTTATTATTCCGCAACAGTAGTAGTCGGAACACATAGAAGAACCAGGTCCTTCCATAACCAGTTTAAGCAAAAAATTGGTCACCATACAAATCACCTCCCCTCTTGTATTGTATTGAAGTATAAAACATCAATGTTGACTCATCTTTTCTAATAAGAACTATATATAATGCTTTCAACAAGTTTGCATGTCTACATATATCTAAAATTAGATCTATGTCTTGTTTACTCCCCTACTAAGTATGAGTCCCTATCTGGATACTTTTCTCCCCAATCCGTATTATCCCTTACATGTGGCTGCTTGATTTTCACCATGTTTTGCTTCTATGTTTGGTCACTTAGTAACAACCAATAATCTTAAGTAATAGTATTTCTGAATGCTTCTTGTTTGGATGAAACCTTGGCCTAGGTTCTAGGAACTGAATGATTCTATTTACATCTAATTTCTTGAAAGTTTGAAATTGCTTTTTTCCTCAAAACTATTCTTTCAAATCACTATCACTTCAATTCATAGAATACTTAGGTTCTTGCCCCTCTAATGTGAGCATTTCTTTGGAGTCTATGAGACTCCTCTGAACTTTGACACAGTGGGGCTGGCTATTCCACACTACACATATTGTTTAGCCTTTAAGGAGGCCTTGGAGTGAGCATTGCCTTGGGTCGTGGAGGCTCTTGGGAACTTTGACACACGAAGATATCCTTCCTGGAACTATTGGATGTGGCAATTGAGACTCTTTGAAGGCCTGGTTCCCCAAGATTTTCTCTAGGCATATCCATGCTCCCTATTGTATACTTTTTTCATTGTTGTAATTCATTCTACACTTTGTTTGTAATATTATTTACTTTTTAAATAGATATTGCGCAAATTACTGAAATGGTAAGGATTATTATACATATTTTTTTTGGGAAATGGGTAGATATCATTCCTATAGGATTTAAAATTAGTGTTTATATTCCTAGAAATCATACCTACAGGACATTGCAATGTTCATCACTAGTACACATTTAAGAGATCATGGCGATAGGGTTCAAGCCAACTTTTGCAAGCGGAAATCATTGTGCTGTTTGATTGTTTTGTATGAATTCTAGATACCATGCTTATGTATTAAAAATCAATATTGCACTTTTTGATATCATGCCTATAGGTAAAAAAAAATCAATTTTTGCACTTGGGAGCCATGATAAGTAAGATCAGCATGTTCAATATTTAGAAACCATGCCTTTCTGATAAAATTAATCTTACATTCTGTACACTACACTTGTGGTTTTAAAAGAAGTCTCCGCATGGAATACTGCTTTAAAATTGATGCTTTTAGTTTCTATTGTTTAAAATAAGTCATTGTACCTAGACAACATGCCTATATGACCTAACTGCCTAAAGTTATTTACTATTTTATTATACTTATGAATAATGACTAAATATCATGCTCATAGGATGTCATTGATACACGCCTACGCAAGCCTATAGGGCGATTTTGAATCTTGTAAACTGCAAAAACTGTGCTTTTGTTAACTACCCAAATTTAGCCCATCTAATATCAGTAGACAAACTGATTAGGTATTGGTTCCCGCTTTAATAAAGCTTTGTGACTTGTGTTCACCTTGATATCCTGTCATTAGGACTCTATTAAAATGTCTAAAACACTATTGTCTGAGACGTGCATTTGTTTGTTCCAATTGTGGAGGTAAAATTGAGCCCCTTTAATTGTTCTTTACTTGATAGTCCTAATTGTTTTTGTTGTTTCCTAAATTCTTTCCTTTAAATATCTTAGGATAGTCTAGAACTACCTAAATTAGAGGTCCTAAATACCTCCAGTTCCATAAGTAAGGGACGGGTAATGAATGCATAAGATATATCTTAAGGTTGAAAGAACGCTCTAGGCTACGCCCAAGGGGAGAGGAATGGGGTAGTAAATGATATGATTACATGCGCGCCAATGCCACGTGTAACCCCACTAGTTGAGGAAAGCTTTTGGGGTATTGTACAAATGTGATCCTATATGCTAATAAACCTAGGACTTCCCTCACCTTATATACATATGTGTGCTTAGATTGCCTATCTGTTAAACTTCCTTCATTTGCATATGCGTGCTTAGACTGCTTATCTTTAAATGACTAATTCACATAATTGAGTTCTGCTTTGACCCACCGGTGTGGATCGTGAAGCGTGCCTAACACCTTCCCTTAAGGTCATTTTGAGCCCTTACACCAATCTCTGGTAATGCAAACAGATTTTTATGAGTTATCTGCCCTAGGTACCCTAACACACCTTAAATTTGTTAGTGAAGACTCTTTGAAATTCAAAAACTCAAATAGGAGATTTTGATGAGTTATTTGACACACTGGGGCTGGCTATTCCACACTGCACATGCTGTTTAGCCATTAAGGAGGCCTTGGTGTGAGCATTGCCCTAGGTCGTGGAGGATCTTGGGAACTTTGACACACTAAAATATTCTTCCTAGCACTATCAGATGTGGAAATTGAGACTCTTTGAAGGCCTGGTTCCCCAGGATTTTCTCTGGGCCTATCCAGGCTCCGTATAGTATACTTTTTTCATTCTTGTAATTCATTCTACACTTGGTTTGTAATATTATTTACATTGTAAATAGATATTGCGGAAATTACTAATATGGGAGGGATTATTATACATATTTTTTGGGGGAATGGGTAGATATCATGCCAATAGGATTTAAAATTAGTGTTTACATTCCTAGAAATAATACATACAGGACATTGCAATGTTCATCACTAGTACACATTAAAGAGATCATGGCTATAGGGTTCAAGCCAACTTTTGCAAGAGAAAATCATTGTGCTATTTGATTGTTTTGTATGAATTGTAGATACCATGCTAATAGATTAAAAATAAATATTTCACTTTAAGATATTATGCCTATAGGTAAAAAAATCAATTTTTGCACTTGGGAGCCATGATAAATAAGTTCAGCATGTTCAATATTTAGAAACCATGCCTATATGGTAAAATTGATCTTACATTCTGGAGACTACACTTGTGGTTTTGAAAGAAGTCTCCGCATGCCAATCCGGATTTAAAATTGATGCATTTAGTTTCTATTGTTTAAAATAAGTCCTTGCACCTAGACAACATTCCTATAGGACCTAAATTGCCTAAAGTTGTTTACTATTTTATTATACTTCTGAATAACTACTAGATATCATGCTCATAAGATGTCATTGATACACGCCTACGCAAGCCTATAACGCGATTAAAAATCTTGTAAACTGCAAAAACTGTGCTTTTGTTAACTACCCAAATTTAGCCCATCTAAAATCAGTAGACAAACTGATTAGGTATTGGTTCCCTCTTTAATAAAGCTTTGTGAGTTGTGTTCACCTTGATATCCTCTCATTAGGACTCTTTTAAAATGTCTAAAACACTATTGTCTGAGACGTGCATTTGTTTGTTCCAATTGTGGAGGTAAAATGTGAGCCCCTTTAATTGTTCTTTACTTGGTAGTCCTAATTGTTTTGATTGTTTCCTAAATTCTTTCCTTTTAATATCTTAGGATAGTCTAGAACTACCTAAATTAGAGGTCCTAAATACCTCCAGTTCCATAAGTAAGGGACGGGTAACGAATGCATAAGATATATCTGTTAAACTTCCTTCATTTGCATATGCGTGCTTAGACTGCTTATCTTTAAATGACTAATTCACATAATTGAGTTCTGCTTTGACCAACCGGTGTGGACCGTGAAGCTTGCCTAACACCTTCCCTTAAGGTCATTTTGAGCCCTTACACCAATCTCTGGTAATGCAAACAGATTTTTCTGAGTTATCTGCCCTTGGTACCCTAACACACCTTAAATTTGTTAGTGGAGACTCTTTAAAATTCAAATACACAAAATCCAAAAGGAAATGAGTTGTTCCCATTTAATGTCGAAACTAGGACTCCGCGAGGAAAACAGGGGTGCGACAACATGGTGACTCTACTTAGGTTATTTTAGGCTTTTACCATAACAGACTTGTTTTGTGAATTAATCTTATTCATGCTTTATCTTATGCACCCTCCCTTTTATTTGGATTGAACTTCTTATTTTCATGCATTTGTTGTTTCCTTTATTTCCTGAAACTGACTTGTCTCTTTGTTTTCTTTTTTTGTAACTATCTTTCAATTATTTGAATACCGCATTTATCAATTTAAAATGTGCAAAAACATGACAACACACAATTTATTGTTGCACAAATCATGCTCAATATTATATTCCACTCATGCGCACTAATTCCTATAGCAACTCTTGATGTATGCTTGCACTTTTTCTACGTATCACCCTCTAAATTCGGAAAGGTGCATTTGTGGTAAAACTAATCGATCAGCGGTACTTTCAGAAGTTTTTGTGCCGTCCCCCTCAAGTTATCCGCTTGAGGGTCCCATTCTAGACCTCTATAGCAACCTTTATCTTATTAATTGTACATGCATCATGGTCAAACCTAGCCGGGTTAATATGTTTTCCACATAATAACCCTTTAAGACAAGACTCACCCAAAAGTCCATCGGATTTTCCATAATCCCAACAGATGCGATCACGACCGTGCGCATGAATTTGGAGAAATAACTGCAAATATGCTAATCATTATTGTATAAATAGACGAATTTAGACGGGGGGAGGGCCTAATCACCTTTTGTTTTGCAGAAAATGAGGCACGAAGTCCCCATATTCGGCATGGTCGGTAGTGTACCTTCACTTTTGCTTGATCGGTGGAGGGACCTTCCCTCAAATGACCAAAATCATGTGAAGCGAGTAATTGGATATTCAGCCAAAATCATGTTGATCGAGGCTGCCACCATGTTTTGAGACAAAGAGAGAGTTGTGTTCCGCTTCGGGGACATAGAAATGACCCCTTTTCTGGAAGAAATATTGGGGTTTTGCTGGGTTGACTTCGGATAGCCCTGGTTTATTAGCACCTAAAAATCGCACCACTAGAGGATTTCATAAGATAATGGGGCTAAAGAAAAATGATGACTTGGAGTGCCTGAAAAACTCCTACATACCTTTTGACTTCTTCTATGAACAATACGGTCATAGTAGCTGTTACCATATTTTTGATGATGAGTTCTTAATCACCTCCTTGGGCTAGTGTTCATCATAAGGTCTTTCTGTTTATTATGTGTTTCTTGGGCATGCTGGTATTCTTGGTCCAAGGGGATAATATCCATATCAGGATGGCTATGGTGGCCAAAACATTGATGGACGAGATCATTGCAGATATATACCGGGCCTTGGAATATTGTCAAAAGGGATTCAGATTCTTTGAGGGTTACAATTTTTTGTTACAAGTTTGGTTTCTAGAGCATCTCCAAAGGGGTCAATACCGTCAAGAGTTTCCGCTAAGTCTATGGAATCACCAGATAACTTTTCATCACCCTAAGAGAATAACATATATTCCGTACATATTTGCTCGACCAAAGGATTTTGTAGGATGGGTGTAGTTTTGTAACAAGTTCACTGAGGACCGGGTTTAGTGTATGTTAGAGTGGTTCCCCACCGACAAGTTCATCATCAGATCCAGGGATGTTCCAGACTTGGTCTTGATTGGGTTAAAAAGGCATATACCCTTATGCTTCCCTTAGGGTTATGAGATATGCATATGGGAGATAGGTAATAACACTAGTCGCTAAAATAAGTCACTTTATAGTTGATTTTTAGGGTGACTCCATCCCATATAAGAATGGCGCATAACATATATGGACTTTGAAGATTATCGTGGAAAATGACACCATCGAGCCAGACCGATAATGGACAGTTTAGGAAAATCCTACTGGAAGGTAGGTCGTGGTTTTTTCACCTTTTGAGCCAGGTGTTTTCCACATAAAATCTCTATGTTCTTTATTTTCTCTACTTCTTATTCCGCAACAGTAGTGGTCGGAACACATAGAAGAACCAGGTCCTTCCATATCCCGTTTAAGCAAAAAATTGGTCACCATACAAATCACCCCCCCCCCCCCCCCTCTTGTATTGTATTGAAGTATAAAACATCAATGTTGACTCATCTTTTCTAATAAGAACTATATATAATGCTTTCAACAAGTTTGCATGTATACATATGTCTAAAATTAGATCTATGTCTTGTTACTCCCCTACTAAGTATGAGTCCCTATCTGGATACTTTTCTCCCCAATCCGTATTATCCCTTATACGTGGCTGCTTGATTTTCACCATGTTTTGCTTCTATGTTTGGTCACTTAGTAACAACCAATAATCTTAAGTAATAGTATTTCTGAATGCTTCTTGTTTGGATGAAACCTTGGCCTAGGTTCTAGGAACTGAATGATTCTATTTACTTCTAATTTCTTGAAAGTTTGAAACTGTTTTTTTCCTCAAAACTATTCTTTCAAATCACTATCACTTCAATTCATAGAATACTTAGGTTCCTGCCCCTCTAGTGTGAGCATTTCATTGGAGTCTATGAGACTCCTCTGAACTTTGATACAGTGGGGCTGGCTATTCCACACTACACATATTGTTTAGCCTTTAAGGAGGCCTTGGTGTGAGTATTGCCTTGGGTCGTGGAGGATCTTGGAAACTTTGACACACTAAGATATCCTTCCTGGAACTATCGGATGTGGCAATTGAGACTCTTTGAAGGCCTGGTTCCCCAGGATTTTCTCAAGGCATATCCATGCCCCCTATTGTATACGTTTTTCATTCTTTATTTCATTCTACACTTGGTTTGTAATATTATTTACTTTGTAAATAGATATTGTGGAAATTACTGAAATGGTAAGGATTATTTTTTTTTTTGGGAAATGGGTAGATATCATTCCTATTGGATTTAAAATTAGTGTTTACATTCCTAGAAATCATACCTACAGGACATTGCAATGTTCATCACTAGTACACATTTAAGAGATCATAGCGATAGGGTTCAAGCCAACTTTTGCAAGCGGAAATCATTGTGCTGTTTGATTGTTTTGAATGAATTCTAGATACCATTCTTATGTATTAAAAATCAATATTGCACTTTTTGATATCATGGCTATAAAAAAAATCAATTTTTGCACTTGGGAGCCATGATAAGTAAGTTCAGCATGTTCAATATTTAGAAACCATGCCTATCTGATAAAATTAATCTTACATTCTGTACACTACACTTGTGGTTTTAAAAGAAGTCTCCGCATGGAATACTGCTTTAAAATTGATGCATTTAGTTTCTATTGTTTAAAATAAGTAATTGTACTTAGACAACATGCCTATATGACCTAAACTGCCTAAAGTTGTTTACTATTTTATTATACTTATGAATAATGACTAAATATCATGCTCATAGGATGTCATTGATACACGCCTACGCAAGCCTATAGAGCGATTAAAAATCTCGTAAACTGCAAAAAACTGTGCTTTTGTTAACTGTCCAAATTCAAGCCCATCTAAAATCAGTAGACAAACTGATTAGGTATTGGTTCCCGCTTTAATAAAACTTTGCATATGTTCTGACTTGTGTTCACCTTGATATCATGTCATTAAGACTCTTTTCAAAATGTCTAAATCACTGTTGTCTGAGACGTGCATTTGTTTGTTCTAATTGTGGAGGTAAAACGTGAGACCCCTTAATTGTTCTTTACTTCACAGTCCTAATTGTTTTGGTTTTTTCCTAGATTTTTTCCTGTCAATATCTTAGGATAGTCTAGAACTACTTAAATTAGCGGTCCTAAATACCTCCAGGGCCATAAGTAAGGGACGGGTAATGTACGCATAAGATATATCTTAAGGTTGCAAGAATGCTTTAGGCTACGCCCAAGGGGAGAGGAATTTGGTAGTAAATGATATGATGACCTGCGCGCCAATGCCACATGTAACCCCTCTAGTTGAGGAAGGCTTGTCGGGTATTGTACAAATGCGATCCTATATGCTAATAAACATTGGACTTCCCTCACCTTATTTACATATGTGTGCTTAGATTGCCTATCTGTTAAACTTCCTTTATTTTCATATGTGTGCTTAGACTGCTTATCTGTTAAATGACTAATTCACATATTTGAGATCGGCTTGGACCCACTGTTGTGGACCGTGGAGGGTGCCTAACACCTTTCCCTTAAGGTTATTTTGAGCCCTTACCCCAATCTCTGGTGCTGCAAACAGATTTTGATGAGTTATTTCCCTTAGGGTTATGAGATATACATATGGGAGATAGGTCATAACACTAGTCGCTAAAATGTGTCACTTTATAGTTGATTTTTAGGGTGACGCCATCCCATATAAGAATGATGCATAACATATATGGACTTTGAAGATTATCGTGGAAAATGACACCATCGAGCCAGACCGATATCATACGAGTCACTCATAATTACACCCCTCATGGTTGGATGATAACATAGTAGGAATTTCGAGTCAAGGTTTGGTCTATGAAACAGTGTCTTAGACGAATTTGCTGAAGTAGAGGTGAAGCATAACAAGCTGCATAAAGAACTCTTTTGTCTAAAGCTGAGCATATGGAGCAGCATAAGGCCGATATAGAAAGGATCAATGAGTGGAAAGAGAGGGCTGTTAAATCCAGCGAAAGGTTGGAATATCTGAAGTACAATTTGATGGAATTGGAAAGGAAAATAAGAAAGAGAGTCACCGATTGCCAAAACGCTGGAGGATATGAAGGCAGAAATTTGGCCAGGGAATTCTTACTGTTGAACCTATGCAAACTAGAGGAATCGACCGACAATAGCATCTGGTCAGGTGAGGGTCCTTCTCAGACCAAGTATATTAGGTTTACTTTTTTTTTTTAAAAATGTAATAAGGCCAAATGCCATTAGTAACATCTTATTTAGAGTCATTTTGGGTCGTCTATTTTTAACATTAATGAAATGAGGCCAATTATTGGCACTTAATTTCTCCAAATCTATTTGTCGCTAGGCTACTTCGGGCTCAATGAGGCTCCCAAATTAGGACACGAATTTACATTCCCACAGTATGTGTTTAAATTCTGCAAATATTTCAAAACCCCTACTAACTTGTTTACCTTTTGTTTTTTTCCCTTATTATTCCCATACCCTAAAGTTGGTTCGCATATACTGGCATCATCAGCATATCACTCCAAATCTAGAGGCCATCCACCACATCCTCTTCCAAGTGAGGATTGCAGTGCAATAATTGATGAGGATGAGGAAAAAGGCCTCACCATTCAGACTATGAAAAAGGGAGTTGTTCTCAGGTATTGGACCGCCATACCATCCCAGGCCCGCCGACTCCATGAATAGCTTGGCATTTAGCCTAATTTACTTATATAGTCATGCTAGGGATTTCAGATGTTTCAGTAATTTTGTTTTAAAGATACATTTTGTTTCAAAATAATTTCTTGATTCATCGATCCATTATTTGTTTTTGATATTTTCAAATTTAATCAATACATTACTATTTAATATTCATTATTATCTTTCACGTTTTCTTTCTACAGCATTATTATTACCTTTCTTGATGAACCGATGACTATGACATGTAATAAGACAACAGAACATAAGGATAGTGACTCAGAAGAAGAGGATGAAATACCTGAGGAAGTTGTCAAAAAGGTTCATAACTTTGATAATAAGCGTTTGTCCAAAATGGACAAAACTGAAGTAGCGAATTTGGGAGATGCCAAAACCATCAAGGGGACTCGCATAAGCATTCACTTATTATCGACAGAGAAGGAGGAATACATTCATTTCTTAAAGGATTATGAGGATATCTTTGCATGGTCAAATGATGACATGACCAATTTGAGCACATCCGTAATGGCTCATGAGTTGCCTACCAATCCAATGTATCCGCTGGTGAAGAAGAAACTCAAAAAGTTCAAACCAGATATGAGCCTAAAATTCAAGGAGGAAGTTACTAAGCAGATCAAAGCTAAAGTACTCAGGGTAGTTGAGTACCTAACCTGGTTAGCCAATATTGTACCAGTTCTGAAGAAAGATGGGAAAGTTAGAGTATGTGTTGACTATCGAGAATTAAGCAAAGCATGTCAAAAGGATAACTTCCCACTGCCAAATATACATATCTTGATCGACAATTGAGCCAAGCATGAACTCTTATCCTTTGTAGATTGGTTTGAAAGTTATCACCAGATCTGGATAGATGAAGAAGACGCAGAGAAAACAACTTCTATTACACCATGGGGGGTGTAATGCTACAAGAAGATACCATTTGGTCTAAAGAATGCTGGGGCCACATACATGAGAGCCATGACAACCATCTTCCATGATATGATACACAAAGTAATAGAGGTGTATGTTGATGATGTCATTATCAAATCTAAGAGGGCCGCAAATCAAATAGTAGACTTGAGAAAGTTCATTGAGGTTAAGGAGGTACAACTTAAAACTGAACCCCGCAAAATGTGTATTCGGTGTTCCTGCAAGAAAGTTGTTGGGATTCATTATCAGCTGCTGGAGAATTGAGTTGGATATGTCCAAAGTTAAAGCTATTAAAGAGTTACCGCCACCAAGGAGAAAGAAGGACGTGATGAGCTTCCTAGGACATCTCAACTATACCAGTCGCTTCACAGCACAACCCACAGTTACATGTGAACCCATCTTCAACATGTTTAGGAAATATGTCGAAACAAGTTGGACTAAAGATTGTCAGATGGCTTTCGATAAAATAAAGGAGTATCTGTCCACACCACCAATCCTGGTCCCGCCATAACCCGGGTGACATTGCTACTTTATCTATCTGTATTAGATGAAGCTTTCGGATGTATTTTGGGACAACATGACAAGCCATGGAGAAAGGAGCAAGCCATATAATTATTGAGTAAGAAGTTTACACCTTACGAAGCACAATATTCTCTATTGGAGCGCACTTGCTGTGCTTTAACTTGGACAACTTAGAAATTGAGGCCTTACTTCTGTGCCTATACCACATACCTCATATCCAGGATATACCCTCTAAAGTACATCTTTCAGAAGCCCATGCCAATAGAATAATTAGCCAAGTGGAAGATACTGTTATGTGAGTTTGACATCATTTATATAACTCAGAAAGCAGTCAAAAGACAGGCATTAGAAGACCATCTTGCTAAAAATCATGTTGGAGGAGAATACAAACTCTTGAAAATGTGTTTTCTTGATGAAGAAGTGTCATTCGTAGCAGAGGACATTACTGAAGCATACGACCGGTTGGAGGATGTTCTTTGATGGAGCTGCAAATCTCAAAGGAGTGGGCATTGGAGCAGTTTTGGTATCAGAAATAGGTCAACACTATCCTATCTGCAAAGCTTAGATTTCCATGCACAAAGAACATAACGGAGTATGAGGCTTCCATCATAGGACCCAATCTCGCTGTCGACTTGAAAATATAAGAAATGCTAGTGATTGGAGATTCGGATCATTTGGTACATCAGGTTCGAGAAGAGTGGGCTACGAAGAACACCAAGATACTAACATACTTGTATCATGTACATGAATTGTTGAAAAGATTCACAAAGATAGAATTTAAACATGTACCCAGAATTCAAAATGAGTTTGCAGACGCACTGGCCACTTTTTCATCAATGAAACAACAACCAGACAAGAATTTTGTTGAACTCGTCCCAGTGAGAGTTCATAATCAACCGGCTTACTGTGCTCATGTTGAGGAGGAGAGGGATGGAAAAACTTGGTTCACAATGTCAAAGAGTACTTGGTAAAAGGAGAATACCCGGAGCATGCAAACCATACTCAGAAACGCACACTTTGGAGGTTGTCCAATCACTTCTTCCACAGTGGAGGAAACTTGTACAGAAGAACTCCTGATTTGGGATTGCTAAGGTGTGTCGACGCAAAAGAAGCTTCTAAGCTACTTGAGGAGATACTTATTGGGAACTGCAACCCGCAAATGAATGGTTTTGTCTTGGCCAAGAGGATACATTGGGCAAATTATTTTTGGATGACCATAGAGACGGATTGCGTCTAGTATGTTCGAAAATACTACCGATGAAAAGTACGTGCAGATATGATAAAAGTGCCACCAAATTAGCTTAATTCAATAAGCTCACCTTGGCCATTTGCCACCTAGGGAATGGATGCCATCAGTCCAATCGATCCCACAACTTCAAATGGGCACAAGTTTATTCTACTGGCCATTAACTTCTTCACAAAATGGGTAGAGGTCGCATCCTACAATGCTGTAACCAAGAAAGTCATCACAGACTTTGACAAGGATCGTATTATTTGCCGATTCAGAGTTCCCGAGTCCATTGTCACTGAATGCCGCCAATCTCAACAGTGATCTAATGAACGCTATGTCTGAAACTTTAAAACTCAAGAACAAGAACTCCACAGCATACAGACCTCAAATGAATAGAGTAGTGGAAGTTGCAAACAAAAACATCATGAAGATACTAAGAAAGGTGGTAGAAAATCACAAACAATGGCAAGAGAAGTTACCATTTGCCTTATTGGGATACCACAGTACGGTTCACATATTAATAGGGGAAACTCCCTATCTGTTGGTCTATGGTACCAAAGATGTCATCCCAGATGAGGAAGCGATTCCCTTTCTAAGAATCACACAGGAAGCCGAACTTAGTTATGCAGAATGAATAAGGAGCCTCTATAGCAACTAGCCCTCATAGATAGAAAAATAATGAATGCAATATGCCAAGGTCAGCTTTATCAAAACAGAATGTCCATAGCTTTCAACAATAGGGTCAAGCCGAGACAATTTGCACCGGGACAGTTAGTGCTGAAGAAGATCTTCCCATATCAGATGAAGCCAGAGAGAAATTCTCTCCCAACTGGTAGGGTCCTTACATGGTTTACCGAGTACTAATAGGAGGAGCACTCATACTTAAAGCAATGGATGGAGAAGTTTGGCAAAAACCAATCAATTCAGATGTAGTCAAGAGATACCATGCTTAGATTATTCACATTTATATGGTGTAATTGAATGCAGTCGACCTGATTCTCATTTAAGAAGGGATATATAGGTAGCCCTATATGTTAGGTAATATCTTAATAAAATTTTAATTTCCCCTTGAACTAGAAATTAGAATAGAATTTTGAGGAGAGCAAGTCCAGCCAACACCATCACTGCAAGACAATCAGAAATCAGTTTGGAGACTAGGGCAGAATTTTGAGAACGATCAACAAGCTTTGTCACTCGCAAGTGGCCACATAGTCATTTACTAAACTGGGGAAGAATTTTGAGGGAGACCCTTAAAATTATAACACAAAGAAGGTGCAAAGTCTCTAAAATGTGTCACAATAATCAATTCATCTAAAATTACTCAACGTTTCATTATGATTTCTAAAACTACTATGTTTTATCAATAAATGCATATTTTCGAAAACCCTACTTCCATAACTGTCAGGTATTATCCAGTGCAACTTAATTAGGGTTTTCATAAAGGAGCAAAAAGAAAGCCAGCAAACAAGGATACGAACCAACCTCCGCAACAGAACTCACAAATTTTCTTTGGGTGCAGGAACATATAGACATAATAGGAACATTCGCAAACATATATGCATCAAAATCTCTTTTGATTGGTCCATCAGACACGAGCCTCTATCTAGATAATACATCCCCTACACCTATTTGCTATTCGTTCATTGCATAAGCCTAGGCATTGCCTTCTACTTGCATGAGGCTAAGCCCTACCTCCCCACTTGCATAAGGCTAAGCATTGCCTTCTCTTTGTGTGAGACTGATCCTTGTCTCCAACCTTGCATGAGGCTAAGCCATGCCTCCCCACTTGCATATGGCCAAGCAACGCCTTATCTTAGTATGAGAATAATCCTTGTCTCTGACCTTGTATGAGGCTAAACCCTGCCTACTTACTTATATAAGGCTAAGCATTGCCTTCAATTTGTGTGAGACTAAGCCATGTCTCACATATTGCATGACGCTAAGCCCTACTTCCCTATCGGCATAAAGGTAAGCACTGCCTTCTCTTTGTATGAGACTAAGCCTTGTCTCAAATCTTGCATAAGGCTAAGCACTGCCTTTTATTTGTGTGATACTAAGCCTTATCTCACACCTTGCCTTAGGCTAAGCCCTGCCTCCCTACTTGTATAAAGCTAAGCACTACCTAATATTGTATGAGACTAAGCCTTGTCTCATATCTTGAATGAGGCTAAGCCCTGCCTACCTATCTGCATAAGGCTAAGCATTGCCTTCTCTTTGCATGAGACTAAGCCTTCTTTCATATCTTGCATAACGCTAAGCATTTCCTTCTATTTGCATGAGACTAAGCCCTGTATCGCACCTCGCATAAGAATAAGCCATGACTCCCCACTTCCACAAGGCTAAGCACAGTCTTATATTTGCATGAGACTAAGCCATATCTCACATCTTACATGAGGCTAGCCCTTCCTCCTTATATGTATCATTGTCCTCTCTACACAATTGTTGCTCCACTCTAAACTCTGCACTGTCTTTTCTTTCGGGCTAAGCTCTTCCCCAAACTCAGCACAAGACTAAGCTTTGTCTTGCTACCACTTTCAATATCATACCTCCACACTTCATAGGCTGACTCATAGCCAATTTGTCCAGAGGCATCATCCTCATAGCCTGAAGACGCCATGCTATGGCCTAAGGATGTCTCAAAACTTACATAGCATTATTCAAAGGCGTCATGGTTCGGAGGCATCATTGGCAAAGCCCAAGAACATCATTTTATGGCCTACAAATCCCTTACTGCGAAAATCATGGCCCCGGACATCATGGTCTAAGTACTGCATCCTCAAACGTCCAAAGACAATCTTTCATGGTCCAATGGGAATTTGCATCTTGTTTAAATTCTCGCAGTAAGCTATACACTTGCATGCATCGTATGTTTTAAGTTTTGCAGGTAATCCAGGAGGTGACCGTTCTTCAAACAGGAGGAATCTCGCTCCAGTTTCCTTTTATACTTGTCCGATTACCATTCACTCCTTACCACTGTTTCAAACAAGATCAATCCTCTATCAACTACCCTCCTTCGCTCTGCATTCACACATCCATCATGCAATACGTCCATCACACTTCAAACTTTTAGTCCTAACTCCATTCTATACTACCTTTCACAAAACCCACCGGCTTTCGCTCGTCGTTGGGTCCAGAACTACACATGGCTTAATTATTGTAAAATTAGGGATATGTAGGCAGCTCAAAGACAAGAGTTCGACCTCTATTTTTCTAAAAACATCCCTTTCCTTCAAAATTGGCTATTTTCTTTACCCAAAAACTCTTTCATGTTTCTCAGATAAAGAGAGGCAGCTGTTGATATCAAATTTTTTCCTATAATATTTTCAAAACTATGCATTTGAATCAATTAGTATTTTTTATAATTTCTGCATTTCAATTTTTTTAATTAATTTATCCAAACACTTTTATTTTTATAAATAATCACAAATTGAATCACTAATAGTTTTATAATATTTTTGTGGCTTAATTTTATCATTTGCATTTTCAGTAAATTTTAATTATTTCACAAATAGTCACATTTGTATTTTGGGGTTATAATTGCAATTACTTTGAATTATAGCTCATGCATGCATTATTATATTATTTTACCAGAAAATAACCTTTTTTATTTTTAAAATATTAAGTAATTATTTTAAAATAATTTCTACGTATGAAAGTCATTTTTATAATTTATACTATCTTAAAAAATTATTTTAGCAATTAAATGAGTATTTAACAAATGACCCCTTTTATTTTTAATCCTAGTCTAAATTAAACAACCCAAATCCCTAACCCACTAAGGCCAGGCCCAAACCAACTACCCCTAGCCCAATTAAATGCTACCCAGCCCCCAAACCCTCTAAATCCTGGCCGTTGATCATAGAGATCAACAACCACCATCACTTCTTACAATTTTAGCCTAATGATCCCCCTAACCCTAGCCATTATTCACAAACGACCGCCCTAGAAATCCCTAATCCTCTCCGTCTCTTTAAGACCTAATTGTAACCCTAGCCGTCGCCACCCAAGACTAATCATATTCCCTCCGATTCTCACTAGACCCATGAATTTCCATAGTCGTTTGAGGCTTCTACTGATCTTTTACATCTTCTGGTTGCTCGTTGTTATAATTTCCTGGAAATATCTCTAAAAGATCTAACCATATCTGGTTCAAGACTCTCTGAGAGTCCGTCTATGGTTGTGAGTGTTACTATTTCGATGCTTTTATGGTCCAAATCTCTTGTTTGAGACTGGATTCTCTTTTTCCCTTTCATTCTTTCTTCAAAAACCCCCATTTAAAGCCCAAATCTATCTGTATCTTTGTAGATCTGGAAAGTTTCTGAGTTTGCCATCAATTTTTCTTGAAAGAGTATCTTGTTTCTTCACTATTAGTCGATTTCTGGCACCATGTTATCTTACATTTTATTTCTTTAGTGTCTGTTGTTCCATCCTATGCATATTTGAAGTGTTTTCAATTTCCCATGGTATTTTAAGGCTCTTTTACTTTTTACAATTAACTGATTTTTAGCACTACACTACATTAGGTTTTTGATTTCTCTGATTTATGTTGTTCGATTCTTTGTATGTTTGAAGTGCTTTCTATATCCATGATTATTTCCTTAAAGTTCTCCTTATCTTCCTGCTACTAATCAACTTTAAGTATCTTTCTAATTATCTGGGTTGCCACTTCTGTTTTTTGCAAAAGGTTTTCTAAAGTATTTATGTTTTGTTTGATCTTTGTCGCTTGGTTACGTTTCTAGTCTAATTGTTGAATATTCAGTGTTTGATGTCAACTTCTTGTCTGTTATTGCTGAATAATTGAATGATTAACCTAATTATCTAGGGTTTTATTTGTTTACTAAACTAATTTACTAATCTCTGATTGTTTTCCTTAATTTTGAGGTTCTTAATTGACATTTCTTGTCTATCTATGGGTTGATTGACCCTTTGATTGGTCTCTGATTAACCATGTTGCCTTATTTGTGCAACTGATTACTTGATTTAAGGGTTCTAATCCTAATTGATGGTTAAACCTACTTCTTTCCTTATTTGAAATTCAATTGGAGTTATTTATGGTATAATTCCCAAATTTCCTGTCCCTAATCCTTGATTGCTTATTTGATTACTTCCTCACATTATTTTCGCAACGTGGATTTTCATACACATACAAAAACTTCCTCTTATCTCTTTCTATGCTCCTTTTGATCATTACTTGACTAGTTAGTTGAAAGCCAATGCTAAGCTATAGAATACTGTCTACTTTACCTTATATTTCTGCTTCCTTAATTGGTATTCCTTTACTATTGTCATTCAATTAGTTTGTGTGTTTATCAACATGCTTACTTTTGTTAAATCTATATATTCATTAGCATGTTTCCTTTTGTTTAAATCCATATGTTTACCAGCATGTTTATTTGATTAATCAATACATTTGCTACCATAACTATTTCTGTCCAATCTACGTGGCTACTTCTGTCCAAATTATATATTCGATAGCACGTCTAACTATATGTTTCCTAACATGTCTACTCATGTTCAATATATGTGTTTATGTATACTCCTGGCCGATACATGTGTTTACCAAAATAGAATGTTGACTACTGTTTTCTAATTAGAACTATGTGTTTTGCTTTCAGAAAATTTTCATGTTTACTTATGTCTAAGATTAGATCCATGTCTTGTCCACTCCCCTACTAAGCATGACCCCCTATCTGGATACTTTGCTCCCCAATCCCTATCACCCCTTACATGTGGCTGCTTGATTTTTAGCATGCTTTGCTTCTATGTTTTGTCACTTAGTAACAGCCAATAAGCTTATGTAATACAATTTCTAAATGATGCTTCTTTGGCTGGGACCTTTGCTTAGGTTCCAGGAAGTGAATGATTTTGTTTACTTCTAATTTCCTAAAAGTCTGAACCTGTTTTTCCCTCAAAACTATTCTTGTAAATCACTATCCTTTTAATTCCTAGAATACTTAGGTTCCCACCCCTTCAGGGTGAGTATTGCTTTGGAGTCCATGAGACTCCTCTGAACTTTGACACATTGGGCCTAGGTGTTCCACATTGCACAAGCTATTTAGCTTTTAAGAAGGCCTTGTTGTCGGCATTGCCCTGGGTCTTGGAGGCTTTTGGGAATTTTGACACACTAAGATGCCCTCCCTGGCCCTATGAGAAGTGGTAATTGAGACTGTTTAAAGGACTGGTTTCCCAGGTTTTGCTTTGGGCATATCTAGGCTCCCTATTGTATACTGTTATCATTCTTGTAATTCATTCTACACTTGGTTTGTAATATTACTTATTTTGTAAACAGATATTGGGGAAATTAGTAAATTGGGAGGGATTATTATACACATTTTGTTGGGGAATGGATAGATATCATGCCTATAGGATTTAAAATCAGTGTTTACATTCATAGAAACCATACCTAGAGGAGATTGCAATGTTCATCACTTGTATGCATTATAGAGATCATGTCCATAGGGTTCAAACCAAAATTTTGCAAGCGGAAATCATTGTGCTATTTGATTGTCTTGCATGCATTCGAGATACCATGCCTATAGGTTAAAAATCAACATTGCACTTTTAGATATCATGCCTATAAGTAAAAAAAATAAAATAAAGTTCTGCACTTGGGAAGACATGATAAATAGGTTAAGCATGTTCAATATTTAGAAACCATCCCTATAGGGTAAAACTAATCTTACATTCTAGACACTACGTTTGTGGTTTTAAAAGCAGTCTCTGCATGCCAATCTGACTTTGAAATTGCTGCATTTAGTTTCCATTGTTTAAATTCAGTTATTACACCTAGACAGCAATCCTGTAGGAACTAAATTGCATGAAGTTGTTTACTGTTTTATTACACTTCTGAATAATGACTAGATATCATGCTTATAGGATGCCATCGACACGCGCCTAAGCAAGCTGTAGGGCGATTAAGAATCTTGTAAACTACTAAAACTATGCCTCTTTTAACTGTCCAGATTCAACCTCTTTGAAATCAGTAGACAAACTGATTAGGTATTTGTTCCAGCTTTGATAAAGCTTTGCATATGTTCTGATTTATATTCACCTAGATATCCTATCATTAGGACTCTTTTAAAAATGTCTAAAACACTACTGTCTAAGACATGCATTTGTTTGTTCTATTTGCCGAGATAAAATGTGAGGCCCCTTCATTGTTCTTTACTTGACAGTCCTAATTATTTTGGTTATGCCTAGATTTTTCTCCTTTAAATACCTTAGAAAGTCTAGAACTACCTAAATTAGAGGTCATAAAGACCTCCAGGGCCACAAGGAAGGGATGGGTAATGCACACATAGGATACATCTTAAGGTTGTAAGAATGCTTTAGGCTATGATTAAGGGAGGAGAATTGGGTAGTAAAGGATATGAAGACTTGTGCGCCAATGCCACGTGTAACCGCTCTAGTTGAGGACGGCTTACCTGGTATTGTGCAGTTGTAATCCTAGAGGCTAACAAACCTTGAACTTTCCTCACTTTATTTACATATGTGTGTTTAGATTGCCTATCTATTGAACTACCTTTATTTGCATATATGTGCTTAGACTGCCTATCTATTAAATGACTAATTCACATAATTGAGTTTTGCTGGGACCCACCATTGTGGACCGCGAGGGGTGCCTAACACCTTCCCCTCATAATTATTTCAAGCTATTACCGCAATTTCTGGTAATGCAACCAATTTTCATGAGTTATTTGCCCAAGGTGCCCTAACGCACCTTAAATCCATTAGGTGGTCGCTCTTCAAATTGAAATATTCAATTCCCAAAAGGAAATGAGTTGTTCCCAATGAATGTCGCGCGATATATATCTTTTCCTAAGGGTATGAAACCCCGTATTTCACTTTGTTTCACTTAATTGAGGTGACAAACACGCTAGATGACGAGCGTGGGGCTGTGCAACGTTGGAAATTGTGACTTGGTCCGCCCCGTGCGACTCTTATGTTACATATTTGACTGAAAACTATTTAATACACTTGTGTTTTTGAAAATATTACTATGTTTTGGGCTGAATGTCATATTTTGCCTCGTGTCGGGCTGTTTGTGCCCTTAAGGGCTTTTCCTTATTATTTTCTCACTATTTTGACTTAAGATATATACTCAGTTTTGTTAGGTTTTTTTATTGATTTCATAACTTAGTATTTATTACTCCTCTGATGAATAAAATGATATTTTGGGCTAAGCACCCTGTTTTACTAATAGCCCGAGTAGCTTGTAAGGTTGATGACTGAGAGGGCCTGATTGTGAGGTTGATGACTGAGAGAGGCCACGGTCTTGATTACGAGGATTATATATTATGGATCAGGGCTGCACGTCGCAGCAATATATATATATATATATATATATATATATATATATATATATATATATATATATATATATATATATATATATACGGATCGGGCTGTATGCCCGCAGGGATATATGGATCAGGCTGCATGCTGTAGCGACATAGCGCTTGGGCTGTAAAAGACCCTTCGGAGTTTGCATACCCCCAGTGAGCGCAACGGACTATATATTAATGGATTAGACTGCATGCTGCATCGGTTAAATATAAGGTAACTATTGAGCGTTAATGCTGAGTGTGAGCGCTAATTGACGAGAGTTGAGTCTCGGGAGACTGAGAGGCTTGTCATATGGGAAATAAATATATATGAGTGATGCTTTGCCTGGGGGGCCTGGTTTTATGAAATTACTGTTTTCACTCTACTTTGTACTAAGCCTCTGTTGAAAATGTCTAACAATGTTTTTAAACAACTTTCATTGAAACTGGAGTTTTTACGAGATGCTCAGAATTAATTCACTGATTTGGTTTTGTTATTTCCAGTGAGATTTTTATGTTATGAAATATATAGAAGTGACCGACAGGTTTTCCCGAGGGGTTGTTTATGATTCATGTTTTGCCCTAGGGGCTGTATTGGAACTATGTTTTGTTCAAGGGGATGATTATGATCTTTTTCACTTTTGATGTAAACTGCATTGAACCTCTATTGAAACTGTTGGAAAGCATCTTCAAATGATTTTTACCAAAAAACTAGATTTTAAATGAGATGATTTGACTCATATTCTGATTAAAAGCATGTTGTGCTCACTGAGTTTATCATGATATGGATCTTATTTGTTTCCTATGTCTCAGTCACTATTTACTTTTATTACTTACTTAGTTGGCGTACTCACATTACTCCCTGCAACTTGTGTGAAGATTCAGGTATGGCTAAACCTGGTAGCGGGTGTTGATTTCGTAGTGGCAGGCTTTTCAGAGATAGCAAGGTGGCTGCCAAGCAATCCCAGCCCTGCTCTTCCCCCTTCTTATTCTCCCTTAGTGTATTCTGTGATTTTTCTGATCATGTTGGTCTTGAGGTTGTTAGATAGTTATAGTAGATGCTCATGACTAGTGACACCCTGATGTCGGGCTTTCTTTTGCACTGTTTTTCATATGTTAAAAACTTTATAAAGGTTTATTGTTAAATAGATTTGATCTTATCCTAAGAGTGAAAATATTGATTGGTTTTAGTAATGGGTCGGCTTGCCTAGTACCATGTTAGGCTCCATCACGACCAGGTTGGCTTTGGGTCGTGACACAACAAGTTTCAAACATAATACGGACTTAGTCGGGACCTTAAATCACATTAAATAATGCTAAAAACACGAATCACACTCCCAGTTTAAGCCTAATGAAACTAAGAAATTCCAACTTCTACATTTGATACAGAAAGCTATCAAATCGATTTCGATTGACCTCAAATTTTGAACACAAGTCATAATTGACATTACGTACCTACTCCCACTTTCGAAATCAGAATCCGGCCCCAATATCAAAAAATTCACTCCTGGTCAAACTTCCTAAAACCTTCAACTTTTAGCTTTCACCAAACGACTCCAAAATGACCTAAAAACCTCCAAATCAAAATCTGGATGTGCTCTTAAGACCAGAATCACCATATAGAGCTATTCCTACTGTAGAAATCCTAGATGGACATCAATAATATTAAAATACACTTCTACCCAAACTTATAAAGTCTTCTAAAATTCTAACTTCCCATAATATGCACCAAAGTGCTCCCAGGTCACCCAAAATCCGATCCACACATATGCCTAAGTCCTAAATCATTATACAAACCTATTAAAAATTTTAAATCACAATTCCGGGGTCGTTTACTTAAAAGTCGAACTTTACTCAACTCTTCCAACTTAAAGCTTTCGAAATGAGAAAATTCTTTCTAAATAAACTATGAATTTCTCGAAATTCACATTTTGACCACATGTACAAGCCATATTATCTGAACTGAAGATATCTAAGGCCTCAAACTGCTGAGTGATGCGCTAAAGCTCAAAATTATCGGTCGAATCATTACAGATGATGTGCCATTTTTTGTATCATTTATTGACTAATACATAGTGAGGAAGAGAGATAAAGTACGAAAGCAGATATCGTGCCACTTCATTCTACTTATGTAATAATTACATGGTAAGGTTGAGAGTAAAATCATGAAGGGTGATACCGTGCCATCTTTATTCCATATGTTTATCCATCTTTGTTGGTTGATGATTTATTTGACTACCTTGTGTTGTCTTTTCTATTGTAGATATCGTATCTTATTCCCCACCTTTTTTTGCATGTCCTCTCCGAATTGTACATATATCTATGGTTGTACAGGTTTAATTACATGAGTGACCTATCATAGTCTCATCACTACCTCATCAAGGTTAGGCTCGATACGTACGGAGAACATTGGGTTGTTTGTACTCATACTATACTTTGTACTTCTTGTGTAGATTTTGGTACTGATCCTAGCTGTACGTGAGGCGCACTAGCTTGGATTATCACATTCGAAGACTTGAGGTATATCTGCTGACGTCCGTAGACCTTGAAGTCCTTGTCCTCTTTCCTCTTTTAGTGTTCATTTCATTTGAAATAGTTGTATTTATTTTAGACTCTATTGTAGTACATTAGTAGCTCATGCACTTGTCCCTGCAAATTTGGGTTGTATTAGATATTTCAAATGTTATGTTTTCCGCTCTTTACTTCAAAATCTATTTCAGTTATCTTTGTTCTTTATTATTATTATTATTATTTAATTTGAACTGTTAAAAATAGATAAATTATTCTATGTTAAAAATAAATAAATTATTCTAACATTGGCTTGCCTAGCAATTGAAATGTTAGGCGCCATCACGGTCCCGATGGTGGGATTTTCGGGTCATGAAAAATAGGTACGTGACCAATGACCGTTCATGCCATAATAATAAAATTATTTTCTTATTTCATCTTAAACCTTCTTTTAGAGGTAAGTATGGTATATTTCACTACTACTAGCACGTTCATATTCTTCCAAGAATGAATATGTATTTATTAATCACATGTTGTCATATTCACATAATAAATGGACCATAATCATCTATATGTGTTTTAAAAGTCTCGTGTCAAATCGATGACAAATATTACTTTCACAGAGTGAAGGATTATTTGAAGAATCCTTATTATTCTCATTACCACAATGATGACGATAATAATTTCGTCAACTGCCACGTTCATAGCCATTGATAGCTTCACGAAAATAATTTTATCTTATTTCAGACTTCTTACATATTGCTACTATATGCTCTTTAGGGAACGAGAATGAAGCAAATTCAATGGGACAAAGTTTCCACTTCTTGTGCTCATAAACATACATGAATATGATCATGGCAAGACATAAAAATTTACCATTTCGGGCGGTTACAATTTCTTACAAACTCCTCTAGAGTTATAATCAAAATTTATTGTCTTTGTTTGTATTTGAAATCAAATTACAAAATTTCATGAATTTAAAAGAGAAAAATAAGGTAAAATACCTACGTTTAGTCCAAAATTTATTCCGATAGAAAGTTCATCGAAAAATTAACAATCATTATGCTCATTATTATGTATAAGTCGAGCACCATGCACATATTCCAAAGCCTCTACTCAATTGTTTGGAGTCTCGTGCTATTAAAATATTATGAAACAATAAAAGAAAATGAAAAGTATTGCAGAGAAAAGTAGAGAGAGAGAACTCTTTTTGATTTTGGGATGAATTACAATGGGATGGAACCCCTCTATTTATAGAAAAAATGTGACTTAGCCACCAAGTAACAAATCTTAAAATCTCTCTAAAATATAGATATTCACATTAAATACAATTATATTGATAGCAAGTTAGGATAACAGTTTGAGGTAATATGCAATTATTTTTTCATTTTCACATTTGAATTAAGTGATTATTATATTAATTTTAACACAATTTAATATTTATATTTCCAAATGGAAAAAATGTATCGCGCAAAAAATGTATAGAAAAGAAGTTTGTCGATAAACTAAACTACTAATGTAATAGAGTCATACTTCTGTATCTTTTTCAAGTACAAAACGAATGAACGATAAATACAAAGCTTGTTACGAGAGTAGTAAATGGTAAAATCGTAACCAATAAGATAAATAGGAAGATATGGGAGGCAGTTATACATACAGAGTTCCACAAGAAGTTAACTCTTGGATAAAGCCTAGACCATTGTAATACCCCACATTTAAAATAAAGATAGTTAAGTAATTGACTCAAAAAGATAAAAAAAGAAAACAAGAAAATACAGTTAAGTGAGCCGAGACCCACTAGGAAATAGGTTACGAGGATTAATCAAACAAAGGGTTTGAAACTTTGCCTGGAACTAAACAAAAACAATGAGGGATTTTAGAGAGGAATTCTAAAGTTCTCTATTAGAAATGTTAGGCAGCAATTAATTAGAAGTAAGGTCAAATCTTTCATCAATTGTATTTTAGAAGATAGCAGAGAGCTTTGGATACACTCATATCAGCAAGGAACCTTGGAGAGCAGCAAATTAAAAGCCATACAGTTTCACTTGAGAGCTTTAAACACTCTGAATATTGCGGGTACTATTTTATTTCTGTTATAAACTAAAGCAAAAGACAAGAACAATAGAACAAGAACAATAGCAATAGAGAGAAGAGTAGAGAGAGTTCTTCTTATTGAGAGTTAGGAGTGAATTACAATGGTAGAGAGCACCTCTATTTATAGGGAGGAGGAAGATCTTGCTACCAATAATAGGACTCTAAAATCTCTCTAATTAAATACATTAAAGACATTCACCTTAAATAGAAGTGTAAGAATCTTCTATTTCATAACACTCCCCCTTGAATGTCTATTCAATGATGTGCCTCATAAAACCTTAAAACCAAAACCCAATGGGAAAAATTAAAGTAAGGAAAAAGAGTACACATGTTTGAATATGCGCCTATTGGTTGCCTCGTTAAAAACGTTGCAAGGAAAACCCAGTGGGACAAAACCTTGTAAGGGAAAAAGAGTGCAACGCGCATTGACTCCCCCTAATGAGTACATCAATTTAAATCCTTGAGCATTTGCATCCCAATCTTGTGCATCATCTTCAAAACGATCTTTAATAGAGATTTGACAAATTAACCATATTGACTTGAATAAGTATTCCGCACCTTGAAATCATCATTCTTGATAGATATAAACATCTTCATATAATGTCGTGGAATAGCTCTTCAATATCTCCATAGATGCATTCTCAATGCCATCATGCTTATAGTTATAGCAAGATACATATGTACACAAATTGTACTAATGATGCGGTACTTCAGGACCAAGAATTGCATATGCTTCAAGCAACTTAAATCTTTCAAGTTAAGTCATATAAGTCGCATAATAGACTTTAGCTGCATATCAAGCTTTCATTAGTGATACTAAACAAATAAGATATCGAAAACTGACTATACATACCTTTGACTTTATACTTTCAAGCATTTGAACTATAGGTTCAAAACTTCATGTCTTTCATATGGAATCAATTCTTCTTGAATTGTATCTCTTCCATTTAGTTACTTTCTTTGAGTCAGCAAATGCGTATAGCATGCTTTGCAATATGTTGCAATTGAATTATCCCTTTTATGAACTTCAGGTTCATATCATGATGTTCGGGGATATACATATACAAATGATAATTCATCCCATGTAACACTTTCTCAAGTGTTTATCATGTCTCCCCCTCATGTTAGTAAAGCTAACATGTTTCCTCAACTTTGGGAAATCATCTTTGTGCATTATGTCAATATACATAGCACCTTAATAATAAGATGAAATTATTTGGTTCCTGACCCTGAACCACTTTTGAGGGGAGAATATACTCTCGTATACAACTTCGTTCTCATAAAGAACAGTTTAGCTATTAAGTGGAAGCACTCAATAATTATCTTGCTAAACCAACTTTGATATAAACCAACTTATCAAGATGAACTGTCTTGAGTAGAGAATCTGGAAACTATGCTCGAAGTTAGATTACTGAGCGATTTACCTCGCAAGCACTGCCAGGCTGCGGGTTAATAACAATGGCGCATGTAACCATATCATAGATGCATCATATGTGGTATACATGGCAGGTGAATGGGCCCATATTCACCTTTGATATTTCCAGAATCAAGGGGCTTCAACCCGAACTCTTTAGTTGGTCAGTTCATTACCGAGAACAAGAACTTCTAGTTCTTTGATATTCACCTATGTGAATTTGCACATCATACTTCAAATGAGATGGCTAACACGAATGTCAACTGAATAAATTATCAATATTGGTAAATTTCAAATTTACACCATGACATGTGCACTTATCAATAAACTTCGGGTTTATTATGACATGGGTTTTATACCAATAGATATCCACTTTATTGTGGCATTCTTTCGTTTGTGTAGTACAAACTGGAGAACAAAGCGGGTAGCTTTTCATATACAAATTACCCCGCTACAAGTTGTAGTAATAGGAGAATCAAAGCCTTCCTTTATTTATAGTCTCAATATCATCAATCGCCTTCGCGTGTACTTTTGGAAACTGAATAAGTTTCTTTGAGACTTACTACTGCACAATAGTAAATTGTGTTTCTCCAACATAGTAATAATTGGCTCTTCGAGAGCTCTCAATTAATTTTGTACTACCACAGACTGAGGTTCGAGATCCTCACATTCTTGCATTCCGTATTTTCAAGAGTCTCAGGCTCAATAGATTCTTCGTGAATCTCGGAATTAATCAAATCATGAGCGTCCTCATGTGATTCTTTCATAGTGTCATTTAGATCGTTCTTTTTCCTCTTTGTAGGATTTCGATCTTTTGGAACCTAATGGTCTGCCACGCTTCTGGCGTGCATTTGACTCATTGGATATGACACTAGATATTCGTCCAATAGGAACTTCAATACGGATCGGAACATTTTCCGCGTGAATGTGGGATTTCGTTATCCTCTTCAAGTCCGTAAATGCGTCAGGCATTTGATTTGCTATTCTTTGCAAATGGATAATCTTTTGTACCTCCTTCTTTCAAATAGAGGTATGTGGATCAAGATGAGATAATGATACATTTTTCCACAAAATTTCCCATTTGGTTTCACCGACTTCTCCCCCTAATTTTGGGAAAAGTGTCTCATCAAATTGACAGTCTGCAAATAGTGTAGTGAACAAATCTCCTGTCAATGTTTCGAGGTAGCGAATAATGGAGGACGATTCATACTCAACATATATTCCTAACCTTCTTTGCAAACCCATTTTTGGTGCGGGATGGCGGTGCTACAGGCACCTATACTGCGCATCCAAAGCTTCTTAAATGGGATATATTGGGTTCATGACCCAAAACCAATTGCAATGGGGAATATTTGTGTCAATTCGTCAGTCAGAGACGAACTAGCATTGCTGCATGCAACATGGCGTGACCCCAAACCGAAGTGGGCAGCCAACGAACTAGTATTGCTTCATGCAAAATGGCGTGACCCCAAACCGAAGTGGGCAGCCGACAAACTAGTATTGTTGCATGCAAAATGGCGTGAACCCAAACCGAAATGGGCAGCCACGTTTTCATGAAGAATTCAAGATTATTCTCATCTATTATCCATTAACTTTGCAAACGCAAGGTTGCGTGATGGCAACAAGCACACATTAGACCATCTACAGGATGCGTCTATCAAGACCATGAAATACCTAAACTACCCACTAGGTGGGTGAATAGGTCCACAAATGTCCCCTTGTATACGTTCCAGAAACTGGGGTGACTCAGTCCCAACCTTTGTTGGGGATGGTCTGATAATCAGCTTGCCTTGATAACACGAAGTGCAAGGATATTCATTACCTGAGAGAATTTTGAAATTCTTTAACGGATGCCCATATGAGCTTTCTATAATCCGTCTCATCATGGTTGATCCTGGGTGACCCAGTCGATCATGCCAAAGTACAAATGTATTGGACTCAGTATTCTTTAGATTTACTGTTGAATGTGCCTCAATTGCACTAATTCTTGTCCAATACAGGCCACAAGATAAAGACGGGAATTTCTCAATAACCCTCTTTTGGCCGGAGACATTCTTTAAAGTGAGGACGAGATATTCAAGATTATCTTCATCCATTGTCTCAATATTGTAGCCATTCCGGCGTACATCTTTAAAACTCAACAAGTTTCTCATAGACTTGGAGGAGAACATTGCATTCTCTATGATTAACATCGTGCCCTTGGGCAGAGTTACAATAGCTCTTCCGGAGCCTTCAATCAATTTACTACTTCCAGAGATTGTAGTAATGTTTGCCTTACACATATTCAGTTGAGAGAAATACTTCCTTTCTTTGAGTATTGTATGTGTAGTACATGAATCAACTAGGCAAATACTTTTACAGTTGGATGTTGATCCAAGTTCGCTTTGTGAGATATCCATTTTGCTTTCCCATAGTTTGACATACAAAAAAGGAGATACACGAACATAAGAATAAACAAGTTCAATCCTTTTGTGTCACATAATATTTTCAAAATCTGCTACTAACAGTTGACTAACAAAATCAGATATGTTGTCCATAATCAATTACTATGCAGTTTGAAAATTTCAGCGTTTTTCATAAGACAATCGATTATTAAACACACAATCGATTGTTGGAACATAGACAATCGATTGTTGAACACACACAATCGATTATTTGTTATTTTTGAAAAATTCCAGACCTTACTGTTTCAAGACAATCGATTGTTAGACAAAGACAATCGATTGTTGGCTATTTTTGAAAAATTCCAGAACACTGTTTCAAGACAATCGATTGTTAGCCAAAGACAATCGATTGTTGATCAATTGTTTTTCAACTTTAATGCGAAAATAGTTGATAATCGACTAGTTTTTCAGGCTAGTCGATTACCCCCACTGGAAAATAAAAGTTTTATTGATATTTGAACATATTGAAGATATTCTAAAGAACTACTGCTAACATTGCTTTATGAACTAACTAATACGAGCTAATGCTAATGACTATTAATCTATTCATTGACTAATACAAGTAGAATCAAACAGCTCCATCTTCTTTCATCACGGTTCCGTCACCGATTAGGTGGTCTATCTTTCCCTCGGGTTGCTCAAAGAAGTCTGCCACATCCAGGTGGGTGAAGTCAAAGTGGTCGTCAGAGACAAAATTTGTTTCAGGGCGTTTTCTCTTTCGAGATGCTTGATAAAGGTCAACCAAGTGTCTTGGTATACGGCAAGTCCTAGACCAGTGCCCATTTCCACCGCAACGATAACATATAGTTTCTGAACTATTTGCCTTAGGATCTTCTGGACCCCGTTTCTGCTTTCGGTGATTATCTCTCTTTGGGGGGTGACGGACTTCTTTGGAATTTCTTCCTTGTCCACGTCCTTGGCTTTGACCCCGTTTATGACCGTGATCATGGTCCCTTTTATGTTTGGCATAATGCGAGTGCACCATATCTGCTACAGGCAGTGGTGTAGACCCAGTTGGTCTATTTTCGTGATTTCTCATGAGCAGATCATTATTACGCTCAGCCACTAGTAAGAGAGAAATCAATTCAGAGTACTTCGTAAAGCCTTTCTCTCGGTACTGTTGCTGCAGTACCATATTGGAGGCATGAAACGTTGTAAACGTTTTCTCAAGCATATCGTAATCGGAGATGTTATCTCCACATAGCTTCAGTTTAGAAGTAATTCTGAACATAGCAGAATTATATTCAGAAACGGACTTAAAGTCCTGTAGCCTCAGGTGGGCCCAATCATATCGTGCTTGTGGCAGAGTGACCAACTTCAGGTTGTCATATCTCTCCTTTAAGCTGTTCCACAAAACGAGTGGATCCTTGACGGTGAGATATTCAATCTTCAAACCTTCGTCAAGGTGGTGGCGCAAGAAAATCAAGGCCTTCGCACAATCTTGGGTGGATGCTTTTTCTTTATCTTTGAGGGTGTCTCCGAGACCCATAGCATCTAGGTGGATTTCAGCATCCAACACCCATGTTATATAGTTCTTGCCCGAAATTTCAAGGGCAACGAACTTTCTTTTCATAATGTCAGACATACTCCGAAAATTAAATTAGGAAGAGGGAAAATACCTTGGATTTTCGAGAATGATACTTGAGACGGTAGAGTCTCGTGCTGATAACGTGTTATAAACTAAAGCAAAAGACAAGAACAATAGAACAAGAACAATAGCAATAGAGAGAAGAGTAGAGAGAGTTCTTCTTATTGAGAGTTAGGAGTGAATTACAATGGTAGAGAGCACCTCTATTTATAGGGAGGAGGAAGATCTTGCTACCAATAATAGGACTCTAAAATCTCTCTAATTAAATACATTAAAGACATTCACCTTAAATAGAAGTGTAAGAATCTTCTATTTCATAACAATTTCTTTATTTTGGTTATGTGGACAAATTTTTTAATAACTTCTTTTATGAAAATTTAAGCTATTTATATAGATTGTAAATAGCTTATTTAAATACTACAAAGAAATAGAGTTACTGGTATATATTTGAGTGAAGAATTCATTGAAGAAACTATCTTGGTAAAGATATGGTGCAATTAATTACATAAACAAATTTTAAAAATTTTAAAAGCAATTTAGAACAATATATTTTCTACATTAACTTGCCTTACTCTCAGAATATCCATAGGATTTAAAGGAATGTGATTAAGGTATAAAACTATTTTCACGTGACTCGGACAAATTCAACTTGACAAATTGATAATCAAACATGAAAGTCGAAGAGTTAGGTATTTTAAATTAGTTACAAATTAGCCGAAACATGAAAGTTAATTCGAGAACGATATGATTGTTATGAAATAATATAAGAACAAGAACAATAATACAAGAACAATATAGAGAGGAGTATTCTTATTGATACTTTGGGGTGATTTACAATGGGGTAAGACCCCTCTATATGTAGGCATAGAAAAGACTTAGCCTCAAAATAAAACTCTTCTATAAGATAGACATTCACTCTAATAAAAGTTCTATTTATAACACTCCCCCTTAAATGTCTATTCAATAATGTGCCTCGTTAAAACCTTAAATAAAACAAAACCCAATGGGAAAAATTATAGAAAAGGAAAAAGAGTACACATGTTTGAATATGCGCCTATTGGTTGCCTCGTGCTGATAACGTGTTATGAAATAATATAAGAACAAGAACAATAATACAAGAACAATATAGAGAGAAGTAGAGAGAGGAGTATTCTTATTGATACTTTGGGGTGATTTACAATGGGGTAAGACCCCTCTATTTATAGGCATAGAAAAGACTTAGCCTCAAAGTAAAATTCTTCTATAAGATAGACATTCACTCTAATTAGAGTTCTATTTATAACACTCCCCCTTGAATGTCTATTCAATAATGTGCCTCGTTAAAACCTTAACTAAAACAAAACCCAATGGGAAAAAATTATAGAAAAGGAAAAAGAGTACACATGTTTGAATATGCGCCTATTGGTTGCCTCGTTAAAAACCTTGCAAGGAAAACTCAGTGGGACAAAACCTTGTAAGGGAAAAAGAGTGCAACGCGCATTAACTCCCCCTGAAAAGAGCATCAATTCATATCCTTGAGTTTTCGCATTCCGATCTTGTGAACTAGCTTCTTGAAGGTTGACGTTGGTAGAGATTTTGTGAACAAATCAGCAATATTATCGCTTGAACGAATCTGTTGCATATTGATATCACCATTCTTTTGAAGATCATGTGTGAAAAATAACTTTGGTGAAATATGCTTTGTTCTATCTCCTTTTATGAATCCTCCATTCAATTGAGCTATACATGCTGCATTGTCTTCATACAAAGTCGTGGGTAGTTTGTTACACTCTAAACCACATTTGTCTTGAATATGATGTATGATAGACCTCAACCACACACACTCCCGACTTGCTTCATGAATAGCGATTATCTCGGCATGATTAGATGAAGTAGCCACAATTGATTGCTTAGTCGATCGCCAAGATATGGCGGTGCCTCCACAGGTAAACACATAACCTGTTTGAGATCGAGCCTTGTGTGGGTCGGATAAATATCCAGCATCAGCATAACCAACAAGATCAGGACTGCAATTATTGCCATAAAATAAGCCCATATCGGTAGTCCCCTTTAGGTACCGCAATATATGTTTGATCCCATTCCAATGTCTCCTTGTAAGAGCCGAGCTATACCTTGCTAAGACATTAACTGAAAAGGTTATGTCAGGCCTTGTAGTATTTGCAAGGTACATTAGTGCACCAATTGCACTAAGATATGGTACTTCAGGACCAAGTAGCTCTTCATTCCTTTCTTGCGGTCGGAATGGATCTTTATTCACATCAAGTGATCGAACAACCATCGGAGTACTTAAAGGATGTGCTCCATCCATGTAAAACCGTTTCAGTACCTTTTCTATATAGGTAGATTGATGAACAAAAATTCCGTTTGCCAAATATTCAATTTGCAAACCAAGACATAATTTTGTCTTTCCGAGATCATTCATCTCGAATTCATTCTTTAGATAATCAATTACCTTTTGGAGTTCTATGGGGGTTCCAATAAGGTTTATGTCATCGACATATACGGCAAGTACAACAAATTCCGATGTTGTTTTCTTTATAAAAACACACGGGCAAATGGCATCATTTATATAGCCTTCTTTTAACAAATACTCACTAAGACGATTATACCACATTCGTCCTGATTGCTTTAGACCATACAAGGATCTTTGCAATTTGATTGAAAACATTTTCCGGGACTTTGAATTATGGCGTTTGGCATTTTGAGTCCATCGGGAATTTTCATGTATATCTCATTATCAAGTGAGCCATAAAGATAGGCAGTAACCACATCCATTAAATGCATGTCAAGCTTTTCAAGGACAGCAAAACTAATGAGATAACGAAAAGTTATGGCATCCATTACAGGCGAATATGTCTCTTCATAATCGACACCAGGCCTTTGAGAAAATCCTTGTGCAACAAGGCGTGCCTTATATCTTTGTACCTCGTTTTTCTCATTTCTCTTGCGTACAAAGACCCATTTATAGCCAACAGGCTTAACACCATTAGGTGTTTCAACTATAGGGCCAAAAACTTCACGTTTTGCCAGCGATTCAATTCTGATTGAATTGCTTCTTGCCATTTTGGCCAATCATGTCTTTTTCGACATTCTCCAACAGATTGAGGTTCAAGATCCTCATTTTCTTGCATAATACTAGATGCGACATTAAAAGCAAAGACATAATCCACCACTATATCCACTCGATTAAAATTTGCCTCAATATCGATTGGATTTATGGATAGTTCCTTATTTTCTTGAGTCTCGGGCTCAAAGGATTCTTCATGAATCTCAGAGTTTATTAAATCATGAATTTCCTCATGAGATTCTTTCGTCGTGTCATTTTGATCGTTTGCTTTCCTCTTTCTAGGATTTCGATCTTTGGAACCTAATGGCCTGCCACGCTTCAGGCGTGCATTCGACTCATTGGATATGACACTAGATGATTGTCCGACAGGGACATCAATACGGATTGGAACATTCTCCGCGGGGATGTGGGATTTTGTTATCCTTTTCAAGTCCGTAAATGCGTCAGGCATTTGATTTGCTATTCTTTGCAAATGGATAATCTTTTGCACCTCTTTTTCACAAATAGAGGTACGTGGATCAAGATGAGATAATGATGCATTTTTCCACAAAATTTCCTGTTTGGTTTCACCAACTTCTCCCCCTAATTTTGGGAAAAGTGCCTCATCAAATTGACAGTCTGCAAATCGTGCAATGAACAAATCCCCTGTCAATGTTTCGAGGTAGCGAATAATGGAGGGCGATTCAAACCCAACATATATTCTTAACCTTCTTTGCGGATCCATTTTGGTGCGGTATGGCGGTGCTATAGGCACATATACTGCGCATCCAAAGATACTTAAATGGGATATATTGGGTTCATGACCCAAAACCAATTGCAACGGGGAATATTTGTGATAATTCGTCGGTCTGAGACGAATTAGCATTGCTGCATGCAAAATGGCATGACCCCATACCGAAGTGGGCAGCCTCGTTTTCATGAGTAATGGTCTTGCAATCAACTGCAGGCGTTTAATTAAAGATTCTGCAAGACCGTTTTGAGTGTGAACATGAGCTACAGAATGTTCCACTTTTATCCCAATTGATAAGCAATAATCATTAAATGCTTGGGATGAAAACTCAGCAGCATTATCCAGTCTAATAGACTTGATTGGATTATCAGGAAATTGTGCTCGTAGTCGAATTATTTGCGCCATTAGTTTTGCAAACGCAAGGTAGCGTGATGACAACAGGCACACATGAGACCATCTACAGGATACGTCTATTAGGACCATAAAATATCTAAAAGACCCACTAGGTGGGTGAATAGGTCCACAAATGTCCCCTTGTATATGTTCCAAAAATGTAGGTGACTCAGTCCCAACCTTTGTTGGTGATGGTCTTGTAATTAACTTGCCTTGATAACAGAAGTGCAAGAAAATTCATTATTTAAAAGAATCTTGAAATTCTTTAACGGATGCCCATATGAGCTTTCTATAATCCGTCTCATCATGATTGATCCAGGGTGTCCCAATCGATCATGCCAAAGTACAAAAGTATTAGAATCAGTAACCTTTTGGTTTACTGTTGAATGTGCCTCAATTGCACTAATTTTTGTTCAATACAGGCCACAAGATAAAGACGGGAATTTCTCAATAACCCTCTTTTGGCCAGAGACATTCTTTGTAATGATAAGATATTCAAGATTATTCTCAGCTATTGTCTCAATATGATAGCCATTCCGGCGTATATCTTTAAAACTCAACAAGTTTCTCTTAGACTTGGAGGAGAACATTGCATTCTCTATGATAAACATTGTTCCTTTAGGCAGAGTTATAGTTGCTCTTCCGGAGCCTTCAATCAATTTACTACTACCAGAGATTGTAGTAACATCTGCCTTACACATACTTAGTTGAGAGAAATATTTCTTTTCTTTGAGTATCGTATGTGTAGTACATGAATCAACTAAACAAATATTTGATCCAAGTTTGCTTTGTGAGATATCCATATTTGCTTTCCCATGGTTTGACATACAAAAGAAAATACACGAACATGAGAATAAACAAATTCAATCCGTTTGTTTCACATTTAAACAATATTTTCAAAATCTGCTGAGGTTAGTTGACTAACTAAATCAGATAGTCGATTATATGTTTTCCATAATCGATTACTTTGCAGTATGAAAATTTCAGTTGAAGCACTGTCTCAATGTAATCGATTGTTAAACATACATAATCGATTATTTGCTATTTTGAAAAACTTCAGATCACTCTGTCTTAATATAATCGATTGTTAAACATACATAATCGATTATTTGCTATTTTGAAAAACTTCAGATCACACTGTCTTAGTATAATCGATCGTTAAACATACATAATCGATTATTTGCTATTTTGAAAAACATCAGATCACACTGTCTTAATATAATCGATTGTTAACAAGTATATAATCGATTGTTTTGCAGTTTTAATGCGAAATATTAGATAATCGACTAATTGTTAGGTTAGTCGATTAACTCTACTGAAAAATAAAAATATCTTTGAAATTTAAGCATATTGAAACATTCTAAAGAACTAATACTAACATTACATCATAAACTAACTAATACAAGCTGATACTAATGACTATTAGTTTATTCACTAACTAATACAAATAAAATCAAACAATTCCATCTTCCTTCATCACAGATCCATCACCGATTAAGTGGTCTATTTTCCCCTCAGGGTGCTCAAAGAAGTCTGCCACATCCAGGTGGGTGATGTCAAAATTGTCGTCAGAGACAAAATTTGTTTCAGGGCCTTTATTCTTTAGAGATGCTTGACAAAGATCAACCAAATGTCTTGGTACATGGCAAGCTTTTGACCAGTGCCCTTTTCCACCGCAACGATAGCATATAGTTTCTGAACTATTTGCCTTTGGATTCTCATAATCCCGTTTCTGCTTTTGGTGGTTATTTCTCTTTGGGGGTGACGGACATCAGGGAAATTTCTTCCTTGTCTACGTCCACGGCTATGACTCCGATTACGACCACGACCATGACTAGATCCATGGCCTTTTCCATGCTTGGCATAATGAGAATACACCTTATCTGCTTCAGGCAATGGTGTAGACCCAGTGGGTCGATTTTCGTGATTTCTCATGAGCAGGTCATTGTTTCGCTCAGCCACAAGGAGAAGAGAAATCAATTCAGAGTACTTTTTGAAACCTTTCTCTCTGTACTGTTGTTGCAGTACCATATTGGAGGCATGAAACATTGTAAACGTTTTCTCAAGCATATCATAATCAGAGATATTATCTCCACAGAGTCTTAATTTAGAAGTAATTCTGAACATTGCAGAATTATATTCAGAAACAGACTTAAAGTCTTGGAGCCTCAGATGAGCCCAATCATATCGTGCTTGTGGCAGAGTGACCAACTTCAGGTTGTCATATCTCTCCTTTAAGCCGTTCCACAAGATGAGTGGATCTTTGACTGTGAGATATTCAATTTTCAAACCTTCATCAAGGTGATGGCGCAAGAAAATCAAGGCCTTAGCACAGTCTTGGGTGGATGCTTTATCTCTGTCTTTAATGGCGTCTCCAAGACCCATAGCATCTAAGTGGATTTCAGCATCCAACACCCATGTCATATAGTTCTTGCCCGAAATTTCAAGGGCAACGAACTTTCTTTTCATAATATCAAACATAATTAAAACCAAATTCGGAAAAAGGGAAATACCTTAATTTTCTCAAGAGGATTCTTGAGACGGTAGAGTCTCGTGCTGATAACGTGTTATGAAATAATATAAGAACAAGAACAATAATACAAGAACAATATAGAGAGAAGTAGAGAGAGGAGTATTCTTATTGATACTTTGGGGTGATTTACAATGGGGTAAGACCCCTCTATTTATAGGCATAGAAAAGATTAAGCCTCAAAATAAAACTCTTCTATAAGATAGACATTCACTCTAATAAGAGTTCTATTTATAACAATGATGTTATTATAGATTTATTGAAGGAAGTTGCATGGATTTCTCGAGGAGACGTGTTTGGTATTTCAGCATGAATTATGTGAGTAGTAACCCTTCCGCAATTTGTGTTTTCATAATCTGCATGGTTTATATATGATTTTGAAAATAAATGTATTACATTTGCTTTAAATTTTTCATGTGGGACGAGTCCTTTATTCGATATAATACTGAAATGGTTACTTGAGATGATTATTGTTGGTTTAAGTATTTTTGTTACTAGATATTTTACCGTTACTGAAATAGAATTACATGATATGATAAGAAATGATATGCCCTTTATTATTTTGAAAATGCTTTCATATGAGTATTTAATGTTTACAAGAAAGAGTATTAATGGGAGGAGACTTTGAAGGATCTCGTAGCTAAGGCGGCTTCATTGAACCTAGTGCACCTTGTATTTACCGATTTTGAGTACAGTTATAGCCCTCGCTAGTGGGAAGGTAGAACTAGCATACATTTACAATTTTTTCCTCGAGTAGGGACCTACAGTTATATTTGACTCCTTTTACGAAGGGGTCCACACAGTGATACAGATTACATGATCCTTTTTTAGAAACCTCCGAAACATAAATGCTTGCTATGAGACAGTGTTTAACGAGTTTATTACCGATTTGTTAAATTGATTTATGTTACAAGAAAGACATGAATAGACTGATTATATTTATCGTTTTAGAAAGGGCATTCTTATGATATTTTCTGATCAATATACTAGCATGTTTCCTGACTTGTCCCCGCTAAAACCCGTTGCTGTTAAGTGTTATTATTCACTGAGCTAGCGACTCACTCCCCGTTATTTGTTTACAAATGTCACTTCCATTTTTTAAAACCTCACTTAGTTCTCTTAAATTAATAAAAGAAACTTAATAAAGCTTGAAAGAGTTTTTAATTAAAAACTGACAAAGAATTATGTTCAAAAGGATTAACTCAGAGTCACACCTGACATTGATCTTGGTGTGCCAGGTCACCATTTTTCTAAAGAAATAATTTTTTCTTTCAGAAAACTTGAGACTCCAAAATTAAGTCTGCATCGGAGTTTTGGGTAAGGGGGATCAATTGACTCGGAGAGAAGGTGTTAGGCCTTCCCTGAGACTCATAACTAATACGGTTGCATACTCGATCTAGCCGACTTTCAAAATATTTAAGTTGAGGTAAAAATAACACATAAAAGAAAAAATAAACACACAAAAGGTTCGAGGTCGTCCCTACATAATAAGAGAAAAGAAAAAGCAAAAGAAAAGAAAAGTCCTAAGCTAACCTATACTATGATTTCTCCACCATGCTCGTCAAGGCCTCCAAAATATTTACATAGTTCTTTGAGGTATACCCCGAATAATAATATTTACAAAATTCACGAGTTATTCCATGGATAAATTTAACTAAGGGACAACCTCTCACCTTATATCCGAACAAAAATTTAAAAGTTTGCCTACCCACGTATGGTCAGCCTAAGTATGCTCTTGGCGGCCCTAAATAAACAAAATAAAAATTAAGGCTAAAGAATTATCCAAAGGTTAACGATATAATATTTTTCAGGAAACCCATTCTTATGTTTAGGAACCAATTCCGCAACCAAGAGCACATTCATATAGTGAACTCAATTTCAAATTAAAATCAATAATTATTCCTAAACTTCATCCAAGTTAACTAACTTAGAGTATGCCTTGAACAAGAGGGTCACATAAATTAAACTATAAACTAATCTTAATTCAACCAAAGAGTGAAAATATCAATAAGGAGCAAAAGTAACGCAACAACAAACAAAGATTTCATTCTTGGGTGGAATAAATCTGAAAATTGAAGATAAAATAATGTGAGATCGGACCTTACAGGATTTACACCAAGAACAAAAGTCTGATCTGATTTGGGACTGCGATCGAAACCTTAACAAACCACATCGATCTCAACTCGACATCCTTTCAAACTCAAACGAAGCTCTCAAAGAAAGGAAAGCAGTATCAACAGAAAGCTCCACTCGATTTGTTCTATTTTGGTTAGCATCTACTAGATTTTCGACTGAAAATAGAGGCCTTGTTTCTGGATTTTTGTTACGTTTGAACTCCAATATGACGGGAGTTGTGCGACAGTGGGTTTGAGAGGGAGTTGGGGTGGTGTGGTGGCTAGGAGATGGAGGGGAGGATCGGCGGTGAGAATGGCCGAGAGAAACTGGCGGGCGACAGTAATGGGTTGTCGTTGGTGGTTGTGGTGTCCGGCGTGGTGAGGGTTCTGCAGTTGTGTATGTTTTAGTGAGGAAGAAGGTAAGGAAGGGTTTTGTGTTGTGATGATCTTGAAGCTGATGTTCAAAGGTCTCTAATGGTGGCTGTAGCATTTTGGGATTGAAGAGGGGTTGGTGCGTGGGGAGATGTAGGTCGCACGACGGAGATGAGGGAATGACGGCTGGTTTCTGGCGGGTTAGATGCTAGGGGTGGCGGCTGAAGGTGGTTCTTGGGTTTTGGTCGTGTGTCTTCTTCTTTAGCACTTCTGGGGCTTGTTTTTAGTTGTTTAGTTTAAAGGGTCAATGGCGGCTAGTGGTTGCTGTAATGGCAGAACAGAGATGAGGGTGATGTTTACGTGGCTGAAGGTGGGTTTCTGGTTGTTAATGGTCGTGAGTCGGCGGGTTTCAGGGGTGGACTGATGAGTAACAAAGGAGCAGAGGCGGCGGCCCTTTTATGGTGTTAGGGTGTTGTTGTGGTGTCCTCTTTCTAGGGTTTTCTAGTTGTAGTCTTGTCTCTTCTGTGTGTTTTTGTTTTGCTGATGGGTGTATATGTTTTAAGAAGAAAATGTCTTTAGGATTAAGGAGAAGGTCTTGAAATTGGGCCTTGTAGTGGGTGATATGAAATTGGGCTTCATTTGAACAAGAAAATTGAAGATTTTATTAATAAATTCAAGTTTTTTTCCAAATTAGTATAAAATACTTGTAAAATATAAAGTCACTCCTAATTGATTAAAGTAAAATTAAAATTTAAAAGTGGAGCTATTTTTGGTGTTTTCAAATATGATAAAATTATATAAACAACTTAAAACATAGCGAACTAAAATAGTATTACTACAAGAATATTAGTGAATTTAGCTTGAAAATAAAATAAAACAAAGTAAAATTGTTATTTTTTGTATTTTCAAATTTTATGTTCTACTATTAGATTAAAAGTGAAAAATAGTCTAAATCCTATAAGAATAAATAGGTAAATATTTTAAAAAATACTATTTTTAAAAGGAAATTACGTGCAAAAGTAAAAAAAAAAAACAAGATCCTATATACTTTTTGTCTTGAATCTTCATTGAATCTCTACTTGATCTTCAATATGAAACCAAAACATGGACCCTGTTCTTCAGGCGGGCTCCTAATGCTTCTTAAATTTTCGAATTGAAGCAACTCTAATATGAATTCCTTTGTTCTCCAGGTGGGTGCTTGATTGCCAAAACTTGAATTGTATTCCCTTGTTATCCAGATGGGCGTCTGATTTCCAAAACCTGAATTATATTCCCTTATTATCCAGGTGGGCTCCTGATTTCCAAAACTTGAATTTTATTCCCTTGTTCTCTAGGTGGGCGCCGGATTTCCAAAACTTGAAATGTATTCCCTTATTATCCAGGTGGGCCCATGAATGCAAAAACTTGAATTATATTCCCTTGTTATCCAGGTGGACGCCTGATTGCCAAAACTTGGATTGCATTCCCTTATTATCTAGGTGGACGCCTGATTGCCAAAACCAAGAATATTGGACTAGGAAATTCATCATACTTGGTCTTCTATCTTAGGAGAAAGATTCATTAGACTAAGATTTCGATCTTAGGAGAAAATTCAAGAGAGTAGGTTTTCTATCTTAGGAGAATAATTTATCAGAATAAGATTTTGATCCTAGGAGAAAATTCATCATACTAGGTTTTCTATCTTAGGAGAAAAATTCCTCAGACTAAGATTTCTTTTCTGGGAGAGAATTCATCAGACTAGGTACCTTTTTGTTATCTTAGGAGAAAGATTCATCAGACTAAGATTTCTATCATAGGAGAAAGTTCATCATACTAGGTCATTTTGTTATCTTAGGAGAAAGATTCATCAAACTAAGATTTTGATCCTAGGAGAAAGTTCATCAGACTAGGTTTTTATCTTAGGAGAAAGATTCATCAGATTAAGAATTTGATCCTAAGAGAAAATTCATCAGACTAGGTTTTCTTATCTTAGGATAAAGATTCAACAGACTAGGATTCATATCTTAGGAGAAAAAATTCACTGGACTAAGATTTCGATCTTAGGAGAAATTCAAGAGAATAGGTCTTCTATCTTAGGAGAAAAATTCATCCGACTAAGATTTTGATCCTAGGAGAAAGTTCATCAGACTAGGTTTTCCATCTTAAGGGAAAGATTTTAGACTAAGATTTTCTATCCTAGGAGATAATTCATCAGACTAGGTCCATTTTTGTTATCTTAGGAGAAAGATTCATCAGACTAAGATTTCTATCCTATGAGAAAATTCATCAGACTAGGTTTTCTATAGGAGAAAAATTCAGCAGACTGTGATTTTCATCCTAGGAGAAAATTTATCAAACTAGGTTTTCTAACTTAGGAGAAAAATTCATCACACTAAGATCTTGATCCTAGGAGAAAATTCATCAGACTGAGTCTTCTATATTAGGATAAAGATTCATTATACTAAGATTTTCTATTCTAGGTGAAAATTCAAGAGACTAAGTCTTCTATCTTAGGAGAAAAATTCACCAGATTAAGATGTTGGTCCTAGGAGAAACTTCATTAGACTAGGTCTTTGTGTTATCTTAGGAGAAAAATTCGTCAGACTAAGGTTATGATCCTAGGAGAAAGTTCATCAGACTAGGTCTTCTATCTAAGGAGAAAGATTCATCATACTAAGATTTTGATCATAGGAGAAAATTCATCACACTAGGTCTTTTTGTTTGGTATCTTATGAGAAAATTTCATCAGACTAAGATTTTGATCCTAGGGGAAAATTCAAGAGACTAGGTCTTTTTTTTTGGTATCTTAGCAGAAAGATTCATCAGACAAATATTTTGATCCTAGGAGAAAATTCAAGAGACTAGGTCTTCTATCTTAGGAGAGAGATTCATCAGACTAAGATCTTGATCCTAGGAGAAAGTTCATCAGACTAGGTCTTCTATCTTAGGAGAAAGATTCATCAGACTAAGATTTTCTATCTTAGGAGAAAAATTCATCGGACTAAGATGTTGATCCTAGGAGAAAATTCATCAGACTAGGCTTTTTTGTTATCTTAGGAGAAAGATTTATCATACTAAGATTTTGATCCTAGGAAAAAGTTCATCAGACTAGGTGCTCTATCTTAGGAGAAAAATTTATTGAGCTAAGATTTTGATCCTAGGAGAAAATTCATCAGAGTAGGTCTTTTTGTTATCTTAGAAGGAAGATTCATCCGACTAAGATTTTGATCCTAGGAGAAAATTCATCAGAATAGGTCTCCTATTTTAGGAGAACGATTCATCAAACTAAGATTTTGATCCTAGGAGAAAGTTCATCAGAGTAGGCCTTTTATCTTAGGAGAAAGATTTATCAGACTAAGATTTTGATCTAGGAGAAAATTCATCAGACTAATATTGGGAGGAAAATCCATCATACTAGGACTTTTTATCCTAGGAGGAAAATGTGAAGAGCAATAGAAACATTTTATGTGCACTAGCAAGACAGGTAAGGGAAAAATAACAAGAAACTTCCCTTTGTCGATTCTTCTCTTCTTCTTTTTTTCTTTTTCTTTCTTTCATTTTCTTTTTTTTCTTTCTAATTTTTGAACCAACATGCTTGCACTGCTTTGTTCCTGTTTCAAACAAAGAAAACTGGTGTGTTTGAATATGGTTGTTAGTTTGTGGCTTTGATCTTAAAGGTGCTATATGTGGATGATATTTTGCTTGCACGTAGAGATTTTGGATTGTTGCACGAGACTAAATAGTTCCTTATCCAGAATTTTGAGATGAAGGATATGGGTGTCACGACCCCAATTCACCCTCCATGAACATGTCGTAATGGCACCTAGTTCTTACAACTAGGTAAGCCTAACAATGTGGAGACTTAAGATAACTTGCAGAACATTTTTAATTAAATTAAGCAAAACTAGAAGAAAATGGTATATAAGTGCCACTCGGCATATACAACTTAGAAATAAAACGCGCAAGTCTACAATCTCATCCCAAAATCCAGAAACACACGGGAACCACAGGCGAATAGAAATATAATATACTGCTCTAACTCCAGAATATCTAAACAACTAAAACAAAAGGATAGAATAACTATTAAAGTTGGAATAGAATAAAGACTCCTGGTCTGTGGACGCGGCAGATATACCTCGAAGACTCCGCTAGATCTCTCTGCCTCGTGGATAGTACGCCTGAGGGGAGGTACCTTGATCTGCACATGAAAAATATGCAGAGAAAGGGTATGAGTACACCACAGCGGTACTCAGTAAGAGCCAAGCCTAACCTCGGTCGAGTTGTGACGAGGAAGGTCAAGGCCCTACCGAGATTAAACAATATAATAAGAATGCTAACAACAGTATAAAATAAGCAGAAATAATGGAACACAACTGTGAAGTAAGTAAGGTTACGCAAACAATAATCAACACAGCGAGGATAAGAAAACACAAAGTATTACAGCTCAATATCAGTACCAATTACGAGGATCTCCCAGGATACCGTCCTGTAGTCCATTTCCATGTCAATACCAACAACGAAGATCTTCAAGGATACCGTCCTGTAGTCCATTCCCATATCAATACCAATAACGAGGATCTCCCAGGACACCGTCATGTAGTCCCAAATATAAATGTGTAGGGGGATATCCCGAGAATCTAACCCGTAGCTCCAAGGTAAATATTTAGGGGGATCTCCAGGGAATCTAACCCATAGTCTCAAATATAAATGTGCAGGGGAATATTCCTGAAATCTAACCTGTAGTCCCAAATGTAAATGTGCAGGGGGATCTACTGGGAATCTAACCCGTAGTCCCAAAGTAAACAAACAAGGGAGGAGTTACCCGAATCCCACGTCTGTAGTACCAATGTAAATTCGCAACCACAGTCAGAGAATATTCATAAATAAAGTACAACAATACAAAGCAATCGATTCTAGCCTAACATGTCTCACCTAGTGCAATTAAGACAATTTAAGCAAGTAGGCAAGTTAAATTGTCGTTTCTAATCTAACACAGGTTATAATTACAAATAAGATAAAGCAAGTACGAAAGAAACTCAGTCTTGATATCTTAAGTAAAAACCAGATTTTCAACGATTAGCTCAAGTACGCGCTCGTCACCTCACGTACAAGGTACTCAATTACCAATTAACATATCCTAGGGAAAATATCCCCTGCACAAGGTTAGACAAGCCACTTACCTCAAACCGGCTCCAATTCAACTTTCAACCAGGCGTTTGCTACGAGTATCTGACTCCAAATGACTCAAATCTATTCATTTCAATTACATCTCGTAAATAAAATCACAAACAATTTATTCTACTATTCAATTTAAAGCTAAGATGCAAATTTGGATAAAATAACCAAAATTCCCCTTAGGCCAACATGGTCAAAACTCAAGATTCGAACCAAAATCCAGTTGCTCATTCTCCCACGAACTCAACTATATGATTTATTTTGAAATCGGACCTGAAGTTGAGGTCCAAATCCCCAAATTTTAGAAAAACCTAGGTTCTACCCCAACATCCAATTTCACCCATGAAATTCATTGATTATAAGTTGAAAACATATCAAATTATGTTAAAGATGAAAAGAAATAAGTAAAAACCAACTTACAACCGATTTGGAAGAGGTCTTGTTCTTGGAAAATTTCCCAAAGGAGTTGTGTTTTTAAAATAGGGTGAACAATATCCAAATTTTGACTAAGTATAAAAATTTCTGGTTGCAGATGTCGCAATTGAAAACTGGGGTTCGCAATTACGAACCCTGACCTCTGCTGACATGGAAAGTGCGAAACAGGGTTTGTATTTGCGAACCCTTCCTATTTTTGGGACCTTCGCATTTGCGAAGTTAGGGTCGCATTTGTGAAGGTCTCATTTCTGAAGGTCGCATTTGCAATCCCTGGTAGCCTGAGCATTTTTTGCAAAGGCAAAGAAATGCTCGCATTTGTGAGAAGGGCTGGCCTGGGCTTACTTCGCAATTGCGAAGGTCCACTCGCATTTGCAAGGCAGGCTTAGCAAATGCGAAGCCTGCAGGCTAGTTCATACCAACAACTTTCAAGGGAAAAAATGCACTCCTACGCCTATCCAAAACTCACCCGAGCCCTCGGGGTTGTAAACCAAATATGCACACAACCTCAAAAACATCATACGGACTTACTCGCGCGATCAAATCTCCAAAATAACATCATATACATCGAATTAAGCCTCAAAACTCATGTTTTCCTCCAAATCTTTATAAAACATTGAATTTCCATTTTCAAGTTCAAAACACTTCAAACGACGTCCGTTTTCAACCAAAATTTACAGGACGCGCTTAAACCATATATTAGACTTGTACCGGGCACAGGAATCAAAATACTGACCCAATACCTAAGCTTTTAATCAAATTTCACTTCTAATTTCCTTATTTATTTCCAATAAACAATTTCACCCAAAAATTCATTTCTCGGGCTGGGACCTCGAAATTCGATTCTGGGCATTCTACCAAGCTTCATATTTTTCTTACGGACCCTCCAGGACTATCAATTCACGATTTCACGGCCGTTTACCCAAATATTGACCGAAGTCAAATTTATTCGAATTTAATAACAAAATGTAGCATTTTTCACAAAGAATTCATATTTATGATTTTTAATTACGCGTCGGAGTGTGCACGTAAATCGAGGCAACCCTAGATGGGATTTTCAAGTCCTTCGGAAGTACATAATGGCAAGAAAACAAGTGATGACCCACTTAGGTCGCCACATTCTCCACCACTAAAATAACCGTTCATCCTCGAACGGACAAAAGAAAGAAGTACCTTAGTCAGGAAAAAGATGAGGATAACGGCTACATATATCCGGCTTGGTCTCCCAAGTCACCTCCTCGGCCAGCTGACTCCAACACTGAACCATTACTAAAGCAATGTTGTTTGACCTCAACTTTCTGACTTGCCTGTCCAATATAGCCACTGGCTCCTCAACATAGGATATATCATTGTCCAACTAGACTGATTTGAAATCTAACATGTATGACGGGTCACCGTGATATCTCCGGAGCATCGATACATGAAATACCAGATGAACTCCTGTTAGGTTGGGACGTAAGGAAAGTTCATAAGCAACCTTCCCAACTCGCCTCAAAATCTCAAAAGGGCCAATAAATCTAGGACTCAGCTTCCCCTTCTTTCCAAAACTCATGACACCCTTCATAGGCGAAACCCAAAATAAAACCCGCTCTCCGACCATGTATGAAACATCACGAACCTTTCGGTCCGCATAACTCTTCTATCTGGACTAGGCCATACAGAGTCTATCCCGAATCACCTTGACCTTATCCAATGCATCCTGAACTAACTCTGTTCCTAATAGCCTGGCCTCACCCGGCTCAAACCAACCCACCGGATATCTACATCACCTACCATACAAGGCCTGATACCAACTTGTCATGACCCCAGTTCACCCTCCATGTATATGTCGTTATGGCACTTAGTTCCTAAAACTAGGTAAGCCTAAAAATGAGGAGATTTAAGATAACTTACGGAACATTTTTAATTAAATTAGGAAAAACTAGAAGAAAACAGTATATAAGTGCCACTCAGCATATACAACTCAAAAATAAAACGCGGAAGTCTACAATCTCATCCCAAAACCCGAAACTCACGGGAACCACATGCTAATAGAAATATAATATACTGCTCTAACTCCAGAATCTCTAAACAACTGAATCAAAAGGATAGAATAACTACTAAAGCTGGAACAAAATAGAGACTCCTGGTTTGCAGACGTGGCAGATATATCTCGAAGTCTCCGCTAGATCTTTTCTCCTCGTGGATAGTACGCCTGAGTGGAGATACCTAGATCTGCACATGAAAAACATGCGTTGAAGGGGTATGAGTACACCAGAGTGGTACTCAGTAAGTTTCAAGCCTAACCTCGATCGGGTAGTGACGAGGAAGGTCAGGGCCTTACTGAGATTAAACAATATAATAAGAATGTTGAAAATAGTATAAAATAATCAGAAATAATGGAATACAACTGTGAAGTAAGTCAAGTTACATAAACAACAATCAACACATCGAGGATAAGATAACACAGAGTAAAACAGCTCAATATCAATACCAATTACAAGGATCTCCTAGGATACCGTCATGAAATCCATTTCCATGTCAATACCAACAATGAAGATCTTCCAAGTTACCGTCATGTAGTCCATTTCCATATCAATACCAATAAGGAGGATCTCCTAGGATACCGTCCCGTAGTACCAATTATAAATGTGTAGAGGGATCTCCGGAAAATCTAACCCGTAATCCCAAGGTAAATATGCACAGGAATCTCCCGAGAATCTAACCCGTAGTCCCAAATATAAATGTTCTAGGGGATCTACCGAGAATATAACCCGTAATCCCAAAGTAAACAAACAGGGGGGAGGAGCTACCAGAATCTCACGTCTGTAGTCCCAATGTAAATACGCAACCAAAGTCAGAGAATATTCAAAAATGAAGTACAACAATATAAAGCAACCGATAGTTCTAGCCTAACATGTCTCACCTAGTTCAGTTATGGCAATTTATGCAAGTAGGCAAGTTAAATCAACTAAACATGTCTTTCTAATCTAACACAGATTATAATTGCAAGCAAGATAAAGCAAGTACGAAAGAAACTCAGTCTCAATATCTTAAGTAAAAATTGAATTTCCAATGATTAGATCAAGTACGAGCTCGTCACCTCACGTACAAGACACTCAATTACCAAATAACATATCCTAGGAGAAAGGTCCCCCACAAAGGTTAGACACGCCACTTACCTCAAACGGGCTCCAATTCAACTTGAAACCACACGTTTGCCATGAGTATCCGACTCCAAACGGCTCAAATCTATTCATTTCAATTACATCTCGTACAACATCTCAAACAACGGATTCTACTATTCAATTTAAATCTAAGACGCAAATTTAGGTAAAATAACCAAAACTCCCCTCAGGCCAACATGGTCAAAACCCAAGTTTCGAACCAAAATTCACTTAACCATTCTTCCACGAACTCAAATACATGATTTGTTATTGAGGTCCAAATCCCAAATTTTAGAAAAACCTAGATTTTACCCCAACCTCCAATTTCACCGATGAAAATCATTGATTTTAAGTTGAAAGCATGTTAAATGATGTTAAAGATTGAAATAAATAAGTAAATACCAACTTACAACCGATTTAGAAGAGGTATTGTTCTTGGAAAATCATCCAAAGGAGTTATGTTTTGAAAATGGGGTGAAAAATGTCCAAATTTCGACTAAGTTTAAAAATTGCAGATTGCAGATGTCGCAATTGCGAACTGAGGTTCACATTGCGAACCCCGACCTCCGCTAACATGGAAAATGCGAAACATGGTTCACATTTATGAACCCTTCCTATTTCCGAGACCTTCGCATTTGCGAAGTGAGGGTCGCATTTGCGACATAAGGATCACATTTGCGATCCCTGGCAGCCTGAGAATTTTTCACAATTGCAAAGAAATGCTCGCATTTGAGAGAAGGGCTGGCGTGGGCTTACTTCGCGATTGCCAAATGACACTCGCATTTGCGATTTCATATTCTGGGAGGCACGCTTCGCAAATGTGAAGCCTGCAGGCCAGTTCGTACGAGCAACTTTCCAGGTTAAAAATGCACTCTGACGCCTATCCAAAATTCACCCGAGCCCTCGGGGCTCCAAATCAAATATGCACACAACCTCAAAAACATCATACGGGCTTATTCGCGTGATCAATTCGCCAAAATAACATCATATACAGCTAATTAAGCCTCAAAACTCATGTGTTCCTCCAAATTTTTATAAAACATCGAATTTCCATTTTTAAGTTCAAAACACGTCAAACGACGTCTGTTTTCAACCAAACTTTATAGGAAGTACTTAAAACATATATAAGACTATCGACACCGGAACAAAAATACGGGCCCGATACCATAAGCTTTTAATCAAATTTTACTTCCAGTTTCCTTAATTATTATAGAAAACAATTTCACGTAAAAATTCATTTCTTGGGCTTGAGACCACGGAATTCGATTCCGAGCACATGCCCAAGTCCCATATTTTCCTACGAGCCCTTAGGGACCGTCAACTCACGGGTGTGAGTCCGTTTAACCAAAATGTTGACCGAAGTCAAATTTATTTAAATTTAATATCGAAATTTAGCATTTTCCTCACAGAATTCATATCTAAGCTTTCCGACTACGTGTCGAACTGCGCACACAAATCGAGGAAACCCCATCGTGAATTTTCAAGGCCTCATAAGTACAGAATGGTAAGCAAATAAGTGATGAACCCCTTGGATCGTCACAATGGGTGAAGACTCTTATGTCATAGGCATGGAGATTCATAGAGGCAGATCCCAAAGATTATTTGGTCTGTCTCAAAAAGCCTACATTGAAAGAATTTTGGAAAGATTTGGGATGAAGAACTGTTCACCTATAGCAGCACCTTGAATTAAAGGTGAAAAGTTCTCTTTGAATCAATGTCCCCAAAATGCAATAGAAAAGGAGCAAATGAAAGACATTACCTATACTTCGCTTGTTGGGAGCCTTATGTATGCACATGTCTGTACTAGACTTGATATTGCTTTTGATGTAGGAACGCTTGTAAGATATCAAAGTAACCCTGGTCTTGACTATTGAAAAGCTGGTAAAAGGGTCTTGAGATATTTGAAAAGAACCAAGGATTTAAGCTCACATACAAATGCTCTAACTCGTTGGAGACGATTGGATATTTAGACTTCGATCTGGGTGGATGCAAGGACACTAGTAAATCTACTTCAGGATATATTTCCTTCTTGATGGAGGTGTTGTGTCTTGGAGAAGTGTCAAGCAGACCATTGTTGCAACATCCATAATGCAAGCCGAATGTATAGCATGCTATGAAGCTACATCACATGTGTTATGGTTGAAAAACTTTATTTCCGGCCTTAGGATTGTCGATTCTATTTCAAGGCCATTGAGTGACAATTCAGATGCAGTTTTCTTTTCTAAGAATAATAAAAGTGGTAGCCGAAGCAAACACATCGACATAAAGTACTTGATGGTTAAAGATTATGTGAAGAAGCAAGATGTGAATTTTGAGCATATTAGTACTACCTTGATGATTGGTGATCCTATGACTAAAGGTCTAACATCTAATATTTTCAAGGATCATGTAACCCATATGGGGCTTAATAACTCAATTTAGTTTTGCTTTTCTCTCTAAAAGTTTGTCTAGACATTATGTTTATTTTGATATACATGAAAGTGCACACTTTTGGATTTTCATATAGTATTTGTGATCATTTGATCAATACAGTTGGACTCAGAATGACTTATATTAAGTTCATTTATAAAGTTGTTCGACACTTTATCAGAATATATTATGCATTATAATACATGGAAGGAAGTGTTTGTTTGAAAGCACGACCGCCATGATTCGTGTAATAATATATTCTAATTAAAGTGATTATTGCATAACTTTTAATTGAGTGATAAAGTTTATGGCCATATTATATGTTTATCTCTCATAAAGGATTATCTGATTTTAATTTTTGGGCCAAGTGGGAGAATGTTAGAAATTACCGTCTCTTCTAGAGACTTCTACTGTGGCCCACATATAAAGTAATAAGTTATTTACCTTGTCTCCCAAAGGAAATAATATATCAGATAATATTCTGTTGTTATGCATATATAGTAGTTTCTTTGATGGAAAGAAATTACCATATATTAGGAGTCCTTAGGGTAATTATAATTTATGGAAAAGTCCCTAGGGCTAAAGTTTTTACCTAGGAGTCCCTAGCCTACCGATAAACACACTTGTGAATCCATTAGTCTGGCATCGTACGATAGGCACATGCTAGAATGCTCTCTAGGTTTTCTGCTAAAGGTTTCAATGACGATTCCCTGCATTTATTGAACAATAATGGCTGAAGGTACGTTTCTTAGTTAATTTCCGTTGCGTTGGCTCTGTGTTTTTATTTTGAATTTCAACACAATGTTCTCTCAGTGTTTGCACGACTACACTTGTGTTTATGCTCCTCAATACGCCAAGAATTATTAATAAACATAATGACAAGGGAACCACGATATGTCTTGAACGTACAATTTATCAAATTCATAAATGTTACTAGGACATTAGTCAACCCAAATGAACTGACAAGAAACTCGTATTGCCTATAATGAGTCTAGAAAGTTGTCTTTAAAATGCTAGACTCCCTACCATGACATTAAGTCAATCTTAGAAAAGTACTTCGCACCTAGTAACTAAAATGATACTTGTTTTATAACTTTTTTAACTGTAAGTAGTTATTACACATATGCATAAAGCCATACTTCTTCACCAATAAGAGTGGAATACCTGATGTTATAGTACTCAACAAGAGTCGTGTTCAAATTCCACAAGATGATTGTAAGGGGTGTTAGGATAGACACCTGATGAGAGTATGTAAAATAACTCAATTGCACTTCCAACAAATGTTATTTTTTGTTTTCTAACTCTAAAACCAACACTAACAAATGTAAACTTATTAGGAGGAATTAGAAAGCAAGTAAATTTTTATAGTTGATGTTTTTAAACAAATGAGAAAAAGCCTAGGATAAAACATTTGCCTAGGTGCTAATCTAACAGGTAAATCACGTTAATGCTTATTTTATTAATTGAGGTGTGTTAGAACTTTCAACACTTAATTACCCATTTAATACCTCTTGGTTATAGAATGATTATGCCTAAATTAGTTTTCTCAAGTACAATTGGGAATTAATTCAAATAATTGATATGACCTCAAGTCGAGTTTTCTCTGTCTCAAGTTCAAACCCTTTAATTAGACTAACCAAAATCTTAACTAGCTCAATTTCCTTTTAGGCAAGTGTTTTTAGACTAAGTCTCACTTTCTCATGTAAGAACCAAGTCAAATAGACATGAATCAATGTTCGCAACCATTAATTTTAAAAATATTACATAAAATGGCTAAATAATAAATACCCAATCATAAATAAGCATTGAATTATTAACTCATAAGATTTACACACTAGGGTTGGGTCAGAACCCTAGAAATAAATCTAGCTACTCATGCTAGAAAGTGAAGAAAACAAAGAAGAAGAAAAAATTAAAGCCATAACTAAGGTTAAAATGATAAAACTAATGATTCTTCACAAAAAATAGTCACAATTTTTTCAAAATAGCAAAAAGATAACTGCTATAGCTAATTACAATTCGTAACATGCCCTAAAAAGTATTTTTCATCTATTTATAGTGCTCTAAAATTCGCTAACAAAACTACTCTTCGAGAGGTTCTGCAGCTGCACAATTCCAAGTGTGATACACACATTTATTCTCTTCTTCAGTTGAAGTATTTTGCAGCCGCACAATTCTGTATGCGGCTGCACTTCAGCTTTCGCGACCACATTTTTGCATCCGCGACTGCACTTTGGCAAGGCTTCATACTTGGTCATTTTGCACCTTCTCTAAACTTTTAAAATCTTGTCAGTGCGATCAGGTTTTACGGCTGCAAAATTTGATGTGCGGACCGCACTTGTAGAAATTCCTCTGAGGCTCAGGTATCATCTTAGCGGCCACATATGTTATTTTTCTAATTTTTGTTCCTTATAAGTTCAGTTGTTACTAAGAATTACGAGTATCCTATTCCATAGCTTGGAATCTAACTTTTGTACTTAAGGCGTAATTTGGTGATAATTACTCGTTGCTCAAATACTTAAAGTAGATAAGAAAATATAGTGACTGAATACTCATCAATGAAGGCTCATTGTTGGAGAAAAAAATACATCGATAGCTGCCTTAAGATTTCAGAACTATGAACCTAAGAAGATGCTATAATTATTCTAGTTATGGTGGAAAGAAAGTTATGATAAATACTCCGCACAATTCAACATGGTGGGAAAGATATAGAGAGAGGCTAGGTTTTTTTATTAGGTGGAGGATATTTTTAAAAATTTTCGCTAACGATAAGGATAAATATGGCCCGATAATATAATGAATGATAAATGTAGCCCGATAATATTACAAAAGGTAAATATAAATAATATACTAAAGTAGAGGTATATTTGGCCATTTTCCCTATTTTTGTTTGGCATAACGGTTCCTGGTGTTTTCCAACAAAATGACAGATAACGTTCAACTCATCAGCATAACTTTGTTTCCTATTATTGGGGCATAACGGTTCCTGGTGTTTTCTGCAAAATTTCCAAAGTGGCCCCCATCCCACTTGCTTTACTAAGTAATTAAAATGAAAAACGTAAGAAAAACTTCCAAGTCAGCCAACAAACACAACAGTTTAAGGTTGTGGAGCCTATCATGGATTAATAAACTAGAAAACGATGCAAAAAAGATTAAGGCTGTGGTGACCTCCCACAAATAAACAAAGATATTTAAAAATAAAAATAAAATCTTGACAATAAGAAAATGCAAATACCTAAATAAAGTAGAACATTAGGCTATATTGGTGCAAAATCTATTAAAGACGATATTTTTTTGGTAATTAAGGATTTTCATTAATCACTAATGAAGTAGCTTTACAAAACCACAGTCGCGCTTCAACCCAGCTGACTGTCTAGGGGTTAATATATAGATTATTTTTACTTCCCTAACTATCTAGCACTACTATATGTGAAGGTATTGTAATATTTGTCTAATTCTTGGAGTACCTCTAACATTACAATTATATACTATGTCTCTTAGTAGGGCAGTGTTACATCGGAATATTTTGTTGAAGACTCTTGCATTTCTTTCTAGCCAGATAGCATATGCAAGTTCAGCTGTAACCAATTTGAAAATGGCAGCTCGAGCTGTTCGACCTTTGGCTTTGCTAATCAACCATTGCATTTTCTGGTTCCAATCAGAACTGGGTGTGTAGGTTTCCTGCAGCCAGTTCATTGTTCTTTCCCATAAATCCACAGTGACTGGGCAGTTCATTAACAAGTGGTCTCTTGTTTCCGGGTGGTTTTAGCACAAGGTGCATTGTTGATCAATATTCATTCCCCAGTTGTGTAGTCTGTCCTTTGTTGGGAGTCTATCCTGGAGGAATAGCCATAGATTGAATGTTGCTTTTGGCCTAGCTTGATTCTGTATGATTAAATTATTCCATGAAACTCTCGTACTGTTTGCATCTGTGAGTGGTACAACTGTCTTGTCGAGCACTTCTGTTCCTTCCAATTCTGAATCCTTTGTAGAATATCTCTGGCTTTAATGATCTTTCTCACCATCCAACTAGCTTGGGCAGGAATTGGAATGGAGTGGTACAAGACGATTATTGTTTCTCTTTTTATTTTTTTTATTTTCCTTGTTGACACTATTTTATTTATAGTCTAATTTTAAAAAAAATAAACTTGTGCGTTTAAAAATATTTTCTTTATTCCAATTTATATTGCGTACTTTTCTTCTAGTTATGTTTTTCTTTTCTTCTTAACTCCATGCCCGTATCACATGAATTTTCGATGCAAAAAATTATATTTAAACTTAACCTCACTTTTTTTTTTGGTCAAATGAAAATTTTATTTCAACCATTGGCAAATTTACATCATCTGTTCTTTTGGACTCTAGAATAGATCTCAAAAGTACAATAAAAAATAGTAAACTCTATAACTATTGTTGTTAAACTAAAATTCTATTACAGACAAAGATGAATGTTGTTACGATTGTGAAGAACCACGCAAGGGATATCTATTCATAGTCTGTAGAATTGGAATCCATTTAGGTTGCTGCATTCCAGTAAAGTGCACTTGAATTGTAATCTCCTTTGCTTGATCTTGGACGTTTCTGTTCAATTGTTGAAACCTTCTGTTGTTTTTTTTCCATCCAGATGTTGTAGACTACTGCTACAAACACCACCGAGGATGGCTTTTCTTTGATTCGTGCTATTGACATTATCAGATAACCATTGCACTTCTAACTCCCATGTGCCTATTGTTCTTTGATACTTCAACCATTATAACATACCTTGCCACAGGTCTTTGGAATATAAGCATTCAAAGTATAAATGGTCATGTTTTTCTTCAATATCTCTTCCACATAATATGCAAGATGGATTAATTTGAAGTCCCCATTTAACTAATCTGTCAACTGTTGCCAATCGTCTATACAGTGCCATCCATAAAATGTATTTTTGTTTTGGGAGCATGCCAGTCACCATCACTAAGGTTTTCCATCGGACCTTAGGGTATTGTGGAGTGGTATGAATGTATGCCTTTCTGATGCTAAATTGCCCATTTTGAGTACATGTTTGCATTTCTGTTCCACCATTTACCCACCATTCCCTTGCTCCAATCAATTTCCTAACGAGCCAGCTAGCTTGTTTAGGAATTTCCATTGTAGTACTGTCCCTCTTCTTTATGTGGTGACAATGGATCGATTTGATCCAGAGTTTGTCTTTCTTAGACATTAAGGCCCAGAGAAGTTTTGACAGAGCTGCTTTATTCCATCTTTCATAGGAGATATGTTCAAACCTCCTGCTGCCTCTGGTTTACACAGTGTTTCCCAGGCAATTGGGGTCCTATGACTAGTTTCATGACTACCAGTCCACAGGTAGTTCCTGCAAATTCCATTACCAGTTTTATAATTTTTTTTGGAATGAGGAATACCTGGGCCCAATAAGGTTGCATTTCAAACATGACACTTTTGATGAGTTGAATTCTACCAGCATAAGATAGGAGTTTGGATGTCCAGCTTCTAATTCTGTCCACTACCTTCTCTACTAGAGGCATACATTGTGATATTGTGAGCTTTCTTGTAGATAAGGGTACTCCTAGGTATTTGAATGGAAAGTGCCCTGTGTTAGGTGGAGCTCAGAACAAATTTTTTTTTTTGAATTCAGTTTAAACACCTACTATATATAAGGAGCTTTTATCCATATTAGCTTGAATTCCTGACACCTTTGAGAAGTGTTCAAATTCATTCATAAACTTAACCTCTCACTATATTGTTACTGACATCTATGATTTGTTACTATTTACTTAATACGAATTAGCTAATTATTATATTATTAAAGCGAAAGATGAAAAGACATGTTGAACTAGTACTATATCTCATTTAATTGTTGATTACTAATAAAGGCAATTCTAATACTTAGCATATAATTAGTTTATGCATTAATTATTTTTAATTTTTAAATTTCTTGTCCTCTCAAATTATATATAGTATCATATTCATTGTTCTAATCCTCTCCTCCCGCAGCATCAAGTAGTTTTTCCATTTTATTTCAACGTTTTCTTCCTCCCTTCACACCATCTTCAACATTACTATACCCTTTGTCTTTACTCTTCACTCTTCACCTTCACCATGCCAAGGCAGAAAGGAGAAGTATCTCTCTCTCTTTCTCTCTCTCTCTCTCCCTCTCTCTCTCTCTCCCTCTCTCTACCTCCCTCTCTCCCTCTGTGCGCGCGCGCTGGTTTTCATGCTTCCATTTTCTTATCCTGTCTTTATGTCGAGCTGCATGTTTTGTGTATCACTGCCGAGCTTATATACATCTTGAAGGATTTATATCAACAGTACTTACTGCATTAGTTCTCTTTTTGAGCATCTACAATTCAGTCATAATATGAACCTCTTATTATATTATACTATATATATACACTTTTCCTATCTCAAGCTGTATCCAAGAATCTAATTAAGTTGGGGTGGGAGAGGAAGTTTTCAATAATTTTATATACTTTGGGTGTAATTAGATTTTCTCAATGGTTATTTGCATGCCTTATTGAATTTTCCTCATTTTTTCAAGGTTATGTGGCCAAGATTGGTAGCTAGTAAGGTCCTAAAGAGATTGGGAAGTACCAACTTTGTGGCAGATTTTCCAAGCGATTCAGAATATTTATTAGAGATTCCTCATTTTGATAAAAAATCCTTCAGTTCTAATGACATTATTTTCAATGATCACGAGGACACTCAAAACTACAGGTAATTAGAGGAGAGATCAACATACTAACCTTTAATTTCAACCACTAATTAGATATTAGTGGTTAGAGCTCAACCAATGAAATCTTCAAACATGTATTCTATTTTATTAGTACTATATTGTTTTTAAATTCTCAAAAAAAAAAAAAGGAATGATGCTGGGAGATTCCTATATTTTCTAGAAAGCGTTTAATTTTTCATGGCTTATTATATCATATTATGTTTTTTTTTTTCCCACAGGGTTTTTGTTAATACATGGAACGTTGGAGGAGTTGTACCAAGTGACTACTTCAGTGTGGATGATCTGCTTGGCACATGCCACACTTCATGTGACATCTATGTTTTTGGGTATTTTCTTATTGCCCAAAATGTTTTTTTTAATTCAATTTAATTTAAAAAATGAAACTGTTTTTTAATTACTGGTAAAATATATGAAGGTTTCAAGAAGTAGTGCCACTAAGAGCAGCAAATGTTCTTGGATCAGAGAGTGGAAGGATTTCATCAAAGTGGAATTCCTTAATAAGAGAAGCTCTGAACAAGAAAACAGCAAAAAGAGATGGAAATGAAGACACTAAACAGAAAGGAAAGGAAAACACGAATGGAAATGAAAATGGCCAATTTCTACAAGAATTCAGTTGTATTATCAGTAAGCAAATGGTGGGAATATTGATATCAGTATGGGTTCGGAATGATTTTCGTTCGGTCATTCGAAACCCTAGTGTCTCTTGTGTTGGCTGTGGCATCATGGGTTGCTTAGGCAACAAGGTAATCGATATAGTTATTAATATTATTTTATCATAAATCCAACTTCCCGAGAAAGAAAATTCTCTTTCTTTTTAAAAAACTATAATGCTCATATGTCCGTTGCTAGCGAAGTTGAGTTATTTTACGTTTAAATACTCCCTCCCATCCATAAGTAATTTTTAGCCTTTTTTATGGACCATGATATTTACTTTTTTCAAATATCAAGAAAGAATTAATTTTTTTTTTCAAAGTAAAGAGCCTAGGAGTATTTCCTGTATTTTGAATGAACAAATTAAGGTTAATATGATCAATTATATTATTAATTAATGTTAAAAATAAATTCATTAATATATGTGAAAACAACTGAAAATCAATTACAGTGGACGAGACTCAGTAGTAACTTTATTATGAATTTTCCAACTATCTTACGTTTAACGCATAAATAATAACCCAACTTTTCAAATTGATGTTATTTTTGGATAGGATAAATCTTCATCTGTACCTTACAATGAAAGTTGAATAAAGCACAACTAATTTATATAAACTCACATAATCTTTTAGTATTTCCGTGCTTTAATTTATGCTAAAAGGAAGATTATTCTTTAATTAGTTTTTGCAAGACTATATTATTGACAGAGTATTGATAATATATTTTATGTAAAATTATGTCTAAATTTTTTTCTTGCAGGGTGCAGTATCAGTTAGATTTCAGTTGCATGAAACAAGCTTTTGTTTTGTGTGCAGTCATCTAGCTTCTGGGGGTAGAGAAGGAGATGAGAAGATTCGCAATGCAAATGTTGCTGAAATATTTTCAAGAACAACCTTTCCAAAAGGCTCCTCCCTTGAATTACCAAGAAAGATTCTAGATCATGAGTATGTCAATTATTTTAATTAAGGCCCTTTAATATATCTTAATTTAATAAAAACGTCCAAAAAAGATTTGTTACGATTACTTTGATTAATCGCCTTTTTAGTTAACTCTAATCAATGACAGATATTTAAGGTAATAAGACATAAGTACATTAAATTTAACAACCAATTAATTATTGGTTGTTGAAGAGTTAAACATTGTCTTGTTAGTTGAAGCCGCCAATCGAATCACAATTAACGTTTCATGATTATTTAATTACCTTATGAACAAATTATAATCTTGTCAGATTAGTAGTCTTTAATTGGTAGCTAAACAACTGAAAAGAATACAAAAAGAAAAAGACGATTTCCAAGCAATTTGCCTATTAAATATGAAGAGATCTCTTTCTTAATCTGGTTGACTTTCAACAAGTTGTAAAAGTATAACTATTTTTTGTACGAATGGTAGGAAAAAATTGATTATTTTTACGTTAAGATCACAAATATCAATATAAAAAGTAATTATCTGTGTGACATGATCACAATCAATTTTACATAAAATACACATATCTCATTTCAAAAAGTAAATATCTTCATGACATCAGTTATAACCTAATTTTTGAATTGGTTGGTTGTAGCCGAGTGATACTGCTTGGAGATTTGAACTACAGGATTTCTCTACCAGAATCAACTACAAGATTATTAGTGGAAAAAGAAGAGTGGAATGCACTATTGGTAAATGATCAGGTAGCTTAAGGATTAATTAGAAGTTATTGTTTCTATTGTAAATACAATAATTAGGAAACTGGAAAACACTAGAACTAAGATTTAAAATGTCTCATGATCAAATAGTTGAGGATGGAGCTCATTGATGGTCAAGTATTTGAAGGTTGGCAAGAAGGAGTGATCAAATTTGCCCCTACTTACAAATATTACCCAAATTCTACCGATTACTATGGTAGACCAGAGGTGAAAAGAGGCGAAAAGAAACGTGCTCCTGCATGGTAAGTTTGTCATTTACTTGTAATTCAAGTAACACAGATAAAATGCAGTTTTTGTATATCTTTTTTTCTATATATTATCTGCATATCTTGTTGATGAGAGATGGCCTGGAACATAGACGATAGTATCATTAAGAATTTATTTTAAATATTACTTTTTTGTGTAGTTTAACTTTAACCGGTTATAACATATTTTAACCCTATTTTCTAATTTGCCATGTTGATGCGTAAACTCTAATTTTACTCATTCCTGTGCTTAATACCTGAATATATGCAGAAGCAAATTCAAAATTTAAACTCTATAATTTTTATCTTTAATATTCTTATCATGGAACCAATTATATATGGGTTCAAACCTACTATTTATTGTATTCTGAGTTATTTTCCCATTTAATTTAAAATAGCAACAAAAATAAAAGATGATAAAGGCTAATTATATTTCTGTATTTTGGAACTATATCAGGTGTGATAGGATAATTTGGTATGGAGAAGGGTTAAAGCAACAAGTGTATGCAAGAGGTGAATCAAGATTATCAGATCACAGACCAGTGATGGCAATTTTCAGCACACAAGTAAGAGTATCAAGAAAGTTGAAGAGATTACAAAGTTTGCTTTTATCAGACAGATTTGAGCAGATCACAAGCCACTTAGAGATGCACTCACCAAAAGATGACTTTCCATGTAATGCCAGATTAAGCCTGCAACTTAATGATATATAGAATAACACCCTCCCCTCCCCAAAAATATAGTATTGTGTGATCTTCACTTTTGTAATATAAATCTGAGATCATGAGGAAAAGAGCCTTTCAAGTTAATTAATGAGTACTGTGCAGTGCTAATTGCATGATACTGTTCAATCTCAATACTCATAAGTTACATAGTTATATAATGGCGAAGTCATATATTCTAACAAAAAATGCTACACTTGGGACTCAATTTGTGATCTAAAACAATTTTTTGATCACCTTCGTCATTGCACCAAAAACTTTCATTATGCCTAGGGAATCTACCGGTAACATTTTATAAAAAAAAGTGTAATTGTTTTTACGTTATTAACATATATAATATAATTTATCGATGAAAGAGCTAATTGAACCTTCTCTTTACCTTTAGCGTTGGCACTTTTTATACGGTATATAGAGAGAAATAATATCAATTTATCCAGAGCGGCAATATATAGAAATCTAATGAAGTTGAAAAACAAGAATACTTAGCTCTCTAATAAGAGAGCTAAATAATGCTTATTAGAACCCTTATATATATATATATATATATATATACTCGTCTATTATTTTTGTATCATGATTACTGTGATTCACTTATATAAGGTAAACTCCATTGATTTTTAAATTTTCTTTTTCGTAATTTAAATAAGAAAAGATATAATAAATAGAGTTTTAGTTGATGTAAAAGTCCTAAATATTAGGAAGATAAGTAAAATGACAATTTTATTTAATGTAATTTTATTTTTAAAAGGTAAAATAGGCGAACAATATTTCGCTAAGGGCCTTCGTGCTTTTAATAAAATATATATATATATATATTTTACTTTTTACTGCACGTAACTCAATTTTTTAAGGACATAAAATATTTCACAACTTTTCTTTGAATATATTAACTGAAAGCGCAAGGTAACCATGTATATTGTAACTTGGAATATTTTATTCCACCGTGTTATTATCAGTGACCAATAAATGTCCAAATCAATGCTTTCTCCATCCAGAAATAAAAAAACTTTTCCTCCATCCGAAGAATATATTTACTTTTTTTTTCTTATAATTTACTATGCAGAAAAATATCCCACCAGCTTTTTTTTTATTATTTAACTTCTTCGATAAAGAAATTGAAGGATTTGCAAATCATTGGCACCATCTTTCAAGCAATTTTGATTGGATAGAAACGGCCAATCAGATTGCAGAAATTCGCATATTCATTAACAATATTTGATTACTTTGGATGTACACACAGACACACGTTACAATTTCTTAATTCAAGAAAAATATACACCACCTTTTTCTTTTTAGCTTAATTTTTATCTGTGGCCTTGGTTGTTGGTTCATGAAATATTGAAATAAAAAAGTCTGATAACTCAAGACTATTAGCATGAGAATTTGCTCCAATCCAGCAAATAGTTGAAAAACTCGAATTTACAATTTTTCTTTTTTAAACTCCATCTTTTAGTTATTTAAGTTATATAATCCAAATGATAGTCATGTATCATATGTTACTCAAGAAGATATACTAATCAGTACAACTAAAATACGAATTTTCTTTTAATTTTAGACGATAATTCATTCACAGCGTAAGATACAATCACATAAGATCACTTAAAAGATAGTACTCATTTCTTTCTCAATCTCTTTATACTCAGAGATATACGTATTCATTTCTATACCGTTAATTCATTTGTTTAAAGATGTTTAATTTTTTAAAGCCAAATAATTTAGACTTGTGCAGTGCTTGATGATGTATAAGAGATATGGGGTTTGTATCGTCAATGTTCCCTCAAAGTGGACGCTTTAACTTGAAGACATCACAAACAGTGAAATATAACGTGGAATCCATAGCGGACAGGCCCCTTGAAAATATGGGCATAGTTTGTCCAGTATTGAGACAATTCTAATTGTGGATTTGTTACATAAACAAGTATTATTACGAGGCTTTTGTATCTATATTCGGTTGTTGGGTCACAATTAATTCTATATCCACTTTGCCAAAGAAATTACAAGCCTTATACACACTTTACGATCAGCTTCAGACTTATCGGGTTTGAACTGAAAAAAATACACTTCTGATGCACTTAAGGCCAAATAAGCTTGAAGTACAATAAGTAGTTTCATGCAATCAAATCCAATAAGTCTAAAGTGAAAAATTGTACGTCAGATACACATAAGACCAAAAGGTCTAAAGTGCAACAAACGTTTTCCTACACTTAAGACCAATAAGTCTGAAGTGAAAAATTTCACTTCAGATGCACTTGCCAAATAGTAATACATGTAGACTTCAATGATGAACAATAACATATTACTGTGCAGAGGATCATTTGAGATGTAAAGAAGGATACGAGAAATTCTATCAATAATGTACAGTTGAAGACAAGAAAGGAAGGAATAAATAAACCAAGGCAAAAGATCTATCAACGGAAGCAAGAAAGGAAGGTCCGAGATTAAAGCCATACGAAAACTAGGATACAACAACAATAATAATAATAATCCAGTAAAATTCCATAAAGTGCGGTCTGGAGAGGTTAATGTATCCGCAAACCTTACCCCTATCTTGATAGGATAGAGAGACTGTTTCCGATAAACCCTCGGCTCAGGACGATGGAAATAAAATAAGAAGAGATAATTCATCAGTATCATCAACATAAACCATATGGATAGTAACATCATCATAAAAATCACATAATAGATGACATGCAATAACAATAACCAGCAAATAAGTCTCGGAGCTTCGAAAAACAATAAGGATAGTAAGGACTCTACATTAACCACAAGTCATCGAAGATCAGCCTTATCAAACTCACTTCACCTCCAGTATGAAGAAGAAGAAGCTCGACTACCCCCTCGCCTACAACCCTAATGCTTGGCCTCCAGACCTTCCTATCAAGGGCCATGTCCTCTGAAATCTGCAATCGTGCCATGTCCAGCCTGATCACCTCTCCCCAATACTTCTTAGGTATTTCTCTACTTCTTATCGTACCCAACAAAGCTAACTACTCACACCTCCTCACCGAAGCATTAAGGCTTCTCCTCCGCACGTGCCTAAACCATCTAAGCCTTGCTTCTCACATCTTGTCATCCACAGGGGGCACACCCACCTTCTCCCGAATATCTTCATTCCTAATCTTATCCATCCTACATGCCCGCACATCCATCTCAACATCCTTATCTTTTCTACCTTCATCTTCTGGATATAAGAGTTCTTAGTCGGCTAGTACTTTTCCCCATACAACATGGCCGGTCTAACCACCGCTTTATCAAACTTACCCTTAAATATCGACTGCACTTTCTTATCATACAAGAATCTAGATACTAGCCTCCATTTTATCCACCCCACCTATATTCAGTGAGTGATGTCCTCGTCGATCTCTCTGTCCCCTTGTATAACTGACCTAAGGTACTTGAAAATACCTCTCTTGGGGATGACTTATGATCCAAGCCTCTCATCCATGCCAACTTCCTTTGACTCGGCACTGAACTTTCACCCAAGGTACTCTGTCTTATTCCTGTTCAACTTGAAACCTTTCGACTCTAGAGCCTGACTCCAAATCTCCAACCTCTCATTAACATTGTCCCGCGTCTTATCAATCAGGACTATATCATCAAGAAAAATATACATCATGGCATTTCCCCTTGAATATGGTGTTTCAATGTATCTCTTACCATGGAAATAATAACGGACTAGGTTTAGATCGTTGGTGCAACCCCATAATAACTGGGAAATGCTCCGAGTAGCCTCCCATAGTCCTAACCCTAGTCTTACCTCCATCATACATGTCCTTGACAGCTCTAATGTAATCTACCAGCACATCTTTTTCCTCTGGACATCTGCATAGAACCTCCAGATAGTATGGGCTGGTGAACAAGATAAGCTAAACATGAATTGGGGGCTGAGTAATTTGATAACGGTCGACATAAAGAGAATTTCAAAGATTGCATGCTGATGATAACAGAATGGAAATTAGAAGAATAACCAGTTACAGGTAATTCACGAGAACGCTTCCCTAAAGCAAGCAATGTGAGCGAAGTTAAGCTTAAGGGACTATATGTGCCAGTTACATTAGGTGTCACCCTCATGAATAAGGAATTTCGTTATCCTTAGTACAAAAGAATTTCTGCAAGGCGAGTAAGGGTCATCGATGATGTGAAAAGAAGCCAAAGATAAAGGGGTAAAGCATCTATACGTGGATCATGGCAGCATTGAGTCTTAGCAGCTTCCTAAAGGGAAAAATATGGAGTGATGTGGCATTAAATCAGAATTAAGTGGTTCTAGTAATTAGGGAATGGTAAAGGAAGAACGCGACAAAAAAGGGATGAGAATGCAATTATTCAAAGCCTATAAATAGGCTACGATTCCATAGCATTATGCAAACACGATATCAAGGAGGTAAAATAAGGGTTCCTTCACAAGATTTTATTGATAAATAAGGGTCAAGTACGAGATGTAAGTTAAGACAAAGGAAATAACCCAAAAAACGATTACACGAAACATTGATATGAGAGTGCGGCAACAAGTTGTTGGTAGTTGATTCAGGAAGAGCCTCGTTATGGATAACAGGAGGTTATAGACAAGTCAGCAGTTCTTGCGAGATAAACATAGTAAAATCTAATATAGTGAATTCGATCTCACATAACATCATTGTAGTACTTGAGAAATATTCAGATAAGAGTTGGACTAGTTAAAGGTACCGTATGAATATTATTGAAAATAAAAGAGAGTCTCACTGGAAGATAGTCAAAACTTCAGTTCAGAAGCAACTGTATGAGCACATGAGCATAAAGATGCATTCTGGGCCGGGCCCGAGCCAAACGGGCCGGTCGTGTCAGTCCCGGGCTTTAGGCAGGCTGGGCTTGGCAGTCCTGGGCCAAACTGTCCCAGTCTTCACGGTCTCAATAGGTGGAACCGGCCCATGGTGGTCCTAAGCCCACATGGTTCTGGGCTAAATGGACCGAGCTCGCGGGCCTAAACGGGCCTAACAAGTTTTTTTCATTCCGGGATATTTTTTTTTATCTAAGGCACTTTCTTGTATACTCTATATATATTAGTATAAATTGCTTATATATAGCTATATAAAGATATATAATATATATCGTACGTAGAGTGTATATATATATATATATATATATATATATATGTTATAGCTTATTAAGAATTGCAAGTTAAAGACAAAAAAATAATTGCAAAGAGATATTCAAGGGAATGTCTTATAATTTTTATTACCAAAAATGGCATATATTTCTTAATCTTCTTCCTCCCAATGGAATGAGCACAACAAAGTGCTAATACCACCATTAAAAGGAAATAAAACTAAAGAAGATGTGCCAAAGTACAAGTTACACCATAATCTACATCATATATCTAACAAATCTCATAAATCCTTCTAGGTTCGGAGGAGGTTCCGTTGGTGGTAGCAGAAAAGAAGCTTGTTCATCAACGCTTCCGGGCGAAGCAGCATCCTCTCCAAGTTCCGCTATCATTTCTTCATAAGATTCATCTATCTCCGGTTGTGATTCTGTAAGTCCAATGTTTCTTCTTTCTGCGCAGATACAATCTCTGAATAGTACTGATTTTTCCAAGCGCTCCCTCAAAGACGCTTTATGATCACCTATTTGAAGTCTTTCTTGACTGAAAGAGCTCGGTGATGCAAATGTTGAAGCTTGAATAGATAAAATATCCCGATCCATCCTTGCAAGAACCGAAAAATATTTTTCCTGCCTTTCCCCATTCCAAAAGATCAAAGGTGCCGTCTAGATTCTCCTTTTCAAGTCCGTGCGACAAATAAACTTGAATCTAATTTAGATGTGAAGTCTAATCAAAATTATCACCTTGAAAACCCCTGAAGTCCGTCCAAGATTTAAGTGATTTTAGGCCCGCAACCTTTTTAGACGATTGTGAACTAGACAAAGTAGGGGTTGGAACATTTGGCCTAGCATGATCTAAGGAAAGTTGATAAGCATTATAAATAATTTGAGCATTTATTATATTGAGGCTTTTTCATTTCCAAGTGTAGAAAATTCCTCATCTGAAAGATCTAAATTCTTATAAATATTTGAGTACCAATGTGAAGACCTCATAATTTCATTGTAGGATTTAACATTGTAGCAACACCATAAATAGGGGGAATAGGGAAAAAATATTTTTTTAACTTTTCTTTCATTGCATTTATAGCAAGTTGATAAATTTTCCCACCCACCAAAAATTCAACAAATAAATCACATAGTGCTGCAATATAAACTAAACAGTTTGAAATAGTAGGATAATATTGCCTAGAAAATGCATTGGTAGAAATTTTAAAATGTTCTAAAAAAATCAATAAGAATTTTAACATTCTTCCGATCTTGATTTGTAAGGATTTCATCATCATCCTCACCACCAACATGAGCATTAAACGTTGCATTAATTGGATTTCTATATTCATATGCAATGACTAAACTTTCGTACATATAATTCCATCTAATTGGACAAGGTTTCGGAACCTTTGTTTCTCTAAGGCCATATCATCACATTTTTTAAAATACTCTCTAAGTCTACTTCTAGGGTTTGAATAAAAAAGCAAATTAAGAGCCATTCTAACCTTTTCAATTTCTAAATTTAAAATTCTCATACCATCACCGGCAATTAAATGGTAAATATGACAAATACATCTCACATGGAAACAATTACTAAATGCAAGATTCAGTGTTGTTGTATGTATGCCAATAACACTAGTGTTACTAGATGAATTATCCAAAGAAATTTCCATTATTTTATCTCAAATGCAAAAATATCTACAAATATCTGTAACAGTGTTAGCAATAAACTTACCTGTTTGACGTGAGTTCATTATTCTATAGGCAATAATGCATTTTTGCATTATTCACTCCTCATCTATCCAATGACTTGTAACAGTTAGATAATCACAGTCATTATTACTTCTAACAATATAAGTAGTAATAGAAATCCGATTAGTTATATGAGTAAATAAATAGCGCAAATATTGTTTATATTCATGTTTATGACTGTCGCGCAAGGCTAACCTTTGTAAGTAGGATTAAAAATTCTTGTAATATAATGCACAAAATGAGGGTTAGAAGGATAACTAAAGGGTAAGCACATAACAGTAACCATCTTTGCTAATTCTTCATGATCTTTATTAGGATCGTAATATAAAATACCAGTGGTCACAGTGTTAATTCCTGGTTGAACTAGATTTGAACCAGTACTAGGGTTAACCGCAGTATCTATACTTGTCCCCTCTTGATGTGCTTTCATTTGTAAATATTTAACTTGATCTCTAGGGTGTGCTTGTATGTGCCTAGCCAAACTACCCGTACCGCTATGGTCTCCAGTATATTTATGCGCTAGCAATTTCTCACAAGTTTTACACTTAGCCTTATTTATTCTCTTACTTGAGTAAAAATATTCCAAATAATTGATGTTTCGAGGCGTTTAGAAGGTTTTCTATTAAAAGTAGGGGTTTGTACAGGTGGGCCGGACGGGGCATCTGTTGGGGTATTAACAGGACTAGTAGGTGTATCATCTAAATCTGGTTGGGTTTCATCTACATCCTCATTTTCCTCATCATTTTCTAAGATATTTTCATTAGGATAAAGAGCATTCATAACTTCTTCATTTAATTGTTGACCTGGTGCAACATTATGGCAAAATTGACTATTGAAAACAAGGATTATCACTATCAAGAATAATAGGAGGAACAGGACGGGTAACAGGTCTGGGTTAGGGAGCCGGGGGAAGGGTAGTAGGTTGGCGACTGCTTTCACCAATTTTAGCTTTTCCCTTACCACCAAACATTTTTATCAAAGAAAATGCCATATTAATTACAATTATGCAAACTAAAAGACACAAAAATATATTCTTAAAACTTAAGAGTTGGAACGAGTTTACTGAATTTCCGAAAAACTTCTTGAATATTGAAAATTGTTGAAGACTTGAATACTTCAATTCACCAACTTCACAAATTTTCACGGAATTGCAAAAATAAAGTAATCAAATATAGAAGAGAAATTAGATATAGATTGAGAGAGCTTGAGAGAGATTGATGGATTTGTGAGTAAAAACGAAAGAATGAGGGAGTATTTATAGTTGAGAATTAGAAAAAAGTATAAATATAAAAAGTTTGGGGTTAAAATAATATTTGGGGGCCAAATGGCTATTTTTTAAAGTGCCCAACGGATCAATTTTTAAGGCCAACGGCTAGATTTTAAAAATATGACCGTTGGCAATTTTTTAAATAAAAAAATTACCGTTGGAGCTCGTTAGGCCCGTTGGGCGCGGTTGAACCAGCCCAGGATCGCTTGCCGGTCCCGGCCTAATGGTCCCGGGCTCATAGGCTATTTGTGCTGAACCAGACCACCACTAGCTTTTGCACCACTAGAGCTCAGGCCCATCAGATCCATTCCGCTAGGCTCGTTAGGACCGCGGTCCTGGGCCGGTCCCGGGCAAGGTCCGGACCACCAGTCAACCCTGCATGAGCATGAAAGTAAGTAGCTAAGGATAATAATAGGTGAGAAAGAACATCAAAAATTCCCTCGAGTATGCGATGTAACAAACTTGCAGCCTTACAAGAACCAAAAGATCCTCCCTAAGTACTACAATGAAAAACTTGCTGAGAAAGTAAGGAACAAGACTTCAACCTAAGCGTAGTGACCCAAAAAGGGAATGGTTTTATAATAATAGTCTCACAACAACATCGCATGAACTTCATAAGAAAGTGGCACTTATCGTAGCTATGAACGGGAAGAAGAAAAAAAATCAATCAAAAGGTGATATTCAGGATCATATGGGTCGTACGAAATTCCAATATGTGTGGATACTAAGATAAGCCAAGTATCTTGGAACAAGTGACAGAGCGACCAGAAGAAGCAATAGCTGCGTCTAAAGAAAGTTGAGAAGGAACAAAATGAATTATCCGATCAATGATCCAAAGTTATCTCCACATAAGAGTTCAGATTATTATCCCTGCAGCATATATGTTGACAATCATACAGTCGTAAAAGAACTCGGTATAAGTTAAAAGAAATAATTTAGCCCATGGCATAAATAAAGAATTAAATTATTAGAAGGTTGTATCCTAGACATTCAATAGCGTCTACAAAGGGATAAAGTAATAACTAATACTATGAGCTGCATATCGGAAGATAGCGTAAACCTACATAAAGGTTGATCAGCTAAAAGAGGAACCTAAAGAGACACGTCGACTAAGTAAATGAGGAGTTTTATTATTGGACCTAGAAAATTATGGACATCATGATTGAGAAAATTGCAGAGTCACTCTTAATATCAGAGGTACAAGAGAGACAATATAGTAGCATATTTTATATAGGCTCTATGATAAAGCCAGTTAGAAGAATACCAGCCTCATAAGAAGTCAGTAAAAAGATCTCATCCAATCATGCAAAAAGGTGCAAGTATTATAATAGAAGTTCAAGTTATGGACATGAATTAAAATAATATATGGAAGGGAGCTCATGAAAAAGATAGAAGATGTGATGCGAGACTTTAAGGTAAGGAAGGTAAAAGTGAGCAATGTATGAGATATATGTAGAAGGTTGTGAATTGTTCATACCTCAGATAGAAGTCTAGAAGCGCGGGGATTCAATATCCGGGAATGATAGCGGGATCATCAGTGGCATATCGTGCAGCTTATGGTTTCTAGGTATCGAGAGGTCTAGTTAAGAGATTAAAAGAAGAGTTAGAGATTATGTGATGTATCGCTTGATCTCCTAGAAAAAGCATAAGAAAATGGGAGCTAAAGTATGATAGAACGACAATGTTTTAGAAAGACAAGAGTAAGGATAAGAAAAGCGCAAGTGAGAAGGTGATGAAAATGAATAAGTCCTCAGGATCAAGCCCCTAAAAACAAGGAAGCTGATCGTTTCTCTAAGTTATAGAAAGTTCCATATAACCTGAATGAGCTCAAAAGAGTCTAAGACTAGTAGCATTTAGAAGAGATGGAATGCCGCCCCTGTAGTAGAATAAAGGTGTACTTGTGATAGATAAAGGATGATGTTTGGGCCCTCAATTGAGTAATGATTTGAAGAGGATTTCATGAATTCAACGGGATTAAAATATTCCCGTAAGGTGAATCATATTGGAATGCTATAGAATACGGTTATGGAAGTATAGTATCGCCCCTAAGTAGATCAATCTAATTACTCCAGATCTTCCCAATGAGACGTGGGACCTAGTGACAATGTATTACAAAAGGAGTTTCAAGTCTTCAAATGGTATATTGTAGATCAACATTAAGTTGAATCAACAATGGATGGATACAAGTTACAAAGTATGAGATGAGATTAGACCATCAGTCTTAAGATGAACAATAATGAAAAAGCATTAAATGACTTAAATTTATACATATAAGATAAGCAAGAAGAGTAACCTCGCTGGTAGAAGACCTCAGTAACGATAAATTGAAGTAAGAATTATGGTATAATATGACCTACCTTGATGTAGTAACGTCATAAGGATGGATAATGGATTTTTGAAATAGGGTATAGCAATATTCGCAAGTTCAGCAAAGTACCGAGCGAAGAACTTTAGTATACCTATAGATGCCCAGAGGGACATCTTATTAAGCTCTATATATGTTTACAAGTGAGGCCTAGGGATTGGCTAAAATCTGGAGGAAAAAGGAGAAAAGAGTCGCGTAGACGCACTTACAAAATTAGAGTCGTACAGGCTGCATGATAAAAGGTAGCAACTATTACAAGATTGAAAGAATTCTAACCACAAGTCGTAGTGTGAGAAAGAGGCCTAAAGGGGGGGGGGGGGGGATGCCTTGGACTTTGAGATTCGTTCACATAACAGTTTCCTAGTGGCAAAGAGAGTAGTAAAGTATTCATAAGACATTAGTTATGAGAATGATAAGTACATCAATCAACATACAAGGACGAATATTACAAAGGGATGAATGGTGTTACACCCCATATTTTCGTGTATGAAAGTAATCCATAATTATATTGATAAAAGCTCGAAAATGAGATGTTACATCTCGCATTTTTGTACACTAAAGTTTCATCATAAGTTAATCAACATAAGTTTGAGATTGAGATTATTCAGATATAATACACATTATGCTATTTCAAATAAGTGATGAGTAATTTCGTAAAGGAGAGAGGGTAAGCAAATTGAAGAAAATAAGTTTCGTTGAAGTTTGAAAATTTTGGATAAAATATGGTCCAAGCTAAAATACACGGTTTTTATGGGTTAGTACCATACAAGATACCACATGACCATGATTGTAAGGTGTATAAGGTGTGTTAAAAGTAAGTAGCACTCTAGGTAATTTGAGATAATTTTTAATTATGTGGGCAATTAATTAATTATTGGTTTAATGAGAGATTAACCATGTAGTTAGGATTTGTTGATAATTAATAAGTGGGGACAAAGCCCCCATGTGGCAGCACATGAAATGGTTAACAAATCCACTAAGTGACTCGTATAATATGTAGCAAGGTGTTATATTATTAGAGCACATAACAAGGTCCAAATTCTCTTTAGCCTTATGTACATGAATTGCATAAATATAGTCACTTTAGCTCATTTAATCTAATGTTTTGCTTACCCCTCCTAAAGATTACAAGATACAACATCATATTTTAGAGAGGTTGCACACGTGATTTACAATGATCTGAGCTGTAATGCGAGATTTTGTGATTATACAGAAGTACGGTTCAATCTTTCTCAAGAATATCATATAGATTTTTCTTACCTTGATTCGCCATAACGTTTTTTGTGGCAATTGACGCATATTAGAGGGATTTTCAAGAGAATAGAATCATGTATGTTAAGGCTAATCCTTTCTTCATTTTGGCATGATGCAGTAACTACATGTATTTGATAATGAGGCATAAAGAGAAGTTCATATTTTTGAATTTATGTATTTTCCTAGTCTCATAAGTTACATCATTCTCCCTTATCATGGCTCATATTCAGTGTAGTTTTGTCTTCTTCTAGCCAATAGAGAAGAGAGTCAATATGTATACTGTATTACATTATTTTCACTACCATCGATCTATAATCGATGGGCAGGCTCCTATGGGTAACCTCTGATTAGACTGTAAGTAATATACCTAGTCTACTGTGGTCGACCGCTTGTGAGTGAACTCAATTGGCCTAGATGTAGAACCTAGTATGGCGAGTGCCTATGAGCGAGCTTACTGCGATAGGACAGTTATATATACCAAGCCTTATAAGGCATGTAAACTATTTTACTTACTATATTGAGAGAGTGAGTCAGTATCAGCAGGTGAGCATATCTTCAGATTATCTTTGACTCCCAGTTACTTTTAGTTATTATATTATCAGTTTAGTTTAAGTTTTCGATATATTTTCTTACGTACTCAGTACATTATTTCGTACTAACATCCCTTTTCTGGGGGTGATGCATTTCATGCGCACTGATCGCTTCCAAATCCGCTCTACTAATGAGTAGCAAGAGAGAGTCGAAATAGCCTTTACCCAACTTTGGGTCAAGATCAAATCCACAGAGATCTAGGCTTGGAGTTAAGTATCTATCTAGCTTAGAATTGTGAGTGTGTTCTTAATTGATCTTCTCATAATTTTTTTTGGGTTTTCTTTAACAATCTAATATTATCAACTAATAATTATAACTAATTATGCTAAATGAAAATTTACAAAGAGTTGTATCTACTGGTTTAAAAGGCACTAGGATAGTGACTTTCACCTAGGTGGTTGATTGACGGGTAATTGCTTCTAAGGCATGCTTGACGTGATTGGGAAAATATGCTATAACCATTGCACGATTTTATCCACTCTCACATCTCTCAGTAGTGAAAGTAATTTTTCCCAATTGACTTTCTCAACACCAAATGGGTAGGCAAATTTGCTCAAACAACTAGGGTTCAAGTTGGGTAGTTACTCTCTTGAAGTTTAACCCTTTAACTGGGACTATCAATCCTCTTGAGTCCATCCCAATTCCTTGTTGGGTCAATTTTTAAGAGTTAGGCTCTCTTTCTCAAGAAGAGCTAAGTCAACTTATCACAAACAAGTGTTTGCAACCACCAATTCATAAATTAAACCATAAATTTGACCCAAATAACAAACACCTATAGTCAATCTAACCTTAAATTGCAACACTCATCAATTACCCATACTAGGGTTGAGCCACAACCCTGGTTAATGGGTTTAGATACTCATGCTTGAACAAGAAAATAGAAAAATAGATGAAGAACAAGATATATTAATTAATTACGAAAGTAAAATACAAGAATCTATCGTTAAAACTAAGCTAAGATGCTAAAAATGGCTACAAATGAAGTTCCCACCAGCGCAACTACGTTTTGGAAATTACAGATGACCTTAAAATGGAAAAATATTCTATTTATACTAAGATAGAAAAATTGGACAAAAATACCCATGCGGGGTTAGTGCGGGCAGCACAAAATGGACCGCGGCCGCACTAGGCTCTTGGACTTCAAAATCTAGGCTCTCTAAACTTGGGCTCCGTGGACCACGTAGAATGGACCGCAGCCACGGAGGTCTCTAATGCGGCCTACACAAGTATGACCACGGACTGTGCAGCTTGAACTATAGTAAATTTGAACTCTCAGAATCTCTCTTTCACGGACCACATAAAATGGTAGTGCGGCTGTGGATCCTTCATTACGGACCGCGAAATGTGTACTGTGGCCACGTTTCTTGAAGCCTGGTTTTGCCATCTCTCTGAATCTACCTAGTGCGGACCACACAAAGTCAAATGCGGCCGCACTAGGCCTTTTTGGCCTCAGTTTCCCTTGTCTTTGATACTTGAGCAGGTTTCAATCCCTTTGAGCTGATCTTTGATATTTTGTCACTTTGTCGATCAAACCTGCAATCAAGCACACTTATGAGCCTTTTGGGACTATTTTGTAACAATTTATAACCAAAACATAAGCAAGAAATAGCATTAAACACGACCAAACCGTAGTTATCAACTCCCCCAAACGTAAACTTTTGCTTGTCCTCAAGTAAACAAAATAAGACCCACCTCTTAAAGGAAAATTCAAGTATTTTCAGCTATCCTAAAGTAACCTCAACAAGCATCAATTGAGACAAACAATTGCCCTTAATACGGATGAATCATTAACAACATTTAAACTTTGAGAAATTGTGGATCATGTGTGACACAAGAGCATCAAGAGTTGACTTATTACATCGTAGAACTCTTTCAATTGCTTTGGTCGTTGTGGAACCCAAACTCACACATCCTCAACTATCCCCTAGCAAACTTCACCTTTTTAGAGTATTAGCACACAAATCGAGGTTAATAGGAATTCACGCATCTCTCTCAAGGAAAGGTCACAAGTCCGGTTCTAAGTACCATATTCTTGCCCCTCATGTAAGTATCCACTAATGCAAGCGTCATTAAACTCAAGATCATATAAGGATTTTGTGGAGTTAATGTGAAGGCTTTTGTTTCAGGATTGGAAATGTTTCGATCTAAACATGTTCCATCTTCCCTTAAGCACTTATTTTGATTTATTTGGCACAATTCTCTTGACTCTTTGAGTATCTCACTCCCTTTTAAGGGTTAGAGAGACACAATGTCACACTTTCTTATGCATTTCAAAACGTATCTCCTTTTACAACTTTTTCCACACATTTTTCTCTTTTGCTTTTCTTGAATCCCTTTTTATTCTTTTTCACTTTGGGCTTTCTTGTTGTCTTTTTCTTTTATTTCTTTTTCATTGCCTTCCTTTTCTTTACTTTTGTACCTTTTAACACTTTGTTCTCTTTCTCATCTCTCCCCCCCCCAAAACTTAGACTTTTTCCATTGCTCAAGGGAAGATTAGGTGCCAAGAGAGGGTATAGTTTTGAATGGGTATAGGTTTAGAGCATTGGTTCTTGAGCGAAAAAGGTCTAAAGCTCAAAAAGGTTAGCTAGGGATTATATCATTGGTAGGCTATAGGATTGTTCAACTATCATTTGGATCAAGGAGAGCCTGTAATCACTTCTCAATTAAAATTTCATTCAAGATTTGGCCTCAACAAATATTCAGGGCAAGTTCTAGATTATTGGATTGGGACTTAGATTCACAATTCGATCTCTCACCACACAAGATCAAGGATTTCTAAAGACATAAAGCCGAGGGCCCACAACAACCTTAGACACGATTGCACAAACAATAGTACCGAAAGACCACATGATGATTGTTTGGTCAACACAAAAGTCTCAAAGTCACTACTTTCACCATCCTAAGCACAACCACTTGTCTTTGACCATGGGAAAAAAGGAAAATGTGTTAGGCCCAAGTGAAGCTTTGCTTGAGGTATCCTTAACTACAAACTACCAAAATAAAAATAAAAACGGACTCAAACCCTTAAAAAGATTATCACACCATCCATCATTGGGAAGAGCCACCCGGTCCACACAATACTCATCCTTTGGGAAGAACTGTGGCATTAAGAAAATCAAAGTCTTATTGAAAGCGCCAAAAATGCAACAAAAAGGTATGAGCCTATATAAGAAGCTAAAAACTTATAGGCCCCGCACCGCTTCATTCAATTGCTCTGTCATAAAGAAAGGGAAGGAAATCTTTTTTTGATCAATCGCCTGAACCTGCCTTTCTTTCTTTGCCAGGAGGGGTGGCCCAATCACTAATAGATCTCTCAACGGGAGCCTCATTCTGTCTAGAGGAAATAGCTTCAGTGGATCCGGTTGATTAAGTCGTTGTGTCTGTCGATACCCACCTGCTCGGAGTGCGGGTAAGGGCTCACCTGTTGATTGTGTCGTTGCATGCTTTTTGGTAGAGCCCCACCTCCCACGGCTACAGCCAGCACCAGGAGCCTAGAAAGGTATAGGCACCAGTTCATTCAGTCAATGAAGCTGCAGCCAATTCTGATGATTATGCCGTTTCAAGTGGATATGAAACACTTTTACAAAAATAGAAAATATGATGAATATGTACAATAGGGGATTTGAAAATGCCGATCTTTGACAGTTCGTCACTTTGTCGATCAAACCTGCAATCAAGCACACTTATGAACCTTTTGAGACTATTTTGTAATAATTTATAACCAAAGCGTAAGAAAGAAGGAGCATAAAACACGACCAAATCCCTAGTTATCACCTACTAGTCAGACAGAGAGACTGATAGACCTCCTTATAGGTCTTGCTTGAGTTCAGCTTGATGAGTAAGCTCCAAGCCCTTTGAAGTTACCAGGTCTAGAGCTTTATGTAGATATTGTGAGCAGGTGAGGCAGCGAGTGCCGGTCTCGCCCCCCAGGTTTGGGCGTGATAGTTAAGTATGACAGGGGGAATTTACTTAGTACGTTGCGGGATTGTTTTTGAAATCACATACATTTGGGGAGTTGTGCTACCCAAATATGCGAGAGGTGACATATTCGCGAATAAGGAAGAGGACATTGTGATGTCATATGCATTGCTCTTCGCCATCGCATAAGTTTGGTCTCGATCAGGTATGTTTAGGAAGTTAGTCACCATGTTCGCAATGAGTCTTCACATTTGCGAAGTGTTTTTTAGGGCAGCATCTTTTACTCTTCGCGATTGAGAGGGACTTTCTGGATTGCAAAGAGGAAAACCTGGGTACACTATTTAATTTCAAAAACGAGGGTTAGAGTATTTTTTCACACTTTGATTTAGGAAGCTCAGATAAGGACGATCTTTGAGAAGGATGTCACTTCGAATCAAGAGGTAAGCTATTTTTTATCACTTTTGTCCGGTATATTGAATACCCATTGATTTCTACATCTAGATTATGTGTTTTTAAGGTGAAATTTGGGTGATTTCGAACTAGGGATTGGAGAGTATGATTTGGGGTTTGAGGGTCGATGTGTGCTCGGAATATAAGTTTGGTATGGTTGGACTCATTATTGCATGAATGTTTTAATTTTGTAAAGTTTTTGGGATTACGAGGCGTGGGCTCGGGATTGACTTTTTGGGCTGACTTTTCAATTTGGTTAATGAACTTAGCTTTAGCGTATGGGATCAATTCCTTTAGCTTTTTTGGATTTTATTAAGTTGTTTTTGAGTAGATTCGAGTTGTTCAGAGGATGATTCTGGAGGCAAGGGCTTATTGAAGTTGAGATTTGCATAGTTTAAGGTAAGTAACACTTCTAAATTTGGTACTGATGAATCCCTTAAATACATGTTATGTGGTTGGTGTTGCGGTGTTGCACATGCTAGCTGATGGGCGTGTGGGCATGCACCGTGGTAATTATAACTCAGTTTATAACTATGTAGTTATCAAATCTTGTTGCGATCTATTTAACTCCTACGTGTTAGAGTGATTGAGCGGTGATCAATGTTAGAAATCATGTTTAGGCTATATGTTTATTCTAATTGGAACCCACTGAGGTCATTTCTTCTACTGAGTTATTTTCATAAAATGCAATTATGTACTCAAGCACATTCATTAATTTGTACATCATATCTCAGTCTCTGTTACATCAAATTATCATTGTTTGGGATGAGTGTTATGATATTTGTGAGCCCGTGAAACCGGAGAGAGTGATGACTGAGCTGGGGCCTAAGAGCCAGATTGTGAGTGTTATTTATGGGATCGACCTGCACGTTGCAACAATTATTTATGGGATCGGGCTACACAGCACAACATTAGTGTTGATACCCAATTTTTTCCTCACACACACACACACAAACACACACACACACATATATATATACACACACACATATGCACTATATATAGTGCATATGCATTTACAAACACGCACTAGTATTTCTATTATTTTTTCTAATAATATTAAAGGCTTTCAAACAATTTATTTATGCAATTTTACCATACAAATATCCAATACTCATCCCTCATATTATTTTTATGATGGTTTAATCATCTAAATTCATAATTTTATACACAAATAGTACTTAAATATTTTAGTTGCATTTTTAATTGCACATTTTGCAACAAAAGCCCATGCATATGCATAATTATATTATCTATAAAGAAAATAACTTTTTTATATTTATATAATGTTAGGAAAGCATTTAAATTATTTTTATGCACAAATAATATATTTATTATTTATTAATTATTTCTTATAAACTATTTTTACTGATTTAATTAGATATTTAAACTCTAGCTCGTTTTCTAATTAATTTCGGACCTAGACTAACCCAATTTACCTAGTTCAATTTCCCCTGAGTCAAATCCATTTACCCAGCCCCAACCCTACTTTAAAATCAACACATTTTCTTTTTTAAAATCACAACCGTTGATCTCTGAAGATCAACGGCCCACAATTCTTCATCTCTTTAATTATATCCCTCTACCCTAACCCTAACCCCATTTTATCTATTTCCCCGCCTTTACACACACCCATATCTTACCTCACCCTCTTAAAACTCTAGCGTCGTAACTCCAATTCCTCATGTGATTCCAACCAGATAGAAAATCAACCACGGATCCCCTTACCTTATTGGTCTCTCTTTACCACCGGCTACTCGTCTATGACCATATTTAGTTGCTTGTCTAACATGGCAAGTAAACCATTCCAAAATCAAACTAAATTGGTTAAGCTCTCTAATTTTTGTGGCTATTCCGTCTATATTGATCTTTGAGTCCTTATGAGTTACGAACACGTTCATATTTTCTCTGATTCTTACTTACCGCAAATTAGGGTTTCAAATCCTCTTTGATACGAACCAAATCTGGATCAAACTCTATTTTAATACATTTTCTTCATCTATGTTTGTTCTATTCTTTACGGATCTGTTGATTTTTTTACCGATTTTGTGATGTACTTGAATCTAGTTTTTCAAACCTTTTCTTTTACTTGAAGTAAAACAGATTTGATTATGAGTTTCCTTTAATAAACTCTTATATATGATTATTTTGTATGAATCTGTGTTATTCTTGTTGATTTGGTGTTTTATGCAAAAATTAGGGGTTTTTAGATCTAGAAAGATCTAATTTGGCTTTCAATTTCTTAACTACTTTTCTTTAATACTGTCGTTTATGTGTCTCTATGCATTCCATTATACTTCCTTGTTATGGATACTTATTTCTCTAACTTTTGGATTTTGATTCTTTAGAATTAAACCAAGTCTGTTCGATTCTGGTTTTCTTTTTGAATTTTCTTGTCTACATTATATACCTTGTTTTTTACTGTTGATTTTTTGGTTTGCTGAAATTAGGGTTTTTGAACCTTTGACTAAAATTCTAGTCTTTCATTTTCTATACGGTACTAATACTTTCTTATTTTGTTCGATTTACCTGTTCTTACCTTATTTAGACCAATGGTTGATTTATAATTTATTCTACTTCCCTTTGACTTATCTTTATTGGCATGATTTTATGTTTTAGTTGTTGAAGTTGACTTCTTATTTACTTTGGAATTATTCCTTACCTTATTTGACTACTGATTGACTCCATTAACTAATGCTAGCCTTCATTTATGCATGTTAACTGATCTATGCCGACCTTAGTTGTTTGATTAATTGATCCCTTGCCTTATTAGTTCCATTGATTCTCCTACCTTATTTGATGCTACCCCTACTATATGCTATAAAATCCTTCCTTGTTCTGATTTTCAAGGACACACTGAGACACACAAGCTCACATTTAAACTTACAGTCTTACACATACCCTTACGCACTCTTACAATCTCCTCACTTTACAACTCAATAGCTCTTTGCTTTTCCTCAAAGTATTTGAGTTCTCTGTGTCTGCAACTACTTTGATTTCTACACTGTTCAGTCGGCTAGAATCCAAGGCTGAACTTTTTGGATCCAAACCACCATTACATTTATTTTTACTTTCTTCCTAACTGGTATATGTTAACCCATGTTATCCTATTATGTTCTATGTGCTTATTTGGTTAGCTTATTTCAAGCCAACATGTTTCTGTGTGATCTATGATTCCTGTTTACTCTTTTCTCAATTGACATGATTTAGTTCCTGTTATATGTCTTATAGTTTATTTCAACCTCAACATGTTTTCTGTTAATACTTTGTCAACTGGCATATTTTGGTCTATGTTATTCTATTCAACCCTATGTGCTTATTGGTTTAAAATTTGATATTCTTCGTTCCTTATTGTACTCCGAACGGATAAGGGAGAAAATCGTAGTTCTCCTCTTCGGGAACATTCCAATCCCATGTTGCTTCTTCATCGAACACCACGTCTCGTCTTGAGATTATTTTACCGGTATTGGGATTGTATAGCTTGTAACCCTTCAAACTTGAGTCATAGCCCACGAATATAAGCTTCTCGCTTTTATCATCGAGCTTCGTCCTCTTCTGAGCACATGAGCATATGCCACACTTCTGAACACTCGCGTGAGATGCCGGGTTTCCTTCCACTCCAAGCTTCAATGGGCGTTTTATTCTTGACGCTTTTAGTGGGCGAGCGATTTGCTAGATAGATTGCACAGTCCACTGCCTCGGCCCAAAACTCCTTAGGCATCCATTTGCTCTTTAACATACTCCGGGCCATATCAAGGATGGTCCTATTCTTTCTTTCTGCAACACCACTTTGCTGAGGTGAATACGAAAGAGTTAGATGACGTCGTAAGCCATTATTGTCGCAAAATTCTTTGAGTTCCTTGGATGTGAACTCTCCTCCACGATCGGATCTCATCGCCTTTATGGTGAGACCACTTTGATTCTCCACAAACGCTTTGAACTTCTTGAACATTTGAAAGACTTCCGACTTCTCTTTTAGAAAATAGACCCACGTCTTTCGAATAAACTCATCAACGAATAGAAGAAAATATCTATTTTTACCGAAAGATGGTGGATGGATGGTTCCACACACATCCGTGTGATTAAGTTCTAGAGGTTTCTTCGCTCTACTAGAAGCCTCTACTTGTAAACTATTTCGAAGGTGCTTTCCTAGAAGGCATCCCTCACATATTTAATCCGGATGATTAATTGGAGGCAAACCCTTCACCATTCTTTTACTTGATAATAACTTTGAGCCTCCAAAATTTAAGTGCCCGTATCTCATGTGCCAAAGCCAAGAATTATCTTTGAAACATGCTTTTAAACATCTTGGAATGTCATGTTGAATATTTAGCAAAAACATCCTATTCGTTGACATTGGCACTTGAGCAATCAAACCTCCTCTTTGGTCTCTTATTGAAAGACTACGATTTATCATGTGAATATCATAGCCTTTCTCTAAGAGTTGTCCAACACTCAGTATATTAGACTTCATATTGGGCACATAATACACGCTAGAGATAAACTGATGCCTTCCATTTTTCAAGCGGATAAGGATCATACCTTTGCCTTTAACCGGGACTTTAGAGGAATCTCTGAAGGTGATATTTCCACGTATTGCCTCGTCTAACTCCACAAACATGCTTTTGTCACCGCACATATGGTTGCTTGCAGCCGTGTCGAGATACCACAAATTCGATCCTTTGTTGTCTCTACCTTTGCATGCTAGTAACAAAGTGTTTTCCACGGCTTTGGTATCTTCTTGTGCAAAATTTTCTCTTTGTTGCACGTAATTGTTTGACTTATCGCATTCCGAAGCATAGTGGCCAAATTTATGGCAATTATAGCATTTAGTTTGAGAGCTGTCATACCTTGGCCTTGTACTTGTGTAGCCTCTCCCGCGACCTCTTGTCGACTGAAAATCTTGGCTTCTTTCTTCATTTTTGTAAGAACTATAGCCTCCACGTTTGATATATCCTCGCCCTCGTCCTCGGCCACGTACTTGACCACGACCTCGTTGACTCGTTTGATGAGTCTTTTCACTACTCTCTTCCTTGAAAGAGAGTTTTGCTTGTAAAGCTTGCTCCAAAGGCTCCTTATTTTTCTTATTGAACCTCTCTTCATGGGCTTGTAGTGCACCCATGAGTGCATCGATAGTCATTGATTCTAGATCTTTAGATTCTTCAATGGCTACGACTATATAGTCGAATTTTGAATCTAATAATCTAAGAATTTTCTCAATGACTCTTACATCCCTTAGAGTTTCACCATTCCTCTTTAATTGATTGACAATCGCCAAGGCTCTTGTAAAATAATCGGAAATTGATTCAAAGTCTTTCGTATTTAAGGATTCGAACTCACCTCGTAGGGTTTGTAGTTGAACCTTTTTCACCTTATCAACTCCCTTGTGAGAATTCTCTAAGATCTCCCATGCTTTCTTGGCGGTGGTTGCACTTGCAATTTTCTCAAAAGCTCCATCATCTACACTTTGTTGGATGGTGGAAAGAGCCTTTTGATCATTGATCTTGTCTCATTTTTCTTCTTTCGTGAGTGAGCCCTTGTCTTTAGGCTCCTCATAACCTTGCCCCACAATCTCCCATAGGTCTTGTCCACCTAGGAAGGTCTTCATTTGGATGCTCCATTTATCATAATTATCCTTTGTGAGGCGAGGAAACGTGATGACATTCTTGGCCATCATCTTGTCAAACCAAGCTCCGATACCAATTTGTTGGAAATAGGAGGCTATATATATATATATATATATATATATATATATATATATATATATATATATAAAATTTGTGGAAGAGAGGATTGATGATTTAGAAGCTTGATTGATCTTGAATGCTTTGCTTATTGCATCATTACAAATGATGGGTTATACCTCTATTTATACTACACAATGGAATAGTCTAGAACACTTCATCATCTACTAGTATCTAGATAATTCCTATGTATTCTCATGATAATTCTAGACTTAGATATTTTACAAGATTATTCTACACACTTTGACTACTACATATTACAAGAAGTTTCTAGATAATGGACTACAATCTTGATCTAATATACTTGGATACTTGCAAGCCCAAATTCAAAACATATAACCCAAAATCAAGTTTATTTTTCAACAACTTGAAGGATCTAGCCATCCCCACAATAATCCTATATTTCCTCTCAGCGAATTTATTTTCTTGTGGAGCGTGAATACATGTACTTTGATCTAAAATACATGACTGAAAAAGTAACTACCATTATACGTTTTAAGTGTCTTAACTGATGTAAAGAATATTTTTTTTTATTCTAATAAGACAATCTCTTAAAACAACTACTGTGGCTGACTTAGAGGTAATCAATAAAATCTACGTATATCTATTAAAGTCATCTACAGTTATAACAAAGAACCTTTTACCATCATAGGTTGGTACCCTAAAGGGTCCCGGACATCGCCATTTACCAACTCTAATGCAAACTGAAAAATAGTGGAGCTCAATTAAAATGGTAAATTTCTTTGCTTTGCCAAAGAGCAAATAATACAATAAGAGTGATCACTAGATTTCAGCTTACTAAGTGATTCAAGTTTCCTAATTACATCAATAGGTGCATTAACCCCACATGCTAGAGTGAACAATAATTAGAACAACTACTAGTTGTGTAGCAACACTTATTTATTGTTTGAACTATATAATTCACTGAACGAGCATGATTATGTAGGAAAGAACTATTCTATTTGAGCTTTCATGCACTATATAGAGTCCTAGTTATTCTCTACCAATCTCCTTCACTTGACCACAATAGAGGTACTGAAAGATACAAACAATTAGGGAAGAATATCACTAAGCACTACAACTTCTTGGTAAGTTAAGATAACTGTCACGACCAACTCCTACCGGAGCCGGGACAGCGCCTAACATTAGTTGCTAGGCAATCCAATAGTTAAACAATAATGACGAATTGATAAAACAAGGTTCAATAAACTCAATAGCAGAAATCATGAAATAACTGAGAAAGCAACACCATAAGTACTACAACCATCCTAAATATCTGGTGTCAAAGAATACATGAGCACTAATAAATATCACAAGATAAACCAAGTCCTCAATACAATTGTCTGCAGAATAGAACAATAATAGGGTAAATAAAGGAAAGAGAGTCAAGTTCTGCGGACGACATAATACCTTGAACTCCCCAAAGTACTGATACCAACACGACTTTAGAATTAATCACCACGTCCAGAAGTATTTGGATCTCCACACAAAGTATAAAGTATAGTATGAGTAAAACCGACCCCATGTACTTAATAAGTAACAAAACTAGCCTTGAGCTAAAAGAAGTGACGAGCTTAGGAGAAAACAATTAGAGACCAATATAAATAACAACACAGGATATAATGATGACCATAACAAAAAGTAACTCAAAAGAATTATCAAAATTAGCTCGTTCACATTACAGGAATTTTGACATGCTTCCAAGTACAACAATTAAAGCCCAGCACGGATAAGAACATTTCATTTACCAGTTAGCATAAGGAATGATACACCACTATTCCTACACATCAAAAATGCATGTCAAGTGAATGATTTCACGGTGGTATCCCCAAGTGCTCTCACTCTCAGCATACTCAAGGTGTTTGTCTCAAAAGCCCACTTTATCACACACAATCACTCAACACTTTACGAGTTCCTGGCATCAATGCCCCTCACCAAAGCACGTGTCAATATCACTATGCCTGTACTTACTGTTGGTATGCTAGATTCGGAGGGGCGCATCCTTCCTAAGCAGTAATCAAAAGCCAGTATTGCCTATTGCGGCATACATCCTGATACAAATAACAATAAATCTAAAATAGCCTACTGCAGCGTGCAACCTAATACAAATAACTCTCTCAACATGGCTATGAGTCCCACCTCAGCCATCAACCTCTCAAGTCTCAACGGCCCATCATCTCATATCATTAAGCCCAAATAATACCACATATGAAAAACAACAACGTGTGATGTAGTAATGAATGATGAACAAAGACTGAGATATGATATGTAAAGGAAGAATTATGACGGAGTGTAGTATTACAGTTAAGTTAGATAGCCCAAAACATCGGAGATAGCCTCATTATGTCTCAACTGAATAATCACATAGCCTAAATGTGATTTCTAACTTGAATCACAGCTCGAATAATCAAACAAGTAGGGAAAACATGGATATAACAAGGTATTATATCAAAACATGCTCGCTAATAGTATAAAACTCAACTTGGAACATGACTACTCTGATACATGTCCTTACACATGTCACCTAGAATGTGTGTCACACCAATACGTCTCATAAAGCATGTTTCCCAGGGATAATTTCCCTCAAATCTAAGTTTATATATGTTACTTACCTTAAAATGTGCAAATCAATACTCCAAAGCCCTTCCTACTGAATCTGCCTCTGAACGACTCAAACTTACTCACAAAAAATCTAATATCATCAAATAATAAAGAAGAAAACAAATTCAAACAATAAAGCTTAGATCTTTATCAAAATAAAAAAGTCAACCTCGAACATGCACCCCAAAACTCGACCAAACTCATGAATTTGGAAACCTATTTAATTACAAGTTCAACATACCAATTTCATCCAATTCTGACCTCAAATTGTCCTTCAAATCCTCAATTTGCACTTCAAGAAAGTTTGTTCTAAAATGTCCCATTTATTTACATTTATTCACCCATTATATGCTAAAAATAAACATGGAATCCTGAAATAATAAAAAATCTGAGTCAAAAACACTTACACCGATTCAAATCATGGAAATCCCCTCCAAAATCGCCCAAACCAAGCTCTCTAACTCAATATGTGACACAATAACCAAACCCTCAAATTAGAGATGCTAAATAGTGTGCGGAGGTGTATTCATCACGATCGCAATGCAAAATTTTAAAATTCTCCAAAAACTCTCTACGTGAGCGCGAGTCAAAAGCTGCAGATGCGCAGCCCAACTAACATGACATTACACGAAAGTAGAGATCCTTAGGCGATCCTGAAGCCTTACAGCCTGAAGCCGCACAGTTGAGCTCCGTTGTATGTGAACACGTCTACCATCGGGTGATCGCAGTGACCACTTTCCTCCCAACCTTCACAAAGTGATCATCACTTCGCGAATGCGAAGCAAAACTTGCCTGCCATCAAAAGTACCTTACGCGATTACGACCTCCCTCTCAGGATCATAAAGAAGGAAACTAGACATCAGAATCAACTATGCCAAAACATGGAGAACTTGTCTGAAACCCATCCGAAACACACACTATGTTTCCGGGTCCCCATCCAAACATACCAACAAGTTCTAAATCTCAATATGAGCCTACATGAAGCCTCAAATCACATCAAACAAATCCAAAAACAATGAATCACATCCCAATGCAAGCCTAATGAAAGTAATGAACTTTCAACTTCCAAAACTAATGTTGAACCATATTAAATCAACTTCGAATGACCTAAAACTTTGCGTCAAGTCCCAAATGACACAAATGACCTATTCCAAATCTCGAAACAAAAATTTTAACCTGATATCAATAAATCCAACTCTCGGTCAAATCTATTAACCTTCCAAACCTTCAACTTTCCAACTTCTGCTAAAAAATAGCAAACCAACATACGAACCTTCAAATCTAAATTCAGACATACATCTATGTCTAAAATCACTATATGAAGCTATTGAAATTATAAAAACACTATTCCAAAGTCGCATATACAAAAGTCAAATTCCGGTCAACTCTTTCGAGTTATGCTTCCAACCTTGGGACTAAGTGTCGCAATTCGCTCCAACATTTCCTCGAAACCAACCAACCACCCCAGTAAGTCATATAGCCAAAAACAAACATAGAAGAGGCAATAAATAGGGCAAAGATTCTATAACACACAAAACAATCGGCCGGATTGTTACATTTCCCCCCTCTTAAACAAACATTCGTCCTCGAACGGGTCTAGAATCATACTTGGATCCCCAAAAATGTGTGGAAATCTAATCTGCATCTCCTGCTCGTCTCCCATGTAGCCTCCTTGACCGACTGACCTCTCCAATACACCTCCACCGAAGCTATATTCTTTTACCTTAACTTTCGAACCTGTCGGTCCAAGATGGCCACCGACTCCACATCATAGGTCAAAATCCCCATCTCAGTGTACCATGCTAAAGTCTAAACCATACGATGGATCAGCGTAATACTTATGGATCATAGACACATGAAACAATGGATGACTACCCGATAAACTAGGTGGCAAGGCAAGTTTGCAGGCCACCTCCCCACCCCTCTCAACCACCTCAAAAAGCCCAATACACCTAGGACTTAACTTCCTTTTCTTCACAAATCTCAACACTCCCTTCATGGGTTAAATTTTGAGCAAAAGCTTCTCACCCACCATAAATGCAACATCACGAACCTTCATGTCAGCATAACTCTTCTGTCTAGACTGTGTTGTACGAAGTCGCTCCTAAATCACATTTACCTTATCTAAGGCATCACTTACCAAATCAGTGTGCAACAACCTAGCCTCCTTAGGCTCAAACTAATCAACCGGAGAACAACGTCTCCTCCCATATAAGGCCTCATAATGAGCCATCTAGATACTCGACTGAAAGTTGTTAATGTAGGCAAGCTCTGCTAGTGGAAGAAACTAATCCCCTGAACCTCAAAAATCCATAACACAAGCACGTAAAATATCCTCCAACATCTTAATAGTGGGCTCAAAATGCTTATCTATCTAACGATGGGATGATGTACTTAGCTCAACGCTTGTGCCCAATGCTCATTGCACCACTCTCCAAAACTACAATGTGAACTACGTACCTTGGTCAGAAATTGTCATGCCCCAAAATCAAGGAGCGCGATTGGTGGTCAATCAAGTGAATACGAATGAGAAAGCATGTTAGATTCATTCTACCCAAATTCATCCCCGAATAAAAAGATGATATACTTTATTAATCAAACACCGAAAATATTTTATTAACCACTTCCATTTCATTCCAATTAATAGCATCATTCAACATTTCAAAAATAGTTCAAGTTTATAGATTTAATGAAAAACATGTTTGCCAAATACCAATGTTTTTATTTTAATTCCCATTATCAAACACTACCCCTATCTACGAACCCTCTAAGTACATAGAAGAGTAATAAGGAAATGTTGACAACATGGATCCGGCTATACCTTAAACTATGATAGGAAAATGAAAAAGATATATGACATGACCTATGGATAAAGTGGGGCTCACCAAGCCTGCTATGAAGGGAATACCGCTATCACCAATCGATTATGCCTGCTGTGGAACCACCTATATCATATAAAGATAAAGTGCCACCGGCAAAAGGGACGTTAGTGCCGTCGAATAGCACTAGTATGTATAGCTAGAAGTCCTCTTTCAAAATAGAATAACCATAAAATAGAAGAAAACATAGAACTAACAAGTCACAATCAACAATATCCAAATGACCATGTATGGAAATACAATAACTTAAATAAGAGGAAAATGAAGTACATCAAGGAACTAAGAAATGTCCCATACGATAACATTTCAAGTCATATTATACTTCATTCTGAACATTTTTCAGAACAAGTGTGCCATATAAACTATGTGTGAGGCACAAAATATAATGTAATGTAACAACATGTACAAAAAGGGCAATGGAAGTGGCACCTATTGTTCATACCGGATATACGTTTCACAAACTGTCCATAGGGTTCACATATATAATTCACTTATGCGTTTCATAGACCGTTCATAAGATCACATATACAATACACATGTGTGTTTCATAGACCGTTCATGTGATAACATATAGAATACAACTATGTGTTTCATAGAGTGTTCATAGGATGACAGATACAATAAACCTATGTGTTTCATAGACCGTTCATAGGATGACATATACAATACACCTATGCATTTCATAGACCGTTCATAGGATGACATATATAATACATTCATATGCGTTTCATAGACCGTTCATAGGGTTCACATAACACCTCATTATGCATTAGACCATATATAAACTCAAGTGACAGATTAATATTATATTTACGCATGCATGGTGAACAATAAGTCAATTTCAACATGTCACGGTCCAAAAATCGGACCCGGTCATGATGGCGCCTATCGTGAAACTAGGCATACCGACACAAGTCCAAAACCAATCGAATATTTCATTTAAGACAATTAAAGTTAATAAATAGTTAATAATTCCATGTTATAAGCCAAAGTAGACAATGAAGAACAAAAACACAGCCCGACATCTGGGTATCACCAGTCATGAGTATCTAAAGTCTGTCTAAGAGTACAAAATGACAACATAGGCTAATACAAACCTAGTACAAGTTAAATGATGATCGGAAGGAGAAGCGCTAGGTTGCAAACGCCAGGCAGCTACCTAGTCAACTCCGAACAAGCCTGTTGGAAAGCAAATCAGCAATCGCTAGCGTGACCCAAAGCTTTTGAATCTACACACAAGGTACATGGAGTAATGTGAGTACGCCAACTCAGTAAGTAAAGGCAGCTGAGCGATAAGAAAAAACATAAAACACAGCATAATGCTACAACAAACAATATCAATCCAGAATAATGTAGTAGTACAGTAAAAGCTCGTAAAAACACCTTTGTTCAGCAAAAATCTCTTTAGAACATATTTCAGTAGTTCAAACAAGTGATGAAATCAATGAGCAAAGAGATAGAAACATAAATTAGACCCTCGAGAAAAATACCAACAGAACCAGCCCCTCGGGCTACCTCACAATCACTCGCATCAGCCTCTCCGACAATAACATGAAACAACAACAGCCCATCAGGCAATATCACATCTCACACTGGGTACCTGCTCTCACTTGGTCTGTACACACTCGGGGAGGGGCTCTTTACAGCCCAAGCGCAATAACAAGCCATCTCGTGGTATAATCAAATAGGCTTGCGACCTCATATCAAGCCACCTCGTGGCGTAACAAATCAGGCCCTTGGCCTCATAATATGAATCAGTACCATATTGCTGCAACACACAACCCAATCCCATAATATCCTCACAGTACAGGCCCTCGGCCTCACTTAGTCAGAAATCTCTCAAGCCACTCGGGCGACAGTAAAACATGATGTTCAGCCCAAAATATCATTTAAAATATAAAAAATGAGTAAATGTGGCTGAGTTGTGAAAGCAGTAGAACACAACATGACTGAGTACAAATATGAAGCCAAAATAATGAGGAATAGTAGTAAAAATCCCCTGAGGGTCCAAAACGGTTGGCATGAGGCCCAAATATGGTATTCAACCCAAAATATGATAATATTTTCCAATATACAATTATATCAAACAATTTTCAATCAAATACGCGACATAACAACCATACAGGATGGACTAAGTCACAATCCCTAACGGTGTATGACCCTCTAGCATGTGGGTCACCTCATAGTAACACAACAATGTGAAATTCGGGGTTTTATACCCTCAGGACAACATTTACAATCATTACATACTTCAATCCGATCCAAACTCTAGCCTACAATGCCTTTGCCTCTCGAATCGACCTCTGAATGCTCCAAATATAACAAAAAATAGATTTATACCATCGAAATATGCTAAGAGAATAAAGTCCACATGAAAATAACCAATTTACATCAAAAATTCCGAAATTGGCCAAACCCGATCCCCTCGGGCCCATGTCTTGAAATCTGACAAAATTAACATCAATGGAATCCTTATCCTCTCACGAGTTCATGCATACCAAATTTACAAAAATCCAACAACAAATGACCTCTCAAATCCCCAATTTTAGGTTTTAGAAAACGAGCTCTAGTTCTTCAATTTCAACCACTAAATTTCCGTAGATTTCAAGCCAAATCCATGAAATAACATCATAGAAACGGGTTTTATGTTCACAAATCTTACCTCAATGAAGTTCCCTTGGATCCCCTCTTCAAAATCTCCCAAAAATCTCCAAAGTCAATTTACAAGTGGTGAAGAAAGTTGAAAATCACTACAAATAAAATATATATGTTCTGAACTGGCTAAACCGCATATGCGATTCCAAATCGCGCACCTACAGACACACACCTGCGGTCCATGGGTCGCACCTGCGGAGAAAACTTATCCGCCCAATACCAAACCTGCGGTCAAATACCCACACCTACACTATCGCAGGTGCGCCCATATCTCCGCATCTGCAGCTCCAACCCTTTCCCACCTTGGCCGCTTCTGCGAGCTCGCACCTGCTGTCCCCAAGCCGTAGCTGCAGTTGTGACAGCAAAATCAGCAGCTACAGTTGCACAATCATAACTCTCAACTTCCCATCAACCATTCGAAATCACCCCAAGGCCCCCGGACCATAACTAAAGGTACTCGCAAGTCATGTACCACCTTCCAAACTTATACCAATCTTCCAAACACCTAAAAAAATATCGAAGCATCAAATTAACCACAGATTCAAGCCTAAAAACTCTAAAAACATCCGAATTCCACTTTTAATAAAAAATCCTCGTCCGAATGAACTGAAATATTGCACACATGTCACGAATGACATAACAGACCTACTCCAACTTTTGAAATTCCATTTCGACCCCTATAACAAAATCTCACCCATAAATCGAAAAATGCCATAATTCCAATTTATTCAAGCCTAAATCTACTCCAAACCTCCAAAACATATTTCGATCATGCTCCTAAGTCCCAAATCACCTCCCTAAGTTGTGTTAACTATCTAAATTCACATTTAAGACCTTTTTCACATAAGTCAACATCTGTTGACTTTTCCAACTTAAGCTTACTCAGAAGAGACTAAGTGTCTCAAACCTTACCAAAACCATTCTGAATTCAAAGAGACAAACTCGATACCATATAACATAGATGAACAAAGCATAAAGAAGTATAAATGGGGGGAAGAGGAGCGGTTACTCATGAAACGACCGGTCGGCCGTTAGATCCTCCCTCTTTTAGACAAATGTTCTTCCTCGAACGGGTCGATAAACATGCCTGAAGCTTCAAATAGGTGAGGATACTTTTTCTGCGTCTCCCGCTCGGTCTCCCAGGTAGCCTCCTCCACGGGCCGACTTCTCCACTGCACTTTCACTGAAGCTATATCCTTTGATCTCAACTTTTTAACCTGATGTTCCAAAATAGCTACTGGCGCCACATCATAAGTCAAATCACCATCTAGGTGAACCATGCTGAAATACAAAATATGAGACGAATCGCCAATGTACTTCCGCAGCATAGAACCATGAAATAATGGATGCACACTCGATAAGCTGGGTGTCAAAGCAAGCTCATAAGCCATCTCCCCAATCATCCGAAGCACGTCAAAAGGCCCAATGAACTGAGGACTCAATTTTCCCTTCTTTCCAAATCTCATAACACCCTTCATGGGCAAAACCTTAAATAGAACCTTCATACTAACCATGTAAGATGCATCATAGAAATTCCTGTCAGCATAATTCTTTTGCATTGACTGCATTGTACGAAGCCTCTCCTGAATCACCTTTACTTTGTCTAAAGCATTCTGCACCAAGTCAGTACCAAATAACCTAGCCTCACCAGGCTCAAACAACCCGACCGGAGATCTACACCATCTTCTATACAAAGCCTCATATGGAGCCATCTGAATACTTGACTGATTACTATTGTTAAAAGCAAACTATGCGAGAGGTAGAAACTAACCCACGACCCTCTAAAATCAATTACACAAGCACGCAACATGTCCTTCAATATCTGAATAGTGCGCTAGGAATGCCTGTCCATATGAGGGTGAAAAGCTATGCTCAACTCATCCTGAGTACCCAACTCTCGCTGTACAGACCTCCAAAACTATGAAGTAAACTGAGTACTGCTATCTGAAATGATAGAAACCGGGACACCATGCAACCGAACAACCTCTCAAATATAGATCTCTTCCAGCCACTATGAAGAATAGGTAGAACACACATGAATGAAGTGCGTAGACTTGGTCAGCCAATCCACAAACACCCAAATAGCATCGAACTTTTTCAAAGTTCGGGGGAGCCCAACTACAAAATCTATGGTGATCCGCTCCCACTTCCACTTTAGAATAACCATCTGCTGAAGCAAGCTACCCGGTCTCTGATGCTCATATTTCACCTGCTGACAATTGAGACACCGAGCTACAAATCCCATAATGTCCTTCTTCATTCTCCTCCACCAATAATGCTAATCCTGATACATATTCATGGCACCCGGATGAATATAATACTACGAGATTCAAGAATCTTCTAGTACCAACTCCCAATGCCCATCTACAATGGGCACACATATCCGGCCCGACATCCTCAATACCTCATCATCACCAATAGTCATATCTCTAGCATCATCATACTGAACTTTGTCCTTAAGCACTAGAAATTGAGGATCATCATACTGGCGCTCTATGATGTGATCAAATAAGGAAGACCTAGAAATCACAGAAGCGAATATCCGACTGGGCCAAGGTCCAAACATCATCTGGAAGAGGTCTCTCCCCAGTAAAAATATACGCCAAACTCCCCACACTCACCGCCTTCTTGCTCAAGGCATCGGCCACCATATTGCCCTTCCTTGGATGTTATAAAACAGTGATATCATAGTCCTTTAGCAGCTCCAACCATATCTGTTACCTCAAATTGAGATCCTTCTACTTGAACAAGTGATGGAGGCTATGATGATCAGTAAACACCTCACAAGATACACCATACAAATATTGTGTAATGACCTGGCCGGTCATTTTAAGAAATGAATCCCCGATCCTCTATTAACTGCATTCCCCATGTTTGTTTATGCTATGTAGTGTCGCGAAGGTTTGTTTTGGACTTCGGAGCATTTTTATACACTTAGTCCTTAACTAAGCTTTAGAAATTGGATCGTTGTCGGAGTGCAGGTACGGTCCCAAGGCAATAAATAAAATGTCACAGATGCGACTTGAGTTTCACAGAAGTAGAGCCGCAGGTGCGGTCCCAAGGCCGTAGATGCAGTTTCACTGTTCAGAACATAAAGTACAAAATCGTGGGTTTTGGGTTCATATCACAATATTGAATTAAGAGCTCGGTAGGATACGAGGTTTTGAAAGTTTTTCAGAAGGAGTTTACGGGTAATGATTCTTAACTCTTTTTTTCTTATGACCCATTAATTTAAATACAAATGCATCATCTAATTTCGGATTTTTGGGTGAAAATTTGGGAAATTTTTTGGAAAAGTTCTTAAGCCTAAGTTTCAAGTTTTGATTGGGGATTTGACATCAGATTTGGATAATTTTGGTATATATGAAGTCGTGAGAGTGTGAGGATTCTAAAATTTTAAATTTCATCCGATTCCGAGATGTGGGCTTGGGGGTGTTTTGGTCATTTTTCCTAATTTCCCATACTAGCTTAGAATTAATTACTGGAATCAGTTACTTGAAGTTATATTTACATTATGCAGTTGATTAGAACTGATTTGGGCCATTTGGAGTCGAGTACTCATGGCAAGAGCATGGTTTTAAGTTGATTTTGAGCTGGTTCGAGGTAAGTATCTTGTCTAACCATGTGTTGAGGAACTCGTATTAGGATTTGGTATTGTTGATATTTTGAAATTCCTTGTATGTGAGGTGACAAGTGAGGCTTCAGGTTGATTTTGACTCTTTTATAGTTGTTATTCCTATTATCTAGTGTTACTTCATACTGTTAGCAATTAATTGTATTATCATATCCTATTCTATTTTTCCTTGTTTTTCAGCTACAATTTGTAGGGCCTTGACCTTTCTCGTCAGTACTCAACCGAGTTTAGGCTTGGCACTTACTGAGTGCTACTATGGTGTACTCATGCCCTTTTTGTGCATGTTTTTCTTGTGCAGATCCAGATACTTCGACTAAGCCCTACTACCCTTGAGGCGAGGTGATCCATCAGAGACTTCGAGGTATATCTGCTGCGTGCCCAGACCGAGGAGTCCCTTTCCATTCTCTCTCATAGTATTAGCCCTTCTGTATTTACTTTTGCTTTTGCACTCTGGAGTTAGAACATTGTAGTTATTCTCCACCTTGTGATTTCATGAGATACCCGGTTTTGGGAAATGTAGTTTCATTTTGAGAGTTTGTATTGTATATGCTGAGGGGCATATTAAATGCTTCATTTTGTTATTTCTGCAGTTTTTTCTAGTTTTGTTCTGTTTCTTTTGCACAAATTTCTTAGGCTTACCTAGTCATAGATACTAGGTGCCATCACGATAGTTCATAGAGGGCGAACTAGGGTCGTGACAAGTTGGTATCAGAGCTCTAGATTCATAGGAGTTATGAATCACAAGCCAATTTATTAGAGTATCGCGGATCGGTATGGAGATGTCTATACTTAAGAATATTCTACTTCATTTGATTTCCTTGTCGTCCGAGATTTTTTATATCACAATTCTAAACGTACACCTTCTATTATCTTATAGATGGCGAGGACACGTGCTATCATATATGATCAGGCACCCGTGCCCCCTGCTAGAACTGTCAGAGGTTGGGATCGGGGTGGAGGTCGAGGATGTGTACGAGGTGGAGACAGAGCACCCACGCAAGCTCCACAAATGAGCCACCACCAGCTCTAGATGTAGTCCAGGTACCTGATATGCCTACTGCTACTACTGTTCCAGCTCTATAAGAGACTCTTGCAGAGTTCATGAGTGTGTACACCACTCTGGATCAGGCAGGGTTTCTTCCCCTTGCTGCAGCTAAATCGCAGGTCGGGGGAGGAGCACTGACTCTCGCCGCCTGCACTCCTAAGCAGCGAGTGCATGTTGATCAGGTACCAGAAATTATTCCTATCCAGCCTGCAGAACAAGATCAGGTCTAGCATGGCACATGAGTTGGAGATGTATATTTCCTATCAGTAGGTGGTGAGCATTACTAGGAGAGTCGAGGGTATGCATGCTCGGGATAGAACGGAGAGGGAGGCCAAGAGTCTCAAGAGTCGAGCTATTATTCTGGTGCCTATGCCCAGTTGCAGTTCCTCATGGTAGGGATTATATGAGTCTCCCTATTCAATTAGTTCTTCCAGCAGCCAGTGGTATTCCAGTTCCTCCTAGGCCATAGGACCCTCATTATGCACCTCCAGTATCTAGTGCGCCTCCTGCATGGGGTGCTTTCAGTGGTCAGTCCAGCGGACCTTGTATGTGCCAGTCACAGCCACCACATCATCCCAAAGCTTGTTTTGAGTGTGGTGACACACTCCATATGGTGAGGGATTGCCCTATTCTTAGGATTCACCTCCACAGACTTTGTAACCGCAGCGTGCCCCCCAAAATGCCCAGGCTTTGGTCCCAACACTAGTTGCTACCCCACCTACTTAGCCAGCTAGAAGTGGAGATCGGGGAGGCCGAGGTCACCGTAGAGGGGGAGGCAATGCCAGATAGTATTCCCTTCCTTCCCATACCGAGGTTGTCACCTCTAATTCTGTCATCATATGTATTGTCTTGGTTTGTCATAGAGATGCATCGATTCTATTCGATCCAGGCTCCCCTTATTCTTATGCATCCTCTAATTTTGCCCTGCATTATGGAGTGTCTTGGGATTCTTTGAGTTTCCCTATTTATTTTTTCTACTCCTATGAGAGATTCTCTTGTTGTGGACCACATTTATCGGTGTGTTTGATTACTCTTAGTGGTTTTCGTACCAGAGCCGATTTATTATTGCTCAACATGGTAGACTTTGATGTTATCCTGGGCATGGACTGGTTGTCACCCCATTATGCTATTCTTGATTGTCACGCCAAAACCGTGACACTCGCTATGCCAGGTGTACCGTGAGTAGAGTGGGGTTGTACTTTAGATCATACTTCTAATAGAGTTATTTCATTCCTTAAGGCTTAGCGCATGGTTGAGAAAGGGTGAGATTCCTATCTAGCATATGTGAGAGATACTAGTATTGTTACCACTACAACTGATTCAGTCATAGTATTACGGGATTTCTCGAATGTGTTTCTAGCTAATCTTCTGGGCATGTCATCCGATAGAGATATTGATTTATACATTGATCTGTTTCCGAGCACTGAGCCCATTTATATTCATCCTTATCATATGGCTCCTCCTCAATTAAAGGAGTTGAAGGATCAGTTACAGAAACTTATTGATAAAGGTTTCATTCGGCCTAGTGTACCACATTGGGGTGCTCATGTCTTATTTGTGAAGAAAAAGGATGGTTTTATTCGTATGTACATTGATTACCGCCAGTTGAACAAAGTTACACTGAAGAATCAGTATCATTTGCCTCGTATTGATGATTTGTTTGACCAGCTATAGTGTGTACGAGTGTTTTCGAAGATTGACTTGCGTTCAGGTTACAACCAGTTGAAGATTCAGGAGCCAGATATCATGAAGACTGCATTCACGACTCGGTACAGTCATTACGAGTTCCTTGTTATCTATTTTGGGTTGGCCAATGCCCCAACAGCCTTCATGCATTTGATGCATAACGTGTTCCGGCAATATCTTGACTCGTTCGTCATTGTCTTTATTGATGATATTTTGGTATACTCCCGGAGTCAGGAAGATCATGAGCAGCACCTAAGGACAGTGCTTCAGTATTTGAGAGAAAAGAAGTTATATGGAAAGTTCTCAAAATGTGAGTGTGGTTGGATTCCGTAGCATTCTTAGGTCATATGGTTTCGAGTGAGGGCACATAGGTAGATCCGAAGAAAGTGGAAGCAGTGCAGAGCTGGCCCAACACCATCCTCGGCTTTAGAGATTCGAAGTTTTTTTTCTTGGAGGGTTGTTACCGTCGCTTTGTTGAGGGGTTTTCATCTATTGCAGCACCTATGACCTGGCTGACCTAGAAGGGTGCACCTTTCCAGTGGACAGAAGAGTGTGAGGTGAGCTTCTAGAAGCTCAAGACAGCTTTGACCACATCTCCAGTTTTTATATTGCCTACAAGTTTAGGGTCTTATACTCTCTATTATGATTCCTCGAGGATTAGCCTTGGAGTGGCATTGATGCAGGACGGTAGGGTGATTGCGTACGCGTCCGGATAATTGAAGGTATATGAGAAGAATTATCTTTTCCATGATCTTGACTTAGCTGCTATTGTTCACGCCTTGAAGATCTAGCGTGATTAATTGTATGGTGTTCCTTGCGAGATCTATAATGATCACTGGAGTTTGCAGTATATGTTCAAGTATAAGGACCTTAATTTGCATTATAGGAGATGATTAGAGTTACTGAAGGGCTATGATATCAATATCATCTATCACAAGGGCAAGGCCAATGTGGTGGCCGATGCTTTGAGCCATCGGGCTGAGAGTTTAAGGAGTTTTGCTTATCTAACAACAGCATAGAGGCCCATGGAAATGGATGTTCAGGCCTTAACCGATCAGTTTGTGAGGTTTGATCTTTCGGAGCCCAGTCGAGTTCTATCTTGCGTGGTCTCTCGGTTTTCCGTATTTGATCGAAGTAGAGAGCGTCAGTATGATGACCCGCATTTTCTTGTCCTCAAGGACAAGGTTTTGCACGGTAATGCTAGAGGTGTGACTATTGGTGATGAAGGGGCATTGAGGATGTAGAGTTGGGTATGTGTACCTAATGTTGATGGGCTTCGCGAGTTGATTCTAGAAGGGGCCCATAGTTCATGGTGTTCCATTCATTCTAGTGCCGCGAAGATGTGTTAGGATTTGAGATAGCATTATTGGTGGAGGGGGATGAAGAAAGATATTGTTGGGTTTGTAGCTCGGTGCCTCAATTGTCAGCAAGTGAAGTATGAGCACCAAAGACTGAGTATGTTGCTTCAGCAGATAGACATTCGGGAGTGGAAGTGGGAACGGATCACCATGGAATTTGTAGTTGGGCTACCACGGACTTTGATAAAGTTTGATGCCATTTGGGTGATTGTGGATCGGCTGCCCAAGTTCGCGCATTTCATTCCTATGTGTATTACTTATTCTTCGAAGCGGTTAGTGAAGATTTATATCTAGGAGATTGTCCATCTACATGGTATTCCAGTTTTTATCATTTCAGATAGAGGTACTCAGTTTACATCCTAGTTGTGGAGGGCCGTACAGCATGAGCTGGGTTGAGCACAACATTTCACCCCCTGACAAACGAATAGTTCGAGCGCACTATTCAGATTCTTGAGGATATGCTTAATGCAAGTTTGATGGAGTTTCGAGGTTCTTGGGATCACTTCTTGCCAGTGGCTGAGTTTGCTTACAAAAACAGCAATCAGTCCAGCATTCAGATGATGCCGCATGAGGAACTGTATAATAGGCGGTGTAGGTCCCCGGTGGTTTGTTAGAGTCGGGCGAGGCTAGATTACTGGGCACAGATTTGGTTTAGGACGCTTGGAGAAGGTTAAGGTGATTCAGGATGGACTTTGCACGGCCTAGTCCAGAAAAAAGAGTTATGCGGAACGGAAGGTTCATGATGTTTCCTACATGTTTGGAGAGTAGGTCTTGCTTCGGATTTCACCTACGAAGGACGTTATGAGATTTGGGAAGAAAGGGAAATTGAGTCTGAGGTTTATTAGTCCTTTTGAGATATTGTGCCATGTTAGGGACGGTTCTTATGAGCTTGCCTTACCTCCCAGCTTGGCAGGAGTTTATCCGGTATTTCATGTTTTAATGCTCTGAAGGTATCACGGTGATCCGTGCACCTGTTTGATTTCGGTTCAATCCAATTGGATAAGGATCTATATTACATTGAGAAGCCAGTGGTGATATTGGACAGGAAGTTTCAGAAGTTGAGGTCAAAGAACATTGCATCAATGAAGGTTTAGTGGAGAGGTCAGCCGGTCAAAGAGGTCACATGGAAGACCGAGAAGGATATATGTAGCCGTTACCCTCATCTTTTCACTACTTCAGGTATGTCTCTATGCTTTTTTGAGGATAAACGAATGTTTTAAGAGGGGGAGAATGTAACGACCCGGCCGCTCATTTTAAGAAATTACGCCATGATTCCCTATTAGCTTTGTTCCCCATGTTTGTTCTGCTATTGTAAGTGACAGGAAGTTTCATTTTGGATTACGGAGTACATTGGGACACTTGGTCCCTAAATGAGAGTTTATGCTTTAGAATTTGGATCATAGTTGGAGTAGTGTGAAGGCGGCCTCATAATAGGATTACGTTATCTCCGTTAGCTCAGTTGGGTGATTTTTGGCTTAGGGGCGTATTCAGATTGTATTTTGGAGGTCCGCAGCCTTATTTGGCTTGAAATGCCGAAAGTCAATTTTTTGAAGTTTCCGGTTCAATAGTGAGATTTTGATATCAGGGTCGAAATGGAATTCCGGAAGTTGCGACGTGTGTGAAAAATTTCAGGTAATTGGAACGAGGTTTGATAGACATTTTTATCGAAAGAGTAATTTGGGAGTTTTTGGAGTTCTTAGGCTTTGATTGGAGAGTGATTTGTGGTTTTAGCAATTTTTGGTGTGATTTGAAGATTGAAATAAGTTAGTATGACGTTTTAGGATGGGTTGGCAGGTTTGGCTAAGGTCCCGGGGGCCTTGGGGGAGTTTTGGGTGCTTAACAGAAGTTGAATTGGAGTTTGGAAAAATTTGAGGTTGGTTGAACCTGTCATAACCGCACCTGCGTGAATGTAACCACAGGTGCGGCGCCGCAGAAGCGGCTGAGAGACTGCAGAAGTGAGATTGCCCATGTGCTTGGAGACCAGAATCTACAAGTGCAAGAGGTTGAGCGTACCTGCGAGACCGCAGGTGCGGTAGAAGAAGTGCAGGTGCGGTCCCGCGAAATTAATGAAATGTTGCAGATACCATTTGCGTTCCATAGAAGCGGGAACACAGGGGAGGTCCCGGGGCCGCAGATGTGGTTCTACTATTCAGAATATAAAGTTCTAAATCGAGGGTTTTTAGTTCATACCAAAAAATTGAATTGGGAGCTTGGTAGGAGACGACTTTTGGAAAGATTTTCGAAGGGAGTTTGCAGGAAATGATTCTTAACTCTTTTTTTGCTTATAACCCATTAATTTAAACGTGAATTCATCATCCAATTTTTGATGTGGGTTGAGAAATGAGGAAAAAATTAGAAAAGTTCTTAGGCCTAAGTTTCGAGTTTTGATTAGGGATTTTACATCAGATTTAGATAATTTTGGTATGTATGAACTCGTGAGAGTGAGGATTCTGAAATTGTAAATTTTACCAAATTCTGAGACATGGGCCAAGTGGCATTTTTGTCATTATTCCTAATTTTGTGTATCAGCTTAAAATGAATTAGTGGAATCAGTTACTCGAAGTTATATTTACATTATGCAATTGATTTGAATAGATTTGGGCCATTTGGAGTCGAGTACTCGTGACAAGAGCATGGTTTCGAGTTGATTTTGAGCTGGTCCGAGGTAAGTGGATTGTCTAACCTTGTGGGGAGGGGGAACTTCCTTTAGGATTTAGTATTGTTGACAATGGAAATGCCTTGTAGATGAGGTGACGAGTGCGTACTTATGCTAGTTATTGGAAGTCCTATTTTCATTGAGTAACTATAATTGTGTTTCATTTCTCTTTTATACTTCTTGCAATTTAAGCCTACCGTTAGCTTAGGGAAGCATCTCTAGTTGACTTAATTTCTTTACTTTATTAAACTGCCTTATTTGGATTATGTGCAGCATGCGAGGTTAGAAATACCTATTTTACCTTGGAATGAAATTTGAATTGAATTGTATATTCTTCGTGGTGATGCTACGTGTTTACTCTGGGATTACGGGGTGGTACCTCGAGAGATCCCCCTGCCTGTTTACTTTGGGACTATAGATCTGTATTCTGGTAGATCCCCCTACACTTTTATATTGTAACTACGGGACTGCACCTAGTAGATTTCCCCAGTACTGGGCATTTACATTTGGGACTATGGATCGGTATTCTGGTAGATCCCCTACACACTATGAGTTGGACTACTTGACGACACCCAGGAGATCCACTGGATATTTACATTTGGCAATGCAGGACGGTATCCTGGTAAATCCCCGGGTGCTGGTTATTTACATTTGGAGAATACAGGATAGTATCCTGGGAGTTCCCCGGTTGTTATCTCTGTGTTGAGTTGTATTCCTTCTGTGATTTTTTTGACTATGTTATAGTTGTTGTTATTCCTATAATCCTGTGTTACTTCATACTGTTAGCATTTAGTTATATTTTCATATCCAAACATTTTACCTCGTTATTCAGCTACAATCAGTTAGGCCTTGACCTTCCTCGTCACTACCCAACTAAGGTTAGTCTTGGCACTTACTTAGTACCGCAGTGGTGTACTCATGCCCTTTTTGCACATGTTTTTCATGTGCAGATCCAGGTACTTCGACTCGGCCCTGCTACCCTTGAAGCGAGGTGATCCATCAGAGACTTCGAGGTATACCTACCGCGTCTGCAGACCGAAGAGTCCCTTTCCATTCTCTATCATAGTATTAACCCTTCTGTATTTACATTTCCTTAGAAACTATGTTATTAGAACACTATAATTATTCCACAGCTTGTGTTTTCATAGATTTCGGGTTTTGTGAAATGTAGTTTCATTTCTAGAGTTTGTATTGTATATGCCTAGTAGCATCTTCAACGCTTCATTTTTTTATTTTTGCGGTTTTGGCGAGTTTTATTCTGTAGTTTCTTTTCCGCAATTTTGTTAGGCTTATCTAGTCGTAGAGACTAGGTTCCATCACGATAGTTCACGGAGGGAAAACTGGGGTCGTGACATAATGCCTCTAAATCTTCAATGCGTGAACAATGGCAACTAACTATAGATCATGAATATGGTAGTTCTTCTCATGGGGCTTCAACTAACGAGAAGAATAAGAAATAAGTCTACCCTCCTGCATCAACGCACACCCAATACCAACTTTGGAAGCATCGCAATACACGGTATATAAAACTTAAGCAAATGGTAAAACTAGCACTGGAGTTGTGGTCAAGGAAGTCTTGAGCTTCTGAAAGCTCGCATCACACTCATCTAACTACTGGAATAGATCACCCTTCTGAGTCAACTTTGTCAAGGATGATGTTATAGATGAAAATCCCTGAACAAACCGATGTTAATAGCCCGCCAATCCAAGAAACCTGTGAATCTTTGTGGCTGAGGATAGTCTGGGCCAACTCTCGACCGCCTCTATCTTCTTTAGATCAACCTGAATACCCTCATTAGACACCACGTGCCCCAAGAAAGCCACTAAACTGAGCCAAAACTCACACTTGGAGAACTTTGCATAAAACTTCTCCTCCATCAATCTCAACAACATAACTCTCAAATGCTCAACGTGCTCCTCCAGACTATACGAATACACCAGAATATCATCAAACGAGTCAAGATATGGCCGGAACACGATGTTCATAAAATGCATGAACGTTGCTGGGGCATTGGTCAACCTAAAAGACATCAAAAGTAACTCATAATGGCCATAGAGGGTCTTGAAAGCTATCTTAAGAATATTCGAGTCCCTGATCTTCAACTGGTGATAACTTCAATGAAGATAAATCTTGGAGAACACTCTCGCTCCCTGAAGCTAGTCAAATAAATCATGAATGCGAGGAAAGGGATACCTATTCTAAATTTTAACCTTACTTAACTGGATGTAATCAATTCACATCCTCATCGTGGCGTCCTTCTTATTCACAAATAGAATAGGTTCACCCCAAGGCAACACACTAGGCCGAGTGAACGCCTTATCAAAGAGCTCCATAAGGTGATCCTTCAACTCCTTCACTCCACTGGTGACATAGGATATGGTGGAATAGAAATGGGCTGAGTGCCCGGTTTCAGGTCAATACCAAAATCAATATTCCTTTCCAAGGGCATGCCGGGTAGGTCTGCAGGAAACACATCGGGAAAATCCTTCATTACGGGAACAAAATCAACACTGGGAGTCTATGCACTAACATCCCTCACAAAGGCTAAGTATGAAAGACAACCCTTCCCAACCATATGCTGGGCCTTCAAGAATGAAATTACCTTACGGGAATATAATCATTCGAACCTCGCCACTCAATCCATGGCACACCCGGCATAGCCAACATCATTGTCTTAGTATGACAGTCCAAAATAGCGCGACACATAGATAGCCAATCTATGCCTAATATCACATCAAATTCCACCATACAGAGTAACAAAAGGTCCACTCAACCCTTTAGACCCCATATAGTCACCACACACGAACGGTACACACGATCCACAATGATAGTATTGCCCACTAGCGTAGATACACGAACAAATGAAATAAGAGACACATAGGCCGTATCAAAATAACGAGCAAAATGTGATGACACATATGAAAAACACGAAGCGTGATCAAATAACATAGAGGCAGATTGAGACAATACTTATAATTACAGAATCTGAAGTAATAACATCGAGTCTAGCTGGGAGTGCATAAAAACGGGCCTAACCACCACCTGATCGACCTCTCCCTCTTGGGCTACCCCTAGATAATTGTCCCCTACCCCTAGCTAGTTGGGCAGGAGGTGAAGTAACTGGTGTTGAAGTTGATGGCTGACTCCTCTGATGAGATGTACTCCCATGATGACGAGGACACTTCCTCCACATGTAACCCAACTCTCCACACTCATAATAACTTCCTGGTGTTGGAAACGGGGACTGAAGAGAACCCCTAGCAATGGAATGACTAGAAGATATAGCTGGCATAGAAGAGCCCAAAACTGAGGGAGACGGGATGAACTGTAGGCTAAAAGGGAAGTGAGTGATGAATGGACGTGATGAGATTGGTGGTCGTCCGTCCAAACTGATAGCATATATCCTCACTACCTGTGAGAGAATAGAATAACAGAATTTTAGTACTTGTATCAACAGATTCACACGACAAGAATTCAAGAATATGAAGTTTTGCTAAAGGTTCTACAGCCTCCCGAAGATAAATACAAATGTCTCTGTACCAATCTGTGAGACTCTACTAAACCTTCTCATGACTCGTGAGACCTATGTAACCTAGGCTCCGATACTAACTTGTCATGACCCTAAAACTGGACCCTATCGTGATGGCGCCTATCGTGAAAATAGACAAGCCGACATAAATCCCAAACCAACCGAATATTTTATTAAAGGCATTTAAAGTCAATAAATAGTTAATAATTCCATGATATAAGTCAAAGTAGACAATGCAGAACAAAAACACCGCCCAACATCGGGGTGTCACTAGTCATGAGCATCTAAAATCTGTCTAAGAGTACGAAATGGAAACATAGGCTAATACAAAGCTAGTACACGTGAAATGAAGATAGGAAGGAGAAGAATTATGCTGCGAGGCAGCTACTTAGTTAACTTCAAACAAGCCTGTTGGAAAGCAAATCGCCAATCGCTAGCATGACCCAAAGCTCCTGAATCTGCACACAAGCTGCAGGGAGTAATGTGAGTACGCCAACTCAGTAAGTAATAAAAGTAAAGGGATTTGAGCAATAAAAAAACACGTAAAACATAACATAATGACACAACAAACAGTATAAATCCAGAACAATGCATTAGTACAATAAAACCTCGTAAAAACACCTTTGTTCAGCAAAAACCTATTGAAAATATCTTTCAATAGTTCAAACGAGTGAAAAATAAAGGGATAGAAACATAAATCATCCCCTCGGTCTAACTCACAATCACTTTCATCATCCCCTCGAGCAATAACATGAAACCACAACATCCCTTCAAGCAATATCACATCCCACATTGGGTACCCGCGCTCATTAGGGGTGTACAGAATCCGGGAGAGGCTCCTTAAAGCCCAAGCGCAATAACAGGCCATCTCGTGGCATAATCAAAGGGACTCTCGGCCTCATATCAAGCAACCTCGTAGCGTAACAAATCAGGCTCTCAGCCTCATAATCATGAATATGTACCACACTGTTTTGGTGGGCAGTGTGACCCCATAATATCCTCATAGCATAGGCCCTCGGCCTCACTTAGTAAGAAATTGCTCAAGCCACTTGGGCGACAGTAAAACATGATGCTTAGCTAAAAATATTATTTAAATCAAAAATGATTAAATATGATTGAGTTATGAAAGTAGTAAAATATAGCATGACTTCGTATAAATATGAAGTCAAAATAGTAACGAATAGTAGAAAAAATCCCCTAATGGTCCAAAATGGTTGGCACGAGGCCCAAATATGGCATTCAGCCTAAAACATGATAATACTTTCCAAAACACAATGATATCAAATAGTATTCAATAAAAAACGTGACTTAACAGTCATACGGGACGGACTAAGTCACAGTCTCTAATGGTGCACGACCGTACGTTCGTCATCTAGCGTGTCATAGTAGTACAACGATGGGAAATCCAGGATTTCATATCCTAAGGACATCATTTACAATCACTACTTACCTCAATCCGGTCCAAACTCTAGCCTGCGATGCCTTTGCCTCTTGAATCGGCCTCTGGATGCTCCAAATCTAACCAAAAACAAATTTATACCATCAAAATATTCTAAGGGCAAAAACCCCCATTCAAAAATAACCAATTTATATCACAAAACTTGATATTGGCCAAACCCAACCCATGGCCACATGTCTGAAAATCCAAAAAAATTAACATCAATGGGATCCTTATTATCTCAGGAGTTCATGCATAAAAAAATTATAAAAATCCAACCAGAAATGCCCACTCAAATCCCCAATTTTAGTTCTCCAATTACAAGCCCTAGTTCTTCAATTTCAACCACTAAATTTCCATTGATTTCAAGCCAAATCCGTGAAATAACACCATAGAAATGAAATTTATGTTCAAAAATCTACCTCAATGAAGTTTCCTTGGATCCCCTCTTCAAAATCTCCAAAATTGATATACAAGTGGTAAAGAAAGCTGAAAATAATGAAGGATGAAATATATATATATATATATATATATATATATATATATATATATATATATATATATATATATATATATATATATATATATATATATATATATATATGTTCTGACCCAATTAAACCGCATCTACAATTCCAAATCACGCACCTGTAGACCCGCACCAGCAGTCCATGGGTCGCACCTGCGGAAATCACTTATCTACCCAAAATTGCATCTGCAGTCAAATAACCGCACCTGCGCTATCGCAAGTGCCCCTAGATCTCCGGATCTGTGGCTCCAGCCCTTTTCCATCTTAGCTGCATCTGCGGCGCCCTTTTCGATTTTGCGAGCCCGCACCGTGGGCCCCAATCCACGCGTGGGGTTATAACAGCAAAATCAGCAGCTACAGCTGCACAATCATAACTCTCAACTTCCCGTCAACCATCTGAATCAGAGGCCTTCGGGTTCTTAACCAAAGGTACTAGAGAGTCATATACCACCTTCCAAACCTATACCAACCTTCAAAACACCTAAAACAACATCGGAATATAGAATTAACCACGGATTCAAGTCTAAGAACTCTAGAAACTTTCAAATTCCGCTTTAGATCAAAAAGTCTATCAAGCCTTATATGAATGACACAAACTTTTTCACACACGTCACAAATGATAAAACGGACCTACTCCAACTTCCGAAATTCAGTTCTGATCCCGATATCAAAATCTTACCCAACAACCCGAAAATGCCAAAATTCCAATGTTGCCAATTCAATCCTAAATCTACTCCTGACCTCCAAAACACATTTCGATCATGCTGCTTTGTCCTAAGTCACCTCCCAAATCTATCCAAACCATCTAATTCACATCCGAGTCTTTTTCACATAAGTCAACATCCGGTTGACATTTCCAACTTTAACTTACTCAAAAGATACTAAGTATCTCAAACCTTACCTAAACCATTCCGAATTCGAACTGACTAACTGATATCATATAACACAGATGAACAAAGAATAAAGAAGAGGAAATTGGCAAAATAGCGCGGAAACTCATGAAGTGACCGGCCGGCTCGTTACATAATCACACATGGCCCAAATTCGTTTTTCGTGAAATTCATCATCAATTAACATAGAACATCTCACTTTCATCTTATTATTCACTAACTTGACATCTCAAGGCCATTAGCTATGTTCATGATTCTTGGGGATTTAACATCAGAGTCATTTACATTTATTATTTTAGAAGCATAGCTACTATGATTGAAACCTATTGGAACATACAATGCCTCGTAATCCTCATTTTGGCAATGCAGCTACGTTTCAAGTTCATACTATTATTTACTTGTACCTTACATGGGTGATCATAGGACATTAATGACATTTATCATATAAAGGGGTCAAAACTCATTTCACATTCTTTCACACATTGTTTCATTTTCAAACATCTTTATAGATTATGAATAACAAGACATACTCAATCAAGACAAATATAGGAGAAATTAGGAGTATAAGTATATCGATTTTTCCTCACCCAATTGGTATACTAGTTTTATTTTAAATATCATTTAATGTCATACATTTTAATAAGCAAACCATACTTTGAACTTACGGAAAACATTATGGAATTCAATTGACACAATTTTCATTAGTTTTCATTTGAAACAAAACTTGACGTCAAGGCATTTGGACATGAAACCCATACTTTTAACTCATTCATCCAATAAGAGTACAATATCACAGGCATTTAAATTACTTAATAAACATGGATATCTTTGGAAACAAGCTCATTCGGAATATTCAATTTACAGTGAGAAACTTGGGACTTATATGGATATTGTGGGGTTCAATTCTAAGAGAAGCGTTTAGCCATCAATACCTGAGATTCTCCCCGTAATAATACTACGATGTTGACCATACTAAATAACTTCAATCTACAACAATGCAACACATTTATACCAATATTAGTAAGATTTCTATACTTTAAGTCACTAAATTTTTTTATGAGACATCTAATATGCATATCTTTCTACAACCACCTTCAATTTTTTCACCTAACAACCACCTTCCATACCAATGATTCACCTTACCGTCATCTCTAGTCTATCAACAACTTCTGATAGTACATGCATACCAAACAATTCACACCTAAACAATTAATCTCCTTAATTAACTCATTTTGCAATCTTTACAACACCAACACAATCTAGGTTAGGCACTTATGGCTTCCAATCATCATCCCATTAGTCCTAACATATGTTTCATACATAAATAATCACCATAGAGTAGTTAGAGATGGTAGACATACTTTTTGTAGTAAGAATCTTGAGAATCCTCACTAGTAGTGTTCTTGACCAATTTGGGAATTTGAATGGAAATCAATGGATCTTCAAGATTAATCCTTGTTAATATAAGTGTTTAGGAGTATAAATCAACTCAAAATACTCCAAAAACATTACATCGGTTCATGGGAGGGAAGTATGGAACGGATTCCCCTTGATAGAGAAATCCCTAGCTTAAAAAATGACTTAGAGACTCTCCATACCTGGTCTTGGGGCTATTTATAATGCTACTATGTGCACGGCCGCGCTCGGGCCACGCTCACAAGGCAGAAACGTTAAAATATGTGCGGTCGTGCATCTGGACGCGCATATGAAATAGGTCTAGTAAAATGGTCATAACTTTCTGTATACATATCCAAATGCGGAACGGTTTGATGCTTGACTCAGAGGGATTTAGTTTTATATGTTTTTCATTGCATAACTCCATATAATATATATGTGTGTGTGTGTGTAGATATGCTTGTCCAAAGTTTGGTCTTGTGCGTACATATTTGGAATTCTAGTTAATCATGTAATTTTCCAACTTGGCTTAGATTTAGGCCGCTCCTTAGATCCCAAATCACTTATAATATTACTTATACACTTATTACCATATCCAATTGATATCCATCATATTAATAATCCTTGTTTGCGCATAAAGTAAAATAATTAGCCTACCTTGGCAACACGAAATCTTAAATTACTTAGCAAAATTTTTTGGGGTCTTACAGAAATAATAGAAATATGCATGCCATGCAGATAGATAATCTCCTAGATGTAAATCTGATCCAACCACTCTGAAGAATAGGAAGTCATCACCAGAATAAAGTGTGCGACTTAGCCAAACGCTCCACAATAACCTAAACTGCATCACATTTTTTCAAGGTCTGTGGCAAGCCTACCAAAAAATCCATAGTGATGCGCTCCCACTTCCACTCCAGTATCTCTAATATCTAAGTCAAACCTCATGTTCTTATGCTTATACTTCACCTGCTGAAAATTCAAACAACGAGAGACATAAGCAACAATATCTTCTTCATTCTCCACCACCAATAGTGTTTTTTCAAGTCACGGTACATTTTCGTGACACCAGAGCAAATGGAATAACGCGGGCTGTGAGCCTATTCAAGGATAAAATCTCTCAAACCATTAATATTTAGAACATAAATCCACCCTTGAAGTCGTATAAAACCATCATCACCATTCATAACCTCCTCATAACTACCCTGTTGAATTGTGTCCCTCAACACCATCAAGTGAGGATCATCAAACTTGAGAGCCTTCATAGGTTCCAATAATGATGACCAAACCACCACGCAAGCAAGAACTCGACTAGGTGATAAAACATCGAATCTCATAAATTGATTGGCCAAATCCTGAACATCCATGGCTAGTGGCTACTCTACTATCGATATATACGCCAAACTGACCATAGTCTCAACCTTCTTACTCAATGCATCGGCCACCACATTGGCTTTCCTGGATGATATAATATGGTGATATCATAGTCTTTCAGCAACTCTAACCATCTTCGCTACCATAAATTAAGGTCCTTCTGCTTGAACAAGTGTTGGAGACTTTGTTGGTTAGTATAGTCCTCACATGGAACGCCATACAGGTAGTGCCTCCAAATCTTCAATGCTTGAACAATGGATGCTAAGTCTAAGTCACGCACATGGTAATTCTTCTCATGAGCCTTCAACTGCTGAGATGCATAGTCAATCACACTATCGTGCTGCACTAACACCACGCCTAGCCAAATATGCAACGCATTACAATATACAGTGTAAGATCCTAAACCCACATGCAACACAAACATTGGAGTTGTATTCAATTCAGTCTTGAGCTTCTAAAAGCTCACCTCACACTCGTTGGACCATCTGAAAGGAGCACTCTTCTAGGTCAATATAGTCAAAGGTGTATCAATGGACGAGAAAATCTCAACAAAACGATGGTAATATCCGATCAAACCATGGAACCTCCGGATCTCAATAGTAAATGATGGTTTGAGCCAACTTTGAATTGCCTTAATCTTCTTTGGATCTACCTTGATTCTATCACTAAACAACACGTGCTCCAAAAAAGCATTGAATCAAGACAGAACTCACACTTGGAGAACTTAGCATATAGCTTCTTCTCCCTCAAAGTCTGGAGTATGATTCTAAGATGTTGATCAAGATCATCCGGAATGCATGAGTACAACAATATACCATCGATGAATATTATGATGAAAGAATCAAGCTATAGATGGAACACATTATTCATCAAGTTCATAAAAGTTGATGAGAAATTGGTAGCCCAAAAAGATATCACCAAAAACTCATAGTGGTCATAGTAACCTTCAATTGTAACCTTGTTCAGTTGCCTATAATCAATACACATCCTTATAGTATCATTCGTCTTCCCCATAAATAGAACCAGTGTACCAAGGTGACATACTATGCCAGATCAAACCCTTTTCAAGTAGCTCATGTAACTGTAACTTCAACTACTTCAAATCTATATGTGTCATGGGATACGGTGCAATAAAAATGGGTTGAGTTCTCAACACCAAGTCAATACCAAAATCGATGTCCTTATCGGGTGATATGCCTGGAAGGTCTACTGGAAATACATTCGAGAAGTTTCTCACTAACTGAATTGACTCAATGGTTGGAGTATCAGCACTGACATCCCTCACGAAGCCCAAATACGCCAAACACCCCTTCACAACCATCTGTTGAGCCTCCAAATGTGAAATCCCTCTACTAGGAAAATAATCTACGAAGCCTCTTTACTCTAACATCGGCACCCTTACATTGCGAATATCATAGTCTTAGCGTGAAAATGAAGAACAACATGACGTGGTGACAACCAATCCATTCCCAATGTCACGTCAAAATCAACTATGTTGAGTAGTAAAAGATCAACTCTCATCTCATATCCCCTAATGATCAACACGTATGACTGATACATACAGTCCATAATAATACAATCGCCCACCGGCATAGATATATGAGCATCATAACTAAAGAACATGAGGAATATCCAAATAACGAGTAGAGTATGATGTCACATAAGAATAAATGGATCTAGGGTCACCTAACGTTGAAGCACACTAGTGGCACACTGAAAGAATATATATGATCACAACATTGGGAGAAACTGCCTCTAGCCTGGAGTGGAAAGCATAGTATCGAGACTTACCACCACCTGGCGAACCTCCCCCTCTAAGGAGACCTCGACCCAAATGACCTCCACCACGATTTGGCTGAGCTGGTGGTGTATTAACTGGTGCGAGTGTTATAGCCTAACCTCTCTACTGCGCGGGACCTCCAATAAAATGGGGGCAAAGCCTCCTCACATGTCGTAACTCTATACACTCATAGCATTCTCGACCTAGGGATGACTATGGGGCCTGAATCAGACCCCAATAACTAGAATAACAACTGGAAGAACCTGAAGCATCCTCTAACTCTCCCGCACTGAACTCTAGCCCTAATCGCACCATCCTCTTTTTCTCCTCCTCACTCATATGTGGGCCAACCATGGCCCCTACAACAGCAACTAGCTAAACTAGTAACACACTAGGCATCTGATGACCCTGATCTAGCTGCTCTAAAGTACACGCTGAAAGAGTTTGGGCACCTGCCCTAGCCTACGAGGTAGCTTGTGTAACTAGGATCTAAACCACCCAAGTCGGGCTCATGAATATAATCAAAATCTTAGCTAACGCCTCCTATAGGCTAGTAATATCAATAAGCATTACTAGTGCCTGATCTGGTCCTACCGGCTCAATAGTACCCGACACCTGCTCCTACACTAGAGCAACTGGTGGCTCCACAATTGCTGCTCTAGCTGCAGTGCGAGCCCTAAATTAGCCTCTACCTCATCCCAAACCTCTCGATTTCCTAACTGGTAGTATTGGTGCTTGAACGCCTGATCCTTCTAAATGTGTCCTTATTATCTGTGAGAGAATAGAAGAATAAAGGTAGACTTCAGAATTGACAAAGCCACACGTAAAGAATATAAGAAAATGAACTTTCCAGATAGTTTGGTAGCCTCTCACAGATAAGTACAGACGTCTCTATTCCGATCCACAAGATTATTTTAAATTTGCGTATGACACGTGAGACCTAAGTCATCTAGTACTATGATAAAAACTTTTCACGAGTCGACTCCTATCGAAGTCGGGATGGCACCTAACACTACTTATGTCATGACCCAACTCCCACTAGAGCTGCAACGGTGCCTAACACTACTTTCTAGGCAAGCCAACACTCACATAATAGCTAAATATTTGAAATAATATTGTTTAATAAAATTAACAATAGAAATATCATCATTAAATGATAAAAGTAATATAAATACTGCTAAAACCGTCCCCAAACTCTGGTGTCAACGAGTACATGAGCACTACTAAGTATAAAAATATAAGCCAAATCCTTACTACAACTATCTAAATAATGGAACAGTAATAAGGAAAATAGAGGAAAGATAGTCAAGGTCTACGGACACCAAAGTCGCCACCTCAAAATCTCCAAACACTAGTACCAACATGGCTCTAGCAATCACCAAGTCTAGATGTACCTAGATGTGCACACGAAATGCAGAGTGCAATATGAGTAAAACTGACTTTGTGTACTCAATAAGTAATAGAACTAACATTGGGTTGAAAGCAGTGACGAGCTCAGAAGAAGAAAATCAATACCAATATAAACGACAACATGGATATAATGATGGCAGTAAAAATAAGTAACTAAAAGTAGTTATCAAAATCTGATCATTCATATTATAGGAATTTAGATATGCTTTCATGTATAACAATTAAATCTCAGCACTAATAAGAACATGCTAGTTACAACTCGCCTGAGGAATGATACATCTTTATGCCTACATGTTAAGTATGCATGTCAAATAAATGATTTCACGGTGATATCCCCAGATACTCTCACTCTCAACATACTTAAGTTTTCTGTCTAAAATGCCTATCCCATCAAACATACACGATCACTCGGCACCATACGTGTGCCTAGCATTAATTCCCCTAACTAAAGCATGAGTATACGTGTCATTGTGCCTGCTCTCACTGCTAGTATGTCAGACTCTGGAGGGCTAGATCCTTCCCAATAGCTAATAAAAAGTCACTAAGGACAGCCGTGGCATGTAGACCGATCCACATAATAATAATTATTATTATTGTTATTATTATTATTATTATTATTATTACTATTATTTTAATTATTATTATATTAAAAATGTTACATCCCATGTTTTCGTACCGGAGAATACTTCGTAAGCCAATTAATATATGCTCAGAAATGAGATTGTTTTTGAAAGTACATAACGTATGTTAATCATTTTATCATGGAGGTTCTAAATCTTTAAGATAATGAATAACAAGTACCAAAAGAGTTGGAAAGCTTAGACACTAAACAAACTGAAGAAAATAAGTTTCATCAAAAGTCGACAAGCTTTAAATATTATAACATATACTTTTGGGGTGACACTAGGGTGATTAACATGATAAAGAAGTTAAGTTATGAGTAATTTTAGTCGTATGATAGTCGTGTGTTATGTTTTATGTCAAGCGAGTGTTGGAACAAAAGTTGGAAAAGGTTATCACAAGTTGCATTTACTATGTGCTAAATTTTAGGTCAAATATAGATGCATGTTTCTCCCAATATACTTGTAATCAAGATATTATCTACATATCAAATTGAATATATAAGAGTCTACTTCTAACACATTAAACCGTTTGTTAATATAATATATGACTAGAAAGATATTCGCGTTTTCTTGAGACTGAGCCAAGCAGCTCTCTATTGGGCCCACATAGGTGGTTTAAGACATATGGATATATAAGATGCCTCAACCCCATTTTAAGTCATTATTTTCAGTATATTCAGACCTTAGAACCCTAGAAATAATCTCTCAACGTTCTCTCATGATCCAAGACCCAAACAAAAGGCAAACAACACAAATCAAGTGTCGAGAATCCCGTGGTGCTAGTAAGTTTCTTGTTCTTCTTTTTGTTGCTGATTTTGGGTGGTTCCAACTCGTGTGGTAGGTTGTTTTATGTGGTTTATATTCCGTAAAATACTCGCTCATGGTTTTCATATCAACCCTAGGTTATTTCAAATCTTTCGAAGGTATTACACCATATTTCAACATCAAAAGAGAATAATAACACCTCTTTGAGGTTGTCTTATCATTAAGGATAGTTTTGGGCTGTTTTGTCCTGAAGTTTCAAGTTGTTGCTACTGGCTAAGGTGATTATAACAGCCTACTAATTGTGCTTAATCTTGCTTGTCTGTTGGTTAAATTTTTAGGATGATAAACTACAAGATAATACTTGCATTATTTTATGTCACTTCTATGGTGTTGTATTGCAATTGAGGGATGTTGTAAGCTAAATATAACTTGGATTTAAATTTTAAGATACTGTAGGAGGTATGTGTATTTTTTTCTTACAGGTGCTTAAGGTTATCTTGATGTTCATTAAGTTAAATGGTTGAACTAGAGATGAACTAGTGAATAAAGTTTCTAATTAAAGATAGTTGGAGTTGTGGATTGTTTCCTTTGTTATTAATATATGTTATATAGACGGAACCATTGATGAAATAATTCATTATCATGTTAATAATGTTTTTAAGTCAATGTAAGAAGTCTATAAAGAGTGTTATGGGTTATACAAATTCTAATCGAAGTTTGCAGCTCGTCGTGAAGTAGTTGTGACATGTTGTTGTTATATGGTGTCTTGTTATTGATATTAATATGTTGATGGATTTCTTTGGTTGTTGTTGTTGGTATATGGTACTGGAGGAGGCCCTTTTAATAGGGCTTCCCGAATTTACGTAACTGAGCTACTAGCTTAAGTTACAGACTTAACCTTTGCTCAGCACTGATTTTGAATCTCCTATGATAGATTGAGTTGACTTGTTTGAAGAGTTACTTGCAAAGGATTAAGTACACAACAGATTTAAGGTATGCTAAGGCACTTTCTTCTTTTTATTGGTATGATCAAAAGTGAAATAAATACATTATTTCATAACAGATCTACTCCTTGCAACTAAGGTTGTCCATATTATTCTTTCCTTATAAAGTTATTCTAAGAATATGTGTGTATGATCCTTGAATCCTATTGAGGTAAATATTGAGGGTATGGATGTCCATAATGTTAATCGAAGGTGCAACGACCTTAAGTCACTCCGAAAGATTTAGAACGCGATTCTATGAGTCTGGCATGCATTATATATGTATCTATTTTACTCTACAAAGCCACAGTGTCATTGGCCGAGTACGACACCTACTATGCAACCACTGATCAGTTGGGTTTACCGAGCTACACATGGTCGGGTACGATTGTATCGAGCCTTATGATGACCGGTTACATTTTAACCAAGTCCTCTTGAGGCTGGGTACGCTATGATGATGATGATGCCCACAAAGGCATATGTTTTCAAAAGTGTATGTATATATATATATGTTTAATGCATTTCATGTTATTAGCCTCCAGAGGCACTTAGATTTTACATGTTGTATCTTCTCTATCACGCTTTACATTGTTATTTTTTTGTTTATGCTTTGCTGCCTTACATACTCAGTTCTTTATTTGAACGGACGTTCATTTTTCCCGGGGACGCTGCATTTTATGCCCGCAGGTCCCGACTGATAAGTTGACAGTCCTCCTATTAGGCTATCAGCTCAGAAAAGTTGTTGGCGCACTCCACTTTCTGCGGAGTTGCCTATTTGGTCAGTATGCTTTGGATATGTATTGATTTGTATGGGGGGCCCTATCCCAACCTTTATACTTTTATGTACTCTTAGAGGCTTATAGACTGATGACAGGTGTATAGGTACATGTACGGCCTTGTCCGCCTATGTTTTGAGTTTACAAATGGTCATGGAAACCTTATAGTCCGGTATGTCATATGTATAAGTTTGTATATCCAGTTGGGTCACCATATGTTAAGTATTCCCTTATGTTTCATTCTTGTTATCTCATGAGGGGTTTTCTGGCTCATTTACTCATGATAGTATGATAAGAAATATATATTATGTTAGTACTTGGTTGAGTACGGCAGCGGGTGCCCGTCGCAGCCCTTCGATTTGGGTCATGACAAAAGTGGTATCAGAGCTGTTCTGTCCTAAGAACTCTACAAGTCGTGTCTAGTAGAGTCTTGTTTATGGGTGCGTAGTGCACCACACTTGTAAGCAGGAGGTTGTAGGGCATTTAGGATTGTCACTATTTCTTCTTACTCTAGATCGTGTGGTAGAGCTTAATTTTAAGAATTCAAACTTCTAAATTCTATTTTTTCATAACACAATGATACCTCATCCAAAGAGATAGTTGGTATGAGATTAAATGTTGTTGTGGAAGAGTTGAGTCAATGGAACTGGATTTCGCATCATGCTTATGATGAGTAAATGTAAGGTTTTCTATAGATTATGTGTGTACTAAAACACGTAAGTTTCTTGATACGGAGGCTGAAGGCATGAATATCTATCTACCATATGGTTTAGAAAGCAACAAGAAAATAAGAAGGTAGATACAAGTTTCAACAAGTAAAAGAAGCAAGGTGTCGAAGGTTACGAGGTACCAATTAGTGAAGGTTTTAAGTTTTCACAATTCAGGCAGAGAAATATATGTATTATAAGTTACCTCCAACAGAAATAGAGGTATGTACAATTGGCCACGCCATTCTCAGTATGCCTTATGTTGACAGATATAGTTTAAAGAGGATAGCAAGATCCAATTGGGGCTAGAGTAACCCCAAAATTGTAGATGGATTATTATCATTAGCTAACATTCCGAAGGATATTGCACATGTGGTAATAGTTTTCCTTGTGAGACACCCCGATGGTGCAATTTAGAATAGTACATTCATATATGAATACTAGAATGTCTGGAAAACATTTAGAGCATTGGCACTGGAATCCTAGAAGGGATAAATATTTACCTTTGTATGGCTCTCGTTCCTAGTAAAGAGAGAATTCAAGGTGACCTAAAGAGCCAGTGAGATGAAGCAATTGGAGCTAAAAGTGAAAGAATGTTTTGTTGAAGCTATCATAATAAAGTGATAGACAGAAATATTAGCTGGAGAATAAGAAAAGAGTAATTGAAGCATTATGAGTAATCCGTGATAAATGGATTATAACACTAAATCAAGATACGACAGAATGATAGTGTCTATAGTCAAGTGAAGAAAAAGACAAGAGGTGACAGACCTTGAGACAATAATAAAGTATAAGCCAAAGGTCATATCCTCATTTCGAGAAATAAGTTGGTAAGTCCAACACGATTACCAGAAGGTTAAGTTAGACCTCCTATAGTAACAGAAATTATTATGGTCTAGTAAACAAGATAAAATTGAACATGAATTAGGGACTGGAGGATTTGATAATGGTCGACATCGTGAAAAGTTCAGAGATCGTGCTCCAAAAATAATAGAATAGACAACAGATGAATAACCGTTAAAGGTCATTTAGGAAGTCGCTTACCTAAAGCGAGCACTTTGAGCTAAGTTAATCTTAAGGTACTAAATGTGCCAGTTACAGTAGGTGACACCTTCGTGCATATGAAATTTAGTAATCCCTGGTACAGAAGGTTACCAAAAGAAGATTAAAGTTCATTGATAATGTGAAACGACCCCAAAGATGAAGAGGTAAAACATCTATAGGTAGACCGTCGTAGTACTACATCTTAGTACTCCCCAAAAAGGGGAATATGGTGTGATATGGTATTAAGTCGGAGTTAAGCGGTTCAAGTAACTATGGAACGGTAAAGGAAGAATGTGGTAAAAAAGAGAAAAGGATAATGATGCATTTGTTCAGTTCCTACAGATATATTGTGACTCCAAAACATTATACAAGCATGACACCAGGGAGAGGTAGTAAAAGTTTCCGGCCAGGATGTTATTGATAAATAAGTGTGAATGGACACTCGATACATCAGGAGCTAATAGAGAGAAATAAGTTAAGACAAAGGTTTCCTATATATTTTCATACTCAAAACACTTTCGAAATAGCATGTACATGCATATACTAGCATCCCCAAAGGTTTTGGTATTTTTCTCAAATTTTTAAAGATTGTAAAATCAATTTATGGCCTATTTTTGCACTATAAAATCCAATAATTGTTCCCAAAACTGGTTATTTTGATGAATAATTTATTTTATTCTCACAATTACACCAAAATATAATGGTTATAATTTATACACAATTTTACAAGTTCATTTGGTATTTTAAACTAAAATTGCATGAAATTGCAATTTTAGCCTATTTCTCGATTTAATAGAATTTTTTAATCACAAAATCATTTCCAATATTTTAAATTAATACTTACATATTTTTATTAACTATTATTTTTAATTTGATTGTGAACAGCTTTTACTATTTTTAAAAATTCAAAATGGGAAAAAGTGGCTATTTCAATTGTAGCCCACTTTACTTGCAATTATAACCCAATTTCAATCCCAGTTTACCCCTATTTAAATGAACCAATTTCAATAATTACCCGATCCATACCGGATTAAATTAACCCACCCGGACCCCATTTCGAATCGTGGTCGTTGATCATTTAGATCAACGGACCACGTTAGCCCCTTCCTTTTTTAATCCAATCCACCCTTAACCATAAAACACTTTTCACAGATAGCCGCCCCTGAAGCCCCTTAGTTCCCAAATCCTCTCAAGCCTTCTCCGAAACCCTAGCCCCTTTTCCACCGGTTTCTGTCTTATCTCGCCGGAAACCATGGCATCCCATGTATATATATATATATATATATATATATATATATATATATATATATATATATATATATGAGAATGGACCAACGAGTAATTAGTTGTTGATTCAGGAAGAGCCCGGTTATGCTAGACAAAAAGTCACAGATAAATTAACATATCATGCAAGATAAATGTAGAGAACCGCAGCATAGTGAATTCAGTCTCGCAGTTACGAGTCGCAATCATTTACAAAAAATTCAGATCATGAAGTATCATGAATTCCTAACTAACCATTCAGGCAGTTAAAGGTACCGTTTAAGGTTTATGAAATAAGAGAGAGTGGCAATAAGGAAACAATAAAAATTTGAGCTTAGAAGTAACCCCAAGAGCACAAAAGAAAAAGTTATGTAACTAAGGATTATTTTAAGTGAGTAAGAACAACGAAACGTTCCTTCGGGCATAAGATATAACAATCTCACAACTTTACAAGAGCCAGAAGGTCTCCCTAAGTACTACAACGAATAAACATAGTGAGCTAAAGAGTGAACAATCTTATAACAACAGTCTCACTAAAATATTATATACACTCCATGAGAAACTACCACATGGCTAATGAATGGAAAAGAAAAGTCATCAAAGGTGATGTTTGAGATCATATGAGGTGCAGGAAATTACAGTATTCATGGGCAATAAGACAAGCCAAGTATTCATGCAAGAAGTGGTAGAACGAGAAGGAAAAGAAATTGCTTACATTTAAGGACAACTAAAAAGGCACGAAAGGAAATTTATGGTGCAAGCAAGATAAGGGAATGTTGCGAGTAGTATAAATAGATAGGTGTAGGTCCTACGGTAAAGAATTGTGGAGCAACAAGGTTTTAGGTAGATAGGAGTAAGGATATGAAAAGGTGAGTGAGAAGGTGACGAGAATATGTATGTCCTTGGGATTAAACCCATAAAAACAAGGGAGCTGATGATTTCCATATGTAATAAAAAGCTCGATATAGCCTAAATGAACATAGAGGAGTCTAAGACTAGGAGCAATTAGAAGAAATGAAATATTTCCCTCATAGTAGAATAAGGGTGTAATTGTGATAGATAAGATGATGACATTTACGCCTTTGATTGAGGAATAATTTAAATAAATGAGATTTTATGAATTGCATTGGAATACCCCATAAGATGAATCATGTTAGGATGCTATGAAATATTGTTTGGAAGAATAGTATCGTCCGTAGGTTGATCGGACAACTTACTTTAGATATTCCCCGATGAGATGTGAGCCCTAGTGACAATGTATTACGCAAGAGGTTTCAAGTAATCAGTGGTAGATTATGGATAAACATTAAGGTGAATCTCCAATGGATGGATAAAAGTTGCAAAGTATGAGATGATATTAGACCGTCATTATTAAGATAAATGGTAATGACAAAGCATTAAAGGACTTTGATTTTTGTACATATAGGACAAGCAGCAAAAGAGTAACCCAGAGCTGGGTGGCAAACCTCGATAATAATAAACCAAAGTAAGAGTTAGGATATAGTATGAACTACCTGGATGTAGTAAAACCATAAGCATAGATAATCAAGGCTTTGAAGAAAAGGTATAGCAATAGTCGTAAGTCAGACAAAGTACCAAGCGCAGCACTTTAGTAAACATATAGATTCCTAGAGGGAAATCTTATCATAATTTTGTATATGTTCACAAAGTGAGGCCTAGAGATTGACTAAAAGCTGGAGGAAAAAAAAGAGAAAAGAGTCTCTTAGGAACACCTACAAGTACACCGTTGTACATGATGCATGACAGAAGGTAACAACAGTTATGAGATTGGAAGAATTTCGACCACAGGTCGTAGTATGAGAAAGAGTCCTAAAGAGGGGAATGCCCTTGCACTTTGATTTATTTACAGAATAGTTTCCTAGATGTCAAGGACAATATAACAGTATTCATAAGAGCTACAAGTTATGAGAATGATAAATGCATCAGTCAACATTCGAGGACGGATGTTCCAAAGGGGGGAATGATGTTATATCCTATGTTTTCGTACGAGAGAATATTTCATAAGCCAATTGATATAAGCTCGAAAAAGAGATCAGTTTTGAAAGTACATAACGTATGTTCATATTTTTATATTAGAGGTCATAAATCTTTAGGATCATGAATAAAAAGTACCAAAAAGGTTCAAAATCTTAGACGCTAAACAAACTGAAGAAAATAAGTTTCATCGAAAGTCGACAAGTTTTGAATGTTATAACATATTCTTTTGGGGTGAGACTAGGGTGATTAAAATGATAAATAAGTTAAGTTATGAGATATGTTAGTGGTATGATAGTCGTTTATTATGTTTATAAGTCAAGCGAGATGTGAAATAAAAGTTGGAAAAGGTCATCACAAGTTGCATTTATTATGTGCTAAACTTTATGTCAAATGTAGATGCACTTTTCTCCCAATATACTTGTAATTAAGAGATGATCTACATAAAAAATTGAATATCTACGAGTCTGATTTCAAACATGTTAAAACTTTTATCAATATGACATCGGCCTAGAGAGAAATTTGCATTTTTGTGAGACTGCACCAAGCAGCTCTCTATGGGGCCCACGTACGCGGTTTAAGACATATAGATATATATATATATATATATATATATATATATATATATATATATATATATATATATATATATATATATATATATATATGATGCCTTAGCCCCGTTTTAAGTCTTTATTATCAGTATATTCATACCTTAGAACCCTAGAATCACCCTCTTAACGTTCTCTCATGATCCAAGACCCAAACAAATGGCAAACAACACAAATCAAGTGTCAGGAATCACGTGGCGCTAGTAAGTTTCTTGTTCTTCTTGTCGTTGCTGATTTTTGGGTGATTCCAGCTCGTGTGGGAGGTGTTTCAAGTGGTTTATGCTCTTTAAAATACTCTCTCATGGTTTTCATATCAAACCTAGGCTATTTCAAGTCTTTCAAATGGATTACACCATGTTTCAACATCAAAAATGAATAATAACACCTCTTTGAGGTTGTGTTGTCATTAAGGAAAGTTGTTGGCTGTTTTGTGCTGAAATTTCAAGTTGTTTCTACTGGCTATGGTGATTAAAACAGCCTACTAATTGTGATTAAGATTTTTTGTGTGTTGGTTATGTTGTTAGGATGATAAACTACAAGATAACACTTGGATTAGCTTAAGTCACTTCTATCGTGTTGCATTGCCATTGAGTGATGTTGTAAGCTAATTGTAACTTAGATTCCGATTTGAAGATACTATAGGATGTATGTGTATTGTGTTCTTGCAGGTGCTTAAGGTTATCTTGATGTGGATTAAGTTAAGTGGTTGGACTAGAGATGAACTAGTGAATAGATTTTCTAATTGAAGATAGTTGGAGTTGTGAATTGTTTCCTTTGTTATAAATATATGGTATCAAGGTGGAATCATTGATGAACTAATTCATTGTAATTTTAATGATTTTGTTAAGTTAATGGAAGAAGTCTATAAGGGGTGATATGGGTTATACGGGTTCCAATCGGAGCTTGCCGCTCATCGTGAAGTAGTTGTGACTTGTTGTTGTTATATGGTGTCTTGTTATTGATATTTATATATTGAAGGATTTATGTCGTTGTTGTTGTTGGTATGTGGTGTTGGAGGAGGCCCTTGTTACAGGGGAGATATTGCCTGAATTTACATAAATAAGCTACTAGCTTAAGTTACAAACTTAACCTTTGCTCAGCACTGATTTTGAATCTCCTTTTACTATGATAGATTAAGTTGACTTGTTTGAAGAGTTGCATGGAATGTATTAAGCACTGAATGAAAGAAATGTATCACGGAAGCATTTTCTTCGTTTGTTACTTCCGCAACGGATGCAAGATTAGCTAAAGCATCAGCCTCAACATTCTCTTCTCCTAGTATATACGTGACTTTCCAAGTTTGGAATTGCCTGACTAAGTCCCGTGCCTTTTCCAAGTACTACTTCATCCTTGCCTCTATAGCCATTTAAATCCCCATCATTTGGTTAACTACGAGGTGTGACTCGCTTTTGCTTACGACCTACTCTATTCAAAGCTCACGTGCCAATTCTAAACCTGCATACACAACTTCATATTCTACCTCAGTGTTAGTAATAGGATGACATTTTATGGCTTGTCGTATGGCTTCTCCTTTGGGTGGTACAAAAACAATGCCTAGACCAACTCCTTTTACATTTGATGAACCATCAGCGAATAAGGTCCAAGTACCTGGATTAGACCCGTTAAATACCTGCACCTCTTTTTCTGCCTCCACTTGTATACCTTGACTAAAATCTTCCACAAAATCTACTAAAACTTGTGACTTTATTATAGTTCTTGGTTGATATGTAAGTCTACCTAATAACTCTTGTTTATGCAATACATTATGTAAGGGGTAGGTAGTTAATATAGAGATAGGATGACATTGAAACGCCTTAACTTCCTAGAAGCCATAATTAACGTGAGTGCAAGTTTTTGTAAATGAGGATACCAAGTCTCAGCATCTAATAAAGATAACTAACATAATAAATCAAAGATTGTTTCCCTTGGTCCTCTCGAACTAACCCTGCACTTACCGATACTTCTGAAACAGCAAGATAGATGAGTAGTTTTTCCCCATCTTTTGTTTTTGTGAGAAATTATGGATTTGACAAGTACACTTTCAAATTTGTATGCGCATGTTGACGTTCTTCAGTCCATTCACATTGATCTTGATTTTTTAGGGCTGAAAATAACCTAAAGCACTTTTCAGATGACTTGGAAATTGACCTTCCCTAAGCAATTATTCTTCTTGTCTGTCTTTGTACTTCTTTTTTACTCGTAAGTATATCCGGAATTTCTGCAATAGCTTTAATCTGCACAGGATTTACTTCAATTCCACGGTTAGAAATAAGAAATCCCAAGAATTTACCTAATGATACAACAAATGCACATTTCTCAGGATTTAATTTCATGTTAAATTTGCGAAGAATCTGAAATGTATCATACAAATGTTGCTTGTTGTGATTTGACCACCATATCATCTACATAAAACTCCATGGTTTTTCAGATATTCTTGAAACATTTTGGTCACTAGCCTTTGATATGTGGCCCCAGCGTTCTTGAGACGATACGGCATAATTTTGCACTAGTAAGTCCCCCTGTCTTTTATAAATGATGTTTTTTCTTTATCTATAGGATCCATTTTTATCTGATTATACCCTGAATATGCATCTAAAAACTTAATAATTCATGTCCTGTAGTAACATCAAATTAGGTTATCTATATGCGGTACTAAAAAAGAATCTTTGGGACAAGCTTTATTAAAATATTATACTCGGCACTTACCGTTATTTTTAGGTACTAATACAAAATTAGCTAACCAATCTGGATACTTTACCTCACGGATAGACCTAATTTTTAGAAGCTTTTGCACCTGATTTTGAAGCAACCTTGCTTTCTTTTCTTTTGTTGGACAGGTGAGTATGATGGATCTTCATTTAACTTGGGGTCATCACTTCGGGTGGTAACCCCGGCATATCTGAATGGTACCACAAAACAATCTACGTTAGCTTTTAAAAATTCAGTCAACTCACATTTCATTTCTTAGATGAGTTTTATCCCGAGACTTTTCTGTCAGACCAAAGTGCAAATAGAACTACAGGTTCTAATTCCTCAATCGTTGTTTTGATGTTTTCATTTTCTTCTGGTTCTTGTATGGTATAAGGCCTCAAACTACATATGATAGCACATGCTTAGTTCAGGCTTGTGTTGCAGCATACTTAACTGGATTCTGTGATTGTAACTTTTCTTCGCCTTTTGCGGTTGAATTTGCTTTGGAGTTAAGGCTTCAAGGTGCTTGTTTGTCACCACGGATTTTCCATATTCCCCATTGTGAAGGAAATTTTATAACTTGGTGCAAAGTAGATAGAACAACATCCATTTCATGAATCCATAATGTGAGCACGTGAGTTTTGCGCTATATGAATTGCTCTCATAGTTTCAAAACTAAATAAATTTCTTTCATTAATTGAAATATTATGAATTTTCGTGGAATTATTTGTTGATTGTTTCATGTGTTTGAGTATTTTTTATTAATGGAAAATACAAAAAATATATGTTGCCTATGCATTTAGGAGTCAATTTTGCATTTTGGAATTAATTAATGATTAGGCGATTTTTACAAAGCGGAAAATCACAAAAATAGTCATCTTGCACCTTTTAATTTTAAATGTTTGGATTTTTGAGTTAGTTTTTTTTATTATTAATTGCTGTAATTGTTTAAGTTTAATTAGTAGCTTTTTAAGATAATCTGGGTTTTATTAATTTAATTCAGAATATTAGGTTTAATAAAAATAAAAAAATTAAAAGAAAACAAAGAAATTGGTTATCTAATTTTAAACCCGAATTTGGGCCAAAAACCACCCCAAGCCTAGTTTTTTCCCTTTAAAACCCACCCCAACTGGCCCAAAACCCGCCCCAAGACCGGTCCAGGCCTCCCCTCGTCAAAACAACCCCGTTTAATCAGGTTTAATCTCATCCTTCGATGATTGTTATCAGACGGTTGAGAATTAGGGATCACTTAATATTTAAGTGTCCGAACCCCCCCCCCCCCCAAGAACCCCTCCCCCTTAACCGTTTCTTATCTCTCCACTTGAGCCACCTCATATCGCCCACCGGAAATTGCCCACGTCGGTAGCCGGTGTCCAATCCCAACAAAATTTACACCACAAGCCCATCCTGACCTCCTCATCTCGAATCTACAACTGGCTTCATTTGAAACTCACCCAAATCCTTCGAATATTGATTTGAAGACATGAACCCTAGCACCGCACAATATCTGGTGATGGCGTTGCCTCTGTTCAACCCAAAATCACACCCCTGAAACCCCTTTTCTCCCTCATCCCAAATCCCCATTTGTTTCCTTCAAATCCCTCTCCAATGGCTCGAATTTTGAATCAGAAAGGAGGCCTAATTTCTGTGAGGATTTCAAACTATTTTAAACCTTACTCGTGTATTTTTACACGAAAAACACAAGATTAGGGTCTAATAAGGTCAGAAATCGAAGCAGTATTCAAGTGTTTTCGAAGTCCATTCAGAGTCCACGGGTATTTCTTTTTCAATCTTTTTCCATTTGACTTTTCCTCACTCTTCTCTTCGTTACTTTTTACCTTGCATGGTCAGAAATCTGTCCTCTTCTTTTAGACTCTTTTTGCTTCTCTAGTTTCATAACCACCTTTGCATGAATGTCAGTTCTCTTTTCTTTAATCAGTGTTAATAATCTGTTTGGAATTTAGTTTATATTTCATTAAATGTTTAGATGAATTAATTGGAATTAGTAAAAATTGCTTCTGTTTTTGCTTGTTTTTAATTCAGAGTTTGGCTTGAGTGTGTTTTGGGCTTGAGGTGTACACCTCTAGGTCCAGTTTTGCGCTTGACTGCCCATGGGTTTTCGACTCAGGGAAATTTGATCCATAGCCCATTGAGTGTAATGCAAATATCAGGGCACTTAGGGGTAAACTAGGAAATATACTTACGGAATCTTGCAATAACCACTTTAGAAACCCCTAGAAGCTTCTGGAAGGGGTCTATTGGTAAAACTTTCATTCTATGACTTGGTTAACAAGTCAAAAATAAGGGAGCTAAGTGATAAAATGAACTCTAAAGATTGCCCTAATGTTCAGCCTATTAAAGGCGTGAAAAACTTAAGCTAAGGGGAATTTTTGAGAGAGAAAATTTTTGAGAAAATCATAGACGGCCAGGAATACTGTTTCATCGAGTTTTTCTTCAGGATTTTCTGATTCTTTCAAATTCTGAAAATAATACTCTTCATTAATGAGATTTGAAATGGTTTGATGTTACTTTTGGAAAGCTTTTGGATCAAGCTATGTTGCAGTTACTGTTCCATTGTATTTCGAACTGATTTTGTGGTTTCCAATATTGGTTCCGGGGTGTACTTCTGCTACTGATTCCTGCTACATTTGTTGATTGCTCACCTCTGTTTGTCTTTCCATTTTCCAGGCTATGATAGAGGAATGATTATTGAACATGCAATATGAGTGAAAGTTCATTGAAATAAAGGCTGAATTTGAAGCTGATTTCCCTGTTTCTTTACTACTTCCATGCTCTGTAACTGGACCTTAAATATAGATGTTAATTAGGTTTTTATTTTCTCTGAACTTGTGTGAGTGACCTGCAAGTAGTATTTGGCACTTTTATTAACTATGGACTGTGATTTCTAGTAGTTAACTGAGATTGCTTGAGCATAGTTGCTCCAGGGACGTTTTTTGAAAGTTTTAAATGATACTGCTTAATGGTGTCAAATCTGCATTAGTATGGATCTGAGAATAAACTTATGTGTGTTCAAGGTATTATGAACTTAAGCCTGAAAAATAGAAGCTAATTTGGGTTTGCAAAGATGGCTGAACAATTAATTTCGTTTGTCCAACTGTATTATTTTGCTTTAAAATCCTAGGAAATAGGTTTAGGATTGGTTTTTGCTCTAAATCAGTAGGGTTTTGGCCTTGATTGTTTATTTAATTCTTATGTGATGCCTATTCATTCATTTAAGTGTGAGTGTTGTAATTGGCTATAGTTTTAATGATTTACAGGTTCAATGATTATCATATGAACGTTTGAATTTAAACATGGTTTGGAATGGTTTTCCAGTTAATGCTAGCAATTGTTGCAATAGTTAAGCAGTTGTTAGTTAGGGCTTATTTCCCAGGATGTGTTAAGTTTTGCTTCCTTGTTTAGTAATTAAAGTGAATTCGAGTTTTTGTTATGAATATTATTAGGTGTCGAAATTAAGTCTTAATTTTTATATTTGAATTTCATGGATCAGCATCTTTGCCCTGCTAAAACTGGGCCGCTATCTTTTAGCTACAATATTCTTCAATTTAGTTTATTATTGAAGTTTGGCCCAAGCCACGTAAAACCGCCAGTTTCCCTATCTAGTGCATTGGGCTACCAGATTTTGGCCCAATTGTGTTGGTTTTCCTTTTCAATGACTTGATCGCTAGACTAGGCTTCACCTGGAGCCAAGAACTTTTTACGTACTGAGCCTATAGCAGTGGACGATCGGGCAGTGCTTCATCAGTTGGGCATGTGGTCCGTTACATTGGGCTAGTCCTTTCCTTGAAATAATTAATCTTTTTTTTCGTATGAACAATTAGTTGGTCGAGCAAAACTTTTAATCTCATTTAGCCTTAGCAAATTAAGCCCATTAATTAGAGGGGGTGTGTCGTATCGAATAACACAAACAATTATGGCCCTCCTAGTGTAGTTAAATTAATCCTCTTAATTTAGAATTTGGGTGTGCCATGCTGAATAAAAACTATTATTGCATGGCCCTCGTTTAATAAATTTTGTTCATTCCTTAGAACTCGAGGCATGTTATTTAGCAAATTTCTTGGCCCTCGCAAATTCAAAAATGCGTGATTGCTTTAGGAGCGTTAGTTAATAATTAACCTTCCTAAATTCGGGTGCTCATTTATGTGACCCAAATCTAAGTCCCAACGATGTTAAATATGCCGAAAACTATGGGTGCATTTATGTGACCTGGTTCAAGACGTATTTTAATATCGTTGCAATGTTCCTAAAATAAATAGCGGTTAAAGTTAAACTTTGCACATAGGTTCAAAATATATTAAAACCGGATATTTAAGCCAATTATAACAGTTAAGCAATTGTGCTAGAACTACGAAACTCGGGAATGCCTAATACCTTCTCCCGGGTTAATAGAATTCCTTACCGGATTTTTGGTTCGCATACCGTAATACAGAGCCAACCCTTTTCTCGATTCAGGATTTAAAATCAGTAACTTGGGACACCATAAATCTCCCAAGTGGCAATAAATAAATCCTCTTTCGATTGTCATTTAATTGAAAAAACTCCCTTATACACCCGTTTGCGGGGTGTAGTGAAGAAAGGAGGTGTGGCACATGGTCTGTCGAGATTCATATTGTAAGCCATATCCATTTCTACTACTTGAAATTTGGTGTCTTTAACTACTCTTTTTGTGAATGTGATGATTATTATCTCACTTTTATTACGACACTCGAGTCGTCAAAACTGGACAAGGTTTGTGCCTTGGGTATCAGCTTATCATCAGCTTGAAACTCATTTACCACTCTCAAAAGAATGATATTCACACAACTACCTGGGTCAATCAAAACTCGTTTTACATTAGTATCATGTACAAGTAAAGATATTACCAGTACATCATTATGCGGGTGTTAGCACACCATCTGCATCTGCATCATCAAATGTATTATCATCTTCTTCCAAAACCTGCCGAACTCCTTTCCGTGGGTAATTTTAATTTTTGACAGTATCTATGTTATCATATACGTTACACCATTGATCTCTTCCCCACCAATGATGACATTAACCGTCCTTTTTGGCGAATGAGGTTTTGGCAGTTCCTGTCTATTCTTCATATATGCTTGCTTCCCCTTTTCACTAAACAATTCAGTTAAGTACCTTTGTTTTAATAGATGTTCTACCTCACCTTGTAAGAATTTTCATCCGGTTATTTTATGACCATGATCGTTGTGAAACTCGCACCAAAAGTCGGGATTTCTCCTGTTTGGGTTTGATCTCATTTTTTTAGCCACCGTACCTTGTCTCCCATGCTTCTTAAAACAGCCACCAACTCGGATGTGCTTACATTAAAGTTGTAACCTCCAATCTTTGCTTTTCAGCTTTTGTCATCATCTCGCATATCTTGCATATTTCTTTCTTTCCGAACCTTGATGATGAACCTGACTCTCTGTCTTTTGATCTGGAATCATACCTTGGGTTTTCCAATTTTGAACACAAATTTCTTCCTGCTGGTCTCATGTAAGGTTCTTACCTATTTTACCAGACCTTTTTTCAGTTTTGGGCCGTCTTGAACCTACCGTTTCATCTTTCTGAGATTGAAAGATAGTATATTCTTTTTTTCGCGGCTTCGTGTTGTATCTATTATAAACATCTTTCCAATTTGTTACTGGAAATTCTCACAAACTTTCTTTAAGTTTCCTCATGGCTTCCAAGCATTTTCCATTTAAATTACTGGCGAAGGCCATAGCCGCCCAATTATCAAGTACGCATGGCAATACCATCCTTTCATGCTGAAAAGTCAATGATTCCCTGAGCACCTCCGCATCACCTTGTTTTATTTTGAAAATATCCTCTATTTGTTTTTTAACATTTTGAGCTCCCAAGTGTGCCTTGATAAATGAATCTGCAAGCTCAACAAAAGAATTAATAGAATTATCAGGTAAAAGAGAGTACCATGTTAATGCTCCCTTCATGAGTGTTTCTCCTAATTTTTTGACCAATAGTGATTCAATTTCTTGCTTGGTCAAGTCATTGCATTTTATACCGGTTGTAAATGCAATCACGTGATCCAGATGATCAGTTGTCCCATCATATTTTGGAATTTCGAGCATCTTAAATTTCTTTGGAATTGGTAAAGGAGAGGCACTTGGCTTCTAAAGTTGTTGAGGATATTTTACCATATCTATTCCCTTGATTACATGCGGCACTCCAAGTGTCTGCTCTATACGATCGGTCTGCTCCTTGAGCTGTTCTACAAAGCTAGTACTAAATTTTGTAAATTAGAACTAACTGGTTACCTGACCTGCCATCAAGAGATTCACTAGGAGTTCCTCTACTGCCTAAGTTAACGAGTCTTGAGCGAGGATTTTTATGGTGTTGTTGTTTGGAGTAGGCGTTGACGGCACAGCTGGCAGCTTGTTAGCGAAAGCCTCAAGAGCATTACTGACCTATTGAGATATTAACTTTTTTCAAAGCTTCATCAATAACATGATCATTTTCAAACTGATCATTCATATTTGACTCAGATCTGTCAAGAGTTTCTTCTCGAGATTGTCTTAGAGAATTCCGTTGGGAGGGGACCGGAGTTCCATCACCTTGTTGATTCTCCTGGTGTTGCTGGTTTCCTTGGTTGTTGTCATTGACATTCCACATGATTGTTTGGACAAAAGAGTCGATTTGGAAAATAAAAGATTATCAGATTCGCGATAGCGGAATAAATTTGTTTAACCATAAAATAGGAACTTCGGTCAAAGCGTAATTTTAGAAGAACTCGAGTTACTGATAATCGAATAAAGAAATGATTGTGTAACAAGAAAAAAAAATTTGGATTGAGAGAGTAACAGAGTAAGCAAGTTTAATGCAATTTAAATAAGTATATTCCAGTAATAATAAATGTGTCCTATACAAATGTTATTTTCCTTCTTTTATAGTTATTTCTAAGTACTACATTTCTTTCCGCTCATAATAGATCCATTATGAGAAATTAATGATATTAATGTAACGGTATAATTGACAACAGTACATGTTTCGTCAAGATTTGATAACATTTTCTCTTATTGATGCTCATTAATTGCAAATAATATGTATTTGCACTTTTTGCTAACTTGGTCATTCCTCCGATGTCTCTTCAAATTATCAAGAGATATAAATAACCATTCATTCGTATTTTCTAGTACTTTTATCCGTACCTGTAAAGGCTCACAGCTTCTTGAATAATCTCTGCCAGTTGTCACTTTTTTATTAATCCACGTGTCTTGACATGTCAGCATATAATTTGAATTAAATGTTAACTTGATTTTCCCAAATACATCGAACACAAAGATCGATATCAAATTACACTTATTGTTGCTTTCTTTGTAGTTAAAACAATGCAGAAGAAAGGAGGAGAATTCAGAAATTTGTACGGAAAATCTGAGAGAATTGGAAACTTATTTATAGCCCCAACATGTTGAGTTCAAACGAAGAGAGGTCAGTTACATAAAATGGTCATAAATTAAGTGACCATTTACGCAGATTAAAACGGGTATAGGAAACGTTTTTCGTAACAAAACATGGATGGGCAAAGCCAATGAAACGGATAATTTGGATTATTAATTTTTCACTGCGAAGACGAGCCGAACGAAGACAACGGCGCAAGGCTTCCCCTCTTCTCAACTCTTTTAAAACTAAAAGAAGAGCAATTGTATATATATACCCATCAAAAACTTTTTCCTCTTCCAACAAGGGACAATGTCCCATTATCAAGGAGGAAAAATTAAATTTTCATTTTCCTTCCATTTTCTATTCACCCTCTTTTAAGCTTATTTTAGCTTTTAAAACTCAACAAAACACAATATGATGGAAGCATCATGGGCCAAGTCCAAGACTAGGCACAAGGAAACAACAATTATTTAAGCTCATATCACATTTAGTTTCATTAATATATTTTCTACTTCGCCCAAACTAGCGATTCTAAATAGGCGTATAAAATCCGTGGGACACATTATTTCCTTTTTGCAGTAATAATATACTAGTAGCTTACTTTCAAAGCTAAGAACATTCCTTCCACACCTTTAAACTTTTAAACTTCAAAAGTAATGTTACGCGGCACCTTCCTGAGATTCTTTCGAAGGGAAACGTAAGGTTAAGCAACCGATGTCAGTACGGTTGCTATCTGCCAATGAGGTCCCCGCCGCATGCTAGACTAAATTGTTGGTGTTGTGCGGGAAAACCAATGTCATGAGAAATTGCGGAACTTAAAGAGAATTGAGTTTTGAATGTTGATGATGATTTTATTGAGGACTGAAAGATGATTACAAAAGGTGCGGTGTCGAGGGAGAGAGAAACCAGTGCAGAAAATACTTGCTTGAAAATGTTTGATTGCTTGATCCCCTCTAATAATACAAAAAGAAAAAAGAAAAACCAAGATTACATGACTGGCCCTAAGAAAGCTGTAAAATCATACTGAATGAAAATGAAGTAAATCTAGCCTAGAATTACAATGAAAGAAAACTTAGTTTATTACAATGTACAAACAAGTCTGATGGCAGCAACTTCATCTTGCGGGTCAGGGTCTGCACGCACGGTGCTGTGGGCGTGTGCGACACTTGTTGTGTTTGCCTGCGGCTGGGCGCTGGAGCTTGGCATCTGGGTCTGTGCACGAGGCACTGCTGGAATGGGCCTGCCGCTGGGCATCGGCAATTCATCAGTATCTACGCGCAACATTCTCAGTGCGCGAGGCACTGTTGTCATTGGCTAGCCGATGGGCGCTGGCGAGATACATCGGTAGGGTGACAGAGGCGTCTGGGCGCTTGTCACTTGGCGCAGCCAAGACCACGAGGCCGACCATGGCGCTAGGCATTGTGAGGCTTCCTATGTCGCCATGGGGCGCGACCAAGGGGTCATGGGGCGTGTATGGAAAGTAACCCATGACATTCTCCCCCACCTGAATTGGCACCATCCTCAGATCCTTATAATAAGGATGATGATGATGAGTCTGGTGGTTCATGGATGGGAGGTCTGCGCCCCACTGTTCTTTGAGCTTGCAATTGTAGCGATGCAGTGATTTCATACGACTGACATGGAAGACAAGATGGATCTTCCACCATGATAGAGTTTTCACCTGATGTGTAACCAATGAACTTTTCTATGGGCAAGGGCCCGATGTATTTTTGTTGCATGTGAGGGTCAAGAGTTCTTTCTGCAAACAAGTATCGGTTTTAGATGCATAACATTACTTTGTCCCCTGCTTAATGTTGGGCAAAGAAAATATTTTGTTCGGTGAACCTTTTTGCCCGCTCTTCGGCTCTAACAAGATAGCTCCAACTATCCCCATGTTGCGCTCCCATTCGCTTGAGAAGTTAGCAGCTCGAGGAGATTTTGGCATGATTGATGCATTCACTGTTCGTGGGAGAAGCGGCTGATGTCCCATAACAATTTCAAAAGGGCTTTTGTTGGTATGATGGCTCTTTTGAGAATTGAAACACAATTGAGCAACATCCAAGAGCTCCACCAAATACTGTTGTGATCTAGTTGCAAAGTTGCGAAGATATTCCTCCAGCATGTCATTGAACCGATCTGTCTGGACGTACGATGGTGGATGGACGTCTGAGTTGTAACTCAATGTCGACCCAAAGCACTTAAAGAGATGGGTCCAAAAAGTGCTAGTGAAGCGTGAGGCGGACCTAATGTTTGACAATGTGTGAGAAGAAAAGTCGAGCTGTATCTTCTGCTGAGATGTTTCGTGGGGCTGCTATGAAAGTTGCATAGTTTGAAAATTGATCTATGACAACCAAGATGGATGCAACATTACCGACTTGGGGCAATCCCTTGATGAATATGAGGGAAACACTTTCCCATGGTCTCTATGGAACATGTAATGGCTACAATAGTCCCATATGTTATGAGTGCTCCGGGTTATCCTCGTGGCATGGCTGACAAGTCTTCACCCGCTGAGGAGCGTTACCAGTCTGTTGGGGCTGATGACATGAGGGTTGATTGTTGTTGCGAAGGATTTTTGGAACCAGGCGTTCAGGTTTGTTGGCTACCTTCTCCAACTTCAAGGCCGAGATGTTCCTATTGGAGGTATGGTTCAGGGCTTGGCTCTGTTTTCTCCAATCATTAGGATCATGTTAGCATGTGGCACTGGTATGGTGTTGGTCTGTCTCATGAACTATAAACCCTCTATTATGTCGAAGTCATTTATGATTGCGATGTGCAGGTTGACGCTTTCTTTGTATGGGCCAAGTTTCACTGGGACATCTGTAGCTGTTCCACCCAATGTCTGGGGCGGCGAGTTGATAGCCTTGATGCGGCCTTTACTCTTTTGCAAAATTAGACCCAGACGCCCTACCTGAGTTGAAGCCAAGTAGTTGTGGGTAGTACCCATGTCGATTAGCGCATGAAGGAACTTGCTGTTCACTTGCAATTTGACAAACATTAGGGTCCTTGCTTGTGTAGGAGGCCCTTCGTCTATCTTTTCCTTCCCTTTCTTGGTGATTGAGCTTGGGATTTTCTTAGCAGGACATGCATTGGTCCCTGCTAAGGCATGTGGGATAGAGCCAATAATTGCATTGAAGGTTCCCATCTTGTCGTCTTCTGATGTGTCTGATGCATCTGACTCATCCCTGACAATTTGATGCGCATTGATCTTGAGGGATGGGCGTTCATTATTCCAATGCTTTCCACCGCAATGACGGCATTCTGAGGGAGGCTTTTTCCCGTGATTGTTGTTGATGGATGCTTAGTTGTTGCTGTTTGAGGGAGGAGTCTTAGTTTTTGATGCACTCCGATCTCCCCCACTTTTGCTTGGGCCACCATTGCTGGGATGGTTCCCGTGGAATCCCTCTCGGACAGGCAGCTGGGCCATGTCATTCTAAGCTCTCAAATGATAATCGCCAAGGCATTCTGCAACTTGAATGGCCTTGGGCAGAGTGTCTACCCGTTGTCTCTGTAGTTCCATACGGTCATAAGGTTTCAAACCTTCTATGAATGCAAAGAGTTTGTCTTTATCCCCCATATCGCATATGTTCAGCATGAGCGCAGAGAATTCTCGCACGTACTCCCTCACTGACTTGGTGTGACGGAGCTCCCATAGTTTTCTCCTTGCGTTGTATTCGACATTTTCGGGGAAGAACTGCAAACGTATGGCTGCCTTCAATTCATCCCATGACTGGAGAGTATCTTCACCGGCCTTGATGGCTTCGTATTTGACCCGCCACCAAAGTTTGGCATCGCCCTAAAGATACATGGAAACAGTTGCTACCTTATTGTATTCCTCCAACTGGCCCACGGCATCAAAGTATTATTCGATGTCGAAGATGAAGTTTTCAACTTTTTTAGCATCTCAGGATCCGTCGTATGCCTTTGGCTCCGGTATCTTAAGTTTTTGTGGAATGATGTTGGGGTTTGCAGTACCCCTGATGTGGTTGTTGCCTCCTCGAAGCAGGCTTTGTAGGGCAGCATTGACAACATTGAACTGGCCTGTCAAGTCGTTTATGGCTTGTTGATGGCAGTTAGTTTGTCTACCTCTTATTCCCGATAGGTTAAATCGTCGGCACGCTCCTGCTGGAGGTACTCAAATTTGCCATGAATATTGGCAGTTTCAATGGTTGTTGTTTGCCGGTCATCCTTAGAGTTACGACTGATGTTTGCGATGTCAATTTCAGCCTGCCGCATTTGGCGGTCCAGGTCGTCCAACCTTTGCACTAGGTCGGTGCTCAGATCAGGCACCGTATCCACGATGGGTTGTAATCGGTCAACCGTCTCCTCTAGGGATGCTAGACGCTCCCCATGATTTACCATGGTCAGAAATGGTGATGATGGAAAATGTGTTCCCTCGTTCGATGCCGAGCCTAAGCTCTGATACCAAATGTTACACGGTGCCTTCCAGAGATTCTTTGGAAGGACAACATAAGGCTAAGCAACCGATGTCAGTACGGTTGCTATCTACAAATGAGGTCCCTGTCGCACGCTAGTCTAGATTGTCAGTGTCGTGCGGGAAAATCAATGTCACGAGCAATTGCGGAAGTTGAGAGAGAATTGAGTTTTGAATGCTGATGATGATTTTATTTAGGACTGAAAGCTGATTACAAAAAATGCAGTGCCGAGGGGGAGAGACACCAGTATAGAAAATGCTTGCTTGAAAATATTTTATTGTTTGATCCCCCCTAATAATACTAAAAAGATAAATATCAAGATTATATAAGTGGACCTAAGAAAGCTGTAAAAGCATACTGAATGAAAATAAAGTAAAGCTAGCCTAGAATTACAATGAAAGAAGACTTAGTTTATTACAATGTACAAACAAGTCTGATGGCAGCAACTTTATCTTGGGGGTCAGGGTCTGCGCGCGCGGTGATGTGGGCACGCGCGACACTTGTTGTGTTTGCCTGCGACTGAGAGCTGGAGCTTGGCATCCGGGTTTGTGCGCGAGGCGCTGCTAGAATGGGCATGCCGCTGGGCACCGGCAAGGCATCAGGATCTGCGCGCGCAGCATTGTCAGTGCGCGAGGCACTGTTGTCATTGGCCAGCCGCTGGGTGCTGGCGAGATGTATCGGTGGGGCGACAGAGGCGCAAGGGCGCTTGTCACTTGGCGTAGCCAAGACCACGGGGCCGACCATGGCGCTAGGCATTGTGAGGCTTCCTAGTTCGCTATGGGGCGCAACCAAGGCGTCATGGGGCATGTATGGAAAGCAACCCATGACATTCACCGGCAAGGCATCAGGATTTGCGCGCACAGCATTGTCTGTGCGGGAGGCGCTGTTGTCATTGGCGAGCCGCTGGGTGCTGGCGAGATGCATCGGTGCGGCGATAGAGGCGCATGGGCGCTTGTCACTTGGCGCAACCAAGACCAGGGGGCCCACCATGGCGCTATGCATTGTGAGGCTTCTAGGTCCCGATGGGGCGCGACCAAAGGGTCATGGGGTGTGTATGGAAAGCAACCCATGACAATAATAATGCAGAGGTAACATGTTTTATCTTCTGAAAATCCTTCTAACGTTAGACTTTTTACCATTTAGACGTTTTTATAGTCATAAAAATGCCATGAAATATTTAATACTACAAGCTCTAAATATACTTTGGTAGGTATTAACAATTTCTTTTTAAAACATTAACTCTATATCCAATCAAATACCATCATACAAATGTGAATAATGCAAAATGCATCGCCACCTGAAGTATCATGATAATGTTGATTGATGGAGAATCATATGCCTTGTCGCTTAAATAGTACAGTTTTCTGTTCTTATCTGTTGCTATCTGATGATTTAACATGAGCATTTTTGTAAAATTAGGCACTTTATGAAAAAAAGTAAAGCAAGACAATTACAACATCCAATCACCAAAAAATATTCACGCTATGCTAACTAGAATTGAGCAATAATTAAAAAGTAAAGAAGAAAAAAGTAACACGAAATAGGAGAACCACTTAAGCAGTAGTAATAGTAAGAATATGTCCCATGCAAAGCTGGTCATAATTGCAAATTTGCAATTACCGTAAGTAGGAAACACATCTATGCGATTGGGAATTTTGCATTATATAGTTGTCCATCGAAGAAATAGCCGGCATATATATATATATATATATATATATATATATATATATATATATATATAGTACTATTCATGTATATTAATTAGCGAATGTAAGTATAATTAAAAATGTAACTTTTTGTCTAGGAGTTACTCATTTTATCCCAATTAATTAAGTGGTAAACTTTACTTGAAACGTGTTGTTAGAGTTTAAATGGTTTAGATATTCGTCCTTCTGGCGAGTCTTAGGTAGGAAATTTGTCAGTTGATATCGACATTATCATTAGTCTCTAATACTCAAAAATTTATGAAAGAATATCTGATTTGATAATGCTATTAATCTTTAAAATATTTTTAAAACTACTTTTATTAAGTATACCTCAAATTGGGAAAATATTTTCCTTAAAATTAACTTTATCATGCTAAACACAATGTATTACTTCTTGTAATAGGCAGCGATAACTTATAAAGAATTCTCGGAAAGAGTAATGATGTAAACATTGAGATTAGACCGAAAAATCATGGAAAATATAGAGAGATAATTTAGAGAGAAGGAGGAGCGTTTGAGAACTCTCTAGAATAGAGAGAGAATTTGTTAATCAGAAATGAAAATAGAATGAAGTCCGTATATGTGAAAATATCTAGCCTAGGCTATATACAACTTACACACTATCGGGTCGGGTCGGGTGATTCGGCCCAAAATTAAATAACCTGTGGGCTCAGATACACAATAATCATCATAGCCCAAGATATACCATGGGTATACCGAAAATATACGATGAGTATACAAAGAATATACAAGGCTATACAAAGCTATATTATGTATTTATCATGTATTTTCTCTTATCTCAACACCCCCCCTCAAGTTGAAGGGGGATACCACCTGCAACTTGAGCAACAAGGGATGAAGTATAGTGCCAGGCAAAGGCTTGGTCAGAAGGTCAGCGAGCTGGCGAGTAGTAGGGACATGAAACAGTTGAATAAGGCCATTCTGGAGCATATCGCGCACAAAATTACAATCCACTTCAATGTGTTTAGTCCGTTCATGAAAAACAGGATTCTTGGCAATGTGAATGGCTGCCTGGCTGTCACGATACACAGAAAAAGGAAGAGAGAAAGAAACACCAAGATCAAGAAATAAACGAGACAACCAAGACAGTTCAGCAACAACCTTACTTAGGGCCCTGTATTCAGTCTCAGCAGAAGACAAAGAGACCACTGGTTGCTTCTTAGATTTCCAACTAATCAATGAACCACCCAGAATAATACAGGACCCAGTAACAGACCTCCTTGTATCAGGGCAGGCAGCCCAGTCACTATCAGAATAACCAATAACATTGAAATCATTGCAATCAAAATAAAAGAGACCCAGAGAAGAAGTCCCCTTAAGATATCTCAAGACATGAAGAGCAGCAGTCATATGGGGGAGTCTGGGGCATTTGAGGAATTGACTCAGATGTTGCACAAGAAAACAGATGTCAGGCCTAGTATGGGTCAGAAATAAGAGCTTACCAACAAGACTCCTATACTGATCAGGAGAAGGTAAAAGGTCACCAGAATCAGCATGTAATTTTGCATTAATGTCCAAAGGACAAACAACAGAAGAGACATTGGAACAGTCAAACTGTTGCAGCACATCACAAATATATTTGTGCTGATTAAGGATCATCCCACCAGGAACAGATGACATCTGTATGCCTAAAAAGTAATGTAAGGACCCTAGGTCCTTAATTTTAAATTGATCATCCAGAAATAGTTTCAGATCAGCAATTTCATCACAGTCATCCCCAGTAAGAATAATATCATCCACATAAACAGTAACAATCACAAGGGACCCTGGTGTACCTTTGATGAATAGGGAATAATCATTCAAAGAATGCCTATAGCCTCTAGAGTAAAGGGCAGAAGACAACTTGGCATACCATTGTCTGGAAGCCTGTCTGAGCCCATATATGGATTTGTTTAATTTGCAAACAAGGGGAGCAGGAGAGGCGGATGGGGCAGGAGCAGAAACAGTTAATCCTGGAGGAAGTTTCATATACACCTCCTCATCTGAATCACCATGCAAGAAAGCATTATTAACATCAAGTTGAAATAAATTCCAATGTTTTTTCACAGCCACAACAATAAGACACTTAACTGTGCACATTTTAACCACAGGAGAAAAGGTGTCAGTGAAGTCAATGCCTTCAACCTGAGTATCACCTCTAATGACAAGCCTGGTTTTATTCCTTTCAACACAACAATCAGCCTTTTATTTTATTTTATAAACCCATTTACAGCCAATGGGTTTCTTACCAGGAGGAAGAGGAATAACATCCCAAGTATGGTTAGTGTCCAAAACATCAAACTCCTGTCTCATGGCAGCTTGCCATGCTGGAACAGATGCAGCCTGAGAGTAATAAAGAGGCTCAGATTCTAAAGAGGAGGAAGATGAATCAGAGAAGGCAGGTAGTTGACAGACATAATCCATAAGATAGGAAGGAGAATTATGCTGTCTTTGAGACTTTCTGGGAGCAGGAACAGAAGGAGAAGAAGCCAAAACAGGAGGTGAGATGTCAGGATTGAAAGAAGAAAGGAAGGCAGAGTCAGTAGAGGCAGGGACAGTATAAGGCACCTGCACAGGTGTGGGAGAAGAGGGAGGAGAGAGAAGTATGGGAGAATCAGAATCATCATCATGTTCTCCAGAAGTAACAAAGGGAAAGATGAAGCAGAGGGATGAGCAGAAGAAGACACAGTTTTAAAAGGAAAACATGATTTATGAAATATGACATCCCTTGAGACCAGATAATTTTTTGAAGCAAGATCATATAATCTATAACCCTTTTTGCCAAAAGGATATCCCAGGAAAACACAAGGGATGGCTCTTGGCTTTAACTTGTCCCTTTGAGGGATTGGGACAGTGGCATAGGCAAGGCAACCGAATGTCCTCAAGTGAGTATAGGTTGGAACTTTCCCATACAAGACTTCATGAGGAGATTTATTATGAAGTAATCTGGTGGGTATTCTGTTTAGTAGGTAGGTGGCAGTCAACAAACAATCCCCCCAGAAAGATACAGGCATGCCAGATTGAAAAAGCAAAGCCCTACAAGTTTCAGGGACGGTCCTATGCTTCCTCTCAACAACACCATTCTGGTGAGGGGTATGAGAGCAGGAGGTTTGATGTATGATCCCCTGGCTGCTAAAAAAGGAAACACCCTCAATGCTAGATCCCAATTCTAAGGCATTGTCACTTCTAATAGTTTGAACCACAGCATTGAATTGGATTTTAACTAGAGAAAGAAATGACTTAAGCATAGAAAAAGCATTGCTTTTGGATCCCATTAAATGTTTCCATGTTGCCCTAGAAAAATCATCAACAATTGTAAGAAAATATCTACAACTAGAAGAGGTTGGAGTATGATAAGGTCCCCAAGTGTCCACATGAATAAGTTGAAAGGGTCTAGATGTCTTAATGGAACTATCAGGAAATGGAAGCCTAGTCTGTCTTGCCATAGGACAGACTGAACATGGAAAAGGTTGTTTGGAAGCAAATGGAAAAGACAAACCAGAAATACATTTCATATTTGCAAAAGGAGTATGAGCAAGTCTTAAGTGCCAAATGTAATTCATGTCAGATGTAAGATCATTATTACAGATGGAACTATATACATGTGAAGGCAATGGAACAGCCTTGCTATCAGACAAAAAGTCATCATTACAAGAAACAGACATAGAAGGCAGTGCAACAATCTTGCTATCAGACAAAGTGTCATCATTACAAGAAGCAGACACAGAACAAACAGAAGTAGTAGAGCAACTAACAGAGGAAGAAGGGGAAGGAGGAACCCAAGCCAGTTTATATAAGCCAGCAGCTTCTCTACCAAGATCCAGAGGCCTCCTCAGAGAAGGGTCCTGTATCATGTGTAGTAAGCATGAATGTTCAGTGAACATAACTATACAATGTAACTGCTTCACTAACTTGTGGACAGAAATCAAGTTGTGTTTAAAAGAAGGAACTAGCAATACATTGTGAAGAGTGATGGAAGGAGTCAATGTAAAAGATCCTGTGCATGTTACTTTTACTTTATAGCCATTAGGAAGAGTGACAAGATATGGCAAAGTTAAAGGTGTGATGTTAAAAAGTAACTGTTTATCATGTGTCATGTGATTAGAGGCACCTGAATCTATAATCCAGGTGACAGAATTAATATTAGTAAGAAGGCAGAGTTTGGAATCAGAAATAGGGTTCTCAGTTAACATAGTACCAGCAAAGTTAGCAGCATACATGGGAGGAGGAGTTTGAGCAGTGGAGTCCCCTAACTGGGTCTGGTGTAATAAATTCATCAACTGGTCATAATCTTGTCTACTCAACCCTGGTATCACATAACTCTGGCCATCTATTTTTGCAACAGATTGATGGCTTTCAGGAGGATTCCCTTGGGGAACAGACATATGTCCTTCAGTATGAGAAAAATCCAGACCAGCACTAAGATGAGCAGCAGCAGGTCTCCTCCCCTTGTTAAAATTTGTACTTTGTGGATACCCATGGATCTTGAAACACTTATCAATTAAGTGTTCAGATTTTTTACAGTATCTACAGAATAAAGGTCCTTTGGCTTGATCAAAATTGACTCTCTATCCGAAAGGAGAAGGAGGAATAGACACTGTGGCCTTGTTAAATCCAGCAGGCTGCCTATTAGTATGGACATTAAAAGAGACAGAGTCTGGATTAAAATGAGAATGAGACTGGACTTGTCTTTGCTTCTCATCATTGAGGACCATATTATAGACATTGTCAAGAGTTGGAGGAGGCTGCATCATCAAAAGATTACTCCTTACCCCAATATATGCTTCATTCAGACCCATTAAAAACTGAAAGACTATATTGTCATCACTTTCCTGTACTATACCATCTTTGGCAGCACAAACACATCTTTGACCATGATTAACACACATTGAATCAAGTTCATCCCACAGACCTTTTAGCTTATTAAAATATGAAGCTATATCTAAGGACCTTTGAGAGGTGTGGGACAACTCTCTTTTCAACTCAAAAATTTTGGTCCTGTTTGCAGTGCCATATCTGGCATGAAGTTGGGACCATATACTTTGTGCAGTATCAGAATACTGCACACTTTCAGCAATTTGCGGGGAGAGGGAGGCAGTTAACCAAGAAATCACCATGTTATTGCACCTATCCCATAACCTTTGTTGAGCCACATTAGTGGCAGGTCGGGAGCACGTGCCATCAACAAAACCAATCTTATTTTTAGCAGATAATGCAACAAACATTTTTCTCCTCCAACCCCCATAACCACTTCCCGAGAAGGGAGTGGGAACAAGAGAGACCCCAGGGACATCAGATGAGTATACAAAGAGAGGACTGGTAGAGTCTACCGAGGAGGAGGTACCGGTATTCGTATTAGAAGTCATGATTAATGGACCAATTTGAAAAGAAAAAACAGTTTCGACAAGCAAAATATCACGAAACCAGTTATTCACACACGAAGCCAAATAATCACACACAAAGTATACAATACTCAAGAGAAGTACAGAGTTACCCTCTTCGCGACCGGAGAAGATCGGTCTTCAGCCAATCAGAGAAAACCCTAGGTACAAAACCCTAGGTGCAACCGTTGCAAACCTTACTGGAAATATAGTCAGGGATGTCGGAAAGTCACCCTAAACATCCACTGAGTGAAGATCGAGCCACCGGATAGCAGTAAAACGCTAGGTTAAACCACCAGAAACCCTAGAAGCCGATAGGTCACCGAAAAATCACCCAAAAATCATCGGAAAACCTCCCAGAACGTTCGAGTGGAGAAGATATACTCAGATATCACGAAAAAAATCTCAGAAAAGCATCCGATTTAGATCGAAATCGGCATCGACCATAAGGTCTCAGAAACACCCCCAAAAATCTCAAAAGAGACTTCAACCAGAACAACGAGATGCAGAAAAACATAGTCGGATCGTCGTCTAGGCTCTGATACCATGTAAACATTGAGATTAGACCGAAAAATCATGGAAAATATAGAGAGATAATTTAGAGAGAAGGAGGAGCGTTTGAGAACTCTCTAGAATAGAGAGAGAATTTGTTAATCAGAAATGAAAATAGAATGAAGTCCGTATATGTGAAAATATCTAGCCTAGGCTATATACAACTTACACACTATCGGGTCGGGTCGGGTGATTCGGCCCAAAATTAAATAACCTGTGGGCTCAGATACACAATAATCATCATAGCCCATTACAAGATATACCATGGGTATACCGAAAATATACAATGAGTATACAAAGAATATACAAGGCTATACAAGGCTATATTATGTATTTATCATGTATTTTCTCTTATCTCAACAAATGATGAGCTTCAAAAACTGAGTTAAACTACTAATTATAAAACTTTCAAAAATAATCACCCCATTCATATTTGTAAATAATATTTCAAAACGACTTTTAAATGTCTTAACTATGATTTACGCTTGTTTCATGTAACTACTTATAGAGTAGTTCATATCTGTGAGTATACGCCCTAGAAAGGTCTGAGGCAGCGAGATCAACTCCTGACCCAAGAAGGTAGGGAAGAGACGAGGAAGGGCTAATCTCCGAGTCAGGGTAAGTATTTCAAAAATAACGCGCAAATATTATTAACTTATAGATTGAATTATAAAATAAAATCAAGAAAAAGTATAAGCTCTTGAAAATGATGAACATTGATAATATACATAGCCAACTTAATAAAGAAAAAATTACGTACATCATATAAAATTATTCTAATATGTGATCATGATTTTGGTATATGAATGATGCATTTGCTTTGGTTGCTCGACATGACAAGATAATATGCTAACTCGTACTCAAATATATCCTATAATAATATTATATTCTTCATGGCGTTACAAAAATAAATTCTATTTTCCCAAGTACATAATATGTTCATCTTATTTCTTACTGGAAATCAAACTGAAAAGACAAAATTAAAATAAAACTCCATCTTATTAGGTTTAGCGATCATGCGAACAATTTAATCAGATGGGTGTCGTTTAAACCCAATTGCGGGTGTTTCTGGAAAAAAAAAGGATTATCGTAAAAATTTAAGGTAACAAATTATTATTATTATTATTATTATTATTGTTGTTGTTGTTGTTGTTGTTATTATTGTTGTCGTCGTCGTTGTGGTTGTCGTTGTTATTGTTGTTACTAACATGAAGGTATTATTTAATATAATTCTCAAAAGGTATAATAATCTATTAACATTTCATGTAATGTGCATTCAGATAAATCATTATAATACTATTTGAAATATCAATTTTTATAAGCATATACTTTTTAGATTTTTTAATTATATTATAAAAGTGAATTATAGGTAACAAATTAAAAAGCTATTCACTGAAAATATTTAGTGATGGTACTTGAATTCAACTTTTATTGATAATATTTACTAATGGTACTTGAATTCAACTGACGGGATATTATCTCTCTTAATTCACTAATAAATTTTTTGAAGTACGATATCTTTTATTATTTGGATTGTTTTATAATCTTACTATTTCATAATTATATTAAGGTAAAATATATACTTTATTCATTGAGCTCGTACTCAAATTTTGCTTACACACTTGTTAACACCAGAATGGTATTACACACCATAACTTTTTAAAGTGTGTCAATTGCACACCTTTTTTGCCACGTGTCACACACGTGTATTACACATAAAAGAGGCACGTGAAAACTAAAAAAAACATCTGAAATTGAGTTTTTAATATATTTTTTCCTCTTTTTAACTATTTTATTTTTAAATTAAAAAAATATAACTCATATCTTCTTCCCCAATCCAAAACCCTAGCGTACCCCCCACCCCTCCCTCCTCGTGTTTCATCTTATTCCCCAACCCATCCTTATTTTGTCTACCCCTTCATATTTCGTCTTTCCAACCCCTAAGGCTGTTTTGTGTCCCGGTTCCGAACCGGAACCGGCCCGGGACCGCGTACCTGGCAGGCCTACCGGTTCTGCTGGACCGGTCCCGGTGGTTCCGGTTCTACCGGTCCTAAATACCCGTGATGGGCCGGTCCCTTCACCCGAACTGTTAGGACCGGGACCGCCAAACGCGGGATCGGCTGGCGGGCCTGGACCGGTTCTGGTGGTCCTGAGCCGGTTCTGGCGGGTCCAACGGCTATTTTTTTTTTTTTAAATTTTTTTTTAAAATTCAGTAACGGCTCTTTGCAAAAAGTAGCCGTTTGGAAGTTTGAAAAATAGTCATTTGGCCCCCAAACTTTATATAATTACTCTTTTTCCATTTCTCAAATATAAATACCCCCTCATTCTTTCCTTTTTATTCACCAATTCATTAATATCTCTCTCAAGCGCTCTTTCAATCTTTCTAGTACAAGTGCTTAATTTATTGTTGAAAAATCGTGAAAAATTGTGAAGTTGTTGAATTGAAGTTTTCAAGTGTTCAAGTTCAACGATTTTCAATTTTCAAGAAGTTGTTCGGCAATCCGGTAAACTCGTTTCAACTCTTACGTGCTAATAGTATATTTTTGTGTTTTTAGTTTGCATAATTCTAACTAGTATGGCATTTTCTTTGAAAAAATGTTCGGTAAAGGAAAAGGTAAAACCGGTGAAAGAAGTGGCCATAATACTACCCTTCCCCTGGCTCCCCGAACTAAAAAAGATAAGCAAGTTGAAAGTAGTAGCCAACCTAGACGTCCTAATCCTCCTCCCGTAATCCTTGATAGTGATCACCCTTGTTTTCAATTTACCGATAGTGAATTACTACATGATGTTGCAGTAGGTGATAGATTAGATGATGATATTATGAATGCTCGTTATCCAAATGAACCTATCTTAGAGTAAAATGAGGATGATGATGATGATGATGATGAAACCCAAGCACCAGATTTAGATGATACACCTACTAGTCCTGCTCATAACTTAGGTAATGAACCGACACACCCACCAGTACAAACTCCCACTTTTAGTAGACAACCTCCTAAACGTCAAGAAACATCATTAGTTTGGCATTTTTTTACTCAAGTAAGAGAACAAAATAAGGCTAAGTGTAAAACTTGTGGGAAATTACTTGTTCACAGGTATACTGGAGACCGTAGCGGCACGGGTAGTTTGACTAAGCATATAAAATTGCACCCTAGAGATAAGGCTAGATTTTTGCAAATGAAAGCGCAACAAGAGGGGGGGACAAGTGTAGATTCTCAAGTTAACCCAAGTACTGGTTCAAATCTAGTTCAACCAGGAATAATATGTACGAAAGTTTAGTAGTAGCATATGAATATGAAACTCAATTAATGCTACGTTTAATTTTCGGGTAGGTGGTGAGGATGATGATGAAATGCTAACTACCCAAGATTGGACTAATGTTAAAATTCTTTTAGATTTTTTAGAACATTTTCAAGTGGCTACAAATACTTTTTCTGGATAAAATTATCCGACTATTTCTAACTGTTTAGTTCATATTGCCGCACTAGCTGATTTGTTTTTTCAATTTAGCGAGGATGAGGATATTTATGAACTTGCAATAAATGAAATGAAACAAAAGTTTAAAAAATATTTTTTTCCAATCCCTCCTATTTTTGGTGTAGCTGCTATGTTAAATCCAACAATGAAATTAGGAGGTCCTCACTTTTGGTATTCTAATATTTATAAAGCTTTAGATATTTCAGAAGACGAAATTGCTACACTAGCTGATGCGAAAGCATCAATTAAAATTAATGCTCAAACTGTTTATAATGCTTATAAAGAGGCGTTAGAGCATGCTATGCCAAATATTCCAACCCTTACTTCGTCTACATCACAATCGTCTAAAAGAGCTGCTGGCTTAACAACTCTTAAATCGTGGACGGAGTTCAGGGGTTCTCAAGGTGATAATTTTGATGAAATTTCCCATCTAAATGAGCTTCAAGTTTACTTGTCACAGGGACTAGAAAAGGAGAATCCAGACGGCTCTTTCGACCTTTTGGAATGGTGGAAGTCAAGGGAAAAGCATTTTCCCGTTCTTGCAAGGATGGCTCGGGATGTTCTGTCAATTCAAGCGTCAACTGTTGCATCGGAGAGCGCTTTCAGTCAAGCAAGACTACAAATCGGTGATCACAGAGCGTCGATGCAGGAGAGCTTGGAAAAATCTGTGCTTTTTAGAGATTGGATCCGCGCAGAAAGAAGGAACTTTGGCATAGCAGAATCACAACCGGCAATAGATGAGGCATATGAAGAAATGATAGCAGAACTTGCTGAGGAAGCGACTTCACCCGGAAGTGGTGATGAACAAGCTTTATTTCCACAACCGCCAACACAACCTCCTCCCAACCTTGACGGATTAATGATATTTGTTAGAAATACAACATAAATTATGATGTAATTGTACATTGGCACGTCTTCTTTTAGTTTTTTTTCCTTTTAATGGTGGTATTAGTACCTTGTTGTGCTCATTCCATTGGGGGAAGGAAGACTAAGAAAGATATGCCATTTTGGTCAATAAATATACTCTTTATCATATCCTTGAATATCTTTTTTCTCAATATTTCTTTGTCTTTACTTCGATATCAATCCTTGAATATTTATATAACATACAATATATAACATACAACACAATAGACTAATTACAACATTCTTTTATATACATTATATACAATATATACTACTTACTACAACACACTATATACATAATATACAATATATTCTAATTACTACAACACAATATTATACATAACACACAACATATACTAATTACTAATTTACTACAACACATTATATACATAACATATATCCATATATACATAACATACAATATTTTACTAATTACTACAACACAATATATACATAATATACAATATATACTAATTACTACAACACAATATATACTATACTAATAACTTAGTACACCATATAAAATATATTCTACACTATACTAATGACTACTATACAAGATATTGACTTAACCCCCCCCCCCCTGTCAGGCCCATTAGGCCCGCCAGACCCGGCCCACCAGACCCAGGATTGCATGGTGCTTAGACCCGTCACGGGCCGGTCCCAACCTGGAGGACCGCCAGATCCGAGATCGCCAGACCCGCCAGGCCCGTCAGGCACAAATAGGCCCAGAACCGGGCCACTTTAAAGCCTTACCAATCCCCACAACTAAGAAGAAAGAGGGAAAAAAAGAATTTATTGGGTCTTGTAAAAATCATCATTATTGACCTTTTGAAAAAGCTTGAAAATTTAATCGGGCCTTACTGCTTTTGGTATTCTATGGCTTAGAAAATTACTTTGAACTCGTCCACAACCCAATAATCCAAGTGCTCTCCAGGAATAAATTCTCAAATTAAAGATATCACCACAATTTTCATACTTAGTTTACTTCTTCAATCGATCGAGTGACTACATGCCACACTTATACAATCTTCCCATGGGGCAAGCTCCCAAGACCTTCCGTAACAGTTAACAAGTCTGCACATTCATACCACCAGCCATACTAACACTGAAAAACAATCAAAAATCCATACCCAGGATGCAAAGCCTCTTTCACAAAACACCGATCTTAGGTGACGCTGAAGACAATGCCAGCTTAATCTAAACATTCTAATTCCTTTCATGCTCATTCGAGCTCGTGACATCCTTGTCAACACCAAACCGCTACCTTGATCCTCAGTTTTAGATTCCATATCACCTATTGCACCCAACATGCAAATATGCGATAGCACAATATTTCCATCATAACTCCAGAACTACTAATAGATTGATACTTCATCATAAAGAAACTTTTCATTTAACTCATTTCGGTAGAAACACAGCAACACACAAGTGAATCCTCATATCCGTAGAATATGCATCCTTCAAGTAGTGGTCTAAGCTACCATAGTTGTTCAGAGATTCACCTACACATAAAATGCCATAGTACTAGAATACTTTCGAATAAAATCAATTATGGTGGCGAACAAGCCTCACGCATACTGTCACAAATCACTAGCATAATTTAATCACACTAAAGGAACTTATCACCGCCACCATTATACCAATTCAATCATCGTGAACCAACCTAACTTCTTCTGATTCATCCTTAACTTTCCTTAGAGATAATATTAGCTCCATTTCATACCTTATCAACCTAAATCCGCACTCATCTTGAATGACCCCATTCCAGTAGACCACATTGTCTCCAAACCCATTAACTATTTTATTCCCTATTTGTACGCACATTCGCATCTTCAATTGATACACCCGTTCTGATAATTTCTTTACGAATTCAAAGTCTTTTTCTCCCCTTTGCTACATTTCAAGTTGATAACATCATAGAACATTCTTAGCCTCTTATCATTATCTTCTACAAAAAGCTCGATTCTTAATCATACTTATAGGCTCGAAATAATTAGACACCACATTTTTAACCTTTGAATTCACTAGGACCGTTGTTGAGAGTCACCCAATCTGGCTTGGTCCCGAATATAATCAACTCCAAGGCTCCGCTGGCACATGAACACCCATCTCAATGAAGCACTTAACTAAATCACTTCCCTTGTAAATTACCTTTGTACGAAGCATAAATCTTGAATATTCCCAAAGCCAGAACATGAGACAATAAGGCCAATTATAGCAACATTTATCAATTCCTTTGTTTAAATTACCACTTATGTTCTTTTCCCTTAGTTGTAATAACTCACCAACACACCGATAACCTAAACTTCACAAGTAGATAACCATGCAACCTAATCATAGGCAGTGGGACTCTCCCACTTATCTTGGAGTTACTACTACCTGACTCTGTAACCCACCAAGATTCTTTATTTCTTATTGACATAGCTTTGCGCAATCAACTGCCAGTATACTCGAAATACTTTTGTTAGCATTTCATAGACACCCTGAATCTCTCGCAACATTCACATATTCGACTACTTATTGGATAGCCAGTAGAATTCTTCGCAGAAGCTTCGCCAACCATACAACTGCATATCTGCTCGCAGGAGTTAATGTACTCGTGGAAATCACATGCCAACATCTTCCACCGTTGCTACACGGGGTATTATCACTGTGACCTTAAATATCCTATCCTGAGCCCGTGCTCATTCACCAACAATACTAGTCCATTCACTTTTTATGGGCATAAACTAAATGTGCGACAATATCTTCCAGTTCAAAATTATGTTGTTTCCTTCTTCATATCAAGTAGCTCTTTTTTGTCATATAAAATCTCCCGCCGTATGCTAGCCAACATTTCAAATTACGCTCGTAGACCCAATCACCGTCTACTAAAATTCTCAAACCACTCTAACTGTTCCTCAAGGTGTGCAGTTATCCTACCACTGAACCCATATGCTATTCTTTCACTCTCCCACTTTGGGAAAACTCACTACTTTAAGAAACTACTCAACTTCCATTTCTTACACCTAGCCTTCTAGAAAGTTAACCACCGCATGGCACTTCTCACACGTCCTTCCTCATCCTTTGCTGCTCAGTTGATTCCTTAGATCAAAATCGATCTCGCTAGCTATTGAACCAACAGACCACTATTAACTCTGAACCTTTCCATAAATCATCTTTCCCGAGCCGTCAGCCTTAGAAACATCGATTCAATCCCGAACCACCACACTCTGTGACAACTGACAACCGCCTCTCCATTGCTATTTCACAATAACCTGCCCCAAAGGCGAATTGTAGAAGATCATAACACCGGCAAACTTATCACATTCAACATGGAAAACGATACCTCATTACAGATGAAAATTCCACCACGCTCGCAAATACTAAGTCTCGCTACTCAATCAAGCCAAATGTAAACATTTTTAGTCTGGTTGCTCTTCTTCCGTCGGAAATAAAATACCGAATCTCTGAATTATGCACTAAGTGAACCTCCCCTCAAGTCATTCACTGCCTCGACACATAGGCAGTCATCCTACCATCACATCAATACTACACGGTAACCGTTCTTAATAATCATGGAAACTTGTGCCTAGCCTCAGAGCTCTCAGAAGTACAGCTACTGAGCTGAAGCGAAAGAATATCCTTCCATAAAGCGATGACAATAGTTCAAACAACCATGTAGAGAGAAACACCCCGCACCACATTCACAATACCATTACAATTACTTACTCGCCGATTCATGACAAGTGCTTCTCGTTGCATAAAATTGAATGGAAATGAAATTAAGCCATAAGTCTCAAAGGGAATCAAATTGCACGATGAGGAAGGGAAGTGCTCCTAATAGCCCTATAGCCTCTCGAAGATAAGCAGAGACGTCTTTGTACAGATCTGCAAGACTCTACTAGACTCGCTCATGACTTGTGGGGCCTAAGGGAACCTAGTGCGCTGATATCATGTTGTCACGATCAAATATTCACAAAGGGACGTGATGGCGCCAGACACCATTGTCATGCAAGCCAACCATAAATACTTAATTAGATTCTCTTTTAAATAACTGTGAAAACTCTAATTTTCCTTCAATTTTACTAGTACAAGATACTCATTTCAAATTAAATATAAATGTCAAGAAGTTAATACAAAATACCCCATAATCATTCCAAAACCCGGTGTCACAAGTGCATGAGAATTTACTAGGGAATGAAGTAAAATACAGTAATTGTCCGGAATATAAAATGGACGGAAATGAAAATACATCACAATACTCTGAAAGTGACTCTGATGGCAGCAGGTCGTCTCAGTAAGGACAGCTCATCTAAGTCTCTGTATCAATCATGCCACTAAGCCACTAGTCACACATGAACTTGTGCAACAAAAATTCACAGAAAGTATAATAAGAGTACCAAAATAATATATCCCAAGTAAGTACCCCGTCTAATATCGAGATAGTAGAGACAAGAGGTCAACTTCGACACTTACTAGTGGTCCAATAATAATATACCAATAATATAGTAAATCGTGGAATTTTATAAAGATGGCTATATCTCATTTGCATGGAGCAAGTAAGTGATTCTTTCATTGATAGGAATTTTCCAAATTCATTTTTCATTATTTATACATTTTCCTCAAGTCAGGATTGAGACAATATCAACTTCGATAAAATTAAAGGAAAGCAATATAAGCATGCGCAAATTATGCCGAGTTTGTACGGCTCGATCCAACAATATTTAAACCATGCACCGCCAGAGGGTCGAATAGCGCGAACTAATAGATGCATCTATTATCCCACTCGCGGATCATACACGCGATGCAGTCAAATATAAATAAACAATCTCCCTGCTCGCGAATCATACATGCGACGCATGAACAGATAGAAATACATACTCAAACAGTCAATCAAGACGTTCATCAAGGAGACAATTATTCAAGGAGGTGTAAATTTCCCTTTGTTTTACAAGTCATGAAAATGAAGTTTAACTCTTTTAGAAAATCATTTGCCACTTCGATGTGATTAAACTATCAATAAGGTTGCACTTATTACAAGTAAGCATGCTTTTGGGTCCTATACTACCCGGACATAAGCATAATAGTAGCTACGCACGGACTCTTATCGCCTCGTACGCCCTAGCCCCACAATTAGCAACCCATATTCAATTATTTCACCTATGGGGACAATTCCCTCTTACAAGGTCAGAAAAGAAACTCACCTTGCTCCGAAAGCCTATATCCCAATTCAAGAACGCGCTCAAACCTCCAAATTAGAGCCGGACAATCCAAAACAATTCAAATAGAGTGAAAACTAGTCAATACATGCTCAAAATTTCATATTCTAATTATTAAACCAATTTCCCAACCTTAAATTCAAGGTTCCAAAAATTCATCCCGGGCCCACGTGCACGGATTCCAGAAATTTTTGAAGAATGTTGTTACCTATAACCTATGGATATATAATACGTAAATTCTACTTTATTCCATCACAAATTTTGTGGTTAAATCTTCTTTTTATCAAACTCTATGTTTTCATCTAAATTCTTGATTTATCCTAATTTTCACACATTAATCTACCCATAATCTATGTATTTAACTCATGTTATGTAGAAATTACTTACCTTAAAGTGCTAGGTGAAGACCCTTTTCCAAAAGCTCCAAAAATCGCCTAAGAGGATGAAGGAAATGAGCTAAATAATCTAAGTCTCACAATTAATAGTTGTGCACAAGCTTTAGATGTCGCATTTGCACCACATCCATCACAATTGCGAACATGGGCCTCCCCTGCCAAGCTCTCAAATGCGACCTAGAGCTCGCAAATACGAACCCTGCTGAGGTCGCAAATGCAATCAAATTGTCTCAAATGCGATCTCTGCCTCACGCTAGGATCCTTCGCAAATGCGAATCCTCACTTGCAAATGCAAACTATTTCTCACATTTGCAAGATCTGCAACTGCTGCCAAAAACACCAAAAAATCAGGTGTGTTTTCAACCCATCCCACACGTCCAAAACTCACTCGAGGCCCCTAGGAACCCGTCCAATCACACAACTCAGTCCCATAACATAATACAGACTTGCTTGATGCATCAAATCACATCAAACAACATCAACTCCCTAAATCACACCTCGATTCAAACTCAATGAACTTTAGAACCTCAAACTTCTACTTTCATTGCTTAAACCTATCAAATCACGTCCGATTAACCTCAAATTTTGCACACAAGTCTTATTCGATATTACAGGCCTGATCCAACTTTCAAAAATCGAAATCCGACCCCAATATCAAAAATTTCACTTCCGTTCAAACCTCTCAAAAATCTTCAAATTTCTATCGTTAGCCAAATGACTCCAAAATGACCCACGGACCGCTTAATTCACTTCCGATCATGCTCCCAATACCAGAATCACCATACGAAGCTATTTCCAGACTCGGAATCCTAGACGGACATCGATAAAACTAAAATTCTCTTAAGCCCAAACTTATGAAATTCTTCTAAAAATACTAACTCCACAATAAGTGTCGAACGTTTCCAGGTCTTCCATAACCCGATCTGGACATATACCCAAGTCCGAGATTATTATATGAACCTATTCCAGCCTTTGAATCCCGATTCTGAGGTCATTTACTCCAAATATCTAATCTTAGTCAATCTTTTCAACTTAAAGATCCTGAAACGAGATCATATCCGAACTTCCTAGAGTTAAATTCCTACCATGCGTACAAGTCATAATACATGAAGTGAAGCTACTCATGGCCTCAAAATGGTGAATGACACAGTTGAACTCAAAACGACCGGTCGGGTCATTACAGTAGTGGAGAAGATGGTAGGGTTGGGAAGATGATGAGGCGCGGGCTTTTTCTTTTCTGTATTTTGTTCTTTGGGAATATTAGGAAAGGAAGGGTGCAGAGGTTTTTTCCTCCTCTATTTATGACATGTGTCAGATGCTGATTGGCGCGTGTAATAGCGATCTTTAAGGAGATGTAGTCAAACACCAAAGTGGAGTGTAATTGACACACCTTAAAAAAAATTGGTGTGTAATATTATTTCCATATTTAACAGGTGTGTAAGTGGAATTTGGGGACAAGGTCGATGGATAATGTATGTATTTTGCCTTATATTAATAATTGAATTTAATCATGAGTCAAAATACACACGAAGTAAGACAATAATAATTTCAAATCAAGTACTCCCTCCATTCTAATTGATGTGAAACTCTTTGACTGGGCACAAAGTTTAAGAAAAGCTAAAGACTTTTAAAATTTGTGGTCTTATACAAGTCAAAAAAGGGTCAATGATACCCTTTGTGCTTTAAATCTCTTCCTCAACATGCAATAATGATAATATGAATTCGAGTAAAAAACAATGCGGGGAATAAAATTTTACGTCAAATATGGTACCATGATACCCAACTTCAACTTCGAAAAAAAAATTAACAACAATGAAATAAGCAATAGTTATGAAATAAACAATTAAAGAAGTAATAACCTAACATAAGCATGGATATCATAATTAATAAAGTAATAAAATACAAAGAACCAAGTTTTACCCACATGCTTTAACCCAATAATAATGTATTAGTACTCGTCACCTCATATATACGTTGTTCCCACACATAAAACACGTAGTAAATAAACCAACAAGTCCTAATCTTTCAAGTCAAGGTTAATCACGAAATTTACCTCGCTCCGCAATTAAATTAAAGTTCAAGCATGGCTTTGCTTCTATATTTAGCCCACGAACCAATCAAATCTAGCAAATATAATTCAAACATTTCAAAATAAACTTTAGAAACTATCAATAACTGAAAAATAATCAATCTTTAATGTTTTCGAAAAAAAAAGTCAATAAAAGTCAACCCGGGGCCCACTTGGTCAAAACTCGAGATTCTGACCAGAACCCAATTATCTATTCACCCCCGAGCCCGGTTATATGATTTGTTTCAAAATTTGACCCCAATTCGAGGTCTAAATCTAAATTTTATTCTACCCAAAATTCCTAATTTCTACCATGAAATTCTAGATTTGATTTTGAAATTTCTACCATGAAATTTTAGATTTGATTTTGAAATCTCATGGAATGTAATGAGTAATTAAAAGAAAATAGATTAAAGCCACTTAACAATGAATTTAGGAAAAACGGTTTCTTGAAAAATCACCTCTAGGATGTTTAGGGTTGAGAAGTTGGGAGAAATAAGCTAAGTCATGTCATTCCCCTCTTTTACCCAGCTCCAGATGTTGCAATTGCGATGTCTTGTTCGGAATTATGAATATCGCAAATGCGAGGCAAGTATCGCTAATGCGAAACCTGTCTCAGGGCCATAGAAGTCACAAATGTGATATTCTGTTTGCAAATGCGAACGCCCAACCTTCAAAAATGCGTACCATTTCTTCGCAAATGCGAAGAAAGCTCAAGGACTACTGAGTCGCAAATGTGAAGTGGTTTTGGGGAATGGAAGAACAAGAACATTTTCTTTACCACCAAAAATGGTAACATAAGACCCTTCAACTCTGAGATCACAATTGCGATCACTAGCAGTTCACAAATGTGAATATTATCTCGCAAATATGAAACACCTAATCCAGCTCATGCTCGCGTATGCAAACACTTAATTGTAAAAGCAAGGCTCGCAATTGCGAGCCAGACCTTGCAAATGCGAGATCTGTAGTAGAGCACCAGCACCAGAAGTGCACCAGTTATTCCAACCTTAATCGTATTCATCTAAAACACGTCCGAAACTCACAAGCACCTGAAGCTGGAAAATAAATATGCACACAAGTATTACAACATCATTGGAACTCGCCCTTGTGATCAAAATATCAAAATAATACTTAGAACCACGAATTAGACATCAAAATGTATGAAAATTTTAATGAAATTTATGAGCTCTTAAATTTACAACAGGACGCCTGAATCACATCAAATCAATTCCGTTTTGCACTAAATTTTGCAGACAAGTCAAAAATAGTGAAATAAATATATTTCAAGTTCAGAAACTGAAATCCGAACCCGGTAGTAACAAAATCAACCTACGGTCAAACTTAAGAATTCTTTAAACCTTCAAATCACTAGTTTTCAACAAATCACGTGAAATCAAATTATGGACTTTCAAATTCAATTTTCCGAATACGCTCAAGTCCTAAATCATGATACGAACTTACCGGGACCGTCAAAATACTGATCCGGATCCGTTTACAAAAAATATTGACCGTAGTCAACTCAAATTATTCAAGGTTAAAATTTACATTTTCTTCAAATTTTCACATAAAAATTTTCTGAAAAAAGACATTGAATGTGCGCGCAAATAGAAGAACACTAAATGGAGTTATTTGTCAAAATATAAAAATAAGGCTAAAACTCAAAATGACTTATTGGGCCATCACAAAACTATTCTAGGTTATGGAGCATAACTCGAAGAAGTAGTCGACCAGTTTACTCATACATAAGCGCCCCATTGCTGCTGTAGAAGACTATTGCTATTTCGTACATATACAAAAATTACTCTTGCAAATAGTAATCATGGAAATAAGGTGCTTTGGAAGATTCAAGTTGTTTAGCAAAAGAACCTTATCCAGACGTTGAAGCTATTTTATTCTTCTTTCTAGAACCAGTGTTAGCTAAACAATTCAGGAGATTTTGATTTAGTTTGAGATTAGAATTTATAGTGATGAAAAGGGTACCTATAATTAACTTGATTCTAGGAGTTGGATACTAGATTTTATAGTTTTTAGGTTATTGAATTTTAATCTAAAAATCACTCTTTTAAGGTAGTAAAATTTTGAAATACTTCCTACGAGGTAGATCATGATTTTTATCCCCTTAAGAAAGTAGAAGTTTTCTACGTAAAATTAATGTGTTGTTTATTTTCAGCACTTTACTTTTATTTTGCATTAAATAGGTAAACAAATCAAGTTCTTTAACATACAAAAATCAGGTACGACATAATTCTCTGTCTCTTGTGTCTTGATGCATTCTAAATTGACGATATTGTAATCCTTAAGGCGATAACTAGATCAACAAAATGGAGAGAGATTCTATTTGTTCGAACTAGGGATGACAAACAGGCAAATCGGACCGGATATGATTCGGGTAAAAAACAAATAATGAAAAAATAAATAAATTATTCAATCTGACCCATAATTAATACGGATTAAAAAATAGGTTAATTGGCGAATAATATGGGTAACCATATTATTCTTGACAGAAACCCTCAATTTGAGGCGTTACAAATACAAAATTTAAACTTATTAGTTATTTATATTTGATTCGTTTTTAAAAAGTTCGTTATTTAACATATTATTTAATAAATAATATGAATAATTAATTGTTTTATTTTAATTATTTTGCCACCCGTAATTCGAAGAAAGAAGGAAAAGCAAGCTACTCAAATTCGTCTCAATATTTGACATAATTCTGTTTAATAATGTTTTTATTGCATTTCTATTTTAATAAAATTGTTATATGATTTTTATAACTTTCACGAATTCAAATATCTTAATAATTTAAGTTTAATCTTTTTCATCAAGATAATATTAAGTCAAATAACAAAGTAGTAGTAGACTGATATGATTTCTTCTTTTTGGTCCTAGCATACACTTCTTAATAGCTGCGTCACTGCTGGACTGCTGTCAGAAAGAACATTGGATATCACGCGCTAGTTCGCGCGTGAAGCTCACAATTAATTTGAGTTATTGGGATCCTGTAGCTATGATGGTAAGCAACCCCACTTCTATCCGAGAGGTTGTGAGTTTGAGTCTCTCCAAGAACAAGGTGAGAAGTTCTTGGAGAAAAGAATGCCGAGGGTCTATTTGGAAACAGTCTATTTACCTAAGGGTAGTGGTAAAGTCTGCGTATATACTATTCTTCCCAAACTCCACTAAATGAAATTATATTGGATTGTTGTTGTTGAAGTGCCTTCCTAAATTTTTGATTTTGGAAATTGGAGTGTATCGGTTCACATTTCACATGATTTATATAGAGGTGTCAACCGGTTCCACCGGTCCGGTCCGGGTCGATTTTTTTCGACCCATCCGGTTATCGGTCCGGGCCGGGCCGGGTCCAAACAGTGCCGGGTTTAACCGGGCTGGGTTGTTAGGGGTTAAGATTGAACCGTACGGGTTACGGGTTGTAATGGTCCGGGCCGGGCCGGGTTTCGTTATTTTGTATTTTTTTTTTAGAATTATGTATAAATATTAAGTTATATTAATACTTTGTAATAATTGAATGAACACAACAAAAGATTGCGAAAAAATTGCACTTATTGCAAGTGCTACTTTATTTCTCAATTTCAAATAATAAGTAGATAATGAAAATGTTTACATTTTTTATAGTGAAGTAGTAATTTCAAATGTTTTGCATCACTTCATCAGTTCATCACTTCATCTTCATCATAATCAATATCTCCAAGTTAAAGTTCTTCGTCTTCTGGGCTATGAAGTATGAACTGTGAAGTGTGAACATCTTCCGTTCCTGATTTCTTCGTTCCGATCTATCTAATCCAATCTCTGAAACAAAGTACAAACAGACAAACATACTAAAAGTCTAAAACTTACAAATCATTGCTTCCCATAATTATTGACCCATTCTATAGGATGGACAGCTCTCATATGTCTTGTAAATGGTCCAGTCCCTCCTAAATTTCCTTCGGTCAAATGTTGAAAAGTTTCGTTACAAATTTTGCACTTAATACTATTAGTACCTTCTATTATTTCAAAAAAATTCCATACCCGACTTCTTCTTTTACGATTAGAAGTCGGGTGATCATTATTACTAGTACTACCAGAAGCTACGGGATTAGCATCATTATTGACCCATTCTATAGGATGGACAGCTCTCATATGTCTTGCAAATGGTCCAGTCCCTCCTAAATTTCCTTCGGTCAAATATTGAAAAGTTTCGTTATAAAATTTGCACTTAACACTATTATTACCTTCTATTATTTCAAAAAATTCTATACCAGACTTCTTCTTTTACGATTAGAAGTCGGGCCATTACTATTACTACCAAAAGCTACAGGACTAGCATCATTAAACATATTGTAAAAATGAAAATATAAGCTTAAATTAAATATGCAATTAAAATATTAAATAAGAGAAAGAGTTGGAAAGAGTGCACCGAATTCGACAATAAATTGAGCACTTGATTACGCAAATCCGGTGTTACCACGAACAAACGTCAAGCAAGTATTTCAATGTTGAACACTTGAACTTCAAGCTTAGAATTCCGATTTCCGAATGAGAAATTACGATAAATTAAATTCGGGAAAACAAAGACAATAAAATTATTAAATTAGAATATGAATTCTTGAAAATTGAAGAGAAGAGAGTGATTGATAATTTGAGAATTGAGAGAGAGATTGATAATTTTGAGTGAGGAAATGAAGAAGAGGGGAGGGTATTTATAGATTTTAAGAAGGGTTAATAATGTAATTTAATAAATACAAAAAAAAAAGTGGCCATTTCTGAAAATACTCCCGTTGGCCAACGGTTCTGGACCGTTGCCAACGGTCCTGTGGGGCCCACAGGTTCAGAAATTTTTTTTTAAAAAATTTTTGACCGTTGTACCGGTCCGGTCCCGGTCCGGGTCGACCGGTTCAAGCACTGTTTTGCTTACAGGCCGGTCCGGTCACGGGTCTTAATCCTAAAATCCTAACCGTTCTAACCCCTCCCCCCCAAACCCAGCCCAGCCCACCCCTTAAGAACCGGGCCGGTCCGGTTCGGTCCCGGGTCAACCCGGACCGGTTAACAGGCTTAGGTTTATATCATTGGCTTGAGAAAAGAAAATATTAAATAAGAATAAGCTTTGAAAGAAATCAATCATTCTTTGATGATATGATCTACTTGGTATTCTAATCATTAGAATTATTTGTTATTTTTTGTGGTCAATTTGCAATGCATTTTTTGACTGTCTGATCAGTATAGTATAGACATCAGGTTTTTGTCCATTAATATTATCTAATATATTTTGATTATATTGAAATTATATAAACTTTGATCTCTCGTGTTTTAGTCATGAAATTTTATTGATATTATTATGATTATCCATTATAATTTAAAGAAGGAATTTCTATCTAAATATATCTACCCATTGAATTTGAGAAATTAATTTATAATACTTACTTTGTCCGTCTCAATTTATGTGATGGAAGTTTAAATTTTGAGAGTCAAATGAATTTTTCTTTTACTGTGATTTTTCATATGCCTTTAAGAAACTTTGAATTGTTATTACTTTTTATGTAGTTTCTAAATATATAAATTCTATTTTAAAAAGCTTAAAAATTCTATATTCAAGTTAAGAAATTTGATTCATGAAATTCATGCTCCGAAAGTGCATGAAAATTTAGCAATAATTGACCACAACGAAAGCAAAATATCGTACAGGCCAAAGTTAGAATAATGGCGGCAAGTTTGCCATTGGCGGCTCACATTAGTTTTACTGTTTGTGAGGAGCATTTCTAGTGGTTTGTGATTGTTTATGCGGACATATGTGTAATTTAAAGAGTTTTTATTTTGAAATGTTAGCAGTTTTTTTTTCTTCTAAAAGACAAGTTATAAAAATTTCTAAATTTTTTAATATAAAAATTAATAAAATAACCACAAAGAATATACAAAGTATATTAAAGTTTAAGAAAATTAAAAACTCACAAAATAAAAATATCTAGCATTTTTCTTTTATAAATATAAACAAGGCAATAGTTATATAGTTTCTATACGATAAAAATCAGCTAGAACGTCTTATCTTTCAAACGATTAAAAAATAACATTATTTTAGAAAATGCTATCAAATTCTCTAAAACTTAATAATCAATAAACTCCATCATTAATAAAATTCAATATTACTCCTCACGAGTAAATATAAAATTGCTTTTAAATAGCAAAACATAAGAGTTTGATTAAGAGACATAAAATTAAAATATTAAATACCTATAGTATGTAAATCTGTAAATTTATTAGCTATTCAAATGATAATCACTCGCTGATGTTTTTAGTTAGTAAACATGCAATACTATGAGTTATTATTTTGAGTTTTCTCAATCTTTATATTCATATAGATGAATAATATTTTAATCATTCATTTGCTAAAGAATTTTAAGTGTCAGCAATGCTAATTAGGATATTTGATGTATGATTTGCGCTAGAAACTATTAGACAAACCTTGAGTATTGAAAAGCACAAGGCTTGTTTCAGGCGCATAACCAATGTATAAAGCGTAAGCCTCAGAGAACTAAGCCTTACATGTGAGTCTGGTGGTGTTTTGATAATTTTATTTTTCGAGGTGAGTCCCAAAAAGCCTTTTAAAATACTGGATCAAAATATCATATACATAAGTATGAAAAATAACTAGTATACAATCGACTAAATTAGCCTGAAATTGAAATGTAAGTATTGTATTATTGTATAGGTTAAGAAGGCAAAAAACATATCCAGAGTGTGTATACTAATTAAATCGTACTAATATATTAGAGTCAAGTGACAAGTCAAGGTAAAATGTGTATTAATTAATTATTGTTAAAAATAGAATTTTATTTAGAGTGAATGTCTATCTTGGCTAAGTTATTTTTCTATAAACCACCCAAAATTCAATAAGAATTTTCTATCTCTTTCTCTGCAATGTTGCTATTGTTATTTTTTTTTCTCCCCCTAAATTCTATACCGTCACTCGCATAATAATCAGATCATCGATCATCGGAGATGTCGAAGTACCATAAACCAGCGGTAGGAATCCCCTACATTCCGGCTTATAACCAGGATCCGATGCCTCAGCAAATCCACCACTAGCAATATTACGTGGCTGAAAACCCTTATCAAGCAGATACGCCTGCTCCTTTTAATTGCCTTCACTGTGGAAATACTGGTCTCACCCTTGTCAAGTAATTCTTCTCTTCCTTCTTTTTTTACTTTTTGTTGGATAATTGCAACTTTGGCCCTCATCTGCTGGTAAATTTTTATATTGAATCCTCGACTAAACAGTTAAGGTTTGAATAATTAGAACCTGTACTTTCACATTGGACTGAATTTGCACGCTTCGATTAATGGAAGAATAAATATGATTAACTTATATCACAAGGACTTAGACAAGAGGGGTTGTTCTGATGGTAAGAAACCCCCACTTCCAAGTGAGAGGTTGTGAGTTCGAGTCTCCCCAAGAGCAAGGTGGTAAGTTCTTGGAGGGAAGGATGTCGGGGGTCTATTTGGAAACAGCCTCTCTATCCAAGGGTAGGGGTAAGGTCTGCGTACACACTACCCTCCCCAGACCCTACTAAGTGGGACTATACTAAGTTGTTGTTGTTGTTGTTATATCACAAGGACTAACATCACGATTTGGCAGTAACTGAGGGAGTAAAAGTGCAATCTTTTTATTTTTGTTGTCTTCTGATTATATGCAATTCTGTTGCCTGTATTGTATGATCTTCTGGTGGTGAGTTCTTACTGGAAATTAATTTGGCTTACCTTTATTAAGGAACTTATTGATATCCCAAATGGAGTGAAATGGATATTAATTGATTTTTGTAGCTGCCTAAACTAGTAAAACATGAAATGCAGTTGAGTTGAACTAGTTTGAGTAATATTAGTGGTAGTTTCTTTCTTTCTTTTTGGTGGATAAAGGTGGTGTTCGGAACAAAAAATAACATCTAATCATACACCTAGTATGTGTCTTGTGCATTACTAAGTCAACCCACTCGTAGTTATTCCACAACATATTTTGTATCTGTTGCTGTTATAACAAGCAAAACACCAACGTGTCTATTCAATGCAGCTACCCTCGGTTAAAAAAAAAAGTCAATTGTAAAATACTGTTGTATCCTAAAGTATCAATTCAGCACTCACTAAGTAATCATGTATTACACCATCTATCATGTATCAGCCTTGTTATTTTTAATGTTGACATCATTTTAATTCACAAGTATTGATGTATATGATTATTTTTCATAACCATAAGTCCATTTAATACACTAACTCTTATGTATTGTATTAATTCACTAGTGCTATCTGCTTTGCCTGTGAGCATACTTGTTAATAAATTGTGCTCAGGCCATACTGTAAAACATCCACATGTGTCAATCAACTTGTTACTAGCACATATACTCCAATGTTCACATGCAATGAAGTTTCTCATTTTATACTTGTTTATTCAATGTATGCTAAACAGTTAAATTTTGTTAACTCAATCATAACCAATTTTTGTATTGCACATTCTTAATTACAGTCATGCTGTCTAATCTACCCTCATATGTACATCACATTCAATCAGTCCATAATACAAATGACCTTATTTTACTTACACATGTTATACTATGTACTATGCTTACTACGTTATATGAAATTATAAACATGTTAGTTTGTATTCATTTATATGGTGTCTTTTTAGCTATTACGAGCACAATTTCCAGATAATCCAATTTAGTCTATTAGACTAGATAATGCTGCTGAGTTTTTATTCCGAGCATTTAATGATTATTGCTTATCAATCGGGATAAAAGTGGAACATCCTGTAGCTCATTCTCACACTCAAAATGGTCTTGGAGAATCTTTAATTCAACGTCTGCAGTTGATAGCAAGACCGTTACTCATGAAAACGAGGCTGCCCACTTTGGTTTGGGGTCACGCCATTTTGCATGCAGAAATGCTAGTTCGTCTCAGACCGACAAATTATCACAAATATTCCCCGTTGCAATTAATTGTGGGTCATGAACCTAATATATCCCATTTAAGAATATTTGGATGCGCTGTATATGTGCCTGTAGCACAACCATATCACACCAAAATGGGTCCACAAAGAAGGTTAGGAATATATGTTGGGTTTGAAATCGCCCTCCATTATTCGCTACCTCGAAACATTGACAGGGGATTTGTTCACTGCACGATTTGCAGACTGTCGATTCGATGAGACACTTTTCCCAAAATCATGGGGAGAAGTTGGTGAAACCAAACGGGAAATTTTGTGGAAAAATCCATCATTATCTCATCTTGATCCACATACCTCTATTTGTGAAAAAGAGGTGCAAAAGATTATTCATTTGCAAAGAATAGCAAATCAAATGCCAGACGCATTTACGGATTTGAAAAGGATAACAAAATTACATATCCCCGCAGAAAATATGATAGCACTATGTAATAAGTCTGAAAGAAGACAAAACTATTACCGTGAAGGTATCAATGGATATGGACGTGGCAATAGACGAAATTATAATCGTCATCATTGTGATAATGAGAATAATAAGGATTCTCAAAATGTTCCTTCACTCTGTGAAAGTAATATATGTCATCGATTTGACATGAGATTTTATACAGCACATATAGATGATTATGATCCATTCATAGTGTGAATGTGACAACATATGATTTATGAATACATATTCATTATTGGAAGAATATGAACATGCTATTGGCATTGAATATACCACACTCACCTCTAGAAGGAGGGTTGAGATGATATAAGAAAATAATGTCATTATTATGGCATGAATGGTCATTGGTCACGTACCTATTGTACGCCAAAATATTTTGGCAATATGATTATTAAAATAATGCAAGAAACATATATTGCATATAATTTTGACATGACCATAATGGTACAACTTTAAGAGCCAATTATATTATTTTGGAGAAACATAATTGATTACCAATAAGGTATTGTATTGTAGTAAGTCTCAAAGAAACTTATTCAGTTTCCAAAGTATATGCGAAGCGATTGATTATATTGAGACTATAAATAAAAGAAAGATTTGATATCTTCTATTACTACAACTTGTAGCATGATAATATGCATGTGAAAAGCTACCATCTTTATTCTCCAATTTGTAGTATACAAACAAAAGAATGCCACAATAAAGTGGATGTTTATTGATATAAAAACCCATATCATAATAAACTTAGAGTTTATCGATAATTGCACATGTCATGATGTAAATCTGAATTTTATCAATATTGATAATTTATTCAATTGGCATTCGGGTTAGCCATATCAATTTAAGTATGATGTGCAACAATAATAGAGAATTCACATGAGTAAATATTAAAGAACTAGAAAGTTCTTTACGAATTCTCTTATATTACTTGTTCTCATTAATTAATTGACCAACTAAAGTTGGGGTTGAATCCCATAAATTCTGGAAATATCAAAGGCGAATATGGGCCCATTCGCCTGCCATGTATACCACATATGATGCATCTATGATATGGTTACATGTGCGATTATTATTAACCTGCAACCTGGCCGGTGCTTGCGAGGTAACTTGCTCAGTAATCTAATTTCGAGCATAATTTCCAGATTTTCTATTCAAGATAGTTCATCTTGATAAGGTGGTTTACATCATAGTTGGTTTAGCAAAATAATTTATTGAGTGCCTCCACTTAATAGCTAAATTATTGCTTATGAGAACAAAGTTATCTATATCAATTTGATATACGTTATACACGAGAGTATATTATATTCTCCCCTCACAAGTGGTTCAGGGTCAGGAACCAAATAATTTCATCTTATTATTATTGATGTGCTGTGTATATTAACATGATAATGCACAAAGATGATTTCCCAGAGTTGAGGAAACAAGTTAGTTTTTCTAAACATGAGGGGGAGACATGATAAACACTTGAGAAAAAGTTACATGGAACGAATTATCATTTGTATATATAGATCCTCGAATATCATAATATGAACTTGAAGTTCATAAAAGGATAATTCAATTGCAACATACTGCAAAGCATGCCATACGCATTTGCTGACCCAAAGAAAGTAACTATATTCTCACTGCAAATGCTCATATTAAGTCCTAGAAGGACAAAATCTTTGATATGCTTAAAGCGTATAGACAAATCGGTTTCAAAAAGAACTTCTTAATAAAGAAGATGAGCAAATGATCAAAGTGATCATAATAAGGAGGCAAGTGATCTAGAAGATCACATGACATAACACTTCATAAAATCTCATGAGAGATTTAGGTACCTCAATATATGAATGAAGAGATCGCTATGTTATGTCTTTATGGAAAACTTTTGAAACCGATATAAAATATTTGTCGTCGACATCTATCATAGCGCTAAGTTTAGATGAGGATCTTAAGTCTATCGAATATAGACACAAAATATTGGCCAAATGGTAGAGACACAATTCAAGTAAAAATGATTCCATATGATAGACATGTAGTTTTGGACATGTAGTTCAATACTTGAAAGTATAAAGTCAATGGTATGTGCAATCAGTTTTCAATATCTTATTTGTCTAGCATGACATGAAAAACTTGATATGCATCTAAAGTCTATTATATGGCTTATATGACTTAACTTATATGTCAATCCATGAAGGATTTAAGTTGCTTGAAGCATATACAATTTCTGATCTTGAAGTACTGTTTCCTTAGTGCAATTTGTGCACGAATATATCTTGCTATAACTATAAGCATGATAATGTGATAGCAAGAGTTTTTCACCTCTATGAGAAGATATAGAACAGACGACTCCAACAAGATCATACGAAGACGATACATCTATTAGGGATGATGATTTCAAAGTGAAACAAATTCATTCAAGTTAATATGGATGATTTATTTATCAAATCTCTACCAAAGATCTCTTGAAGATGGCGCACAAGATTGGAATGCGAAGGCTCAAGGATGTGAATTGATGCTCTTTTCAGGGGGAGTTAATGCGCGTTGCGCTCTTTTTCCCTTACAAGGTTTTGTCCCACTGGGTTTTCCTTGCAAGGTTTTTAACGAGACAACCAATAGGCGCATTACTAAATATGTGTACTCTTTTTCCTTTTCTAGAATTTTTTCCCATTGGGTTTTGTTTTAGTTAAGGTTTTAATGAGGCACATTACTTATTGAGTAGACATTCAAGGGGGAGTGTTAAGAATAGAATTCTATTTAGAGTGAATGTCTATCTTGTAGAGAGTTTTACTTTGAGGCTAAGTTATTTTTCCTCCTATAAATAGAGGGGTCTTATCACCCCAAAATTCAATAAGAATTTTATTTCTCTTTCTCTACAATATTCCTCTTGTTATTTAATGATAATCATATTTGTGAAGCTTTTCCTGTAAGCAGTCTGCTCAAACCCACATAAAGGAGTTACAGATGTCATCAGTTAAGTAAACGTAGTTTCATTACAATGAATCATCAGAATTTCAATTTAGCAAAATAAATACACATGACTCAAATAATTGGCTTCGATTTATTTGTCACTAAAATAGGTAATTTATTATACATTTCTAAAGTATCCAAGCTGGATTTTCCTGACGTTGAAGCATGTTCACTGCTCTAAAATTCTATTTCCAGAGGTAGAAAGAGAACCAACCAACATCGAAACTTGAGCTGAAGAGCGCGGATCCATTTGTATTAACGCATTTTATACCGACCCCAAAAGAGCTAGCTTTCTTTCTTTCTTCTTAATTCCTCAGTCAGTAATTCTTTAACTTATTGTTGTTGTTGTCCTCTTCTCTGTACCTAACTTCCTTTTCTTTCCTCTTCTCTCATTTCACTCTTAAGTCTTCCCCATTTCTTGTTTTCCTTTTCCTAAAGAAAACGGCAAGAAACGAAGTTCCAAAGGAAAGCAACTTCGTATAATAGTTGGTGGCTTGGTGGGTATGGCCAAATTTTAGCTTTTCTGGTGAGAGGAAGCAAATTTTTAGTATAATTTTTTGTTTGCAATACGTTCCTTTACGTGTAGATTTTTTGTCTTTTAAGTATATGAGTATGTCTTTTTAGGTGATAATGACATCCTTTGTTACCATACTGAATGGTTTTAATCTAAAAGTGAGTTTTAGATGATTGGTCCATTCATTGTTGATTGACAAGACTGTGGATACAAGTACTCACTACCACTTTCTATCTCTTTCTCCGTTGATGCTGTAAGCCTATAATTATTAGCAGTTGGCTTTATATTCTGCTGTTCATATTAGTCTTCTGAATTTTTCTGGAGCTTTTGTATGATTTGGGAATGAGAAAAACTGAAGAATATTATCATTTATCATCACAAGATATGCTGGCTTTTGCAAGTCCTTGTTGCAGTGTCCATACGAGTTCTACTTGCCACACTTTACTTAGTGAACTTCAGGTACTTAATTAATTACTTCCCCTTTTTGTCTAAACTTTGCTGCTTTCTTTCTTTGTTTCATTGGGGAATTTTGGTGTTTTTTGAGGGAATGTTGTGTTTATTGAGTTGGAGTAGTTGATTCCTTTGCAGTATTTTTAAGTTAAAAGTCATCTAGTTTTTATGTCGTAAGACTGTGTATTAGAAGAGTTGTAATAGATGGTGTATTAGAAGATTTCTAACGGTGAATACTTAATGCTTTCATTGGCTTTGAATTCTTGTTCTATATTGTTCATGTAGTCGCGATTTTAGGATGTTCTCTAATTTTTCTCTCAAATGAATGTTCCTAAGTAATTTGAGTTGAGGAATAGTTGATTGATGGATTAATTCTAGTTAGAAGTAGGCAATTCAAGATGTGTTTCTGTATGTTCCTTTTAGTTTGACTTTCTCATCAATTGGTTATGTAGGTAGATATTCATGTCCAGTGGTTTCTTTATATTTCAAATTTCTTGCTTAAATTTGGACAAATTTCTAGGTTTTGGAATAGTTTTTGACAGTGATTAAATTGAAATGTAGTTTGGTCTTGAGCATAATCAATTACTTTTTACGCTACAATTAATGGTTTGGCGGCTGGCAGTAAGTGTTCTTACTATTAAGGTAGCTCAACTGAGTTGGAATAGTTCCCCTTTGTAATATTCTAGTTAAATTGAAATCATGTACTCCGTTTGTATGTTGTAAGATGGTGTATCAGAAGAGTTCTGATGGGGAACAAGTTAATGCTTTCATTGTCTTCCAACTCTTGTATGCTTTATGTGGATTTAATCGAGAGTTTAGGGTGTTCTCTAATTTTTCTCTCATGTATATGTTCCTAAGTAATTTGAGATGAGAATTTGTTGATTGATGGATTAATTGTAGTTAGAAGTAAGAATCTTCTTTGCTAAATTCAAGTTTATGTTTTTGTATGTTTGACTTCCTCATCAATCAATTGTAGTTTTCCAATATGAATTAAGTCTAGCAAGTTATAACTATGCAAAGAACCAATCTTTATTTGATTGTATATGTGTGATGTCCAGCAAATATGGAAGGATATTGGCGAGACTGGAGCGAATAAAGAACGTATGATGTTGGAGCTGGAGAGAGAGTGTTTGGAAGTATACCGAAGAAAAGTTGAAGAAGCTGCCAATGCCAAAGCATGCCTTCATCAAGCTGTTGCTGCTAAAGAAGCCGAGATTGCAACTTTAATGGCTGCTCTTGGTCAACTCAATATTAATTTACTAGTAATGAACACTTTCTTCTGCTGTTGGAGCTATTATCTTACCCCCTTTTGGATTTACATTATTCTGTTCCCTTAATCTACTAGTAATGCTTTCTCTATAAGTTAAAAGGATTCTACTAAAAGTCTTGAATAAGTTGAAGGTTTCTATGGTAACATCTGAACTTCTACAAATGTTAGTTTACAAATTCTTTCTCTTCCTCTTTTGTAAGTCTAAAAATGTTATACTAATTATCAAATTCTTTTGTAAGTTTTCTTTTGGTTAAGTCCATTTTGATACTTTTAAAGTCAAGCAAACATCATTCTTATGCTAATACTTCAAAACCATGCTTTCTCAACTCAACAGATTCCGCCAGAGAAGAAGTCAGCATCACTGAAGGAGCAACTGGCGGTAATTACACCACTTGCAGATGATCTAGGAGTTAAGAAGGATGAAAGACTTAAGCAGTTTGCAGATATAAAGACACAAATTGACAAGATAACTAGTGAGATTGCTGGGTATTCTAATATCGTTAATGCTGTGAGTCCCTTAAATCTGGAAGATCACGACTTATCAATGAGAAACCTCTCTGAATATCAATCTCATCTTCGTGCTCTTCAAAAGGAGAAGGTATGCATGGGATTGAGTTCCATTTTTAACATGGAAAAATATGTCGTGCTTAACCATCGAACAAGTATAAATTATTTTAGCAAATTAACTGATAAGTATATTTCCTGCCTGCAGTCCGAGCGGATCCAAAAAGTTGTGGACTGTGTAAATGAGGTGCACTCTTTGTGTGCTGTGCTAGGGATGGATTTTGACAAAACTTTGAGTGATGTGCATCCAAGCTTGCACGAAACAAGCCTTGGACAATCAACTAACATCAGCACAACCGCATTGGAATGTCTAGACCAGGCCATCTTCAGACTGAAGACAGAAAGAAAAGTTCGATATCAAAAGGTATTGCTTGCTTCTGTCTTCTTTTAGCTTTTTCCTCTTTACCTATAATTTTAATCTCATCGCTGATGCAGCTAAAAGATGTTTCTGGATTGTTGTTTGAGCTCTGGGTGTTGATGGATACAACCAGAGAAGAGAAGAGTAAGTTATCGAGGATCACTTCCATTCTTCGTCTTTCTGAGTCAGATGTTACAGAACCAGGTGCTCTTTCATTGGAGGTTATTCATCAGGTTTGTGAGCATTTACCTATCTTTTAAATATGTTGCTGCCTTGCTTTGTCTCGTTTCACTACTTCTCACTGTTGTTTCCCTTGAATAAGTTAACAACAGCAACAATAAGGTAATACATTAATTATAATGTTGCATAAAGATGGTAAAACTCATAACAGAATTCTGATGAAACTAGTGAAGCAGAGGGTTATGTATTAGGTGCATTGGACATATTTCTCACAACCATAGAACTGTGACTGGATCTTATCCGTACTTACTCAATGGCCGATAGACGTGTTGTGACTTGTGAGTGGACAATATTTCAGGCTGTAGAGAAGTTTAATTTTGTCTGTCATATTAAACTGATTTTCATAGGTATCAACAGAAGTTGAGAGGCTAAATAAATTGAAAGCAAGCAGGATGAAAGAGCTGGTCATGAAAAGGAGGGCTGAGCTGGAGGACATATGCAACAAAAATCATATTGAACCTGATCCAAGTACACCAGCTGATAAATCTAGTGCAATTATCGACTCTGGTAAGACATCAAATCTTGGATACATAAAAAAGCTGTATTCCTCTAACACATCTGTGCACAGAAATGAATCCAATTTTTATTTGAAGGTCTTGTGGATCCCTGTGAACTCCTGGCAAATATTGAAGCACAAATAAACAAAGCAAAGGATGAAGCTTTAAGTCGAAAAGATATAATGGATAGAATAGAGTGGTGGCTTTCTGCTTGTGAGGAGGAAAACTGGCTTGAAGATTATAACCAGGTATAAATTGAATGATATCATGTGGGCTAATGACATGCATAGCTTATCATATATCTGCATTTGCTACTGACTAGGGTCCAGTTACTCTAGCTTTTCTTATGCTGGGAGTTTATTACATTACTTGTCAAATAAAATAATTGTAGATTTACTTTGTCCAAAGTCTGAGTAGATCCTTTTCTATTATCAGGATTACAGACGTTACAGTGGCGGAAGAGGTGCTCACATAAACTTAAAGCGGGCTGAACAGGCTAGAATTAAAGTGACTAAGATTCCAGGTAATTTACTCTTGGCTTCCTAGTATTTGACCTCAGATAGTCAGTGAAAAACTGAAATCAAACGCATTTGTTTTCAGTTGTTGTTAACACTTTGATTAATAAGACACTAGCTTGGGAAGATGAGAAACAGAAATTGTTTCTTTATGATGGGGTGAGCTCTCCTGCAGCTACAAGTTTCTAGATCTTCTCTTTTGTTTGCACTGTTGTCCAAATGAAATGGTCTATACGTGTAGGTGAGAGTGGTGTCGATATTGGAGGATTACAAAATGGTTAGACAGCAGAAAGAAGAGACAAAGAAACGGGCTCGGGTAAAGTCAATTATTCTCATCTATTACTAAATGTCAATTAGTGTATGAAAAGTAGCACATTGCAAGTTAGGAGAATGCAACTGTAGAAGTCACATGAATTAATTTGTCGAATGTAATTTTGCCTTCTATATACACCTTTTTATATGTATTTTGATCAAGTCGAAAGATGAAAGAGCATCTAACTCTTTTGGTATGTGAAAGCAGAAATGTTTGACCTTCATAAAATTATCTTGTGGTCCAGGATCAGAAGAAACTTCAAGATATGCTGCTGTCAGAGAAGGGAACTGTATATGGTTCCAAACCTAGTCCAAGAAGAAGCAGCAGCTTTAAGAAGGCAAACGGTTACCATGCAAATGGAAATGGATCCGTGACACCCTCGCCACGCAGGAACTCAATTCCTTGTGCAACTTCAGACCTTTTAACTCCGCGTTCCAACTCTATGCGACAGAATGGTTATTTCAAGGAAATGAGAAGGCTTTCTACTGCCCCTCTCAACTTTGTGGCTATGGCTAAAGAAGACACTGTGTCTTTCTCTTCTATTTCTGGTTCTGAGCCAGAATCTCCACCTCAATGCTGAACTTAGAAATTATGTCGGTATGTCTGTCAATTCTCAATCAAATTGTGGAACTCAGTGTCATTTCAGTTCTAGAATTTTGAATATCAGAATACTTTCTTGAATAGTTCAGTTTATCCTCTCATGATATAGATATTTTCTAAACTCGCAAATAAGTATTCCCATTTTTACTTGTGGATTCATTGGCTGAAATAGAGGGGGAGAAAACTTTAACAGGTAAAGTTGCTGCCATGTGATCAGAAGGTCAGGGGTTCAACCCATGGAAACAGCCTCTTGCAGAAATGCGCGGCGCGATAAGAATGCGTCACAATAGACCCTTGTGGTCCGGCCCTTCCCCGGACCCTGCGCATAGCGGGAGCTTAATGCACAGGACTGCCCTTTCTTTTAGGGGGAAGAAAACCATACAATTATTTGTTTACTGTCCTCTTGTTATACTTATTATTGCTGCTTATTACTTGAAAGTAAAAAAAGGCAGCCCGGTGCTCTAAGCTCCCGCTATGTACGGGGTTTGAAGAAGTACCAGATCACAAGGGTCTATTCTATGCAGCCTTACTCTGCACTTTCAAGTGATGCTTATTTCTTGAAAGTGCATATTCCAAATACTGTTACACCGTCGTTTTCAGCTTTATATCTAACGGTATAATTCTCTTTGCAGGGACATGACCGTCAAATTTTCCACAGGATCTGTATCACAGGCCGCATTCAGAAGAGTACACCAAAATTTGTGAATACTGAAGGGAACGTACCCTAGTGTGTTGTATTAGGCAATTCTAGCGCAATGAGTAAGTTTTTGTGATGGATGAAGATAGCAGGTGCCAAATGGAAGGGATTTCTTGTTTGATTGTTTACCAGTACATATACATAATGCAGTATGATTTCCACTATATATACACTAGACCCCAAGAAGAGCTTGTTTCAATTTACATTGTTGCACTACTAATGTTCCTTGATTATCCAATGTAATTAAAAAAAAAGGGAAAAAATACTACGTACGTTGTTGCATTCACATTTAATTTGAAAGGGGTTGTTCTTATTTCTGACAACTGATGGAAGATTACCACAAAATCTTGAAGAATTTTCCAGTCTTGAGTTCACATTTAAGTGATGTTGTTTTGATGTAACTGTAGGCTCATGTGGATCCCCCATATTAAATATTTGGTCGTACCTATGAATTTGTAAGGTAGAAGTAGACAAATTAGCCAGGCTGTGGAAGATGGTTTTTCCAACATCATTCAAGGATCTTGCCTCCTTGATCCTCTACTTTATGGCCAGCTCAACACACATTATAACATGTCATAAAAATACAAATTCCTTTCATATTACATACTATTGAGTTTTAAATGATGAACGCTTTTAAGGGAAACTATTATGAAGATGATGTTGATGATTTTAATAAATATATTAAAATTATTGAACAACAACAATAACAACAATATTATATTATGAATAATAAAAAAACAATTAAATAGTGATTAGTTGGTATTGTATAAATATATTTACGTGTACTATTTGACATTCCTAGTTTTTACCGTTGAAAGATGCCAATATTCTTTAATTTTTTCTTGAACCAAGGCAACGATATTCAGCTCTTCTTAACTGCATGATCCCTCAAGTTTTGAGAATACTAGATCCAACCCAATACATCCTGATGAAGACCCAAAATCAAACTCTTATCAGTTGTTAATGTGATGACAGCCCTTCACCAATAATAAGGAACGAATCCAATTAGGGGTGTTCAAAATCGATCCGAAACCGAAAACCGATCCAAATCGAAGCTTAACGGCTTACTGGTAACGACTTAACAGCTTAACGGACGGGGAACGGATTGAATTTTTTTTATTAACGGCTTATCGGTTTGGGCATGGATTATTCAATTTTCTTAACGGCTAATCCGTTAACCCGTTAAGAGTATAAATATATTATATATATATAATTTATTTTTATTTATATATATTAAATATAAAAAAACTAAAACCCTTGAAAATGATTAACAAAAGTCTATTTCTACATCTAAGCATTTTTAATCTCGGGATCTAGATGATTTGCAAGTACTCGCCCAACATAAAGGAGATGAAGGTGCTGGACAAGAAAAAAGTGAGGAGGGAAAAGCTATATTACCTCAGGGATAAAATGAATGCCCTGAAAAAACATTAACAAGCTAGCTCATATGAAGGTATACTGGAATATGTGTTTTATCTATAATTACCTGAAGAGATCTATCAAATTCTAGTAAACATGTATGTTAGGCCGATAAGCCGCCCAATAACCGCCCTATAAGAGCTAACCCGATACCAATCCGCCCGATATCTTATCGGGTGGCTAACGGATTAATACATTAAAAGCCGATAACCGTTAAGCCAAACCGTTAAGAGTAAAAAGCCGCCCAATCCGCCGATGAACACCCCTAAATCCAATAAACTCATAGATATACAGGCCAGAATCCAGATAATCAAATTCAGTATCAAATCAGTAATCACAAGGCCCAGTATTTTCAAGTAGCATTCAATCAATTCCGCCGTAATTCGCGTATGGTTCTTCAGTTGTAGCACAACTTAATTCCAGTGAAGCGATCCGATGAAGAAAATTAGAACATAGAAGGACATAAAAGCTTGATATTGAAGTTTAGCCTTGTTTTCTTATGTGGGTTAGCATCTGTTTTCAATTTTACAATCTATTATGACAAATGGTAAGTGATAATTCGTACGAGCAAATTGTTAACCGATTGCAGGAATCAAAAAGCTGATTCAAGAAGTGGCTCGACAAATCAGCTGAAAACTAACACTACTAAAAAAAATGGGAAAGACCGACTGATGTTGGTTGGTAATTGGCAAAAATAGACCGAAAACCAATCGATTTGTGGCGGTCAGTATTCGTAACATCGGTAGAGCTTACCGATCGACTTTTGTCGGTATTTTCTGACCGCTTTCAGTCGGTCAATCAAATTAAAAAAAAAGAATGTCACACCTTAACCTAGGTGAGACATGTCTGGCACTCAGGTGTTGTACTGACCCGAGCGAACTACTTTGCTACTCTTGAATGCTGGACGTAACCCAGAACATACATAGACCATCATGCCTGCAACTCGTAATATATCGTAATCGGCCAAGCATCATATCAGCTAGCCATCATACTCAAAACTTCAATACATGTTCGGAGCCAATCTTTATGTTACCTATGCATTTCATAGACCGTCCATAAGTTAACCTTCATTATCACCATACACGTTCATAGACCGTCCACAGGGAACATACTTATGCATAAATAACATTACAACAACATGCAACAGTCAATATCTTATAAGCTAGGTACTCGTGTCAATAATGTATAACTTCTTCTGGTACTTTTGGTAACTCTTAGTTCGTATACGACAACTCGCAATCCCTACTCATTAGCTTTAAGTAAACTCATAACTACTCTTAGACTTACATAGCTGTCACGACATACTAGTAAAAGGCTTTAGAGATTCGTATAATCTTGCCTTTACAAATTCAATTGGTACATCGTAGGGCTCGTATTTCATATTTTCAAGTGACACATCACATTCGTTAACTCAATATCTACTACCTTTAATATATGGAATATCACTATTTCAGAATGCACACGATTATTCTAGTTAGATAGTACAATGGATTTCATAACTTATGTGACCTTAAGTTCTTCTACATGGAATCTACTTTTCATTCATTATTTTACTCATTCACAACCTTTAAATTTATGGGGAGGTTCTTGTTAAGAAACTTAGCACATCTCTTAATTTACGTATCTCTCTTACTAGCATTAGGGATCTTCCATAGATACCTTCACTAGCCTATGAAACTACTTCGGCCATTTCTTATGATCGTACGCTCTATACATAATTTCTACTCGTGAGCCATTTATAATATATCATTAAACGAAGGCTATACTTCTAGTCATAGACTCAACATAAGTTTCCTGAGGTATCTACTTATTCTAGAAATTACCCATGGATTATAACTACAAGTAACTCACTTCTTATCTATATTAACTTTTGAACGGTTAGAGGCTCTTAACCCATCAACATAGAACATACGCTAGGACTCGTTCCCTGGAACCTCTTATAAGGGTGACATTACTATAGAATCATGCTGGAAGAAGAAAGGGAAAATCTTACATACCTTTAAGTCAATCCTTCGACGAAGATGGTAGGAAAGTTTCCTCTTCAATGTAATCTACACCAATAAAAATAACACTACTATCAACAATAGTAACACAAAACTAGCTACCACGTGACAAGCTTGTTCTATGCTAAATCGGACAGCAGTTCCCCCATTTCTTTCACCTCCCTTAAGGTCACAACATTAACAATAACAAGTCATCCTTAATATATATATCCAACAGCTTAACAATACGAGAACTGCCCAACAATACAATATAACAACAATAATAGAGCCAATGTTAAGCATAGGAATAGTTAGCTTATGATACATCGAGCAACAAGCTCGGTCCTTAAATATCAAAAAATAACTAATCTACACTTCTTGTTCTCATCAAGTCAAATATTAACAACACACACACACACACTTATATATATATATATATATATATATGAATGCACATGATTATTCTAGTTGGGTAGCACAATGTGTTTCATAGCTTATATGACCTTACGGTCGTCTGCATAGGACCTATTCTTCATTTGTTAGTTTACTCATTCACAACCTTTAAATTTATGGGGAGGTTCTTGTTAAAAAACAACACATCTCTTAATTTACATCTCTCTCTTACTAGCATTAGGGATCTTCCGTAGATACCTTCACTAACCAATGAAACAATAAGGCTGGAAGTTGGGCGGTTCTAGAACCGGAACCGGACCGGAACCGCAATTCTGGCGGTTCCGGCGGTTCCGGTTCCGCGGTTCTGGGCCTAGCGGTTCCCCGGAACCGTGATGTCGCGGTTCCACCCATTAGAACAGTGGAACCGGAACCGCCAGAACCGGAACCGGAACCGGACCGGTTCAGGCGGTTCCAAACGGTTCCGCCAACGGTCCGATATTTAAAAAAAAAAAATTTAAAATTCGGACTGTTGGTGGAACCGGATGGAACCGCCTGAACCAGTCCGGTTCCGGTTCCGGTTCTATCCGGTTCCCAACGGGCTGATTTTTAAAAAACAAAATTTTTTTTTTTTAAAATCTGAAAATCAGAACGGCTCTCTTGCAGAAATAGCCGTTTGAAATTTAGCCATTTGACCCCTCAAATTTAATTTAACCCCAAACTTTATATAATTACACAATTTCCCATTTCTCAACTATAAATACCCCCTCATTCTTTCATTTTAATTCACCAATTCATCAATCTCTCTCAATCTCTCTCAATCTCTCTCAATCTCTCTCAAGCTCTCTTTCAATCTTTCTAGTGCAAGTGCTTAAATTTTTGTTGCAAATTCGTGAAACATTGTGAAGTTGTTGAATTGAAGTTTTCAAGTGTTCAATTACAACCATTTTCAATTTTCAAGAAGTTGTTCGTCAATCCGGTAAACTCGTTTCAACTCTTACGTGCTAGAATATTTGTTGTGTGTTGTTATTTTGCTTAATTATAATTATTATGGCATTTTCATTGAAAAACATGTTCGGAAAAGGTAAATCTAAATCCGTTGAAAGTAGTCGCCAAAATCCTACCCCTCCCCCGGCTCCCCGACCTAGAAAAGATAAACAAGTTGAAACTAGTAGCCAACCTAGAAATACTAATGAAAATTTCGGAATACTTGATAGTAATCACCCATGTTTTCAATTTAGCGATGTTGATTTTCTACATGATGTAGCAGTAGGTGATAGAATAGACGATGATATTGTGAATATGCTTTATCCTAATGCACCTATAATAGAGGGAAATGAGGATGATGATGATGACGAAACCCAAGCTCCCGTAGATTTAGATGATACACCTACTAGTCCTGCTACTAATGAACCGGAACACCCACCCGTACAAACTCCCACTTTTAGTAGACAACCTCCTAAACGTTCAGAAACTTCATTAGTTTGGCAATTTTTTATTCAACTAAGAGAACAGAATAAGGCTAAGTGTAAATCTTGTGGGAAATTACTTGTGCATAGGTATACTGGAGATCGTAGCGGCACAGGTAGTTTAGTTAAACATATAAAATTACACCCTAGCGATAAGGCTAGATATATCCAATTGAAAGCGCAACAAGAGGGGAGGGCAAGTCCTGATACTACAATTAACCAAAGTACTGGTTCTAACATGCTTCAACCAAGAATAAACACATTAACCGGAGGTATATTGTATTACGATCCAAATAAGGATCGTGAAGAATTAGCTAAAATGATTACTGTTATGTGTTTACCTTATTCTTTTGCTTCTAATCCTGCTTGGATTCATTATATTAGACGAGTATTTAATCCTACATATAAAGGTTGGCCTCGCGCCACAGTTAAGGCCGACATTTATAAATATAAGCATGAATATGAACAATACTTGCGCTATTTATTTACTCATATAAGTAATCGTATGTCTATTACAACTAATATTGGTAGAAGTGGAAATGACTGTGATTATCTAACCGTGACCAGTCATTGGATAGACGAAGACTGGACCATGCAAAAATGCATTATAGCATATAGAATAATTAATTCACGGCACACAGGTAAGTTTATTGCTAGCACTGTTTCAGATGTATGTAGATATTTTTGTTTTAGTGATAAAATAATGTCAATTTCCATGGATAACGCTAGTAGCAACACTACTGCAATAGGCATTTTAACTACAACACTAAATCCTGCTTTTACAAATATTTTCCATGTTAGATGTATATGCCATATTTATCATTTAATTGTTGGAGATGGTATGAGAATTTTAAACATAGAAATTGAAAAAGTTAAATTTGCTCTTAATTGGCTTTTTTATTCAAACCGTAGAAGTAGACTTAGAGAATATTATAAAAAATGTGATGAATATGGCCTTAGAGAAAGAAAGGTTCCTAATCCTTGCCCCACTAGGTGGAACTACATGTATGAAAGCTTAGTAGTGACGTACGAATATAGAAACCCAATAAACGCTACTTATAATTCTAGGGATTGTGAGGATGAAGATAATGACATGCTAACTAATCAAGATTGGAATAACGTTAAGATTCTTTTAGATTTTTTAGAACATTTTAGTGTGGCTACAACTGCTTTATCTGGCCAATATTATCCTACAATTTTAAACTGTTTAGTATATATTGCCGCACTTGCTAATTTATTTGCTGATTTTAACGAGGGAGGGGAAATTTATGAAAATGTAATATTTGAAATGAAAAAGAAATTTAAAAAATATTTTTTTCCAATCCCTCCTATTTTTGGTGTGGCTGCTATGTTAAATCCTACTATTAAAGCAGGAGGTCCTAACTTTTGGTATAATAGTATTTATCAATCTTTAGATCTTTCACCAGAAGAAATGGCAACACTATCTGATGCGAAAGCATCAATTACAGTGAATGCTCAAACTGTTTATAATGCTTATAAACAGGCGTTAGAGCATGCTAGGCCTACTATTCCAACCCCTACTTCGTCCACATCACAAGCGTCTAAAAGAGTTGCTGGCTTAACAGCTCTTAAATCGTGGACGGAGTTCAGGGGTACTCAAGGTGAGAATTTAGATGATATTTTCCATCTAAACGAACTTCAAGTTTATTTGTCGCAGGGGCTAGAGAATGATAATCCAGACGGATCTTTCGACCTTTTGGATTGGTGGAAGACAAGGGAAAAGCATTTTCCCGTTCTTGCAAGGATGGCTCGGGATGTTCTATCCATTCAAGCGTGACTGTTGCATCGGAGAGCGTATTTAGTCAAGCCAGACTACAAATAGGAGATCATAGAGCGTCGATGCGGGACAGCTTGGAAAAATCAGTGCTCTTCCGAGATTGGATCCGCTCTGAAAGAAGGAACTTTAGGCTAGCTGAATCTCAACCCGAAATAGATGAGTGCTATGAAGAAATGCTAGAAGAACTTGCTCAGGAAGCAACTTCACCCGGAAGTGGTGATGAACAAGCTTCATTTCCACCACCGCCAACACAACCACCTCCAAACCTTGAAGGTTTTATGAGATTTGTTAGAAATAATACATAAATTATCATGTAACTTGTACATTGGCATGTCTTCTTTTAGTTTTTTTTTCCTTTTAATGGTGGTATTAGTACCATGTTGTGCTCATTCCATTGGGGGAAGGAAGACTAAGAAAGATATGCCATTTTGGTCAATAAATACGCTTTTTATCATATCCTTGAATATATTTATCTCAATATTTATTTGTCTTTACTTCTATATCAATCCTTGAATATTTATATAATATATAATATATAACATACAACACATAATACTAACGACAACATTCTTTTATCAATATGTACTACTTATATAAAATTTATACTAATTACTAACTACTACACAATATACAAAATATACACTACTTATACACAATATGTACTAATTTCCAAACACAATATATACTATACTAAGAACATAGTACACCATATAAAAATATACTGTACAATATACTAATCACTACTATACAAGATATTGATTTAAAAAAAAAAAATTTAAGTCGGAACCGCCGGGAATCTCCTGGAACCGCCAGACCCGCGGTTCCGGAACCGCCAAAACCGGAACCGGGCGGTTCCGGAACCGTATGGTAGCGGTTCCGGCTCCGAAACCGCCAGAACCGCGGAACCGGAACCGCCAGAACCGGAACCGGCAGACCCAAATAGACCCAGAACCGGAACCGGATACAGCCTTATGAAACTACTTCGGCCCTTTCTTATGATCATAGGCTCTATACGTAATTTCTACTCGTGAGCCATTTATAATATACCATTAAACAAGGCTAAACTTCTCGCCATAGACTCAACATAAGTTCCCCAAGGTCTCTACTTATTCTAAGAATTACCCATGGATTATAACTACAAGTAACTCATTTCTTATATATATATATATATATATATATATATATATATATATATTAACTTTTGAACTATTAGAGGCTCTTAACCCATCAAATAGAACATACGCTAGGACTCGTCCCCTTGAGTCTCTTATAAGGGCGATATCACTACAGAATCATGCTGGAGGAAGAAAGGGAAAGCCTTACATACCTTTAAGTCAATCCTTGGACAAAGATGGTGGGAAACTTTTCTCTTCAATATAATCTACGCCAATAAACATAACACTACTATCAACAATAGTAACACATAAACTAGCTACCACGTGACAAGCTTATTCTACGCCAAATCGGATAGCATCTCCCCCATTTCATTCACCTCCCTCAAGGTTACAACATTAACAACAACAACAACAACAACAAGCCACCCTTAATCCATATATCCAGCAGCTTAACAATATGAGAACTATCCAACAATACAATATAACGACAATAATAGGGCCAATGTTAAGCTTAGGAATAGCTAGCTTACGATACATCGAGCGGCAAGCTCGGTCCTTAAATAGCAAAAAAACACTAATCTAAACTTCTTCTTCTCATCAAGTCAAATATTAACAACACACACACACGTGTGTGTACATATATATATATAAAACTCCAGCCACAACAACACATAAAGACACCTCAAAACAGTCCAACATGGTATCACAACTTCTATACGTCTTTTGATCGTTAGCTCATAACTTCTAGCTTCAAACAATTTAGCTAGGGCTTATCAAACTTACTTAGGAAAAAAAAAGATTGTCTTTAGACGAAAGTTATCACTTTATATAACGAGGTAAGCTTCCATCGACTTTGTGGGTCCCAAGGAAGTTACTTGTGCAGTCTCATGAAAATACAAATATCCCTCTATTACGACAACTTATCAATAAACTATTTAATATGTTGAAAAGTAGACTCGTAAATCTTTAATTTGATGTGTGACGTAACTAAAAAGTATATTTAGAGAAAAGATTGGTGACATTAGACCCAAATTTAGGTCAAATTATAAATGTAATTTGCGACAACTTTTGTCGTGTTTAGTTTTACAACTTGTTTGACTTAAAAATATACATACAAATATTATATTATACAATTACCTTGAAACATGACCTCTTTAGAATATTAAGCACTACTAGTTTACCCCAAAAGTATGAGTTATAACACATTCAATTCGTTTAACTTACAACCCTCACGATACTTCCTTAACACTTGTTTTAACCCATCCTTATTTTTGTAAAGGTCCTTAAGCTCTCGAGCTTACATTAATTCACTTAATATGCATTGTAGAATGAAAATATGGGGTGTTACCAAAAAATCGACTGAAGTTGGTCGGTCGGTATTTTAATTATGTAATTAAAAATGCACCACTTGGGGATCGAACCAGTGTCTGTACTATGGCAGTATACTATTCTACCACTACACCATTGGTGCATTTTATTTTAAGACTGTCTTTTATTTTGCTTATACTCTTCAATTGTATTTTCGCACAAAATAACCGACCATTGTCGGTTGATTATATTAAAAAATAAAGTTACTTGCCGAATTCGGTCGATTTTTAAATGACCGGCTGAATTAACCAACCGATTTCGGTCAGTTTTAATGTTAATTTTAATTTATTTTAAATGAGAAACCGATCAAAGTTGGTCGATTTTTTTGAAAAATAAATTTTGCGGGATTCAAAAATAATTTCCGCATTTTTGCGCCAAAGAAAACAGACTAAAATTGATCGATTTCATAAAAAAATTGTAAAATAAAATATTTTAAAAAATCGACTCACTTTGGTCAATTATTTGGATGTTTTTTTTACCGGTCGGTTGACCGCGGTCGACTTTTGCCGAATTTAAGAATTTCATAAAGAGAATAGAGAAGATGTAGGAGAGAATGGTGTATGTTGATAGATGATTGTAAATGTTGATTATAGAGCTATTTATATCGATTAAATCATATCATGAATGCCTAATTCTAATGGAAGGTTCTCTTTGTAACAGAAATCAGTTATTATAACATATTTTAACTATCTCCCACTAACTTTATCAGCTACTCAACTAACTACTCGAATCCCCTTTTTTATAATTGTGTATCAGTACTCCCCCAATAGAAGATCCTTGACTACAACGATCGAACAAAAGAAATCTAGTTTGCAAAACATTAATAAACATCCAAGTAGCAGCATTTGCAGGTAGTCCTTGTCGTTTAACCAACACCTGTGCAACAATTTTATTACCCCTTTTCACCATTATTCTCCTTAAAACTAGTTTAGGATCGGGACAATGTGGACTAGCTAGATCAATAACAGAAGGATAGGTGTTACATTCTGAGTTGAGCTCTCCTTAAATGGTAGTTAAGTAGCTTTAATTTAAACTCCTTATTATCAAATTGGTATCGACTTTAGCTGAAGCTGACTCTCCAGGTAAATAAGGACTAAGGGTGGTGGTCTACCATACAGTGCTTCGTATGGAGTAGTTTACATAGCTGAGTGAAATAAAATGTTATACCAATACGCAGCCATAGGCAAGCATAAGTACTGGTTAGCAGCATCCTCATTACAATAGCACCTTAAGCGTGTTTCAAGACATCGGTTCGATATCTCAGTTTGTCCATCAGATTAAGGATGATATGCAGATGAAATGTTTAATTGTACATGTTGCAGTGTAAATAGTTCTTGCAATAAAATGCTTAGGAAAATAACTTCTTTGTCACTAGTAATAGTATCAGGTAAATCATGCAGTTTCACCACTTTGTACACAAAAGCCTTAACACTTGATTGAGCAGTGTAAGGGTGCTTCAATAGAATGAAATGGCCATACTTGCTGAGTGCTTCAATAGGTTTTGGCAGTCTATCAATAAAGTCCATCAAGTTTCAGCAACCATTGTACTCCCAGTGCCACTCTACATGAACCTAAAGAAAGAAGTAAGAACTTTGCTGAGAGCTCAGCACCTTGCAGCAACCATGTGATTGCACATATTCTATCCACCATCATGTTTCCATCTGTAGCAGCCACCATTCAAAGATTAGTAGACCTGACTTTACATCCCAAGTGCCTTACCAATTCAGAGTCTATGAAGTTGTGGGAACTACCAGTGTCAATCAATTGTTCAATACCTTCTTTGCATGATAAGCAGTCACACTACAAGAAATTACACTTATATTGCGGCGACAACGTCATCACAAAAACCATGAAAATCGCCGCTAAAGGGTATTAGTGGCGAATTTTGTATTGCCATTGGGACACAGTCACCGAAGGTTATTTGTGGCGCTTTCTGCGGTTGCCACGAAAAGACCATATTTTGTGGTGACAAAGTTGCCACAGAAGATTAAAAAAAAAAGCTACAAAAATATGTTCCATAAGAACAAATATTAGATGGGTCGCCACCTATAAACGTCCTTTAATAGAGACTGAACTTGCAACAAAAAATATTTATGTTTAGTGGCAAGATTATGTCGCCACTATAAATATCATTTAGTAGCGACTAAAGTTGCCACAAAAGGTTTAACGATGAAAGACAATATATTCTGTAGCAACTAAAGTCGCTGCAAAAGCAATTGACATTCTGTGACAACTTATATATCGTAACAATCTATAATTTTTTGACAAAACTATGTCGCTACTAAAATTTATTTTCTCAACAATTATAACGACCAAAATTATATACATTTCCATGCCAGTAGGGACTTAATTCTCTAAAATTTCATATAGAGATATTCATATCAATTAACTATCAATATTAAAGCAACCAATAATGATTGACAAACACCAAAAGAATTTCTCAAGCCAAATATTAATAAATATTATCATTACTAAGAAGTCAATTACATATATACTACCTAACACTTCATTATGCATTATAATTACGCATATACATATCCCAAAAACGACAAAACATTAAGTGCCTTGTAACTGCTCCTTGCCTGACACCATTGTAACTGCTCCTTGCCGACACCATCCTTGAACGATACCACTGTTTAAGTGCCTTGTCCCTGCTAAACAAATAGAATGTTGAAAGTGAAGAATCAGAGAATTAATAGTTATATTAGTGGCAGAATACAAGTCTACAAAAACAACCATAGACATCAACCAAAATAAGCCAACTTTAATTGGGACAAGTTGAACAAAATAACCATTTTCAAATCAGCAGCAACATCAACACATAGACCAATTTAAGAGAGTTTAAAGGAGTGGGCTTTATATGCAAAAAGGGGTAGAAGCTTTATTTACAACTAGAAACATATAATATTGATAGAGGAAAATCTTATATGCAAAAGGGGCAGAAGCTAACTGTAGCGATGGTTAGCTTTCTTGGCAAGTAAAGAGGAAAATCCTAAACACCAAGAAAATAATTTATGAACTTGCAGAAAGATGATGAAGTGCCAAAAATAGAGGAATTTATTACTTCAGTTTGTTTCTCATTAGGACATAATTCAGAACATTTTTCCTCATCAACACACCCTAACAGTGCAACCCCAATCTCGTTATCCAACTCATCTTCTTTTTCAGGTGAATTCACATTTTCTACTACTTCCTCCTTACTAAACAAATGCATGACACAGACAACACAACTGTAAATAACATAAATAGATGAGCAGAACAAACAACAGCTAGCCAGTTGTATAAATGACACAAATGTACTTTCCAGTTCTAAATTACTTGCTCAATCATTAGAACTTTCCAGTTCAGTAAATCAATCTACCAAGATATCCGATGTAAAGATCAGAACAAAGAGCAGCTAGAAGATCAAAACTCAAGATCAGCTAGGACAAATACTCAACAAAAAGTAAAACAGGTGCAGGAGCGGAGCAAGAGTTTCAAAAAAAATAATCTGCATCACGATTCACACTAAAATGCTTGCGTAGGAGGTTGCACATAGAATGTCTCTGACTATGGCTATAGAAGCAGGAAATACGGTGTTAAGAGATCGAGGGACTGGATATGATATAGTGACAGCAATAGGAGGGATCGACCTGCTAATGCTACAAGTGAACAAACTGATAATGCAGCAGGATACAAAGCTATTGGCGTGTATGATGAGGGACGTGAACATGTACATGCTGAGGCTTTGGAGTGGGCAGATGTTATAACTTCTAAGACTATGAATATGGAAAATTCATCTGGATTTATGCAAGCTAATACTGGGGCTTAGAAACCTACTGTTGATCGAGCAACAATGGATCCTGAGACCAAAAGTGATGTGCAGCCGGAGGTAGCTACTGCACAAAAATTTGAAGTTCAAGGTGTGGAAAATGCAAAATATGTATAGCGGTTTGCACATGACAAGGAGAAGATATGATCTATGCAGGAGAGAGGATGTACTGTTGCATCTGCGGCACAAATTAATAAACAATCAGGTCTTAAGGCTACAGGAATGCATGTGAAAGGGAAGGTACTTAATTCTCGAAGGCAATTTGCTTCAACTCCAAGTAAATCAAATATAAAAAAGAGGAGCAACACACACACCTTAATGACAACAAAAATGGCAGAATCACAAACACCTACAGCAGGTGCAAAGCTGTAGGACAGAGGAGCAACTCAAAGCATCTGATAAGGGAATCTCCACATACAGGGAGCCAGGCAAGGGAGGAACGACAGAGGTTTCAGCAGCAAGTGCAGAAGGTCACAGGAATTGGTGCAAAATGCAGACATAAAAAGCATGCAACATGGTCAAAGCAAACAATATTTGTGATTCTGCCCACATACAGGGAGCTGGTTTCAAGTTACAAAGGAAACCACTACATACAAGTGGAAGATGTCACAAGCAGTACAAGAGGAGATGCAAAAAATATACAGGTACTAGGATTACAGCTGCAGTACACGTGAAAAAATGCATACATACAACAGTAATCATCACATGCAATGACCATATTTGACCAATTCATAGAAGAATCACCATTGTAGTAACATTAAGACCAAGAACCAGCAATTGCACATTGATGTATCTAAGCGACATAAGCAGCATCTCCTACTTCTCAGTCTTCTTCCGAACCTTGATTGCTCAAGGACACCATATCAAATGTACCCCGACTTGTGGTTAACATTACTATATCCCAAATAGAGAAAATAACCCAGAATATTAACAAATTTGAACCAGTAAGGGTTGGCATGGGAATGGTTCAAATTCTACCAAAGACTTGCTTTATACTTTTACTTTGTTTCATTTGATAACAAATCTCAAGGTGATGCCAAGTTTAACTGAAAGAACTTCAGCAGAAAACGGAAACCAGTTTCTATCTGTTAAGAAGGAGCGGAGCAAGTACCTGTTGTTGTTGCATCCTGGTAAAAAAAACTAGCAAATTGCTCCTGCATCTTCTTCTCCACTTCTAGAGAGATCCTCTTGTCTGCTTTTGCATTTGCGTGTTGACGCTCCTCATTTGCATGTTGGCGCTCCTCTACCAACTTCCTTTCCAACTTAATTTCCATATTTCTTTGCAACTCAGCAGCCATTTATTCACGTTCTTCTTGCAACTTCCTATCCATCTCGGCTTGCATCTCTTGACGCACAATATCAATAGTAGAAGACACGCTGGCCTCTACGTTTGCCTGCTGAATGTTACTCTTTTTAGGAGGCTTCTTTAAGTATCCTTTTCCACAAACATAGCATGTTCTCTCACCAACAACGGAGGATAAAATCTCATCTCTAGTGATGGGATGCTCGTTCTCCTCAGATTGTTGCTGAGCAACAACTTCTTTGAGTTGACTCTGCATTTATGCATAATCATTTAAATCAAAACATAATAGAACATATTAAATGAAACTTACAGAAACAGAGAAATTTATAAGTATTTTTAGATAATTACATGAATTTGTTGGGATTGTGAATCCAACCATACCAGTTCGCCTCTATCATTCTTGCGTGTATGTCGTTTCTTCCAAACTTTATCTGCTGTGTCCAATTCTCCAGTAATAGGATTTCTCTGCAATATAGTTACAGAGAAAAATATATAAGCAAATATATAAATATGTAAATAACAAAGAATCATATGTGATAGTAGGGGACTAAATATATTTTTACCGTAGATTCCTCTATTTCTGCAAAAGACTTTGTACCACAAGTATGCTTAGTTTTTTGCTTTTGTCTATTTCTTTTGTTCCTATCACTTACAACCTGTAAGTAAACAGATTAATAAATCATCATTCAAAGAGACAATCTTCAAGTATTAAGTTAATACCTTAAATTCCAGACTTCCAAAATATTGTACTAGGTATTTCCAGTCTTCAAGCTCAACATTTTCAGGTCGATGAGACAATCTTTCTTCATTAGTACTGTACTTAGAGTATAGAATGCTGAGTCGAGCTTTCCATGCTCTAAAAAGCCTTTGCATAGTGCTAATTACAAAGGCCTGAAACCTATGCTCTTGCAACACGCTGCAAACTTCAAATTTATCCTGAAAATAAATGTAATATTATATTCAATATCCTAACCACATAAATAAACCTTGCAACTCAAAGTCAATAAAATATTGAAAGCACTTTATTACCTTGACCTTTAACCACATCACTTCTCCGTGTTTCAGAACTATTTTCTGCCAATTTTCATCTTGGAATGAGATAGTGCTCCTCATGATCAAACCACAGTAATTAACAACATCTGTAGCCCCAGAACCTACTACTCTATCAATGTCATCTGGAATCATAAATCTGATTTTGCCACCACACTTAGTTTTTACTTCTAAACTTTTAGATTTGTATTTTCCTCTTCCTCTTACTCTTTTTTATTGCTCGAAGTAACTGCAAAGTAAAAGGATACTATTGTTCATTAGTAGCTCCACTAAATCAGTAAAAATAATTTTCACAAAACAACAAAGAAAAGAAACTAACTTGCACAATTTTCAGCCTCTGGAGAGCAATGCACAGTTTCTGCTACATTTCGTGATGTTTGTGTTTCTAAAGATACTCTTCTGGACTGCAAAGGTGCTTGACTCGGGTTACTTGATTGTCCTATCTCTGCAGATGCATCGGATACTCGTCCGGTCTGCATGTACGGCTGAGACGTTGCTCCAGAATTTCCACGTCCTTGAAAATTTTCACGACCACGGCTCGTCCCTCCTCTCCCACGTTTTCCTCATGCGATTCCTCTCATTTCCTGCAATAAAACATACAAAGAAAATGATTGATCAGAAAGAGAAAATATTAATTTATTTTTAGATGAATAATTCTACATTTCTATGTGCTTATGCATGTTTGGATGTACTCTTTGGCCATATGTGCCGCTTGGACAGAAGGATAACTGACCTAGTCTGGATTGGCATGAAGACAACAAATGAATAGATAGCCGGCAGATATACTAATCCTTTTGAATAAGTATTACATGCCTACCTATTCTTGCTAGATGTAGACATAAAGCTACAAGTATACATACTAGATGTAGACATAAAGCTACAAGCATCGTGAACTAAATTCATTGTAAGTCTAATAAGAAAAAACATGATGGGATGAATAAACTAAAATTATGAGCTCATCATTTGCGCGTCCTTGTGCAGATAATACAAATATCTACAATGACGAACAATATTGTTATGACCAAAAACATGATGGGATGAATAAACTAATTTCAATATTATCATTTGAGTAGACACCTACACGTGCGCAAAACAAATCAAGAAACCCATTTTTATGAGCTCTCCATTGAACGTTGGCCTTCAATATCTCTTGTATATTCCCTACATTTTAAGTTAGCTAAGATAAATCAAATTAAATTATCTCAATGTGAAACTATCCTGAAGTTAATAAGAGACTTACTCCATGAAATGCGAAACCTCTTCACAATTTTGAAGCACATACATACATGCTTTTTTAAACTCATCATGAGATAGCGTGATGCCTTTTGAGGCACCTTTTGTTTGCCCACTTTTTTTAAAGATAAGTATCTCATCATTTGACACAGGCCCATCGTCATTCCTAGTTGGTTTGTTGAAATTTGTTGAGATATTCTTCAAGTATCGTGAGCAAAATTTGAGGCTTTCCTATGCTAAATAACCTTCTGGATAATTTTTGTTGCGAACATATGACTTAAGTGTTCGCAGATACCTATATAAAATGACTTATTAATATAATGTTTTTCATCCTAAACTGTAGCATCGAAATTATTAAATAATAAATTACCTCTCAATAGGATACATATTTCGATATTGAGCTGGTCCACCAAGATTTGCCTCACTTGGCAAGTGAATTGGCAAATAAACCATGGCATCAAAGAAAGCCAGAGGGAAAACAAGTTGAAGTCTGGTCAAAATGATAGGAATTGTAGCCTCTAGGATATCAAGATCTTCAATCGTCAAGCACTTAGAGTATATATTCTTGAAAAACTTTCCTAAGGCTATAATGGATCACACACTTCCTTGTAGTAAACCGCGTATAGCTACTGGAAGAATGTCTTGCAACAATACATGATGATCGTGATATTTCAATCCATGTATCTTTTCTCCTGTACGTTGACACACCTTGAAATGTTTAAGGAAAATGCATCAGGAACCTTCAGATTAGCTAAGAAACTGCATACCTTCAGCTTTTCTTCCACGGACAATGCATTGCATGTTGACAGTAACAATATATTATTCCCATCCTTAATGGGATGCATCCTTTGTCCGATTCCAAGATCCATCAAGTCATATATACTTTTCAATGTGTTTTTTATCTTTCCAGCCATATTCATGACAGTTGATATAATATTATCGGACATATTTCTTTTAATGTGCATCACATCAAGGTTATGTCGTAACATAAGACACTTCCAATAAGGCAATTGGAAAACGATACTTTTCTTCTTCCAATTGTAAGCATTTCTATGAATATCACGCTTTCTCTTTTGTCCTTTACCAAAACTCACATTACACAAAGCTTGTAATTGCACAAGTGCTTCATCACCTGATAAAGGGTTAGGTGAAACTCCCATTTCAACTTTCCCATCAAATAACATCCTACTTCTCCACCATGTATGGTTCATGGGAAGGAAGAGACGACCCATATAACACAACTTACTACGCAAGGAAGTCGATTGTGTATCTTATGGCAACAGGAGCATGCAAGCTTGCCTTTGGTTGACCATCCTGAAAGATTTCCATATGCAGGAAAGTCATTCATCGTCCACACGATAGCCACACACATCAGAAAATTAGATTTTGAGTGTGCATCATAAGTCTCCACCCCGTCCCATAATTCTTTCAACTCTTCAATCATTGGTTGTAAAAATACATCGATATCATTGCCTGGACACTTGGGGCCTGGAATAAGAAGTGTCATCATGAAATATGGATTTTTCATGCAATCCTATGGTGGTACGTTATACGTAGCTAGTACGAGTGGCCAAATACTATGATTAGAACTCATGTTCCCATAAGGTTGGAACCCGTCACTCGCCAAACCTAATCGAACATTTCTTAACTCAGCTGAAAAAGTGGGATGTCTTGCATCAAAGGATTTCCATGTTATTGAGTCAGATGGATGTCGCAAGACACCATCATCAACATTTCCCTCCTTGTGCCACCTTATCTTTTTAGCTATTTCTCTTGGCATGTACAATCTTTGAAGCCTTGGTTTGATTGGAAATGCCGCAAGATTTTTGAGCTACTTTCTTGCCTCTGTGTTCTTCGGACATCCATCTAGACGTACCACACTTAGGACATGCTTGGACATCGGCATAATACGCCAATATAAAATGCAATCACCTTGACATGCATCTATTTTGGTGCACCCCAAGCCGAGGTCACAAAGAAATTTCTTTGCTTCACAGAAAGAATTAGGCACAAATGACCCCTCGGGAAGAACATCTTTAAAGAAGCTCAACAATGCATCCATCGATTTGTTGCTCCAATGGTTAAGACACTTCAAGTGAAGTAGTTTAACAACAAAATACAACTTCAAGACTTTTTTACAACCAGGATAAAGTTCTGTCTCAGCATCTTCTAACAATTTGTAGAACTTTGTTGCATGTACATTTGACTCTTCATTGTTCTCTGAATTATTATTATTATCCTCCACATTCGTATATCCACAAGCATCATGAATCATTTCAATGATATTCTCTTCAATGCTATCATCTTCTGCTTCATCACTAACTGCAATATTAGAAGTTTAACTCTAACTAACACTTCTCCATGCAAGTCCCACACTTTATAAGAATCCCAAAAACCCTTCTTCAATAAATCTCCTCTTACACCAACCCTTACCTTGAACGCGGTATTGGTACACCTTTTACAAGGACACCGAATCATAGTGTTTACCCTTGGTTGACTAAATGCCCAATTAAGAAAGTTGTTTACTTCATCTCTATATCTTTTATCGACTCTATTCTTAATATTCAACCAACTTTTATCCATTATATCTATATTAATAAAATAAATTAATTAATTTAACAATTAAAGGGGAAGGATTATGATAATCAAAATATATATATAATAATTAACATACACCAAGGGTATTAAGACAAGCGGTCACAAAAACACATTATTCAATCAGAAAACAAGTTGCTTGTATGGAAATTGTGGAGGCCTAAGCTTGTCAGTACCAATTGAGTGGCAGAAATGATACTAAAATGAATCTGCCTGATAGTGCACAGTTTTAAGTTTACAAGGTATAACTTAGGCAGCAGCAAGTTTTAATTTACAAGGTGTAAGTGAGGCAGCAACAACAGATGGACTAAAAGTAGTGTTAGCTGGTGCTAATATCCATGATGGTGCACAGTTTTTCAACAAGTCTGGGATTTCAAAAAAATGTTTATATTGTTCCAGTCTTAAGGCTACAGGAATGCATGTGGAAGGGCAGGTACTTAATACTCAAAGGCAATTTTCTTCAATTCCAAGAAAATCAGATACAAAGAATAACAACTGGACAGAGGTGAATAAATCACCTCGCAAGAAGCAAACACCAGATCTTCAAAATCAGATTGTACCATCAAATGTCATTGGGGTTTCGAACTCGTTTGATGCTTTGGTGATTGAGGGGGAAAACTTTATGTCTAAAAGTAAGGAGCAACAGATGGATAATGATACATGATCAATAGCTGAAAAAATGAGCTTTACAGGAACTGAAAAGAAAAATTTTAATGCAAAGGACATAGGTGCTACACTTGAGATTGCAACAGGGGATAATCACATTTGTGAGATAACTAAAATACATGATGCAGCTACAGCAACAATGCATATTTCCAATCCGGAGCTAGATAAAATGGTAAAGAATGCCCAAGCAGCTATGTCGATGAACAAAACATCAAAACATAGGCAACCCACAAGCTCCAGGCAGTAGCACACAACAGAAGTTTTCCAAGAACACAAGTGGTCGACTTATTGTTTCGTAGGACATTGTTCCTGTCTATGCCACAAGCCCGAGGTACACAATTCTAATAGCCCTAGACTACATTTTCCTAACCCTCAAGTCGAATAAATAATCAAAGAGGCCCAGAATTCTATGATGTGATTACTCAAATGATTAAACAACCAATGGTTACATTGAACACCTTTGTTTTTGAAATACCATCACAATATCTGGAGTATTGTGGGCAATATGGAAGTGATCCAGAAATCAGCAGAACAATACAGCATGCCATAAAATCATACTAATTGGCCGCATGAACTTCATCACTGTCAAGTCTTTAGGGAATTAACAATATTCAATCAGATTTGTAGTTTCATAATATTACTTTAAATCTCGAACACGACAACGAAGAAGCACGCTATCAGGTACAAATAGAAATAGTTTAAAATTGACCTGACTAAAGCTTAGCAAGGAGTTGTACAGTTTTAAATGCCGAGTCTAAAAGATTAGGGATTTTAACATACCTGAGTTGTTAAAATTTCACTTTTATATTTTCTTGCCCTTTGCCGACTTGCGCAGTAGTAATCAAGTTCTTGAATACTTGAAGTTGAAGAAGCTTTGAATCGAACGACCCTAGTGGCCTTCTTCTTCGCACACTCGATTCACAAATTCAAACCAAAACTCGTGTCAAACAAGCTTCCAATCTTGAAATTTAGCTTCAAAAAGAAGCTTCCGGCAAGTATCAAAACACCCAATCAAATTCACATTCTAATTTGAGGGATTTCGATTTGGGTGAGATTTTTCACAGATTTCGATTTGGGATTTCTATATCTGGACAGATTTCTAACTCGAGAGTAGCGATTTTTGGTTTCAATTATGGATTTCTAGCTATAGAGGACGGATTTTGGGCGTTTCATTGTTCTTGACATCGAGACGATGTGTTCGAGATGAGAGTGTTCTTCGCTTCTGTCTCTAGAGTCTCAGGGCTTTATGTTTCTTTTGTTATTTTAATTGTTAGTTAACTTATTTTAAAAGGTAATAGGAGCGGCCCGGTCGCTGCAATTCATATTTAGCGGCGACTTTGCAATAGTCGCCACAATAAATATGGAGCCAAAATATTAGTTTTAGCGGGAGTGAAAATTTTAGCCACTTTAGAGGCGACCCCTAAATAGTCGCTGCTAAATATATCAAAAATGTGGCGACTTTTAAAATCGCTACTGATAATAGATATTTTGTAGCAACTTATAGGGTTGCTGCTAAATGTCGCCACTAATTATCCAATTTCTTGTAGTGTCACCTTCAAAGTTCTACCACCCAGAAATCAATCAAAGCATGAATAGAAATTTCCACCCGCTCCCATAGGTTGAGATAGTTCCAGCTTATTGAATCCGTTTTCTTATATCATCATTTTTCTCCTCGCCTTTCTTTACTCCAATTCCAATAGGTACAATTTTTTGAAAATTTTACATCTATGGCCAAACATATATTCTCAGTGTATAAATAGCACAACTCTTGCTCTTTTCTCATTCATTTTCTCTAGGCTTACTGTTCTCCTGTTTAATCTCCTAGCATAAGTAGAACTACTAGAGTTAAGAGTTGATAATAGAGGCTTAGTGACAGCGCTTTGACCTGCATATCTCTTGGTGGAAGGATTTTGTGCATAAGAAAGTTGTTTAGTTTCAGCTAGATAAGCTTCTTGCATTCTAGCAGTTCTGTACGCCTGAAATATTGTGGTTGGATTAGTTATAACTTGACTGCAATGTTCAGCTCATGTTTTAAGCCCCAAAGGAAGCAGCTAATAGCATTTTCTTGATACAACCTTACTGACTTCAAATTCCTCTCAAAGATAACTTGATAATTTTTCACATTTCCAATTTATTTGATCTTCTTAATTTCCTCTATTGGATCATCAAAATCAGCCGCAAAACTTTTCTACTAATGCCATCAAATATTAATTCCATATAGCTAGTTGAAGGTATTGTATAAACCTCATAAATGACAAATGTCATTGAATAACCTCTCCTTCCAATTGTACTGCAGCCACTTCTACTTTTTTCTCAGCAATGACCTTTTCCATGGAAAAGAATTATTCAATTTTGAACAAGCACGCCTCATGTCTTCCCTTATAAATCATAGGAATTTCATTTGACCACCTGAAAAAATTAGAATTGTGATGGTCGCAACTGACATGACTCCTTTCTCTTTGAGACCTTTCTTTAGATGGTTCACACTCATGTTGCAATGGAGTTTTATCCATTCAAATTTCTGTAGAATTTTTCAATTCTTCCTTCAACTCAAGGACTATTTCATCCAAGTGTTTCAGATTTGAAACCCCGCCAAATAAAGCTCCAACATCTGCTATCAATTTTTGTATTAGTTCACACAAATCCATTGTATCTTCAATTGAGTTTTCACTTGACCGAGTACCTTTTGATATGATTTTTGAGGAATATATGCTCTGATACCAATGTCATATATATATATATATATGTACCGCTCAGTCATGATATCAAATTCCCAATTTAGAATATCGTGATGGCCCCTAGTGTTTAACACTAGGTAAGCCTAAACATATTTATATTATTTAGACATTAAAAATGAACCAATAAATGTAATATATGGCTAACAACCATCAATAGACATACAATATCCCAAATCAGTAGTACGGAGTCATGCGCTCTTTAAGAGTAATTAAGAATATCAGATACATCATTGTTTAAAATAAAAATAACAGTAATAAAGTAAAACTCCAGAAGGTGACTCGGAGGCCCGCAAAGGCAATGACAAGTATACCCTAAAGTTTCTATCAAAATACACAATCAGCTAAGTAATGACTGTCACGCTCTGAGGTACCTAGATTTGCATAAAAGATGTACAGAAGTGTAGCATGAGTACATCACAACAGTGCCCGGTATAAGTATCAAGACTATCCTGGCAGAGTAGTGACGAGGTTCAGGCAAGACACCTACCAGACATAATAATTTGTGCTAATATTAATATAAAGCTAACAGAGGAATGAATATCAATATTAGGCTAAACATAGAAAGAATAACAATATAACGCTAACAAGTAGCAAGTAGAAGCAACAAATAGCAACAAGGAGAAAACAAGTGACAAAGCTGCAAGGCAATCATAATACAACTAAAGTACTAGCGAAACCAACTAAGCGACACAATGACGACCAAATAATCAAACATTCTTCCACAAGATTTACACAACATTCACCCCGAGGTATTACACCTCATAATTACAAATTACAGGTTCCAAATCACGAATCATAGTCTCAAGGCATCCTATGCCCATATTATCAATCACAGCCACACTGATACATCACGTGTTGTGCGTACAGCTCATGTAACAATACCATTAATACCTCAGATCTGCACGGGCAAATCACGTTCCAATAGTAGCAATAGCTTATATCCGCAAGGACAACAACATGCCACCAGTCCAATCCACGCACAGATGACAAGGAGACAAGAATACATGTACAAGATCAATAAAAATTGAGATTCATACTCCAAAATATAGGTGACATTTTGCGGTGTAAGCTTTTACAAGTGTACTATCACAACCCAAGTCAACAAGTAAGAATCAGAGGCACCGAGTAGCACATTAGAAACAATACAACAAAACATCTAATATGCATGGCACACACAAGAAAGTCACACCACCACACAAATATCATCAACAACAATGCCCCCAGGCTATCACAAATCATTTCCGACATAGTCTACATTGTCTCACCGCATACATAACAATAAAGCAAATGCCCGTCTTGTCTCGTCATATGCACACCTATACTTTTCCCACCTAGTCTCGCCACATATGTAAAACCAACATATATAGCAACATTGTCTCGCCGCATGTGCAATTATAAATAATAATAATAATAATAATAATAATAATAATAATAATAATAACAATAATAACAATAATAACAATAACAATAATAATAATAATAATAATAATAATAATAATAATAATAATCCGAAATAGTTGTTTCTTTTTCTGGAAAATTTCTTTGGACCAAAATTCTTTTTAACTCGGCAGTTGAATAATAATCAGGTTGTTTCAAGATAGGAGTATTAGAAGATATGTTGTTTTGGGTGTCAATATCGAAATCATCATTTAAAATTGTATCCAGAATTTTATTTCTTAAATCTTTATCATCTATTTTCTTTAAAATCTTCATAATTTTTTCATCATTAATCATATTCACATTCAAATCCTGAAAATTTGAAATTAAATCATATAGACTATCATCTTTCTTACAAGCACAAATATCTTCTGAAGAAGATCTATCAGAATCAGAATATAATTCTTCATTATGAAGAATTCTTAAATCATCCGAACTATAATCAGTAGAAGAATAATCAGATATTTCAGAATTAGAATCAGAATCAGAATTTAATAAAATCTTACACAAAGAATCTTTTATTTTTTCATCCAGATCTAAACTCTTAATCTTTTCCTGAGTTTTGCACTCATTCGCATAATGCCCAAATTTACCACATTTATGACATCTAATCCTTTTTTTATAATCTTTCTTATTCTTCTTTTTGTAAACTTTCTTTTCTTTCTTATCCCAAGAGGACTTATCACGAGAAGTAAACTTTTTCTTATACTTTCTTTTCTTGTCATCTTTAGAAAATTTAGAAAACTTCTTTTTCTTTTTTGAAGAACCAGGAATATCAAAAGCAAATTGATCACAAAATTCTCCTAATTGCTTCCTTTCATTCAATCTATTCTTTTTGATATGATAATTCATCTTTATATCATTACAAACAGCTAAGCCTTCTTGAGTACAAACACTAATAATTTTCCCATAAGTCAAGGAATCATAAGGAATCTTATTATTAGAACCACGTAAATGTTTTCTCACTCTTTCCGCAAAAATCGAAGGTAAACCATCAATAAATTTAGACTTCCAATGCTCATGACTACAATCATGCAATTCCATAACACGACTTAAGAATACATCTTTATACCATCTAAAATCAGATAGTTGTCTACAACGTAAATTTTGTAATGTTGTTCTAATAGTTTCTGCTTCATCAGTCCATCTACCACAAAAATGTTCAACCATAGTAGTAATCAAAGTATAAACAGCATTTTGTTGTACTTGAGAAGTACTTGTTTGATCAGTAGTCTGATAGGCTAATTGCCCTTCAATTTTAATAACACTAGTAGTATTCATGATAGTATTCTTTTGTTCTTGATTTAAAAAATTATCCCACCAACCTTTAAGTTGGCCAGTGAAACCAGCAACAATCATAGCAGCAATATCACGATCTTGATTTTTATTAATCTTACAAATAGTACTATACATCAACATTCAATGCACAGTAGTAAAAATTTGTTTATCATTAAAACCATCAATATTCCATTCATAAATTTCCTTGCTACTGAAAATCCTTATTAAAAATCTGATCTCTTTCTTCATTTAAAACATCCATCGGAGTTGGTCTATTGTAATAAAACATCCTTTGAATAGGTTTATCAGCCCATTTTGTATTGATTTTATTAACAAAATCATTTTCTGAAACATTCTGAGTAATAAAATTTTCTTGTTTTGTAGATAAAACAGGTTGAGGTTGTAAATCAATTCCAGTAATATTGGAATCAAAAACAATATTCTTTAGTTTTTCTTTTAAAAGCTGTTCAATTTCTTCAGTAGAATCAGTTTTGAAATTTTTTATTTCCGGAGGAGGTTGTAAAGTATTTTTGACAATTTTTAATTCTTGTTTTGGTTTATGAAAAGCTTCTATTTTTTCTTGTAAAATCTGCGTTTGTTTCAAATAATTGTCTAAATTCTTATGCAACACCATGACATGCTCTCCTAATACGTTCAAATAATAATTAGCATAATTCTGCTGTTTAAGAATCAAATTGACATGTTCACAAGTAATTACAGCAACTTTGTTTTCAAATAATTTTGTAAAAGCAGTAAAATTAATAGTTTTACCATCTTTATTGATATCAAAAGACTGAGTTGGAGGTAAAGAAGAAATCATTATATCTCCATTAGACAAATGATACTCATGTTCAATGACTGACAAATGATATCCCACATATTTAATCATGAACCATGGGACAAATGGCAATGAAATATTATTTCCTTCTAACTCTTTGTAAAATTCTTTAGAAAAATACTCTGTCTCATCTTTATTAAATGAAGAGAAAAACCAATTCCTAAATTCTTCCCATTTTGGACTATAAAATTCTAAAGAAATCTTTTTTCGTGCCAGAGAACCTGGACTAAAATCAATTTTTTTACTATCCATGTAAACCAGTTGGAAAATCTACAATATAATCTACTGGAGAAATATAAGAAGATACAGATCGGGTTAATCTTGAAGAGGAATCTGTTAGTCTTGGGATATCCTGGGTTTTAAAACTCAAAGTTACACTACCATCTTTACTTTGTCTGATATCAGAAATCTCCTCACTAGTAATCTCACGAGGTACTGCAGCTTCTTCAATAATCCATTCAGTAGGAAAATTAATTTCTTCCCACTTAATTAATCTACGAGTAATAATTTTTGATTTAGAAAAATTATTTTCAAACAAAACAGTCTCATGATTTTGTTCAGCAATTTTACATCTAAGAGATAAAGTATAAAGAGGTCTATAAACAATTCTAGTACAAATACACATAACTTCTGTCCCGGGTAAATAATCATATCCATTAATCTTAATATTCAAAATTAATGATTGTAATATATTCACATCAGTTAAAGCAATATTTAAATTCGGATAAGCATTAAAATAAATTGCACCATAAGCCAAGGTTGATTGTATAGAACCAATCAAAGAATTTTTCCAATTTAAATTTCTACCATCACGTAATGCAGCAACAAAACTTTCAGGTAAGCCTTTCAATGTTAATGGCTTAAAAGCAACTTGAACTAAACCAATATGTAAATAATTGAAATCTTTAGATTTGTAATAATCTATGTCATTTTTAGATAATAGATGGAAAACTCCACTATCTTTATCCATAGTAATAATAATAATAATAATAATAATAATAATAATAATAGCATGGATAACTCAAGTATAAATACCTAGACAACCCTCTTAACAATTCTATGAGTTCCAAGACACAATAACACAACATAACAACTCACACCACATATAGCCATATGCCGCAATATTAACATAACAACAATTCCGATACCACAACGATCCATAGCCCACGTCCCAAAACACTTAGTACAATAACAATAATTACACGAGAGTAAGGCAGGTAAATCAACACAAGAATTAGAGCAACACAATAAAACAAAAGAATAAGCTCCAAAATGAAGAGATAATGTGCAATAACGACTTCAACCAAGAACAAGTCAACAATAAGATAGACAACACGTAATAATACTTTAAATAAGAACAACCCAAAAATAAAAGAGGCAGTATGACAATAAAAGGGGTAACGAATTCTATTAAAGAATATAATTGTAAGCTTGATGATAAAAAGTAGAACATGTAATGATGACTTCAAATATAGCATGTAAGAGAAAATTTAACAAATGCAGAATATATCATGATATGACAACTTCTATTAAATGCATGACGTAAAGCTAAGAGTCTAAACCGATAAATTCACATATAAGGTCGTGTTTACACTGGTCACCTCGTGTCCACATCTTTCACATAATTAAAACAATTCAATTAAATAAATTTCTACGGGGCAGTTTCCCTGCACAAAATTAGGCAAGATACATACCTTAACTAGGCCAAATCAATATTCAGAAATAGTTTTCCCTTTACAATTCAACTTCACTCGGCTCAAATGTACCAAAAATCGACTTAATAACATCAAATAATGCAAGATAAAACAATTCCAATAATAAATCAATGATCTTTGTACAATTTCTCAAGTCAATCCCGGACCCGTCCGATCAAAACCCGAGTCCAAAGGTAGATCTTGCTACCCATAACTCCATGAGTCTATATATATATATGTTTTGTTTTTAATCTGAGTCCACTTTGACTCTCGAAATACAAATTTTCATTTTTTAAAACTTAGGAAAAAATCCCCAATTGATTCTCATAATTTGATGTTAAATATCATGTATAATCATTTAATATAATTGAAAATAAATCAAAATCGTTTACCCAATGATTGAAGATTAAATTTCTCTCTCCAAACAGCCTTTTGTCGAGTCTAGGGGTTCTAAAATATGAAGATGAGATTAAAATCCCATCTTCCACCATTTTTTCTCAGCTGCAGATGACGCAAATGCAACACAGGGTTTGCAAATATGAACCATTACAAATTCGGATTAACCCTCCTAATTGCGGATCCTGTTGAACCTAGGAAATGTTGCAAATGCGACCCTAGCATCGCATTTGCGAAGTTAGACCTTTCGCAAAAGCGACCATTTTTTATTGCAAATGCGAACCAGCTTAGCCCAGGCCCCCATTGCAAACGCGAACAAGGTGTTTGCAAAAGCAAAACTGACAGACCCTAGTGAACTTCGAAAATGCGACTCGCATCATGCAGATTCGAAGGTCACAAATTTGAACAAGATGTCGCATTTGTCAGACCTGAAGTACTTATTCGAAAACCAGCAAAATTGAAATTCTTTCAAACACTCTGAAACGCATCCGAAACTCACCCGAACCCTTGAACCTCCATACTAATCATCAATACAAGTATAAAACATCACCTGAACTCGTTCGCACGATCAAAAAATTATAAATAATATCCAAAATCACGAATCAAACATCAAAAAGCATGCAATTTACATTGAAACTGAAGAACTTCTAAAAACACAACCATACGTCCAATTACTTTCAAATCAAATTAGAATGACGCTAAACTTTGCAAATAAGTTTCAAATAATAAAGCAGACCTATTCCTAGTCCCAAAATCAAACTCCGAACTCGGTAGCCATAATGTCAAACCTATGAAATTTCTATACCTTCAATGTCCAACTTTCAGCATAACATGCCGAATCGACCTAGAGACCTCCGAATTTAATTCCTAGCATACACTCAAGTCCAAAATCACTAACGAACCTATCTCAACCATCAAAATACAGTTTCGGGATCATTTTGACAAAAGTAAAACCTCAGAGAATATTTTCAACTTAAGCTTCTAAAATGAGATTCACTTATCTAGATCAATCTCAAAACATCCAAAAACTGAATCCGATCATACACGCAAATCATAATACGCAATATGAAGCCACTCAAAATCTCGAAGCACTGAGTGGAATAGTAAAGTTCAAAACAACCTATCTGATCGTTACACACTCTCATACAGAAATGTTTCTTATATTAACAAACGAAACAAGAAAAATAAAGTTAGAGAATAATACTCAATGTTTAGTTACTTGAAAGGAAATTAAATCTTGTCATTACTGTAGACATCGAAATTTTAATGGATCGAGCTAAATCCTAAATTTCAAGATACTACATGACCTCTTGAAATTTTTGGAGTCTATCAGTGTTTCTTGGAGGCTACTCTACCTAAACCTTAGGTCACTCCTATAAAAAGGGTTACATAATCCTTTAAAAAAGATCTCAAAAATAGAGATCTTCTCGAAAATTCCGTAAACTCATGGGATATTCACAAAGAGAACAAGAAGTGGCCGGATAATTTTCAATGAGCAAATACTTCAAGAAAATCCACAACATATGTCATGGATATCAAATAAATCCATGAAAGTTTGCATCATCTTACGTTCGATAAACACGCTATTCTAGCCCTCGAATCACGGATATAATCAGTAGAGAAGAATCAAGGGAACAAATAGAATTGTACTTGCATCATATTATCAATAAAACTATGTTTCTTCATATTTATATTGTGGTTGCAATTTATTTTGTATTGTTGCAAACAAATTGGCACGCCCGGTGAGACCAGTCCTGCCATTCATCTCTTCCTCTTGTAAATCGACAACTCCAAGTTTCAAAAGCAGCGATTTTATGGTCGAGTACTTCAAGACTTGTCTTCAAATGTTGCAAGCCTACAGGCCGACAAACCTTGAAGTATGGGCCATTTTGTAGACATCAAAATTTTAATGGATTGAACTAAATCATAAATTCAAGATACTACAAGACCTCTTGAAATTCTAGGAGTCTGTCAGTGTTAATTGGAGGCTACTCTACCTAAACCCTAGGTCACTCCTATAAAAAGGGTTATATAATCCTTTAAAAAAGATCTCAAAAATGGAGATCATCTTAAATCCCGCAAACTCACGAGATATTCAGAAAGAGAAAAAGAAGTGGCCGGATAATTTTTAATAATCAAATACTTCAAGAAGATCCACAACATAATTCATGGATATAAAATAAATCCATGAAAGTCTGCATAATCTTACGTTCGAGAAATACGATGTTCTAGCTCTCGAATCACGGAGATAATCAGAAGAGAAGAATCAAGGGAACAGACAGAATTGTACACGCATCATTTTATTAATAAAACTATGTTTTCTTCATATTTATATTGTGATTGCATTTTGTATTCACAAATTTGTTGCAAACAATTACTAACCATGAATCTATTTTTATTTTATTTTATTTTTTCACACAATTTCACTGTAAATATATTTTTGAGACAAAAATGAAATATCGGTGAGAAAAGGATCATAATCACATTTTGCTGCAATACAACTCTTAAAGACTAATACTTCCTTTATGTTTTAATTTAGATAATATATTTTTCTTATTAGTCTGTTATATAAAGAATGATATATTTCTACAATTGAAAATACTTTAATTTAAACTTTTTATTTACCTATTTTACTTTTAATGAAAAGCTTTTATAACCACACAAATATTATGACTCTACAAAGTTTTTACCCTTTAAGCTTTTAAGACCATAAATATCAAGTCTTCTTTTCTTTTCTTAAACTTCATATCGAGCCAAACTATCTATTCTAAACTGAAACGGATGGAGTAATAAAAATACAATTAAAATCTTCTATGCTAAAAAGAAAGATTTCTTTTTAATCGTGTAAGCTCAAGATCATAATTCGTGATCAAATTTTTTAAGCCTTGAAAGAGTCATTGGGGTTATGGAAGCACGCATTGAAAATGAAGACCGAAGCTAACAACCTAGCTCTTTCCATGATTAAATAAAGGCAAGTTTATTTATTCTTGTATTCTATAATTCATGACCGAACCCAAATGCTTTTGACACATTTTGCTTAAATTAATCAGCAGTATCACACTTCATTAATAAAATAAAATAACAAACTAATTAGAAATGAGTAAGGAAATAGAAATAACTCAAAACAAATTCTTTTTCCTTTTCTTTGCTAAAAGGAAAGGATGCTTTACATTAATAATTATTATTCACTTATTTTCATATTAAATGAACTACTTTTTTAGTCTGTTCAAAAATAAATAACATATTTTTAAATTTGGAAATAATTACTTTAAACTCTTCATTTTACTATTTTTGCCCTTAATGAGAAGTTTTTATAGCCACACAAATGGTATGGCCCCATAAACTTTTTACCCCTTAAACTTTTAAGACCATAAATTTCAAAAAAAAATTTCTTTGATTTTAAACTCCGTACCGAATCAAACTAGGTAAACAATATGAAACGGATAAAATACTACGTAATATTTCATGAATTAATTTTGCTAGGAGCACAAAGTACAATGAGATGAGTCATGAAAGTACAAAACACAAAAGGGGCAAGGGTGATGATATCATCCCCGAGATTGTTACATCCATATTTAGCTATATAGACTATCTATTAATTACTCGATTTGTTTTTCTTATTTAACCCTCATTTCCAATCGAGATGTTGTGAGTTCGAGTCTTCCCAAGAGCAAGGTGGAAAGTTCTTGGAGGGAAGGATGTCGGGATCTATTTGGAAACAACCTCTCTACCCAAGGGTAGAGATAAGGTCTGCGTACATACTACTTTCCACAGACCCCACTAAATGGGATTATACTGGGTTGTTGTTGTAGTTGTTTTCCTTATGTGTTTAACTTGTAGAAACTTTATGGGGTCAGCACCAACCTAATTCTTGTGTGTAGCAGTGCTGCTTTTTAATGAGTACTCTCTGATGGAAACAGTTTCAACAATTCTTTTTAACTAAATAAAATCTATTGATACAAATATGTATAATATAGATAATGTTTCTTTAATTTCTCTTTTGCTATATCTTAATATTTGTTGTCACCAATGCATTTGAAAAAGCCATATCAAGCCAAAAGATGCAATCACCGCGTTACAAGAAGCTAATTAGGTCTGGTAATTCCTGAGGTTTACCAGGTACATTAATGGTAGAATTAGTTTCAAAAGGATTAATTGGTGTTGGTGTAACTTTTACTATAGCATGAGAAGTGCCATCATTTGGCTTCAAACCTTCATCAAATGTCTCCCAACAATCAGTAATTACTGTCATCAATTTGCTCTGCTCTTCAAGATTTTGATTACCAGTTTCATGTATCACAATGGCTTGAGTACTCTCATCATGTACTAATTGAGGCATTTGTGAGGCTTTTTCAGAAAACCCATTAATGATTTCCTCAAGTTCTTTAATATCTTCATCTGGTATTTGCTCAACTCTTGGACATTCTGCTGCATTTTTCACCCCAATGCATCTACAAAACTCAAAATACAAAGACAATTCTTCCCCTTGAATGGTTGCTCTTTGCACAATCCGAAGTGCCATGCTAGCTTCAACTTTCCCTGCTGAATAAATCCTCAACAAAATTCTAGCAATTCCATTGCATATTCTGCTATAAACGTCGAAAACTTCAATCATGACACAATCCATTGCTTCAAGAACAAGAGGGACAATAGCCGTATGACATAGTGGCCTAATTTCAAGCAACATGTCAAGCAAAAATTGAAGCTTTTGAAGCATGACAAGATCTTGAATCATGGAATATCTTCCTTCAACAGCAGGATTTTTATTATTGATGTTGTCCAAATTTTGTAGATTCTTCCTTTCTTGCAAATTCATGAAAAGAAGGGAGGATTTATGATCAAGGAAAGTGAAATAAGCGCGAACAAACGCATTAATCCCCCACATTTTTGAAGGATTAGAATGGCCATCTTTGAAATTTGAAAGATCAAATGGCAATCTTCCAATTCTTTGAATAGCAGGGAGTTTGGAACTGTAAACGCCATGCATGAGCATTAAACCTTTAATTGCAACAACCCAACTTTTCGTTTTCTCCATACGTAAAGAAATTGCCCATATAAGAGATTTAAGATGGCTAGGAGATAAACGTAGCCATTTGTAAACACGATCAACATTCTTCATATCAATTGAGAATTCATCATGACTTGTGGCTTTGATTACAGCAGCTTCCATTTCAGGATTTCGAAAAGCTGTTCGCCTTGATAGGCTAGCAAGCCATAGGCTGTTACGATCTTTGATTAATCCAGATGCTTTTTTCCATATCCTCATTGTTCTTGTTGGGTTGTTTTAGCTATATGTTTTCCCCTGCTTTTATTTTCTTTCTTCTTTTCTTTCTCCTTTTGATATTCTAAGTTTGTGATTACTAGTCAAACCTTTGGGATCTTTAAGGAATTGCGAACAAAAGAGAAGAATACAAATGAACAAAAAAAAAAAAAACCAAGAAGAGTTGGCTAGTAATGCAACCCAAACACATGGCATGAGTCATAACAAGACGGCCAAAGATAAATAATAAAGGAACCCATTTTTGTGAGGTTTGTTATAATTACTAATTTTATGTAGTTGTTACAAAACTTAGCTCAAAGTAATAAACAAAAGATAGACAATAAAGTAGAGAGAAAAGTTCATCCTCTATTTATAGTACAACATAGAGGTATACCAAAAGATTTTCATAAGTATGTCATTAAGTATTTGAGATTATGGAGGAAGATCATGGGTAAATTATGAAGGTATGGGAGTTACAACAATAATGGTGAGAAGTAGTGGGGATTATCTACATAATGGAGAAGAGTAGTGGGAGTAACTTCTTTAGGAGTTATAGACATCCACTACAAAGTATAATATTTCATAACACTCCCCCTTGGATGTCTATAGATAATGTGCCTCGTTAAAACATTAACTAAAATAAAACCCAATGGAAAAAAATTCTAGAAAAGGAAAAAGAGTACACATATCTAACAAAATGCATTTTTGTTGCCTCGTTAAAAATCTTGCAAGGAAAACCCAGTGGGACAAAACCTTGTAAGGGAAAAAGAGTGCAACGCGCATTAACTCCCCCTGAAAGAGCATCAATTCACATTCTTGAGCCTTCGCATTCCAATCTTGTGCACCATCTTCAAGAGATCGTTGGTAGAGATTTGATAAATAAATCAGCCATATTAATTATAATGAATATTTGCACCTTGAAATCATAACTCGTGGTAGATATATAATGTCTTCACAAATATCGTGGAATGGCTCTTCAATATCTCCATATATGTATCATCGCTATCATATTATCATGCTTATAGTTATAGCAGGATACATTTGTGCATAAATTGCACTGAGGAAGTGGTATCTCAAGATCAAGAATTATAGATGCTTCAAGCAACTTAAATCATTTATGGATTGTCATATAAGTTGAGTCATGTAAGCCATATTATAGACTTTAGATGCATATCAAGTTTTCATGTCATGCTAGACGTATAAAATATCGAAAACTGATTACACATACCATTGACTTTATACTTTCAAGTATTCGAACTACATGTCCAAAACTACATATCTTTCATATGGAATCAATTCTACTTGAATTGTATCTCTTCCATTTGGCCAATATTTTTGTTTGTATTCGACAAACTTAAGATCCTCATCGATATTTAGCGCTATCATAGATGTCGTCGACGAACATTTTATATCGGTTCCAGTAAATTTTCATAAAGACATAACATGGAGATCTCTTCATTCATATATTCAGGTACCTGAATCTCTCATGAGATTTTATGAAGTGTTATGTCATGTGATCTTCTAGATCACTTGCCTCCTTATTATGATCACTTTGATCATTTGCTCATCTTCTTTATTAATAAGTACTATTTGAAATCGATTTGTCTATACGCTTTAAGCGTATGAAAGACTTTGTCCTTCTAGGACTTAATATGAGCATTGCAATGAGAATATAGTTACTTTCTTTGGGTCAGCAAATGCGTATGGCATGCTTTACAATATGTTGCAATTGAATTATCTTTTTATGAACTTCAAGTTCATATTATGATATTCGAGGATCTATATATACAAATGATAATCCGTTCCATGTAACTTTTTCTCAAGTGTTTATCATGTCTCCCCCTCATGTTAGAAAAACTAACTTGTTTCCTCAACTCTCGAAACCCATCTTTGTGCATTATCATGTTAATATACACTGCAAATCAATAATAATAAGATGAAATTATTTAATTCCTGACCGTGAACCACTTGTGAGGGGAGAATATAATATACTCTCGTATATAATGTATATCAAATTGATATAGATAACTTTGTTCTCATAAGCAATAATTTAGCTATTAAGTGGAGGCACTCAATAAATTATTTTGCTAAACCAACTATGATGTAAACCAACTTATCAAGATGAACTATCTTGAATAGAAAATCTGGAAATTATGCTCGAAATTAGATTACTGAGCAAGTTACCTCGCAAGCACCGGCCAGGTTGCAGGTTAATAATAATCGCACATGTAACCATATCATAGATGCATCGTATGTGGTATACATGGCAGGTGAATGGGCCCATATTCACCTTTGATATTTCCAGAATTTATGGGATTCAACCCCAACTTTAGTTGGTCAATTAATTAATGAGAACAAGTAATATAAGAGAATTCGTAAAGAACTTTCTAGTTCTTTAATATTTACCCATGTGAATTCTCTATTATTGTTGCACATCATACTTAAATTGATATGGCTAACCCGAATGCCAATTGAATAAATTATCAGTATTGATAAAATTCAGGTTTACATCATGACATGTGCAATTATCGATAAACTCTAAGTTTATTATGATATGAGTTTTTATATCAATAAACATCCACTTTATTGTGGCATTTTTTTGTTTGTATATTACAAATTGGAGAAAAAAGCTGGTAGCTTTTCACATGCATATTATCATGCTACAAGTTGTAGTAATAGAAGATATCAAATCTTTCTTTTATTTATAGTCTCAATATAATCAATCGCTTCGCATATACTTTGGAAACTGAATAAGTTTCTTTGAGACTTACTACAATATAATACCTTATTGGTAATCAATTATGTTTCTCCATAATAATATACTTGGCTCTTAAAGTTGTACCATTATGGTCATGTCAAAATTATATGCAATATATGTTTCTTGCATTATTATTGTCCTTTAATAATCATATTGCCAAAATATTTTGGCGTACAATAGGTACGTGACCAATGACCATTCATGCCATAATAATGACATTATTTTCTTATATCATCTCAACCCTCCTTCTAGAGGTGAGTGTGGTATATTCAATACCAATAGCATGTTCATATTCTTCCAATAATGAATATGTATTCATAAATCATATGTTGTCACATTCACACCATGAATGGATCATAATCATCTATTTGTGCTGTATAAAATCTCATGTCAAATCGATGACATATATTACTTTCACAGAGTGAAGGAATATTTTGAGAATCCGTATTATTCTCATTATCACAATGATGACGATTATAATTTCGTCTATTGCCACGTCCATATCCATTGATACCTTCACGGTAATAATTTTGCCTTCTTTCAGACTTATTACATAGTGCTATCATATTTTCTGCGGGGATATGTAATTTTGTTATCCTTTTCAAATCCGTAAATGCGTCTGGCATTTGATTTACTATTCTTTGCAAATGAATAATCTTTTGCACCTCTTTTTCACAAATAGAGGCACGCAGATCAAAATGAGATAATGATGGATTTTTCCACAAAATTTCCCGTTTGGTTTCACCAACTTCTCCCCCTAATTTTGAGAAAAGTGTCTCATCGAATCGACAGTCTGCAAATTGTGTAGTGAACAAATCCCCTGTCAATGTTTCGAGGTAGCGAATAATGGAGGGCGATTTCAAACCCAACATATATTCCTAACCTTTTTTGCGGACCCATTTTGGTGCGATATGGTTGTGCTACAGGCACATATACAGCGCATCCAAATATTCTTAAATGGGATATATTATGTTCATGACCCACAATTAATTGCAACAGGGAATATTTGTGATAATTTGTCGGTCTGAGACGAACTAGCATTTCTGCATGCAAAATGGCGTGACCCCAAACCAAAGTGGGCAGCCTCGTTTTCATGAGTAACGGTCTTGCTATCAACTGCAGACGTTGAATTAAAGATTCTCCAAGACCATTTTGAGTGTGAAAATGAGCTACAGGATGTTCCACTCTTATCCCGATTGATAATCAATAATCATTAAATGTTGGGGTTGAAAACTCAGCAGCATTATCTAGTCTAATAGACTTAATTGGATTATCAGGAAATTGTGCTCGTAATCGAATTATTTGTGCCATTAATTTTGCAAACGCAAGGTTGCGTGATGACAATAGGCACATATGAGACCATCTAGAGGATGCGCCTATTAAGACCATAAAATATCTAAAGGACCCACTAGGTGGGTGAATAGGTCCACAAATATCCCCTTGTATACGTTCTAAAAACGTAGGTGACTCAGTTCCAACCTTTGTTGGTGATGGTCTAATAATTAACTTACCTTGATTACAAGAAGTGCAAGAAAATTCATAATTTAAAAGAATCTTTAAATTCTTTAATGGATGCCCATATGAGTTTTCTATAATCCGTCTCATCATAATTGATCCAGGATGTCCCAATCGATCACGCCAAAGTACAAAAGTATTGGAATCAGTAACCTTTTGGTTTACTGTGGACGGTGCCTCAATTGCACTAATTTTTGTCCAATACAGGCCACAAGATAAAGATGGGAACTTCTCAATAACCCTCTTTTGGCCAGAGACATTCTTTGTAATGATGACATATTCAAGATTATTCTCATCTATTGTCTCAATATGATATCCATTTTGAATGATATCTTTAAAACTCAACAAGTTCCTCTTAGACTTGGAGGAGAACATTGCATTCTCTATGATAAATATTGTTCCTTTAGGCAGAGTTATAGTTGCTCTTCCGGAGCCTTCAATCAATTTACTACTACCACAAATTGTACTAACATCTGCCTTACACATACTTAAATGAGAGAAATATTTCTTCTTTTTGAATATCGTATGTGTGGTACATGAATCAATTAAACAAATATTTTTTACAATTGGACGTTGATCCAAGTTTCCTTTGTGAGATATCCATATTTTCATTCCAAATTAAATTTACAACTATAATTCTCATACTACAGTTACTGCTTATGTTATAAGCAAGTGTTTAATATCTTAAAATTCTCATCCGACAAATATGATAATATCATATAATTAAACAAATGGAAAAAGTTCATTTAAAAAAAGGGAAGAGGAAAAGATGATAGAAATACCATTACCGGCCAACATTTAAAATGTCAAAAATGTAAGCACAGGGCATGTAGAAGTCTAATGTGCAACCTACACTAGCATACAGAAAGACACTATAGGAAATTCACAACTAATACACTTTCTTAACCGTGTAAGGTTAAAGATTAAAAGATAGAAGCATAAGAAACCAGGCTACAAAATTCACCAAACCTGTCAACTTTAGTGGTAATATAATGTACTAAACTTTAACAGTAAATATTATATTGTGTACCATTTTCTGGCGCCATTGCCAACTTTGCTTTCATTTCTTGATCTAGTTTTCCTCCAAAAAAAAACCTTAATTTTCTCAAAGAGATTCTTGAGATACTAGAGCTTCGTGCTGATAACATGTTATAAAACTTAGCTCAAAGTAATAAACAAAAGATAGACAACAAAGTAGAGAGAAAGAGAGAAGAGAATATATTTCTTCCATGTATCCAAGTGTATTACAAAATGAGTTTTCATCCTCTATTTATAGTACAACATAGAGGTATACCAAAAGATTTTCATAAGTATGTCATTAAGTATTTGAGATCATGGAGGAAGATCATGGGTAAATTATGAATGTATGGGAGTTACAACAATAATGGTGAGAAGTAGTGGGGATTATCTACATAATGGATAAGAGTAGTGGGAGTAACTTCCTTAGGAGTTATAGACATCCACTACAAAGTATAATATTTCATAACAGTAGTAAACTTCTTCCTTCAATGTTGTGTTTTTTAAATTAAAAAATAACTTTTTGTATTTGAATTTCGTTTTACTGTTGTTTCTTTTATTTGGGTTAATTTTATAAAGAATTACAAGAAAATACATATGACTTCGTACCATAACAAAACATTACTTATATTTTTAAGTTTTACCTGACCTAGCTCATATTATACATATTTTGAAAGCATTAGCAAATTCAAAATTTGTATTCTTACAACCCTTGCTTCTAAAACTTATGGAGTTAAATATGTGTTCTCACAACCATTACTTTCAGTCTCTCTTATTCTCACGTCTTCTACATATGCTTCAAGGGGCCGTGTATTTTTTGCTTCTCTTCTTGTGTCACCTGCTTGCAATGTAAGAAAATTAAAGAGTAGAAATCTACCATTGAAGATCATTCAAAGCTTTGCTTTCGAGAATGGTTTTTCTTGAATTTGTAATTGTTTGGATTGGATGTTATTCCAATTAATTGAAAATATCAAATGGTGTTTAAAATTTAAATTTGAAGTGATTTGGAGTAGATTTGAGCAAGATTTGAGTTAAATTTCAGAAAAGTCAAAAAAGACGCAAGGAAGAAGACGAAGTTAGTTTTTTATATAATTATGTATAATATTGTATAATAGTGTATATGAGTGTAGAAACACACCTTATACACTATTATACACTTTTATGCACCTTTATACAAACGTCTGTAGACGAACTTCTTCCACGATTTTTAGTTGCAATTCTTGTTCAAACCAGTCTAAATCTACATTAAATGACTTCAAATTTTATATACAACCTCCTTATACTATTTCTAAAAATTCTAAATAACACCCACACTAAATTTCTCACAAAATTAAATTCGGAATTTAAACCACACATTTAAGCTTGTTAAAAATCTGATTCTCACCACCCAAATGAAATTGATTTGCTGAACTAATATTTAAAAGCTTGAGGAATATTTTTTTTTAAAATTAATTACTAATTTTGAGAACCTATTATAGTTGGATATTGAATTTTAGTGTATAATTTATGGGCTAGTTGGTTGTAAATTAAAATATATGCTATAAAATTAAAATAGGAAGCCATTTGTTCTAGTGAGAAATTTTCTTTGGTTTTTATTAGAGAAATTTTCATGAAGCACTATCTTTTGGTAGTAATTAGCCATCTATAGATACCATTTGTTGTATTACTGATTATAGATACATTTTCTGTGGTTATAAGATGTATTGATGTATTTAAGCTATTGTATTCATGGATATAATAACAAAATATGTGTAAATCAGGGAAGTCACGCTAATCAGTTGTTGTATCGAGTGTATTCGACTGTATTCATGGAGTGAAACATGGGATTACAGCTCGACAAAGTATTGTATTCGACTGTATTCGACCGTATTCACGGCGTGAAAAAGGTTATTACACTATTTTTAAAATGAAAAGTGAATCAATTAACATAATAGAATCCTAATATAATTCAACAAACTTAATTATAACGAAGAAATTTTGTAGTTTCAGTTATAAAAAAGGTTCGCAACCAAAAAATACCCCCAAATCATAGCAATCTTCAGAGAAATTATATAATACATTTGAATACATAAATTATATTAATTAAAAAATATATGAATACGTTCATGTCATATAGTGAGATAATGAATACAATGAAATACACAGAATACAACGGGATACATTGAAATATAATGAAAAAAAAGACAATGAATACAATGAAATACGTGAAATACAACGAGATACATTAAACTACAATGGAAAAAAAAGACAATGAATATAATGAAATACAACAACAATAACAACCCAGTATAATTCCACTTAGTGGGGTCTGAGGAGGGTAATGTGTACGCAGACCTTACCCCTACCCTGGGGTAGAGAGGCTGTTTCTAAATAGACCCCCGGCATCCTTCCCTCCAAGAACTTCACACCTTGCTCTTGGGGAGACTCAAACTCACAACCTCTCGGCTGGAAGTGGGGGTTGCTTTCCATCAGAGCAACCTCTCTTGTCTCTTAGATATAATGAAATACATTGAAATATATTAACAGAAAATCAAGTTGCTCAGCCCTAAACTTCGTCTTCTTTGTTCAAGAACAAACCTTAATTTTCGGCGAATCCGTCGTTCACCGGAAGCTGGTAGTGAAAACACGCCGCCTTGGTCCAGCGATGGTGCTGGAGCCGAGGTCACTTCCTGAGCAGATGTAACCGCCAATAGGACCATCACAATGGCAAAAAATAACATCAAAGCCTTCAATGTCATATCTCAGAAGATGTAGAAATCACAGAAACTTATATCCTCCCATGATGAATTTATTGATAATGACGAATTAACTTATATCCTTCAATGACAAATTAATAGAAAAAACAGTGTCAAAGCCTTCAATGATGAATTGATAAAGAGGAAACTTACTGCTTTCATTATTGAATAACGTAATGTAGAGAGCAAAAATAGTGTAAATGAATAACGTATTTACTGTCTTAGGGGATTACATTGTTTTTAAAATGAAAGTGAATCAATTAACATAATAGACTCTTAATATAACTCAACAAACTTAATTATAATGCACAAATTTTGTATTTTCAGTTATAAAAAAGATTCTCAACCAAAAAATTATCCCAAAAATATAGCAATCTTCTGAGAAATTATATAATACATCTGAATACATAAAATATATTAATTGAAAAAACTTATGAATACATTCATGGCATATAGAGAGATAGTTAAAACAATGAAATATATAGAATACAACGGGATATATTGAAATACAATTAGAAAAAAGACAACGAATACAGTGAAATACACGGAAATACAACGAGATACATTGAAATATATTAACAGAAAATTGAAGTTGTTCAGCCCCAAACTCCGTCGTCTTTATTCAAGAACAACCCTAACGTCGTCTCAGCGAACTGGAGGATAAGTAAAACCAAATCAAAAACCCAAAAAAAAAAAGGTCCATTTTTCTATAATGTTTTAAAGGAGCTATTTCCGCCACCAAATGGTCCAAGGAAGCTAATACGTGATAAATGATGATATACCTTATGATTCAAGTACACTTCATCTATCTACCACTCTCTTGAGGAACTTAATGATTCAACTACTTTCGTCCTAAGCTATAAATATGTATACCTGTGTAATATCCTGCACCCCCGTTTTTTGTTCAAACAGAAATATTTTTATTTTTTATTTTTTCATGGTGTGTGCACCTTGATTATTTTACAAGTCATAGAATACTTGCTACATTCCATTAGTATATGTACTAGGTATCACTAATTACAAAGACTTTGATGGAGAGGAAATAGTCATGTACGTCTTTATTGGAATCAAATTCTGATCTCTAATGATTTTTATTCACTTCCTTGACAACTATAGGCTCCATCTTTGAACTTTAAATTTACCAAAATCTAAAAGTGCTAAGGGCAGAACCGCCATTTCAGTACTTCAATCTATCTTTAATCTATATTATATTAAAAGTTTGTCGTTTATCTGTTTACCTCTTTAAAAATATAAGACAAAATAATCATTTAATTATCTTCCTACATATTATTAATCATTCAATTTACTTTCCTAATATTTAGCAATACTCATTTAATTACTTTCCTATATAGGACCTTGATTTAGAAAAGTGAAAAACACAGTCCTAAAATTCCTACCATGCATAAATGAGAAAAGTACGTTTTAGAGAAGGAATTAAAATGAGTTCAATTCCTAAAATCTTAAGTTAATTATAAGAATATATATATATATATATATATATATATATATATATATATATATATATCAAATTATTTTAAATTCTAATTTTTCCTATACATAAATAGAAAAGGACAATACATGAGAAGCAAACTCTTAACTACTTTTGTTATTGGGTAATTTTTCGGCAACTTTGTCAAACAAAAACGTAGAATCCTTTTTCCTTTTTTTTTTTAAAAGTTATTCATTGGAGGGATTTCAATGGGAATATTAGGTCGACCGCATGTGGACATGGTAAGGTACATGGAGGCTTCGGCTTTGGGGTGAGGAACGGAGGAGGGACCTTGCTGTTGGACTTTGCTAAGGCTTTTGGGTTGACGATTGCAAACTCTAGCTTTACGGAAAGGGAGGAGCATTTGGTTACTTTTAAAAATGCGGTGAGATACTCACGACATAACATAGGCTCTTGGTGATGGACGTTGGTATTATTTTAAGGAGAAGGAAACGGGCGGCTCGAGGAAGACCGAGAATTAGGTGGGGAGCCTTAACTAAGGATAAAACCCAAGGATTAGAGGAGCACTTGTCGGCTATGTGAGCTTGGAGGAGCAGTGGTGACGCGAGTACTATGTGATCAATTACAACAAACCGTATAAGGGAGGTTGCGAAAGAGGTATTAGGGGTCTCGACGAGCATCTATGGTGGGTACAAGGGCGACTGGTGGTGGAATGAAGTGGCCCAAGATAAGTGGAACAAAGAATGCGGTATACCTTAAGTTAATGGGAAGCATAGGTGAGGAGGATAGGTGAGCGTGCATGGAGAGATAAGCATGCATGGAGAGATAAGCATGCATGTAGAGGTATAAAGTAGCTAGGAGGGAAGCTAAGCTGGTAGTCATGGAGGCTGAGATGTCGGCTTATGGTCGTATGTACGAGGAACTGAGGGAAAAGGGCGGTGAGAAGAAGTTATTCTGGCTGGCCAAGTTGATAGAGAGGAAGGCTTGGGATTTGGACCAAGTCATGTATCAAGGAGGAAGATGGTAGAGTTTTTATGGAAGTTGTCTAGATTAAAAGGAGACAACAGACTTACTTTCATAAACTTCTAAATGAAGAAGGGAATCAAGTTATTGTGGTAGGTGAATTAGAGCATTCATAAAGTCATTGTGACTTTAGGCACTGTAGGCGTATCGAGGTTGAGGAGGTCGTAGGAGTAATGTGTAAGATGTGTACGGGTAGAGCAATAGGGCCAGGCAAGATTCTGGTGAAATTTTGGAAGTGTGTAGGGAAAACAGGTTTAGAGTGGTTAATTGGGTTGTTTAATATTTTTTTAAGGCAAAAAGGATGTCGTATAAGTGAAGGTGGACCATGGTGGTCCCATTGTATAATAACAAAGGTGATATCGAGAGTCGTAATAATTATAGGGGGTATCAAATTACTGAGTCATACCATGAAAGTGTGGGAGAGGGTAGTTGAAGCGAGGGTGAGGATGACATTTTCTGTATCCAATAACCAGTTCGGATTCATGTCAGGTCATTTTACTACAGAAGTTATACACCTTGTTAGGAGGTTGGTAGAACTATAAAGAGAGAGGAAAAATGATCTGTATATGGTGTTTATTGACTTAGAAAAAGTATATGACAAGGTTCCTATAGAAGTTCACTCAAGATGCTTAGAGACAAAAAGTGTGCCGGTTTCATACATTATGCCAATTAAAGACATGTATGATGGGGCTAAGACTCGAGCAAGGATAGTAGGAGGCGACTTCGAGCATTTTCTAGTTGTAATGGGGTTACATCAAGGTTCTGCGCTAAGTCCGTTCTTATTTTCCCTGGTGATGGATGCATTGGCACACCATATTCAAGGGAATGTGCCATGATGCATGCTATTCACCGATGATATAGTCTTGATTGATTAATCACGAGCCGATGTTAACAAGAGGCTGGAGGTTTGGAGACATGCTCTTGAGTCTAAGGGTTTTAAGATGAGCAGGACGAAGACAGAATAATTGGAGTTTAAGTTCAGTGTTGAGCCAAGGGAAGTGGGCCTGGATGTGAGGCTTGAATCACAAGGCATCCCAAGTAGAGACAACTTCAATGATCTTGGCTCAATTATCCATGGGGAGGGGAGATCGACAAGAATGTCACACATCGTATTGGGTTATGATGGATGAAATGGAGGTTAGAATCTGGAGTCATGTGTGACAAGAGAGTTCCATCGGCACTCAAAGGTAAGTTCTATAAAGAGGTAGTTAACCGGACATGATATATTGGGCTGAGTGTTGGCATGTTAAGCAGTCACATATCGTGAAGATGAGAGTAGCAGAAATGAGGATGTTGAGGTGGATGTACAGATACACTGTGATAGATAAGAATAGGATTAATGATATTCGGGAGAAGGTGTAGGTCACTCCCATTGATGAAAAATGCGAGAAGCGAGGCTCGAATGGTTTGGGCATATTTAGTGGAGAAGTTCATATGCTCCGTTACGGAGGTGCGAGCATTTGGTTGGGAAGGGCGAAAGGAGAGGGAGAGGGCAGCCTAAGAACTATTTGGGAGATATGACCAGGTAGGATATGGCGAGGCCTCAAATTTCTGAAGATATGACACTTGATAGGAATTTGTGAAGGTCACGTAATAGGGTTGTAGGCTAGGATGTAATTGAGTCTTGCTCTTATTCATACCATTGTAGGACTAGTATGGTAGGTTTTTTTGGGTCTAAGATAGCTAGTGACAATGTCGTGTTTTACTGTTTTTGCTTTCGAGTGCATGACCTATTTACTAGACATCACTTTAAGTTTTGCTTTACATCTTTCTTCTAGATTTCATGTTGTTCCTACGTTTCCTATTAATTATGTAGTGATACTAATATTGTCTCATTTTTTGCTTTGTCCTTTTTCTTGAGCCGATGGTCTTTCGAAAATAGCCTCCCTACTCCTGTGGGGTAAGGGTAAGTTCTGCGTACACACCATCTTCCCTAGGTATCACAACCCCAGTTCACCCTCCATGAACATGTCGTGATGGCACCTAGTTCCTACAACTAGGTAAGCCTAACAATGCGGAAATCAATATAACTTGCAGAAATATTTAATTAAGTTAAGCAAAACTAGAAGAAAACGGTATATAAGTGCCACTTGGCATATACATCTCAAAATAAAATGTGAAAGTCTACAATCTCATCCCAAAACCCAAAAACTCACGGGAACCACAAGCTAATTGAAATGTAATATGCTACTCTAACTCCAGAATGTCTAAGCAACTGAAAGAAAAGGATAGAATAACTACTAAAGCTGGAACAGAATAGAGACTCCTGCTCTGCTGACGCGACAGATATACCTCAAAGTCTTCGCTAGATCTCTCCGCCTCAGGGATAGTACGCGTGAGTGAAGGTACCTGGATCTGCACATGAAAAACATGGACTGAAGAGGCTTGAGTACACCACAGCGCTACTCAGTAAGTTCCAAGCCTAACCTCGATTGGGTAGTAACGAGGAAGGTCAAGGCCCCACTGAGATTAAACAATATAATAAGAATGCACAGTATGAAATAAGATGAAAATAATATGAACCAACAGTGAAGTATGACAGAAGTTACCAGGCAACAACAAATAAGCGATGAACAGTGTAAACATAAGGATGTACGACCGAATATCAAAATTTCAAATAAGGATCTCCGAGGATACCGTCTTGTAGTCCATTCCATCAAACTTTCCGAGGAGCTCCCAGGATACCATACCGTAGTCCAACTATCAATATGTAGGGAGGATCTATCGAGAATCGAACCCGCAGTCCCAAAGTAAATATGCAGGGGGATCTATCGGGAATCGAATCCCCAGTCCCAAAGTAAATATGTAGGGGGGATGTATCAGGAATCAAACCTACAGTCCTAAAGTAAATATGCATGGGGGATCTATCGAGAATCGGATCTATCGGGAATAGAACCTTCAGTCCCGAAGTAAATATACAGGGGGATCTATCGGGAATAGAACCCGTAGTCCCAAAGTAAATATGCAGGGGGTATCTATCCGGAATAGCCGATGGTAATAACCCCTTCACAAAACGATGGTAATAACCCGCCAAGCCAAGGAATTTGCGAATCTCTGTGGCTGAGGACGACCTGGGCCAATTCTGCACAGCCTCTATCTTCCTCGGATATACCCGAATGCCCTTTCTCGAAATCACATGGCCTAAGAATGCCACTAAATCCAACCAAAACTCATATATTGAGAACTTCGCATATAACTTCTGCTCCGTCAAGTTTTGAATACCGGTACTCAGGTATTGCTCATGACTTCCCGACTCCGGGAATACACTAGGATATCATCAATAAAAACAATAACGAATGAGTCGAGATATGGCCTGAATACACTGTGCATCAAATGCATAAAAGCTTCTGGGGCATTGGTCGGTCTAACTGACATAACAATAAACTCATAATGACCATACCAAGTCCTGAAGGCGGTCTTCAGGATATCTGGCTCCTGAATCTTCAATTGATGGTAACCTGAGCATAAGTAAATCTAATAAAATACATGTGTGCCCTGAAGCTAGTCAAACAGATCATCAATACGAGGAAAAGGATGACGGTTCTTCACGGTAACCTTGTTCAACTGGCGATAATCAATACACATACGCATAGAACCATCCTTCTTCACAAAAAAGACATGAGCACCCCACGACGAAACACTGGGTTTAATAAAACTCTTATCAAATTTTTGTTACTGATCCTTCAACTACTTCAACTCAGGAGGAGCCAAACGATATGGAGGAATGGAAATGGGCTGAGTGTCCGGCAACAGATCAATGCCAAAATGTCTCCATCAAGTTGACTGCCCGGAAGATCAGCTGGAAACACATCGGGATAATCCTGTACCATAGTGACAGAATTTACAGAAAGGGGTATCGGCAGTGACTTCTCTCACATAGGATAGATACGATGCACACCCATTCTCAACCATATGTTGAGCATTAAGGAAAGAGATAACTCCACTGGAAGTGTGATCTAAAGTGCCACTCCACTCAATACGCGGAACACCCCTCATAACCAGCGTCACGATCTTGGTGTGACAATCAAGAATAGCAAAATAGGGTGACAACCAGTCCATGGCCAAGATAATATCAAAATCAACCATGTTGAATAACAATAAATCTGCTCTGGTCTCAAAATCACGAATAGTAACAAAACATGACTGATAAATGTGGTCCACAACAATAAATACCCCACAGGAGTAGAAACATAAACAGGGGCAGTCAAAGAATCCCGAGGCACACCCAAATGCGAAGCAAAGTAAGAAGACACGTAAGAATAAGTGAAGCCTAAATCAAAAAGAATTGGTACACCTCCGTAACAAACTATGAAAAGAAAAAAACAAAAACCTGTGATGATAGAGTCAAAGGCAACGACCTCTGTACGGGTAGGTGGGGTAGCAACTAGGGTTGTATCCACGGCCCGGGAATTCTGCGGGGCACGCTATGACCCAGAAGTCTGTGGAGGTGCACTCCTCCTAAGTCTGGGGAAATACCTCACCATATGGCGTATGTCACCACACTCGAAGCAACCTGCGGCCGACGCGGCAGTGGAAACTGTGGGATACGGGTACTTCGAAACCCCTGAACACATGAAGCCCTGTGTGAAATCTGGGATACAAACTGAGCTGGCTGACCCACAAACCTCTACTATGTCGTACTCTTCCTCCAAAATAAGGACCAGTAGTTCTCCCCAATCTATGAGGCCTACTCAGTCCTCTATACTCTCCCTGCTGGCCTCGTCTGTCCTCTCTCTCATGGACCCACCTGTCTCCTACTTGGTAAGAGGTCCTGACCACCCACTGAACTGGGATCATAGGCGGTGTCTCCATGACACATGGAACCTAAGCAATAGGAACTCGCTGCTCTAGAGTGGGGGCGGCGGGAGTATGAGTCCCTCCCCAGACCTGCAAAGTATTTGGTACAACTTGAATCATTCCTACCTGAATCAATGTACAAAACACGCTCACGAACTGTGCCAAAGTCTCCTGAAGGACTGGAGTAGTAGTAGCAGGCATGCCAGGTGCCTGGGCTCCGGGTGAATCTGCTGGCGGTGCCTCGATGACAACTCGCACAGGTGCTCTGGCTGCACTACATGCGCATCCTCGACCTCTTGCCTGGCCCCGACCTTTGAAAGCTGTAGTAGGGGGCGCGGGTGCCTGATCATCATGAGCAGTGCGTTTCCTCACCATCTGTGAGGGAATAAAAGATAGAAGTTTAGATTCGATGTCAAAAATATCGCACGACAAGGAATCAATGAAGTGAAGATCTTTCCTAAATAGTTATATAGCCTCTCGTAGATAAGTATAAATGTCTCCGTACCGATCAACGAGACTCTAATAAACCCCCCTGTGTTCCGTGACTCCTATGAACCTAGAGCTCTGATACCAACTTGTCACGACCCTAGTTCACCCTCCATGAACATGTCGTGATGGCACCTAGTTCCTACAACTAGGTAAGCCTAACAATACAGAACTCAATATAACTTGCAGAAACATTGAATTAAGTTAAGCAAAACTAGAAGAAAATGGTATATAAGTGCCACTTGGCATATACATCTTAAAATAAAATGTGGAAGTCTAGAATCTCATCCTGAAATCTAGAAACTCACGGGAACCACAGGCTAATTGAGATGTAATATGCTTCTCTAACTCCAGAATGTCTAAACAACTAAAAGAAAAGGATAGAATAACTACTAAAGCTGGAACAAATTAGAGACTCCTGGTCTCCGGACGTGGCAGATATACCTCGAAGTCTCCGCTAGATCTCTCCGACCCGGGGATAGTAGGACTGAGTAGAGGTACCTAGATCTGCACATGAAAACATGCACAGAAGGGGCATGAGTACACCACAGCGGTACTCAGTAATGGCCAAGCCTAACCTCGGTCTGGTAGTGACGAGGAAGGTCAAGGCCTATTGAGATTAAACAATATAATAAGAATGTATAGTATCAAATCAGATGAAAATAATATGAACCAACGATGAAATATGACAGAGGTTACCAGGGAACAACAAATAAGCGATGAACAGAGTAAACACAAGGATGTACAACTCAATACCAAAATGTCAAATGAGGATCTCCCAGGATACTGTCATGTAGTCCTTTTCATCAACTTTTTGAGGAGCTCCACGGATACCGTCCCGTAGTCCATCATATGAGTGTATCCGAAGATCTACTGAGATACTGTCCCGTAGTCCAACTATCAATGTGTAGGGGGAGCTACCAGGAATCTAACCCGTAGTCCCAAAGTAAATGTGCAGGGGGGATCTATCGAAATCGAACCCGTAGTCCCAAAGTAAATATACAGGGGGGATCTATTGGGAATTGAATTCGCGGTCCCAAAGTAAATATGCATGAGGGATCAATCGAGAATCAAACCCGTAGTATCAAAATAAATATGCAGGGGGGATCTATCAGGAATAAAACCCGCAGTCCCAAAGTAAATATGTAGGGGGATCTATTGGGAATCGAACCTGCAGTCCCAAAGTAAATATGTAGGGGGATCAATCGGGAATCGAACCTGCAGTCCCAAAGTAAATATGCAGGGGGGGATCTATCAGGAATCGAACCCACAGTCCCAAAGTAAATAGCAACCACAACCAGAAGATATTCCAAAATGCAGTACAAAAGAAGACAAGCAACAGGTGGTACTAGCCTAGCATGCTTCACGTAATACAGTCAAGGCAACATAAGAAATTAGGCAAGTCAAATCATCTACACATGCTTTTCTAATCTAACACAGGTTATACTTGCAAGAAAAATAAGGCAGGTAAGAAAGAAACTCAGTCTTAATATACGAAGTAAAAATTGGATTTTCAACAATTAGTTCAAGTACGCGCTCGTCACCTCATGTACAAGGAACTCAATTACCAATTAACATATCCTAAGGGAAAATGTCCCCCACACAAGGTTAGACAAACCACTTACCTCAAACAGGCTCCGAAATCAACTCGAAATCACATTTTTGCCACGAGTACCCGACTCTAAATGGCTCAAATCTATTAAATTCAATTACATATCATAAATAACATCTCAAGAAACAAATTCTACTATTAAATTCAAAGACAAGACATGAAATTAGGTAAAATGATCAAAACACCCCTCAGACCAACGTGGTCAAAACCCGAAGTTTGAATAGAATCTGGTTACCTATTCCCCCACAAATCCAATTATGTGATTAGTTTTGAAATCGGAACTCGGATTGAGGTCCTACCCCCAATTTTAGCAAAACACTAGGTCCTACCCAAATTTACCCATTAAAATCTTCCATTTGAGGTTGAAATTATGTTAAAAGGTATTAAGAAGTGAAGGAAATAAGTTAGCAATCACTTACCAACATGAAGAAGAAGAATCTCTTTGAAAATCACCTCTTATGTTTAGGGTATTTGAAAAATGGGAAAAAACTGAAAATCTGTGTATTTATACTTTCTGATGCCCTAGTGCGGACCGCGCAAAAAGGACCGCGATCGCACTGGGCAACTAGGAAACCCTCTACTCTCTGAAACCCCCAACGCGGACCACGCAAAAAGGACCGCAGCCGCGCGGGTGGAACTGAAGACTGCTGGCTATTGAATCTTTCCACGTGGACCACGCGAGGACGACCGCGGTCGTGCAGCACACACCGTGGACTACGCTAAGGCGACCGCGGGCACGTCGGAGCCTGCAATTTTTCCTGACCTACAATATCTGGTGTTTTTAAGTCTAAGACCTCAGGGCTCCAAACCAAATGCAAGCACAACCTTGAGTACACCCTACGAACTCATCCGCAAGATCAAATCGCCAAATCATATCATATACATCGAATCAAGCCTCAAAGCTCATGATTCCTTCTCAAATTTTTTATAAGACATAAAATTTCCATTTCGGGTCCGAAACACATCAACTGACGTCCGTTCTCAACCAAACTCTACAGAAAGTTCTTAAATCATATATAAGACTTGTACCGGGTGCCGAAACCAAAATACGGGCCTGATACCCTAGTCCTCTTATCAGATTTCATTTTTATTTTCCTTACTTATTTTCAGAAAATAATTTCACATAAAAATTCATTTCTCAGACTTCAGACCTCGGAATTGGATTCCAAACATACCCTCAAGTTCTATATTTTCTCACGGACCCTCCAGGACCATCGAATAACTGGTCCGGGTCCGTTTACGAAAAATATTGACTGAAGTCAAATTTATTCGATTTAGTATCAACATTTAATATTCTTTTCACAGAATTCATATTTAAGTTTTCTGGTTACGCACCCGAACTGCGCACACAAATTTAGGAAACCCGTGAGGATGTTTTAAGGCCTCGAGAGTATAGAATAGAAAATAAATAAGTGATGACCCTATTGGGTCATTACACCGGACCCTACTAATGGAATTTTACTTGGTTGTTGTTGTTGTTGTAAATTTTTCTATTTACACGTTATATTTTGAAATGTTATAGTTTTACTTTGATCTATATATAAATATATAATCCATAAATATAATTATTTAGGAAGGGGATTAAGTGGAATGAGTTCTTTTAGATTGTTCCTACTTTCTCATGTGGTGCATAAGTTAGAGCTAAATGAAAATCTTTGAAATGAAAGAAACATAAGACTCAAAAAAAGAGGATTAAATTGGGAGTGTTTGGCTAACAGCCTACGAAGATTACTGAAATACATATCAGTTTACTTAGATTATAGGAGTGTATGTAGTACATGCAGAATAAATTTATTCTTTATGTATATAATTTTATTGATTAACATGATAGACATGTTCAACACACATACACTAAAAAATAGTCATTTATAAAAGACTACAATTGTATAGATGAGGATGAAACTCAACAGTGTCTGGGAGTAACCAAACTCATGCTTAATACGTAGTAAGCACCTCAGACTTGCTTGTCAATTCATTAAGGAGTGTGTCTGGCTACCACCGAGGGGCGCACTAGATTGGTTAGAAATCTTTCCCTATAACTAGAGATTTCTTGCCTGAGCATCCAGAATGAAAAACCTTTCAATAAGGAATATTGTTTTAATGGGATATTTGCATAAGTAGACATATTTAGGACACTATTTAAACCTTGTCTCGTTAGCCTAATGGGCTAAATTTGTGTGCAAAAATAAAATACGTTCAATTAATTCTAAATGTGAAATTAAGCTATTGGATTAAAGGGATATGATTTACCGGTGAAAATTTGAATTAATCTGGGTTGGTGGAGTTCAAATATTAGATAATTAAGCCGATAAAAAAATTCCCTTAAGAAGGGATGTTGACTACGTACATATTATTTGAAGGGACAAACCCATGTGAGAAAAATAAAAAAGTCAAAGAAAAAAAGGAAGGAAATGTAGAAAGAGACAGAAAGAAATAAGAGTCACGAAATGCAGCCCGCAATTGTGAAAGAACAAATTCTGCGCAGTTTGTTGTGCCGTCCTGCCGCATGTTCATATTTTACTAAAGAATTCAGCTGATTCCTCTGCCTATAAATAGGCATCCCCTCCTCATTTGTATTGCATCCTTCACAATATTATTTTTCTCTCTCAACATCAGTAAAGAGCTATTCTTTGTGTGGCCATGGAGTAGACAAAATTATCGAACCATATAAATCTTGTCTTCTCTTGTTTTATGAGTTTTTATTATTTTTTTCCTAAAATTATTTTATCCTTTATTTAGTACAACACGTTTCCCAACAACTGATATTAGAGCACAAACAACATAATTCTGGTAAAAAAATTATAGTTTTGGTGCAATTTACTATTCACAGGAATAGTGCAAGACTATTGGTCACTATTCATAATAGTAAAGCACTATTCATAAATACTGAAATACTATTCACAAATAGTAAATGCTATTTGCAAATAGTAAGGCACTATTTACATAATTTTTTTGTATGTGCAAAATAACATCGGAAGAAGGAAAAGTGAAGATTGAAAAGTTCAACGTCAAAGATTTTGGATTCTAAAAAATACAAATAGAAGATTATTTATACCAGAAAAAATTAAAATTACCTCTGGCCGAGATAAAACTAGAGAATATGGCAAAAATGGATTTGGATCTATTAGATCACCAAGCCCTTGATGTGATTCGTTTGGTACTTATGAAATGTGATGTTTAACATCATTAACGAGAAGAATGCATGCCTTATGAAGCGTTATCAAATATGTACAAGAAGCCATCTGCTTTAAATCATGTCTTTTTTATGCATCGATAGTTCATCTTAAAGATGAAATAATGTGGATTTGTTACGGAACATATCAATAAGTTTAATGTAATATTAACTCAGTTGAGTTCTGTTAATATAACATTGGATAATGAAGTCAGGGCGTTGATTCTACTATCATCTCTACTGGAGAGCTGGTCTACAGCAGTAACTGTAATTAATAATTCATTGTGTAGTACCAAACTCAAATTGGATGATACTAGAGACTTGATTCTTAACGAAGATATCCGCAGGAGAGAATCAACGATTCCCCAAGATCAACTTTCCATACTGAAAGCAGGGGAGAAGTAGCCAAAGAGGATAGAGTCATTGTCGTGCTAGATCAAAGTCAAGAAGGAGGGCAATCCAAAAATCACGAAGATATTACTTGTTGGAACTACGATAAAAAAGGTCACTATAGTAATCAGTCTATAGAACCAAAGAAGAAGAAGATGACAATTCAACAAATGTAATTGCTAAACAAGTCGGTGATGTGCTAATTTATTATGCAGATAGTTCAGTTAAATTTTAGATTCCGGACTTAGGTGCATCTTTGTACTCTACGTCATCCAAATAATTATTTCATAATTATATTGGTGAAAAATTCGAATATGTTTATCTAGTAGACGGAGAACCTCTAAGTATTGTTGGGAAAGGTGAATAAAGACTTCATATGCGACGCTATGAAGTTGCAAAATGTCAAACATATTCCTGGCCTCAAGAAAAATCTGATATATATGAGTCAAATTGACAATGAAAGATACACAACCATATTCGATAGCGGATCATGAAAAATAACCAAAGGAAATTTGGTTGTGGCACGAGGCTTCAAGAAGGAAACACTTTATGAAACTGCAATACAGAGAGATACTATAGCAGCACTTCACCATGGTCATGACATAACATTGTGGAACCGAAGCTCATGCATATGAGTGAGAAGGATATGAAGTTGTTGGCATCCAAAGAAATGTTGCCAAACCTGAAGCGTGTTGGATTAGGTTTGTGCGAAGATTGCATTTAGGGGAAACAAAAAAAGTTATTTTCTAATAGGCGGGAAGGACACTAAAAAAAATAGAATTTGGAACTAGCGCATGCAGATGTGTTGGGACCGGCTCCTGTAACTTCTCTAGGAGGCTCACGTTGTTATGTCACCTTCATTGATAATTTCACAAGAAAGGTATGGGTTTATTTTATGATAAATAAACATGATGTGTTTGTTATCTTCAAAAGATAGAATGTTGAAGTTGGAAATCAGACAAGTCTAAAAAATTAAAATGTCTGAAGTATGACAATGGTGGAGAGTATGATAGTCAAGAGTTTAAAGCATTCTGCTCTGATAATGGGATTAAAATGATCAAGACAGTTTCTAGAATACCGAAACAAAATGGCGTTGCTAAAAGGATGAATAAATCACTGAATGAACGAGCCAGAAGTTTGAGAATACATTTTGGATTACTAGAGTATTTTTTAGCCGAGGTTGTTAACACGACAGCTTACCTCATAAATAGGGGACCTTCTTTACCACTAAATTTTGAAATTCTTGAGGAAGTATGAACAACAAAGGAGGTAACTCTCTCACATCTGAATTTTTTTATTGTGTTGCTTATGTACATGTAAACTGTAATAACAGACATAAGCTTGATCCTAAAGTCAAGAAATATTTCTTTTTTGGCTATGGTGATGATAATTTTTGTTATTGATTTTAGGATGATCAAACTAGAAAGATTCTAAGACAGAGGAATGTCACATATAATGAAAATGATGTACAACGATAAACTTATAGTAGAACCAACCAGCACTAGCAGACGGACATCTGAAACACTTGAGTTAGACAAAATCTCAAAAACATGAAGTGGCTATAGAGATTACAACTTATCTAAAATTGAAGATACAGAACTAGAAGTTGAATCTGGATCAGAAACAGAACCAAAACCAAAGATATAAGACGAAGAAACATATATGGAGCCAGTACTTACATAAAATTCGATATCAGTTACTCCTGAACCTACATTAAAGAGATCTAAAAAAGTCACAAATGCTCCAGATAGGTTAATTCTCTCTCTCCAATATTTACTTCTAACTGACGCTGGAGGACCAGAGTATTTTCTCGAAATAACGTAGGTGATGAACTCGAATAAGTGGAAGCTAGCCATGAAAGAAGAGATGAGATTCTCTTCAAAAAAATAAAATATGGATACTTTACAGAGTTACCAAATGGAAAGAAAGCACTAAAGAACAAGTGGGTGTACAGGGTCAAGGAAGAGCATGACGATAAGAAGAGATACTATTAGATTGTATAGTCCACCATGCCGTAGAATACATGGTTCTCTATGAGGTTATGTGAGAATACTAGTAAAACTGTATGTAAGTGAGACACAGGTTTTTTATGTGAAAAAATCCCAACTCAAGAGGATAAAAACCACGACCTATCCCTTGTAGGCTTTCAACTTCACTAACTTGTAAACACCTATTACAAGCCACTTTGTAATAACTCTATTATAAAGGATTCAACTCAACTAACTTGTTACACTTTCACCACAAACCACTTTGTGAACTCTCTAGTTACAAAGACTTTGACTAACTTATGATACTCTCACCACTGTCACTCTAAAGTGACAAATACTTTAACTTATGACTAGACCTAGTCACAACATAAACTCAGCGAGTTTATGGATATTACAAGAGGATTCCTATTCAACGCTTCTGACTAAGCAGTTTAGGAGATACAATATGAACAATGACAAAGTTACAACTCAACTAAGGACAACAACATAATAACTTTAGGAAGTGCTATGTAGTAGTGTTTAAGTTTTTTCTTCAAGCTCGTGAGGATTGATTTCTCTATTTTGCAAAAAGCTTAAATGAGAAAAAGAAATGTTCAAGTGATGTTTTTTATAAACTCATTGTTGATACACCTTGATGACTTCACTTGAAATGATGTAAGCACTTTAGTTGGTCAAGGAATAAGTGGATACTGAAAACAGTGCATTGCAGGCAGAAACAACACAGGCAGTCACCTCGCTTCCATATGTGTCCAATTGACTTTGTACTGTTATGAGGAAACCACAAGGGTATCAGGTCCTTATTTGGTTTTCTATCTCATTGAAGCTATAGCAGTTCACCTTTAGCTAGAATTCATTAAACTTGTAGTATAGTCCAAGTAGGTCGGGATTCCTATCTGTTTCTTAACTCGTATTTTAGTTTCGGTACTCGATACAAGTCTTATATATGTTTTAAGTCCTTCCTGTAAAGGTTGGTTAAAAACGGACGTCGTTTGACTCGATTTGGACTTAAAGTTTGAAACTTGATGAAGTGAAAAATCCTTCATTTTGAGATTTGATTCAATATTTTGGAGGTTATTTAGGTGATTTGATCGCACGTATAAGTTCGTATGATATTGTTGAGTTAGTGTGTGTGTGTTTTGTTAGGAGCCCCAAGGGCTCGAGAGTGTTTTGGAATGGTTTTTGGTTTAAGAAGTACTGCAGATTTTCTGGTGTAGTCCCCAGAGATTATACCCTTCGCATTTGCGAGGTCCTTCTCACAAACGTGTAAGGCAAAGATCCCAGGTGCCATTTTGGCTTCTTTGCGAACGTGGAGGTTAAGATGCGAACGTGAAGCTCAAGGGGTAGACCCTTTGTAAACATGTCCTTCCACTCGCGAATGCGTAGGGTACAGGGGAAAGGTTACCAGTTTGTTCATCGCGAACGCTGCTCTTTGCACGCGAATGCGAGGCTCAAGGACATTACTTTCCGAGAACGCGACCCCATTACGCAAACGCGAAGGTCTGTGGACCTGACTCATCCCGAAGGAATAAGTCTATCGCGAACGCGAAGAAGAATTTTACTCAGCTATTTTAAGTTCCAAAAACAGAACCCATTACGGGATTTCTCAAATTTTTACAAAACTTCTTCTTCTCCAAAGCTCCTAGGCGATCCTTGAAGCACTTTTTCACCAAAACTTCTTTGGTAATTAATGTCCAACTCATTTTCTTTCATTTTCATCAACATCTAATGAATTTCTAGGCCTAAAATATGTGATTAAGGGTAGAAAATTAGGGATTTGAGTAGAGTTAGGGCTTTTTGATTTTTCATGATTTAGACCTTATGTTGGGGTAGAATTTAAAAATAAATTATATATTTGGGCCCGTGGGTGAATGGGTGAATTGATTTTGGTCCGAACCTTGCATTTTGAACAAGTGAGCCCAGGGTCAAATTTTGGGTTTTTGGGAAGAATGTTTGGCAACCCATAATTAGGCATTGGGTTCTCATTGTTTAGCATTTATTAATGTATTGAAGTCATTTATGTCTAGATACAATTGATTTGGAGCCAAATTTGATAGAAAAAGCGATAATTGAGGATTGCATTGGCCGTGGAAGTTTGAGGTAAGTTGTCACGACCCGGATTTACCCACTATCGGGAGTCGTGATGGCGCCTACTGTCGAAGCAGGCAAGCCACACTTATAATCATTTTCACAAAACTTAATCTAAAACAAGTAAAATACTAGAATAATTAATTAAAGCATGCAGAAGTCTTTTAATAACAATAACGAATACAAGGTGCGGAAAACTAACAACCTGTCTCTACCCAGTATCTGGTGTCACTGCTCACGGACGACTAAAAAAGTACTAAAAAAAACAGTCTGAAAGAAATACATAATATGTCTAATTGATACAATTAAACAAACTGAAAGAAATAGATAGAGGAGACTCGGAGCCCGCAAACGCCAGCGAACTACCTCAGAGCCTCTAGACTGAAGGATCACTCCCGAACTATAGCTGTGGTCCATAGGCTGGGTCCTGACCTTTGCACAAAAGGCACAGAAGGGTAGTATCAGAACAATCAACCCCATGTGCTGGTAAGTGCCCCGCCTAACCCCGGCGAGGTAGTGACGAGGCTAAACCGGACCTACCACAATCAACCTGTACATTTATGTGCAGTAACAGAAAATAACAAATTATATACAGATAGTAGGAAGGGGACATAGTAGGGGTGTAGCAGTTCAATTATCTTGTCATCAAAAACAAGGAAGTGGAAACTGTATAACAAACACCAATATGAGAAAGACCCGTAAAACAAACATTGCACGGCACCACCTATCGTGCTCTTACTATCGTCCTCACCAAGATAATCCATCACAGTGTACGGAATCACCCATCGTACTTTATCACTCATCCTCACCCAACCAATAGTATGGAGTAGATTAATGATTACAAACATCTACAGTGGACGGCGCACCACACACTCTCGTATTCTCTGTGCACAAAGTCACCGGCATCTCAGGCCAATAAAAATAGGTGGACGGCGTGCCACACAATCCCATAATAAATTTCACCGGCATCTCAGGAAAATAACAATAGGTGGACGGCGTGCCACACGATCCTAATATGTAATGCAATTGAATAATTCGAAAAATCTCTTCACAGAAGATCCCGATAGGGAAGCACATCAATATAACAGTCTAACCCGGCAAGGGTACAACTAACAGCCCAAAATATCCTGGCAAGGGTAGAACAACTCCACAATATGTCCCGGCAAGGGAAAACTATTCAACAACAAATCCCGGCAAGGGAAAACACCATAATTCCTTCCTTAACTCATTTGCTTCTCAACTATTATTTCACAGTTCGTTTAACATGTAATTATCACATTTTTTCACTTCTTTCGAAAATTTAATAGCAATTATGACTCATGGTCATACTAGACTCAGGCACATAGGTAATCGTCACCATACCTATACATCGACTCCACATAGCACATAGCAAATATTGTCCTAATCCTATTCCCTCAAGCCAAAGTTAGATCGAACACTTACCTCGAAAGCTTCCAACTCAACTCACGCTTCTAGAATAGCTTTAACCCTCGAATTCACTTCAAAACCGATCACATCTAACCATAATTTACTCAAATGTATCAACAAATACCAGTTAAATCAATTTGAATGCATAAGAATGAAATTCTCAAAGTTTGATAAAAAAATTCCCAAAACGCCCTCGGGCCCATGTGGTCAAAACCCGAGGTTCGAACCAAAACCGGCTTACCCATTCCCCCACGAGTTCATATATGCAATTTATTTTGAAATCGGACCCCAGATTGAGGTCCAAATCCCCAATTTTATGAAAACCTAGATTCTACCCCAAATCCCCAAATCCCCAATTTTTAACCATGAAAGCTTTGATTTAAGGATGAAATCATGTTAGAAGATGATAAAGATTGAAGAAAACTAGTAAAAGTTGACTTACATTTGGTTTGGGGATGAAAGGGTTCGAGAGGAATCGTCTATGGTGGTTTTGGGTTTTGAAAGATATGAAAAGTGAGGTTTAAATTCGTTTAAGAATCAGTTGCAAGGGTGCAGATGTCGCAAATGTGATATTGACTTCGCATTTGCGAACTGGGGTAAAATGAAAGGGACCTCGCAATTGCGAGAAAATAGTTTGCAATTGCGAACTAGGCAGAGAAAGAGGGAAACTCGCATTTGCGAAAAAAGGTTCGCAAATACGCACATAGGCTTGGGTTGGGGAAAATGCATTTGCGAGATTGGACATTGTATTTGCGAAGTCTAGTTACAAAGGGGGAGGATCGCAATTGCGAATGGGATTTCGCATTTGAGAAGGCTGGCCAACCAAGGGAGGGTCACATCGCGAGCTAAGTCTTTGCAATTGCAAAGACTGCAGACACCAACAGTGGAAATGCAATAAAATGGGCCTAACACCTACCCGAAACTCACCCGAGCCATCGGGGCTCCAACACAAACATGCACCCATCCTTTAAAACATCCTACGGACTTACTCGTGATATCAAATCGCCAAAATAACATCTAAATCAAAGAATCAACCTCCAAAACTTATGATTTTCATTTCAAGTTCAATACTTTCAAACTTTTCCACTTTTAGTCCGAAACACGTCAAACGACGTCCATTTTCAACCAGACTTTATAGATAACGCTTAACGCCTATTTAAGACATGAACTGGGAGTCGGAACCAAAATACGAGCCCAATACCATCACTTTTGATCAAATTTCATTTCCATTTTACCTTAAGCATTTTCAAAAACAATTTCACAGAAAAGCTCCGTACTCGGGCCTAGGACCTCGAATTTTGATTCCGGGAATACGCTCGGGTCCCAAATTTCATTATGGACCCTACGGGACCGTCACATAATGGGTCCGAGCCCGTTTACCCTAAACTTTTACCAAAGTCAACTATAATATTAGTATCAAAATTCATAGTTTTAGCACAGAATCAAATATTTTCACATAAAAATCTTCTGGCTTCACACCCGGACTGCGCACGGAAAGGGAGAATTATAGTGATGAACCTTCGGGTCGTCACGTCCACCTCTAATACAACCATTTGTCCTCGAACAAACAAAAGAAAGGAGTACCTGAGTCGGGGAATAGATGGGGATAACGGCTCTGCATATCAGACTCAGACTCTCAGGTCGATGCCTCAGGAGGCTGACCTCTCCAGTGAACTCGCACTGAAGAAAAACTCCTCCACCTCAACTGTCAAACATGCCGGTCTAAGATAGCCACCGGCTCCTCCTCATATGATAGATCCTTGTCCAATTGGACAGTGCTAAAATCAAACACGTGGGTGGGATTACCATGATACTTCCGAAGCATGGATACATGGAAAACCAGATGCACAGCTGACAAGCTAGGCGGCAACGCAAGCCTATAAGCCACATTCCCCACACGCTCTAGAATCTCAAACGGGCCAATATACCTAGGGCTAAGCTTGCCTTTCTTCCCAAACCTCATCACGCCCTTCATAGGCGATACACGGAGTAACATTAGCTCACCAACCACGAAAGCAACATCCCTGACCTTACGATCGGCAACACCATTTTGCCTGTACTGAGCTGAACAAAGTCTGTCCTGAATGATCTTGACCTTATCCAAGGCCTCCTATACCAAATATGTACCTAACAACCGAGCCTCTCCCGGCTCAAAACCATCCGACTGGGGACCGACACCGCCTACCATACAAGGCCTCATACGGGGCCATCTGAATTCTGGACTGGTAGTTGTTGTTGTAGGAAAACTCCGGTAACTGCAAGAACTGGTCCCACGAGCCTCCAAAATCAATAACCCAGGCTCGGTGCATATCCTCAAGAATCTGAATGGTCCTCTCGGACTGACCATCCGTATGGGGGTGAAATGTTGTACTCAACTGGACCTGGGTACCCAACTCATGCTGCACCGCTCTCCAGAAATGTGAGGTAAACTACGGACCCCGATCCAAATTAATAGATATGGGCACCACATGAAGGCGAACGATCTCCCTTATATAAATTTCTGCATACCTCTCGGATGAATAGCTGGTGGCAACTGGGATGAAATGCGCTGACTAATTCAGCCTATCAACAACAACCCATATAGCATCAAACTTCTTCCGAGTCATCGGAAGGCCAGTAACAAAATCCATGGTGATTCTCTCCCACTTCCACTCGGAAAGCTCAATCCTCTGAAATAATCCACCGAGCCTCTGATGCTTGTACTTGACCTGCTGACAATTTAGACAATGAGCCACATATGTAACAATGTCTTTCTGAATTCTATGCTACCAATAATGATGTCTCAAACCCTGATACATCTTTGCGGTGCCCGGATGAATAGAAAACCAAGAACTGTGGGCCTACGTTAAGATCGACTCTCGAATACCATCAACAATGGGTGCACAAACTCACCCCTGCAACCTCAATATGCCATCATCTCCCAAAGTCATCTCCGTGGCACCTCCCCTCTGCACCGTGTCTCTCAGGACACACAAATGGGAGTCATCAAACTACCGCTCCCGGATATGCTCCATCAGTGCAACTGTGCAAGCTAACACCCTGTTGGGCTCAGAAATAGCCAATCTCACCAATCTATTGGCCAAGGCCTGAACATCCAAGGCAAGCGGTCTCTGGCTGACCGGAATATATGCAAGACTACCCATGCTGGCGGACTTTCTACTCAAGGTATCGGCCACCACATTGGCCTTCCCTGGGTTGTATAAATAGAAACATCATAATCTTTCAACAACTCCAACCACCTCCGATGTCTCAAATTCAACTCTTTCTGCTTGAACAAGTACTTAAGGCTCTTTTGATCCGCGTACATCTCACACGTCACACCCTGACCACCTCCTTGAGAAAGTGCCATCTCTTTCCAGCGGGCACCATCCGACACCTCCTGAAAGGTAATCTCACTCCCGACGCTCATGGCCATCTGAACACGGATCGGCTGAACCAACCCATTCACAAACATCTGCACCCTCTCCCTCTCAGTGGGGAGTATCACAATAGCATGATGTGCAAGATCAATAAACCGCGTCTCATACTGCGTAACTGACATAGATCCCTGCTAGAGGTGCTCAAACTGCCTGCGAAGTGCCTCCTGCTGAGTGACAGGGAGAAACTTCTCCAAAAATAACCTCGCGAACTGATCCCATGTCAAAGCTGGAGACCCTGCTGGTCTAGATAGACAATAATCCTTCCAATTCTTGGTGGACCCCACAAGCCTACAAGTGCAGAAATTGACTCCATTGGTCTCCATTATCCCCATACTCCTAAGGATCTCATGACAACTGTATAGAAAGTCCTGGGGATCCTCCGATGAAGCACCGCCGAAAGTAGTATTGAAAATCTTGGAGAACCAATCAAGTCTCCACAAAGCATCTGAAGACATGGTCGTCCCGTCTCTTGCCTGAGCTGTAGTGCCTATCTGAGCTACTACTGTGTGCTGAACCAACGAGACCTGAGTCTGGGGAGCTACATGCTCCAAAGTACGTGTAGGAGGAGTCTGAAGACCTCCTCGAGCCTGAGAAGTGGCTGGTGCTACTGGCAGCAATCCTGCTCTAGCTACACTGTCCATAAAGCCTGCTATGCGGACAAGAGCATCCTAAAGATCCGAAGAAAGCATCACTCCTCCTGGAACCTGAGCTGGGCCCATTGGAGCTGGTGGAGCTGCAACCTCCTCATCGAAGTCAATATGAGGCTTCGCCTCTGGAAATGCTGCCTGGGGCTGAGCTCTGCCGCTGCCACAGCCTATGGCAGGGCCTTGGCCCCTGCCCCTTGTGGGAGCTGCTGCAGGGGGCTCGGGCTGCTGCGCGGAAGAAGAAGACACATGTGTTCTCGCCATCTACGAAAGAACATAGTAGAACGACAATCAATATTTGGGGACAGAATCGCACGACAAGAATGAACAAAGTGAAATTTTTCCTAACTCCGTAGCCTTTGGGGGATAAATATAGACGTCTTCGTACTGATCCCTCAGACTCTACCGAGCTTGTCCATGATTTGTGAGACCTAAGTAACCTAGTGCTCTGATACCAACTTTGTCACGACCCGGATTTACCCACCATCGGGAGTCGTGACAGCGCCTACTCTCGAAGCTAGGCAAGCCAACCCTTATAATCATTTTCACAAAACTTAATCTAAAACAACTTAAATACCAGAATGATTAATTAAAGCATGCGGAAGTCTTTTAATAACAATAATGAATACAAGGTGCGGAAAACTAACAACCTGTCTCTACCCAGTATCTGGTGTCACTGCTCACAGACGACTACAAGAGTACTAAAAACAACAGTCTGAAAGAAATACATAATATGTTTGTTTGATACAATTAAACAAAATAAAAGAAATAGATATAGGAGACTCGGGGCCCGCGAATGCCAGCGAACTACCTCAGAGCCTCTGGACTAAAGGATCACTCCTGAACTATAGTTGCGGTCCGTAGGCTGGGTTCTGACCTGTGCACAAAAGGCACAGAAGCGTAGTATCAGCACAACCAACCCTATATGCTGGTAAGTGCCCGGCCTAACCCCGGCGAGGTAGTGAAGAGGCTAAATCGGACCTACCACGATCAACCTATAAAGATATATGTGCGGTAACAAAAAATTACAAATTATACACAGATAGTAGGAAGGGTACATGATGGTGGTGTAGCAGTTCAATTTTCTAATCATCAAAAACAAGGAAGTGTTAACTGTATAACAAACACCAATATGAGAAAGACCCGTAAAACAAACGTTGCACGGCACCACCCATCGTGCTCTTACTCTCATCCTCACCAAGACAACCCATCACAGTGTACGGCATTACCCATCGTACTTTATCACTCATACTCACCCAATCAATAGTATGGAGTAGCTCAATGACACGCATCTACAGTGGACGGCACGCCACATGCTCCCGTATTCTCTGTGCACAATGTCACCGGCATCTCAGGCCAATAACAATAGGTAGATAGTGTGCCACACGATCCAATAATAAATGTCACCGGCATCTCAAGCCAATAACAATAGGTGGACGGCGTGCCACACGATCCCATAATAAATATCTTGTGGTCGGCGTGCCACACGATCCCAATATGTAATGTAATTGAATAATTCAAAAAATATCTTCACAGAAGATCCGATAAGGAAGCACATCAATATAACAGTCTAACCCGACAAGGGTACAACTAACAGCCGACAAGGGAAAACACTCCTTCCTTAACTCATTTGCTTCTCAACTGTTATTTCACAGTTCGTCTAACAAGTAATTATCACAATTGTTCACTTCTTTCGACAATTTAATAGCAATTATGACTCACGGTCATGCTAGAGTAGGGCACATAGGTAACCATCACCATAACTATACACAGACTTCACATAGCACATAGCAAATATTATCCTAATCCTATTCCCTCAAGTCAAAGTTAGATCGAACACTTACCTCGAAAGCTTCCAACTCAACTCACGCTTCTAGAATAGCTTTACCCCTCGAATTCGCTTCAAAACAGATCGAATCTAACCACAATTTACTCAAATGTATCAACAAATACTAGTTAAATCAATTTGAATGCATAAGAATGAAATTCCCAAAGTTTTATCCGAAAATTCCCAAAACGCCCCCAGGCCCATGTGGTAAAAACCCGAGGTTCTAACCAAAACCGGGTTACCCATTCCCCCACGAGTTCATATATGCAATTTATTTTGAAATCGGACCCCAGATTGAGGTCCAAATCCCCAATTTTATGAAAACCTAGGTTCTACCCCAAATCCCCAATTTTTAACCACGAAAGCTTTGATTTAAGGATGAAATCATGTTAGAAGATGATAAAGATTGAAGAAAACTAGTAAAAGTTGACTTACATTTGGTTTGGGGATGAAAGGGTTCGAGAGGAATCGCCTATGGTGGTTTTGGGTTTTGAAAGATATGAAAAGTGAGGTTTAAATTCGTTTAAGAATCAGTTGCAGGGGTGCAGATGTTGCAATGTGATATTGACTTCGCATTTGCGAACTGGGGTAAAATGAAAGGTACCTCGCAATTGCGAGAAAATAGTTTGCAATTGCGAACTAGGCAGAGAAAGGGGGAAACTCGCATCTGGGTCTGTTTTCCCATAACGCTGACCAAAGTCAACTATAGGAATATTAGTATCAAAATTCATAGTTTCAACACAGAATTCAAATATTTTCACATAAAATCTTCTGGCTTCACACTCGGACTGCGCACAGAAAGCGAGAATTATAGTGATGACCCTTTGGGTCGTCACATGAGTGTTCAGTCTAAATTTAGCTTGAGGGATTGGGAGTTCAGTCATAATTGCTATGTGTTTCTTGTTGAGTACGTTTTATAGGCATGGTGGCGAGTATATATACGGTTGTGTCGAGCATGATCGTGAGTCTTAAATTGGTACTTGTAGAATTCTTGAATAATGCTATGGTTGAAATAATGACTAAATCAGTGGTATTGAGCAAAGGCTTAGTTTATTTTCGTGAAAGTTAATTATGATTTAGAAGTGATGATAATAAAGACATTAAAAGTTGAATTAAGATTGGTTATAGCGTATTCTCCCATACCTGGACATATATACTTGTACTGTTGAGTTTCCTTTTCGGGATAGTGTAATTTGTAGTTAATCCCTTGTGGGGATTGTTGTTGTGATCACTATAAGTTATACATTTGGAACGGGTTGCACACCGCAATATTTTTGTTAATGAATATATATATATGGATAGGGTTGTACGACGCAACAGATATATATATATATATATATATATATATATATATATATATATATATATATATATATATATATATATGCGCACTGCAACAGTAGTATGATTATGTTTTTTTTTTGTTTTTTTTTTATTTTTTTTAGTTGAACGATTGCTTCTATTAATATCAACAATTATACAATAGAGTGTTCTTTTGTGATAGTATAGACTAACTATCACATCCTAATCCTTTAATCATGCTATACAATTCTCACTGCTATCAAGCTAAATTATTACAAATCACCTATAAACTGACAATAACTAAGGATAGTAATTGAGTTGTCGTAATCCTTTTAACCAAGTTTTGCATCTCCTACCTCGTGCATGAATGAGGATAGCAATTTCTCTGCACAATTTGTGTTCATCAAAAGGCTGTTTCTGAAATCGTAATGCATTCCTCCCTCTCCAAATCAATGAAACAGTCGTAACAAATGCAGTAGCTACCACAGCTTTTTTGAACTGTTTACTCCTTGCATTGCTACATATCCAAGTTAATTCAGCTTCCCAACAGGCAGGTCTTCTATGATATCCCAGCCAATGACAAATCTTGCACCAAATTCTGTTAGTGACTGAGCAATTAAAAAACAGATGTTCAAAATCTTCACTGTGATGGTTACAAAACACACATGCTGCATCCACTAGAATCCCACATTTGAGGAGTCTATCAACAGTTGGTAGTCTACCATGTGCAGCCATCCATATAGTGAACAAGTGTCGAGGCAAAACATTGGGAGTTGCCATCAAGTTCCTCCAATCCATCTTAGGAAATATTGGTAACAGAGAAAGGTAGAGAACATGAATTTGAAATTTTCCTGCCTTACATACCTGCTGCAACCTAGATATGAGATCACCTTGTAGGCTGTGAGTGTTCATTATATGAGATCTGCAATCAATGATCTTCCTAGACATCCAAGAAGCATTCTTAGGACTTGTCATTGTTTCAATGTCCCCATTTTTTATATAGTAAAAATGGATCCATTTAATCCAAAGATTGTCCTTCTTCCTTGCAAGGTCCCACAGCAATTTAGATACAGCTGCTTTATTCCAGGTCTGGATGTCAATGATGTTTAATCCTCCAGCAGTAACAGGTCGACAAACTTTGTCCCAAGCTATAAGTGATCTCTTGGACACTATTCCATTACCTGTCCATAAGAAGGACCTGCAAATGGCTTCAATTGATTTCATCACCTTCTTTGGCAATATAAAGATCTGAGACCAATAAGTTTGAACTCCAAACAGCACTGATTTTATAAGTTGACTTCTACCAGCATAGGACAGAAATTTTGCAGACCAACAAGTGATTTTTTCAGTGATTTTTTCAATCAGAGGCAAGTATTGATGAATGTTCAGCTTCTTTGAGTGTAATGGGATGCCCAGATATTTGAAAGGGAGATGCCCTTCATTGAATCCCAAGTCTTCAAGAATAGCTTCCTTTTCATCAAGAGATATACCAGCAAAATATATGGCACTCTTAGCTTTATTAGCTGAGAGTCCAGAAGCCACAGAAAAGGATGAGAATGCATCTTGAAGAAGCTGAATAGAAGTAAGATCAGCCCTGCAAAATAGTAATAAATCATCTGCAAAACAGATGTGGGAACAGTTGAGTTTCCTGCATCTAGGGTGAAAGTTAAAGTCACCATTTTTGTGAAGTAGGATGAGGTTCCTGTTGAGATATTCCATAGCAATAACAAATAGGTAAGGAGACATAGGATCTCCTTGCCTAACACCTCTTTTGGCTGAAAATGGTTTAGTGAGGCCCCCATTAATCACTAAAGAATATGTGACTGATGAAACACAAGCCATTATCCATTCCACAAACTTTGCAGGAAATCCAAGGTCAACCAACATCTGCCTGAGAAATCTCCATTCAATTGTATCATATGCCTTCCTCAGGTCAACCTTAAGTACACACCTAGGTGATATACCTTTCCTTCCATACCCTTTAAACAATTCTTGACTGAGTAGAATATTATCAAGAATACTTCTTCCTTCTATGAATGCTGACTGTCCCTTCCCAATGATATGATCAATTACAGCTTTAATTCTTCTAGTGAGAACTTTAGAGATAATCTTGTATAAGGTGGTGCAGCAAGCAATAGGTCTGAAATCCTTTACAGTTTGAGGAGTTTTCACCTTTGGGACAAGTGCAATGGCAGTGGTATTTATCATGTGTGGCATGTGACAAGTAGCAAAGAACTCCTTAACAGCAGCAAAGACATCCACTTTGACAATTTCCCAGTTCTTGGTGAAAAACTCCACAGGGAAGCCATAAACCCCTGGAGCCTTATCACTTGGCATTTCCTTCACAGCATCATTAATTTCCTCCATAGTCACTTCTCTAATAAGGATCTTCTGTTGTTCAAGGTTGAGACAAACTCCTTCTTTTACAACAGTAGAGTTTAAACAAGGAAGCTCACTAGGACTATTCCCCATCAAGGACTGGAATACTTCAATAAATTCTTGCTCAATAGCCAAAGGATCAGTAAGTTTTATACCTGTTTCTGTATATATAGAAGTGATGTTGCTTTGACTGGACCTTATCTTCCATTGTGCATGGAAGTACTTTGTATTTGAATCACCACAAGCTATCCAGGTTGCCTTTGATTTTTGTCTCAGGATCTGTTCCTCAACATTACTCCACTTTTCTATGCTAAGGAGAGCTTCCTTTTCTGCTTTGTACAAGTGAGTTGAAGCAGGGTCCCTCATAATCTGACTCTGGATAATGTCTAGTTGTTCCCTAGCACAAGTTAGTTTTTGCTGATAAGAAGCCATATGTCCATTTAAGCCCTTCAACTGTTGCTTCATACTTTTGAGTTTTTGCCAAATTAATTGCAGTGATGATCCTTGTCCTCCTTGATTCCATACCTGTTGTAGAATGTCACCAAATTTAGGATCCTCCATAACATTGTGGTAGAGTCTGAAAGGTTTGGGATGAATCAGTCTTTGCCTTCCAAATTTTAAGAAAATAGGAGTATGATCAGAGATAGAATGATTTAAGAAGTCAGCTTCTACATGGCTGTATTGTTGTAACCATTGAAGATTCCCAATTGCCCAGTCTATCTTACTATAGACCTGTTTGTTTGTCCAAGAATACCTCCAGCCTTTTGACCTGATGGGAGTAAGATTGAGATCATAAATCAGCTCCTTGAAGTCCTTTACCTCTGCATCTGTTACAGGTGAGCCAATCCTGTCCTCAGCTGATAGGACAGCATTGAAATCTCCACTAAGTAGCCATGCTTCCTGCCCAGAAATAGGAAGTCCCCTGATATCATTCCAAAGCTGCTTCCTTAGTGCTATTGTATTATATGCATAAATGATACTCAATTGATACTTAACTGCTGAAGCTGGATCCTCAACACTACAATGAATAAGTTGCTCTGTGGTTCCCAAAATATGAAGCTGTATATGTGCCTTCCAAAGTAGCCAAATCCTGCCATTAGTTGACATAGGATAGTTGTAATGATACTTCCATCCTTTAGCAATCTTATTTATTATAGTAAGTGCTCTAGGTTCCTTTACCCTGGTTTCAATGCATCCTAGTACATCCACCTTATTCTTCAACAGAAAGTTTTTTAATTCTTTCTGCTTATGGGCTTTATTAAGCCCTCTAATATTCCAGGTGACCACAATCATGAGAAACTAGACTTCCCTAAGGAAGGTCCAGGATCCTGCACTTTTCCCCTTCTCCCATCATCTATCATTACTTGCACAATCTCACCAGTTACTTCCTGCAATATGTTCACAGCAGCTACAATCTCAGGTCTTCCATGTGTATCCAAAGATTCTACACTAGCAGCCATGTCAGTACCAATGGAGACCCTTGATATGTCTCTATGATGTCCTGCATTGACAGTATTTCCTACTTCAGCCAATGGTGATTTCATTGGAAGATTAGGATTTACTGTTACATTGCCTTCAGCCAATGGTAACTGACTAATTGGAAGATTAGGAACTGTTACATTGCCTTCAGCATTGTCAACAGTGGGATTTGCTGCAATGTTACCTTTAGGGATCCATTTTTGCCTTTGCTTCTTTGTCCTCCCCTTGTTCCTCTCCAGGTTTGCTTTTACTTCCTGCTCATGATTTCCATCTGTATGACTATTGTACCAGCAATCCATAGCATTATGCCCAAACTTCAAACAATGATTGCAAAATTCAGGTTTCCAATCATATTCAACATCCTGTATTTTCACACCAAATGGGGTCTCTAACTCAATTTCCTTAGGGAGAGGAAAAGCTGCATCAACTTCCACCAACACTCTTGCAAATGATATCCTCTCAAATTGAGCTGTTACTTTATCAGTGAATAGAGGTCTACCAATAGTACTGGCTAGTTTGCTGAGAATCTCAGGGGACCAGTAGCCAAGAGGTAGCCCAGGGAATCTCACCCATATAGGGATTGTGCTAAGGATACCATTCTGCATTGAAAAATCAACATCCCAAGGCTTAAGTATCATCGGTTTATTTCTGAAAGAATAAGGACCAAATTGCATCACCTGGTTCATATCCTCTGCAGATTTAAACCTAAAAATACAATATCCATCTCTGTGCATTAAGATTTGTGGCTTAGTGACAAAATTCCAAACATGCACTACAAAATTTTCCATTGCCTTCTCATTTGGATTATCACCGATAATATAACCTATGAGTGAATTGCTCCAGTACTCTGCTTGAGGTTTCAGTTCTTCCATATCAATTTTAACAATTTTCCTCCCATCCTTATCAGTGGGAGGGACAAATGTTAAAACCTTCCCCATATTATGCTTACCTCTTACTATTTCAGCCATAGTAGGTTGAGCTTGAGGTTGAGGTTGGTCATCGACAGCAACATCTGAAAATTGAAGTTTCCTTATAGCTTGATTCTCACAATCTTCCACTATCTCCTTCGATTGAACCTTAGAGTTTGCATTTTCCACTACATGCACAGGTGATTTCGACTGAAATTTTTCAGGCAAAAAGCTTCCAAATGTCAAGGGTTCAAGTTCCTTCGCAGTTCCTTGCTCTGGCGTGACGATCTGTGGAGGAGTAGGTACGATTTGCCGCCGGCGACGCGCCATTATCGACGGAATTAGCAGCGTGCTAACGTGCGCATTCAAGCGCACTGTTCCATCTTAACGTGCGCCCACATTTTCAGTTTGGCTCCTTCGTTGCTCTCTAAAATATAGTAGTATGATTATGTTATTTTAGATATTGTACTGATCTTCCACATTTATTATTTTCTACTACGTTAAATTGTTCCCCCGAGGCATGTAACCCCTTCCTTTTAACTGCTTATTACTTGTTTACTTTCCGACATATATTATATAACTTCACAGGTTTATCTAGAGTATGGTTCTAACCTTATCACTTCCTCGCCGGGGTTAGGCTAGACACATACCAGCACATAGGGTCGATTGTGCTGATGTTACACTCTACACTTATGTGCAGATACTGGAGCAGCTTTCGATGCGCAACAGTAGCTAGAGAGCCATCCTTCAGTCCACGGGATCCCGAGTTAGTCCTGCAGGCGTTCGCAGGCCTGACATCTCTTCTATTTATTTTATGCATTGTTTCCTTTCGTACCGAGATAGAGTTCTAGTTCATTATTTCAGACTCTTTATTTAGCACTCTTAGATAGTCTGTGTACGTTGTGACACCAGGTGTTGGGTAGAGACATGTTTAGGCTTTTGTACGTTTTGGTTTTCTATTTATCTAAACTTCCGCTAAATTATCTGCTTATTCACCATTAAATTAATTGTTTAAAACATGTATTAAATGGAAGGTTTTAATGATTTCGAAGGTTTGTGGCTTGCCTAGCTTTCAGGAGTAGGCACCATCACGACTCCTTATGGTGGAAATTCCGGATCGTGATATTTCATTTTTACTATTAATAGATATATGTCAAACATATTATTTTTAATATTCAACAATGCATCTGAATAAGTAATAAGTCGATGAATCAATTTACAAACAGATATATTTGATAATAAATTATATATACTAATTAGGATCTTCACAAGTCTACTTTTAGGGATTGATAAACTTGTGAAGATCCTCCTTAGTATATTATCATCAAATACATGTGTTTGTAAATTGATTCATCGACTTATAACTTATTCATATGCATCATTGAATATTAAAAAAATATTTGACCTATACACTACATGCTTCATTGTACTAGTTTAACTAAATGTATCGTATGTTATAGTATATGTTAGTGTATTCATTATTTGTATTAATAAAGTATTAATGGATTACATTTATATTATTTAGATAGTAAATATAGTGATTCATATTTTTTACCAATGTTGACCTAATAACCGACCAACTTTGGTCCGTTATTTTCCAAAAATTAAAATATACCGAACAACGTTGGTTGATAAATATTTCCCCTGAATTAATCGACCAACTTTAATGGTAATTTTAAATAAAATTTTCTTAAATTTTATAAAATATTTAATTAATAATATAACTATTAAAATTTTAAAAATTAGGTCCACATTACCACCTAGAGTTAGTCGGTACTGTAAAAGTTTCTTTGAATAAGTAAGTCTGACCAGCTCGGTTAACTTATTGGCCAAATTACTGACCAACTTTTGTCGGTATATTTTTTAAAATAGACCAACCAACGTTGGTCGGAAAATTTTTTGGTTGGTATTTACCGAATTTCTAGTAGTGATTCAAGAATTCAATTCTCAAGTGCATCAAGAACAAAGTTTAACACTACTACGGACCAGTTCCTAAGTCTAGTATCTTGTTGCCCTTAGTTGAGTTGTAACTTTGTAATTTTTCTTCATTGTAATTCCTACCTAGCTTATCTAGAAGTGTTTCTTAGGAACACCTTGTAGAACCATAAACCCTTTGTATTTGTATCGTGACTAGAGTTAGTCATGAGTTGAAGTCTTTATAATGGGTGTATTGCAAAGTGGCTTTTAATAGGTGTATTGCAAGTTAGTGAGGGATTAAGAGTTTAATTCCTAGAGTGCATAGGTTGTAATCTAAAGTTGCTCATAGTGAAATTGAAATCCTAGCAGTGTAGGTCGTGGTTTTTTATCCCTTGAGCAAAGATTTTTTCACGTAAAATTGTCTGTCTTACTTACTTACTGTTTCATTAGCATTCTGAGAGAAAAGTCATAAGAGGACCTAATCTATCTATAGTTTGGTGGACTCATATAAACTAATCACTATTTCAGGTTCGCAAGCTGGATCTGCCCTGCATATGCGGACCCTAGAATCTAAGTAAAAAAATTACAGTCAAATAGGGGATCAAGGTAATGCTAAGTAAAGAAGATAAGATCACTGCTGATGTGACGAAGTATAACAAGACAAAAATGAAATATACGGACTTCCGGAAATTGGTGGTTGAGGATGATGATATCCAAGTAAAGTTAGAGAGTGATGTTCAGCTAATTGGAGGAGAAAGTCTGGCTTATATAGACTGTTCCCTCCCATAATTTGAACTTAGTCATGGTAACTTTTTCATTTCCTTTTCAGGTCTACAAAAACACGTCACATGGTTTGTGGAAAATAATAAGACCATACATTCTTTTGTGGCTGCTGATGCATATTATGCAAATCTAAGAGCTTCCTGCCTATCGAATAAAATCTTGATGATTTTTTGCAGCAAAAAAAAAAAAACCAAATTGATGATCACTTGTAATCAAAATCTGCAATATGTTCTTATTAACATTCTTGTTCTTTATGCTTTCTATTTTGGACTTTGCATAGGAATATGTAACATTACCAGCACTCAATATCTAAGAGATCCAGCAACTTTATGGTGTCCTGGTAACATCTTCAAGTTGGGATTTTTCAGTCCTCAAAATAGCTCGTATCGATACGTTGGTATCTGGTATAACTTCTCTGAAACAACTGTAGTTTGGGTGGCTAATAGAGACAAGCCTTTGAAAGATTCTTCTGGAGTTGTTAAGATATCTGAGGATGGAAATCTTGTGGTTATGAATGGAGATCAAGGAACTCTTTGGTCATCAAATATTTCCTCAACTTCACACACTACAAATTCAATTGCTCAGCTCCAAGGTGGGAATCTTGTTTTACTTGACAACTCGAATGGGAGAATAATATGGCAAAGTTACCAACATCCTTCTGATACATTCTTGCCCAAAATGAAAATACCTATTAACTCTGAAAAGACAAGGGAGAAAACAGGTTTGAGATCTTGGAAAAGCCCTTTGGATCCAAGTTTTGGTGACTTTTCAAGTAGCATTACCACGAACCTTCCTCAGCTTTTGATTTGGAAAGGGAAGTATCCTCACTGGAGAAGTGGTCAATGGAATGGTCAGATATTCATTGGAGTAAAGAATATGCGATCCGTGCATACCGGTGGATATAATGTTGTAGATGATGAAGAGGGAACTGTTTATCTTACTGGTCTTGCTGATAGAAAGGAAGCCGTGAGGTTCACATTGGAGCCGAATGGGAACTTGGTTCAATCAAATTGGGATGAGAATGAGAGGAATTGGAAGATCCCTTGGTTAGCTATCACCGATGATTGTGATGTCTATGGAACTTGTGGTCCATTTGGAAGTTGCAATTCATTGGATTCACCAATTTGTTCTTGTTTGAGAGGTTTTAATCCAAAAAATAGAGAAGAATGGGAGAAAGGAAATTGGAGTAGTGGTTGTGTGAGGAGGAAACCTTTGCAATGTGAAGAAAAGAAAAAAACAAGCAAAGAAGATGAATTTGTGAAGATGGAATTCACGAAAGTGCCTGATTTTGCAGAATGGTTACCATCTAAGATGGAAGATGAATGCAGAAGCCAATGCTTGAGAAATTGTTCTTGCTTAGCCTATGCATTTGACGCGGGGATAGGCTGTATGTCATGGAGTAGAAGCTTGATTGACATCCAACAATTCCAACGCGCTGGCACAACTCTTTACATCCGCGTGGCTTATTCTGAACTTGGTATTGTATTGATTCTATTGCAGCAAAACTTCTCATTATCCTCTCCATCGTTTTCAATAGTTTACTTTCTTTGTTTCTGTTGCAGATCATCCCAGAGAGATCAGACTAGTCGCAGTTCTAGTGATCGTATCTTTTTTAATTGTTTGCATTGGTGTGTTTGTTTGTTGGTTTTGGATACCAAGGCGACGAGGTCAAATAAGGTTTCAGCTTAAAAGAAACCATCAGCTGGATGGAAAGAAGATCTCTTTGGAAGAAAATATTACTACTAAAGTTGATCTCGATGATTTACCAATGTTCAAGTTTGAAGTGCTTGCAATGTCCACAGACCAGTTTCATGAGAATAATAAGCTTGGACAAGGTGGTTTTGGTCCAGTATACAAGGTATTCATGTTTTTTCCACAAATGATTTCTTAGAGTTGACGAATCTGTTTCAACTCTCGTTCTTGTCTAACAATTTCAAGTAGTATTTCTCATTTTTAATTGACGCTGAAAGTTGGTGTTTGTCCATAGGGGATATTAGCAGATGGGAAAGAAATAGCAGTCAAGAGGCTTTCAACTGCTTCAGGACAAGGGATGGAAGAGTTCATGAATGAAGTGTTGGTGATATCTAAAGTCCAACATAGAAACCTTGTTAAATTATTGGGATGTTGCATTGAAAAAGAGGAGAAGATGTTGATCTATGAGTACTTGCCAAATAAAAGCTTGGATGTCTTTCTCTTTGGTAAGGCCTTAAAAACTTATGTTGCTCGGATTCTCCAAAAATGCCTCCGGAAACATGCCGTATCCTCTAAATGCCATGCATTTTTGGAGGATCCGACATGGGTATAGCAACATTTTTGGAGAGACCACGCAACATAGTTAGAAACTCTTGGCAATAGATGTTCATTACTTTTCCTGCTTTTCCTCGTACAAATATTGCTCAAGCTGCCAAGATTCTGAACTCACTGTCTTTCCATGAGTATTTAGATCCAACACATAAAAGAATATTGGATTTGAGCAAACGCCTTCACATTATCGAAGGGATTGGGCGAGGATTACTTTATCTACACAGAGATTCAAGAATAAAGATAATCCACAGAGATCTAAAGCCAAGTAATATTTTGCTAGATAATGAATTCAATCCAAAGATTTCAGACTTTGGCATGGCTAGAATTTTCAAATCCAACCAAGATCAAGCAGAGACAAGAAAAGTTGCAGGAACCTAGTAAGCATTCAAATGTATAAAATTCTGTTATTCAAAAGTTCCCACATTAATCCAAGTCGTTAATTTATCGTCTATCTGCATTGTCTTAGCGGGTATATGGCCCCAGAATACGCCATCAAAGGGACATTCTCTGAGAAATCTGATGTTTTTAGCTTTGGAGTGCTACTGTTGGAAATCATGTGTGGGCAAAAAGTTGCAAGTTTTTGGAATGAGGATATCCCATTAAGCCTCCTAGGATATGTAAGTTTCTTTAGTTATCTTTTGCAATTCTTTTGAATATCTTGCCTATTTTGTCTACATGTTTGAACCTAAAGTTGAGCAATATTTCTTTGTATCTAAAACCAATAAAACAATTTTCAGGCATGGGAACTCTGGAAAGAGAATAATATATCAAAATTCATTGATCCAGTGATATGGGATCCAGACTTTGAATTGGTGTTAAAGAGATGCATACACATATGTTTGTTGTGTGTTCAAGAATTTGCTAGAGACAGGCCAACAATTTCAACTGTTCTTTCCATGCTTTCAAGTGAAGTTACAAGTTTGCCAGCACCATTACAGCCTGCTTTCGCCAACTTTTTTGAGGATAATGGAGGTTCTGTAAATTATGTCACTTTGACAGACCTTAACGGCAGATAATTAAGTGTGAAAATTGTGTATAGCAGCTAGGTAAACGTCTGTTTTGGGAAGTTCTATAATTCTATTTGATAGAAAGTATGGTTAAAATATAAAATTCAGCTTCTACGAAAGAAAGAAATTAAGGCATTTTCAAGCTACTGGTTTAATCAGAATAAATGTATTTGATCTAGCCATTATTATAATATATATATCAACAACAACAACAACCCAGTATAATCCAACTTATTGAGGTCTGGGGAGGGTATACGCAGACCTTACCTCTACCCTAGGGTGCTGTTTCCAAATAAACCCCCGGCATCCTTCCCTCCAAGAACTTTCCACCTTGCTCTTAGGGAGACTCGAACTCACAAGCATAATATATATATATATATATATATATATATATATATATATATATATATATATGCTTATTCAATCATTTTATATCTACCCAGCAACAAAAACCAACATCAAACACAAATCAAACCGAGGGTATAGAAGTAGTTATAAATTTTGTAATGGTTACGTAAGATTAAGTTTACTAGTTTTCAAAAGATATTCTCTTTTTTATCATCTGAATATCTTTTATATAATTTAGTGTATAGGGTAAAATTGGTCTATAACTGACGGCAAAATGGTAGCATGACACGTGTAATCGAAGGCGAGAAAAAAGCAAGTTGGGCAACGACTAATACTTAATACAACGAATGTGATCGACTCCGGATGAATCCCGAGGGGAGCATATTTAACGAGTGGAGATCAAAGGTCTGCCATCGGATCACGTTCAACGAGGGAATATTCTCTAACACTAAATGAGCGACTGTTACAGAAAATATTTGCACTCATAGCCTGTCGTTGCATATTCAACAATGACTCTTTTATTATTATTTAAGAGGGGCTTGATCCTACAACTCCCCTTCTTTAGATAAAGCTATATATAGCAGGCTCAACAGCCATTGTAGGGAGATGATATTCTTTGCAAACATATGTTGTATTTTATTTTTGCTTTCAATTAAACAACTTCACTTGCTTTTTGTCGTTGAGCTAGGCTTGTCATCTTCTTTACTTCAATTGTCAATCTCACTTTTAATCTTACTTCTTTATTATTTTTGGATCAAATCAGTTCACTTGTCTATAAACCACGTAACAATTTAATTGTACTGTTTTATGGGTAAACAATGTGGCGCCCACAGTGGAGATTAGATATTTGCGTAATTACTTTGATTCTTACGTTGGCTATTACTTTTATTTGATTTTTCCCTTTGGAAAAAATAAAAAATGACAGCTAATGATGTCAACATCACACAAAGTTGAGGAACGCGAAGATTTTCCTTATCATGGAGATTTAGTCAGTGACACCCGTTATGAAGAGGACAAGACAACCTTGATTCGTGATGTGGAGGAGGAACCTATCGTGGAAACAGTGAAAATCTTAAGAGAACAACAGAAAACAATCATGAGGCAGGATGGGGTAACAATGGAGGTGAGACAAGTGTTGTCAGGTGCTTCCAATAATGCACGGTATGGGCCCAGTTCCCTAGCATTCCTACAAATCAAACGGCTCAGAGGGTTGATATTAAAACCCCAAGGGGTGAAGCAGATTTTGATGGTGGATCGGTAGCGGATCTGGGAATGACAACGGAATGATCCCTTCAAAAATGAGCTTATGAGATTATGAGGGAAATGAATGGGTCAAAATACGAAGGAATTTCATGCCCGAATGGATCAGATTCCGGGTGCACCACCAGTTCTGAAAGGCCCAAATTAAAAAAAACACACGCAATTTCCGTATAAGCAGAGTGCAATGCAAGAGTTAATTGCGAAAAGGTTTAATGTCGGACATACCAAAGTACAATGGAACTTCGAATCCACGGGAGAACATCACAACCTACACCACGGCTGTGAAAAGGAACGATTTGGCTCAACATGAGATTGAGTCGCTCTAGTAGAAGAAGTTCTGCGAAACCCTCACATAGGGGGCCCTGACATGGTATTTACTCTTCCCCGAACATTCAATTGACACTTTTGAGATGCTTGCAAATTTATTCATTAAGGCCCATCTCGGGAAAAAGAAGGTCCAAGCCATGAAAGCAGACACATTATGGATTCCGCAAGGTGAGTCCGAATTGTTGTGATAATTTGTGATTTGTTTCCAGAAAGAGAGGATGACACTAACGGTTGTATTAAATGAACGGGAAGCGGAGGCATTTACAAAGGGTTTGAATCTGTGCAGCTCTGACACCTCCCTAAAGTTGAAGGAAAGACTGCTCAAAATTCAAGCAACCACATGTGTCGATGTCCATAACCATTATGATTCAAAAAATAAGGATAGAAGACGATCATCTCAGGTTCCCAACATTAACAAAGGGTTCCGACTGGGACAAAAACCATGACAAGTTAAAAAGTGACTTCGATGTTGATCGGCGATCTTCTAAAGGTCGTTTCCTGCCGTATAAAAGAATTGAGGGACATAGCACCAAAGGTTTTTGTCCTCGGATAGGTTTGTTTCTAATATTAGAACTGACCGTAGTCATAACAACAGATTGGTACAAGAAAAAGAGGTACCAGGGGCCCGAGACTCCACATATCCCAGGTTATCGGATTACAACTTAAACATTAGCTTAGTGAAGTTGGTATCGATAATGAGGAATATCAAAGAAGTGTGATTCCCAAAGGCATACAGATTCAATACTAGCCAAAGGGATCCCAACTTGTGGTATGAATATCATAGGTCTCACGGCCATAGAACTGGGGACTGTCGACATCTACGTGATGAGGTGGAAACATTGTTGAATAATGGCAATCTCAGGAAACTTTTAAGTGATCGAGCAAAGAACAACTATGGCCAAATTAGGGACAATGCAGAGCCTTTGAAGGTGGCAGAAGACTCCCATCGGTTGACCATGAACATGATTTTCAGAGGGAACAAAATCAACGGTGCAACCTTCTCGAAGACCAAGAAATCAAAGATATCGGTGACTCACAATAAGAGATTCGAGAAGTCACGGAAGTTGATATCATCTTTATAGAAGAAGAGTTGATATCACCTTTATGGAGGAAGTTGCCGACGGTCTACTTCTACCACATAATGATGCTCTGTAATCTCCCTTAATGTTTTGGATTTCAAAATTAAGTGTGTTTTGGTTGTCCAAGAATCTCAGCCAACATCATCCAATGGAGAGTGATGGAGCAAGCAAAGTTGGCCGAAAACATCATACATGCAACAAAACTCTAAGTTCAATTCAACTTGAAATGTGTGATAACTCGAGGATAGATCATGCTGCCTACGAACGCCGAGGGAGTAACCAATACCACCTTATTTGAAGTGGTAGATGGTGACATGGACTACAATGTGTTCCTAAAGTTGTGGATACACAAGATAAAGGTTGTAACCTTGACATATCATAGTTATTAATGTTTCCAACATCGAAAGGGATTAAGCAGATATGAGGAAACCAACCAGCAGCAGGAACCCAGCAAATAGCACTTAGAGGAACTGATGCCTTCTCCCTTCCCGAATGAAAACGATAAAGGAAAAAATTATTGGAACCCCACCAGGTGTCGAGATATTCTCAGGTACCATAGGAGACGGATGCGACCAAGTCAATCGTACAGGAACTCGAGCAAGTGACCTTATTCGAAGAGTCTTGGAGAGGAAGTTTTTTCTTGGAAACAAGACTAAAACCCGAACTCGAGTTAGGGTTTATACATTTTTCTTAAATATAACGCCGACTATTTTGCATGGTCACACTCGGATATGACAGGTATCCCCATAGAAGTGTCTGTGCACAAGCTAAGCCTGGACACAAACTTCCTACCGATAAGGCAGAAAAGAGTCCAATTGATAAGGTCGTGAATAGGTTTGTTAAAGAAGAGTTAACTCGATTACTCAATATCGGTTCCATTCGGGAGATAAAATATCGAGAATGGTTAGAGAATGTAGTTGTAGTTCCAAAGAAGAATACAAGTTTAGAATGTGCGTAGATTATAAGGATTTAAATAAGGTATCACTTAAAGACTCGTTCCCATTTCCAAACACTGATCAAATGATTGATACTATGGCCAGACACGAGTTAATAAGTTTTCTTTATGCTTACGACGTGTACAATCAAGTCAAGAATAACATAGAGGATCAAGAAAAAACTTCTTTTATAACAAATTTTAGCACATACTGTTACAATGTGATTCCATTTGGTCTTAATAACTCCAAAGTCACTTAGAGGTTGTTAACAAAATTTTTGAAAAGAAAATAGAAAAAAAAATAAAGGTATATATTTATGACATATTAGTCAAGTCTTTGAATGGAAAAGATTATTTGAAACACCTTTAAGAAACCTTCGACATCCTGAGTAAGCATAACATGAAATCCAAACTGGAGAAATGCGCGTTTGGGGGTTCTGGAAAATTTTTGGGTTTCCTGGTGTCACAAAGAGGTATCGAGGTAAATCCTGTAAATCAAAGATATCGAGGTCATTCTGAACCAACTGAAAAATGTAAAGGAAGTATAAAGGCTGACTGGAATATTATCTATTTAATTCATCTCGAGGTCTTCTGAAAAGTTCCATCACTTCTTTTCACTTTTGAAGAAGAATAAAAATTTTAGTTGGACTCCGGAATGCCAGCATGCTTTGAAAGACCTAAAAAGGTACTTATCAAGCCATGTGTTATTTTCAAAACTAGGGGAAGGCCAGCAGCAGCTAATATCTCTAGCGGTCTCGGAAGTAGCGGTAAGTGCCATTTTAGTTCGGGAAGACGAAGCTACGCAATTTCTTGTTTACTACATTAGTAAAATATTATCGAAAGCAAAAACTTGCTATCCGCACCTTGAAAAATTTGCCTTAGATCTTACAGTCACCTCTCAAAATCTAAGGCCTTATTTTCAATGCCACCTAATAGTTATTGTGATGACATTTCCACTAAGGAATGTCCTTCAAAAACCTGAATTGTTAGGTCCTTTGTCTATATGGGTAGTGAAAATTAATGAGTTTGACATTGAATACAAACTAGGACTGCGATTAAGTCACATGTTTTTGCTGACTTTATGGCTAATTTTAGTCCTCGGTTAATGCCCTTGGTTGCTAAGAAAGCGGCGGTGGTGTCGGGAATGACATAGTTTGAACCTTGTTTATGGATGTAGCTGCCAATGTAAAAAGGTCCGGTATCAGGATAGTTCTGGTCACGCCCTCAGGAGAAACCCTGAGCCAGGCCATTAAAACTATTCTGTCAACTAATAATGAATCGAGTATAAGGATTTGGTTGGAGGACTTGAATTAGCTCGGGGACAAGGCTCTGAGGTCATCGGAGTAAAATGAAACTCAGTTGATAGTAAACTAAGTATATGGGATTTTTTCGATGCAAAGGAAGAACACATGAAATGATATTTGAATAAGGTTGTTTTAGGGAAATAGTCGATCATACACATTCCAAGGAGAAAATGTGGAAGTAGATGCATCAGCCAAATTTGGGTCGTCGGCGGAGATGAAATGATTTGACTCTAGTACTGTCATTCAACTTCTGCATTCAGTATGTGGACAATTATTGTAAAGTCAACTCAACCAACCTAATCTAAGACTAGAGGAATGAGTTCGTGGAGTACCTTCGACATGCCAAATTACCTGAAGACCTGAAGGCGTCCCGGGCTCTACGAACCAAAGCGACTTGTTATTGCCTTATAGATGGGCAATTGTACCAAAGATCATACCATGGATCATTGGCCCGTTGTCAGGGGGCCTCGGATGCAGATTATATGAAGGAAGTCCACGAAGGAGTATGTGTGAATCATTCTAATGTACATTGATTAGTGCTGAAGTTGATCAGGGAAGGTTACTATTGGCCTCAGTGGAATATGATGCAAAGGAATTCATTCAAAAGTGTGACAAGTGTCAGCGCTATGCTCAGTTTGTACACCAATCGGCGGAACTCTTGCATTCGGTGTTGTCCTCAGAGCCATTTATGAAATGGGAAATGGAAATAGTTGGTCCTCTACCACCGTATCCCCACAAGGTAAGATTGCTTTTAGTTTTAACTAACTACTTCACTAAATGGGTTGAAGCATGTCCTTATCAAAAGATTAGTGCGCGCAAAGTAGTCGACTTCACATGTGATCATTTATCAACTGATTCATAATACCGAAGGAGATTGAGTGCGACAATGGACCACAGATTATATGATGCATGACAAGTGGAACGAAGGCTAGAAAAAGGCAAGTCGGGCAACGACCAATACCGAGATACAACAAATGTGATCGACGTTGGGTAAATGTCGAGGGGAGCATATTTAATGGAAAGAGATCAAGGGTTAGCCATAAGATAACATTCAATGAGAGAATATTATTTAATATTAAATAAGTGACCGTTGCAGAGAATATTTGCATTCATGGTCTGTCGTTACATATTCATCAATGACTCTTTTATTATTATTTAAGAGAGATTTGATCCTAGGACCTTGCTTCCCTAGATAAAGTTATAAATAATAGGCTCATCAGCAATTATAGGGACACAAAATTCTTTGCCAACATATGTTATATTTTACTTTTGCTTTCAATTAAACAACTTCACTTGCTCTTTATCGTTGCTTTCATTTTTATTCTCGGAGGTATTGCGCTCGAGGTCATGCTTGTCATGTTCTTTAAATTCAATTGCTAAATATCACTTTTAATTTTTTTAAATTATTTTTGGATCAAATTAATTCGTTTATTTATATTATTTAATAAAATTTAACTGTACCATTTTACAAATAAATATTTAATTTAAGCGAAAATACAGCAACAGCTACTTCTCAGTTCAAATGTCGATATGAGTCATGTGCGAGAGAGTTTGTATTTGTATAAGCTGCTTATACGAATTCTTTTGGTTTATGTGCACGTTTAAGAAAGATATCGAATTTGCTTAACAGCCATGTGATTATAAAATTAAAATAAGTCTAAAAGTCATAAGTAATTTATTTCCTCTCAATTTATAAACACTTTTAATTTGACCAAATTCATTATAATTTTTGTAATCTTGAAATACCTTTTCCAAAATAAAAGTTATAACTCCCTCTCTACTTCATTTTTGTTGTTCGTCCTTCTCTAGTAAAAATATTTTAAATATTTATTTGTAAATAGCAAGGCTATTTTCCTCACTTTGTAATATTTTTCTTAATAAAAAACATCAATTTTATGAAATAATATTCAAATAATGATGGCTTATTTATAAATAAATCAATTTTTGTACGGAAAACTACTTTTCAACCATGGATGCTTGTCAACTACTTTCCATCTCGATTTTGGTTTATTTCATTTCATTGCTTAATAATTTGTCTTAAAAGACAAATTAGTGTTGGGATTATACTAACCATGGGTTAGATTTAGATATAGTATTTATTATGAAATAATTATTTATTCAGTTTTAATAAAATTTTAAATAGATCATATAATAGTCTGTGTCATTTGCCTATATAGTAGATGTTTTAGTGTATAGAGTTTAGCTTATACAAGGAAGATTAAATCATCGGTTCTTATAAGTATAAAGTTTGAGCTCACAATCTAATGATGGAATTGGACAAATCATCAGGAATGATTGTAGCACAAGATTAAATATAATCTATCTTGATTATGGGAATAGTTTAATTCCAGCTTCTTGTGCTAGTACATTTTGTATGCATTGAACGTACCAGGTAAAGATAAGTATTTTATACTGACTTAATGAAATAAACTCTCTAGCTATTAAACTTATACTCTTAATCTGGATATAATTATTATTAGTTATGTATAGTATTATTGTTTTGATTTATTAAAAGGCGAGATTCTTTCGTGGGTCAATATGCCTGGTAAATTGGATAATAATAATGTACATTGGCGAAGTAATAGTTAGTTGATGGAATCCATGTCTCGGTTTAGACATTGATGATACACCTTTATGAAAGCTTATAAGTTTTCATGTGTAAACCCGGCCGGTGAATTTTGTATCCGACATATGAAATAAGTTAAGTGAAAGTCTAAAGGAAATAATCAATAAATTAAATCGTTAGTAATTTAATTTATTTGATTAGTATCTGAGTCTTAACATGGGGAGTCAAATAAGATTTAATGGATGAATTTCGAAATTGGATAAGGAGTGCAACTACGAATTTTTAGTGGAATAATTCATAATTAATTATGGTCAATATTAATTTAAAAAATTAGAAATTAATTCCATAATTAGAGCATTGTTAATTAAATTATGTGGTCCCTACTGTGCCTAAATAATAGGAAATAAAGGAATCATTTTTCTGGTGGAAGAGAAAACCCAACAAGTTTTAGAAAAAGGTCTTAACCCTCTTGTTCTATAAATACATAAGGTTTTCCATCTAGAGGGAGTAGTGCATGGTGGCTGAAACTTTCAGCCATATTTTCCTAAAAATTTCGCCCACATGAAATTGCTATTTTCGGTATTATTTGGGTAACACAGTAGAAGACCGTGGAACGTTCGAGGATCACGATTGTGCGGGTGATTGAGATTTCATTGAGAAGTTATGGAACTGAAGGCTCACGTGGTAGAAGAGATATGTTCACGCTTCAAGAGGTAACCCGAGAAATTTCGTTTATGCTAGTTGTCTAGATTACATGTGCTTTTAACTGAGATTACTTCCGCTGCTTTTTATAATCCATCAACTAGAAGTTGCCTAAAGCAAACGTCCCATAGTTCTCACACTCATCCTTACCTTATGAGTCTCACATCCAAGATAACTGAGAATTGCAAATATTATGGTCGTTTGGTATTAGGTATAAGAATGTATAGGGATGTTATAAAAATTTAATATCAATTTTAATATTTTATTTAGTTAGTAAATCAGGTATAAGTTATCCAAATATTAATTTTAATATGGGATAACTTATACCTTACAGAAAATAGGGTAATTAGCACCGGTATATATACCTTCTTTTTAGAAATTATATACTTATCATTCTTAATATAACATACCAAACGATAAATAAACAATAATTTCAGCATCTAATCTCAGTATAACTTATATTAATATAACTTAACCAAACGACCCCTACTAGTAATATTTTTGTAGAGTCTATATGTAACCAATTTCTGAAACAACATTATTACACTGCAGTTTTCTACTTCTCGTGTTCAGGGTAGAACGTTTCTAGCCACCAAACTACGTTCTAACTAGATGCTGCATTGTTTTTTTTTTTTCCTTCTTTCCTAACTTTTAATACAGATTTCCCTTTTTACTCCGAATATACGAGTTAATTTTACAAATGGTCATACAACTTTATTTTTTTACATAAAAGTCATATAATTATGGTTTTTTTCTCAAAAGTCATATAATTTTATTTTTCACATAAAAATTATATAACTATAATATTTTTCAATAAAGTCATATAACTTTGTATTTTCCCACAAAATTATATAATTATAATTTTTTTCCAAAATCATATAATTATAGTTTCACATACAAAAATATTTCTATTGTTTATTTTACTTTTCGAGATTTTTATTCAAATTTGTAATATTTTTATTTCAAGTGCTCTCTAATTATATCTTTTATTTCTTTATAAGAATCTCATGTATTTCGAATTGAATTTTTTATGGAGAAAGAATTCTCTTTTAATAAATAGGAATGACCCAATTTTTTATTTATATATATGAGTATTGGGTCATAGTGGATCAGATCGGATTGACTTATTCCTATTTTAATAACATTATTATTTATTTGGTTAAAAATAAAAAAGTAAAAATAAAAAAATAAGAAAGTACTAGCGAAAAATTATATTTTTCGACCACTATAATTTTTATGAGTTAGTAAAAATTTTATAATATTTGTGTGAGAAAATATAATTATATGATTTTGGTAAAAAATTATAGTTATATGATTTTTGTGTGAAAAAACATAATTATATGATTTCTATGTGAAAAATAAAATTATATAATTTTGTGAAAAAAAGTTATAATTATATAATTTTAATGTGAAAAAATAATAAAAAACGTTATAATTATTTGACCATTTATAAAATTAACCCAGAATATTAGTGTCCCAACTTAGTAACACCATTTGCCTCACGTTTTCATATGGTATAAATGGATTCTACCACCCGTGGGTTTTTTTCATTGCTTCCCCTATCTACTTCACCGATGTTAACTTACATTACTGTCAGGTCACTGTTTCCGAAAATGATTGTTCCTTTTAAAATATTTTAGATTCTTTGTATCAGAGATTTTAAATAAGGGGTTCATTTGATTAGGGAAAAAATATTGATTACTTATCAAGTTCTGTAACTAATATGGTTGCACATTTAATTTAGTTGACTTTTAAAATATTCAAATTAAAGTAAAACAAACACACAAAAAGGTTCGAGGTCGTTCCCATCTAATAACAGAAAAATAAAAACAAAAATAAAAATAAAATACTTCAAGCTCTACTTTTGGCCTCCAAATACAAGTATTACACGGCATTCTCTGAAATAAAATATATCAAGTCATTCGGAGCATTTCCCGAAAAATACTTTTTGTATTTTTTTTAATTTTTGTGCCTTTAAAAAATAGAATTATTAGAAATATGTATACTTTTCATTTATATTTTATTCCATAAGAAATAATATATTTAATTAGGAATAATTTAATGTATGTATTATTCAATACTGCTGTCTGATCGCTGCATAACAAGTGCAAGAATTATATAGAGAATTAGTCTCAAAGTACGGGCTTTGCGCGTGAAATCCATCTCAATAAATAATTTTTTAAAATTGTATTATATTAAAAACTATTTAAGAGTATAAAAATTTAAACTCCAAAATTGATGAGTATATAGATAACTTAACAAAGGAGTAGATTTTTCTCCATAAAATTCATCAATCATCTTTTCATATATTTAACTTAAATTTAATTCCAGATCTAAAACTATATCATCTTAACTCCAAGAATTATTATGCCCCCTTTTCAGTTTATGCAAGATTATATAATATTTGACGACTTAAGAGCTTGACTTTTTTCTTTACCTTTTAAAAATTAATAGCTAAGAATACGGAAAATTGGATGAGTGCCAACCGAAATTATCCACCTTTTTTTTATAAATAGTATTCATTTCATTTCATCAAAAAAGTACTTACAAAGCATAGATGCTGACCATCTATTGTTCGTATGCTATACATAAACACTAACCTATTATCTATTTAAGAAGTAAGGAGAACATACAAAGATAATACGTGTGATACAATTTTGTGATTTATGCCATCTCATTTTACTAGGGAAAATGATCTAAGCTATGAAGAATCGCCCTCCATTTGTGTCTAGAAGCTCCTCTGCAATGAAGATGGACCACGATTTCCTTATTCACGGTATCCCTCATCAACCTGCCACCTTGGAATCTCAATTTATTCCATTCTTTCCATATCGTCGGCACCAGAATCCCAAATAGGCATGCTGTAACTTCTGCTAAGCTATTTCTCCTTTTCGCCAGCTTACTAATCCACGCACACTCCTCCTTCCAGTCAGCAATGATACGCTTATGGCCCAACCAGTTAAGGAGGCGATTCCAGAGCTCTTTGGTTTTCGAACATTCTAAATACAAATGCTCAAAGGTCTCATGATCTACACCACAGAATATGCATTCTTGCGGAACCACAATATTAATCATTTGGAGTCGCTCCATAGTTGCAAGTCGTTTATGTAAAGCCAGCTATAGTATGAACTTATACCTGGGATGAAGTTGAGGTTGTAATATGATTGATTTCCATTGAACTTTACTACATTGAGGGAGAAATTGTCTGTAGAGTTTGTTGATGCTGAACACCTCACCCTGTTGTACCTGCCTCAGCCTATCCCCTAGATTCCCAGTTAGTGTTGCTAAACTGTTAATCAGAGTTCTTGAATAAAAAATTTCCTGATTACCCAAGCAGCATTCCCTGGAACCATCATGTCATCCAAGCATTTGTTCTTGATATAGAAGGTATGGACCCATTTGATCCATAGGCTATCCTTCTTCTTTGTTAAAGCCCACAAATGCTTAACCACAGCTGCATTGTTCCATTTAACAAGGTCCAACACATTCATCCCCCCTGCAATATAAGGTAAGCACATAGTGTCCCAAGCAATAAGGGCATTTCTTGTTACTGTGGCAGCTCCGGTCCACAAATAGGATCTACATATAGCCTATGTCATCTTCAAAATCTTTTTGGGTAGCAAGAAGATCTGGGACCAGTATGCTCGAATACCAAATAATACAGATTTGATCAATTGAAGGAGCATACGATTGGAGCCTTGATGACCAGCAGGTGACTTTCTGTGTAATTCTCTCCACCAACGGCCAGCATTGTGCAACAGACAGCTTTTTGGAGTCCAGTGGCATCCCCAAATACTTGAAAGGGAGGGTACCTACTGGAAAGCCCAGTACCTGAAGTATCTGTTGTTTCTGCCAATTATTCACTCCAGCCAAATACACTGCACTCTTGTCCACATTTGTGTGAAGACCAGAAGTCTTTGAAAACTCCAGCAGAATCTATTTAAGCAAGTTTACTGAATCAGCCTTACAGAATAAGAGAAGGTCATCCGCAAAGCAAACATGTGCTACCCCCAATTTTTTGCATTTAGGGTGGAACTTGAAGTCTTTTCTCAGCATCACTTGCAAGAGCTGTCTATGAAAGTACTCCATTGCCAGGACAAAAAGGTATGGTGACATCGGGTCGCCTTGTCGCAGCCCTCTCTTCCGTTTGAATGGAGCAGTAAGACCCCCATTAAAGTTGAGAGAGTAAGATACAGTTGAAATGCATTCCATTATCCACCCAACAAATTTGGAAGGAAATCCCAGCCCCTGCAGCAGTCTACTCAGGAAAACCCATTCAATAGAGTCATACGCCTTCTTTATGTCCACTTTTAGCACACACCTAGGAGAGAGGCCCTTCCTAGAATAGCCTTTGAATAACTCTTGTGTGAACAATATGTTGTCAATGATGCTATGACCCTCAATGAATGCAGATTGTGATCTGCCCACTAGAGAATCAATAACCCTTTTCAGCCTGGCTGTAATGATTTTTGTGAGGATCTTGTATACTATTTTGCATCACGCAATTGGCTTGTAATCTTTGACTGTGGTTGGATTCTGTACCTTTGGAATGAGAGTCAGCGCAGTGCTACTAACTCCAGCATGTAATTTTCCAGTTGTAAAGAAGTCTATCACAACTTCGTAAATATCATCCCCCACAATGTGCCACTGCCTAATGAAAAACTCCACTGGGAACCCATCAACCCCAGGTGCTTTGTCATGTGGCATGTCCTTTATTGCCTGCATTATTTCCTCCCTTGTTATTGGTTGGACAAGCTCATTCTTCTGCTGTAGGGTGAGGCAGTGCCCCTGCTGTATGATTTCAGTGTTAGGACATTGGACAGTGCTGTTGTTTCCCCCAGAAGAGACTTGAAACAGTCCACGAACTCTGCTTCCACCATCCTTGAATCTGTTAGTTTAATCCACCCTTCAGTGTATATGGAAGTGATTGTATTAAAACTGGTCCTCATCTTTAGTTGGGCATGAAAGTATTTGGTGTTGGCATCACCATAGGCTATCCATTGAGCTCTGGATTTCTGATACAGTATCTGCTCCTCAATATTGCTCCACCTCTCCACCTCCATAAGCAGCAACTTCTCCTGGTCAATCAAACATTTATCCAGGCAGTTTGATTGCAGATGGACTTGAATGGTTTCTAGTTTCTTCCTTGCCTCATTTAGGTGTACTCTATACTTAGTCATATGTGAATTCAGCTCCTTTAAGTCCAGTTTTAGGGTCTTCAGTTTACTCCATATTCTGTGAATTGGCCCTCCCTGTTGGTTTGTATTCCAAGTACTTTTCACAATGTCAGAGAAGTCAGCATGGTTCATAACAGAAGCATAAAGTTTGAAAGGTTTTGGGTGATTGTTCCTTTTCTGCTGCACACTGTTACATTGCATTAAAATAGGGGAGTGATCAGACACTCCCGGGTTTAATACATCTGCTTCAATGTGGCTATACTCCTGCATCCATTGTACATTTCCAAAGGCCCAATCAATTCTACTATAAACTCTTGTTTCAGACTTCTGCTTATTACACCAGGTATAGAAACAACCCATGGTCTTCAGCTGCGAAAGTTGAAGAATATTGAGGGTATCCTGGAATCCCTCTATCTCCTGTTGTACAACTGGAGCTCCAATTCTGTCATCTGAGTGTAGTACATTATTGAAATCACCACTTATAAGCCAGCTACCTTGAATATTTGCACCTTGTGCCACCAGTTTTGCCCACAGTTGCTGCCTCTTACACAAATCATTATTGGCATATACCACAGTTAGCATTGTTCTGAAAGTAGCACCCCTCACTTTAACCTCACAGTGGATAAATTGCTCGTCAACCATCAGGACCTGTAACTCCACATTTGCCTTCCATAATATCCAGATTCTACCATTAGCATGCTCACTGTAATTGCCAGTATGCCTCCATTCATTTCCTAGCTTTGTTACAATCTGATTTACCCTAGCTTCATTTACTTTTGTTTCCACACAGCCAATACAATCTATCTTATGTTTATTTAGAAAGAGTTTCAACTCCTTCTGTTTATGGGCCTTATTTAGGCCCCTTATGTTCCATGTGCAGATAATCATAGTTGGGTAAAGCTGGAAGGGCCAGCGTCCCCTGGATCATCACCTCTCTGCAGTAAAGAAAAACTGTTGGTTGTATTCACTGGAGCATCAACACATTGTTGTACAGTCTTGCCTTTTAACGATCCTCTGTTGTTTACCCTGTTATCAGCATGTTCCTTTTGTTTTCCAGCCTCCTCTGATTCAACAGTTGTTACCATTGTCTTTCCTTCCTTGTTTTTGGTACCCATTGCCATATACCAGTCTGTGCTTTCTGTTTAGCCCCAACAGCCCTGTGTCGGACCTTTGCTTCCTGCTCGTTACCTTGCCTTTTCTTATACCAGCAGTCCTCAGTACAATGACCAAACCTAACACAATCACTACAGAATTTTGGCCTCCATTCATGGTCAATCTGTTGTACAAGAACCCCCCTCTTGGTATGCAATTCCAGTGTCTCTGGCAGAGATTGGGAAATATCTGTTTCCACCAACACTCTAGCAAAGGAAATCCTCTCTTGTTCAGCCGTGATCTTATCAGTGTACATAGGCTTTCCCACTACACTTACCAGCTTCCCAAGAGCTTCACTGGACCAGTATCCTAGAGGTAAACTAGGGAATGTGACCCATAGGGGTACTACACTCACATTTCCTGGTTCATATTTAAAATCCATACTCCATTGTTGCAGCACCAGTGGTTTATTGTGGAAAGTGTAAGGGCCAGCTTGGAGAACTCGATCTCTTTCTTCATCAGTATCAAATCTAAAAATAAAGTACCCTTCGTCTTGATGCAGAATTTGAGGTTTCGGGACAAAATCCGAGAATGTTGTAATGAAATTCTCCATAGCTCGCTCATACGGATCTTCTCCTAGTACAAACCCTATCAAAGCATTTCCCTAGTAGGACTCCTGTTCCCTAGTATCATCTTCATCAACTTGTACCACAAACGTACCCTCTCGCATTACAGGTGGTACATAGCTTAGTGATTTACCTTTTTGAGGGCTTCTATTCTGATGCATGGTGCCTTTACTTCCATTTTCAGTCACAGGAACTCCTTCTGTTGGAGCATTATGAGTTAACTTTGTTTGTGCAGTGAACTGAAGTCGACGATGAACTGATTCGACTCGTTCCTGTTCCTGCAAATCTCCATCACCTTCAACAATTTCCACTCTGGTAGGTTGGAACTTAAACGGTAGAAAACTGCCAAAAGTTACGGGTACCCTCTGCTGGACACCAATTTCCGGCGTTATCTCCGCCCTGGACCCTCCATTTCCGCTAGGGTTCTGGAAAACTGTCGGTGCCGATCCCATTCCCGGTAGCCACTGAGAATGTTTAGTCACAGCTGGTGTTACCTCCTTCGCCAACTCCGGTGACACCTGGTTCACCAGATTCTTCTTCCTTCCCCTGCCATTGCTGGAGGCGTAGGTTAGCGTCCTGCTAACATGCGCCGAGAGCTTTTAGAGAGCGAAATGGATAAGAATATTTTTCTCTAATAATTCAAATGCCTATATCGCCTTTGCGCTTTTGATATAATATAGATTGATTAGAATATTATCCACTTTACATAGTTTTTTACTTAATTTTTCTTTTTTCTCTAAGATAACTAATTAGAATTCCATGATAAAATATAACTCAAATAAAGAGAGATTTAGTAATCAAAATTTTAGTTAATGTTAAAATTCTAAACATTTAATTCATTAGAATTCTATGATTATACCGATTCAGATCGAGAGAGATTTAGTTTGTAAAATTTTAGAAAATATCAAAGTTTTAACTACTAAAAGAAATAATTAAATGACTCAAATTTTGAAAGTGTAAAATTTTTTGAACTTTCAATGAACATGATTATAAAAAAGGAAAAACATAAGCAGTGCAGTTGAAGGTAAAATTTTGCTATACATTTTAAAACTCAATACCTTTTGTACAATTTAATATTCACGTCATCTTTGATAGTTTGACGTGCTTTTATTTAAAAAAATTAGTCTTTTTTTAAAAAAACCTCGATGGCCAATTTGCAGTTATTATTATCGAGTTTATCTATAGTTCAAATAATAAAGGGGTTTACATAAGGTAAAATTCAATTGATTTTAAAGTTTTAAATATTAGGACTTCCTAAATAGTCGTTAAAATAAAGAAATATTTAGTAAGCAAAATTTTAGTTGATTTCAAATTCTTAAATATTAGGTAAATAATTTAATTAGAATTTGTCCAATATAAAATCTATTTTAAAGAATAAAAAAATCGAATAATATTTCGCTAAGGATTTTTGTGCTTTTAATATAGTATAGATAAATATGTTAAAATTAATTATTCATATTTCATTAACAAAATAACTCCTAAATGTACTAACAATGTTTGGACTATAGTTCAGCTGATTGATATCGCTTATATTGATTATTCACTTCCCATGTTTTCTAATTTTTTCACAAGAAAAGAGAAGTCCTCCTCAAAGAGAGGAAGTGCTTTTGGTCACCTATTTCGAAAAAAAGGTAAAAATAGTAGAGTTTAGTTAGTTTTTTGTCTGACCATTTAAGAATAGTTAGTATTTACTAAGTCAATAAAAAATAGCTACATTTTGCTTCAATAAAGATAGGTCCAACATAATATATTGGAGTTTGGTGCACTTGTGGTATGTTGGACCGTTATAATATAATGGAGACTAGAGCACCGGTACTCCAAATTCCAATATATTATAGAGAAAACTACCCTCTATATCCCCTTAAAATATTAATAGGCCATGTTTTTTCCTACTTACAAAAAATGGACATTCGACTCAAACGTATTATATATAGTAGCCGAAAGGAATAAGCATGACAATACAAGCGCCTGTAGCTCAGTGAATAGAGCCCATGTTTCCTAAGCTGAAGGTCATAGGTTTGACCTCTACCTGGTGTGATAGAGCAATCTTTTTTTGCCTTTTTAAATATACTTCTGGATCTGATAAATATTGGCTAACAATTGAATGAAATATGCAATGCAGGTCATATACGAAATGTCTAGTTTTGTATTTTTTTGTATAATAACAATTTATTTTATATATTTTATATAGTAACAGTCTATTTTATATAGTGACAGTCTATTTTGTATAGTAACAGCCTATTTGTATAGTGACAATTTATTTTGTATATTTTTTATACAGTAACAGTCTATTTTGTATAGTGACAGTATATTTTATATTTTTTTTGTATAGTAACAGTCTATTTTGTATAGTGACGGTTTATTTTGCATATATATTGTATAGTAAGAGCTAGTTGCGTATAAATTGTATAGTAGCAGTCTATTTAGTATATTTTTATATACTGATAGTCTATTTTGTACAAATTTTATATAATGACAGTCTATTAGTATATTTTTTGTATAATGAAATTTCATTTTTGTATATATATTTTGTATATATTTTGTATAGTAACACTCTATTTTGTATGTAAAATTATATAGTGACAGTTTATTTGTATATAAATTATATAGCGACAGTCTATTTTGTATAATTTTTGTGTAATGACAGTCTATTTTGTAGATATTTCAACTTTTTCCATATTCATCTCCTCTATTCTTTCTCTCATTGAGAAACCATCCACCAGTGTCAGTGGCCTCACAGTCGCCGAAAATGGTAACAAGATCACCTGAGTTTTAAATTTTTAGCCAAAGATCTCAAAATGTTATATAAATATTTACAGAAACTAAAAGAGAAAATCAGAGAAAGAAGACAAGGTTGTCTCCTCGTTGCCTTATGCTACATATTGCTCCTCTCACTTTCCTTTTCTTCCCTATAGGTTGTTGCTACTGATTTTTACTAGTTACCGTCGGAGTTAAGCATTGGCTGGTGACAGTATCAGTAACTTTACTCTCATTGATTATATATGACATAAATTAGCGGAGCTCCCATAAAAATGGAGGACTACAACTCCTGAAGCTCATAAATGCAACTAAACAAAATATGAAGCCTAGTGAGGCAGATGACTAGTGCCTTCAAGAGTTCAAGGCTTAAGGAGTCAACAAAACTATATCACAGCAGATAATGACCAAATTATCATAAAGCGACTAAGATATCAAGAACTCAACAGAATAATGTAGATTAATTATTTGTCTCATGGAAATTAGTGATCCTCTCATTAGAAAGGAAATTCTAACAATAGGGAATCGGACCTCCCTCAAACAGATGAATATGGAACTGATATTGGAACCGAGTATAAAGAATCGGGTGATAATAAAGAATGCATTTACAAGTTTCAAATATAGATTTCTCTTCAACCACCATCAGCGATGACTGTTCCACACTATTAATACGCCATTCCTCTTCTACTTCATCTCTATCTCTCTTTTGTTTTGATGTTGATTTAACAGGTAAAAGTCCAAATCTTCTTAGATCTTGCAGGTTCTAGGATTATTCGGCATTTCGGTGTTGTTTTAACAGGTAAAAGGCCAGATCTTCTTAGATCAGGGCGGTTCACGGATTTTTCGGCGAGGAAATTCGATTAGTGAAGTTTCTGGATAGCAGTTGTCATTATTTTTAGGCTATGACTTGTATAGGTCAATTCGTGGGCTACCGAATAATAGTTGTTTTGCCCGATAGGATATAAATGAAGTTCTCTCTATATTATACTGGACCGGTATACTTGTTGGAACTCCAGTATATTAAGCTGGAATTCTAGTGTATTTATGCTGGAACTCCATCATATTATGCTAGAGTTCCAGCATACCTATCCTGGAACTCTAGTATAATATGCTAGAGTTCAAGCATACTTGTGCTGAAACTCCAGCATAATACTCTGGAGTATTTTTCAGAGTTTTCGACAGTGTTTTCGCTCAGATTTATATTACATGAAAAGTGGCTAAATTTTGATTACTTTTGAAATTGGGTTATTTTTGAATGACTAGTTGTAAATCTGACTATTTTTTCCGGAGAAAAGGCTGCCTATTGCTATTTGCATTTCTATCATCTTTTCAAAGACAATTTTCATTTTCTCCCAAATCATATTACATAATTCTTCAGCGAATCATTCTGACACATCCTACATAGTTGAACGATTATCAGTTTGTAGCGTAGTATCGTTTATGGGTGTTTAACGGGTGGGTTGGGCCGGGCCGGATAGAAGAATTTAGTACCCGTACAGGTTATGGTCTGGATCGGTTACAGGTTGGGACATACCGGGTTTAACGGGTTCAGGTTCATCTGAGTAAAAATTAAACCGTAAGGATTACGGGTTCATAGGGCCAGGCCGGGCCCAGTTATTATTATTTTTAATTTTTTTTTTTGTATTTTGTATTTTTGTATAACTATTGTAAGTTATATTAACATAAAGTAAAAATATAACGATTTCAATGAAGATGGAAAAAAATTGACTTATAAATTATAAGTGCTATATTTATTTCAAAATTACGAAATTGTTATTTAACAAGTAAATTAACAAAAAAATATAGTAATTTAAGCATAAATACTTGAATTTTGCATAATAACATTTAAAATTAATCTAACAAACTAAAAAATTGGGCATAAATACGTCTAATAATTTTAAAATAACATATATTGTCTCAAATCAACTTAAATATAAATTTCGGGAGGACGCTCAAGACAATTCTTTATATGGCTCCTTAAACTGCCTGTGCCACACTTTGAACGACGATTTAAGACTAGACCACAGTTCTTGCACTTTACTTTTTGAACTTCTTCATTTTCTTCTACCACCTTAAAGTGTTCCCAAATATACGAGCACACTGTAGCAAGGCATGATTTAACTTGAACTCTTGAAGTCTTGAATTGAGAATTGAGAGATGAGTGAAGAAATGAGGAGGGGGAAAGGGTATTTATAGATTTTCAAAGGGGGGTAAAAAACACAAAAATGGGCTAAATAGGCAATTCAATCGTTGGGCAACGACCATATTGTGAAATGGAATGTTGCCAACGGTCAGAAATTTGAGCCCACCTTAAAAAAGAATTTACTGTTAAACTGGTCTGAGCCGATCTGGGCCGGGCCGATTAACCGGTTGAAGAACACTGTTCATTGGCCGAGTTTAACCGGTCCGGGTAACCGGAAGCTTGAAGGTAAATGGTGTAAACCACCCTACACCCTTAACCCAGCGCAACTCAGCCTCATTCTATCGGTCCAGATTGATTTCGATTTTAACCGTCTAGGTCGGTCCAGAACCAGACTGACCCGACCCGTTTAACACCCTTAGTACCATTCATGATACTTTTATTTCATTATTGAAAGAGTTTTTAGTATTTGAGATATATTGAAACATCTATAGATTAGTTGGTTATAATTCGTGTTTTAATAATTAAAGAACATATATCCAAATGGAATACTTTTCGAGAAAACTATTTAGATAACAAATTAGCCAAACACAAGTCTTAAGGATCACATTTTAGCTTTTAGAGAAAATTATTTATATTCGGTAGCTGTAAAAAATGTATTAAATTTTTATATTTTTATTTATAACAAAGAGAGAGAGAGAGTACAATAGTTTCAGCTATTATTTTAAGAGTGAGTGTCATTTTTCTAAATCTTAACCCATCCGAGTTGGACAATAAGCGAAAACTTTTCTTAGTTTTGTATTGGAATTTTTATCTCTAATAGCAAAGGTTAACACTTTATTTATTTTATATATATACCATTTAAAAAAGTTATATTCTATAGATATCTTTTAAGGTCTAGAGCAAAATATTTAATTTCGGTTACCTTTTAGTTTTAAGCCTCTAAATACGCTATTCAATAACATTATTTTCTTTCTCTCTCTACTTTGATACTCCCATTCTATTCTCCATCCCGTTAAATTTTCGCTTTCCTCCTCCGTCTAACGACATCTTCTTAACTGAAAAGATCCAACAACTTGAGTGACAACGCTGTGTGGAATCCGTCCACTAAAATGTTCCGAAAACTGTCGGTTTGTCACGTTAACCGTCCACAGAATCATGGACCGAGAGAGGTTGCAAGGTTGAGCAGAATTTGTGGTGGTTTTAGGTGTAAAACTTCTGCTAATGATTATAAGGTCGTTAAAATAGACCAAATTTATCACTTCTCTGGTAGTTCCTTAGTTAATGTTACAATAATTTATAGTTTGAACTTGGGTTTGTGGAAGAAGATGGTTCAGGATTATCCTTACTGGTTGGTTAAAGAAGACAACGGCACGTTTGCAAGTTGAGAGGTTGTTCATTATCAATATCAGAAAGTAGTTTCCATAGATCTTTGAGCAAATTTCAATATGTCTGCCGAAGAAGAAGCCGTCCGACACTCGCGGGACTATCGGAAGAAGCTCTATTTGGCTACAAGGTGAAAATTAGGGTTTGTTCCTGAGCAAAGACAATAAAGTTTGGGGCTGAGCAACTTAAATTTTTTGTTAATATATTTCAATGTATCACGTTGTTTTTTCATCTATTTCATTATATTCATTGTCCTTTTTCCATTATAATTCAATGTATTTTGTTGTATTCCGTGTATTTCATTATATTCACCATCTTTTAAAAAAAAATTATTTTTCAGTGTATCCCGTTGTATTCTATGTATTTCATTGTATTCATTGTTTCCATGAATCTATTCATATATTTTTTAATTAATATAATTTATGTATTCTGATGTATTATATAATTTCTCCGAAAATTGCTATATTTTTGATGTATTTTTCAATTGAGAATCTTTTTTATAACAATAATACAAAATTTGTATGTTAAAATTGAGTTTGTTGAGTTATGTTAGTAGTCTATTATGTTAATTGATACACTTTCCGTTTAGAAACAGTGTAATCCCCTATTTCACACAGAGAATACAGTCGAATACAGTAATATGTCCAGTTGTAATCCCATGTTTCACGCGATGAATATAGTAGAATACACTCGGATACAACAATTGATTAGTTGGACTTCCTTGATTTACGCCTATTTTTGCTACTGTATTCATGAATACAATAGTTTAACTACATCAAATACATCATATAACTACAGAAAATATATCTATAATCCGTAATATAGCAAATGATATCTATAGATGACTAATTACTACTAAAAGATATTGCTTTAAAAAATTTTCCTTTTGTATTTACAATCATTCAGTTTTGCCAAGGATTGAGATAAAATTTAGGGGGCAAGTGTATAGATAGCCATTCTCATTGATGCTATTTAAATATTAGTAAGTATTTTTTTTTAAAATTTTAAATTAAAAATATTAAGTACCAAAAATTTTAAATCTTTTGTTCTGAAAAATTAAACTAAAAAACTAAAAATTTATAACACACGAGTTAAATTTTAAATATTAACTCTTTAAAATGGCTACCTGATGTCATTTCTACAAAATTTAGCTCCTCGGCCCAATATTTGACTTGGGCTATCCAAGGGATACGCTATTAACATTTGCCTTTGCATTCCTATTTTTAATTTTGATTTGCATCTTGGCCTCTTTATTTCATTGCAAAATAATGAAAGTGCAACTTTTTAAACTTTCCAAGAGGAAGAAATAGAAAATACAAATAAAATAATTATACTCCTTCCGTTTTAATTTATGTGAATTTATTTCGTTTTTGGTCCGTTCAAAAAAGAACGTTCTTTTTCTAAATTTGGAAACAATTTAGCTTACACTTATAATTCTATATTTAATGAGAAGCTTTTATAACCACACAAATACTTTATGCCCTTTTGTGACTTATTTAGGACTACAAATTTTAAAAGTCTTCATATTTTTTTTTGTGCCCAATCAAGTAAGTCCACATAAATTGAAATGGAGAGGGTTATTTTTTTTTAAGAAAAAGACATAGTCAGACCTTTAACAACAAATCTCATGTCATAAACAAAAACCCTTAAAATCCAAAAAGAATTCATTAACCCTATATCAAATAAACACCTAAACAACAATAACAATAATTCAATATATTTTTGTAGTATAAAAAATAAATACCTAAACAAATAAAAAAAGTTAATACTAATATTAAATATTATTATACAGCTCCTTTTACTCAACGTTAAATATAACCTTAGCATGAGCAGAAAATTATGGAATATTGGCAGAACTTTTAGCAAATTTTAAAGTGGGTCAAATTAATGGTGTTGGGCGGTGGTCGTGTATATATATAAAGAGTTTATCTTTAATAAATATTTTAAATATGATGTTTTTAAATAAATATTTGCAAGGTGGCAAGCTTTAAGTATATTATCATGAGTCAATATATTGATCTTTAAATCTCTAAATTGGGAGTAAATTAAACAGATCATTATCAGTATAACAATAATAATTTGAGCATTGTCCCTTATTACAGAACTTTGGCTTCTCTTCAGAAGATGAAATATAATTCTCTTCCTGATGGACGCGTAACTTTATATATATATATAATAATTTGAGCATTGTCCCTTATTACAGAACTTTGGCATCTCTTCAGAAGATGAAATATAATTCTCTTCCTAATGGACGCGTAACTTTATATATATATATATATATATATATATATATATATATATATATATTAATTTTGTTCCAATATCTTTGATATTATGCGTGGGAAGACCAATGTCCTTTTTTTTTTCTCATTCATTTTATTTTTATTTCTTATTTTACCCTCTTGGAAATTTCTGTTTAGAAAAAGAGCGATTCTATTATTTTGTAACAATATAATGAGGTGAGGGTGCAAATCATTGTTGATGAAAAGATAAGGTGCAAATCACGCAAGACGGTATGCGTCTGGAATGCAAAATGCTATAGATCCAAATTTCCGTAAACATGTAATATGAGGGAGTTTTTGGTTAAAATTATCCCTTATATTTAAGGATATGTGTAATTTTGTCCTTTAAATATTGTCATGAGCATATCCGTTTTTTAAGTTTATAAAACGTGTGCATATTTAGTCCACTAATAAAATTAAGTTGTTTTGTTATATAAACTAATGAAAAAGTCGTATATGTAACGTGAGAGGTCAAATTCGTTTGTCATCTCGTTTATCCCCCGATATTTTTTAATTATACTAAACCCATGAGCAACAACAAATATGCTCAACCACTCAAATGAAAGATTTTTACATTTCAAATTTGTATAACAAAGCCTTACTCATGATGCAAGGAAAAGGACTGTCAAAATCAAAACTTTCATTTACATGAAAGCTAAAAAAAATTGTTTCCCATTTCGTTGCCTCCACCAACAAAGTTGTTCTTACCAAGTCAATTTTTCCATCATTGAATACCTCTTGTTACGCTGTATTACAACAATTAAATAAATTTTATTACCAAATAATAAATAAATAATCAATGAGAATATCCCTAACTTCAAAAGAAAACTCCTATTAAAACCCCAAAAGCCTTAATTAAATCAGCCTTCAATGTAGCAGAATTGCTATTAGGAGCCATATCTGAACCTTCAGATTCGACTAGAGAAGGTGCAGGTGCACCCATGAATCTTCTCATGTTATTTAACTGTTGTTATACAGCGTAACAGTTATACTCCTTGAATCACGAGTGAGGCTTTGTAATACAAATTTAAAATGTAAAGGTCATTTTCATTTGAGTAGTTGAGCATATACAGTTGTTGCTCATGGGTTTAGTGGAATAAGAAAATGCCGGGGATAAACGAAATGGCAAATAAATTTGACCTCTCATGTTAAATACACGTTGACTTTTCCGTTAGTTTATACAACAAAACAACTTAATTTTGTTAGTGGATTAAATGTGCTCACGTTTTGTAAACTTGGAGGACGGATAGTGCCTAGGGCGATATTTGAAGGACAAAGTTACACCTACCCCTAAACATAAGGGATAATTTTGGTCAAAAACTCTAATATGAGGTACTCTTACTTTCAGTCCGCGGCATAAACTATTTATATTCGATTGCATATATATATATATATATATATATATATATATATATATATATATATATATATATATATATATATATATATATATTCGGCTATTATTTACTGTGTGCTTGGACATAAGAATTGTAACATTCCCAAAAAAAAATATTTTTTTCTCAAGTAAAAATAGTATATAAAAATTAGAGTAATATTTGAACATAAATATAATCTAGAATTATTTTTAAATTTTTATAAGTAATCTAAAATAAAAACTTTAAAAAATATATTTTCGGTTACACAGTGTCATTTGCCACTATGAAAATCATATTTCAACCACATCCACTTTTTCATTATCAAAACTAGCCTCTAAAGTAATGTTAAATATTTTCATCTTTCGTCTCCTCAACACATTATCAAGTGTGTATGTCCACCCCACCCTTTGTTTTTAGCTACTTTCAATAAGGATTATTCAAACGTTATTGTACCAATAATGGTTTCACTTTGTAATAATGTTGTTTCTATCGGTCCAATAAACGATAATTTTATTTTCTTATTTTGATTTAAAATATGTATTTATTTTTATAATTAAGAAGGAATTAATTTTATTTGTTCTTATTTATATATTTTAATGTGTTAATATACCAATTAATTAAGATTAATTTAATAAATATATTTTTTTTTCCTCTAGGAGTTAATATTTTCTTATTTATTAGGTGCGTCAAAGGAAAATTATCACTTGTTATACAACGGTGAAGTATCGTTTAGAATTTAATATATTTGTATCTTTACCAATAAAAAACAAAAAATAAAAAAGAAAATCCATTTTCAATTATCTTCCACCTCGGCCTACCCTACCACCCATGACCCAAACGCCTAGCGCTCCACCCCCGTCATCCGATCCTTACCATCACTCAGAAGGCAGAACCATCCACCGGCTACTTCTAAACAAAACCAAATTTATACAATATCCACTCTCAGCACCATGTATAATCGTCCCGATCCTTATCACCCCACTCAACCTATCATAGCTTTACTAAGATTCTCTACCTATATATAAAGACGACTGTAACTCCATCATGCATTTTTTAATTTTATTTTGTAAGTTGAAAGACACGATTTAGGTTATTTTTAATGAGTTTTCTCTAGGTAGTAAGTCAACACTAAATCAAAAGCAGTTTTCTATACACT